>OW152822.1:5817300-7116600 GCA_933534255.1 Iphiclides podalirius | reverse complement strand
TAATTAACGTGTTGAAGCAAATTGTTGCTTTTACATTTACCAAGGCATTATGCTTGGGTACTGCATATATTCTTACTTGCTAAAATAAATAGTTTGAACTTGGTTGGCTTTTTCAATCATAAGTTATATCCATTATTTAGTTGTATTTGCTATTCTTTAATCAACTTAACTGCAAACGCTAACAGTGACTTACATGATAAACGATTAATAAAAATGGTAAAAAAGTACTTACGTCTTAGAACTTCGATCGTTCTTCAGCTTTGAGTGCTGGCTTATTCCTCAAGAGTATTTTCTAAAAAAAATAGATTACTAATAGAAACATTAACAATATTTAATTTGTGTCTAGAATTAACTATGCTATGAAAGATAATGAACTGTTTCATTTTTCTGCTATCTTGCATGTTCTTGAAACGCTGTTTAAATAATTATTGTTTTAATCAGTACGCGAACACTATAGACAAGATGACAAACCCTCTTTACTTATTAAATCATCATCATCATCATCATTTCAGCCTGTTTGAGTCCACTGCTGAACATAGGCCTCCCCCACAGACTGCCATGAAGTACGATCCTGAGCTTGAACTTATTAAATACTTTCTTAAAATATCCACCCAAACGCCAATAGGTTTTAGATAATCCATAAAACCTTCACCATGTTATGCAGTAGTTGATAGAACTGGATTATTACGCGACTTCTCTTGCGTCGATTTACATAGATGATTATCTATGTATCTTTATCTTAACAATATGGTTAGGCTATATATTAAGTAGTAAAATACAAACCCAACAGTATTTTAGGAATAAAACAGTTTTCGTTCAAATTTCAAGCCAAAGACCCATAAAATACCTTTATGCAAATATCACGTTGATCCATTTCTCTGTTTCGCAGCAAAATGACAATCCAACAATAATACTTTAGCATTTAGAATATTGAACAGGGATAAAGTGGTGATTTAACTTTAAACCGATACAATTCATGAAAAAAATACAATATGATCGTACCGATGAACGAACAACAAAATAATATTGTTTAAGTGTTTTTTTTTCTTTTATACGAAAAGTTGTCAAACGAGCAGACGGTTCACCTGATGTTAAGTGAATACCGCCGCCCATGGACATCTGCCACACTCGAGGGTTGGAGATGCGTTGACAACCTTTCGAAAATTGGGCTCCGGTTACCTCACTCACCAGACGAAACGCGAGACTATTTGTCATACTTCCACTTTACGCTAGTCTTCTGTGAGGTCGTGGTACCTACCCGGACGAGCCTGCCCATTCGTGCAACGGCCGAGGCTGCTGCGTGGCCCTACCACCGAAAAAGTTTATAATGTCTGTGTCACGGTATCACTGACACTGTCTATAAGCTTTTTAAAAATCGTAAAAATGGCGTTTGTATCTGTCATTATTCGACAATTGTATACCAATTGTAAAATATTTAATATCAGTAGTTTGTTAATTAGGCTACGTTAATTCTATGAAAAATTCCGTTATAAAATGGTATCCAATTTACGCTAATTCAGTATTTCCACCATTTTTTTTTCAGTTATTGAATGTAATGTAATGTAATGTTTATGTAATTTAATTCTTATGTAATGAGTGAAAATATATTAAATTAATAAAACATTTAATATATTAAAAATTTAATTTACTTGTTTTAATGCTATTAATAAAAGGAAATACGTCAAATGAGACCGACCTCCTAATAAAGAAAACGGAAATATCACATCCACGAACCCAACTGTATTTGACAAGCTAATTAATTACAAGTTTACGTGTTTCACTAGCCGTTGCTTATAAGTTTATTATTTAGGCTACAAATTATGACTTGTAAACACGTGCGGTTGATTACTACGCTATAACAATCATAAAAAGTAAAAGTTTAAGGCGATTTTAAGGAAATCAGTTTTAAATAAAACCAATCTACATTTTATTTTGTATAGACCATACGAATATTTTTCAGACTCCATAATCCCAATGCAGACTGAAATAAAAAGTTTAAAATAACTCGAATGAGACGGAATAAACAGTATCAAGACACACTTTGCGTCTACTCTTTTAACCGAAAATAAAATTGATCACGCCTTTTTTACTTTAGTTAAATATTTAAAATTTTCATTTACTTTAAATAAAAATATTCCATTAAAAATTATTAATGGTGTTCCATAAATTTTCCATAATTGTCGTCACGAACTTAGCCACTAAGCTAAAGTACGTTAGTAAGTGACAGTGGCTATCGATGCAAGCATTTTTTATCGATACTTAATTTGAAATTTAAGGAATTCATATAACGATTATCTGAACATTTATGGATATATTTTTTTTATGTAAAAAGTTGCCTAACGAGCAGGCGGTTCACCTGATGTTTTGTGAGTACCGCCGCCCATGGTCATCAGCTACACCCGAGGGTTGCAGAATCGTTGACAAGCTTTTGAAAATTGGGCTCAGTCTCACCAAAAGAAACGCGAAAACAATTATACTTCCACTTGACGCCGGTCTTCCGTGGTCGCGGTACTTACCCGGACGAGCCTGCCCATTCGTGCAACAGCCCGAGGCTGCTGCGTCGCCCTACCACAGTTGAAATATAATTAAAATACTCAATATGTAGAAAGGCACGTTGGTAAATTCTGTCGCATCCGACTACGCCTGTGCCTTCTGATCGCCTTACGGGCTCTATGATAGAGCCAATGCTACGACTTGCATATAAGTTTAATCTAGAAAATTCGAAAATTGGAAGATATGCAGTCAATCATCAAGGGAGGCTGCCTAGAGATTTAAAATTCAAGGTTAAACGCAGGATATAAGTATGATTAATTACATTTTAAGTGCCATTCTCTGCACTCAAGTTGAAACTTAAAATGTGTACAATTCTAAATGCATTAACATGGATAAAAATTGGATGAAACTGATAAATCATGTTTTTTCTGTCCCGTTAATTTTTTTTTGTAAATAAAATCTGAATTTTTTTTTTTAAATTGATACATTGTAAAATTCGTTTTTTTAAATATAAGTTAGGAGGAATATTTTTTGTGTTGGAAGCAGACGAGTGTAACCAACGCTCGCCTGCTTCCAACTGAATTGCTGAGCGATGCGATGGACTGAATGTTAAACTAGGTCAATATAAACATACTACCAATACTACTACGGTGACGGCACTGACTTAACACTATAACAGGATTCAATTTTTATTTCAAGGGTTAATGTTTGTAAAATAAGAAATAAAAACTGCATTATACGTAGTATTCTACTTTTCAAGCAAAGTTTTACTTTGTTTAAAAAGTAGAACACTACGTATCCTTTACTGTGGTTGTACCACATAGCAGCTATTGTTCTTGCACCATTTTCATCTGGTGAGTGAGTTAAAGGGGCCTTAATTTGTAAATATGAATGGTGGTGGGAGTCATGGACCATCAGGTGAAGCAACTGATCATTCTGCCATATTCTTGAATAAAATCCTACAGTAATTATCCAATCGCTGAGTGTATCCTAAAAAAGTTTCATAGTTACATATTTCTGAAATTTTAAGTAACATGTGTTCAAATATATATAGATATAATATTTGGTATATGTCGTTAATATAACATAAATAACAATTCAAAGATAAGTAGAGAAGAAAATTTCACTAAAATTTTATAAGTACAAAATGGTGTATACGTTTTTAACATAAAAGGAAGTAACTATTGCGTCACAGTTTATTCTAGGTAAGACAAGTGCGATGTCTTTGTTTGCATCCTTTCGTTTACTTACAGCTGCTTTAGTTTGTTGCCAAAAAAATTTAAACTTTTTGAAAGTTAACTCATTTCTTCAGTATTTTATGCTATTGTATTGTTTTAATAGCGCTTTGTTTGTTGTTTTTCAAATTTTATTCAGTGTACAAGAACTGTTGTTTCATATTTAATAGAATTAAATTGTTTATTTATATAACTACACTGTAAGCACACAATACTGCGGACTTCATATATTGAACTGTTTATATTTTACAATTCTATGAAATACTTCTCGTTAAATCGTTTTAGTTATAAAACGTATTGGTTATTAATATCAGTATTACATCAATATATTTCTTTGATATGTTATTTTAAAATATTGGTTATATATGGCAAATTGTTTTTTTCTAAACCTTTCGAATCATTTATGTTAACAAACAAGCCGTGATTGCATTGGACAATCACGCTCAAGGAATCACTTCTGACTTGGTGGTACGCTCGTTTATATTATGCTTTTAAAGTGCGTTATAAAGTTGTAAGCATACGCGGCTATAAGCTGCATTTATTATATGTGGATAGCGCTCACCGCTCAACATCTACTCCAGAATTTCATTAATACAACCGTCGAGATTTACGTAAACCTTAGAGTACACGTCTTAAAAACAAAGCTTAAAAATTTACAGGGTAAAAACATAACACACGGTCACAAACATAAGTTTTGGTTTCTAACAATATTTCATGAGAGTTTTAATACAATCAATTAAAAACTAGGTCTAGTTGCAAATGGTTGGCTTAGAGTAATAAATCAATCAAGTAATAAATTACTTAGGTATTTAGTGTATCTTGGGGCCCAAAACGTGGTAAAATATTTGAAAATATATTGGTTTTAGTTTAAGTCAAGGACACCGAAATTTTTAATACCTTTTTTTGTTTACGTGGGGAAAATGCCGACACATACCCGGCCTCGCCAGGGCAAGAGCGGGTTATGTTGGACTCGCACCGACTAAAACCCCCACGATGTTCCACCTAGACGCATATCGGCAGCCAATTCACGGCCAACGAACTCCCCCGAGTTCGCTGACCAGAGGCCATGAGACCCAGTACCAACAAACAAAACAAACAACAAACAAGCCTCCCAGCCCCCAGTGGCGTACCTGGCCTATTGCTCCGCCGCTCACCACTCTTCGGCCGCGGAGGGTAGAGAAAATGGTGCACCGCAATACCGACTCTCCTCGCCCCGCGCAACCACTGCTTCAGTGTGGGTGACCAAGCCACGGCTACTAAGTCCCTCCGCCACGTCAAGGCGGGATCCCGGTCGGAGGGGGAAATTTTTAATACCTTGCATTTCAACATTTTATAGCACACTTTCAGAATAATTTGAATAAAAACTTTCATAATCTAAGGTTATAAGTAATATTAATGATTCAAACAAGCCAATACGAAACGAAGTTATATCATTTTTGAAGATGTTTTTCATTTTACTTTAATTTTGATACCTATTATTAAATTGTTATTATTATTGAATTATTTCTGTAAACCATCGACCATTAATCATTTAAACAACAAAAATATATTAATTTATGACGTATGATGTAGAAACGACAAATTTTCTTTTTTTTTAATGAGTCTTGAATATTGATATTTAATGATGATGATCTTTATCATTCCAGCCTGTTTGAGTCCACCGCTGAACATAATCCTCTCCCATAGGCTGCTACGAAGAACGATCCTGAGGCACCTGCAACCATCAACTTCCCCTGACTTCCAGAATAGAACCATAATTCGCGGTGCTGAAGCAAATAACTTGCAACTGCGCTACCAAGTCTTCTTCAAACAAGAAAAATAAGTCAACTGGCATAATAAAAACTAAACCGCCAACTATAATATACACAATAGTTACTCTTGACGAGTACGCAGACGGGCGGTTAACGTAAATGCAAATGTTTACTTTACCGCCAATTTTAATGTAATTGTTTCGTACTGTTTTCCCCGAATTTGCGGGAATTAATCGAATTATCGCCGTTGTTTAGGCACCACTTAGCTTGTGTGCTTGCGGCTTGTAAACTAATATGTTTTTGAGAAAATAAATTAACTCTGGTTTAATTCAACGTAAGCTGTTAGTATATCATATCATTCGGATCTTAGAAAATATCCTAAAGACGAGGCAAAAAAATAATTTACACAAGATACAGAAATTTTTACATTAACATTCTAAGAAAATTAAAACTAGAACATGAAAAAAATGAAATAAACTTAAATAAAAATATACCTACAAAACTCTGGAAATCAATTAATCAAATATCTCACAGATCATCAAAAAAGTCTAACACCTCTCTAAAAGATATCACAAACATTAGGAGTTCTTTAGAAAAATCTCTAGAAATGACTATTTTTCGTCAGTCAGTCAATAGCTCGCAAGTAACATTTTGTCGGAAATTAAAGAGAATCAAGAAACCCTCGCACAAAAAGTACAAATTAAAAAGGTGCTTAAAAACTCTTTCTTTATCTCACCGACGGATCCGCAAGAGGTCTTAGCACTAATACTTAACCTAGACTCAAATAGCTCACCTGGTCTTGATGGCATAAACAACAAAATTCTCAAAGCTATTGGTTATGTACTAGCGGAACCACTCTCTTACATATTTAATTTAAGCATTGAAGCAGGTAATTTTCCGAAATCCTAGAAAACGGCAGTACTAACACCAATACACTAAAGCGGACCAAAGGATGACCCAAGTAATTACCGACCGATTTCTCTTCTGGGAAGTATTTCGAAGCTACTAGAGCGAATAATTAATAAAAGATTGGTATTCTTCTTAGAGAAGAACAAAGTGCTCATGAATCATCAATACGGTTTCAGACATGGTAGATCCACAGAAGATGCAGTAACCCATCTTGTTAATTCTGTGGTCTTCCATACTGATAAAGGATTTAAATGCATAGGTATCTTTCTGGATATTGCAAAGGCGTTTGACTCAATTTCTATCCCAATATTTTTGAGAAAAATGGAGGTATATGGTGTGAGAGGCAATTGCCTTAAATGGTTTGGTAGCTATCTGTCAGATCGACAACAGTGCGTCAAGATCGCTGAAGAGAAAAGCAGTTTGAGGCCAGTCTCCTTTGGTATTCCACAAGGAAGCATTCCTGGACCTACCCTCTTTCTTTTATACATAAATGACCTCGCTTCTGTAGAATGCCCAAGTGCTCAAATTTTATGTTATGCAGACGATACTGCCATTATATTCCATAGTCAATCTTGGATGACAGCTCGTCAAAAAGCAGAAATCGGAATGGAAATCCCTTAATTCCCTAAAAACTACGTTCTTATGCTTCCACAAGACCGCTGCTTCTGCCCCGAAATCCCTTAATTCTATAAAAATACACTCTGCTCAATGCTCTTTTATAAATCACCTTAACTGTAACTGCACTGAAATTAAAAGAACAGAATCGCTAAAATACCTTGGTGTCATCTTAGATCAAAAACTCACATTCCAGCAACATATAGCAGAAATGACTAAACGAGTTCTAAAATTAATTTCTGTCATGAAAAACCTTCCTGCCGCAGTCGACCGCAAATTGATAATGAATGTTTACTTAGCTCTGTGTCAAAAGTTGCTCTAGGTAAACCAATCAAATACCCAACCGACACTCTTTACCAAGAGGGACGGATTTTGAGCGTCAGGAGATTATACATTATGAGAGTAGCAGTGCATGTTCCCAAATTCCGGACTAATCCAGAAAGATCCTTCCTGGAACGTACCCGACACGCGCGAACATGTTCGTGATTCCGGAAAGTTCGCGAATGTACCCGATTTTCGAGACTATAGTTCCACAGCAGTTCCTCTAACGCCATCTAGTATTGAATAGGGGTTTTATGTCGTCTTTGTTCTTTAGTGGTTTTAATAGTTGACGCTAGATGGCGTTAGTTCCTTTGTGTGTTCATAACAATATCAATCGAATTGCATCATCGAGCGTCATTATCGGCTTATATAGGTAGATCTGTGGCCTAGACTACACAGATTCGAGTCTTATGCGTGGATAGTCTCTAGCGACTTGACATAAAGGTAGACCTGCTTACGGATAACTATGTCTGAGATGCTGGACACTGTGCTTCTCAGCTGGGAACATGTTGCGGAGAGTGGCAGCGATTATATAAAATTGAGTTGGACCATAAGATTATTTAATATCCTATCCATAATTATTGGGCTAGATGTATTGATCCCATGCTCCGTCTATGTTATTTGGTATTGAGCACACTGCACTGAGTGTATCATACAGACTTTGAAGGTTACAGCTATTGTGATTGGCAAGTCTCGATTGTTTTGCCCATCTTCATTTTCAATTTACAGTGCCTTTATACAGCAAGAGTTCTAGATATCACACGGAACTAAAACGAACAATGCCGCGCAGACCCAAAGTATACTAAGAAGCAGTTTTTTTACTCAGTTTGCGCTTTGGATATGTTCTGATTGCGTTCACTGTGGCCGACCAGTGCAACGTTTCGTTTGTCATGCATGGATTACATATTGGAAATCCGATTCAGGCCTTAATTTTTTCTGCTGTAGCAGTTTGTGATAAATTATAAAACCTATGTGTGAAAGATTTTACTTTCTTTTGGCTTTTGAAAGTAAATCGCAAACAAAACAAACATAAAGAAATATTATATGTATATCATAAAAGTTAATTTTACGTCAAACAAATAAAGAACTTGATTTCCTTAAAAACATGTTATTATTGCTTTCTTCCATATTCGTAATAATAAAAGACAAAGTAAAAAAAAGATTGTTATAAAATAACTAGATTTGAAATTTCTTAATTATAACGCCATTCCTAACTAAAACGCCATGGGAAGCTGTATGCTTATTTTCAGGAAATTGGACTCTGAAAATTTCCGCTTAGCAAGTAACTTTTTCCTCTTTTGCTGTATTTTGAAAAAGTCAAACATATTAAAATTAAGTATATTAAATTATAAAATATTACTTCTATAATCTGTGTTGTGTGTACTGTGAATATTAAATTACGAGTAGGTAATGAAGTGACTTTGTAACAATTTTTTGTGACAAAGTGGCAAACGAGCTGGCGGTTCCCCTAATATTAAGTGACAACCGCCGCCCATGGACATTTGCAACACCCGTAGGATTGCAGAGCGTAGCGTTGCAACCTTTTAATAAAGTAGGCCCCGGCTACCTCACACACCAGACGAAACGCAGAAGTGTAACACGTCTACCTCACGCTGGTCTTCTGTGAGGTCGTGGCACTAACCGGGACGGACCTGCCCATTCGTGCAACAACGAACACTATTGCGTAGCCGTACCACAGTTTAAAGACTGTCGACATTGTCGAATAGCTTAACTCCATATTAATTTTGGTTTTATAAACATACACATAGTCATTTTTTTTCGATATCAAACAATGCAAGCTATTTAATTTATTTTTAACCGACTTCAAAAAGGAGGAGTTTATCACTTCGTATGTTTATATGTTGTTTTTAATGTATGATCGGGGATAACTGGGTCATTTAAATTTCATATTGGTCTGATAATGAGTTGCGAAGATAGAGAAGGGTACTCTTCAATATATAACATCAAATCAACCGCGATTGCTGCTATCTCACAAATATGCATTGTTTTGTGCAATCGCACAACATATCATCACGTCTGTACACTCGAAAAGCTTAAGCTGATGTATTGAGTATATTCAAGTTCAGCCGTTGTCAATTCGCAAATCTTTGTGAATGAAGTTATAGCCAAACGAGTAGGAATTAAACTAAGGCGATTGCTGTAATTTTCTTGATCATCGTCATTTAACCTACGTATACATATAGGATCTTTTTTAACAATCTATTTTCGCGCTCGTCTGGCTTCTCATTTGAAATGCTTAGAGATTTTCTTATTTTGTTTGCATTAAGTCGTTTTACTTTCTCTGTCCCGGTTTGAGTTTGACGCCGTTTTCTCAAACAAGCGGTGTCTTTGCTAACTCTACCCATAGTTTATTATACCTAAGAATAATAAACTTAAATCAATAAAAATAAATATATTTAAAAAAAACTATATTAGCACTTAAAAGTTTAAAATAATACTAAATCGAATATAATAAAATTTTGAAAACTAACCTACCCAACCTCAAACAAAATTGAATTTAATTAATTATGGAGATTGACTTATATAAAAATTACAAGCTACATACCTTGATATTCCAATTAATTATCACCTATATAGGTTTACCACCGGTTTAATCACTAATTACGTAATTGTTGTATAGCCACGCAAGTATATATATCGAACACTCAACCGTCACGTCCTAAGATCACGTAGGAAGCCTTCCGAGGAAAGGCATAATCTCATTTATTATAGCGGATGTGCTCTGATGTTAGAATTTAAGACACAATTTATGAAACAAAATAGGGATTTATTACAATTAAGGTCATACTAATTATGGCCCTATTAGCAAATGATATATTCTGTCATTCTCCTGTCCTTATCTCACCTATGGGGTCGACATAGCGTGTGCCATGTTTTAAATGGCTAGGCTTTTTATGTTCGGCCCCGGGGGTTATATGGGGACGCCAGGAATTCTTTTCCTCCACGTAAGAAAAATAAATATCAATTTTTTTTATATAGAAAAAAACGTCTTTTATGTAGAACTTCTTTTTTCTTTCATTCCTTATACACAAAATGAAACGCAAGTTAAAGCTAATGGGGTAGTAATAGTTAACTAAAATTATTCAAGTACTATGCTTATTCATTCCGGGTGTGATAAAAAAGGTAATAACTAATCAGTTATACTAACTGATCCTGGCCTGGTCACTTAATACCATATAAGGAAAAATAAATGTAAATTCATACTATAGGTTTCACGCGTTGCATTTTTCTAGAACCTTCACGCTACCACATAATGATAAATGATATAGAAGCGGGACTGTATTACAGAAGAACAGGTAACTGAACAAGTCCTTACATAAATCATAACGAATTTGTCATGACTTTGCTGTATATACTTGCGCGGAAAAATAAAATTCCTTTTGCTGGTATCATGTGCTCGCGTGTCATGAATAATCTCTGTAGTCATCCGTTGTATACTTTCCCTTGTACCTAAGTGATTTTAATATTGCAAAACACCTTTACGATGAAAAAAGATATTACTTTCTTGTTACTTTCGGCATACATTTTTAAATGGCCACCCATTTTAAAAGTATTGTTGCGGAAATGTTAGTTCATGATCTTCAGTGAGTAATTTTTATATTTACTGCTTATTTAACTGGTTATACGTTGCAGAAGCGCGAGAAACTCGTTAAATAAGCTATTGAATATGGTCCGTCCAGACGGATTGCTAACAAGTCAGCGTATTTTTTGAAAGGTCAAGAAATCTAAAACCTTCTATACTAGTTAACTCTAGCTAAGGTAAGACAGGATCAGCATTGAGACTTTCATACTCCGGAGGAGGCTTTTAATTTTTCACATCTCGAGGAACATGTGTCCAGTTAATTAAACTGGCGCGTTGTAGAAATTAACAACCGTACATAAAGGGACGAAATTACGAAAGTAACAATAAATTTGAAAGTCACTTATAATGTATTAAATAATTATTAAAATTAATGATAAGCTATTTCTTACACTTATTGGACTTTTAAAAACATTTTTTAAACATATTACAAATGTAACGACTGCATTCAATAATGAACGAGCAACAATTAATATGTTAAGCTCAAACCATAATAGATAACCATTTTATAGATTCACGGTAATAATTAAAGCAAGCTTTTCGAAACATCGATTTTACGAAAAAGAATTTTACATTAATAAAGAATTAAATTATGCGTTATATACGCATATTTTAATATGATTTCATAGCTTAATAATGCCGCTAAATTATGCTCTTTGATCACAATTTGGAAACGAAATAAGTAAAGAGGCTTAACGAGCACAAATCGATGCTACTTCGAAAATGTATTCTTTATTATATTCTTTTATAGCTAGATAGCTAGATATTAGCATGTGAAAATGGTAGATAACGGCCAATAACAGTAAAGTTTTGTTTCTATTTTAATTTTGCTTAAAAAGCCCGAACGTCGTTTTTCCTCAATATTTTTATTGATATTAGGTATCGTATGTGTTATAGCTCTCGAGCAAGGTCTTATTAATCAGACATCACTCTGAAAGGGTTGGCGATGTCTTAGGAATCTCAGTAAAAAAAAAATATTTAATCGGACTATGTCCAACTAGCTACGCAAACTGCTGACCTATGTTCAATTTACTCACTTAGACATTTGAGCAAGCTAAACTTTTCAGAAGCCATTTGTGTTTAAAAGACGCTGTTACATTTTTCCACAATTTTTAATGTTTTTCTGGTATCATGTAGTGAATCAGGAACAATAACTATAAGATTGCGTACGAAGGCTTCCGAACCAATCCAATCAGCCTTTCGCAGTCCACTGCTGGACATAGGCCTCCCCAAGGGCATGCCACAGAGCACGATCTTCCGCTTTCATCATCCAGCCACTACCAGCGACCTTTCTCAGGTCATCGGTCCACCTGGCAGAACCAGGACTAGAATCTGAACCATTATCTATAAAAATGACAAAAAAATTATATCTGTTGTAACATGAAAAAAAAACTATTTAATAGTGCACGGAAATATAATAATCGAGCTAGTACGGACAATTTGGAATTTATGGTAGTCTTACTAGTTGATTCATTCCAACAAATTCCTCTGGTGTTAGAAATTTAATTTTTATAGAGCAAATCCCTGCACTTGAGATTGAACATTAAAATTTGTAGAAAAAGTACGAAGTTCGTCGGTGTGGCAATCAACCGTTTAGCTCAGTGGCTAGAGCGTCAGGCCGCGAATGCTGAAGACGTGGGTTCGATTCCCACAGCAGCGACAATCTTTTCGTACTTTTTCTACAAATTTTAATCCTCTGGTGTTACATAAAGGATTACTCGTATCCGTAATGCATGATGATATTTCAGGTTACACAACTAGGGCTTGAAAACATCTATGACACTATATTAAAAAACGTATAAGAAGTTAAAAGTGCACTTATCCGATTACGATTACTTTTAACTAAGCATACGTACAATGGTTGTGGGTTGTTAAAATATATCAAAAGTCTAACTTTCCCTCGGCCAAGTAAAAAATATGATATGTTCGAGTGTAACCAATTCTCAAAATATGTTGATGTTATCGACACTATAATGTAATACACTGATTCGCCAAAAAAGGAAGTGAACATTGTCTTAGTGGTGTTCTTATTTTTATTAACTTTCTGTAAAAAAATTGCTGACGAGTGATTTTTAGTCAACTTTAATCAGGTGCTGTACAAATAAATATAATGAATGTATAAACCAGATGTATCAGAAATGATCACATTCTGGTTAAAATTCCCCAAAGCAAGAAAATACAAAGTCATGGGAAACGTTATTACCGAACAAACCGCTGGGAAATACGTCAAGTCATTGAGGAAAATTTTTTAAGTTACAGTTTTTAATTGAGAAAAGTTAGGTATCGAGTAATGTGTTTTAACTTTTGACCGAGTTTACTTACAAAAAACTGACATCAGATCTATTTTGTACAGTATTTAATACTCTAAAAAACATGAGAAGAACTTTCCTAGACGTCGTATTGTTCGTTAGTTATAAAGATCAATACAAAACATTTTTTCAGTGTACACTTATTCCAAATTGCATTGTAGTAAAATATTTTAATATATTTGAAATATTTTTCTATATTTGCAGATGGGCGATTATCCCTACTCAAGATGCAATGAAATTTTTATTGGACGCATAGTAACCTATACACACATATCTAAAATGTTATAAATAATTTACTTTCAAAGTTCAAACATTTTTGTATTAAAAATATCGATTAATAATTTTTTGGTAAACTATGCTTTGTATGTTTTATATCTCAACATATATTAAAATTGGAACGATTATGTAGGTTATATTTATAATTTCTAGTACAAAGATGAAGAGACAAATACAAAGCCTCAATGTTAGTCATATAGCGCGACACATTATAGCTATGGATGTATAGTGACCTACATTAATTGCTTTCAGTCCATCGCACGGCTCTACACTTCAGTTAGAAGCAGGCGAGCGTTGGTTACACTCGTCTGCTTCTAACACAATCAATAACTGATAGCTTTAAAGGTAAGAATTATCTTATATTTTGCCTAATTTAGTAATTCTTTTAAATTGAGTGTATATAATTTTTATACTTTCAGTTATTTCCTCTACGCTGTGTAATTTAATGTTATTTCTATGTGATTTAGTATAAATTGTTCCTGGACGCAATAATGACATACATTGTTTAGTTATAATGACTAACAAAGAGACATTATATTACATTAATTACAATAAATTTTGCTTGATCTAATAATGAATAAATAAAAAGTATAAGCAAAACATAGCTTTTACAGAGTTGCCCCTATGCTCAGCTAAGGCGATCTTAAGAAAGAGGGGTCTCCAAAAAACCGTACTTCGGATTGGTAGGCTTCAAATATCTTCGAAATTAATGAATAAATAATTGAGTTTAATGTATGAGTTTCCTTACGATGTTTTTCTTTACCAGTTAATAAATATATAGTAAATAAGCACTTAGTGTTGGAACTTAAAACTTTGCTCATGCTGACAATTTCATTGGAATTTGAGCTCAGGTTGCTCGAATAGAGAATCCACTCGAATTTCCACTAAGGGAAATAATAAAATACACATTTATACACTAAATTAAGTTATAAAATATACAATAAGGTAAAGTCAGTTCACAAAAAATCTAGCATCCTATAATTAGAATTTATATTGGATACGCTTTTTCTGGAGAGAAAAAAACTTGCAGTTGAAGTGTCACGATAAATAATTAACGTTTTCTTTAGTGAGCTTCATTTTAAAACAAAGACCATATTGTATAATACCCGTGAACTGGAAGAGTCGGAGGAATAAAATGTGGGAGAAATAATAGAAAAATAAAAGGTAAAGACCAAAGACTTTTTAGAGACGAAATTTGGGTCAATTTCTGTTATCATATAACTATTATAAAACTCTGCATAAGTTTACTTATTTATTGAGAAAGGGTATCGGATATCACGCTTCGCTATAACTAACCTTTAATAAAAAATATACATATAAAATTAGGACGGCAAATGGTAACCTGTACGATGAAAGTCAATACCGTCTACATATATTTACTGCAATGTAATAAAATGGGAAGCTATTTATTTTTTTTTAGGAATTTTCATAGGCACATGTACAGAAATTTTCAGCGCTGCGGAATTCGAACCTGGGTATTCTGGGTAACGCGCCCAAACACTTCACCAATTTAACTGAGTGGTCGATGACGTCACGTAGCGTCGTCATCTCGACATCTTTACAATTTATTTATTGCATTTTAGATGCTTCGCACCATCCATCAACTTACCATATTTCACAGCATGAAACGCAATACAAAAAATAGTTAACGTTGAATATTTGTAGCGAGATATTACGACGCCTTTGCTCAAAATTTATGGTTTATTTAATGTTTTGTAATGGTACTTTCCGCAATCAGAATGAAATTTAAATATAAATATTTTTAGACAAATAGACAAAAACACTCGACGATACGAGATTTGAAGGTGCATCTTCTGGGTTGCAACTAAGCAGTCAATGACTTCACAATGCGAATATTCCGACATCTATACAATTTCATCATTGCATTTTTGCGATTCGTTGCGCTATCTAGTTCGCACACTACAAATTGCTCCTAAAACTTATGATCAATTTTGTTTCAATTTCAAACATTATCCATTAACTTCTTTAATAGCCTTAATCATGGTTATGTTTTTTCCTTTATCAACAAAGTTTCACATTTTTAATGTTTTATTTTTTATGATATTTTAACTCGGAACAAATTTCAAAGACCAAATCCACTCATATCTTTTTCCTTTGAGATAAGCATAGCGAAGGCGTATTTATTGTGCAAATACAATAATACATTGCCTTACCCGAATACAGGATTATTACATACGATTTGAAATCTTTACTTACTTGTATACGCTAAATACACGTTGAAGGTAAATATCATTATGAAAATATAATAATTTTCTTATAGTTCATTGTTTAGGCTTTGAGGAAAGATATTGCTCTTTCATACGTTACCATAGCTTTAACTGGTAACAAAAAGAAGCCATTTTCTTTAAAATTATACTTGATTTTTTTTTTCTGTCAGAAGCGAGCTGGCCGTTCACCTAATATTAAGTGATAACCGCCTCCCATGGACATTGGAAACACCCGTAGGGTTGTTGTAGTTGTCACCTTATAACAAATTGGGCCCAGCCTACTTCACTAACCAGACGAAACGCAAATGAAATGAAATGAAATGAAATGAAATGAAATTATTTATTTCAGACTGCACATAATAAATCATAATACAAGTCCATAGTGTTAGTTAGAAACTTAAAAACTATGTTAGTAAAATTTAAAATATTTATTATTATGTTGGACATGTATGAAAGCCCAATGTTTTATTATTGGGCTGTCCACTCGATCAGACACAACCTTCAGGAGTGTGTTGGAACTGCTCCTCACCCGCGTCCATAAGGAGGCAGCTCTTTTTCGAAGCACTGCCTCAAAGCTATCAGTGCTGTAATCGGTAAACATGCCTGAAGCACTACAACGCCAATGCAGCCCCAACAAACTCCTGAAGCTGTTGTTGTACTGGACACGCAGAGCATTGTATGCTTTTTTGGTGTAATTGCTCCACAGGTTGCACGTGTACAATGTTTGGCAATAACTTTTAAAAAGTGTTACCTTAACTTCGCGCGAGCAACGTGCGAACCTGCGGGATAGCATATTACTCCTTACCGACAATGCTCTGCGTTCCCTGTCAATGTCCATGTCATCGCACAAATTCTCGGTGACCCAGTGACCCAGATACTTAAACTTAGAAACTTGCTGTAAGACAGTTCCATTAAGTGTAATGGGAGGAACACGATAAGTTTTAGTACCTGCCTTAAAGACCAGCAGCTCGCTTTTTTTCACGTTGTATCTGAGTCCATGGGTCATGGCATACTTTTCACAGATGCTTAACAGGGTTCTCACCGAGTTGACCGAAGGGCCCAGCAGTACCATGTCGTCCGCGTAGCTAATGTTATTAATAAAACAGCCATCTACCGAACAACCGACACCAGCACTGCTGAGCTCCCCAATCAGTCCGTTGACATACACGTTAAATAAAGTAGGTGAGGTTAATCCCCCCTGCCTTACTCCACACATCATTTTATATTCTTCTGAATATTCCCCTGCCCATCTAACAACGTTACGTTGGTTGTCATACCAAAATTTAAAGATATTAATAATTTCCATAGGCAACGTACTTTGCATTTTTAATTTGTTCCATAAAACATTATATATAACCATATCAAATGCCTGAGAAAGATCTAGAAAACATGCAAAAACTGGTGTTTTCCTAACAGTGTAGTACTGGACAGTGTGCTTAAGGCACAGCACTGCAGATTCAGTGGACAACCCAGATCGAAAGCCAAACTGAGCATCATGTAGCGAGATGTTTTGACTCAAGTGCTTATTAAGCACACTATCCAGCACCTTTGCGAGAATTGTCGCAAGTGATATTGGTCTATAATTACCCTTATCTGAAGCGTCACCAGTCTTATTCTTAATAATAGGTACAACTATAGTCTTCATGATTTCTGCTGGTAGGTAGTTATGACGCAGACATAAAGTAAACAGCACAGACAAAACTCTAGGCAGGTGAGGCCCAGCATGTTGCAGATGCTCGATACTGAGACCATCGTGCCCCGGTGACTTGCCTCTTGTCATCTGTTTAATAACGGTGGCAATTTCCCCACTTGTTATTTTTACCAGAGAGTCACCAGGAGGCCGTGTCCCAGCATCCAGCATCCGCTCACACCTCTCAGGATTCAAGAGTGGTTCCACTTTAAAATGGCTTCTAAAGAGGTTGGCCACGTCACGGGGTGCACTAATACCATCCACACTAGCTGGCACGTTTACTTTTGGGGTTAATTTATTAGTGGATTTCCAAAAGTGAGAGAAATTTTTTGCTTTATGATGGTCAGCTATTATATCCATCTTTATTTGGTCTTTGTGCTTAAGGCAGTACTTCAGTTTAGCTTTAAATTCTCTTCTGGTATTGCACATTGCCTCATAAACACTACCAGCCCTCGGCTTACCATACAAACACCACTCCCGAAAACATATTCTAGCCTTTTGCTGTGCCTGTCGAACATGCTTATTCCAGCCCGTGACGTGACGTCCCCTGGAACATGCTGCACCTTTAAAGGTAGATACTGAGGCCTCTGTCAGCACTGTTACAATTGATTGGTAAAGCCCATCTATTGTGGCTCTATGGCTATCATTATTACATAATTTATCAGCGCAAAGTCGAAATGCGTCAGGAAAATCTATGTTTTTTAATTTACTTTGACATAAATCATGATATTTATTTATTTGCGACTGATCTCTCTCTCCCCATATAACACCTTTTACTGTATTATTACAATCATTGACATCTATTGACAACTTCGGTATACTTTGCTGTAAATTACAAACTATTTCTAACGGTAAGTGATCTGACCAAAACACATTGTAATGAATTTTTGCACTCACAATAGTTTGTCTAGCGGCTAATGAGGACACACAATGATCAAGCCACCGCGTAGACCCGTGACAATCACTCACAAAAGTATATGAGTCCGCTGGCAAAAGTTCAGTATCAACCATGCTTAGTTGTTGCTCACTACAATATACTTTAAGCTCATTGAAAAAGGGGGTATCAGGATGCGCGTTAAAGTCACCCAACACATAAATTAAGTCCACGTCTTCATTTTCAATGATAGCACTTATTTCGGCTAAGCACGATACAAACTCGGCTAAATTGTCACGTTCGTCCGTAGGCATGTACACTGATATTATAATCATTGATCTACTACCCATAGAAACCTTAATCCCAGTTAAACGCACACTCTGACACTGAATTACAGACACACACGGAAAAGAGGACTTACGCCATAGAAGCGCCACTCCACCATAGGGCCGACCACGTAGAATCCCCGCCGACAGGTCCACAGCTGTGTTACCTGTATACGCGAACTCCGTGTCAATTGCTCCCAGCAGCGGAATGTCGTGTTGCAGTAGCCAAGTCTCTTGCAGTGCGATGATGTCAGCAGACTTACATGAGTCTCTTAGGCATCCCATAGCTCCAGACAAACCCTTGCAGTTGAAACTCACGAAATTATAGTTCTTGTTTATTGGTGTACTACCCATCACTGGTTGTTTTGGTTTGCCATATTTTTCATTTTGGGTTTTGTGAAGTCCACAAAACGCCCTAAACAGTACTCCCTCTGGCCAAAAGTTTTCATTTAGGAATAAGTCTAGTTTAGATTTTGGCACAAATACTTTGTATGCATTGTATCCCCTATCGTGTTTTAATGCCAGTTTCTGCAGCGAAATATTCATTTGAGACTTATTGTACACATGTGCGATGATGTCGTTGTCAGTCGTAGACTTGTCGACATTGTAAATAAAGAGCGGTATTTTTATGTCAGCCGCCCTGAATTTGCCTTCTGGTTCTGTAGCAGCAACACCTTTTTTTCCAATTATTCTATTTCTTAACCTTTTTCTTTGGGCTATTTTCCATTCTTCCGACGGGCTTTCACTTTTCCATTCTCCAGGTGCCATCACTACTTGTGCTAAAGTATTATTAGTAGCTTTAGATTCTTGTTGACACATACGCTGTCCTGCGTGCGCAGCGATGGTAACTGTTTGGGATATCGGCGATCTTGAACGCGCACTATTAAGAAAAAGACTTTAAGTATTAATAATTTGAAATATAAATATCGTATCTAAACCACTGGACTAGAAAATATTTACTCAAATATTTAGACAAAATAGATTGAATCGGTATATTTATCGATATTATAGGGCTCAATAATCACTTTTCCTTAAAGATTATATCGATACCACGCCATAGACATAACCTGAAGTTATCGATATTTAAAAAGAAGTAGGATAAGAAACACTTACTTCATTTTATTTTTAAAAACTTTCGCTGTTTACTCGTCTATATAAATACTAGCTGTCCCGGCAAACGTTGTTCTGCCATATAAAATTATTTCTAGGGAATTTGTAGGGTAGAAAAAACTGTTTAGGGTAGACCACCCTTAACATTTAGGCCGATGAAAAATAAATGTTGTACGATTCACCACCCTGGCCGATACGCACACAAAATTTCACGAAAATCGGTCGAGCCATTTCGGAGGAGTTCAATTACAAACACCGTGACACGAGAATTTTATGTATTAGATGTTTGAATTTTCTTTTAATTTCTTATTCTTTTTTGACAAATTCCAGTAATCTGAACCATTTTTTTGAATAAATGTTTTTTTTTTTTTCAAAATGAATATGAATAATTTAGCTACATGCTTTTTTTTTACATATATTCCAACTTTACTCACGATAATGTAATATCTGTAGAAATAAAACAAGGGGACAAGACAAATCAATCAGTGTTCTTTTTTGATTGATTACCTCAGTTTTTGTGTGAACATTGTCAGTAGGAATAAAAAATATTTTTCCTCATTCGTTACAAAGCCGTGGAATGTATTGGGAGGAAAAAAGTGTACATCATTAATTATTTATCCGAAGAATTTAAACGAAGAGAATTTGTATACACATTCACTTTTTACGAGTAAATTCTGTTATATTATGAAACAACATTCATACAAGAGCTCATTGTGAAACAACTTAGCGAAGGTGTATTCGCCACTTTGATCAGGCATGGAGTGAAGTAACTAAAGAGCTCCATGTGTAGTTTATATCATCATCGTAATTATCATCATTTCAGCCTGTTTGAGTCCACTGCTCAACATGGGCCTCCCCCATAGACTGCCACGAAGTACGATCCTGAGCCACCTGCATCCATCGACCTCCCGCACATTTGCACAGGTCGTCACTCCATCTAGTGGGGGGTCGTAGTTTATATACTTATGCCTATTCAAAAGAATTATCTACTCTGCTTATCGGCGGATGAAATTAAAGAATAGATTTAAGGATTATTACTTTTCTATTTTGAATAGTCGAAATAAAACGATGAATTTGAAGTACTTCAACCACCACAATTGGTCAAGGGTCCTATAGAAAATGCAGCAATCATTCTCGGCATCATGCCACTTGATTAGGTTAATTTGATAATGTGTAATTTATTAGTAATTTAATATCATACACAATTTTTGTTCTTAATAACTTTCATTTTCAGTACTACGATGCCGTAGCGCTACGCTGCTACTATAACTCTACGATATAACTAAGACTGCGCAGTCTGTCTGTTTGTTTGTCACCAGGCTCTATCTTATGAACCATGATAGTTAGACAGTTGAAATTCTCACAGATGATGTATTTCTGTTACCGCTATAAAAACAACTACTAAAAACAGAAAAAAAAATATTTAAGTGGGGCTCCTGTACAACAGGAGGTTTCGGACACTGTCAATCTGTGTGGCTGTCGGTGACCATGTACCTACATTAATATACGTTTGTAAAACTTTTCTTTAGATGGTGGCAAGCGAGCTTGCGGTTCACCTCATGTTAAGGGTTAAGTGCCAACCATGGACATTTGTAAGACCCGTGGGGTTGCAGATGCGTCGCCACCGTTTAATAAAGTGGGCTCCTTCACCATAAGTATGAGGTCGTAGTACTTCCCATGATGGATCTGCTCATTCGTGCAAGAGAAGAGCTCTACCGCTGTGTGAATCGTATAAATCCGCATAATAATCATTGATAAGTGTAACAATACAACAAACAAAGCAACGATTTAGAAAATCAACCAAAAATAGCACAAGCACAATAATGCAGAAACTTTTCTGGATTTTGACTAGAGCTAAAGCAACTAAAAATAAACAAAAGTAAGCGAACAAAGACATCGAACTTCCGTTACTTAGAATGAACTGCAGCGTATTCTTTTTTAACTTTCTTTTATGTAAAAATACACATCGCATTCGCTACAGATTTCAATGTGTGATTTTTTTTGTTGTACCATTTGTTGTAGCTATTGCATACAGAAATCATAGTATTATTATTAATATTAATTATCAGAGTACTTTTACTATTATTGTTATAGTTTAATTATTATTATCAATTATTACAGTTTTCTAGTTTTAAAAACATTTTCTTTAATCCACAATAAAGAATAGCATATACTTTTATTTTGATTTTCAGTGTTCATTTAAGGGCAGTTTTTGGGTCCATGCATTGTTATTACCATTACTCACAAAGCAAAAGTCAGGGAGAAAGAACTGCTGGTATTTTGATAAAGCCTCCACACTCAAAACTTGCTAAGTAATTGAGCCGTTAACCACGTGATGATGTGTATTAAAGCTTGTATTCCTTACCCCATACACAGCAAGTGACAGGATAATCCCGTGTCATTTAGCGGAGATATCAGTAAATCCGACGCCTTTAACAAATGTATTCCGTATTCGTTACTGTTGACCGTAAGTGCTTTTTTTATGCGAAAAATTGTCAAACGAGCAGACGGTTCACCTGATGTTAAGTGGACACCTGCCACACCCGAGGGTTACAGAAGCGTTGACAAGTTTTTGAAAATTGGGCGCCGCCTACCTCACTCACCAGACGAAACGCGAAAGTATTTGTCATATTCATATTTGTCTTCCACTTTACGCTGGTCTTCTGTGAGTTCGTGGTACTTGCCCGGACGGGCCTGCCCATTCGTGCAACAGCCGAGGCTGCTGCGTGGCCCTACCACCGTAATAAGTGTAAGCGTTTTACTTCTATTATAAATGCTCTTATTAAAGTTTAAAAGCGGATTTCAATCCGCTACATAGTATTTGGAAAATCATATCTTTTTGTTTCCTCGTAGCCTTCGTTTTAACATTGAGAACCAGTTTGGCCATACTATCTATCAAATTTCTTGTTTTCTATATGAACAGATTATTAGGGATAAAGAACTATCCACAATATACTAATGATTTGTGAATTGCCTTAATCAGCCGTTAGAATTAAACAATATTAGATAAATAAATGAAGATGAAATTTTATGTCAATCTAAAATAGAAAAATAGCTAAATTTGATTTGTAATGGAAAGCTACAAAAATATTTTTAATTTAGCAGCCTTACTTAATGCGAAAAGGATATATTGCACTGACTTGATAAAAAGGATACATTTAAATCAAAAACTTAAACAGCAAAAGACATTTTGTTTTGGCAATTTAATAATTTGCGGAAAAATTTTGGCAATCATTCGTTTCATTTACGTCTATTTATATTTTATTTTCTCCATGGTACGTAAAATATTTTAATAAGGTTATTAATTTTTAAGCCATTAGCTGAAGTCTGTTTAAAGTAGAGTTGGTTAAATAATATTAACCATCAGGGATTATCAAACAACGCGTTCCCCGAGACCACTCTAAAATTTCTGATCGACTTTAAGCTGAAAAATATATATACTTCTATTTCAGTATATAAATGCGTAAGTGCGCCTATGAAATGTGCATCCAACTTGCATAGGAACTGTCTCAGGAAAAGGTGACTGGTTGGATAATATCAAGATTGAATGCTTTAAAACACTCGTTTGCATTTGAAATTTTTCAATATTTTATAACCCATTACCATAACAATAAACAATTTCCTCACGGGAAATAGGCCAATTCATATAACATAACGTAATATTATGTACATAATTGTTGTTAGCACGACGAATTTTGACTGTTACAAAATAAGAAATAAGTATTTCGATTGGTAGAAAGTTACTATTAACTTCGTCTTATTTGATGTCTTCACTTCTATTAAAACATTAAAACCATAAAGTGATGGGGCACTTTATGGTTTTAATTCATTCTAATTTAATTTTATTGACCTTAGATCGCAATTAAATTTATTTACATAAAAAGAAGAAGTTTTTCTACGTTTTGTTGATTAATATTAATATCAATATCATGTTCTACTACAACTTGTCCATACTAGTAAATATTCATAAGTCTTCTCCTTTATCATTTTAGAAGATTGAAATTTGGTTCAAGACAGTTCCCAAAATTTCGAATTAAATCAAGATCATGTAATAAGTACTGCATATTATGCTTCAAATCAAAGATTTAGAAAAAACACTTCATTAACATGACAAAAAGCTTTTTCGTTATATGTATAGAGCTAAGTACGTATATAACGTAACTGCATTTTCAAAGGAGGCTTCTACCAAAGACTGCCATAAATATGTTAATGAATACCGTTTTGACATAATTTAAAAACTGATAGCCCAGTCTATATGATTATTTACTTCCTTAAACTAATGATTTTGTACCTTGAGTATATTTTTTACATAAACTCCCGTTTATGTATTTCAATAATAAAATTAGTAAAATTTTAGTTTTATCATAAAAAATCGCAGTGTAGGACGACCCCCCACTAGATGGAGTGACGACCTGTGCAAATGTGCGGGAAGTCGATGGATGCAGGTGGCTCAGGATCGTACGTCATGGCAGTCTGTGGGGGAGGCCTATGTTCAGCAGTGGACTCAAACAGGCTGAAATGATGATGATGATGATCATAAAATATTACAATAAGAAATATTTTTATTAAATGAAACTAGTTTACGGATTTTATCACGTTTTTATTTTGATTTTGAAATTCCCGACGTTTCGAACCCTTTCCAACGTTCATGGTCACGGGACATTCCCGGGGGGACGGTGCGCCCCTTGAGACAATGCCCGGGTTATGGGGTTCGATACCCCGACGCCCGTACCTGCAACTGCCCGACTGCTAGGGCAGTGTAGGCGACTCGTGTGTGTGTGTCGTCACTAAGTTGTTACACGTCTTGATGTCATAGTTAACCTTTATTAAAATAAGGAATTAAGGTGGTCTAGAAATGCATAAAAACGCGTATGATGATCTTCATAATGATATTCATTATAAAAAATAACAAAATATGTACAAGATTCAACAAGAATATGATTTTTGTTTTTATGTGAGAATCTGGCAGTCAGCTGGCCCTGATATTAAGCGACTGTGGTAGGGCCACGCAATAGTTCGCTAATGCACGAATGGGCAGGTCCGTCCGAGGAAGTACCATGAGCTCACAGAAGACCGGCGTGAAGTCCGCCTTGGCATGCTGAATATTATCGATCACCATTTTTATAGGGATTACACAACAAAGTTTGTCATAGTTTATAAGTTTGAAGCTTTTTTGATTAGCGTATTTGCATAACATTACATGCATTGCATGTTATTTATTATACATTAAGTCACTTAAAGTAGCAAAAGTTACTACACTGAAACATGTATAATCCCCACAAGCAGCAGGATTATTTGCAAAACCCGGTTTAAACCTCGGTAGAGCAAATGCTAAGAAGTAAATTAAGCTTTAATTAAAAACCTAAACTTGCTTTCTAGGGAAACAACATATTAAAATGTACATTTTAATTTAAAAAAATTCCAATAAAAAAATATTTATTTAATTAATTACAAGGAGTTTACTGTATGACAATTTGGAATGGACTGATTTATAATTACAAAAACTTATGAACTAATGGTGTCAGTTGGTGTCGTTCCGTCGGTGCGCCTTCGCCGTGCTTCGAGTCTGCAGTAATCGCGGTTATGACGTGCTAACTCCTCCCTCCAGCGAGAGTTGGAGCTTCTAGCAGCGTCCTCGCTGCTGTTGCTATCCTGTGGTAGTCAATTGGTTTTCCACTAGTACAGCTTCCAGATGGCCGCTACACTGCTGGGGGTTGCCATCAGGGTTGTCCAGTTGGGGACATTATCTTGTAGGGGGTTCATCTTGTAGGATTATGTCATCTATCTTGTCGATGAGTTTGTGGATGTTCATGTTCTTGCATGATTTGCTGAGCCTCAGGAAGGGGAATGATTTCGTCGTTGAAGATTGTCCTCAGGTGGGTATGTAGTGTGCTATTCAGGACATGCATCCGACAATCTTCAGTCAGTGTGACTATGAACGTTCCTTTCGTCTATCTTGGTACCACACTGGATTTTGATAATTTCGTCATCTTGCAGGATCAGTATCCAGCTGTTATCCCGGATTTTTTGGATTTTTCCTTTGATCAGGTGCAGCTTGGCGTACGTGCAATTGGCTTTGCGGCGTAACTGCAATTAACTAAGTAATTTATTTGCTAACCTCACACACTGCAGGAACTTCTGTGAGATCATGAAACTTCCCCGATTTAAGCTACTACGTTACTCTACTACGTATATAGAACAAAGAAATTTTACGTTCTTTAAAAATGATAATTCTGTAAGTATAATCACATTTGCGCAAGACTTCATTGCTAACATATTTGAGGTGAAAAATTTTGCGGCCAAAATTTTAAATTTTTGTGCGTTTGAAAAATGTTCTTTTTTATAAAACTTTAATATTTTTAATGAATAGCCTAAAATAATTATTTACTAAAAATCATTTCATAACTCTATTCTGTGTATTTAAAATGAAATACTACTTAGTCGTAAATTAATATCAGAATGCAAAGCAACATCGTAGTCCATTAAAAATTGCAAGAATATTTTTCCCCTATGAACCCTACTTTTCTAATTTACATACAAAAAATTTCATTGACATATTAATATTACAGTTATCAGATCTGTAGATTTCCCAGTAATAAGTGATAATAATAAATGAAGTAGTAAGAAATGAATTCAACCAAGGTGTTCACTATGGCAAAATACTGCTCTACAATTTTGTTTGTGGAATTTTATATTACTGGACCAAATGTTATATTAATATAAGGTAGCCTACGAAGCGCTGAACTGAGAGCCACAAATCATGCCAACTGGTGACATTGGTTTGTATTAAATATATCTGGCTCAAAATGTAATACAATAAGATTCTTATAAAATATACGGCAAGGTTGAACTGCAAAACATCATTTGAGCGCTTTATACTGAGAATTTTTTATATCTTTTTATTGCATGTATTTCATTGCCTTATAAATCATAATCAGGTCATTTTTAAAGCTGTCACAGTACTGGTTTTCAACCAGTTTCTGTTAGTTTATCAAAAAGAAAACGAAAAAACCATGGCAACACAGGATTTTATTTCAAATTAAACCTGTTAAAATCCTTAAAAAGTTAGTTTTGCTTTATGATGTAACATATTTTATTCGTATTTATATAGTGCTAAGAAAAAAATAATTACTTATTATTAATTAGTTAATTTTATTTCAGGAAATTATTTTATAAAGTCTCTGGATGACATGCTTGAGTGTATGAATGGTGGAATCTACGAAGAAAATATCTAAATTAAATTAAAGTAACATGTCCCACTGCTGAGCTGCATTTATTTACAAACGGAAAGTATGTTTATCAGTTATCTAGTATCTATAGTACAAGCGTTGCTTAGTTTGGGACTAGAGAACGCTTTATATATATTTATCCGCAGAAAACCTGTGCCGTGGTATTGTCTGGCACGTATGGAGTTAACGCAGGTTATGAGGTGCATGACAGTGATTCTGTTTTGCTAAAAATTTATAGTCAATATTTATAGAAGATTATAAATATATAATCATAAATATTATGCAGTAAGCTTTAGTACGGTATACGAGTAAACAAAATTTGGTCGACGAAAAGATGCACTATTTATTACTACGAATTTTGTAATAATTCTCATAGTAAAGTAACAGTCTATACATGTCCCACTGCTGGGCAAAGGCCTCCTCTATACAGAGGGTATCAGGGCATAGTCCACCACGCGGCCCCACTGCTGATTGGCGGACTTCACATATCTTCGAAAAATATTTTTTTTTTGTTATTATTTGGAAGCAGGTTTCCTCACGATGTGTTCCTTCACCGTGGAGCACGAGATAAGTCAGCACTTAAAGTTAAAAACTTCATTGGTGCCGGCACCGGGGATCGAACTCAGGTTGCTCGAGTATATTGAATTAAAGGCGAGCGCCCGGACACTGAGCTATCACGGCACTTTCATAGTATTGTCTGTTTATCAACGATTGAGAGTAATTCATTGTGTCTAGTTTATAATTAAATCTGATTTTAAAAATCTGAGTTAAATAATCATCGCATTCGTTGGTAGAGCAAACATAAGTCGGTAAAAGAGAAGGTAAAAAAGTATTTCAAAAGCAGTTTGTAAACAATTTTTTAAATTGTTTAGAGTCCTCCACAGTAGCTACTTCCCAGGAAGGAAATTGTTGCACGAATTAGGTTCATTTACTAAAATATTACACTCGTATTTTAAAAATTAATATTTAATTTCCTCTTGCAACATAGGCGTTTGTTCGCTAAATGACGGCAAGTTTTCACTTGGCGTTTATCTGCTATTCATAAAGTAATTGTTTGAGAATAAATATTTAAATTTTTATTTTTACTTTCTAGTTGAAAAATGTGCTGTACGTAAATGTTACGTTGTAATAACAAGCAATTTCCTTCCTTTAGGAAGCTCATTTTTAAGCAAGTTCATTTTCTACAATGGTTGCTACTGTTCTACAACACATACCTAAGGTTGACTAGTACGAAGTACCGTTGCCATAAAGTCCGCCTTTGTACTAGCCTGAGCATGATGTTAAAATAAAACATACAAAGGGCGTTGAACAAAATACTAGTTAGCTCTTATATATATATATATAACTTCTCTCCATCATGTTTTTTCTGTGACTGATGAAACATGTAGGCAATAATTTTTTCGCATAGGAATATGAATGATATGACATGACATCTATGTATAAAGTTTTCAATAAAATTAATTCATAGCGTAATACCAGCCAATTAACTTCACGTATCTTTATATATATATATATATATATATATATATATATCTTCTGTACGTGTGTGTTTCACTGAACTCCTCCTAAAGAGCTAGACAGATTTTAATGAAAAATTTTGTGTGTCTTCAGGTCTTCATCGTTTAGATTCACAATGCTGTCACGTACTATTTTTGTTTTTATTTCTCAGTTGTCGGATTTAAGTCGTATGTACAGGGAAACGTCTATCCGGTCCACTGTTATGTATATATAAATGTATATACACAGGACACGTCAATTCAGGTGCAACTATTTATAAGATAAATTTTGTATTACCAACGTCCAAGCGATATAATTCAATAAGATTACCGGTCGTAAATCAGGGCCATCGGTTCATTGCTGCACTTTAATATCGCGACTTTGACATCATAAACCATTAAAGTAAATAAATTTAACGTCCAATTTAATTGTGCACTAGTATTAAAAGATTTTCAGTTATCAGATAGTTTTTTATGTTATGTAAATAGCATTATTTCAATTAACTTTTTGTTACATTTTTTTTAAATAATTTTTTCTGCTAACTATAAAATGATTTATTACAGCGGCCTACTTGCTTACATCGTTCTCCTATTAAGGCACTTTTTCTAACAAAATCCTTTATTCTCAAAATATTAACGCTTAAACGATAAGGACTAATTTATTTAGTTACTAAGTATAATATATTTAGTAAAATATTTTGCTACAGTTCTATCTACACATATTAAACATGATTCAAAGGTTGTTCCGAACCGACCTAAGTCGAAGGATCAAAGTAGTGATCCAGACATCTTTTCAATGTGTTATCCGGCCTACTAGTACGTCACTCGGACCCTAAAACATAATTAGTTACGCTATATAAGAAAGCATTTTAAATGCCGAGTTACTGAGAACAGAAGAGCACGTGGGGTTAACATTGTATCAGTGGTATCAAAGGACTGATGTTTTAGCACTAAAAACAGCCCGTGATCTGAAATCATATTGAGCGATCTCCCACGAAACGCACCAATTTTACAATGAGAACGCTTCATAAACGTTCCCCAATTCCCTCGCAGCTTTTCGAGCCGAAGAGTACTTAGAGTTGCCACCCTTATCGGGTTTACAAGGTGACCAGGTCTGCCATAAGTCCATGAACTCAATGTCCCCTTTTTGTCGCCTTTTACGATAGGTATATTAGGTATATTAGCGCGTATGTTCTCATCCCTAGACTACTGGGCTAATACCTTAAACTAAAAAAGTTTTAAGTAAAATCTGAGCCAGCCAGAGAAGTTCAAAGGATAATTCACTTCCGGTACGGTACTTAAAGTATACATTATCAAGGCATATTAATATTCAACAATACAAATTTCGCGCCGCTTTATAGCATATAGTATTAGCCCCCTCCCCTTAATAGGAAATGTTCTTTTCGAGTTATTTAAATTTTAATTCTAAGGTAATTTTCCTCATTTTATGGATTAAAGTATTAAGTTAATAATAATATTTGTAAAAAAAATAAGGGAAACCCATAGGAGGGGAAAGGGATTCCCCCTTGCGGAAGGAGAACCCCAAAATAGTAGCCTAATTCAGTGAAAATAGTAGTAAATCATTAAATAAAATAATGTTGTACCTAATTCTGTTTTAGTTATAATAGGAGACTGTTTTTACACCTCGCCAAAATGTTCGAGAACGAAGCGACTGTTCATGTCATTTATATTAAGGTTTATAATGTGCTTCAAGCACATCAAACGGGTAAAGAGGTATATACCCCTTGTAAATATAATGTAAATTAAAACCTCCCACACCCGCATCTACTTCTCTAATAATAAACGTTTTAACTTGTTAATGCTTCCATACAAATTTAATGCGAATATATAATTCGCATGCATGAATAAGCTTATACTTTATATGCTTAACGATAATTTCGTTGCATACAGGAAACGAAAAATAATTGTTCTTTTCTAAATATGAAAAAATTACAGAATCATACAGAATCAAATCATTATAGGTATTTGGTAAAATAAACTTTTATCTTAAATAAACTAATATATATAATAATGAATCTGTTATTTTTGTGCATAAACGATTACATTATTGCATTTAAGTATCTAACGAAATATGTTGAAGTTATACTTCTTTTAGCGCGTTAGGGAAAAATGATGGAGTAAATTTTTACTATGCGCGCGCAGCCCTGAAGTTAGCTAGACATTTACTTATGGTTGTGTGAGAACTGACAACTGTATTCACGATATTTATTTTGTTTTTGTTTATAACGAGAGACGCGTTATAATAAAACTATCAATGTATTAAATTCCTTTTTTCTATTGTTAGTATCGTTTTTTCTACAAACGTAGAATAAGGTGAAAGATAAAATTTTTAAAAGATTTTTATCTTGTTACGCCAAAGATGTATAAATTCTAACGTGTATATACACACACTTTTTTTTTATTTGACTAAAATAATGATTCTTTCTGATCATTACCGATTATAGCTTCCATTAAATAGTCTGTCATTTTCTTGAGCTTCATGTGACCCTTCGAATGATGTACAATTTGAAAACTCTATGGGATATTGATATTTAAAGTTGACTAACACTATTATTCGTGAATCGACGAGATTTTAACTTGAGAAAACAGGATCCAAAGCTTGATGAACATTAAGGTTATAAAAAGTTTTCAATCAGGATAAATACGTATATTCTAATTAACCATATGTGACCCTCTAAATGTCTCTCTGAATCGACGAGGAAGTAAAACTATGTAAAGCAAATCATTAGCATATTGTGGTACAATATTATCAATAAAATCGTAACAATAAAAAATCACAAAAGTAAAGGACTGTATAACGATGTATGTGAACTATACAAAATATCCTCAACTTTCTTTGGGCATAACAATACATGAAAATTACACAAAAGTTTTGGAAAAGAAATAGTTTGGGAAACGAATGGAAAACTTTACATGATATATTCTATTGTTGCTTTTGTTGTTTTGTATAATTTTTAAATATCAACAGTTATCATAAAGTCAAATTAAACATTATACATATATTTAAAAATTTTGAAATTTTCAACGCTGTATTCATATGACCAAGGTTAAACACGATTTTAAAAATAAAATAAAAATATTATGTACCTAAACCAATACATTAGTTATAAATATTTGTTTTAATTTGTTGTACCCTTATAACACAAACAGTAATACAGTAGTCAAGCACTATTCCTAATGTAAAAATTTACATTTGAATACTCGTAGTATGTATATGCAGGGAGGCTATTCTAGGTGTATCCATTTTTTAAATTAACTTCTAGACAATTATAATGTTATATAAAAAATGATAAATATTTTAAATCACTCGTAAGTAATTAATTACATTAATTTGAACTTATCTCAAAAAGTGCGTGATTTATACGCAACTCATTTATTTTACGCGCGATCATTCATAACTAACACGCACACAAGTTCGTTTGTGTGCGTGAACAGTAAAATTTTGGTATTTATGAATGATTACCGAGTTGTCAACAAGTTCTGTTTTTTAAGGAATAGAATGGTAATTTTTAAAAAAAAAATAGTTTGTTTTTATTTCAATAAACGATTATACTACCGAGTCTGAACCTCCTGTGTAAGTTTGGGCACCTTTAAAAAAGTCTCTCTGTATAATTATTACCGATCACTTAATTTAAAGCGTTATAACACTAACGCCCGGTTTCTGAAACACTGATCAACGTAGATGTCAACTAATCAGCTGTCAAATGAATTTCAAATTTCATTTTAGTTGCCAAAAGGATGTTTAAACTCTTTGAATTGATCATTCTGATCATAAAGAAGATCATTCTGGTCAATTCAGAGAGTTTAACCATCTTTTTGGTACTTAAATTGTAATTTGAAATCCATTTGACAGCTGATTAGTTGACATCTACGATGATCAGTGTTTCAGAAACCGGGCGTAAAAGTCATAACAATGAATAATGTTGGTCCCTTAACATAAACTCCATTAATTAGCATCATTTATTTAATTATACTACATATATACATACATTAATTAGTAATAATTTTCTTTAACTACATTAGTTTAACATCATAATCACACTTTAGCCGCTAGTAAAAGATCAACAAGAGATTAGAAATAAGACGGCCTAATTCAACAGCCTTTGTTGAGCGGGTTGTGTGTATATATATATATATATATATGTATATATTATTATTTGTAGCTAAATTAAAAAAAAAACATCCGGAACAAGCCGAAAAATATCTGTTTCCACCTGCAGTCAATTTTGAAAGTATCTTCTTACTGGAAGCGAAAACACTTTGTAGTTTTAAACTTTTAACTTTTAAGATGTCTTCGCCAAATATCAACTTAGTTAAATTTTGTAGGTAAAGTATACCATGTAACATATTAACCTACATACAGTTATGAGTATGATTTTAATCAACATTTTTAACATTCTTTGCCATGGTTCATGATAAATCTCCACCAGGGTGTCCGCCAAGGCACTGGATTATCTTCCTTCTATCTCCCCTTTCGAATCCCTACTTGCTTGAAGTGATTACGCCCCTTGTAAGCCATGGTTTAACTAGAGCAAGAGTCCCCATAAATAGAAGACATCCCTTCCAAAATAGTTTGAGAAGGTTTTCCCTGCCGGGTGAGGAACTCACTATTTTCTGTTTCGTTAATTTTCTTATGGATTGGCCTCCTTATTGGACGGTACGTCAGTGACTAATTAAACTTGACATCAATATAAAATATTTAAGAATTAAGTAATTTATTTGAAGACTGACTAATTTTGCTCACACCAGTCCTACTGACTAATTTTTTCGGACGAAACTTGCGTATAATAGTGATAAAATTTCACATACAGGTAAGTTCGTATATTCATTATTTATACTTGAGTTCGTCATCAAGATAACTATTTGACTAACGTAGATTAAAAGTTTTCCAAGTTACATATCAGATAAAGAGAAAAAAACATGTTAGTTTAACAGTTCCCAATATCATTAGTATGTTAATAACAATTATCAATCTGAAGTATTTGTTAATATTGTATTACGGTTTAGCAATCAAATACACGAAATAAGAAATTTTTAAGGATACTTCTACCGAGTCCTCGTTTGATTTACCTATCTAGTATAGAACCTGCGTGCCCCGGGATACGCGCACTAAGTTTTAGCCAGACTATGCTTTCCAGCGTCATCACGGTCACGACAATTTATGTGGTATGTAGTATAAAAAGATGAATACAATTAAGTACATACCTACATGATGGTCTGAAATATGTATACCGATTGGATATTTTTAAGATAACTTTACTATATACCCCTTTAAACCTTTTACTCTATCTTCCCACCATTCTACTAGAATTAAGTGTACCTTTCCAGTATAATTCTTTGTTCATATATTTCCGGTAATAACTTACAATTTATATGGATGAATTAAATAAACTGATATTATTTTTCCAACAAAAGCGTAACAAGAATTATATTGTTTCGCAGTTTGCAATTTTCACAGAAGATAGAATTAATTTAGCAGCCAGGGTAGGAATTTCCGTGTTTATTATGTATGTTTGGATAATATTCCGGCAAACAGGGTAAATTTCATGCGCAGTTTCCGTATTCGAGAACGAGAAATTATAACACGTTTACACTGCTTAGACTGAAATGTTATGGTGTTGGTTAATAAAAGTATATTAAATAATGAAAACAATAGGGGACTACAATTATACCCATTGCAGGGTCAATTGAAATTTTTCTTAATACATTTGGCATAATTGAAAACTGCATAAAATTTTACTTCAGTTTAAAGCAAATGCATCTATAGAAAGTACTATAAGTCTCCGGATCTTGATACCAATATACCCGTAAGTACATACGTTTCACACTTTGTTGTATACAAAAAAATTCTGTTTGTAAAATAAAACAATCTTTAGACAGCCAAGTCTATTAACATTTTTTGTAAGTAGGGTTGTACAATTCGCATTCTATGTCAAGCTGTATTTTACGTGACTAAAGTCGCATCGCCTGTTTTATTTTCAGATTACTTTATATAGGAAGCAAAACAAATTCTTAGCTCTTGATACTCCATATTTCCAAAATTTTTTTTAAACAGTATTGAGATGATGAAATTGCAGTCCACCAATACGGTTTATGTAGGAGACAGCTCTGTGTAAATATCCACACGAAGCAGTATTTGACAATTCGAGGAGTTAAAGGCTAAATTAAATATTTTAGTTAAAATGCTGCTTGAATTTCTAAATAGAAAGTCGCCCCACCAAAACTGCGAGACATTCGTGAAAATTTCTAAGTGATAACAGTAAAGTTTTACTAATAGGTTTATTTAAAATTTAACACCGATTAAAGTCAGTGTATATAGAATTTAGCACACACGTGATTTTCTTGAAATCGTTTCGTTTTTTTAATTGAAGTGTTTACACCTCTCAAATTACTAGCATAAAGCCAATACAATATTCAACCGCTGGGCACGCGGAAGTTAGTAGACAACATAATTCTAATTTAATTTCTAATTGTTACCAAAATATGATTTTTTTTATATGGTAGAGCTCATAAGGTGTATGAGCTCTAAGAATACATAACTTTAACGCCAAACGCAGGTCATTTTGAATGAAACATGGGGAAAATTTTAATGAACAAAATATCATTTTGCCTTTTTATTTCTATATTAAAAAGATTTTTGAAAATTAACGTTTACAGGGATCGCAGTTTTAAATAGCACCCACGCTTAGATAAGATTTCAGAAATTGCTCTCGAAAATCGTTCATCCTATGGTTTTATACACCCAATCTGTTGAAGGATTACTGTGTCACAATTACTTTGGTCAAGGAAATTTCGAAACTCTGGATTCAAAAGCCGATAGTTTTTAATGATTAGGAAGCATTTATTAGATAAATATCATTTATTATATAATATTTTCTTAAACAGTACTTAAACATACTGAACGTTGAAAATATACCTGTTTTCGGTAAAAATAATCAAATTCATATAACTTCCATTACTTGGAATTGTGTAATCTCTCTGTAAAGTCTTAGCTAATTTTACCGTAACTCAGAAAATAATTTCGTTTAATTAGTACATTAATTATTCATTACGAACTTGAGTCAATTTCAACGATTTATACATTATAAAACAGGCTTTACATTTTTTATCGTTATTGTACTTATGGAGGGTAATTTTTGAAAGAACCAATTCCAAGAAAGAACATTTTCTGTAAAATATTTCCATATTTGTAAATCAAACCAGAGTTATAATCCGTCATGGAAAAAATGTTCAGGTTACTATGATTTATTCTCATACTATGGTTCGGAGAAGAAGCTTCGTTTCATTAGAGTATTTTGTGTATTACCTTTATTCCAATCATATTTGATAATGAATACAATTGCAATATTTAATATAATACTAATTAGCATGCCAAGCAATAATCAAATGAAGCCACTACTGCCACAAGCAGTGCAAAATACAAAGTAATTCAATTAGGTTCTACAGAATCTCTTTTACAAGCCGCGACAACTTTCTCGACCAAATTTCATAACAATTCCGTTGTGGCGCAGTGTTTGGGTATATTGCCTCGCCAACTGAAACTGCGGCGGAGGTTAGTTTCGAAATTCGTATGTGTAAAAATCACTATCTCAGGTCAGCTTCCGTGACACTTTATAAGATGATGTGCCTAACTATCTTGGCTTATCTGTCAGATTGTCGTCTGGAGTCCCAGTGCTGAGACAGGCACGGAACCATCGAGGTGACGTGTGTCGATGGGACCAGAAGTAGTATGCTGAGTAAATCCAAGACTTTGTGTTACTCTAGGTCTCTGAACTCACCTCCTGTGGGCACCCACAAAATTGTATCAGTGTCAAGTCTAAAATGAAAAACGTCATCTATTAACTTCTGTATCCCGGAGTGATGCAACAGAGACAGGTGCAAAGCGGATTTTTGGCGACCACCAGTGCGCATACTTTAGTTAAGTAATTGAAGGAGAGATATCTAATTTGCTGTTGAAATGTATGATTAATTTTATTTTTGAAAGTTACCCGCTGAAAAATTTGGACAGTTCATCTACAAAAAATCACATTTAAATTTCATCTTTAGTGTAGAGACTAGCACTTAAAAATAAAGGTAACCGTAAATTATTAATGTCTTGTTAAGGGTCTTAATAATTAAGTTTATCATATCCTCATCATATTATCCATAATGAATTAACAAATAAATTTTTTTCCTTTTTAACCAATATATATTTAATATATACCAATATATATTTAATAAGCCCAATTTTCAAAAGTCGTAGAAGTAACAGATGTCCATGGGCGACGGTATTCACTTAACTTCAGGTGAACCGTCTGCTCGCTTGTCAACTTTTCACATAAAAAAATATATAAATTTTCATTACAGTTCCTCAATACGTGGCAAGACTGTTATTGTAAAAGTGTTCTAAGAAGTACAGTGAATGATGATGGACAAGCGAACGCAAACGCCGTTAACAATTCATTATTATGTAGATATTTAAACTGTTAGTTAACGGGCTCGTTGTTTTCTAATATTTACGTTCATTAACTCATGTTAAATAAAATGTAAAGTAATGCCTAACCTTAATGTGAGGTATGTGAGAATGTTATTTCGTTCTAAATTTCTATAAGATAAGGTTATAAAACTGTACCAAAATATTAACAGCAACAGGCGCATCGATGATAATTTAGTTACACTATGTTTTTATTACAAAGCAGCTTGTGTAACCTGTCTCGTTATAATTAAAAGTTCCTGTATTTAACCGTTGTAAAATGGATCTCTACCAAAGTTAAATATGTGTTAGAGTACCATGGCTTAGCATATTATAATACAAAAATGCACAGGCATTTCCGATCACAATCTTACGTAATAAATCGGTTTACGAGGTTTTCTTAACAAATTCTACTTAAATATAGTGCAATTCAACGCGTTTAAGTTACTTTTAAATCTGATATAAAAAACTTTTTCTTCATATAGAATCTTTACTCTTTCGATGACGCGAGTTCCGTTATTTTTGTTCAACCAAAAAGTATTAAAATATGTAGAAATTTTCAACCAAAAAGTGGTCAAAACTCCTGAAGAAGTTTTCACTTCAAAAACATATTTTAAATCAAATTTTTTTGATGTACCAGTTTTGTGCCAATATTAACTATGCGAAAACTATAATGGCATCATTATTTAACTTAATAGGTGTCAGATTCTTCCAACGTTAATTTTGAACGTGTTTTCGGCTACTGAACATCGCTTTATAAGGTTTAACTATACGATTGTATACGAGGACACGTCAATGCAGGTGCAACTACGTGTAAGATTAATTCAGTATTGCCAACGTTCGGGCGATATAATTCAATTAGATTGCAGGCGGTAAATCAGTGCTGTTGGTTTATTGCTTAATTTTGATGTCATGTATTTAACACCATTTATCAACTACTTAATTTTGAGTATTTTAAGAATATAGTAGACTTATTTTAGTTTATGTTTACATCGTAATGTAAATGTCAATATAATACTGGTCTTCGAACTTTAAAATATAAGAAATGATATAACCTAGCCAAAAACTTTCATAAGGGTTTTTTTTTACTTTCATGTGCTGCAAGTTTGTTTGGTGCCATTAGATATGTCTTAGTTGTAATATAAAAAATGTTCCTCTTTCATATAGGAACGCATCAACAGGCGAGCATGATTCTTCGCATAGAGAATGACATAGGTAAGGCCTATACAAGATAAGCATATATTCGAAATGTTTTCGTATATATTTTATTTTACACATATTGATTTCCTCACAAAATAATAATAAATGGATGTATTTTGATTAATTGAGTAATTTTAAATGTTATAATTAATGCTACCAATGAAAAATGCTGAATTGCGACTGTTGCCAACTAATATTGTTAAAATGTAATTTTAAATATGATAAATTTGTAGAAATAGAAATCATTTGTACAGAGGGTTGCCGGTTTCCTTTTTTCAACGTATTACTGAGTAATAGTATTCATTTAAAAGAACAAAATTTTGAGGCAAGAACCCCGGAAAAAATAGGCCGTCAGAGAAGAAATAATGAAGGTAAAGAAAAACCCAATTCAATTATCAAAATTCGTAGAGCAAGTGCAATCGGAGATCACGGTTATGCCTCAATTTTATAAAATGGATATCCTTTAGAAATAAAATATCTTTTTGGAGTTCACGGTACCTACACAATCTAAAGAAATTAACATACAAGTACGGTACGTACATTTTACTCTTTGTACTACAGTTATAGCTCATACATTGGTGTTTGAAATATAAAATAATTCCAGCCAAACAAGGGAATTACATAAATATATGTTAGCGATATTTGCTAGTTGCAAATTTGTTTGTTGTTAAAAGTTATAACGTATACAAAAGGCAATCAGAAGCAGGCCCGAATTGAAACCTTTTATAAAAAAACTTGTTCTGGACTCGCTTACCATCCATCCATGAACCTTTTACATGTTATCTGGCTCATCCAAAAATATAGTAATAATAATTGATATAATTGTTATTCTAAGTCTGATGAATGAGCATATATGGTATAAATTTACGGTGGAAATTACTTCGACAGTAAATTTGTACCGTACTACCGACTAAAATAAAAGCTTAAATTATGGCTTTAATTTTGGCTTTATGTGTTTTTAAGCTTTGGCTCTACAAAGGTTTAAAGCGGCGTTAAGTAAACAATCCTGCTTGTTAGGTTATATATTTCTTTGTGAAAAGTAAAGCACCAAGCAGCATTCATCTCTTAAACATTACAAAACATAATAGAACCTACATGGGTCAATAAAATTACTTTTTTAAGCTATGCACAAAATATAGTGGTGATAATATCAGTATATAACCCTCAATGTCCTAACTTAATAATTTTGCCGAAACAACAAAATGAAAGGGCTAACTGAAAAACTGCTCAGGAAATTTTACATGAAGTTAAAGATTCGGACGCCTAACTAACAAACATGTACATATTTTAATTCAGCTTGGTGAAACTTGAAGCGAGTCAAGCTATACTTAACCAGGCTATGCTCGATATTTCTCTGCGTGATAGAGTTCGCAACAAAGACATCCGCAGTAGAACAAAGTTAACCGATATAGCTCAGAAGGTTATTAAGCTGAAGTGGCGATGGACCGGCCATAGAGCTCATAAAACCCTAAAGTAGCAGACACTTACTGGCCATTTCAGTATGAGAGGACCCCCCAATAGAACGAGTGACGAACTGTGCAAGTGTGCGGAAGTCGATGGATGCAGGTGGTTAGGTGGGGAGGCCTATGTTCAACAGTGGATATCTTGCGGCTGATGATGATGATGATGATTATGATGAAGGTTTTTATTATCTAAGGTTCATCAGAAACTATTTGGATTAGGTAAGGTACAACGAACGACACTTTGCCATTTGCGTCGACCGGCTGCCCGCGACTCTTATGATGTCATCGGTCCACCTAACCTTCAACACGTTTTAGTCAAAAGAAACTGGAAGATAACTTAATTAGCTGACTGCCTCAGCCTTGCACAGCACAGATGCAATTTACTGATAAAGAGTCTAAGTCAATTTCCAAGAAATACAACTCTGCACGTTGGGTAGGGCCGGCCGCACATGTCATGTTCTTTTTTTAGTTTTCAGTCGTCGTTTTTTTTTTGTTTTTAGGCTTTCGCTTACTGAGACCGTGGATCCTACTTGCGTGGGAAAAGTGGTTGATGCGCTCGTCCATATGATCCGTAACCTGATTCCCTAGCGTTAACATCAGACGAGACTGAACGGTACTTTGAACTGGGGATCACTACTAGCAGATGGTCCGGGCCATCAAGCACCTCAAGCCAGGGGAGCCCACACTGAGTCGACCTTTGGTGCAAGGCTGGCCCGAGACGGCTGCACTAATCAGACCCATTGAGCGGACTTCGGATGCTAGCGAGAACGGTACGGGGGACAGGTTGAGGGTGGTAGAGGTGACGCCACTCTTCCCGTCCTGCACATCTTCGTGGGGTTCGACCGTTGAAGTGAGTTTTGGGGATTCGAACAATTTTTATTACCGGGTAATGGATTTTCTTTCCGATGCACTTACTTTTGAAAATAACTATGGAATTTCTGTTAATGATTTATATTAATATGGTAATGATTCCGAAATAATTGCTTACGTTAAATTTAATTGTCTAGGTATAGCTTTGAACGTATAATGAATGAAGGAAATACCGTGAATTTTCCCCGGGCTTGCAACTGTTGATATTAACCTAAACTAGAGCGCACACCTGCATCTACGGCGGCTTAATTAATGCAAATTTTGAAACTAAAACATCCGGAAATTGAACTGTTAATATCTTTAGTAAGTTTGAATCGTTTTTAATAAGGCAATATAGAAATTATATGGTACGATTTGTTTAATAAAACGAATCATAGGGCAATATTTTAATGCAAAAAAAAAATAAATTTACAATCAACTTCATGCCTATCTTAAAGTAAAATAAAGCTTTACTCTTGCGAGGAGCTGCAATTAACTAAGTAGATTAAAGTATTATGCATCTTGAGTACGCTATACTGCATTTGACTAGTTGCTATCGAGTTATCTTGAAAAAAATAGAAATATGGAGAGCCTTCAAAAATGGAAACTTTTACTAATATATTAATTATCAAACTTTAAAGTAAAAATTTATTTACATGTATTTATTTACTTCGATGTGCAAGGATTGCATATTCATAAACAGGGATGAGTATTAAATGTATCAAAGTAACTATTGGCGAAGGTCGAAAAATAATCAGGAATATAAACTTCATCTCTAATGAAAAAGAAACTTCCAATTTATAACTTGTAAGAAACTGAGTTTGTATCGCTATTCGAACTTTCGTGATCCGACCTTTCTTTTGCATTTTACAGCTAAATTAATTAGCTTTCAACATGTTCAACTCGACAAACTTCCTTAATTGGTAAAAGTTTGGTTTCGAAACATTACATGTTGAATAATTACTTTAAAAGAGTATGGACCGCGGCAAGTAGGAGCAAAAGTTATGATGTCAGTGATTTTTTTATTTAAACATACATTTTAGGAATATGAATAGATACGATTGTATAATAATTTAGTTTCCAAGTGAATTAATGTCAATCTATCAAAGATAGCTCAATCTTGGTAAAAAATATTTTTTTAAACTATGCACATCTGTTATAAATAACAGTAAGCAAGCACATTAAGTGAAAACTGACCCGTTCTTTAAGCTTAACGAATAATTGTACTCTATTCTAGTAGACAGTAAGTGAAGTACGTAATATAAAGCCTTAATAAGCGTTAGCCATGTAGCGTGTAAGTAGTATAGGGTTGAATTTACAGCGACCTAGTTAAGAATTCAGTCTATCGCGCGGTTCTACACTTCAGTTGGAAGCAGGCGAGCGTACGAGGAACACTCGTCTGCTTCTAACACAAAAATATCCTGTATTAGATGATATTAAAAATCATTTTTTTAACATAGATTTTAAATATCATAACAACAGTTTCGATTATTAGTTATATATGGGTACATTCCAGGCTTATAAATCGTAAACCACTAAGTTTATCGTTAATTTTGAGAAATAAAAGAGTTGCAAGAGTTGCTATGGCCGAACAATTGCGTCATCAGTATTACGCTTGAGGTCTTCAAATACGCATTTATATTTAGCGGGATTTTTCAATTATCATGGTGGAATTGTTGTGGCGACTTCTGTGGTAGGCCACGCAACAGTTTCGGCTGTTGAACGAATGGGCAGGCTCTTTCTTGAAACGTTCCACGGCCCCAAAGAAGACTGACGTAGAGTATTTAATATACTTTCGCGTTTCATCCTAGCTCAGTGGCTCGAGCGTCAGGCCGCGAATGCCGATGACGTGGGTTCGATTCCCACAGCGGCGACAATCGTACTTTTTCTACATGTTTTAATGTTCAATCTCAAGTGCAGAGATTAGCACTATAAAAAACTTTAAAAAATAATAACGATTTTCTTGTCGGTGCACAGACCCTTACTCGCTCGGCAAACGTACAAAAATAAAGATCCATTAGACTTTTTCTTTCTCCTATTACGATATTATAGACAATGATTATCCACCATTAAATATTTTCCACCTTTGCGCATTCATTTCCGATCTTCCGTTAAATCATGCGGCACAGAGTGGAAAGGTTTCATTTTTTATAGCATCTACGAATAACCGCATTCTAAGATTCATCATTCAGGAAACAGTTAGCCCGTCAGTATATTGATTAATTGCCTTAGTTCGATCTATACATAATAATATAGTATCTTATGGGCTAACAGTTTTGGTGCGGATTAAATTGGATAAATAATAGGATCCTCTACAGAAGCGTGATACAATTTGGAACCCTTAATAACTTAAGCACCCAACCATCGTCTCTATGGAACTTAAATAATTATTTACTTCAAGCACTTTCTAGAATTTAAGTGTCTCTAATATCTTTTATGATCTTCTAATATCTTTGTATTTACAAAGTAAAGCAAGACATGTACAACGTTATAAACACAGTATTAAAAAAGTTCACGCATTAATTTTTACTCTTTGCTATCTTTAAGTGGTTAACTGAACATGTAACTTTAAATACTTCCACTATGGAAGTGGAAATGCGAAAACAAGTTGCATGTTTCTTTGAAATTTGATGGTGTTATGAGCATGAGTTATTATGTTGACTTTTTGTACGAGCTATAGTTACTAAAATGAAATCAATTCAGACTTTGAAACACGATAGATTTATGATATTATACGAATATTTTATAAAGTCAACAGATTTTACTCTAAGAAGGATCTCAAGAGTTCCGTGGTGCAGTTGCCAAGGTATTGGCTTCGGCTACGGGGGTTGTGGGTTCGATCCCCGATGAAATTTAAACGTGAATTTAATAGACAAACTTCAGCGCTGCGTAATTCGAAACTGTGTTAGCTATCCAACGTCCCAAGACGCTTTAACATATGAAGTTTTACAATTAAATCTTACAAAGTCATTTACTTTAGTGAAGGAAAACATGCTTCAATACCATAACGATCGTGCTACATATGTGCATTTAAACTACAGTGGCGTGGAAGTTGTCCTTTGACACAATATACTTTGAGATCACAATATTCACTGCTTTGTGACTTTACTCTTATAATTTTTATAAATATTTTATATAATCTTATCAAAATTTCAAGTTCGATAATGAATATAAATCCAATTATTAAAATGCTCTTCTGTAATAACCAAGCTTTATAATTTACCGGGTCTAGCTAAAGAACGCTTGTTTGTAGTATACAATTGAATAAGACTTATTACAACTATATTCAGAATCCACTTAAAAGTAAAATTGGTACAAAAGTAACTAACCACAAACTAACAAGAAGATGTTAATTTGTTTAAGAGATTTTCTTTAATTTTTGAGTTGGTTTAATATTTAACTATTTGCGAGTTCTCGTAATTGTTAATCGTTTAATGAATTATAACAAGGCTTGACTTAATGAGGGCGTGGTTAATGAATTATTATAACAAGGGGTACGTAACGTAGCGGATAAGCTCCAAGAGTGGCGCCTGAGATGGTATGCCCATGACGCACGCCAGTCGGAAAACTATTTCGGAAGGAAATGAATACTTAAAAACTATGCTTTATATACCTGCCCCAGGAACTAGACCCCTTGGACGTCCAAGGAAGCGATGGCTGGACGACGTGAAAGAGGACATGAGAGCCAATGGACTGAACTCTGAGTATGTCGAAGACCGAGCAAAGTGGAGGAGTTTAAGTAGGAAGGCCGACCCTAGCAACAGCCCGGTTAATGCCAGGTAAAAGAAGAATCAATTTTGACTTATAATGGCTCTCACTTTTATTTGTTGCGATAAAAATGGCGCTATGGTTATTCCTGTTTCTAAAGGTGTTGCTTTAGGAAGAAATAAAGGATTTACTCATGGGTAATACTTTTACTTTTTGTAATTATTTACGTTGGTATTAAGAATACATTTTCTAGTTCAGCCATCGTCAAAAAACGACAAATATTAAATGAAATATTTTCTCTGTCAACTTAGTGTTGGTTTACAAATTATTATTTTTTTATTTTCAAATATTTAATCTCATGATATATAACATTATATAGTCAGTCGATTGTCCGTCTTTCGTTAACAGGGTGTTGCGGAGTACAGCAGAGCAGACGGCGTCGTCGTAGTGCACCAGCACTAAAGTTTCTATAGTTAGATTTTAAATAACGAAAGCAAACAAGTCTTCAATTAAATTAATTAATTAGGTTTACCATAACAAGACTTTTTATTGTTATTTAATAGTCCAAACTTGAAACTTTTCAAAATAATCTCGGTTGTTAAATTTGCATACGAATAATTACAATAACTAAAAGGGCTAGTTTTGCAACACTGTAGTATTTCATAATGAAATGTCGTACTGTTGACGGGGAATGACTAGTCCGTAATACACTAATCATTAGCTAATAGTTTACTGATTTCCTAAATCGGACCTTAAAGTTTAGCACAGCTATCTATATAAGTTAGAAAGAAGCCACGAGAGCTAGATTGACCGCCAGATCAAGCGTTGAAAGTGGAAATAATAATAAAATTAATTATTTAATACCACAACTGAAATATTTAAAGTTAACGATAACAATTTTTCTGAAAAAGATTTTAAAACATGCTTAATTCTGGATCTCTGGTGCCTGCAGTAGGTATAAGGTAGGAAAAACCAGTAGTAAACAGTTCAAAAGGTCACCACCCTTTGGAATCTTTAATACACAATTAAATAGCTTATACCATTCATGAGAACAAAGTAATCGAAATAAATTATACAAAAACCACAAAAAATAAACTAAACACCAAAAAATGGCCACACGCTCCGGAGAAATTCGGATCATATTCCCAAACAAGGAACGGAACGGAATGGAATCCTCTAGGAAAAAGGAGGCATGGCCGTTCCCGGCGAACCTGGCGTCGCACCGTGTTGGCAGAAGCGTCGAGCATCGGACTGACGTGGAGCGAGGAGAAGCATGAAGCGAGAGATCGTTCGCGATGGAGGATATTAAGTAAGTCTTAATGAATAACGATTTTAAGTAAGTCTTCCATATTCGTTTAATTTGTTCATACCGTTAGTTTACTGTCAAGATGCCAGGAGACACATAGTGTTGATTTTTGAAGTATCGACAGTTTATTTAATCGAAGAGTTGAAAAGTAACCAAAATACATTTGAATTTTATGGAATGCACGGTAATGATTTCGGTTTAGCACCATTCGTTTATGTTAAATACATTGGTTACATACTCGTATACAAGTATATAATCAAAGGATGAATGTATTATGGTACAGAGTTAATAAAATGTTACCTTTCACATCAATTACTTGAAATGATGATATTTTCTTAGGGCGGTTTTATTAATTTTAAGCTTTTCTTTTCTCGGATATTCATTGGCTTAAGTCAATGTTAGATAATTATATTATTATTGTTAATTTTTAATACAAATTTGCAGATGGCTGATAAGAAGTTACACCTTAACATCTTGTTCAGGTCATCATCTCATTCAACACGTAAAGCAGCCAAAACGTGTTAACTAAATAAAACAATAACTATTGATACTGATAGAATAAAGGAAACGGGGTTACACACCATTTATTCATATGAGTATAGGAATTGTTCTATTTGTGTGTGTAAAAGTTTAAAAAAATTTGTTAAACTTTTTATAATATTGTTTATGATGACACATTATTTTATTATTTTCCTCTTTTTTTTAAATTTTAATGTTCCTTCTAACTATGTTGAATCGGTAACACATTTGATGCTTAGCCAATGTTACAATTTTATCATAATTATATACTCACACAAAGCATCCTATTATAATGCTCATTATTTTGCTATTTGTTAACTTTTGGTAAAACTATTATTTAGTTTAAGTCAATGAATGCTATTTTACAACGATGAGGAAGAAGGCTATCGATAATTAGTAATCGTTTATATTAGTCCATAGACAGCGCATTTTTAAAATTCTAGTATTTTGGAATGCAAAACACATTCTAAGGATAGCATTTTGTATTTTATTTGAAATACCTTTTGGGACAATTTTGTATTTGCATTTTGCAAAATACTTTTTGATACGTTTCGTCTAAAGCGTTTGAAATTTATTTAGAAACTTCCGAGAAATCTTCGAAAAGTCTGTCCGAAATTATGGATCTTTTGAAAGTTAAGGAAACATTAAATGAAACCTTAAAAATAAGGATTGCCTTGTGTACATAGGTATTATTATGGAACTGTTCAATATGTCAGTGGAACAATCCACGATGAATTGATTGGATGATTGTCTCCCTGAAAAGAATTAGGTATTTATTTAATTCCAAATTAGAATACATAAATTTCAACAGTTTGCCTTATTACACTAGCTCATCGCTTCATTTACGTTGTTATAACATATTTGTGCCCTGTACTTTTTGTACTGTCATTTCACTACAATTTAATGATAGCTGAAAATTGGTGGTCTATTAGTTTAAAATACTTTAAATAGTTTATAGACACCGGGCGAAGATGTGCGTAAAAGCTAGCATGTCATAAAAATAAGGCGCCAAATTATATGACATTTTAATACAATTGTATTAATTAAAATGTTATTAAAATTATGAAAACTTTATTACGCCCTTTCAAGTACAAAGCTAGCATATGCCGGCTATTCAAGACAATTAACATTAGTAAAGAAATAGGGTGAGATGTTTATGCCTAACTGCATAATTAATTGATTTTAACAATCGAAAAAGAAGAAGAATCAGTGACATCTAATTTTGTAATTTTGCAATGCAATTAGTGGAGGTCTTTATACCGATATAAAGAATATATAAAGAAGAAACTGGTGGGAATTTCTTTAATTTTATCACGTGTAGTGAAACTCGCTCAAGTTTCACAAATGAATAAGAATACTACAACAAAATAATATAATACTATAACAAAACAAAGTGTTACAACGAAGGTTATATAAAACTATATCTATTTGCTCTACAACATAAATTTACAACGGTTTCGAAACGCATTAATTATTTAGTGTGCAGCAGGCGCTTAAAAGTTTCGATACCAGACACTAATTGCATGTTCCTCGATAGCAATGAATTTTTATTTATTTTCAAGATACAAGCGTAACATTTCGTATCTTTTATTACGTTATAGTTTAACATGATTTCTGTTCAGGATGATAATCCTATTGAATCGACGTGGTTTCTGTACTTCATCGACTTTGATGTGGAAGCGTAAGATAACAACAAGTTAAAGTCTTTCATTCACTTCATGCATGAATTTTTCAATAGTTTTACAAGTAAATTCATTTGCGAAGTCAACTACGCTAGAAGGAATCAATATGGACTCGCATCAGTTCCTGATGATAATAATTCCTCTCTGACCGAATAGCTCTTTAAAAGAGTCCAAAAACATTGTTTAACTTGAATTTACATTTAATAACAATTCAATCCATCCACCCTAGTTATAAAAATCTTTACCTATGTAAGTTTTATAATTCACAATAAATAATTTGTGCAAGCTTGCTACATGCTTACAACAAGAGTCTAAGGTAACTCTTATTCAACTATTAACGGAGCTCACTCGAGCTCTCTCGTTTGAAATTTCTTATTGGAAAAATTTGAAATTGCAATACGCTAGATATATCTTCGTTGATTTAACACAATAATAGTAAACATTTAAAATTTTTCTTCACCGATAGCTAAACGTTCACTTAAAGATTTTTTTTCAATGATATTAACAAATACTGGACTTTTATACTTGTTTACTTGTTTCGTTAGTATTAAAGACTAACCAGTCCCTAATTAAATAAAGTTTCGCCAGTTTGTCATAAAAAATCGAAATAAATAAATACGCGAGGACTTTCTTTTTCTTTTTTTTTATGTGAAAAGTTGCCAAGCGAGCAGACGCTTCACCTGATTTTAAGTGAATACCGCCGCCCATAGAGATCTGCTACACCCGAGGGTTCCAGATGCATTGACAACCTTTTGAAAATTGGGCTCCGGCCACCTCACTCACCAGACGAAACGCGAAAGTATTATACTTCATCAGTTTATGCCGGTCTTCTGTGATGTTTTGGTACTTACCCGGACGAGCCTGCCCATTCGAGCAACAGCCGAGGCTGCTGCTTGGCCCTACCACCGCAAAACTTTCTTTTTCGGCTCCTACTTAGCCAAAATTGCTACCACTTAATTTTGTCTAAGCGCGGTGACAAGCTTATAGGTGAACCGATTTTTTTACATAAAGTACATACTCTGGAAGAACTAAAAAGAATAGTTTATGGCAATATAGTACGCACTGTAAAGATGTTACCAATTATTAATTTAACGACCCGATTGGAGTTGCGGGTAGTGAACCTGCCTCTTGCGGTGTGGGTTCGATCCCCAATACTGGAAAAATATTTTGTGATGAAAATAGTGTTTTTCCAATGTCCGAGTGTTCATATTCATAAAAGTACCTGGAGGACCGTTTGGTAAATCGTGTATTTTGGAAAAAAAATAAAAAATAAAGAAAATGATCTGGTATAGAAAAAAAATTAATAATAAAAAACAGGGATAAAAGGACATTTTCTAAAAATGAAACCTAGCTAGATCGATATTTCGCCCCCGAATCTACGCACATACAAAATTTCATGAAAATCGCTGGAGCCGTTTCCGAGATTCCGATTATATATATATTGGAGTTGCTCTTTTAAAGGATAAGATGCAATTATTTACAAGCACTTTAATTAAGCAATTATTTAGTACAAGCGTTACTTAATTTGGGACTGGAGAAACTTTGTGTAAAAATGTGTCCTGAATATTAAAAAAAATATGACATGACGAATTTCCGCACACCGCCATCCACAAATATCTCTTTCATTTAATCACATTTTCCTACAACTACCTTTTCCTACTTACCCTTGTTCCGAATTCAAAATGTCGCGGTCACGGGTATCGGACTTCTATAATTGATTAACCTGATATACAGATTTTCAATAGCAAACCTTTATTTTAAGAATTCCCTGACTATTGAGTACAATGTAATACAGCTCTTTCGAGTTGATAGTAATACTTCACAATGTCTTATTTGGCTCACTCAAGAGTAAAACACAAGTAGCCTGCGGCGCAGTCTGGACAGCCGGGCTCAAAGCGCGCTTACAGAAATGAATAGTTTCCTGATTAAAACCTCTACTACTATTTTATTGTAACTCTCAATCCCTTTCTCGACAGAAAATGAAATAAGAAAAATCATTCGAAGTATGAAAGCACACCGAAGCGATTTCTGTTTAATAGCAGCATGCAAGACCTTTTTAAAGAAATCTTCGCTTACAGCTCTAGTTAAACGAGTAAATACTAAACATAGCATTTTTATGATATCATTTATATCAACATAACATATTCATATTCAACTTTCTCGAAAACTTCAAATATCTCAATCACGATACATTTTCTTATTGATTTTATGTCAGTATTTATATGAGAAAAATTAATAAGTACCACATGGAATCCAAACCAAACCCACGGAAAAAAGGATTTATAATATCCGTTCATAAAGGACGTAGTTCTGAGTTATTATAAATAAAATGTTACAAAAGAAAGCAAAAGACTCCAGAATATTTAAGTTAAACCATATATTTAAAAAAAAACAAATATGTTTACACATGTACGACAAAATGTACAATAAACTAAAAGAAATCGTTCGACGGCGCGTAAAATATTTCGGAGCATTTACGCTAAAATTGATGGTAAGTTAAACATTTCATTATGTGCATAAACCCACGTTTGTAAGTATACAAAAGTGGGTTTGTATACTTACAATCGCGACAATAAATGGACACACAAATAGAGCATAAATTTTTAAAATTGTATTAAACATTTACATTCTTTAAACATCAATATTTACCGAGTTATTAAATTTTCCAAAACAACGAATTTTAGAACATCCTTACGTATAAAACTGTAGCGTAAAGTTCATTTGTAAAGGTCACAAAGCATATGAATGGGTCGAATGAATTTGAAAGAAACCTTTTTTTGAGACAAAACATACTTGCATTGCTTCTAATGCTGAATAACAACGTGAAAGAAGGCGTTAAGATTTTCGTCGCTGTGGCTATCAGCCGTTTAGCTCAGTGGCTAGAGCGTCAGGCCGCGAATGTCGAAGACGTGGGTTCGATTCCCGCAGCGGCGACACAATCTTTTCGTACTTTTTCTACATGTTTTAATCTACAATTAGATGCCAAACAACATTAAAAAAACCACTTCCCTAATGTTAACGACAAAGCGTACTTAAATGGACAGGTTATGATTTACATAAATAAACCCCTTTTTTTTGGAAAGACTGGATCCCATGTCACCAGATCAGTGGAGTAGCAGGGGTACACTTTACAATTGTCTGTCAATCCAGTGTCGCATCGGCCGGAGACACAAAGAGAATAGGAAGAAGAAGTAGGTTTTTTAAAAAAATAATAATTGTTCTGCTGAGCTGACTCATGTTCAATCATCAACATTTTTTCTCCTAAACATTTTGAGAGTTTGCCCGAAAATATCCTGTAAGGGATTGTTATTATTTTACTTTATTTTGCCTAGGTGATTTTAAGTAATAGGTATAATACCATATTATATATTTAGCAATGCCTGCGATCAGCTTTGGCACAGAGATGAGCTTTAAAATGACTTCAGTATAGATAGCATACGACTTAACTTCTCAGTTACTGTTCTCTCTATAGCAGTACAAGTAGGTCGCAAAGCTACTCGTAATAAGATCGTTTCAAAATTATTTTTTTGAATCTTTTTGTTAAGAGAAACCTACGTTGTATAACAGGCAGATTTGATTAAGCATTTAATCTTGCCTCTCCCTGCAATTATGAATTTACTTAAGAGAAGCCTTACCTGCAATTTTGTTACAAGCGATATACTTTAAGGCTGTTGTATTTATTTGATTACATATTAAAAGTTTGCGAGTCATAAATAACTTATTACAACTCCTTCCGATAACCTTCATACTGCTTTACATTATCTTTAAACATTAACCTAGGGCCTCGGTGAAAAAACAATGTTATAGACCGAACCGAATTTCACCTTAGTGCAGGCCTCGAATAAAATTAGTAGTAAGTTTAAGTAAAAACTATGCAAGTGGCTCAGGGGGATGCCTATGTTCAACAATGGACTCAAACGGGCTGCAATGATGATGAAAAACTATGTATTCATTATAAATAAGATATGATTAGACTATATATTCATTATATAAGTCTTATATTATGAATATATAGTTCTCTTATATTATAAGAGAAAAATAAATAAGAAGAAATAACACTTTTATGTGCACATCAAGGACATTCTTTTTTTAATGTGTAAAGTTGCCAAGCCAAGCCAGCAGATAGATAGTTCACCTGATATTTGGTGATTACCGCTGCCTATGGATATCTACATCTGAGGGATTAGGTACCTCACTCATCAGACAAAAATCGAAAGTATAAAACTTCTAGTCTTGAGACCATAGTACTTTCTCGACGTCTGACCATTTTTTAAATGGTACAAATTCCATATTGAATTCAAAATGATATCCGAATTGACGTTTTATTCGGGAACCGTGGAGTACAAAGCTTTAAACAGCAACATCGAGTAGCTAAATGCCGCAAGCATTTTGCACTTTGTAAAGCGACGCAACGATTGGAAACTCTTACTGTTTTATTTTCACGCTTAACACTGGTAACTTTTGAGTACAAAGGGTAAATTCTGATTTCTTTGTCATATTGAGCAATTTCTTTTAACTCTAAAAAACTTTGTAATTATACTAGTTTCATTTTAATGCTTTTAAAATTGCTGCATGTTACTACATGAATGCCACAAACGCCGTTAAATAATTAGCTTCTTAAATACAACGTAAGAATGCGAAGTTTATGATAAAAGGAAAAACAATATGTACATAACCACTGTCTGACTCACTGATGACGTATGCCTGTCACGAGCACACACGTACGCACGATCTTCAAACGTATCCACCTTCTAGACCCATTAGCGAAGGCCAATTCTTAATTACCGTGTCTCTCTGGCGATTAATAATTGCGCTATGGTCATTGCACGCTCCTAAATACATTAATTAGACATGCACATGTATTATAATAAATAATTTATCCTACTTCTAATCCTTTATAATAATTCTTTCTAACTATTTCTATAAGATTCAAGCTATGCGTAGAAGCTCTGTTCGATATAATGTAGAGCAAAAATAATTGTTTTTCCTACTGATCACAGTTCTTACCATGCTCAAAGTTTAAATGTGAATATTACACGAATTACGACATTCAGCTAGTTTTTAGTCAGAAGGTTAGGCCAGCAAAACCTGAATAATTATTGGAACAAGATTAACATTTAAAGTAAATATGCCAATATTAAGTATATGGATTAGGTTTATTAGATAATATGTAATTTTAGATAGATTTAATCTTGTAAATATTAGATCAATAAAGATTGTACATGTCTAAAACATAACCATTACCGAATTTATTAATGCTGATTGCACTAGCTTATTTTTCTAAAATAAGAATTGCTCTTCTGAACTGACTCATGGTCAACTGCAACTTCTAAACATTTTAGAGATTCCAAATACAAATAACATATATCTTTTCTTAGAAAGTTGAATTGTTATTTTTTTCTTCAATGTCGCCTACTTGTATTATATATTTCCCTTTAATTATTGTTATTAAAATTTAGAAATGAAAGATTAAACTATAAGTCAGTTATATATGTAAATACAAAAATAAATTAAATAATTTCTAAATGTGCGCAATGTTCCCAAGCAAACAATGAATTAGTATAGTAACAACTCGTCGTCTACACCAAGAATCCACTGTAAATGTCAGTCATTTGTCAAAATATATTAGTTCTACTGTAAAGTTTAGTTGTCAAGATGGATAGACATGAATCCTAATAAAGAGTAAATTAAATCCCTGCTTTATTATAAATTTGAAAATGTGTTTCTTAGTTATTCCTTCTTCCATGAAGTAAACCAGCAACGGACCGTAATGATTTTTGACATAGGGATGATCCCTACGTACTCTCCAGTGACATAAGTTATTTTTAATCTCAGTAAAATTCGCAGTTCTTGTGTTATACAGCTGAACGGCTTTTTTACATCTTTAGAAAAACATTCATGAATAATCCTGGAATATAGAATTTATCTGTGGTTTAGCTCTGCGTCTACCTGTCTACCGTCTTATTACCAAATTAGCAAAAAAAAGTTTATTTAAACGTTTTAAATATATGTGTTGGACACATCTCAATCTCTTTATCCTGTGAAGAATACTTATTTGCACAGAGAAAATGGCTGAATGCTTCTCTATAACTAATTTCCTTTAGCGAGACTGTGATACATTTTTCTCTAAATTCCGGTTTTTTTATATTGAATTCCGTAGTCATTGTGTGAATAATGGTTTGTACCCATTTAGCTAAACTCAAATATTTTTTTATATGCATTAATCTACAAAAATCAAATTCTTCTTTTATTTATTTAAGCGAATTCTACACCTTGTCACCCTTTTTATATATGTATATCTCATTTAAATTCAGAAATATACACTGAATATAAATATGTATTTAAATTCGTAAACATCGTTTTATTAAACATTAGCTAGTAATATTCTTACATCAATGAGATGAACAGAGCTAGCGTAGAGGTAAGTAGAGTAGTCCATGATTGACCCATTTATAAAGCTAAAAGAATTTAATTTTTTGTTAGTGTTCAGTCGGTATTTTAGCATTATCTACGCTACGCGCGAAGTTGTTGAAGAACACGTAGCGCCATCTGTTATTAAACAGCTACAATAAACCTGTAAAAATTTTTCAAATGTAAAAGTTTTGAGTAAAACCAACTAACTACATAAAAAAATTCTAAAAGAGACTAAAGTTTCATATAATTGGCTTAACCAGATTTTAGTCAAAGTATATAAATTGTGAGCGATAATTGAATTGTAAGTGATTGTTTATAAAAATAGCTGGTATCAAAGTAAATGGAAACTTGTTCGTGAAAGTTTCAACCCAAATGGTCAAGTTTCCTGTAGTATTGAAGTGGAAGTATCGTGCTTTTGCGTTTTTTCGGGTAAGTGAAGTAATCGTGGCCCATTTTAATAGGCCTTGAGCGAATCCCAGAATGTTTCCACAAAATTTAAAATGAAATCTAAAATGAAGTTTTAACCATTAAAGAATTCTAGGCAAACAATGCAAGCTTTAAACAACAATATCGAGTTAGAACGCCGCAAGCATCTTTGCGACGTCACGACAGGAAATTCCTGTTTTATTTAGATGCCTAAAACCAGAATGAATCAGACCAAAGAAATCAAGTTTTCTAGAAATATCTTAGTCAAACTTCATGCATTTCGTATCATAAAAATTTATATTTCTAAATATAAACATTAAATTGAGCGTGATAAATTATCAATTATTCTACATACTCGTACGTCGTAAGAAAAAGAGGGCAGCTATTTATATTCCAAACGATGTATTAATGTAAACTAGCGTATACGGTAGCTATGTTGTCGAGCCTGAACTTAATTTAATCTAAGGGATATTCTTTTCTAAAATAACAAACATAGGCGATCCGGTCAGCTGCTTGATTGAAAGCACGTAAAAATCAACTTACACAAGTTGAAATTCGAAGACCATGTCTTATATTCGATATTTTTATGATGATTTAAAAAAATTCTGATATATTTGACGTTTGCATGATTACCATCAATTTCTATCGGTTTTCTCGTCTGCATCTGCAAATATTATTATATAAATATTAATGATAATCAATATAATGGTAGTGTTTTTAAGCAAAGTATAGGTGACGCTTTGCTGGGCAACGGCCGCATTTGTACCGAGAATATTTGTAAGTACCTAGACTGACTGATGGTAGACCTTACTATTATTTCTAAAATATGCTGGTTTCCTCACCATGTTGTCCTGAAGACTAAATTATATATATTTGATCACATTTGCAAAAATTCTCTTCTTTCTATTGATGCCGAATATTTTTTTAGACTAAACAAAATAGCAAATGAGATTCTTGCATAATTACCAGTATGAGGTTATGAGAAAGAAAAAGACAAATAAAAACAGTTAAAAAGGTAAAACGTTTTCAATTAATAATGTATTGAAAGCACTGAATATTTTATGTAGACGGTAATTAGTTCAGATTTCCTTCTGGATTAAATATTCAGTGCAGTAGCAGCGATATAAACGATTGAAAGAATGTTGGATAAGTTAATTGAACAAGTTACCAAACCTTACCTTTTGGAAATGCTTTCAGTAGTTTAAATTTTTAAGAGAAAATATGCATTAATATGCAGCTCATTGTATGAAAAATTTGCTATCGAAAAATAAATTTAGTCAGAGAGGAGAGCGCCAAAATATGCAAGCTTCTTCTGAACGCTGTTTTTTTTACAAAATCTCTCATTTGTCGTGTAAAAAAATAGTCCACCGTCAGTCATCCGATTTAATTAGCATTCAGTGCGGGAGTAGCTTTAGTTAGACAAAAAACATTCATATCAACAACTTCCAAAAAAATAGAAAATCCTTTTGCGAGTAACTATATTATAAAAAAATAGTTTTACGATCGTCATACATGCATAGTTTATAATCCGGTGCGTCAGTCACGCTTTTATTTTTTTTTAAATTCGAACTTAGTATTATCTAGAACGTAGAAATAGAAAAACTTATATTACTGCACTCGAAACAATCATAAACCAACCGTGATCGAATTACTAGAATCTGATTATCAGTGCGCATAATATCACGGAGAATAACCTTGTTTTTGTAACAGCAAGTTAACAATCTAAAATACTTTTCAAAGAAGTGTTATGAAAACGAAAACATTATTCGTTGTCATCTTGTTACATCGGTATGGGCAAAAGTTAAATTAGGTAATTCCATCCATACCATAGCTGCAAACTTAAAATATTACTTCGTTACTTTGATCATTCCAACTTGCCTCATTGACCATTCAGCGCTTCAATCAAGCACCTAACAAAGTTACGCAGTTGGACCACTAGCTGCAAATTGCTATTTACCGCAAACAGTAGCAGTGAAATAGATGAGCTAAATGTGTAAAATACTTCGTTGAAAGTTCCCGCGGATCTGACGCCGATGTTTCCTTAACTTTTAAACTACAGTTTCACGATTTACGATAAGTCAGGAAGACGTTAATAATTTTATTATAATTCGCCTTCAAACTTATACAAGCGTTTGCTGAGTTTTCAACTTTTCAATGCTTGGCTGTTTTTAGCTTCACCTTATGCTTTGTGTAACATTTATTTCATAACTTTGATCAGTTTCTTAATTTTTTATCCAAAACTATATCAGTCCCTTGTGCTTTTTTTAATTATTATATTGATTAGATGATCTAACTTACTTCTGGTTCAATATTTTTAACATTATATTCCAAAAATTAATTATCAACATCATGTTTTAGATAATTCTCAAAACCCTCATAATAATTAATTTGGGTTACCTGTAAACCTTTATTGATTTATTAGTAAATTCAATGTCTTCCTAACTTAAACGAGACTTCATAAAAACTTCATAAGACAACTTGTTAAAATGTCAATTTACACGTGTTTAATCGAAACTAAGCCAGTTTCATCATCAGCCAACAAAAACTAAATTGCCTTTCCTTGAGAAATAAATAAATATTCCATCAGTGATTAAACATTATTTGCTCTCAATTTATAATCCCATGACAATTTTTAAAATTTCTCTGCTCGGCAATCAACTAATTGTGAGTTGAGTTGCTAATTCTATTGTATATTCTCGTAAACCTTTAATTAAAAATTTTTTAGTTGCATAGATGAATTATTTCCCTGAAGCCTATTTTCTTTAGTACGAAGATAATTTTTGGCAATTAAAATAAATCAAATATGTAACAAAGCATAACATATCCTTTTTTGTTATTATCTATCAAATTGAAATATATATATTATTTAGCAAAATTTTAATGGTTTATGGTAATGAATAAATGAGAAAGAATTTTAAAAATTTGTCTTAAAATCTGTCAATTGTTTAATATTTGTTTGCTTTCTTTTGTTATCGTACATATCTTTCTAAGAGGCGCGTATATTTGTGATTAAACTTAAAACCTCTGTTTTCGGCATCTATGTACCTATGTTATTTACGAGATCAGAAATCAGGTCTTGCGAGAGTGACCTAACAAATCATCAGAGTAAAACAGATGTTTACCGATTTCTCGTATAACAATTATTTGCACAATGATAATGTAGGTTCAAATAAGGTCAAAAATTCGTTCTACATACATTGAAATGACGGAAATGAAAACAGCCTGAATCGTGTTCACATCAAAAAAATAAATGTTACTTGAACATTACCAGGAACGAAATCCTAAACAATTAACTTGGAAGTTATCCAAGTTTGACTTGTGCGTTGTTATTAGATTTTTAAGAGAACAATTCGGTTTGAGTTTCATTTAATTTAGTTTTGAAGTGGGTCAAGTTTAATTAAGTTTTGTATAGTTTTGTAAGGTGGATTAATTCAACAAATTTTCCTAAATCACCATGTAAAATAGAAAATAAATTTATCCCTTTATAATAATAATAATTTAATAATAAATTGATAATACCAATAAATGTACTTGTATTATACCAATTTGTTAATACCAATACATTCCGTGACGTTAAATAACACGTTGCAATTTTATAAAACATTTATGACTTTTATTTTCAGGCATCTATATATATGGAAGGATAACTACGATAACGACTACTATAAAAAACTAATTATTGTAAACAAGAAATATTTAACTGTACTATTCAGTTATTTAGCTGATCAATTGATCAGCTTTTAAATAAGCTTGTGGATACGGCTTGGCTTGGCTTTTTTTTAATGTGAGAAAGTGGCAAACGAGCTGGCGGTCCACCTGATGTTAAGTGCTGATGGACCGCCGCCCATGGACATTTGCAACACCCTTAGGGTCCATCACAATATTTAAGAACCATAGTAACGCTGTATAACATACCCCAAAAAAATAAAAAAGTATTATTATTTTCACTGATGTGCAAACCCTATTTCAGTAAAATTAAAGAGTAAACTACGCAGAATGTTCCTACATTTCTACCTAATTCACTCGAAACAGTTTTAGGATGTCGATTAGAATATTTGAAATTGACAACATATTTTGAAGCCGGTGTTTGAGTATAATGACAGACAAATATACAACGTGTCGTTACCATCGCGACAAATAAATGAACACACGTCTAACGCTACTTGCCAATAATCATAAAAAAATATTAACATTAAACAAAATCCATAATTAAAAAAAAATATTTTTCAAACAAAGTAATTAAGTAAAAAAGAAACAAAATTTGTAACATCCTATACAACTCGCGCCACAACGTCGCATTACAAGCCTCTCCTTCTAACAGTATGTTTTGTCTCTTTTAAATTCATTCAACCCATTCAAATGCTTTGTGACCTTTACAAATGAACTTTACGTTACAGTTTTATACGTAAGGGTGTTCTAAAATTGTTTGTTTTGGAAAATTTAATAACTCGGTAAATATTGATGTTTAAAGATTGTAAATGTTTAATACAATTTTAAAAAGTTATCATCTATATGTGTGTTCATTTATTGTCGCGGTGGTAACGACACGCTGTATATGTAAAAATATATGTCCATAATAATTTATGAAAGTATATTTTTCAGGAATTCAAATTTCTACATAGGGAAAAACGTTAAGGTTTATATGCTAGCGAAAGTTTTTAGAGAGGTTCAACTTCTACGTGGAGTAGAAATTCTTAATAATCAAAAAAGAACGAATGTACAATCTTTATTGATCTAATATTTACAAGATTTAATCTATCTAAAATTACATATTATCTAATAAACCTAATTAATCCACGCGGCATGGTGCCAAGAACGCTAGCTGCATTTCCTCGCTGAATAGTTATGCTTAACCTTTGAGCCAGAAAAGAACCAGCTCTCTTGTCACCAGCTGCGGCGTTAAGCCTAGGACATAAATTCTTAATTCATCACAATATGACCAAAAAAACCTATTCATTTTCGATATAAGGCCAACAAATTGAGTTTAAAAACAATATCAGTCAAGTGGCAAACGATCACACAATAAAACAAACGTACGTACGGCCAATGGGGCCTGCAATAATGTAAAGGACTGATGATGTCAATAAATTTTCTGAGTAATCGTTAAGTGTGTCTCGTAACCCTATAGGATTCAAGTTCAAGTCGGAATTTTAAACAGTGCTTAACGGTCGAAATAATGTGTTAAATATTTAAAGGAGCGGAATAAGTGCTAACTAATGTGACTAGTAATTGGGAACGATAGTGCTAATGGCTCAGAAATAATTTCCAAATGGATTTGTAAGCTTAGTAAAAAATTTAAAGTACGTATTAGATAAGCTAGGTCCAGAATTTTGCATTTTTATTGTTGGTGGAACTGTTGTCCTAAATTTTTATGACGTAATTGGTTTCATTTTAAATAAATAAATATTATTTCATAAAAGGTTAAATGATTTTTTATTCGATTTTTTAATTTACATTTTTTGTTTCCAAAAATTGATGGAAAAAACGAATCTTGGAATCTTGTATGAATAAAGAAAAAAAAAGTAAAAAATAGTATAAAACAAAGTCGTCCCGCTGTCTGTCTGTCTCTATGTATGCTTAGATCTTTAAAACTGCGCAACGGATCTTGATACCGTTTTTTTTACTAGGTAGAGTGATTCAGGGGCAAGGTTTATATGTATAAAACATGCATAATATAGTAAAGCAAAGTATAGCGAAGCCGGGTCTCTAGTGATGTATAAAATAAAAATATAGTTGCAAGATTCATTCGGGTCCACGAAAAGTTTTCGGTCGTATCTCTACCTAGTTACAGTTTTACGTCGCTCGGAGCGCAGCTTTAGAAGATTATAAACTTTTTTCTAGAAACGTTGAAGCCAAGAATCAAGCATTATTACATTATGTAAATAAATCATAAAGACAGTAAGCGAAAACAACGGTAAATTTTAAGATAATATTTCCCTTAACTGTTCGCAGAGTTTTCTCACATTTCGTGATAAATATTATAATATATTTATAAATATAAATTAGTAAAATAATATTCAAAATTAAAATAAAAATTTCATAAAATAGTTAATATTAATTTTTAAGAAGAAAGTACCGTATCAAATTGCAATTCAATAGTCTCTGCTACCGTGAGCGCGATCGAGAACATGCTTTGATAGTGTATCCAACGGAAAATGTACGTGCATGCTAGCTAGTAATTGTGAGGAAATTGTAACCTGACACAATGCCTCACGTTACGTAACACACAGGCCTCTGATTTTCATTTGAAATCGGAGCTTGAGATTAGCTATGATATTTTACAATGCTTTTACCGAAGTTTTATGTTAAGGAAACGTATGAAGGGCCGTGTCTCAATATCCGCTTATGCTTTGTCTAAAAATTATATATTTTAACAAAATAATATCGGCAAATCAATGCCATTTTCAATCATAAGCATTGAATAAATAATCGTCCTAGGCTATGTCGAAATTTTATTAAACATTTTGTTATTACGGTATACAGACTTATGTCTGTTAAATATATTCCTTAGTTATTTTTTTTATCACTGTAGCATAGGTAGTTCTGAAATGCTTAGAAATTGTCCAATTAATAAATACAAATAATGGCAATCAGGACTCTTTAATCTTCTAATTTAATTCAAATATTTAAACATCATAAAGAGATGACACTTTTAAATGAAAGAGCTCAACGTCAAAAAATGTTCCTAACGAAGTTCACTGTTCCCGTGTTTCATTAGCCTCCCTACACTTCAACTTTCTATGTATGTATAAGGCACATCAACACCGATGAAGGTGGCGCTATCATCGTTGTTGCATTTTATCATAGTATAGTATTATCTCCAAGTCCCAACAGCCTTAACACCAACATCAATGGTGATACATCACTTTCTCAGTAAGGAACCAAATATGTACCCAATATGTGGACGATCGAGTGAGGCATCTAAAATAAATAAATATTCTTCAGGACATATTTTTACACAGCGTTATCTATTCAAAACTAAGCACTAGGTACTTACTACGGATACTAGATAATTGATAAACATACTTATTTTGTAAATAAATACATATTATAGATGTAAACACCCAGGCACTGGATAATACTCTTTTGGCAATATACAGTCAATTTTCAGTTAAAACTTATTTATATAAAAATTAATACAAATTTACATACAGTGGTCTCTGACGAGTAGCTAAACAGATTTTCATGGTAAATTTTATGACTTTAATTAAAGTGTTATAATATTGACATATTTAATGTAGCCAGACATGAACTTGTCAATGGCGAACTTGACACACTCAGAGCATGGCGTTAATTTTGCCGAAGTATTGAGCTTCCGTGTTTGACTAATAACTATACATTAATAACCATATCTAAACCCTTAAAGATTAAAAAAGTATTACCCTTATTAGATTAACGAATACGAATGTAATTTTAAAAAACGATATTTTGTAATGAGCGTGACATCTGTTTTGACTCTCTTTTTAATTTTATAAACATGCAGAATTATCGATAAATCAATAAGGAAAGATTGGAACGGGGACGCGATACCCAAAAGAAATATTAGTGTAGGTAATCATCACTATCGTCCTTTGTATATATCTTAAATGACATTTTAATCAGGAAAGAGTTCCTGGCAAACAATGCAAGCTTTACCAACAGTACCTAGTGTCGAGTGGTAAATGCCGCAAGCATCTTAAAGAGTTATTTCATTATTTCTCTAAATTGTTCGCGTAACGTTGGAAGCCTGCAATAGGTGTGCAGATCGACACTTCTTTGATATCATCATCGGTTGAAATGCAGATGAATTTATTTTGCAATACGCAAAGTTTCTTAAGGGTTAATTGGGGAATGTACGCAGAAGATATACAAGCGTTGGACAATATGTACATATGTCGTATTCAAGCCTTCTAAAATAGGAGCTTATGCTTATGCCTAAGGATATATTCGTGAGATAATAAGGTCGGCCAAGAACAAACGCGGCTTTGTTTATTGGAGTACAGAATAACATGTTGGCGTTAACTTAACCTCTAGATATTTGACTATTTTAATACAATGGTGACAGGGTAAAACTTCGTTTCTCTTGAAGTCCACAGATTTACAGATATTTACAGATTTACAGATATTCATGGCAAACACCAAGGACCAGAAGTCTTTCAGAGTTTTTTGTATTAAGAAATTAATTCTGGTATTGTTTTATATGCTCCTCCCATTCAGGTGCGAGAACAAAATTTCGTAGACAAAGAGTTGTTGTTGCAAAACCATAAGGCTTTCATAATGTTTAACTTAACTTTATTGTCTATTGTTAAGTTATGGCCATGCGATGTTAAAACCAAATTCGCATGAATACCACCATATATGAGCAAATTCACGCCAACGAGGACAGATCGACGTGGCGTGGCATAGTCCGACAGAAAATTCAAAAACACAAAGTTAAGTATAGTTTCCCTTCAAAACGGAGGAAGCTACGTCCGCCTTGAGTACATTATTTTATATATTGAATTACATTGAGTTAGACAGTTTTTTTTATTATATGTGAAATTGGAAAACAAGCTGGCGGATAACCTGCTATTAAGTATTAATCGTCGCCAATTGACATTTGCAACATCCGTAGAGTTGCAGATGCTACCTCCCACCTCACTCACCAAAGGAAACGCAGAAGTATAACACTTCCACTTCCCGCTGGTCTTGTTTTAGGTCACGGTACGTACCCGGACGAAAGTGCCCATTCGTGCACTTCTCTGAATAAAATGTTTTAGAGTACATTCCGTCCCTACCCGAGTGTGGATACGTAACATATATTTTTTTTTTTTTTTTTTTCATTCTTTAGTCTTTTAAATCACTTCGTTACTTCATCATTCACACTTGCTTCATTAATCATTTAGTGCTTCAATCAAACACCCAACAAATTCACACAGCAAACAACTAGTTCCAAATTGCTATTTACCGCAAACAGGGCAGTAAAATAAGACGAGCTAAGTGCGTACAACGCTCCGTCGAAAGTTTCTACGGTGCCGACGCCGACATCTCGTAAACGCTCCAACTTTAGTTCCAAGAATAGAAAAAAGTCGGCGAGATGTGAATAATTGAATTATAATTCTACTTCCAACTTTTTACTCTTAAACGCGCTTCTCCGCGATATAACCGTCTGTTAAGTTTTAACATTCTTTTAACACAACCTCAATGGTTCCTAAGTTTTTTTAAGCATGATCTCCTTTCGTGCGTATGATTTAATCCAACTACAAAGTAGCCTTGAGCTGTTGACTCATTTTGGAGTTTATTAAGCAATCCTTTGTCAAACATGTTTTGTATCAGAATAAGATAGTCAAGCCCCGTTCTTAGTGTTGGAAATTTTCAGGTGTATCCAATGAATACTGCACAAATACACCAAATAATGGTTTGATAACGCCCTAAAAATCAACCATTAAAACGTAAAACATATATAAGTTATCTTTTTTTTGTTTAACTATAAAGACATCGATTTGCTACGTTCGTATTATTAATGCAGTATAACAATAGCAATAAAGCACTTTAAATATTACATTATCGTCGGGTGATAATAAATAGTAATTAAAGATTATTAATACATACAACAGGCCATAAACCAATAATTAATTACTCAGTTCATAACTCGCACTGCTTGTACTTCCCTGAAGGTAATTAATTGCGGTTAACTATGAACATGAACTTATTGGTTTGTAAATATGTAAACAATTTCTCAAATATGTGTAACATAATTATATTGCTAAAATATTATGGAAAATTTAAAAACAAATATTATATATTAATATATGGGAGAATGTAATGCACTAAAATATTTTTAAAAAGATATTTTAGCTCGACGAACCCATTTATTTAAACACACTCGATTCATATTCAGACAGAAAAATGACGCTGGAATAGCACTCCTTTGCATCTTATAATGAACGAATGGAGAGTTTATATTAATAAAACATTATTAAAGTGAGAAATGTCATTGTACTTCTCTATACACGACGAGGATGGGATCTATTAGGAGAGTAGCCCTGTTTATAGATACTTTGATTGAAGCTAGGTCCAATGGATCACCGAACAAAAGCTCTAGTTGTATGACACCACGCAACTTAAAAAACTTGAGGTATTCGAAAAGTACATTTAGAAAGGTAAATGCCAAGGTGATCGGGCTCCTTTTATTTTTTATCACGCCAAAGAGTATATTAAAAAAAAATATTTTATTACATATTTTTTTTAACAACAGTCGTCTTTTAAACTCTATAATTAAATATCGACTAAAACGTTGACTAGTTGGGAAACAAGTTTTAAAACATATTGAAAGGTTTTGAATTTTGAATGCTGGCCGCAAAAATATTTATTAAATTCGAAAATACAAATGTTCACTATTTCAAATTTCATTTATTTTTAAATATGGAGTGTAGTTGAATAAAATTTTGTTTATTAAATTTTTACAATGTAATCAGGACTTTAACTGCTCAATAAACGTATTTTAATATATGACTTAGTAAGGGTAATCTCGTATGAATCGAAATAATCGTGAATATTTGAAACAGGTATGCATAAATTGTATATTGTATCCCGAAGTCTTGAATGAAAACAAAACCGAATTTCAATACAATGACGCGCAAATCAATCATAGATTTATTCACAGTTTAGGTGGATCGAGAAGATTTCGGTTTTAAACTTATTTATCTTTGTGACAATATACATTACGTTTACAAACGACTCGACTTAAAAGGAAGGGATCATTGATTAAATAAAATATCATACAAAAAAAAATATTATTCATAAATAACTATTACAATACAATATTAAGTAGTTAAATGATTCTTGTATTAATAACTTTATAGTCGGTTACATTAAATACCGTTTCACAGTGAATAATATATCTTTACATTTAAGTTATGGACACCTATGTACATGGAAAAATAACTACTTACTATACAAACCGTGATATGTGGACGAAATTTGCTTATCCTATTAATAGTTTGCAAATCCCTATAATCAAAAGTATACAAGATTAAATGTATATAAAGAAACATTAGTGTACTAAGTGAAAGAAACATTAGTGTACTATTTGCACAAAATGGGTCAGCAGAATGGATCAGAATAATCAAAAGCAAGTCTATGATTACAACTTATGCGGGTACAGCATTTCAATTTACGTTAATTACGGGATTCCTTTATTATTAAAAACATAATAAGAAAGTATAAAATCGGAAGTTTCTGAAAAGAAGGTCTTAAATAAATTACATTCATAACTAGAAACAAATATGATGAAGCAACACAAATGTGTAAAAAAACAAAATATCACAGGACGTTCTGAGCTTAACTTATAGTAGACAAAATAGTAATGCGAAATATGATAATACTTTAAATTATTCATTTATAATATTAAAAAACAAGATAACATTAAAAATCATCATTTAAAATTATGAAGCTTTTATAATTTATATTTTCAATAACATATGTTTCAAATAAGTCTTAAAATATATGTAAGTCTTGTAACTAAAATAACATAATTCTAAATGTTTGTAGATCGAATAAACTTTTTTTAAAATTTACTTTCATGAACATAGAGTCATCAAAATTGTTAATATTCATTATTAATGTATTGATTATTACAGAACAGCATCTAGTCTCTACAATATCACGATTGGCATGGAACTTGAAAGACTTTGATAATCTACTAATACGCATTAATAACAGTAACAGATTCACATTATCCAAGGAACTATTACAATATACCTAACATCATTAAGTATTTACAGTTTACAAGATACACGAATCGCTACAGTTCTCTCTAGGCAGCCCGAAGTGAGGACGATTCCGCCTTGGAGTTAAAAATTTTCCATTTTCTTCGGCGCGTATATAAGGGCTTACGCCGGAACTAGATTTCCACTTAAAAATGGTAATTGGGCTAAAATTGCAACACCAACCAAAGCAGCTGTTTGTTGAGTACGCGTCGCTTTGCCTGGCAACCCGCATTCCTGGCCTCGATATTCAAGACAGAAGTTCTGTAAAACAATTGACAACAGGAAATAATTAAATGCACAATTCAGCTATATTATAGCTCAATTCACCAAGATTTATGTAAACATGTCTTCGCTTACGATCGTTTTATATCTATTCAATCAAGTTGAAATATTAATATTCATGACTGCAAACTCTTCAAGTCAGTTTGCAACAATGTTTTAGCCAAATTATCTTGTTAACATGCATTGAATAAAATATACAACCTTATATAGAACTTTGTGATGTGAATCTAAATTAAATTACATATACTAAAGTATATAAAATTGTAAGGGATAAATATAATTTTTAGCAAGAAGTTTAAGAGATAAGGAGGCCGAAATTAATATTTAAAAAGGTTGAATACAATGTAATGGTAAAAGTCATGTGCGAATTACATTAATGATGTTGTAGGCCATCCTTTTGAGAAAGGCACTAGTGAACATGGCCGCTTCATCGCCGCACGATCGTTGCACTGTCTGCTCCGAACACAGAAGGTACTCCTGAAACGAACTGTAAACAAACAGACAAAGATTTATTATGTTTAAGGCTATTTTATGAACAAAGGTCGAAGTTGAGGCAACTGAGCTGCTTTATATCAGAACTTAATTAAGCAAAAGTCAGATCTCTCACTCTTCATGCCTCGATGTCTGGACGGATTGTTTATTCATTTATTTATTCGTTATTGGAAAACCTTACCTTAAAACTAAACCTTAAAAATGGTTGCAAAGATTTGACTTAATGCCTATTGACATTCTCTACCAGTGGCGTGAGGAGAAATCGCGGCAGGTTAATAAGTTAATAAAGAACATCACCAAGTACTACGAGACAATACTATAATAAACAAGTACGCGTCAAACCTTAAATTTAAACCGCATAAAACTTTTAAAAAAGGCTGCACATAAAAACGAATAGTATCTATATATTAACACGTGAAGCAAAAACTTTGTACCGCTTTTTACGAAAATTGCGCGGACGGAGGAATATGAAACTTCCCACAATTATAGTTTATATAGAGGATGCTAATACATTTTTTTATTTATGCATAAATATTACATTAAATCAATAAAAATAAACTTTACACACAGTACCATGTATAATTAATATTGATCGAATTTCGACCACTAGGCGACTACTAACTAGTACTTATAATCATGTGCGAATACAAACATGGTATATGTTAAATGTGTTTAATATTGCACAATTTAACAGGAAGGTAAGCTACAGTCGATCCACGTCATTAGAACTGTTTCTGTAATAATGTAAAAGGGCTGACGACGATGTCAATAAATTTTCTGAGTAATCGTTAAGTGCGACCCGTAATCCAGTAGGATTCGGTTTGAATTTTAAACAGTGCTTAGCGGTGGAAATGTGTAAAAAATTTAAAGGAGCGGGATGATTGCTACCTAAGGTGTCTAGTGATTAGGAACGATAGTGCTAATGGCTCTGGAATAATGTCCGAATGAATTTGGGGCGTAATAAAAATCCAATCCACCAAGATGCGAGCGGATGTAGAATATAGCCATATTCATTTTTAGAAAAACTGTCGCCTTAATGTTCTATGATATAGTACCTTGTCGGCGACCATCCATACTAATATTATAAATACGAAAGTAACTCTGTCTGTCAGTCTCGCTTTCACGCCAAAACTACTGAACCGATTTAAATGAAATTTGGTACACAGATAGTCTAGAGCCTGAGAAATGACATTTTTTAATTAGAAAAAAGTGTTGTAAAGGGTTGAAAGCTTAAAGAAAGATGTATTTAAGAGCGAAGGAGCGAAGCCGTGTGCGAAAAGCGAGTTTTTTTATAATCTAATGTCGGAAAAATGCTCAAATCATGCCTAAGGAAGTACCTTTAAAAAGATAGATATAGGTCCAAACAGTTAATGTTATAAGTATAACGTTTTAAAAAAAATGTGATCACAAATGTGTCTCCACAGGCGAATAACGTACCTTTTCAATCAAAATCAAAAAATCAAAATCAAATGTATTTATTCAACATGGAGCATTACACTCACTTATTGATAGTCAAGACACTACCACCGGTTCGGAAAAGAAAGCCACTGTACTGAGAAGAACCGGCGAAAGAAACTCAGCAAATGTCCAATAAGAGATTCTAACATTGCCCGATTTATCAAAACTCAATACAGTTTTCATTACAGATGATCCCTCAGTGCAATACATTACATTCAATTTAAGCTCGATTTTATCGGTAACTAACTAATATTGATATTGGAAGATATTATTTTATTAATTTAATTAGTAGAATTAAGTAAATGTAAGTGTTAGTTGATTTAGTTCTTATTCGCTCGCCACAAGACAACGTTCTTCATTTTCAATTCGACTCAATATTATCAACCCATTATCGTGTTCTGTATTTGCTTTCAACAGATATTTTTACAGAAATATATTTTCTTGAAAAGAACATACCATTACGATTTCGTAACCTTTGAACGACTTGATTGAAAATATCATATTTCATAAATATATTTGTTTTCTCGGAACGGTTGTTAATAACTTTGAAAGGAAACAGCTCTGGCTTTTGCAAAGGGCAGAACGTAATTATGAAATACGCTTGCTTACATGTTCCGACGTAGTTTATTAACTTTGATTTTAATTTTAATTTTATCGCAGAATGAATGCATATATCCTGTATATTTTCGAAATAATAAAAAAATATACTTCGAAAATATATATGAAGACTCCATCCGTTTTCACAATCAAGAAGTGAGTGTAACGCCCCTGTCTATACATATAATAAAACTGATCGTTGTCTGTCCATGGAAGATATTTGAGAAAAACTATTATTAGGACTTTATGCAGTAGAATCCAAAACAATGATTGTTAAAATTTTTGTCTGTTTATCTGCTTATCTATTTGTCTGTGCGTTTGTGCGCGCTAATCTCAGATACGGCCCAACTGATTGGGGTGCAATTTTCACTAATGCATTGTAGTAAGCTTCACTTAACATTTTTAGCGTTAGGTTTATAAAAATCGGAACAATAAAAGTTATATCAACTTAAAGAACCACATTGTGCGATAAAATGCTATATAATAGCTACAGTTGTGTTGGATGAAACTATAGTTAATTATATATTATGGTCAATAAAATTATGATGATTGTGAGTTTATATAAAGTTAATAAAATCGGTCAAGTACGTGTCGGACTCGAGCACGAAGGAATCCGTAGGTACTTTTTAAGCACTATATAAAATATAGTACATGCGGCCAGAGGCGCGGGCGGAAAACTGGTGTTAAATAAAGATATTTGAATTTGTCACTTTATTACTTGATGACTTCGTTGCGCAGTTGCCAAGGTATTGGCTTAGGCGTCGGGGGTCGTGGGTTCGATTCCCACACGGGACAACTATTTGTGCGACCCACAGATAGTTGTTTCGCATCTGGGTGTTTGTCCACGTGAAATGTATGTTTGTAAAAACGTCCTTACAACACAGGATAAATGTAATCCTAAAGTGAGGGCAATGTTTAAAAAAAAAAACATGCGTCATCTACATTAATAAACATCATTGACTAAACAAACGTTTATTACCGAGTGACAAAACTCACCAGCAGACCGTCCGCAAGTGGTGATCACGGCTGTCCACGTCCGTCTGGTCCGTGCGGTACTGGTCGTTGCTCTGGTGGCTGCCGATCGTTGTGAGGGTCACCTCGTACCTCTTGCTGCACACCTCGTATTCGGAGCGGACGTTCTTTACGCAGTCCGCGTGCCTCAGGTACTCGTCCTGGTACTTGCCGCGCGTGCACAGCTCCTGCACCACGTCCGTTATCCCGGCGTATATCCTCCTGAACACCAGCTGCTCGTTTTTGTCCATGCACACCTCTGTGTAGTTGTCTATGCACTTGATGCCGGCGCGGAGCTCGCTGGAACGATAGCCCGGAGTCAATGCATCGTCACCACGAAGAACGGTACGCAATGAACGCAAAACCATTCGTTAAAAGACGTTCGTTGAAGATCAAGTAACATGTGAAAAATACAAGTGAATAATTCTTCTAGGCAACGAAATAAACAACAGTAATACTATCATCATGTGACGGGTACTGAAAAGTTTGGAGAAAATTGATTTGTAATATCTGAATAATAATAATATAAGTAATAACATTATCAGCACTAAACTCGCAAAATTTAGTCGTGGCAAAGCTTAACCGACGGACAAAAAAGAGACAAACATTATTGTTGTTCGCTTGAAATTAATTAGCTTGAAAGTGAAATGTTTTCCGATTACGTCCCGTTACGGATCACCGCTTCGCGAAACTCGGCCGAGTTGAAATGTCACTCAGTTAGTCAAGTTAGTCATCGAAACTTGTCTCATTGGCCATTCCGCGCTTCAATCAAGCACCGACCATAGTTGTGGAGTTGGACAACTATGTAGTTCCACGCTGGTGTTTGCCGCAAACAAGGGCGGTAAATTAAGACAAGCTAACCGTTAGTAATACTTCGCTACAGGTCCCAGTGAGATACTGCCATAGACTTTCCCAGTAAACTCTTTAAATTTAAACCAACTCCACAGTTTATGCTAAGTTTCCAACCATTAAATGAATTAACATCGCGCCAGCCACTTACTTTAAAATTTATAAACTAACTCCTTTTAAATTTGAAAGAAGAACTCTTTTCAGCCACTAGTTTCAATGTAGCGAAATATTTTCTTCTTTTACGATTAAAAAGTTATTAATTTAAGCCTCATTTCATATTTCGGAACAATTGAAACTTAAACAATGATTGTTAATATGTTTTAAATTTTAAAATTCAATCACTGTACGTATATAATTATTAATTAAGAATTAGACTATGGTAAATAACAATTGTAACAGCTTCTTCCGTTAACAGATTTATTCCACTGCTTTCATTGTTGTTCGGATTTGTTTTGATTATACGTGTGCAAATTTTGAGATACGACATCACTCCTACGTCAGTTAATTATAGTATTAGGAAGATGGAACATTTGGCAACAAAATGAAAACAAAATTACGTACGAAATGTCACACGCATGATTTTCTTACGCTTAGAGCGACTATTTATGATGCTAATTCAAACTAATTTCTACGTAGCAAATGTGCTTATGTTTAATTTACATATGTGTTGGGATGAAGATTACTGTTTTTTTTTTTAATAAAAGGTAGTAAACGACAATTACGAAGGTAAAAAGATATCCACAACAGCCGGTGGGTTGCAGTTAGTTCCTAACATTTATGTGGGTAGACCAAGGTTACTCCTTACTTATTTACGCCGCACTTCTAATAGACTGTCGCACTTCCCGCAAATAGCTATTAGATATCTAACGGGAAATTGTTTCTTCCTAGTATTATTATTATTAAATAATACTTACTGCACATGTCACAAACTCCCAACTTATTAATATAGTTTAAGGGTAAATCAGTAAACTTTACCTATCGCTGGAAATCCTAAGCGTTCTATACCTTTACAGTATCTATTTCTATAGTTTATTACGAATTAAAAATATGCATGTGTCTTTTCTGTGGTAAGGCCCGATGTTCAGCCAATTAATGTGACGGATCGAACCCCATAACAAAATATAAAATAGCCCTATGACTTCTTTATTATATCAATCGGAACTTAACTAAATTAATAAATCATTATTTTTATGAACGAAAAACAAAACAGACTTCAAATATCTCGCTCTCTATTAATTTTATAATTGACTTTCAGGAGTTCCCTTCGTATCTCCGGTGCCCAAATTAACATGGGACCACAGGGGAAGCACCAGCTTTCAAATAAAAAAAGAATCATCAAAATCGCTTCACTCAGTCGAAAGCTCCGAGGAAACAAACATGAAAAAAATACATTCGAATTGAGAACCTCCGTTTTTTAAGTCGGTTGAAAATAAACTTACATGCAACTTTTGTCCAATTCCTCCCTTGTAAGCGCGATTGGTATCTCCGACGAACTGAGTACTGGTAACGCCATAGAGCACCTTTTCAGCAGATCCTCTTCCTTGTTGCAATGCTCTTTAAGGGCACCTGTTACCAGATAATACAAATCTGATTTTTTTGCCTTACGATAATCGTAACAACTATTAACAAGCCGTACTCATAAAAGATTTTTCTTTTAAAAAAATGAACCGACTTCAGAAATCTCTATTAACACTAAAAAAAGTTTATATTAATTCTAAATATAATATAATCAAAGCTAACCTATATAACGTGAAGGAATATTTTAAAGTTGCAGTTGGAATTTTTATCCAACTGTCAGACAAGTAGACGCTTACAATGCACAAATGATAGCAGAGAACGCGAAAACAGCGTATTAATTGTATAATAAATACGCTGTTTTCGTTTTCAGCTGTACTAAATATCGTAATCTGCTGTGTATCGTATCGTGTTAGAGTGTACAGACGTGATGTTATATTATGTGATTGCACAAAACAATGCATAATTTCATTGGCTGTCATTTTTTTGAAGAGTTCCGTTGTCTATCTCCAAAACTCATAATCGGATCTATATGAAATTTAAATGGGACCGTTTCGCAATAAACCCTTTTCGAACAAAAAGGAATTTTGCAAATTCGCGCGGTATGTCGACCGCTGAGCATAGTAGTTATAGCGTCTGGTCGTGTACTCCGGAAGGCTCAGGTTCGAATCTTAAGTTTAATTTTTAGTGCAGAGACTAGAACTAAGTTATAAAATACAATTCAATAGAGACTTTTAAATATCATGTTACATTGGTTAATGATAAAAATCAACCTCATTTGCTTACGACTAGTAATAATGTAATAAACAGCATCATCTATATTTTATACGTAACAACATTATATTTAATTCAATTGGGACTGTGAAGTATGTTGCCAACAACTACAGCGGTTCTCACCCAATTCAAAAACGTAAACGTAGTGATTACATTCTCTTTGACCCAATTGTTATAGGTTAGGACCGCCGCCCATAGACACCATACGAGAGACCTTATAAGCGTTTTGCCAACCATAGACTGTGGGCCTTTAGGTACCTCACTCAAGGAATGAAACGCATTTGTATAAATGATTCTATTTTCCGCTTGTCTTCTATGAAGCCAAGGCCCTTCTTTCTTAGTCAAGCTACCTTTTCTAGAAGTTTTTCGAGAGTTCTTTCAAAAAGTAAGTAACCAACGCTCTACAAGAATGTTTTTTTTTTTCATTAAAATTAAAGTCAGCTATACAAGTTGCTGTGATTGTTTTGGTTTTATAAGTAATCCGATCGATTAGAGAAATTTCGAGTCTTTAGCCCTCTGAAATATTGATGTATACCTCATTTGTGATAGCTCAGTGTCCGGGCGCTCGCCTTTAATTCAATATACTCGAGCAACCTGAGTTCGATCCCCGGTACGGCACCAATGAAGTTTTTAACTTTAAGTGCTAACTTATCACGTGCTCCGCGGTGAAGGAAAACATCGTGAGGAAACCTGCATTTTTCGAAATAATAACAAAAAAAATATTTTTCGAAGATATGTGAAGTCCGCCAATCCGCAGTGGGGCCGCATGGTGGACTGTGCCCTGATACCCTCTGTATAGAGGAGGCCTTTGCCCAGCAGTGGGACATGTATAGGTTGTTACTTTACTTTACCTCATTTGTCAGAATCTGTTTGTAATTTCATAATAAATACCAATACTTTATCGCAAATTAATAGTTGATTTACAAAAAATACCTAATCATTAATGCGTTTTAAGATTTTTTGTCGACTGGACTGTGGAACAACTCAAAGAATTTCTTTGACTTTTTTGTTTTCGACTTAAAAAAAAGAAAGAATAATTTTTTTTATCTGTTCTATAAACTATTACTTTTCAAAATTTTTCTTTCATCAGGTCGCCATAACTTCGTAACTCTTCATCAGATCAAATGATTCTAACAACATTTAAAAACTTATTTTTGCTGCTATGAACGAACAAAAAAAATCTTATTAGAATAAAGTGATTTATTGCATATAAATGTTTTTGATAAATGTATGAAGCCTCCATTTTGTGGTTGTCATAGAACCACGTGAAGAAAGCCCATAATTCCGTCTATTAAATATTTATCGTACCTACACTACGTACCAATATCATATACATGTTTAGAGTGGATTAATATGAAGCAAAATGTTAATTGAGAAATAAAACCATTAATAATTGTAATTTAACACAATAAGTAGTACACAGAACCAATTTAAATTTACAAAATACTTACACGTATTAGTAGTGTATTGCCTTTCATACGACAACCACACGAAGTAATTGATTGGGTGTAATTATTAACGAACTAGGTAGTACTGTCAATCATTTAGACTAAAGGCCCATTTACACGGTGCCAGGTTCTTGCCTGTTGTATACAATTAAATTGAAGCAATAAATGAGTTGCATGGTCTAAACAACAAATGGTCTTAACAATTATTGCGCGCAATTTGTTGCATTCAATTATTGCTCTTGTATGTACAAGAAAATGGCATCGTGTAAATGGGCCTTAACACTTATAATCATCTTAACATCCGCTAATAGGGACAGCACATTTTAGATTAATACAAATACCACGCATTGGAAATGAATCTGTTCACGTTGTTTATCGAGTTTAGTTAGTTTTTACATTCAGACTTTTCGTAAAATTTACAGGTCACAGATAATGTAAAATGTCCGTGGGGAAAAACAAATTAAACAAGATAAAATCCGTAAAACAGCACCATTTACAATTATTTTATCTTTAATCTCTCACTGACAGAGAAGTGAAGGTCGTACTAAGAATCGCAAATCAAAAGATTCATCAATTTTATTTTATTCCCGGTCTGGTGAGACAGTCTTTTTATTTCCTTTGCATTCCTGTCATACGTTTTTTTTTTTTCATTTCGTTTCGTGTGTTCGTCTTGTAATAATTATCAATCGCAACATAAACGGGTAGGACCAGGAATTTTAGTGGTGTTCGGCTGATTTAAATTACAATCTGATGTTATATTACAATGTACAGTTATATGCAGTATAGTCAACTGTAAATGCCGTAAAGCATAATAACTTCCATACACTATATAAATCTGTGCATCACAAAAATCTTAGAATAATGATGTTAACAAAAATGCAAGGAAACTTGTTCTTCTTTAATCTTAATCGTCAATTACCTATTATGATTTCTTTTCAAATGTCAAACAGTCATTAATCAAAAATATTAAATAGCTTTTTGGATATATGTTTTAAGTTGAATAGTGTTTAATGAAATACATTACTACAACATTTCTTCATTTACTTCACTTAAAAATTTATTGTTAATAGAAATGTATTACTCTCTCCCGATAAATAGATATTAAAATTTTCTACGGGATGTACATATTTAATATGAATTCCGTTACAAACGTAAAATTTTACACGTGCGTATACGCGGAAAAGAGTAATTATTTTAATGGTGAAATGTCAAGAACGTGGAGATGGTTTTCGCCTTTTTGCTCGCATTGTTCGAAATTTGATACAACTCGACTTAAGAACTTCTTAAGGGTTTTCTTAAAATGAAAGCTTTGAAGCTCTCCTTTGAATTTTACTCAAAGAATAAGTCGTTGAAAGGTGACCCGCCAAGAACCAAGAAGCGTCTATTTTTTTTTTCAGCTCTTCGCATGTTTTACGCCAATGGGATACATCGATTTTTTTATATTCATGTGATACAAAATAGACAAATAAGTTTTAGTTAAATAAATAATTATTTACAATTCTAATATATGCCATTAATAGAAACGCGTAGAGAACAATATTATGTTTCTATCAATAATTGTCTTAAATAACACATTTGTGTAACTAATAAAGTATATGAGTATGTACAGTTTTTAAAAAAAAACGGAAGTCCATGCTTCATACATGATGCAATGGGCAACAACGAACATAACATTTATACTCATTCTGACTATATTTTCTATTTGATCATGAGGAGTTCCCTGATGTATCTCCGGGGCCAAAGATCTAATAACAATGAAATTATTATGAGACCACGCGGGAGCTAAACCGAACTCGATACAAGAAGAATTTTAAATATCTGTTCATGCATTAAGGAGTTACGGTAACAAACATAAAAAAATACAACCGAATTCTTACAAAACCTCGAGGCTAGAACAGCCAAATATTTACATTTCTACTTGTGCCGGCGTAACTAGGCTTTTAGGAGAAAAAACATTATTCACGTCACAGTCTATCGTCTGTGTTTAAACACTCCGCTCACGAACACTTGCATGTATTCAAGTGATTGGAAAATTTTGAGTCGCGCTATCCTCGAAGGAAACCTCCGACCTTAACGCTTTATATTAGTGCCGATAAGTGTTATTACTGTATTAATAAAATTGAAAAATATAAATTATAGTTTGCCAACGGTCCTTATTGATTGGGATTTTCTTCTTCATATCATACTAATTATGTATGTCGTTTGTTCTACTGGAATTTATATATCTTTACGCGTTTGTTATTTCTTGTCTTTAAGCATTACTGAACATGGTTTTATTTTTATTTAGTGCAAACGACTAAACGTAGAAATGTATCTCTCTCCCGTTACCGTCTGTTCGTTTTTAAAATTAAACGGGATAAATATAGTTCCATGTGACTGTATCTTTTGTTTGCTTGTTGTAGTGGAGTGCTATGTAACTATTCAATGGATTCTGGATTATTTTGTCTAATAGTTAATTATTTCTTGTGTTAAATATGATTGTTCATTACCTAATGTTGTTACCCTTGTGTAACATACGCGATGTTTAATTTGAACAAAGTTAGATTACAAATCTCAGTAAAACTATGGAAGCGAAGAAAGGCAGCATGTATGATGGTGGACCGATTCTGATTCAAATAAATTTAATGCAACTTATGATGTGTCTTTAATTAATGGTCATCAAAGAAGAAGATTTGTCAGCCCATACGTATAAACTGTACACTTTTTGAGCAACATTAAAAATAAGTAAATAATTGTAATAATAATATTTTTTCATTTTCATTAAATTTATTTCTAAATACCATATGGAGTATAACCAATACAAAAATTAATTACAGTACCTTCACGTAAGGTTTTAAATATACTGTAGCTTAATTTATATGTCATTACGTTTAATTATTTGTATTTTACTTTTTTAATAGTTCGTCCGCTACTTTGAAGTGACATGCCCGTAAAGAATCATGCTCCAAACAACAATCACCGACGAATGGAACAGTACACTACAAGGTCTTGTACTGTTGGCTCATTAGGCTTACGCACGATCAATTAAAATCAGCGATTACACATGACGTCACATTGATTATTGTTATGTAACGAGCAGGCTCCTTATTACCGAATCCCTTTTCTCACGCACTCATTGCGTTTGAGCCATTGTCAAAATCTATTTGTTCAACATATTCTTAATTTAAGCTCTTAATGTTAAAAAATTACCATCTGTTAACTACCACCAGACACAGACCAGAGAAGAACTGGCATGAAATTCTGCGGTCTTGTCATCTCTCTTTTTTTAGGTATACCATTATACCAACTTATCTTAATATAAATGGTATATAAACTACGTGTCACGTTGTTTGTCCCCGATGGACTCCTAAACTACTTAACCGGTTTTAATCAAATTTGCACACCGTGTGCAATTTGATCCAACTTGAAAGATAGGATAGCTAACATCTCAATTTATAATCGCAATATTATTTTATTACAAATTATTAATTTGAAAAAGAGATAAGTATGGCATAATGGCAATGTAAGGTTAATTTTATCGGCTGGATTGAGTAAGTATCTTCTAATGGATGGCGCTATGTTAAAAGTCTAAGCTTATGGGCTCGGTAGATTTGGCGCAGACGAATTTCCGCGGGCCAGCTAGTTTAAGTATAAAACGAGCAGCAGCCGGTAAGATTTCAACCGAGGTTCAGGTCAAGGCGCCCCGAGCGCCCGGCTACCTCAAGTCCGGCGAAACTGTAAAGGCCCCTAAGGCCAACAGTGGCTCATCAAGCCCAAAAAACAAGATTTCAAACTTTTAAGATAGAGATAATTTTAATTGCCTGAGGACTGAGGAGTGAGAACTACGATCTTTGATTCAAATCTCAACGGTATACAAACATTATAGGACTTCTTTTTCGGATTTCTGTAGTAATCAACCGCCTCAAGTTTGAGACAGCTGTATTGCGAAAGGCTTGTCATGTTCACATGAAACACGGATATCACTAAATGACTTTGTACACCGTTGAAGTTAAAAGGTGCGAAAGGTATCTTAATAAGTTTTATACTATAAGTGATACCCAGCCACCATTGTTAAAAACAAACAACCATTAACATATTTAGAAAAAAAAGCACGAAAAGATTAAGGACATTGATGAAGATTATTTAATACCAAGCAGTATAATATTTTAGCATAATTTTTATCTCGCATTAGAACATTGATAACAGATGTTCGTAAGTTGGAAGAACTTTCACGAGCGTTAGTTAATCAAACGCGGAAGCAATTATACAAAATTATACAATAATATGTAAATCGTTGATTCAAAAGTACTATTTAGGTAGGTACTTTTTACGTCAAGTAATAAAAATAAAATAATGCCGTCTTGTGTTGTCAAATTGTGTAATTAACAACAGAAAGTGTCAAGGAATACGCGGTAAGTCACAATTTTTTTAAAATCATTAAACATTATAATGTATAATGTATACTATATCTATATAATATAATGTATACTACAATGTATATTATTAAATCATCTCAGAAAATAAATGGGTAATTTTCCTTAGACCTTGGTTAATTAATTATATCATGTTCTTTGTAATTATTTACAAGTATTGATTAAGATTATATTTTTATAGGTTTCCTACACAGGCAAATCAACCATGAAACAAAGATTGGATAAAAATTATAAGAAACGGCAGAGATGAAGACAATTTTATTACATCCAAAATAAACGTGATAGAATAGCATTTTTATGAAAAAAAAATTACACCACCAGATGCCAGATGCGTTGCCGCCTTTTAATAAAGTTAGTCCCGGCTACCTCACTCACCAGACGAAACGCGGATGTATAACACTTCGACTTCATGTCGATCCTCTGTGAGGTCGTGGTACTTGCCCGGACGGAGTACGGACCTGCCTGCCTGCCCATTCGTGCAACGATAAGACAGCCGTGCGGGTTAGTGAGTGTTTGTTATTGTGCTGCTGTGAAGATTGCGATTAGATAATTTGAGCAAATATTTGGAGTTTTATTTTCTACTAGCTGCACCCGCGGTTTAAACCGCATGGTGTATTTTAGTAGGAATAGAAGACAACATTTTCTTTTGATAGGTAAATTATTTACGGCTTGTGTATTTAGGTACTCGTAAGCTTTAATATCCATCCATCCACCTAACTAAGCATCCGCCCTTATCTTTCTTATTGGTAAATAATCCACGTTAATACACAACACAATCAAGTGAATAACTTATCTACTTTTTTGTCAATCATCCAAAAAAAAAAAAATACCTACTTAATTTTAAATTTTGACTATCTATATTTTTCTCATTGCAATTCCCTCAAATCACTCACATATCATGCAATGCTTCACTTTTGATATGCGTGGCGCGGAGTCCTGTTATTTTCTAGTCCGTACTTGTCGTCATGTGACACAACGTGACGTTTTCACATAAGAAATAGCAACATAAATCATGTATATAATATACACGAGTCTTGATTCATGGAATGTTTCTTACTGAATTATTGTATTAAAGCGAGCAACACTGATTCATTTTAAGGCATTGTAAGTTTTCCGAATGCACAATTAGAACTGCATCCTTTCTCGAAAACGTTAACAGCGACCTTGAAAGCCATGTGTGCCCTGTTGAACGTGTTTATTTTTACCGATGCCGTTCCAAGTCGCGCATTCCAATGGCGGCATGGTGGGGTGCCGAGCCCACCACGCCGCTGTCTGCTATTGGCTAATCGACATCGTACGATGTTTTTAGACGTGTGGGTGACTCGTGAACATTATGGCACACATGCAAACCACATAGACGCATAATCGAGGGCCAATTTAAGAACAGTTGGAAAAATAGATTTGATTAAGTCTTCGCGGTTGATGTCTTAGAAAGTCTACAAGATACCTAATGGCGTTATTACGTCAATTGTATCGTTTGTCATCAGTGTAATGTTATACTCGCATATTGTACACAAACGTGGATAAGTCTGGAAGAAGAAAATACAGTGTTTGTTTCTTGTGAGCTGTTTCACGAATTGAATGTACGGACTTTCACAAGAGAAGAACCTTGATTGAAAGAGTGTCACGGTTTCCAGGAATATACCTTAATAAGAATTTGGTACTACGTTGATTAAGGTTAAAATTTACTGGACGGATATCATTTTAAATATAACAAGTGCAAAAAAGACCGCGAACCGTTACTTATAAAAGTAAAACAAACAAGTCTTAAGAATTAATATGTATTATTCTTAGAGAACTACAATAGTTAATCAAAGTAATTTTGTTCAATTGTATAATTTGTTCCTTAGCTGCGTAATATAGTCAATAAACATTTGTTTCAATTTGAACACTAGATTAAGTAACATTTAAAAAAATAATGGATATCATAAAAGATATGGATATATGTATTAATACTTAAATAACAAATATGAAAAAACTGTGGGGAACAGGTCACAGGGGAAGGTCGTAAAAATGAAGTAGGTACCTACCTATAACGCTCATCGATGATTACATTTAACATTAAATAATTACCCTATGCACTCCTATAGAGGTAATCTACCTTTTCATTAATTTGTATGCAAATATATTTAAAATAAAACAAGGATAACATTTTCCTTTTTCATTTTTGCAACCCACATGTTATAATAGAAGAGCCTAAGTAAATAATGTTTATCTCAAAGAAAATAATTGTAAGTATTTAACCTTAGACTTTAATTGTAACCTTTTAGACATGTACCTATATAATGAGAGTATTTAACATAAATCAATTCAAAAACATAATACTCTTCATAATTAAAAAAAATCATACTACCTGATTATATGAAAATAAAAATATTGAAGGCTGGTTTATATTTTTTTTGGAAATAAAAAAATAAAGTTTTATTTTACGAAGATTATCACTACATAGTATAAGACGAAGTCGTCCCTCATTCTGTCTGTTCCTATATATGCTTAGATCTTTAAAACTTCGCAATGGATTTTGATGCGATTTTCTTTAATAGATAGAGTGATTCAAGAGGAAGGTTTATATATTATATAATTCATGCATAATATAGTAGAGAAACACTGACAATTTTAGAGGTTTCTAATGCGAAGTTGAAAACATTTAGCATTGCACCCGTGCGAAGCCAGGGCGGGTCGCTAATAAACTATAAGAAGACTACAGCAAATGTATCAAAAAAATTGTTTTTAATCTCTTAAATAGAGTCTTGTGCTGAAAAATACGTTTTATTTTTAGTCTCTTATTGTTTTCTTATTGAGGAGTCATTAAGAATATTGCATGCTGGCTTCACGCTGAATTTAAATATAGAAAATCTAGAGCCTCGCTGTGCCTTGAGTCAAAAGAATATTGCCAGTCTGCAATTTGCATCTAATATTTAAGAGTAAATATTTTTTGAAATGCTAAGGGTTTCTTCTGTTAATGTACACGATAGTATATGTGTCTAATAAACGGTAAATAATTTAATCTGATAAAGTTCCGCTAACCAACAAAAATTAACAAATTTACTATAAATGAAAAAAGATTTAATTTATTACAAAATAGAATGACAAAGGATAGGAGGTGGAAGCTCATTTTTCATTATGTAAATGGTATAAATTTAACTCCACGTCTAGACGTCTGATTTGAAGAATGATTCTGTTTTAAAATTAAACTCGTAAATCGGGGTTTTATAATTGATTTAGCTTTTGAACTGTATCCAATCGAAATACAGTAAATAGCATACTGAAACAAAAATATAAAATACCAACAAAATACAAGGTAGAACAGCATAGTTATTTAATTATAAAGAGAGAAAAAACAAATCGGAGTACCAAAAATTCATATTTTGAAAACATAACTAGGTAAAACATAACATTCCTTAGGTAACCTATTAAAATCGTTAACAATTTTCGCAACGTAAAACCGCTAGTGTTTCACAGATAATAATTTAATTTAGCAATCGGACGCTGCGGCGACAGGGCGGGAATACACCAGCCCGTCTTAAATTAAGTCGACCTAATCCCTCGAAATCTTACCCACGTTTGCGTCACTTATAACAGACTATAATCCCTCGAAGAACATAAATCCAATTCCCGTGACAATACCGTCGAAGTCTTGTTACGTTGTACGGGGAATGTAACAATACGCAAAGCCTGGATGGCTATGTATTTGAAATAGAAACTGACGCGAACGTTTGAACTAAGATGTGGTTTAAACGCAACATCTAAACTAAAAATAATAATGCCCAACTAGTTGGTACATGGCATACATGTTATTTTGACGTGATATATAGAACTTCATATTTTAAAAACCACCTGTCACCTTTGTGTAAACGTTAGCTTTGGCAGTCTTGAAAGCAAGAGTGAATGGCGCATATTGAGTTAGAAAATTTACAAGGTAATATTTACAACTCCAACAATCATTAATAATTCATCGCACAGATCGTTTCAAGCATAAATCAGTCCATTTGAAAATATATATATAACGGGAATGACAATGCATTTATGTATGTTTTGACAGACAGCTCATCCGGACAATTATCGCGGCCTCACAAAAGTCTCGAGTGAATTGGATGTTTTATACTTTGAATTACGTTTGCTGTGTGGGATAACCTAGGCTCCACTCAATTTAAAATTTCCGCCACTTCTCCGTACTGAAGATTCTGAAGAGAGCTACAAGGAATGTGGCAACATTGAACCGCCGCTAGCTTGTCATCACACACAAAACTTTAAAATTAAATATTCTTCTGTAACAATCGGAAATCAAGCACTCAAATAAGACGGTTTAAAATAATTACGTCGTATAAGTCTCAACCGGTTCCATAAAGGCATAATCTGCACTGGTAAAGGCTAGAGCCACGTAGTGGTTTCCTCTGAGGCATTGGGCCGGGAGGCTACGACCACAAATAAGACCGATGTGAAGTACTTTTGACCTTTGTTTGGTAAACTGTAACTCTGCCGATGTTATGGATGTCCATGGACGGCGGTTATCAAATGATAACCGCCGTCCATGGTAAATACCATCTTAAGAAAAAATGTAAACTAAGGCGATTTCCTCATAAATTCCACCGCCGTATGATGCGTACAAACAGTATTACTGATGACGTCATTTCCATTTCTGACCAGTTTAGGTTTTCCCTGATTGTGTTATGGTATTAACTTATTGATGCAGAAAAAGTACATATATATGGATCTCCCGATAAACACTTATACCTTATTCCCAAAAGTTATATTGTGCAAGTCGCCTGATGAGGAGTCTCCTCGGCTCGCCTCCACCCTTTTTAAGTATTTTGCCACGATTTTACTAAGTACTCATCGTTCATCATGCATGCAACATAGGAATGGAATAATCAGGCCGTGTTCATATTTGCGCCTAACGGCAATATCATCATCATCCACGTACCCCTATCCATCATAGGTTGGGGCGGCACACGTAAATCATGTTTTTTTCTTATGTGAGAAGGTGGCAAGCGTGCACGCGGTTCACCAGATGTGAAGTAATAACTGCCACCCATTAACATGTTCTACACCCGTACGGTTGAAGATGCGTTGCCACCTTTTAAAAAAGTGATACGGATACCCCACTCATCGGACTTGTTTAGAAGTATAACACTTTCACTTCAGGCCGGTCTTCTGTGATATCATGTTACTTACCCAGACGAACCTGCCCATTTATGCAACAGTGAAGACTGTTGCGTGGCCCTACCTTGTAGTAAGTTGTGTTTGCTACGTTTTTTACTACTGCTGCCCTCCTAACGTTAGTCCTTCCTTCCTTGGGGATTACCTGACGATAATAATGATAATCACAAACTAGAGAATGGGCTTTTGGTACGCTTGCGCAGTTTAACAAGGAAAAGCACAAAAAGACAACTTACAACTGATGTTTCTGCTTGCAGTCCATAGACCTTTAAAGCTACATCGAGAATGATCCCATGATTCTGCGTTAGAACGCATCGGGTTACATCGTTCTTTAACTACTAATTATACAGGGAGATTTTTTGAGAAGTGCCCAAATTTACACAGGAGGTTCAGACTCGGTAGTGTAATCGTTTATTGAAATAAAAAAAACAGTTTTATTTTCCAAAAAAAATCCATTCTATTCCCTAAAAAACAGAACGTGTTGACAATGCGGTGGTCATTCATAAATACCTAAATTTTACTGTGCACGAATTTGTGTGCGTGATAGTTAAGATTGATCGCACGTAAAATAAATGAGTTGCGTATAAATCACGCACTTTTTGAGATAAGGTCAAATGAATGTTATTAAATACCTACGAGTGATTTTAAATATTTATCATTCTTCATGTAGCATTATTTATGTCTAGAATTTAATAAAAAAATGGATACACTTAGAAAAGCCACCCTGTATAGTATAGCGGGCGGGACCCGGTGGGGTTTTTTAAGAAGTGAGCCAGATCAATGTTAAAGGCTGGCAAAGCAATTGTAACTGAGCGAGTTTGCGAAAGTCTATGGTGAGTGGTTAATACTATTTACTACTGTCTAATTTTCGTTAAAAACATAGATTACTAAACCGATTTTCGTCGTAAAGTAGGACGAATATCATTCATTCATTGAAACGAGCCCTCTACGAGTAATGAGACATTCGCCGAAATCACTGTGGAAAATTCCTTTGATAGGCACCGATATGCGGACAGATTGCGAGTTGTATACATCATACGTCGTTACACGCGGAACATAATCTTATCAAACGTTACGTTCTCGTATTGGCGGCCAATAAATGACATCTCTGCCATTGGAACGTATCAATAGAGAGACTTATCCGCTTTGTTAGGTTTAATAGTCAGTGTGGTTCGTCATTTTTATTACACAGCTTGTTATTTATAACAATAACCGTTATTTCGATGTTATATGCGGTGATCATCTCCCATCAATATAAGGCGCTTGCTCGATTGCTTCCAAAAACAAACCAGGAAGTTGGTCACAATTATGAGCAAGATAGCTAACTTTTATCACGTCTTGTCAAACATATAAAATTGTGATAAAATCACGGAGGCAAGCAAGAACATTAAACTATAAAACTAGAGAATTTGTTTTGTACTCGATGTTATATTATTTATCATATAAATTAAATAGAGCTCTATGCTCGCGATTAAATAATCCAGCGTAAATTGTAAGGATGTATTATATATTATACGTCGCGTTTTGGTTGGTGAGTGAGGTAACCGGGGCCCACTTTTGTCAATATCTTAGATCCAATATCTTAGGCGGCGATAATTACTTATCAGGAGAACATCTTGCTCGCGTCCTTACTCTTCACGTAAAAAATGTACATGCATAATACGGGCTCGATGTGCTAAATTGTGACGTATCATGATTACATAAATACAAAAATTTGTTACATTATAGTGTATTTACGGAAAATTATAATACGTTCAAAAAGTTTGGGGCGTTGAAACAAAGCCGGTTTAGTTACGAACAAAGCAAGAATTCTTAATACCCCTCCCTGGCACGTCCACAAAATCTCGTGTGATGTATAGTCCATAAAATCACCCCCGAAGGTGTCGCCGCTGACACATAAAGCGCCGAATAATCGCGAAGCAAATCGGCCATCTCACTGATGCCTCCGCGCCCGCCTGGAGTCATTTGTCATCGCTCTCGGAAGGGATAACTTTTTGCACGGACCGCTGACTCCATCCCGGAGTTTTGTAAAGAAATCATTCTGCCGCCTAAACGTTAATGTGGCCCAAACTGTTCTCCGGTTATAGCTTTCGTTGCTTATGTATTTTTGCACACACACACACACACATAACTAGGATATTACGCGCCATATAATAAGGAAAACAACTTTAAAGAGAATGTTTTTAATGCATGGAAATATTAAAGATAACTAAAGTCAATACGAGTCTTCTGTGATCAAAAATGTGGTTACAGACGACAGGGAGAATGATAACCATATCATCTGTAACCACAGTTTTACCACTTCGAGACACTTCCTGGGTGGAAGTGAAAAATATCATATCGAACTCACCGCAAAAATACTTGAATAACAAGCCTATTCTGGCGGTTTTTAATAAACAGTACCGTAGTTGCGAGCAATAGCGTAAACAGTAAAAGGGGAGGATCACATGGATTAGGAATGGGTCCTCATTACTAAGTGGGCCCAGAGAGCCGGGCAACAGAGTGGCTCCGTATTGTGATAGCTGAAGGAAGGAGGGAAACTCGACTCTCCCTCCCTGGATAAGTTTTTGCGAAGTGTAGACGCTGCCGTGAATCGCGTCAAAAATATTCGTTAAATACCGAATACTTAGATCATATTGGCTTGTTTGACACAACGACAATTAACATGCAGAATTCTTTAAGATTACATGACAAACGTCAAAGGCTTCACTTTCGCTTTATCTTCAGATGATCTACAAATAATATTAATATTTTATCTCAAAGAAATAGCAGTTAAATTGAGGAGCGCAGAACAAAAACCCAACACAAATATACACTCATATCACATGCATTTTTTCGGGAAAAATAAAAATATAAATAGTACATAATATTTAATAATCCAGGGAATTTCAATTTAGAAATGAACAAAGTTTTCTTGTATGTCTTGGTAACATTGTTTTGATTTATGTGTGCAGAATGTGACGAGAAATTAAAAAAAAATTATAAAATGTTTCTAGGATTTTTGACATTCTTTAAACTCCAAAGTCGACCCAGTAATAAAACTCCCCCCTGTCTTATCAATCTGGATCTGTCGGTTTTCAACCAACCACATACATAGCACATGAATATTTCTAATGTTTTAGTCGTATATGCTCCAATCATGAAACAATTCGATTGATTTATCGGTTTATGTTCAGATTACTTTGTTTCTAGAAAGTTTTAAAAGAGGATTTAGTTTTTTATAAATAGATTTAATACAAAATGGCTATAGATATGTATGTAGGTAAATTGCCGATTTCCATACTTAACGTAAAAACTGTGATTAAAAATGTGTGAAAAAAATGTGATTTATCCGATTTTTAATCCGACGCTCCTCAATTATCTTGAGCGGTTAAATTAAAATATAAACTAAACCTATAATAATCAAGATTAATAAAGCTTTTAGTTTTTTTTTAAAGTGTTAAAGATATAAAGTACCTCCTGATTACTTTACAAACTAATCTCTAATTATAATGGATAACCTAGTATTGATTTCTTTGAAATAATCAGTTATTAATTATCGGCATGACAAGTTGACAAGTATATAAATGACTGTACATCATAAATTAATATTATATAAGCAGTGGAAACAATTTTGCGACGATATAACAACGCCATATTTAATCCATTCAGTCACATTTTAAAGGCCGCATAAACTTTGTTTCACAACTCGCATATCGTTACCGTATTTATTGTTAGCGGTTTCGTAGTTTGCCTAAACTCGCCCCCTGCGAGCGGTTAATTCGCATACCTAAAACAATTTCATACGGCTCGCATCGCAAACTATGCCGTTATGGCCGTAAATCCCGATTAGGCCTGTAATGAAACGGATCAATTGATAAGGTATTTTGACCGTTCCGATACGACATAATGCGGAGCGTTCACTGGGCAGGTCAATAGAGTTAAATTCCAGATATCAATGGTATACGCATTAGCTATCGTTTAAAAAATCGAATAAAGGTGGATTCGAGAAAGGGAGCTATTAAATGATGACGCGTCAAGGCGATGCAGATGGTGGTCAGTTTTTTTTTTAATGAAAGATGGTAAGCGAGCATGAGATTCGATGTAACCTCTCCGACTGGTTTCGCGTCTTGTCGGCTTAGTGTCCATGGCTTGGTTTCCCACGGCGAAGTATAATAGGAACCCGCACTGTGTGGGTCTATGACGTAAGGCAGAAAGGGCCGCTCCAAGGAGGCTCGTTTAGCCCACTTTAAATGCGGGCGCGCAGTCGGCAGACTAGTTGAGGGCGGAAGCGATGGAGCCACTCGCCTTGTCCTCTACAACCGAGGTAGATTTAGATGGGAAGAGGAGTATTGCGTCTACTCGCTCTCCCTATCCGCTATCGCGAATCGGCGGGGGCCGCTGATGTAGCAATGTCGGGCCCACAGGGAACCCTCATCATCATCATAATTTCAGCCTGTTTGAGTCTAAAATGATGGCGATGATGACGATGCTGAACATACGCCTCCCCCATAGACTGCCACGAAGTACGATCCTGAACCACCTGCATCCATCGACTTCCCGCACATTTGCACAGGTCGTCACTCCATCTAGTGGGGATACAACCACCGACATACCAAGCTTATAATTATAAATTTATTATGGTCACTCTCTCAGGAACTGTCGACCTTTTGGAAGGACAATCCCGATTACCTCACACTCCGACGAAAGTATAAAAAAATCATTCTTTATTTGAAATTACACGCGTTTGTATCACTTGTGTCGTACGTCAGTACCATACTGTTATTTAGTTTAAAATGCTTCAGTATAAAATGCTTATTTCGAAATTTAATATCCTAAATAACAGCCTTAATTGGATTACAGACGGAGTTCTGCTTAAATTGTAACGTCTCACCACATCATACAATTCTTTGCGGAATATTTGAACCCATAATGTGAATATGCTGATACGAAATACTTCTGCTTACTGTCCTAATTTCGTGTCTAGTTAAATTGGTTTCGCTTGAAATTGATCAGTCAGGCAGTCAACAGAGGGAATACATTAATGGTATATATTCTGTTATATCGGTAATGACACAAAATTTTATTTCAATACCTACCTAAACATAAATTGAAATCGTGAAGTATCATGTAGGTATATAATATAAGCGTCCTTTTAATATACAGATTTTAATTGAATTCCCAAAATTGAAATTTCAATGGTACAATTACGCAAATTCGAATTATTTACTTAAAGAACAATATAAACATGTTAGCACAGGTGTTACACCTTGGCAAAATTAATTCACTATTCAGTATTTTATATAATTATTATGATATAGTGCCTTCGTTTTTATATGATGTACATACATCACATAAAAACGACTGGAAGTCTGCATAAATACATTATAATTTAAAAAATGTCTCTTTAATGTCAATAAAATCCATATAAACTATTTTTACGGATATTATTTGTTATTATTATAAGTTAGATTATATTCCTGATAAAATTTATGAACCGTAAGTATCTAATTAAATTATATGTAAAAAAAATCCGCAATAAAAACTCGTCACTTTCTAATCTTTTAATAACCTACAAAAAAAATTATTTAAGTTTGATGTTATGATGTTACCTGATAAAATTAAAAATTCGTGTGCACTTGTTAATTTTTTGTATTATCTTCCGACCTTACGAATAAAGATTTTTGTGAACAATTTGTACTCTTTGTTATCATTTGCGTCGAACAGCAATATATTATGCGCGGTATAAATGCAATAAATAATAGATTTAATAATTATAAACGATCCATACTGCGCGGTGTTTAAAAATTTTTCCGCTTTACATTACATGACATAAGAATGTAACCGATGATATAGAACGTATGATACGGAAAGAGATAGCAGTCTATAGAATTGCAATCTAATTACATCAATTGGCGTAATATGAGTGCCTCAGTTTCGGTGCGCTAGTGTCTACCTCGTTTTGTTTATAATATCATGGGGTCTACTGCTTCAAATTCCCAACCAAAAATAGTCTCAATATGTTTTACATGTCAGTCTCAATATGTTATTGATCAGTTGTTATTAAACAAGTTTAGTTCAGTTCTTGAGTTTTTATGTTATTACGTTTGCTTCTTCAAAATCTGACTTTCTCTGGGAACTACGAAATGTTAATTTATATCACAAAACGTATTTTTAACAGAGTTCAATAAAGGAGGGGTTTGTAATTTCGGTTGTATTATTTATTTTATTTTTGTCACCTCAAAACACCACGTTTATGAACCAATTTTAAAAAAATCAGTGATCTCCTCAAAATTAATTAGAAAATATACTGTGAGGAGATATTTAACGTCGGTTTTATTTTATATTAGTAAAATTGTACTTGTATTACACTTCAACTTCAAAAAGAACTTTATTGATCAAAAGCAAAGATTACGGTATTTATTATTCCTATTTTATCCATTCTAAGGAAAGATTTCAAGTAGACATGAAGGATCATCTAGCATTTATTACTGAATTTACAGCCGTAACTAATATCATTTATAAAATTTATAAACCCCGTAATTACGTACCTACACAAACGAATTTTCTCGAAATGCAAATGACATCGACATCCAATGTAGATCGGCAACAACAACTATCAAAGAATTATATCACATACTAGCTGACTCGGCAAACGTTGTTTTGCCATATAAATTATTTCTAGAGGAATCGGAACGTGTTCAAAATCGTTTGCCAGGTTGACAGGTAGAGTTTGTTTGGGAAAATAAACTTGTTGCTATTTCAATTTTCCATGTAATTTTTCCATAATTTCTTATCGTTTAAACCTTCCCGGGACTGCCACGAATATATCAAATCCAAAATTAGCCAAATCGGTCCAGCCGTTCTCGAGTTTTAGCGAGACTAACGAACAGCAATCAATTTTTATATATAAGAATATCATATAACCAAAGAATTATACTTTAAAAATATTCATTGGCGATCAACTAAAAGCACAATACAAATAATGACTACCTTTTATCTACTGTGTAGTAAAATAAAGGCAAAATTTGACAGGTAGTTTTAATAATCAGAACGTTTGCTGAATCGATGTTATTTTGGACCGGTGCCCATTATTGTGTTGAAACTAGTGTTTAAAACAATGTAAAAAATAGATCGAGCTCTCTGCCATAAACACAAAAAGTTTAGTTACTGCTTCTAACATACACGTAAGTTAAAAATGAATCATGTATATGACCGGTTATCATTACTAATTTCTTAATATAAATGACTCCTTGGTGCAGTGGCTAAGGTAATCCTTCGCCACTAGGTTTTGTGGGTACGATTCCAACACAGGACAATTATTTGTGTAACCCACAGATAATTGTTTTAGTTCTGGGTGTTTGTATGAAATTTATGTAAGTATGTAAAATGTCCTGACAACAAAGCATAATGTTATCCTACAATATTTTCATATACATTCAAAAAAATTATGTTTGTATCAATCAGCACAAACAAAGTAGCAACATTTATATTAAATATGAAAATATAAAGAAAAGTGGAGTTTATTATTTTAAAAGTTAGATGGAATATTTTATTAACATTACTATTTATCTCTTTATATTGATAAAGTTGGATGAATCCTTTAATAAATTAAGTTGTCATGACATCAATTTTTTATTAAATTTTAAAGATAAAGTGAACAGTAAACGTATGTTATATAGGACTTACCGATACTGTTAAACGCCAATAACATAAATAAACAGTAAATTAATTCTTTCGACATGTTGATTACAATTTTACACCTTTAGAAACTAGTTTTAACGAATTTTCTATAAATAATAGTATATAGAGACGGAGACGATTTTATTAAATATAATTTACGTGCCTAGTTGCAACTATCTGTACTTTTAATGTCAAATAAAAAAGTTTTAACTTTACGTATTTGAATACGCAACAAAACCAATGCACGTAGTACGTCCTCTCCGTACCATATTAAAATTTAAACTGAAGCAAAATGCAAAGCAAAACGACTCGGACTCAACTCGAATGAACCACAAAGTTTCAGAAAAGAGATAGCAAATATAAGATAGAGATACCTTGACATTTAGTCTCGGCAACCAATCAGATACCAGTAAACACAACAAACCTTAATTCGTTCGGAAACATTAATAACACAAGTAATTTAGAAGAGCAAAGAATAAAACATGTTAATTGGATTTTATTTGGACTGTAATATTCATGTATTACTTTTTATATTTCCCTGCTATAAAACTTAATAAAAACGATGACTAAAAAAAACTTTACCGAATACTGGACTGTTTTCATTCATAATTTCATATGTCAAACGTCAAAGTAATATTTATAGATACTAGGTAGGTATTCAAAAACAACATAACCTTAAATCAATTAATTGTGTTCCTCAGAAAAAATGTTTTATAATTTTAAGAAATAAATATTTCTATTCACAATGGCCTTGAAAATGCTTATTAACATGTTAAGAAATACACGTTCGACTTCTGCTTATGTCTCAATACGATGGAAGAGCTCTAATAAAAGAAACCTAGAAAAAAGTGTAACAATTTATGATCACTTCGGAACGAAACCAAAAAAAAATAAAGAGACATATTTAGAAGTTATAAAAATGTTTGAGGGCAATGATATACGTCGAAGAGGGCACGTTGAATTCATTTATGCTGCTTTAGCCCGCATGAAAGAGTTTGGTGTACAAAAAGATTTAGAAGTGTATAAGGCTTTGGTTGATGTGTTACCAAAAGGAAAATTTATACCAACAAATATTTTTCAAGCTGAGTTCATGCATTATCCAAAACAGCAACAGTGTATTGTGGATTTGTTAGAGCAAATGGAAGATAATGGTAAAAATTTAATAAGTATATTAGAAGGCCTGTAAATCAAAAATCGCTTTAAGCTATTGCTATAATTTTACATATTACTATGCATATTATTTTTTTTTAATGGCGTTCAGTTTTGTAACAGATTTTCATCCATTATTATTTTATCCTTTTCAAATCTGATAACTTTTATAAAATATCATCTATGAATACATGATAATATTTTTCATCAATAGGTGTTATGCCTGATTCTGAAATGGAACAAATGCTGTTAAATATATTTGGCAGAAGAGGTATCCCCCTACGCAAGTTTTGGCGTATGATGTACTGGATGCCTAAATTTAAAAACCTTAGTCCATGGTATTTACCTGATCAGCTGCCAAATGATACTCTGGATTTGGCAAAGCTTGCTATACAAAGGATAACATCTGTAGATCCAGATACAAAAATAAGTGTATGGCAGGTATACAAACTTGTAATATTTAATTACATTCTTAGACAAGAAATGGCTTTTCCTCTCAATATAGGGACCAATACATCCTTTAAAATGTTCATTTTCATATCTTTGAATTTTTTTTTAATTTAGATAATATCTCATCACTATTAAAAGTATTTGAATCTGAATATCTGTTTTGTAATTAACACATTGTTATAAAACACTGTAACTGTAAATTGTAGCTACAGGATGACCTCAATCCTTTATTTTTAGACAGAAGAAATTGAAGCTTCCCTAGACAAAACATGGATAGTAAGTGCACAGAGTCGAGCACAACAAGTTCTGCTTATGGAACAACCTCCAGATGACCCATTAACAGTAAAAGGCCCTTTTATTGTTTACTTAAAAGATCAGGTTGTGACTTACTTCTTGCTACTGGGTAAAATCAGGCCAGAGTACAAAGATGATAGAGACATTGATGGTAAGTTTCTTATATTGTCCACAAATTAAATGCCAAATGCTTTAACACAATTCATTAGGCTTATTTAATCTTAACTTAGAGGGGATAGGCTTGTCACAAAGGATTAAAATATATTTTAAGTTCATAACTAAGAACCCAAGATGAACTTGCATGGTCTTATTTTACCCTTTGATTAAAATTCTGAATTCCCATCTGCTGCGGTCATCTGTCACAACAGCTAGATCATTTCAATTTCAGGTCTTAAAAATAATAATTCTTTTATATTGGTGTATATAGTAATTTACATTAATAATTCTTAATCATTGGGCACATAACACATACATGATTTATAAAATTACTTTTTTTTAACCTTACAGATGTATCAAACATTAAAAAACCTCCAGGCATACCTGGATTCATTGGAAATACAACATTACCTACTGTTAAATCTACAGTTCATGAACAAGATGATGGAACTATTGTTTCAGTTTGTGCTACAGGTGATAGTTGCATATTCTTATAAATCTCACAACCATGTTACACTACCGACATAAACATAAGCTATAATCGTATCTTAATTTACTAATCGAAAATAATTGTTTTATTTGTTTACCTGATTGCAATAATTCAAATTTATTGTTCTTTGAAATTAAATATTCTTGTGGTACTATTTCACAGGAACATCATCAAGGGATTCTCTCCTATCATGGATTAGGCTATTAGAGCAATACGGTAACCCAGTACTGGCAGATATACCAGTAATATTTACATTATCAGCTCCACCAACAGATATTACAGTCCAAGAAACACAACCAGCAATACATGATAGTGAAAAAGAAATAAAAAGCTGTTAAAAATTATAGGTAATTTATTGTATAAATAAACTAATTCATAATGACAAGTTTATCAATTTTTAAATCTCATTAACTACTACCCTAATCAGATATTTTATTTACAGTTTGCCATTAATAGCCTCAGGTTTCCTATTAGCAAATGGATTATAGATTATCTACACAAGCATTTTGAAATCAAAGTTTGTTTTTTATGTTATGGCCTTAACATGATTATTATAACAGTAAATGGAAGAATTTCAACTATTTTATAATATTTTTATTCATGAAAAAACTGTACACTATTTAAAAAGTTTGATTTCATTCGATCACACTTGCTTTTACTCACTTTCACATTATTTAGAAAACAACTATGTCCATTCATAATCCTCATCATCTTCAAAGGATATAAATCCCCACTGTCAGGTGATGTTATGCCAATCTGCCTGAGGAAGTAGGTAAGTTTCATTATCGCTTCTGACAACTGTTACTCCTGCTCCATAGTAGGGTATAACAAATGCAGATCCATCTGACGGTCCTACAACCTAAAAAAAATAATAATTTTAATTAAATTAAGAGAGGCTGTAAATAATCGCTATAAACCAAAAATAACTTACCTGTGCTGCAATTAAAATTATATCTAGGAGTTGACCTAGAAACATAAATCCTAGCGTGCACAATTTAGCTAGACCAATACCAGGATATCCCAAATAGAATCTGTCCAGACCAAACATTCCCAAGAAGACCGATAGTAACAGAGCTATTTCGAGTGAATAGCCGTTTCTAAAACAATAAAAATATATTACCATAAAATTACCATAGGATGGGGTCATTTTGTCATAAAAATTTAATTTAAAGAAATAATAATTTATTGTTACTTACGTCCATTTACAGGGCAACTTCTTACTAAATGTTGAATTTTTTGTTTCATTACAGATAATGCCATCTGCTGCTTTGCATATCACTGCAATAGTTTGAACAATTATTTATATATAATTTTATTTTTTTAAAAGATTTGCCATGTATTAAAAAAAGATCTCTCTTACCATCAGCTTCGCCTTCAGATGGAACTAATTTTCCCTTTATGCAACCTCGATACTGTTGTGTATCTGGGTCTATTTGGTTAATCGTTGGATCAGGACATATATATTGACCTAATCGTAATGTACTACAGTCAACAGACACATTTTTATCTCCTTTTGCTTCATCTGAAGCGCTACTAGGAGAATAAAATATAAATAAACAAATGGATATATAAATTCTCCACATGACTGTATACAGTGATTCTAAATGCATTAGATTTTAAAGAACTTCACTGGTTGAGCACTGAAAAATAATGGTTCCATGTTTTTTTTAATTTTGCAGACTAACATTAACTAAGAATTGTTTTAGCAACATACACGCATCAGCTTGATATTGTGATTCACAAAATCACAAACACAATCATAAGTTCAGAAGTGTAAACTGTCAGTTAAAAATTATCTGACAGCGAATGTAGTGTTGCCTTTAAAAGGGTATAAATAATTATTAAATATCAGTCACTGCTATTTTTCAACCGACTTTAAAGAGAAGATTATCAATTCGGTCGTATGTTTTTTTTAAAGTTTGTTACTTTACAAACTCACAACTCCGTTATTGCGAATCGATTTTAAAAATTCATTTTGCTTTGGGTTCGGTTAGCTTTTTTCGGTTTAGGTCCCATGTAGTCCAATATTAATTAGGATTCCGGTGATACATCGGGGAACTCCTCAAAATTAAATCGAAAATTTATAGTGAGTGAGATATTTGAAGTCTGTTCATTATATAATAATTAATTATTTTATGCCATTGCATTGATTCCAGCTAGGACTCATGCTCATAGTGATGAATCCACGTTTCTACCCCAGTAACGATTCGCTACAGAGTTCTGAAACCTCCTGGACGGTGTTTCGGAGTGTTGTGAGCATTCTCGGCGCCCATCTTACGCTGACCTTTGACATTCCAAGATGATCATGGAGAATGTTCAAAATGGTACTAGATAATAATCCAATCATTTCTGCTAATTGCTTCTGTTTCAAACGAGCATCTTCAACAACAATTTTTTCCAATTTTTTGACAGTGTCTGAGGAAGTGGTTTCAATCGGTGGATCTAGGCAGTCATCATCTTGCTAGGCTAGGCCATGCCGCTTGTAAATCATGGTTTTTCCAGGGCAAGAGTCCCCGTAAGCAGATGATGCCTCTTCTATGTTGATCTGCGGCGTTTTCCCTGGGTTAGCGAGAAACTTTAAGAGAGCGCAAAACTCTATTCTGTACAGTTGACATATTCCTCCCGATTGGCTAGTTCATTTGGTGATAACTCGAAAAAGATTGACTGGATATAGCGAAATCCTCTTATTTATAGTGAAATGAGTCATCAAGTAGGTTTACGGGACAGTTCCTGACTTTGTGACCTTTTCATTTCGCGAACTTTTTGATCGGCCCTCGTAATTTAATGTACCGCGCTGGATTGTGCCGTGCTAAGCACAGTGGTGCTGTGTCATTCATTGACCCGTTGTAGTCGCAATTGCTGCGACGCGTTGTCAAGAGAATCAATTACTTCGGCCGCGCTTTAAATCATCGTTAGGGTAGTCTAAAACGTTAACAGGATGATAAAAAATCCATGATTAAAAAAGTAACTTTCAAAGAAACTAATTAAATAAAAAAAAATTGTAACATCCTATACAATTACAACTGACTGATTCATATATTCAGAGACTTTTTATTAGTCGCCACAACGTCGCATTACAAGTATCATTCAAGTTAATTCAACCAATTCATATGCTTTGAGACCTTTACAAGTTAATGAACTTTACGATACAGTTTTATACTTACGGATGTTTTAAAATGATTTTTTTTTGGAAAATTTTATAACTCGGTAAATATTGATGTTTGAAGAAAATAAATGTTTGTTATAATTTTAAAAAGTTATCCTTTAAATGTGTGTTGATTTAAGGACGCGCTAGTAGCGCGACGTTGTATAGATAATCATTAATTTTTACGTACTATATAATCGTCTCAACTTTATTTATATTAAACGACATGATTACTTCTAATAAGTTTTCTTGATCTTTGTGTATTTAATTTCTACCTCGATGCAATTTTTCAACCATTTGTTTACCTTTTTATATATTACTATTATTTTAATTATATACACTTTAACATTTTTGTAATACAATAGGTCTACGATCCTTTTATTGTCGCTTTTCACTTTAAAGAATAATGGTCCATTATATATCTAAGTCGGGATTGAGAGACTGTAACAGAATAAACCGCCTTCTATAAAAAAAATACACATAGCACTATGAAAAACTGAAAAATTACTACTTCATTCATCATTAACTTGAATTCAGGAATAATGCTAAGTCGTGATAAACTCCTCAATATTTTGTATATAACACTTTAGAAGCTTTACAGTACGATTCACCGTTCATACATTCTTGACGATCTATTCACAAATTACTGTCATTCCTCTTATACCATTGCACCACTTCTTTTTATTACGAGAAAGTGCCAAGTGAGCTGACGGTTTACCTGATGTTAACAACCGCCACCCATCGACGGCTACAACATCTGTGGATTGCAGATTTAAAGTAATGTGAAATCCGAATATATTAAGGAAAAGCAGAGGTATAATGCTTCCTCTTAAAGCTGGTCTTCATCGAAGCCGTGAAGTAAACAGGACGAGCCTATTCATTCGTGCCACTGAAAAGTCGGCACTGTGGTCTTACCATAGTGTCCAAAAATTGAACCATTCCTTTTTCAACTTTCCTTGTTTTCTATAAGAAATATATGTAGCTGTGATTCTGAATTAAGGATGCAACCAACAAAAAGTGAGCAAAAATTTTTTTAAGTTAAAACAGTTTTATTGAAAATAAAGATTAAAATGATGTAGACAATGTACTAAAAGAAAAAATAATTCAGTAGATTTTTTTTCTTTTTTTTAAGTGTAAAGTTGCCAAACGAGCATACGGTTAACCTGATGTTAAGTAAAAACCGCCGCCCATAGACATCTACTACACCCGAGGGTTTGCAGATGCGTTGATAACCTTTTTGGAAATTGGGCTCCGGCTACCTCACTCACCAGACGAAACACGAAAGTATTTGTCACACTTCCACTTTACGCCGGTCTTCTGTGAGGTCGTGGTACTTACCCGGACGAGACTGCCCATTCGTGCAACAGCCGAGGGTGCTGCGGGGCTCTACCACCGTTAAAGGTCCTATATACTAGTTATCACACCACTCTCCTCATCAATTTAGGGCATTGATCAGACAAAAAGTAAAATCTTTGGGCGAATTGTCTGATTAATGCCTAGCAATAAACATTTTTTTTCTCATTTTTTATTTTCAAATTTTTAGTTTTTTTATAGTTCTATCTATTCTACCAGTAAAGACCTTTTATTTGATACCCATACTGAAGGGGTTGTGAAAATAAAAATGAACCTGCCATTTTGTTGGCGATCACATTGGATTTTCATTATATTTTTAATAAATATCTCTATGCTGTAATTCAAGCCTTTTCATTTGATACCCATATTGAGGAAGTAGTGATAAAATATGTAATCCGCTATTTTGTAGCGGTAGCCATTTTGGATTTACAATGATAGGTACCGAATGTATTAAATTGTATTGTCATCAGAACTAAAGGTGCGTACCAAATTTCAGATCAATTCGTCAGGCAGGGGGTCAAACAATTACTAGATTTGTCCTAAACAAGTCAAGCTAAATAAAACCGTTTAAAAAGTTGAAAACTTTGGTGCAGAGATAACAGAGGCCTATGTTTCAATCTTTAGATAGTGATTTAGACCGTGTCCGTTTTGTAGGCGTCTCATCTAAAAAATTGATTCATTGGTTTCACGCTTTACCTTCAAGTAACTTGACACATTATGACGATGAAAGCTTACGAATTGATGTATGAATGCCCTTGTGGCGTCAATTTAGATAAATATGGTCTCCACGGGCTTTATTGACAAAAAAGAGCCGGCCGCTTTTCCCGCCATGGTTCCCTGAACGGCTCTTGTTTCCATAAATTTACATACAGATTTTACATTTAGATACATTTAGGAGAAATGAAACCATGGCACCCTGCTTAATGGTAGTCACATGAGCTCTGTGTCCGATGAAGCTCTACAAAGTCTACAATGTGTAAACAAAAATTTTTATGGGACATCCTTTTCAGAAAAATTACAAAAATACTCAAAGAAATTAGTCAGAAGAGTAAACATATTACATATATTTGCTTGATGGTAAACAAACATAAATCTGAATAAATAGGATAATTTTCAGACTAATTGAATGTGTACGTTACGGTTCCTCCCAATGGATGTCAGCTGCGCAATTTCGGTTTAATTTCCGGAGAGTTTCCATGTTAATGATACTGCGAGTTAGAAATTATTGTATGACGACATTTCTCGTTTAATACACAAATCTTTAAATTTAAGCTCCATACATTACGAATAAAAAAAAACATATTTTAGCATTAAGGTTTCAGCTGAGTGGAGTGGAGAGGGAGGTACTTAGCCGGTAATTAAAAGGTGGCAACGCCTCTAATCAATCCTACGGGTGTTGCGAATGTCAATGGGCGGAGGTTATCGCTAAACATCAGGAGAACCGCCATCTCGTTGCCACCTTCTCACATAAAAAAGGTCCAAAAGGAATACAAATCTCATTTCAGTGCCTAGGTAAACCTTCACCTGTAGCTGTTTCATCCTATTCATTGACAAGGGCCCGAGCTTTGTATAAGAAGGTCTTTTTGGCTAGATGTAGTACATTCCCCCTATTCATTAACAAAAATAGCCCAACAACACGCAATTGTTATATTAGGTTGGGGAAAAAGTCATTTCGCAAATAGTATGTATGTATGTGCTTATAATATAATTTCTTTAGCTATAACATTTGTACTTGGCTGGTTTTGGTATCATTAAAAAGTTTAAATTTTAAAAAAGATAATTAGAAATTCAAATTAGGAAAATGATTTTCATTTGATTTTTTTACTGTTAAGATGAGTGATTCTAATGAATAAATTCGATACATTTTAAAATTTTACTACTAAAAGGTAAAAATGCAAGGCAAAGCCGCAAAAAAAATCTGTTATATTTATGACCTAGTGCGGTGTCTGCGAGAGTAGCACAAATTTGGTTTAAGCATTGTTAATCCGGAAATTTTGATGTCAAAGATGCACCTCGCTGTGGGTTACGGATAAAATGGATGTCATTTTTGAGAAAAAGTAGAGCAAGATCGGCATATCAGTAGTTACGATATAGCTGAGGAACTGGGAATTAACCACAAAACAGTTTTGGCGCATTTGAAAAAGCTGGTTCCACAAAAAAGCTCGATATTTGGGTGCCTCATGAGCTGAAAGAAACCTAATGAACAGTGTGTGGCGGATGAAAACAACCGCCGCGTCTATTTTAAATTTAGCGCGCAAAAGCGCGCGACTCGCGGTTTGCAAACGAGTCGCCTCTGATTGGTCGGCGACCGGGGAGTTACCTCTGCCTCGGGACTCGCCACTGAGAACACAACGGTCGACTTGTCTCTTTGTTAACAATAACATTATTTTAAGGGTGAAAATATTGTGAACACATCTAAAGTTCTTCTGATGTAATACAATTAACAGTGAGCACATTTGTGAGTTTTATTTAATGGCATTCCGCACATTTTATGCCATAAGTGTACTCATTTGTGATTCTTTATTACGACGTAATGAAACCGAACCATTTTTGAAAAACCTAATAACTGGTGATGAAAAGTGGATCACGTACGACAAGAACGTGCGAAAAAGACCGTGGTCAAAGGCGTCAGGTTCACAGACTCTCGCGAAATCTGGGTTATCTCGTAACATGGTAATGCTGTGTGTATGGTGGGATAGAAAGGGCATTATTCATTATGAGCTGTTCTGATGAACTCTACTGCGAACAACTGATGAGATTAAAGCAAGAAGTTGAGAGAAAGTGGCCGAAATTAATCAACAGAAAGGGTGTCGTTTTTCATCATGATAACGCTAGACCTCAAACATATTTAGCCACTCAGCAAAAATTAAGAGAGATTGGCTGGGAGGTGTTAATGCATCCGCCGTATATTCCTGACCTTGCACCTTCAGATTTGAACTCTCGGCTCGGCTCCCTCGACTCGTACGACGAACTTCCGGCCCCGGAGAAATGACGCTACTGACCGCACGAGCGCACGGTGGATGGTGTTCTCTTCCATCAGTTTGTGCACTAGGCCCTCATGCCACACTCTGTCGAATGTGGCATATTCTCCACATTGAGAAGGATCCCCAGACAGATGCGGCTCCTGTTGTACTGGACCGCAAGATAGTGCAGCACTCGAGCCAGCTGTGCTGTGGTGGAGTGGCCGCTGCGGAATCCGAACTGTTCCCCGCGCAGCTCGCTGCAGCGAACTATTCTCCGCAGCAGCAACCGTTCAAAGAGTTTCGCTACGTGCGGCAGTAGCGTGATAGGTCGGTAGCTCGCCGGAAGTCGTCGGCCCTTGCTCGGTTTCGGCCGGACGATTATCTTGCCGGTTTTCCACTCAGAGGGGAAAAAGTAAGAAAAAGTAGAACATTCTATGAGTATTTCATATTTTAAATAGTTTATGATTTTCAGGCGACTTAAAATATTTGATAAAAATATTGCTGAATACGTGAATATAATGGTAATTTCGGCGCATTCCAGAGGGTCCACAAATGCGTTGCCCGTATGTGCGGAAGAATTAGGCTCTCTTCTTCAAGGCCCCTACAACTGCTACAACTGCTTGCACAACTTGGTTGTACATGGCAGAAAGTTACGCGAAAAACATAGAGTCGTGGACTGCCAAGCATCGAAGTGGTAGCAAATTTGGTAGTACCGTATAATTACACAATTCACGTATTAATCCGAACAATTCAGATACTCGTGATAAATATGGTAAAAAACGCAAAGAGATTAAACATCTCTTCGCAAGGCTAAAGAGTCGAAACAATTGGAAAGGATTTGGTCGCGGACGATCCGAGTAGCCCTATGTTGGATGCGATTAAATGGAAAGAGTTGGTATTGGGGCGCTACAGCCCAGAGATGAGAGCAGTACTCCATGTGCAGCTAAATTCTTTGTAAAGCTGAAAGCGATGGAATGGCAGGATCCTGTCAGGATTCTGTCTCGTTCTACAAGGGACACCAAGCTTTTTAGAAGCCAGTTTGGCTGTCTATGACCGATTTTTATTTATGATAATTTCTATTATATGACAAATCTAAGTGTATAATCACAATCAAGCCAGTGGCAACAAGGGAAGTGCCCTCAGAAAGTACTTAGCTAGTTTGATGACTCCATCTAGCTATAGACAATTCTTTGTTTGCATATTTTTCAATTTGAGATATAGAAACAGTATTCATCCGTGAGCCACAGCACGTAGGTACGTAACGTACGTAACTTATTTTTAAGGTTTAAAATCAATTAGTTTATGCATAAAAAATATGCTCGTACTGTTATAGTATTTGTACAAAAATATTAATTAATGTTTTGTTCTATACGATTTTAATATACTTTTAATGCGATATTTATTTTTATTATTTTTTAATTTAATTTCGGACACATTTCTTACACAACATTCTCTAGTCCCAAACTAAGCAACGCTTGTACTATGGGTACTAGAAAACTGATAAACCTACTTAAACATACTTTTCTTTTGTAAATAAATACATATTATACATTTATATAAACACCCAGACACTGGAAAACACGATGTTCATCACACAACATTTTTCCATTAGTGGGGATCGAACCCACACCCTCTGGCGCAGGAGGCAGGGTCACTACTCCACGCCGATTGGGTCGTCTATTAGAAACTAGAACTATATTGTTACGTGTTAGGGGTTCGAAGGATTTGGAGAGAAAGACCTGCTGACTCTTTTGAAGACTTTATTTACTAGTGCTAGGTCCAACACAAAGCACTAGGTCCAATCACTAAGCACTAACGATGTCCTAGATTGTAGCCAAGTCGTAGGTTTCACTGGTATCGCTCTTGATCATCGTGTTGAATAGGGGGTTTTATGTCGTCTTTGTTCTTTATTGGTTTTGATAGTTGACGCTAGATGGCGGTAGTTCCTTTGTGTGTTCATAACAATATTATATAGAACTATATTAAGAGAAACTAGAAGTATATTAGAACTATATTAGAAACATAGAACATTTAAAGTATTGAAAGTACGTATAAAGTTGGTACTTCAATACATAGGCAGAATAAGATAGCAATCATCCAATTATCCATACAATATAACGTGAATTTAAGTTCATTTTTCTGTCTCTAAAAAAAGTGCATTTTGTTTCAATTGCCGCTACTCCAATTGATAGAGAGTACTTTACGATGCTCTTCATACTTTTGAAGTCGTCACTAGTATCGTCCAATTAATATAAGCACCTTTGCTCTTCATATTGAAATAATTTGACTACTGAACTATTGGAATAATTTTATTATTGATCCGAATAAATGCTACCACATTTCTTTTATTAAAAAGAGAAAACTATTTCCTATGATGCTATGTATCCTCATGAGGGACCTCATGATCAACCGTGTTGAGGGTCTCGATCTTAAGTTTGATTTGCGTGTAGGCAAAATTGTAAGAAGGCAACTCGGATATAATGCTTCAAACAAATTAGAACGAAGTTAATTCTTTATAACGGTAAGGTATGTAAGCTCATATCTAGAATTTGTTTCTTGGTTGGAATCCAGTATACATTGACCCATTATAGCGGGTGGAATGGATGCAGGGCCAGGGCATCTTCGTTTGAGAAAAGGTTCGAATATTTATTTTATGTAATCCCGCCCTGAGACTATGAGACCTGAGATGACATAATTGATATAGACGTTTGAAGTTAAGCGCAAAACCCGCCGTAAAGCTTGTTGGGCGCGAATCCCGAAGACTGATGATCAGACTCGGTTGACGCAGGGCAGGGAAAATAATATACGCATAATGTAGCCAAGAGCTTGCGCTTAGCCTTCAAACGTCTATATCAATGATGTAATCATTTGCATGTTTTACAGGTATTTAGATATAATTATACGAGTACACGGACGTTGCAATGTCGTAAAAGTTTCAAACTATTATTCATTTGACATCCTGGACGTCAAATGACAAATGTTGTAAAACTTTTACGACATTGTAACGTCCGTATATGTGTATATACCTTATATGTCTTAGTTTAAAGCCTGCTAAATAATAAACAGAAAAATAAAATGTAACGTTAATAAAATCTCGGATTTATAACATTTTAATTTTATATTAAAAAAATACATATTGCTTCTTTTATATAATTTGACCCATTTAACGTATTAATTTAACAACAACAATCGAATTCATCTTTGTGATAATGATCATAAATATAATGTTTGCAGTGGAGGCAACAAAACTAAGGAAGTCCAAGAAAATAAATAAAATTTTCGGTTTCATTCATATGAGCAACAATATGCCACGGTCGATCGTGAAAATAAACAGTAATTGAAAAAGGACGGAAAGATTTTCGCCACTGCGGGAATCGAAGCCACGTCTCCCGGATTTCTCCCGCCAAGACGTTTTAACCACTAAGCTAAAAGGTTGATTGCCACACCGACGAAAATCTCAACGCAATGCTTGCCGCATATATTTTTAGATGCTTTATATCATATAAAAATTTTCAAATACCGTTTTAAAACGATAAATCAAACGAGATATGTCGTCATAGCTATATGAAATTTATTATAATTAAAAAAATAATATTTCTATTCAAATTTATATCGCATATATCGATATAAAAAATTGAATATCGCAATCATAATCGCGGTATACAATTTTTAATATCCATATATCGGATCAAAATATATCAGCTAAAAATATTGATATATTTTTAAGAACATATCGATATATCCGTATTTTTTCGGCGTCCCTATCGTAATAGACAGTTGAAATTTTCACAGATTGTTTTTCTGTTGCCGCTATAACAACAAATACTAAAAAACAAAATAAAAAATGTTAAGTGGGAGCCCCATACAATAGACATGATTTTTTAGACTCCAGAAGAATATACAGTAGCTATCTACTTGCCTGTCCTCTGTCTTGACCTCTATCTTGTAAAGTAAAAAAGTAAAGTATCAGCCCATACATACCCCAATGCTGGAGAAAGGCCTCCACTGTACAGTGGGTATCAGGGCATAGTACACCACGCGGCGCCATCGCGGATTGGCGGATATCTTCGAAAATATTTTTTTTGTTATTATTTTCAAACTATGCAGGTTATCTCACGATTTCTTCCATCGCCGCAGAGCACGTGATAATTAAGCATTTAAAATTAACAATTTCATGGTTTCAGGTATCGAACCAGAAGTTGCTCGAGTACTTTGAATTAAAGGTGAGCGCCCGGACACCGAGCTATCACGGCCTTTATCATGACTTAAAAGAAATTGAAAGGAAGCTAGCGTGTCTGTTAAAAATTAACAAAAATCCCAAAAATGCGCAGTGCTCGGCCACTTTATTTAAAGGTGGCAACGCATTTGCAACCCTAACAGCATGAGCACATGCGCGGCCCTACCCACAGCGGAGGGCCCAAACCCGTGGGTTCTGGCTAGCCCACCGGTTCTGCATCAGATGAAGCTTTAATAGTCTCGGGACTGAAAGCAAAAACATCAGTTAATACAAGATACAAGAACCCTACCGGGTGTTGTATTTCACAAATTTCCATTGGCGGCGGTTATCACTTAAGATCAGGTGAATCGCAACTCGTTTGTGACTTTCTCAAATAAAAAAAATTATATAGTTTAAGTGTGTAATTATACATTTTTTTCTTTACATTATTCATAATAAATAAATTTCACTTAATTATTTCGCTTTATATTATTTACTGTTGTATATTCGAAAAAATACTTAACTAAGTACGTTTCTAGTCATAGCAATCATTTTTATGTATTCTTCTATGCCGAGGCATAACGTCGTTGATATTGGGCAATGAAATAATTACTTAAGTACATATAATAAAAAAATATAGGTAGGTATGTTGAAAAGTAGAAACAAAACCAGTCAGGCTTAAATATAAAGGACAGAAGATTTGAGCCTCCTTCTTTTTCGAATTCGGTTAAGTCCGTTTTTACCTACCATTAAGTACTTGAATTCATATTATGAATAATATCTACCCAAAATGAAAACAATCCATCGCTTAAAAAGGCGAACGCAATATCACATATCAAGTGAAAGCTTGTGAAAAGTGTGTATATTTACGAATCGCGAATATAATAAATAATTAACAAAATCCTATGAATTCAAGTGTTGTGTGCACGATGTCGCAACGTCGCATTTCGATCTATCGCTGGACGTCACATACGGCTAGCAATGAAAGGTTAGAATAATGCCGACAGCGCCGTTAGTTTTTGCTACGAAATCTAACGGAACTAAAGGAATATACAGAAAAGCAAGATTGCCGATGAACCGATGTCCAAATTATTTTTTTACTTTTGACTTTTCTGATATCACCAAGTCAAGCCGCGATCGTTGAGAACATCCTCCGATCCGACGTCCGTATATCGGTCCAAATAGTCCAAAGCATAAACCAAAGTCCAAAGCAGGTGCACGCCACATTATATGCAATTTTAGCCATAGTGGACTCACAATAGGTAGCGTGATGTATATATATATATATATATATATATATATATATATATATATATATATATATATATATTTATTTGCTTTTATCAATGCTGTGTATGATGCTTTTTGTGTAAAAGTAAAAAATGTAACAGCCTGTACATGTCCCACTGCTGGACAAAGGCCTCCTTTATACAGAGGGTATCAGGGCATAGTCCACCGCGCGGCCCCACTGCGGATTGGCGGACTTCACATATATTCGAAATATATTTTTTTTTGTTATTATTTCGAAAATATGCAGGTTTCCTCACGATGTTTTCCTTCACCGCGGAGCACGTGATAAGTCAGCACTTAAAGTTAAAAACTTCATTGGTGCCGGCACCGGGGATCGAACTAAGGTTGCTAGAGTATATTGAATTAAAGGCGAGCGCCCGAATACTGAGCTATCACGGCTTTTTGTGTACCTGATAAAAATAAAATATTATTGCACTTTTAATTCCTGTCTACTTTTATAAGTGCTTATTCTGACTGGTACTTTTTATACTTCGTTCATTTGTGTTGTTAATCCTAGTATTTCGTAATCTCATAATTTTAGTATTTATTTATCCTGTTATTACTAAGTAACTTTAAGAATAAAGATTATTATATTTAGACATAGCATATTGTGATGTATTTTTATGAGTAGGTTTATATCGGAAAACATGACGTTAATCCTGACTACACGTTTGATTAGGGATGCGATTTCTAATCAGTTTTCTAGAGAGTCTGGACCTGAATAGGTGTTTTATGATAACATGGAAGGTTTTGATGCTCTACATTGAACAGTAGTCAAAGAATAAACATAGCTATTTTGATTTGAAGTTGATAGACTTACTTCACTTAAAGAAAGCTTGGTGTTTATTACGTGCACGAAATTTCCTTTCTCTGCAAATGAAATTTTGAGGTGAACATTTAATTAAAAGAATTTTTATTTCATTTTCATGTTGTTTTAAAGAGTGTCAATTCTAAAAAAAATATATTTATTCAGGTTTTTTTTTTACAACATCAGAAGAGTACTTTTTTAAGTGCTTAGCGTCACTATTTATTATATCAATGATAACGGTTCGGATACATGAGGTGAAGAGAGAATTCATAACAAACTTTTATATCAAGAACTCTCAATTTTCCTTCCGTACAAAAAGCGATGAGAGTCGACAGTTGATTGATGAATCCTTATTGTTTTTGCCCAGCCACGTTCAGTGGACGAAAGAAGCGTTATATCGTACGTCTCCGTAAGCACCTAATCTAGTTCGGTAACGTGTAAGCGCTCTGTATGTATCGTCGTGGGGTGGATTTATCGTGAGGTGTGCGCCCATTTAGGGCGGGCCCGTTCGTGGTAAATGTTCTCAATCTCGTACGAGTCGGGCAAACGGCACCGCACTAATTGCAACCGAGACAAATGTGCAATGTTCCAACAACAACGCTAGAGCCGTTTAATTACGCCTGGAAACTTGTATTTTCTTAGATCCCTTTTAGGCGCGCAATTACTTTACGCGGCAAGCTAGTGGGGGTTATTTGTTTTGGAAAGGAATCCTTAGTTTTATGCTTACTTCTAAATTACTTTGCAGCATAGACAAAGCGTTTCCCGCTTGTCCTCAATATTTCTGTAGCATTGCGTTTACGTAACGATTATTACACACACACACACACACATATATATATATATATATATATATATATATATATATATATATATACATAGAGATTTTTTCTCTCCAATATTAGCGACGATGCTTTTCTTGTTAAAATAATGTTGAAAATATAAACATTATATATTACAGCATATTGCAAACTTTCTTCTTATTTTGCCCAAAATTATTAAAAAATAGTATTAATTACCCCAAAATAGTAATTTTTATTACTGTTTAAAGTTCTCATTCTATTTTTGTATAACTAATATTCATTATTTACATGTGCCCTTTTTTAAGGTTTCGTAAGTGTTTTAGTATTATTAGATATCTTATCTTAGGACGGATCTGTTGGTGGCCTGAAGCCTTGATATCATAATTAACTTTTTTTCCAATGTTTTTGAGAATATAACAATTCATTTTCCAAATTGTAAGAAATGTCTAATGTTAATTGTAATTTTTTTTGTGAAATTTAAATCATATCTGTGATAGTTCAGTGTCCGGGCGCTCGCTTTTAATTTAATATACTTGAGCAACCTGAGTTCAATCCCCGGTGCCGGCACCAATGAAATAGTTAATTTATGTGCTGACTATCACGTGCTCAGCGGTGAAGGATAACATCGTCAGGAAACCTGCATATTTTCGAAATAAAAACAGAAACTTACTTTTGAAATCTATTTTCCACGCATAATGATCAGTCTCGTCAGACAATATTCATTATAATTTTACCGACTGCGTTTATATTCACACATAATTATGATGTCGTATTGTGATTCTTTTAATTAATAAAAGTAATAAATATATTTTAACATCAATATTGATCTGTAATTTAACTATTTCGTTTATCTCTTGAAAAAAAATACGCACGAGAAAAATTACGAGTAAGTAACATGCTCGAATATTACATGTGATGTACAAATACAAATGAGAGCCATAAAGACGTATGTTACTCCTGAGATAAAATTGGCAATACAAAGGGTAATAAAATAAAGCTGTGCGCTATCAGAAACTGCATTTACGTTTACGATAAATAAAGTTTCTGAGTCCGCCTTTATTGGTTGATTATTGTCATTTAAAAGTGCTGAAATCCAACCCGTGTTAATCCATTCCTTTATAGGCGTAATTTATCACATCATTGTATATAAGCACAAGTCTAAAATGAGTAAATTAAAAGGAAATATATATATATTATTAACATTTTAAATACACTTTCTATCTAACCTTTTACCACTACATACTTATAGCTGGTAATTACATAATTTTTTCCCTTAAAGTATAAATCATTGAAACACTGAAGTGTATGTTGTTTTACCGGAAAGTTGTAAGGTTCCATGCCTTTTGTTGATGCGAATATCCAATTCTGTTAAGTACGTATGAGTTTAGTAATTTAAATTTTCTTGTGTTAGCTTCGTGAGTAGGTAAGCATACAAGATATTTCCTGTATTTTCGCCAATACTTTATATCGTCATATTGAAACTGTTTTTGACCTTTTAAAACGTATTTTCTTAATCTTGAGTTTTACAAAAAATTACTTAAGATACCCGTAGTTATACCACGTCTTCTCCAGCTTTGATATGATTATGGTCAACGGCGGTAGCAATTTAAAGGCTTTTGATGTAGTTTTTCTAGGTGCTCTTGCCCACTTTGTTAATATTAGTTATTAGTATTATTGCTATGGGAGCCCCACGTCAATATTTTTTTATTTTGTTTTTTAGTATTTCTTGTTATAGCGGCAAGAGAAATACATCATCTGTGAAAATTTCTACTGTCTCCCTATATAATAAGAATATCACGGTTCATGAGATACAGCCTGGTGACGGACGGCCATACAGACGGACAGACTGACAGACAGACAAACTGACAGACTGCAGAGTCTTAGTCATAGGGTTCCATTTTACCCTTGGGTACGGAACCCTAAATAGACAAAATAAATTTACAGATAAAAAATATTAATTTTTTAAATTAAAAAGTATTAAAAATAATTTTCACAATATACAATATACATCTATCAATCTGATTATGGTCAACGGCGGTAGCAATTTAAAGGCTTTTGATGTAGTTTTTCTAGGTGCTCTTGCCCACGTTGTTAATATTAGTTATTAGTATTATTGTTATGGGAGCCCCACGTCAATATTTTTTTATTTTGTTTTTTAGTATTTCTTGTTATAGCGGCAACAGAAATACATCATCTGTGAAAATTTCTACTGTCTCCCTATATAATAAGAATATCACGGTTCATGAGATACAGCCTGGTGACGGACGGCCATACAGACGGACAGACTGACAGACAGACAAACTGACAGACTGCAGAGTCTTAGTCATAGGGTTCCATTTTACCCTTGGGTACGGAACCCTAAATAGACAAAATAAATTTACAGATAAAAAATATTAATTTTTTAAATTAAAAAGTATTTAAAATAATTTTCACAATATACAATATACATCTATCAATCCACAATACCTGATGGGTATCCATCCAAGGGATATCCAAATTTACTTAGTGGCTGATTAACTGACTCATTTTCTGTCTTGATGGCTTTTGAGTCATAAAATACTACAAATATAATTCTAGACTACAAACATTAAGCCCAAATGATGTTATAATTGAAAGATGTTACGTCCAGTAAAGCTGTCGCGTATCATAAGTGTATATGTATAATAGTAAATTATTTTAACGTTCTGGTACTTACCGAGTGTCACTCACCTTCTTCAGTAAATATGCTTCCGCGCCAATAATTAATAAATTTCGGCGATTTATTTTGGGTAAGACAAACTTTGACTGAATAATTCCTTCGAATGCTCGTTAGCGTGAGAGAAGTGTTGAACTTTTGCAATGGGCCAAGTTTTTCTGAACTTTAGCCGGACTCATTACACTTTCAGATAACTTGCTAACAAACCGTGGATTCTCGCACAATTCGCATCCGCCCAGTGCGAATAACGAGTCAACTTTTAAAAAAGAACTCGTTCGGCGCGAACATCTAATTCAATGAAATAGATTTCCTTGACGTAACTTACTTTCTATCGACTTTCAACTAAACGGAGTGAAAATTATTGGCCTGGATTGAAATCTGCGTTACAGTGCTAGTTTTAATAATTATAAAACATTTTTTCTGTTGGTAGTACCTACAAACATATTTGAATTGTTATTACTCCATTATAGGTAAAAATGTTGTAATATAATTCTATCAGTAATACAGTTCACACAGTATTGTAATCTAATATATAAAATTCTAGTGTCATGGTGTTTGTAATTGAACTCCCCCGAAACGGCTCGACCGATTTCCGTGAAATTTTGTGTGCATATCGGCCAGGGTGGAGAATCGGACATCTATGTCTCATCCCCCTAAATGTTAAGGGTGGTCCACCCCAAACATTTTTTGATACCCTACAAATAATTTATATGGCAAAACAACGTCAGCTAGTAGTAGGTATACAGCGTGTTGTTACAACTGCGACATTAAATGAACACATAGGGGATAACTTTTTAAAATTGTATTAAACATTTACATTCTTTAAACATCAATATTTACCGAGTTATTAAATTTTAGAACACACTTTCGTGTGTAATGTAAAGTTCATTTGTAAAGGTCACAAAGCATATGAATGGGTTGAATGAATTTAAAAGAGATAAAACATACTGTTAGAAGGAGAGATTTATAATGCGACGCTGTGGCAACGAATAAAAAAGTCAAAGTGAATGTATGAATCAGTCACTTGTAGTTGTATAACTAGGATGTAACAAATTTTGTTTCCATTTTTCGCGTTTTATATTTTTTATGATTATTGGCAAGTAGCGTTAGAAGTGTATTTATTTATTGTCGCGGTTGTATAACGGTTCAGTCCGGAAGGTTTTCTTTTTATTTCTCACACAAGGTAGCTCACATTTTTTTGACCAATTTACGAATAAAGTATATTGCGTGATTTACATTTAGTTTCACTTTATTTTAGCCGATATCAAAGAAGGAGGATATTATGACTAACAGGGCGTACTTTTAGTATGCTTTTATGGGAAGGGCTCTATATTCTTGATAAGTGAAAGAAACCGGAAGGAAGTTAGCGTAGAATATTTTTTTTAATTAAACGATATGCCAATTAATTGATCTTGAAATGCTCCATTACAGTCCGTAATTGCTCCACGTTTATTACTATTCATTAAATTTTAATTAATTTAAAAAAAAAATAATTTTCGAAAATTAAATTTTGCTATAAAACAAAATATCCTATATGACTGACAGTCATACGACCCGATTGGCATGGAGAGTAGGTAGTACCTGCCTCTTGCGCCAGACGGTGTGGGTTTGATCTCCACTACTGGAAAAATATTGTGTGATTAACATAGTGCTTTACTAGAGTCTGGGTGTCTATAAATGTATAATATGTATTTATTTACAAAAGAAAAGTATGTTTAAGTATGTTTATCACTTTTCTAGTACCATAGTACAACTGTTGCTTAGTTTGGCACTAGAGATCTTAAAAAATGTATCCGGCAATATTTATATTGCTCGCACATATTAATTTAGTATCATGACTTCGGGGGTATACAGCTGCCAAGTTACTCTTTTTGAAGAACAATTTACTGTTCCTTTAATTGTCATTGTGTTTTAATCAAAAATTAACACTTTGAGTGTTCACAGTCTATTAATTTACTTAGTTAGAATTATCATTTTATTACGATTAGGGTAAAGATCCGTCAAAAATGTAGCGGATACGGATACGGATCTTTTTTTCCGACGGATATCCGCGGATACGGATACCGGATATCCGGAACATCAGTAATTTTCACTAACAGGAATGTTCATAAGTTATAGTTTATATACCTCTTATATATTACAAAAACAGCAACTAATCGAGGCCCATGCACAGTTGCAACAACTAGAGGTTGAAGATGCGTTGCGAACCATTAAAAAGGGGGCCCAGGTTATCTCACTCACCAAACGAAACGCGAAAGAATAATACTTTCTTCTTACGAGTGAAAGTATTACACTTTTGCGTACGAAGACTGATATAGCTATAGTTTGGCCGCACTCCACAACCGATGCAGCGGTGATGGGATCGCGGGAGTTCATTAATAGTGCGTAAGCCACAATAAATTATAGCAGCTATGGTAGCAGACTTGACATTGATAAATCATTTATTACATCATTTATTCATCTAATATATAAAATTCTCGTGTCACGGTGTTTATAACTGAATTCCTCCGAAACGGCTTGACCGATTTTCGTGAAATTTAGTGTGCATATCGGCCAGGGTGGAGAATCAGACAACATCTATTTTTCATTCCCCTAAATGTTGGTGGTCCACCCCAAATATTTTTTTTTACCCTACAAATTCCTTAGAAATAATGTATACGGCAAGTCAACGCTTGCCGGGTCAGCTAGTATTATAATAAAAATGTTATTGATCGTACGTAGTCTGTACATGAAAGATTTTTGAGAAAAACTATTATTAAGGGCCTTTATCATCAGCAGAAGAACCTAAAACAATGATTGTTAAAATTTTTGTCTGTCTGTGCGTTCAGAATTAGCTTCAATCGATTTGGGTGCAACTTTCATTAATGCATTGTAGTAAGCTTCACTTAACATTTAGTGTTAGTTTTATTTAAATCGGTTCAGAAATAAAAAAAAGTTATATAAAATATAAATTTAAAGAACCTCATTGAAGATTTTTTGTGCGATAAAATACTATATAATAGCTACAGTTGAATTGGATGAAACTATAGTTAACTATATATTAGTCTGTAACATGATTATTGCAAGTTCATATAAAGTTGAATAAAATTGGCCAAGTGCGTCAGATTTGCGCACGAAGGGTTCCGTAGGTACTTTTTAAGCACGACATAAAATGTAGTTAGTAGTAAGAGCCGAGGGCGAAAACTACTAGCTAATTTGTAATAAAAATGAAAAAAACCTCTCAACTATAAAAATATTTTAATCATTACAAATTACACGTGAAAGTCCTATTCGAATAAATGTAATAATAGCTGAGAGCGCATGATTAATTGTACACTTAATACTTTCTTCATAAGAGAATGCGGCGCCATATTGGAGAATGTCCCATCGGAGAGTTTTTCGCTTCATGCGAGACGCACGCTCCTTGTAATGCAATCATCAGCCTCGCCAGCCAGTGAACGACGGGGAACTGGAAAGATACACAAGTTAGGACTACAATTATAAATTATATAGACGGTGACTCGTTAATTTGTCCATACAAACACGTGCATATATTTACAGCAACACAGAGATAAATCTCTCATGATTTGTACTAAGGTCTATAGATGTAAGCACGTCGAGGGTAAAAATAATGACAAAATCGACTTTTCGCTTATATCCATGAAAAGTACAAAAAACAAGGACGGAATGCGATTTGGACTGCGGTGGTAGCGAGACGGCAACATCCCTTCTAATACAGTGTTATCCGTAATATTGTCGATATCAATAATTTGTGTACCACGGAATGTCTTGTATGAATATCGAAAGCGATAAACGTTCCTGAAGAATATACTCACGTGTTGAAACTGGGTTGTTGGGGCTGGCTTTGCTGGGCGGACTGCTGCGCCAAATTCCCGAAAGTGAGAGTGTTTTGCGTTGCTAGAGTCTCGAATGTTGAGTTCGACTGCGTGGGCGCTCCGAAACCTGAAAGATTACAATAGTAGATCACATAAAATCAGTTCGTACTCCGTACAAAATGTTTTATGATAAGTAGACAAAAATTTCTCACTTCTGTTGATTTAAATGGTGTAGAACGATGATTTTTTTTTATGAGAAAAGTTTCCAAACGAGCAGACGGGTCACCTGATGTTAAGCGAATACCGCCGCCCATGGACATCTGCTACACCCGAGGGTTGCAGATGCGTTGACAACCTTTTGAAAATTTGGCTCCGGCTACCTAGCTCTACCAGACGAAAAGCGAAAGTATTTGTCATACTTCCACTTTACGCTGGTCTTCTGTGAGGTCGTGGTACTTACCCCGACGGGCCTGCCCATTCGTGAACAGCCGAGGGCTGCTTTGCTCTACCACCATAACATTAATTTTAAATATTAAGATTATCTTTGAAAGTCAATAGAATTCCACAGGAATGAACGTACGTGACAACGTTAGAACAACACAGGGGTAACGTCACACTCGAATTCTGTCAAGTCATGTATGTATTCCTGACTACGGAAACGACTACGGAACATCAGTTTGTTTAAGCACCCATCACTTCCCACTTATCGTGTCAAGGCTTCCAAAGGTTCTTTTTTATATGGAAAGTTGTCAAGCGAGCAGGCGGTTCACCTGATGAATATCACCGCCCATGGACATCTGCTACAACCGGGGGTTGCAGATGCGTTGACAACCATTCTGAAAATTTGGCACCGGCCACCTTACTCACCAGACGAAACGCGAAAGTATAACTTCCACTTTACGCCGGTCTTCTATGAGGTCGTGTTACTTAGCCGGACGGGCCTGCCAATTCGTGCAACAAAAGCTGCTGCGTGGCCCTACCACCGATAAAAACAACGAATATTTCTCGATCGAAGATTCGTGAAACTATTCACCCACCGGTAGTGGGCGAAGCGCCCCCGAACATCTTCACGGGCGAGGAGCCGCCGAAAGCGGAGCCCCCGAAGGCGGGCGCTCCGCCGAAGGACGCGGAGGCCCCAAAGCCACTGCTAGGGCTCTTGTTGAATCCGCCGAACCCACCAAAACCGCCCGTAGGCGATCCGAAGCTGTAAAGTTCTCGACACATTAATAATTTCCTTTAATAAACTTTTTACATGCATTGAAGACTCCGTGGCGCGGTTTCAAAGGTGTCGGCTTCAACGATGGGGGTTGTGGGTTCGATCCCCACATTTCGTATCTGGATGTTTGTCCGCGTGAAATTTGTGTACGTAAAACGTAAACTTAAACGTAACGTAAAACTTACAACACAGGATAATGTTATTAAGTTATTTATCACCAACAAGGTACACATCGAAAGGGAATAAATAAACAAGGTTTACAAAAAAGTGATGAGAGGTACCTTAATTATGAGTAAAACTACTTTTTAACAGACAATTGAAACAGAACCAAAAAATTGTTAAAAATCTAAAGGTGAAATACGAACATTATAATAATATTTAAACTTTAACAACAAACTAAAATACAGTAAAAATAGCAAAACAAAAAGTATATAAATTACAATATCCGTTCTATACACACACACATTATATATATATATAATACCCTGTTACAATATACATTCGTATTTGGTCTTAAATAAAACTTAGAAAAATGCTATAATTATTCGACCGTTTCATTTTCGCTCACCCAGTGGTTTGTCCAAATACCGGTTTCGTGCCGAACACGGCGGAGCCGCCGAATGCTGGGGCTATAAAAGAAGTTACAAGATGGAAGTTACAAGCCGCACTTGGAGATTTAATTTAAGGCTTTACTAAATTTATATTCATACACTAGATGAACACACAAGACTCACAGAAGACCGGCGTGAAGTGCAAGTGTCATTCTTCTGATTTTCGTTTGTTCACTGAGGTAGCGGGGGCCCATCTTGTTAAAAGGTGGCAACGCTTCCGCGGATGTTGTAAATGTCAATGGGCGGCGGTTATCACTTACCATCAGGTGAACTTCATCTTCCAGTTCGTTTGTGATATCACATTTCAAAAAAATCTGTTGTGAGCACATCGGTTACTTTGTCTTATGTAGACACACACACGGAAGCTAATTTTTACGTATAAAGATGTGTGTCACGTCCATTTTTATTAAAGACACTTAATTGATCAGAACGGTCAATTCAAAATGGTTAACCATCCTTTTGGCAAAGCAAATGACATTTAACAGTTGACAGCTGGGTAGTTAGAAGTCTACGATGATACTTGATTCAGAAACCGGGCGTTAGAATAAATTTGCAAACGAAAGAGTTTACTAGACTAGTGAAGTCTTTAATTAAACTCCAAAGCCAAAGGGACAGGTTTAAAAAGGCAATAGAATTTTAATGATGACACAGCATCTCAAACTTTGCGAGAGCTCCGCGCTTGTTGCTGTGAAGTTTGGGAAGCGATAATCATTGATTTAGTGCGATTGAGGTACTCACAAGTTTGCTGCTGGGGAGAGCCAAACACTGGCTTGGCTTCAGTGGCCCCAAAGGCGTTCGGTTGAGGGCTGCCCAAAGGCTGGCCAGTGGAAGGGGCACTGAAACTCCCACCGGATCCGCCGCTGAACAGTGATGCTTGGGTCGTCGCTTGTTGACCTATTAGGCAGATGTACGGTGGAATGAGGTAGAGGTATAACAATAATCTAAATAATTTTAATAAATATTTCGGAAAAATTTTTACCCACGTTCGTATGGTTCATATGGTCAAAGTACAAGCGTTGCTTAGTTTGGGATCTAGTTCCATAGGTAGGTACCAGAAAATTAAACATACTTTTCTATTGTAAATAAATACGTATTATACACATATAAACACCCACTAGTAAAACATATTGCTCATCACACAAGATTTTTCCAGTAGTGGGAATCGAACCCACACCCTCCCCACGCCGATTGGTTAGACGTTGTGGGAAATATTTGCGTGACGTATACCGATCATTGTATAAGATGTGGGGTGTTGATACAATGTTTCGTTTATACTAAAGTAACAGGTTTTTTTAATATGAATAGTTGGTAAGCGAGCAGGCGGTTCACCTGATGTTAAGTGATTACCGCCGCCCGTGGTCATCTACACCTGAAGGGTTGTAGAGGCGTTTGCGAACCATTCAAATGTTGAGTCCATGTTACCTCATCACCAGACGAAAGTAGAGATGTGTAAGTAATGCCAATGATATCACTCGAGTAATATTACTTAGCAATGTCATACTGTATTACACAACATTACACAATACGCGAGTATGGCGAGCATCACTATTTGTGATGCTCTTTAATCCAATACGTAATTGCAATGAAATTAAAATCTTAATATGCTTTAGTCCAGTACGTTATTGTAATGAAATGGCAACATCATCATCACAGTATAGACCTACTGCGTGATAAGGTTAGCGTAATGCTTTTGAGCAATATTACTTCGATGAGTGATGTAATAAACATAACATTACTTTTTGAAGCACTGTTTTGCGCATCTCTAGACGAAAGTATATACCTCCACTTCACGTCGGCCTTCTGTGAGGCCGTGCCACTTCGCCTGAAAAACTTGCCCACTAGTGCAACAGCAGAAGCTGCTGTGTGGCCGTACCTCATCATCATCCTCCTCCTTCCCTTATCCCACCTAGTTGGGTTCAGCATAACGTGTGAATCATGCTGTAAGTTGTTTTCTGACGTCAAACTCCTTGGCGACAAACACGTTGATCCGGAACAGTTGTGTGGGTCACGCAAATACTAGTCCCGTGTGGAATTCGAACCCACGGCCTCCGAAGCTAATAGCTTAGCGATTGCGCTACTGATGGCCGTACCACAAGAGTTATATAAAACTATTAATAATATATGTTTTCACTGTCATTCGCTGGCCGCGCAGCATTCTTTGTTGGTCGTCTGAGAATTGGTTCAATTGGAAAAGATACAACAATAATCTTGTGTTTCGTCTGCTGAGTTTGGCTACCGGAGATCAACCGCTATAAAAGTGGTCGACGAAAATTTTGCCATCTGTCACAAGAATGCACTTGCGTGTACCATTTGGCCTTACCAAAGGTGCTCGAGCCGAACACATTCCCGCCTGAAGCGTTGCCGCCGCCCCAAAAGCTCGTTGGGGAGTTCTGTTTGAAGGTGGAATTGGCCCCGCCGAAAATGGCCGCCGCCGACTGGCCCGACTGTCCGAAAGTGGTCTTGCCTCCGAACACGTTAGCTTTTCCGTCGCCGAACACGGAACCGCCACCGCTGAAAGCAGATTCATAATTATTTATTATTTATATTATCTACGCGCTCGGCTGTCTTCTGTGATAATATTATCATCATTGTCCAACGACTTCAAAAGAGGCAGTTTTCAATTTCGTTGTTTTCTTTTAACGTCTGTTACCTCATTACCCAGTAATTTATAAAGCTTAATTTAAAAATTATTTTGCATTGGGTTCGGCTGAGCTCGTGTGCACTCCTCAAATACAAATTGTGAGTGAGATATTTGAAGTCGGTTTTGTTTTTTGTTAATAACAATATACTTTGTAGTGAAACTACGCCCACCTCGTGCCGAATATGCTGCCGCCGCTGGTGGGCGACGGCGCGCTCGTCGTGGATATCGTCGCGGCCGCGAACAGGTTCGTCTCGGCGGTGCCGAATATCGAGCCGGACTGCGTGGTGGCTGGGGGCGCGCCGAAAACGCTCTGCGTCTGCGTCGGCGCGCCGAACACCGACGCCTGAGTGGACGGCGTCGGCGTGCCGAACATCGAGGTCTGTGTAGACGGTGTCGGCGCGCCGAACACCGACTGCACGGACGCCGGCGCCTGGGTGCCGAACGCCGACTGCGTAGACGGTGTCGGCGTCGGTGTGCCGAACACCGACTGCGTGGACGATGTCGGCGTCGGCGTGCCGAACACCGACTGCGTGGACGATGTCGGCGTCGGCGTGCCGAACACCGACTGCGTGGAAGATATCGGCGTCGGCGTGCCGAACATCGAGGGCTGCGACGGCGCCCCGCCGAACTCCGAGGAGCCGGTCCAGCTGTGCCCCGTCGGCGGCGGCCATAGAGAGCCTGTCGTATTCTTCGCGGCCCCGAACACGCTGTTCGTGGGGTCCAACGTGCCGCCAAAGACGGGGAAGCGCGCCGGGACGGTAGCCCCCTGTGCGGAGGGCGCGAACATCGGGGCAGCTGTGGTCGTGGTCGCCACCGTGGTCGTGACCGCCGCGGCCGTGGTCGTTGCTGCGGTCGCGGTCGTGGTCGTCGACGGCGAGGCTGCGGTGGCCAGCGGCTGGGTTTGAGAGACGGGTGCGGTGGTCGCAGCAGCTGTCGCTGTAACGGTTGACGTTTCGGCTGCGGCTTGCGGGGAAGTGGTCGAGGTGGCAGTCGAGGTGGATATTGGCGCCTCAGGTGTGGCGGTGGCGGCGCTGGCGAAGATCGATTGGGCGCTCGACGCCGTCGTTGCGGTGGTCGTCGTCGGCCTTCCGAATATGCTCGAATTTCCAAATAAGCTGGCGGTCGAGGTTGCGGACGTTGCGAATATGGAGCCAGTCGGGGACGAGGGCTTGGGGTCAGATTGAGACGCAGGGAGCTGGGACGCCACCGCTTTCCCGAATATTGAGGAGGCGGACGCAGCTGGCGTCGCTTCGGCCTTCGTAGTTGGTTCAGCTGTGGTGGTGGTGGTCGCGGTGGGGGTAGATGGGAATGCTGTCGTCGCCTGGGATGCCGCTGCCCCGAACACGGGTAGTGGTTTCGGAACTAAAAAGGAATGATAACATTTTTGAGTACGGTCGTAAGAAGATTTCGATGGGACACACCAGTAATTATTATTATTATTTTTTATTTTGATTTTGTCATAAATCCGTAATTACAACGCTCCCAAAATTTTTGCTGTCCCTTATTCGACTAGAAATTATTTTACGTTGAAAACAAATATAATTGTCTTAAGCACCTGTTGTTTTGTTTAATTGCCCTACCCTATGGAAGCTAACCGAAAAGCAAGGGGCGAGAGATGTACCATTGCATAGTTTTATTCATAAGTAATTATTTGTAGCACGGATACTGTAATTGGTGACTTACCAGCCGAAGCAGCATTGGCGGCGCTAAACACAGAAGTGGCCGATTTCTCCGTCGAATCAGAGTTACCGCTCGTCGTTTCGGTTTTCACTTCGACCTTACTGGTTTCAGCTAAAATGAGAAAATCAATTTGAAAATTGTAGAAAATATTTTTTTTTCAGATTTACCTCGTATAAATTAAATTCCCAACACCTTAAGATAACATTCTACAAACTAGTTTAAATAAAATAATATAAAAAAAATCATTTACACATGTAGTTCGTGGGAAAACAATAAATCAAATCATACTTTACTCACTTATGCCCGGTTTCTGAAACACTGATCATCGTAGAAATTAACTAATCAGCTGTCAAATGCATTTGAGTTGCCAAAAGGAATACGGATTAAAATCTTTGAATTGATCTTTCTGATCATTAAGTGCGTGATTAACGGTGCGTCAATCACGTACAATTAGTGCACTTAATAACACAAAACATTTACACATCTCTTTCTAACAGCAGCGATTGTTGTATTTCTTTCTTCGACTTCTGCATCCTTACTTACTAATTTTATAATTACTAATATTATAAAGGCGAATGTTTGTACGTATGGATGGATGTTGGTTAATCTTTCACGCAAATACTACTGAATGGATTTTAATGAAACTACAATAATATAGCTTATACATCAGACTAACACATAGGCTATAATTTATATTCGCCTTCAGCCTGTGTTCTACGCAGACGTAGTCGCGGGTAGCAGCTAGTAATCACGACAATTCGCGCAATTTTTAGCGCAATTATACTCGTGCGTGACGGGTCTATATATATCAGCATCCTATTTATCTCTGTCTACCGCGTTAGTTTTCACTTCGACCTTACTAGTTTCTTCAGCTTAAACGAGAAAATCAATTTGAAAATTGAAGAAAATTTTTTTTTTTTTCAGATTTTTGTTGAGTTCATATATCAATTGCATTGATATTGGCTATCTCTGTCTACCGCATTAAATATTTTAAAGATTTAATTCTACACTTACACAATGACGTCACAACCGGAGCGGGCGCAACAGCAGTGGGTTGTTTAACCGATAGACCAAACGCTTTGGGTTGTTCGTCCGCCGCCTGGGTTTGCTTGGAATTTTCGCGGGCGTTCTCTTTGCCCGGTTTCGCGTCTATGGTTTTCGCTTCGGCCTTGAAGTTGGCGGTTCGCAAAACGTCTGGAACGTTCGACTGGGCTAGGGGTGGCGCTTTTAGCGTGAACGTGGCGGCCGGCGGACTTTGCGGTGGCAGCCCTGCTCTTTCGCCGGTCTCGGTAGTCTGCGGCAGCTTGCTCAGCATTTCGCTCATGTCCGCGATCGGTTTCGCCGAGAACACGGCTGGGGGCGCCGCCGTTGCGCCCTTCGAGACTGAAATGTGCACACGACGTTAACATTTGCGGTTTGCGTTAAAATGGCGTTTAACGTAAATCGTTAATGTTGATAGCGGCGTTTTATAGGGCTGAATGTGTTAAATGTAACGTATTTTATTTTACATCCAGACAGACTGGAAAGGTTTCGAAAAGTCGGGAATTTAAAAATCTAATTAAACGCGACAAAGTCCGCAAAATGTATTATACTTCTGAGTTTCGTCTGTTGAGTGAGGTAGCTGAGTGGGCCCCACTTTATTTAAAGGTGGAAAGGCATCTGCAATACTACGGGTGTTGCACATGTCCACGGGCGGCGGTTATCACTTAACATCAGGTGAACACTTAACTTAATGTGATATCACGGGCCGAGCCTGCGTATTCGTAGAACAGAAGTTGCTACGTGGCCCCACCACAGTACCGCAGAGTAGATATTAATAGAGCCTGCGGAACCGCAGAGCCGTGATAGCTCAGTGTCCGGGCGCTCACCTTTAATTCAATATACTCTAGCAACCTGAGTTCGATCCCCGGTGCCGGCACCAATGAAGTTTTTAACTTTAAGTGCTGACTTATCACGTGCTCCGCGGTGAAGGAAAACATCGTGAGGAAACCTGCTTATTTTCGAAATAATAACAAAAAAAAATTTCGAAGATATGTGAAGTCCGCCAATCCGCAGTGGGGCCGCGTGGTGGACTATGCCCTGATACCCTCTGTATAGAGGAGGCCTTTGCCCAGCAGTGGGACATGTATAGGCTGTTACTTTACTTTACTTTACTGCGGAACCGTGGGGTCCCGTACATCAATTTTTTTTTAAAGGTTTAGGTCCTAGGCTTAACGTCACGGCTGGTGACAAGAAAGCTGGTCAAAGATCGAGAAAAGATCTCGGTCAAAGTATGAGCATAATTATTCAGCGAGGAAATGAAGCTAGCATTCTTGGTACCATGCCGCGTGGATTAGGTTTATTAGATAATATGTAATTTTAGATATAATCTTGTAAATATTAGACAAATGTTATTAAACACACAGAACCTGTCCAGTTGTGCAACATAAATTACTACTACTATATTACCACAGTATAATAGCAATAGGTAAGACTTTACAATTGAAAGCGGAGGGCGAGCATATATTTTGGCTCATGAAGGTGTTCGCGTCGCTCTTCTCTGCGTTGGCCAGCGACTTGTTCTGCAGCATCCCCTTTAGCATTATGCGGGTCGTAGTGGTGACTGTCTGGTTGGTCTTCGGCTGTTCGGGCTTTGCGGTTGGCGCCTGCGCCTCGCGGCTGGGTGCAAATTGCACGGTTTGCGGCTTCGATTCTGCAATTATCGATGCACATATTTTCGAATCAGACATACTTTCGCAATAAATCAGTTATCATACCGTGGTTGCAGCGTTCATAGTATTATAACAAAACTGGCTAAAAGAGATTTGTTCTCGCGACAATAACAATGTCGTTACACACTTAATACAATACAGAGCTCGAGCAGTGGACATAGGCTGTTACTTTTTTTTATTACAGATAATTATTAAAGTCAATATTTCTATTGCTCTATCGGCGCGATTGTTTTCACCTCACCACGGACAAATATTTGAGGAATTGGCAGACACAGAGAAACAAGTTGGGAAATGCGTTTCTCTATTACTATACTATAATGTACCAATGCCGAATATAATGTACCAATTTGGAATCCTTTTTACTACAAATATGTAAACGAGATTGAGAAGGTCCAAGGAAAGTTTCTTCGCTCCATGCAATATAGATGTAAGAAATCCAATTTATCATATTCACAATTATTAAACAACTATAAATTGCTATCACTTGAGGCAAGACGTACATATTTAGAAGCTAATGTGTTATATTGTATCGTGCACAACAATTTTGATTGCATTGATTTAACAAATAAGATTTGCTATGTAGTTCCTGGTACTACCCATAAACGAACAGTTCGCCCGGGCACTCTCTTTGCCATCAATACTTGCCGAACAAACTCAGGACTACGATGTCAAACAAAATAGTTTCCAAATTAAATAAGTTAAGCTATACTTTTTAATAATTATGTATTTTGTATTCTTGAAGTGTTTTTTATTATATACTTTTTTTTATCTTTGTGCTATTTGTTACTGTTTTTTTTATTTTTATTTTTGTAACGTATCTAGTAGCTTCCATTAAAATAATATTGTATGTTTAATACGTGGATAATGGTAGTGGGCTGTAATATTATTACTACATCAACGCAACAGATCTGTTCATATCATATATTGTAGCTGTTTGTTATCCCCAATAAAATAAAATAAAATGAAAATTTAATGATTTACATTTTTTTAAATTTAATTTTAAGCCATATAATTAAGGGCTAACTTTAAGCTATAAGTTGAAGTCTATCGTCATCTATCGGAAGCAATTGATAAATTCCTTCTTATAGTATGAATTGACTGAATTACTAACCAATTATTTTTATTTACTGACCAAGTAAAACGACGCGATTAGTTTAGTGGATAGAGATCCTGTCTCTTGCGCCAGTGGGTGTGGGTTCAATCCCCACGACTGGAAAAATACTGTATTGAACATAGTGTTTTTCTAGCGTATACATGTTCATATATATTAAATATGCATTTATTGCAAAAGAAAAGTATTTTTAAGTTCCGTTTATCAGTTACCTAGTACTCATTATACAAGTTTGGCTTTATTTGGGACTAGATAAGGTAGTGTAAACCACAACAGATGACCTGAAATATATTCATTATATTTATTTATATTAATCAAGGTTGTCGACGAGAATCTCCAGAAAGAATATTAAATTATACATAAATTCATATTAGATATAATACCATTTTTTTTTCTTACCGTCTTCTGTAAAAAGTGTTCTCGCTACGTTAGCCAACACCGGTTTGACTGTCTTCGCGTTGCTGACTGGCGTATAAGTGGGGACCGTTATAGGCGGCACAGCTTTCATTTCTGGCTTGAATTCTTGAGGTTTCACATCTGTAATATATAGAATATTTCCCTAAGTATAAAAAAAAAGGACAAAACAGCTTTAAAAAAAAAAGCAGAGAATCAAGACATATACATATATCGAAACAAAGAAACATACAAATTCTCACATCGTAACCATAACTGAATTGACGTCACACACATTTCACGAAACTTACTAATTAGATATGCGTGTGTGGCAAGCGATAAGCCTGTCACTTACATCAGGCACAAATTAGTAAAGCTAGTAGTACGGTGATTTTATCATGTAAGAAATGCGGAATTCTATGTCGTAGTAGCTGTCGCCATAGAACCGGAAGACCGGCGTGAAGTAGAAGTGTTTTACTTTTGAGTTTCGTCCGGTGAGTGAGGTAAACTGGGTCCCCTTTTTTAAAGTTGACAAGATCACGGTTGGTCGACCGACTGCTCGCTGAAATTTTTTTACATAGAAAGAAAACTTGCCACGGAGTATTTGAGACGGATCAATTTTCGGACTTTCTGGTTCGAGTTTCACTTTTGCGGCTTCCATTATCTTCTCCTTCTCCTTTGCTTCTTTCTCCCTCAAACTCCTCTCGTAGTTGAGTCGCATGGCGATCAGCTGTTGCTTCAGTTCGACGTCGACCGGTTTAATTTTGACCGTTTTGTGGTTGGACAGCATGTCCCTTAGCGCGTCGAGCTTTTGATTTATCGACTTCTGGTCTTTGACTTTGTCTTTATCGGGCTCAATGCTCATGTTGAGGATATTCTTTGTCAGCTTGGAGAGTGGATCACTGAAATGAAAAGATTAACTTATATCGCACGCATCGATAAATATATAGTACACTTATGTGCGGGGCCCGTAGCAAATTCTTTCAAACAGCCAAAGCAAAAAAAAAAAATCAATACTCTTATTTATTTAATAAGTTTCACCCAAAAAATTTATGTCTCAGGCAGAGGGTTTAGATTGAGGGGCCCCCTTTGGCCCGGGCCCGTAGCAATTGCTACACTTGCTACATGGTTAATCCGGACCTGAAGGTCGTTAACATTTTTGTATCTAACCGACTTCACCAACTTTTGCGCCATAAAAAATTTCATATTCACATTTTTTTTAATCTCTTGTATCTTTTATTAACTGATGTTTTTGCTTTCAGTCCCGAGACTATTAAAGCTTCATCTGACGCAGAACCGATGGGCTAGCTAGAACCCACAGGTTTGGGATTTTTTTTAATGCGAAATGTTGTCAAACGAGCAGACGGTTCACCTGATGTTAAGTGAATATCTGCCACACCTTTTTGGCTTTGAAAATTGGGCTCCGGCTACCTCACTCACCAGACGAAACGCGAAAGTATTTGTCACATAGTGAACATTCTAATGATGAACTCACGCTTTGCTCCTAAAGGGGGTGCTTCTGAGTATTGTTGTGGTTTTGAATATGGGTGCCACGTCGCCGCACTCCTTGAGGGTATTCCTCAGGCTTCGAAGTACCGCCTGCTGTCTGCTGAGTATCTCCTGTTGCTTCACCAGGGGCTGATAGATGTCGTCGAGAATCGGACGCAGCATGCGCTGCCCTGGCCTGAAAATAAAATACGAGATCATACTTGTTATTTGCTGAAGAGGGAGACAGATATAGCTATTGGAAGGCCGCCTAAATTAGACATAATGTAAAGGAAACGACTTTGACACAGTAACACTTTGTCAATTCCTGAAGAGGGAAACATATATGGCTATAGTTAGACTGCCTAGATGAGACAGAGAATGTAAAGGGTCATTTTACAAAGCTTCTGCAATAACCGATTTACGTGATAGTTTTCACCTGTGGACGTCCATGTTATCCATTGCTTTGCAATTATTTTTTATAATTTGCAAAGAAGGACAGTCGTAAAAAAATATCGAGCCAAAACCGCTTACAACACGAGGTCAAAAGTTTAGTGATGCTAATGATTTTTATTATTTATATTCAGTTTCATTTGTTACGAGACAAATAATACCGGTAACTGTTCTGCAGTACGGTCAGAATAAGCGTATAAACCGATTTGCGTAGTGGATAGTGATCTCTTGAGCCGGAGGTTGTGGGTTCGATGCTCACATCTCGGAAAATAGTGTGTTGAAGAACATATTGTTTTTATGTCCTGGTGTTTATATGTTTATGAATGTATTTATTTAGAAAAGAAAAATATATTTAATAGCCTTAGTACTAACTCTGCTTACGGACTAGATAACCTGTGAAAATACGTCATGATATATTTAATATTTAATATGATTAATAATTGTAAAATGTATTTTTTATTAGATTACACAGATAAAAAAAAAACATAATAGAATTAATAACATTTACTAAATCTTCCAATAGTAACGAAATTTTTAACAACCATCATTAAGTGTGATATAAAATGATAGAAGACTGACTTATGCATATAATAATTTCTAATGAGTAGATATATTTCCGTTACTTACTTTTCGTTGGCATTCCTCGCGGCCATTTCGTTCCACTTGTGGTCTAGGGCCCTGTGCGCTTGGTCCAGCTGATTTTGTACGTAATAAGAGAGTTTCTTCACTGACGCGACACGTTTCATAGTTAGCGGGTCGGCCTGGCTCCACTCGTGTAAGTTTTTCGTGCTGTGGGAATGAAACAAACACTGAGTGAAGGTAAGGTATACTTTGCTTCTTTACCCGACTGCGCGAAGCCAAAAAAGGAGCGTTGCGTATGTATGTTTCACATTACCACTAAAGGGCCTTAAACGATTTTAATAAATGATGCATCGTTAGATTAGTCTTTATTGTACGAATGTCACTAGATAGAGTACAATTATAAAGAAAAATGAAAATAGTTTTTGGGGCCAAAATGCATATTTGCAAAAGATTTTTTTTGCTTGGCTTTTTTAGTTATTTTAAGTATTGTCTTGTTATTAGAAGGCACTGGTTCAATTTCGTCTGAAGTTTATGGCAATTATAAAAAGTTACGAAAAGCGCATTACGTTTTTCATTAATTTTTTTTCAATTTCTTCTCAGCAACTCTGAAACTTTCGTGGGCTTGCAACCTTTAACTCATACTAAGTAAGCTTATTAAAACAATTATTTAAAGAAATAATTATTGTATAAGAATGACGCTGGGAATCGAACCCACGTCTTCCGGATTCGCGCCAAGGCGCTTTAAACCCCAAGCTAAATGGCTCATTGCCACATCGATGAAAATCAACGCATTTTAATCTACATTGTTCTTCGCCTTTTAAGCAATACTTTTACGTTTACGTATACACAACTATCGTTACGTTTATATATACACAACTATCGTTTCAAACGACCGTTTGCAATAGTTCATGGACGGGGGTTATCACTCAACATCTTATGAACCGCGAGTTCGCTTGCCGCTTTCTCACATTAAAAAAATATGCTGTTAGTCTATAATATTATTTGGTAATTTCTTATACCTACGCTAACGGACAAGCCAACAATAGCATACGGGATGATTTTAAAGACGACGGACACATTAACAGAGCATATGCAGAATTTGATTCTAAATCTGAATCTGGTACGTTCTTGTGACCTGATTCTTTTTTAATTATTTTGAATTTTTTAAAACATTATGGACACCCCCTATTCACGAGCACTAAAACTGTTCGCTGACCGCATTATTACCAAACCGCTTATCAATAGGATGACCACTCTTAACGGGATAAACGAACGGTTATTTCTTGTCAAAATAAAATATTAAATTTTTTTGAAATTATGGACTGCTCAATTAACATCATGTCAAAGTGTGTACTTCGTCAAAAAAAAATCAACCTGTATATACACGTTATCGACAAACGGCTTTGAAACTCACTCTGTGTGCGTCCGGACCTCCGCTACTACGGCGCAAGCACGTACAAGGTCCAACTTCAACTGGACAATCGCCTCGCGCAATTCCTCTATGGAGCAATCGATTTTCAAGTGCTCCACGTCCTTCGGCTGGATACCGAAATCCGTATTGATCGATTCGATGTCCCTCTGGAGCTGGAACGGATTAAAATATGAGCGAGTTTTACCGTGGATTACGCGACACATAAAAGCAATGGCAACCAATAACTTTTTCACATTTACCTATATAGTAATTGATTTTTACTTATTTTTCTTTTGTTACGCTAAACAAGTAATAAGTATAGCCTTCTTATGTGCATATATGTACGCGCACACACACACACACACACACACACACACACACACACACACGCATATTTTTTAGACGTCGTCGTTTAACGATCGTGAACTATTTAACGACCCGGACGGAAATAACGTTGAACGCTGTTTGCGGTATCCGATGTGGCTAAAATGTAAATAATTTTATCTTTTGAACGAAATTACTTTCATATTCTACCATCTACGGTAATGAGCTACTGCACATGATTATTTTAAATGCTATTTAATTGACGATCTTAAGTACTCAAAAACGAGAGAGTTGATGATTCGGTGGCGCAGTTGTTAAGCTTTTAAGGTTTCGGAGGCGACTTTCGCGGGTTCGATTCCCACACGGGACAAGTATTTGTGCGACCCACTTAAAGTTATGCCCATTCTGGGTGATTATTCCCAAGGAAGTCGACGCCAGGTAGGCGCCATAAGTACAAGAGAACGCCTTAGTAAAGTACTTCGGAAATATCATTCTCTGTTAAAGAATCTTCGTAATAGATAATCAGTTGCATTTAGTGCACTGTGAAGATGTCAACTCCAAATATTATTTAATACTTTTGGTCGCGTACTATAAATCATAATGGATAAATAACAACGACCAATGGAGTATGTTAGAGGCATCATCTGTCTCAACTTTACGTGTGTCTATTTGAAATTTTTCTTTTAGAAATTCGGCCTACCTCTTGTTGTTTATGTAAAGTTCCACAAGGTATTTTAAAGTCAAATGTCAAAATTTCTAATAATAAAATAGGCTCATTTCAAGCTCTTATTGAATGTCAAATTAGATCTATTCAGAAAAGAACTGGCAATTAACTTTGCGGTCTCCTTTTCTTTTTTAATTTTCTTTGTTTCAACCAGTGCTGCCAAGGGAATGTGAATTTCGATTGGACAATTGAATTAAATTAAAGGTGAAACATTTTGAACAGACGTAACAGTTCGATGCAACCAGACCTTGATGTGGGCTTCTCTCGTCTTCACCATAAACTTGTGCAGTTCCATTTGGAAATCGTTCACCTCCCTTATCAGCATGTTCTTTAGTTCCTCGTTCGCTTTCATTTTGTTCACCCTCTCCTGTTCGTTCTTCAGCGCGTTCATCTCCTGCGTTTGTATCGGCGTTTGCGGTTTCGGCGCTTCTGCTGACGTTACCGGCTGCGGTGGGGTCTGTAAATGTTTTTGCGAGTTATATAAAAAGTGGTTTTCAATAGTTAATTAGACAAACCATAACTATTCCAATAAAAATTAACGCCTAACGTGTACTTTATGTGCTCTTTTGTCTTTTCTCTTTTAGTTATTTCGGCATTAGCTGATGGCTGAGTAGCGCAGTTGCCAAGCCATTTTTTGTTTAGCTTTTTTATTGTAATATTTCTGTTTAATATCATTCAGAGTAATAATTAAGACATTGAATTTACAACAAAATTAAAAATAATGGCATCAATTGTTAGATATAAATTGTCAATTTAACGATGAACGCAATATTTCTATAAACAAAAATTTCAATAGTAAAAAAAAGTTACCTGTGATGACGGGTTGTGAACAACAGGTATTTGTGGTTTCGCATCAACGGGCTTTGTGTCACTAATCTTAGGGGCTGCACCTGAAAAGCGAAAAACAATGGTCTTATAAATTAATTCTGTCAAAACGTCATTGCCGTGGGTTAAACCCTGCCTTAAATTAGACCAAACATTTTAAACAAAATTAATGAGACTCACACTAGTGATTGCACGAAATATTACTTTTAATCTTTATAAAAATCATTATTGAATGAAAATATTTTTATGGATTGTCTTCCATAGCTTACGAATGGTGCATCGTTTACGAAACGATCAATTAAGTTCAAAATACGAACAATTTAAGTTTAAGCTAAACTTTCGTACAGTCCTGTCCTGTATTTAAACTCTACTCACTGGAAAAGAGTCCAGAGGTGGCCTGAGATTTTTGCATGGCGTACGCTTGTGGGTTCGCGTTTCCGAACGACTGGCTGAATTGATTTGCCGACAGTTGCGGTGGTTGTTGTGGCTGGACCGCAGTCGGCTGGGCAGGTTGTGGCTGGAAAGCCGCCGGCTGGACCGCAGCCGGCTGGGCAGGTTGTGGCTGGAAAGCCGCCGGCTGGACCGCAGCCGGCTGGGCGGGGTTGTGGCTGGAAAGCCGCCGGCTGGACAGCAGCCGGCTGGACGGGTTGTGGCTGAAAAAATTGGAACACTGCATTAAAGATGCTGCATCGGAAAAATTTAAGAATGTTTAGAAAAAAACTGTCTCAAATTTTTCGCCACTGCCCGGATTCGAACCTGCCCCTTCCGGATAACGCGTCCAGACTCAGACAGTTCTTCTCATCACATCACAGACTCGGACATTCTTATCACATGTTCAGCGGTGAAGAAAACATTGTGAGTAAACCTGCATATTTTCGAAATAAAAACAAAAAAAAATATTTCGAAGATATGTAAAATCCGCCCCATCGTCAGTGGGGCCGCCTGGTGGACTATGACCTAATACCCTCTATACAGAGGAAGCCTTTGCCCAGCAGTGGGACATGTATAGGCCGATACTTTACTGTACTTAAAATTAACAATTTCAATGGTGCAGGCACCGGGGATCGAACTCAGGATACTCAGTATATTGAATTAAGGGTGAGCCCCCGGACACTGAGCTATCACGGCAATTGAGAAAACCTCTTTAAAAATGTTCTAACATCCACTGAAATAAATTTTCACTATTATGAGTCTATCACTGCACGTACCATAGGTTGATTTACGGGCGCGGTCGAAGTAGGCGCAACTGTAGGCTGAGGAACATCGTCGGGTATAGCCCTAAAATAAAACTTATAATGAAATGTTTTAATTAAGAAAAAGGAGGTTTGGAATTCGGTAGTATTATAAAACGATTAGGAAATGCTTTTCATGTTAGAAAGGAGATATTTTCAAGGGGGTCTTAAAGGGGATTTTCACTGAATTGGCATTGGATTCTGGATTTTGAAGGTTATATTTTCACACCTTGATTACACATGGGAACTCCTAAAATCTGATGAGATATTTGATGTATTGAATAAGTTTAATTAATTTATATATATTAATGGGACTTGTTAACAATAAATATCAATGTCATAATTGCATACAAAAAGATTTACATATTTATAGAGTTCCATACCTTGTCATTACAGCAGCTGGGAGTAACAATTGTTGAAGGGGTGTACAAATGGAAGGCGCTTCTTTCTTTAGGTTGATAATATTGAAAATTGATAATAGGCCTGTTTGTGATAAAACAAGAAGAAGTGGCATTGGTGGCAACATTTCATTTTCACCTGTAACAATAGGCAAAGAAAATTGGAAATGAATGACTGTAAATACTATAAAACAGCAATATGTCAACAAAAATTATAAACAATTAGGAACTACAAAATTTTAAATAAATGTTTACTGGTTTTAAATAATACTGGATACCCAAAACCTAAATAGGGCCATTTACTCTAATAGGAATCTATATGAAGTTGACTCTGCAAGCTACAATATATCTACTGTTGGGTACAAGAGTTACTTTAAAATTATTTGCACTAACCCCATGGCAATTGATGAATAGCGCATGTATCAACACATATTCCTACAGGATAATTTTCTTGGGTTTTGTTTGTCAATGGAAGTTCTGGTCTTGCTTCATCTGGCTGTTAACATAATTATAATAATTTTAGTATCTTATCTTAAATTATGGATAACTGGAAATTTTATCTCTAATGATTCACCTGACACCATTGCAACCAATTAGCACCATCATTGGAGCCAAGAGTTGCAATTTCCATGCTGTTTGATGAAGATGCAAGTATCATGTTCCTGTAAATATTATAAACAAATGTAATATTTATAAGCTTGTATATTTGTATTAAAACACATGAATTAATTGACTTACCATTGGGACAAACCATGAAGATAGTAGTACCATGGTCTGCTTGATGCCATGCTGTAACAGATGTCTTCATAATTGAAGCAGGAAGGTTGACCGCCTTTTGGTGTATTAACAATAGTAACAGCTAAAAATAATAAAAATAACTTGAAAGGTTTTGTAAACAAAAAGACACCAATAGCAATGTAGCTACTTTATTTAAGGTTGAGCTTAAACATAAGTTCGGAAAATTGCTATAATCTATTTAGGTTTCTACTAATTAGAAAAAAAAAATCCCTATTTTATTTTATATATTTGTGTATTTTTATTTGATTTAAAACACATTTTTTATTACAAAAGACGAATGTTCAAAATTACCTTTAGGCAATTCCATAAAGAATTTGTCCAAAGTTCTACCTTTATATAGTTTATAAAGATCTAAAGAATTAAATACTAAACCTGGTCGGCTGTTATCTGTTGCGTTTTTATAAACCACAGCAAATTGATAAGTTGAAATCCAAAAGATTGCTAGTGCCTCAACCGCAGCCCCTTCAAACAAATTTGGTGGGGGCACAACTTTCATTGGTGACAGATCAGGTTTGTACTGGCACAGTGTGCCATCATTGTTGCCAGTTACAAGTTGTTTGCCTTTGGGACTCCAACAAATACATCTGAGAAAAAAAGACTTTTTTTTATCTGCAATACCAAACATTTTGTACCAACCAGCTACAGATCTTAAAGATGGATCAGGATGAACCAGATACAGATCTTAAAGAGATCTGTAAATACAGACCAAATGGTTCATCATGATTCTGCTGTCAGCCAGTGAGTCACATCAAACATTTCCTTTTGAAAAATTTTTAATCTTGTAACAACATTGCCCTTACTTTAGGATAACGTTACGGTTGTGAGGATGTTTTACAAACGTTAATTTCATGTGGAAAATTATCTGTGAGACACACAAATAGTTGTCTTGTGTGGGAATCGAACCCACCTTTGGTATGCAACCACCATAAATTATGAGTTTTACATACTACACTTTCACTTTATTGAGTACAGTTTTCTAACTTACTTCACATTAGATTGCAGCTTTTTAACTTGCATGGTATTGACCTGGCTCACAAGTAATGTACCATCAAGGAATGCAATAGCAATAGTGTCAGTGACGCATGGGTTCCACTGTACTGAAGACACAGAAGTTGCTGGATTCACATCTAACTTTATAGAGAAGGATGGTAAAGTATTCTGAAAGTTAGAAACAAGAACTGAATGTAATGACAATCATAAGATACCGTTGCACATCTGATTAGGAAAAGTTAAGCAATTACTTTTTTTAATGACAAGATTTAATAAGATTTAATTTTATACACACAAACATTTTATTTAAATAAAAGCGGCGACAATCTTTTCGCACTTTTTTAGCCATCCATAACTTTTCAAATAAGAATGCGTTAAGATTTTCGTCGTGTGGGGTCATCAGCCGTTGCTCAGTGGAATCAGGCCGCCAAAAATAGCCAACAATTTTTTCTTACATCATTATTTACATTACACACTTAAAATGTATTACCTAATTTTAATAATCTGATGAGATTAAGTAGTAAACACATTTTTTTTTGTAAAAATGAAACAATGCTTCTTGGGTTATTTGTTTTAATCATACTAATTACCACCGCTTACCTGATTTTGAAAATCTGCAATCTTATATACAAAAAGATTTGTTTTGCTAATAAGGGCCAACCATTCTTGATCACAGTTTACTGCAATGTGTGTTGGTTCTAGCTGTAGCTTTATTGTTACATGTGATGGCTCACATTCCTTATTAACAAGATCTTTTAGGTAGTATGCTGTTGGGATAGTTTTGGCATATAGTATGTTATAAGGAACCCTATCTTTAATATTAACGGAATAAACAAAAAAACACAAAATTTTAGTTGAAGTATTATAGTAAGATATGGTATACAGCGTGTCGTTACCATCGCGACAATAAATGAACACACGTCTAATGCTACTTGCCAATAATCATAAAAAAATATTAACGTTAAACAAAATCCATATTTAAAAACATATATTTTTCAAACAAACTAATTAAGTAAAAAAGAAACAAAATTTGTAAAACCTATATAACTCGCGCTACAGCGTCGCATTACAAGCCTCTCCTTCTAACAGTATGTTTTGTCTCTTATAAATTCATTCAACCCATTCATATGCTTTGTGACCTTTACAAATGAACTTTAAGTTACGCTTTTATAGGTAAGGGTGTTCTAAAATTCTTTGTTTTGGAAAATTTAATAACTCTGTAAATTTTGATGTTTAAAGAATTTAAATGTTTAATACAACTTTAAAAAGTTATCCCCTATATGTGTGTTCATTTATTGTAGCGATGGACACGCTGTATAAATTTGAAATTTAGATTAGAATAAGATAATTATTCAAAACATCATTGAAACACACAAACCTTTGTTCTATCTGTTCAAAATAAATAAATTTTGAACCTAATTTATCTTAATTTATAAATAAAAATTTTTTTGGTATCCTGTATTTTCCAACAAAGAAAAATATCAGCATATATATTGTATGTAACATAATCACATATTTTCCTGATTCAACTAACAAGTTTTAATATTTTTTTTCTGGAATAAGTAGGCATGACTGTCGATTTTTACTCGATAATTCTAGTCTTGGTAAGATTTCTTTATTGTTTAAAAATATTTGTCAGTAAAAAATATGTTTCTATTCTAGATACATTTACCAAAATATAGCAAAACGTGTAAATCATTCTATATTTACCTGATAACATGCAATTTGGTGAAACAATGAATACAATTCCATATTTACTAGAGCTAGCTACTAGGTTGTAGCCACGGTTAGGTAATGAGTTGTTTGTGTTAAAGACTTTAATTTTGCGTTGTAATTTGTACAAAATATTCTGCAACAAAACCAGAGGTTATAAACATTATAAAGATGCAGTTGTTAAATAAAACACAGCGTTTAAATAGAAATGCGTTATGAATACCGGTTCATCAACAGAGTTAGGTCCAATTTTTACTTCCATTGTAATATTTAGAATTGATCTCGAGTCACTAAAAAGAAAGGTATAATTTTATAGTATATTTTTCAGATTTCGAAAAAAATTTAGTTGTAACTTAAATTATTTCAAAAATTATCATAATAGTTAAAACAGGCGACGGACAACAATTCATTCATCACTAATATGTCAAAATAAATGTGCCAACTGTCAATCAATTGTCAAAATTTAACTTTTTTATTATTTCAAACATTGGCGTTAAAGCTTTTAGCCAAAATAACGTAACATGATCGAATAATTCATTGTATTTGTAGGTTTAACGATGGTTCAGTTAGTGTTTTAATTCCTTAGATATATAAGCTTTATTTAAGCTAGCTTCACCACTCAGGACTTTTATGGCTTTTATTAAGCCACAATAAATCAAATAAAAAAATTGTGACATGGAATTGCCTCTTTGGACGTGTGTCCTAGGCATCTATTGCTTAGATATTTGTTGCATCCTTTCGCGTCCTGCGCGTAAAGCTAAGAACTCACACTGGGCAGGCCTGTGATGCAGTGTTCGGTTCCGAGTAAGCTCATTGACCTTACTCTGAATGTGAGCAATTGGGGTGGGGGGTACAATTTGATGGAGATGTGATGGTTTGCTACCTGAGAAAGGGTTGCATAGATGGCCAGTGCTGGCACTATCTCGGATGTATGTGAAAGCGTTCCCGAGGCCTTGACGATATACGTATATAAGGAGAATATCGTAGGACTTTAAATAAAAAGGGCGAGCTATGTCGCCCATTTTATTTATTTTTTTGTTAATGTGAGGTAAATGCCTACACATACCCGCCCTCGCAGGGGCAAGGACGGCTTATGTTAGACTCACACCGACAAAACCCTCCATGATGTTTTACCTAGGGCGCATGTCGGCATGGCCACGGGAACGCTTACACACTCTTCCGCGACCCTGCCAGCGCTGGCCACCGCAGCAAACCCTTCTCGGGGAGCAAGTCACTTCTCCTCCAGATAAGGTGCGCATGAACATTCAACGCGGCTTCCTACTCAGTCCTTTGTTCACGGCCAATGAGCTCCCTTGAGTTCCACTCCCGCGGCCCCACCACTACTGCCGCACCCCGCCGAGTCACGGATGATAGAGAGAGAGAGCAGCGAATCGTAATACTATCATTCGGTTGTAGTAACTGTCAATAAATATATTTTACACGGTGAGAATCACGCCATTTAAAATATTTTTTACTTTTTACTCTTTGTATTAAATTAAAATAAATGTGGATCACTAGTAAAAGTTAAAAATGACTAAGATATAGATATAAAAATAATCGTAAATACAACGCTATAGTTAGTTATAGTTCGACATAGTTCCATTACTGCCAGGGCTGTGAAAGAAATATAGACTTGCCTTTTTGACAGTAAATTTATTTCTTACATATACATATACATATCATAACATTATTATAGCTCTATCTAGGGCTGAAGTTTTTCCAAAAATAAAATAACAGAAACAAAACCGAGCAAATTATCTCAATTATGATAAATTACTGTTTGATTTCTGTTTGAGTCTTGAAATTTCTGTTTGATCCTGAGGTATCATATTTGATCTGGAGTCCAAAATCCAATACCATTGAAATTAACATGGTAGATAACATCGAACCCAATTCAAATCGGATTATAAATAACGCAGTTCTGCGTTAACAAACACAAAAAAAAAACATACGACCGAATTGAGAACCTCGTCCTTCTTTGAAGTCGTTTGAGTAGTGGAAGTATGACAAATACTTTCGCGTTTCGTCTGGTGAGTGATGTAGCCGGAGCTCAATTTTCAAAAGGTTGTCAACGCATCTGTAACCTTCGGGTGTAGCAGATGTCCATGGGCAGCGGTATTCACTTTACATCAGGTGACCCGTCTGCTCGTTTGGTAATTTTTCGCATAAAAAAAAACCTGCGTCATAAGATTTCACACAAGAATATTTAAATTGTACTTACCTTTTAATTACGAATTAGTTTCCTTAGTAAATAAAACTACTTTTACAAATTAAACCGTCTTATATGCCATGTTATGGATAAGAAAGTGTTAGTTATTACAATAAATTGGTAAATATATATATATTCATAGGCATTAATGAAACGTTTAGTTTCCGCTTTAGTACGGTCATCCGACCTACACTTTTAAAGATAAGTGCTCTCCGGGGAAATCTGCCCTCCTTTGACGTCCCGTGGTAATAATGTTTGCTCATTTGAGTGTTCTTGTGCCGGATCTTGTCCAAAATAGTTAATGGCGTTTTTTGGCCTATATTGCAGTTTTAAAAACTGTTATAATTTTTAACTCTTAGAGTAGGCGTATTTAGTGACTAGCTCATTAATTAAATAAAGCGTGAAACTGAAAAAAAAAAACTTAAGCGTCTCACCGTGCAACAACTTTTAATAAAAGCTTAATTTGTTAAAAATAGCTCAGGATATCCGCGATCTGTAGTAGTTAGTTAAAACTTAATGCAATTTTTTTTTAATTTCTTACGTTATGATAATTATATCTATTTTATATGGACATAATTTGATTATAATTTAATAGAGACAACGACATTGTTTTGTATCGTATATTCAGCTTTCTTTGACAATACAATCAAACCGGAAGAAATTTAGCGTAGAGTATTTTTTTAAATTAAATGATATGCCAATTAGTTGCTCTTGAAATGCTCCATTAGAATCTGTAATTGCTCCATGTTTATTACTATTGATTAATTTTTAATTAATTTAGAAAATTTGATTTTGCCATAAAACATAAAATGTCCAGGTAAAAATTTTGGAATAAGTGATTGTAAATAAGTGACCGAGAGCTTATTAGATTCTGGGTCATACTAAAATATATGACATAGATATTCTTCTCGACCATGTAAGTATATTTTTTCTCGTTCATTAAAAGTTCATTAAATTGCTGCCATTTGCTCTATTAATTTGAAAAAAAAATATAACAATTTTGCAATATTTATAATAATTAATATAAAAAAAATATTTGCATGTAAATTACTGCAGTATGATGTCATCAATGGCAATTGAATTCATTGAAAGCTATGTTTACATGAATCCTCGTCACGACATTTTCATGTTTTATCCCGGCCAAGTCAACAAAATAAAATAAAGTAAGTAGTAACTAGAAACAATGTTTTAAATATAATAGACAAAATCGTTTAAAGTCTTAGTACATATCTTCCACTAGCACCAAAAGCTTCCATGATGGTCTTACAAAATCAATCTTTTTAATCTTAGTGAACTTACTTTGCTGCAGCTTCAACCACTTCATCTGAAGAAAATTTTTAGCCACTGAGATGTTGTTTTGTAGGTGTGGAAACGTGTCAATGACTTACGATCCCAAAAACTGATGCCATCACCTTGCTTGTCAACAAAATGGCCTTATTTTTCCATTTCTTATTTATGTAAGAATGCGACAAATGAGTGCCAACTCGGTACACCCGATGTTAAGTAACAACCGCCGTCTATTGAAATTTGCAACACCCGTAGGGCTCCAGATGCGTTGCCACCTTTTAATAAAGTGGACCCCGGCTACCTCTCTCATCAGAAGAAACACAGAAGTATAACAGTTCCACTTCACGCTGGTCTTCTGTGTGTTCGTGGTGCCAACACGGACGGATTTGTTCGCACCCATTCATACAACATCGAAGATTGCTGTTACGTGGCCCTACGACCGATAAAACTTTAGATTGTTGTTTAGATTCCGGAGTAAAATAATTATTAACCCTGCACACCTGCAAGCAGCTAACGGCGGGCGCACGGTCAGTGCGCAATTGTTTATTTGTTGGTTAAAATAACACAGATACTTCCCGATTGATCCATTGAAACTATAAGCTTTTTATATACTCTTTACTCCACTCCACTTACGTCTGCTAAACTACACAAACATATACATTACATGTTAAAAGGCAAATAAAATGCAAAAGTAGACTAGTAAGAAGTAAATATAATTACGGCGGAGTAGAATCGTAAAACTAAAACGACGGGTGGCTGTTTGTGGAAAAAGCGATAAGATTTTTCCGACGAATTGCATTAGGTATCTTTGACCATTCATTATTTATTACTGTCGTGAAAAAGGTTATAATCAAAGGTAGATACACATTTATCACTTCTATCTTGCATGATATTCTAATGTGAGTTTCTTATTAAAATCACGTTTTAATTAAAATAGGCTCCAGCTTTACTCTAACTTTGTATCAGTGAAAACAGTTATCAGTTAAATGCACAAACAAACAATACTTCTTCATAATAAATGTCAGTAAGTATTTGTCGATAGAGCTAGAGCCCATTTTCTGCATATTTTGAGAATATGATAAAAAAAATCATATAGTCATTTAGTTTTATTGCCTGAAGTGTATAAAATTTTCGACACTTAATGTTAAACGCGTGGGTGGTACCAATGTACTTATAAATGAGGACGAGTTAGGCCTTGTGGATATCACTGTTTTTCTTGAAATAACGCTTGATTCAAAGCTTCAATAGGGCCCGCATAATTATATCCAAACGTGCTAGTAGACTAAGTTCTGCAGCATATGCTGTAAGGAAAATAACATGTGTGACTTATGTAAAAATACAGCTAAAATCGTTTATTTTAGTTATTTCCATAGCATAATGTCATGCGGTATTTTGCTATGGGGGCATGCAGCAGATGTGGAAACAATATTTATTTTGCTAAAAAGGGCCATAAGAGCAATTTACAATCTGAGTTTGAAAGGATCTCTGAGAGAGAAATTTAAAGAAATAATTATTTTAACCTTGGCCTCTCAACATATATATGAAAATGTAATGCATGTACATGGAAACATTAATAATTTTAGTAAGAATACTGATATACATAACGTAAATACTAGGAACAAATACAAGCTTGTAATGCCAGTTAACTAGACTACATAGAGTCAGTAAGAAATTTATTAAAGAAAAACTTTTTAAAAAAAGTTATTATACTGTAAATGAATACATTAATGATAATAACCTCTGGGAATGAGATGATCGCTCCTAAGCTGTTTATAAAAAAAATTGTACTACATTGTTATACATGTATTTGTTTGAAAAAAATGACAAAAAAGAGACTTTCTTTTTTCTTTCGCTTATTTCTTCTCCGTTAGAGGAACCCCAACAGTATGAAATGTATATTTCTTACTTCGATGAATAAATGATTGGATTTGATTTTAGTTTATTAACCGTTAGAGTCAGATGAAACAATTATATTGTCAACTTAACTGTGGTAGGGCCACGCAACAGTTTTCACTGTTGCACGAACGGGCAGGTCCGTCGGGGTAATTACCACGCCTTCATAGAAGACCAGCGTAAAGTAGAAGTGATACACTTCTGCGTTTCGTCTGGTGAGTGAGGTAGCCGGGGCTCACTTTATTTAAGGTGGAACCGCATTTGCAACTCTACGGGTGTTGCAAATGTCCATGGCCGGCGGTTATTACTTAACTAAAATATTTCTTATTAATATGGGGTGATTCGGTCGATTTAATCAGAGTTTTCAGAGCGCAAAAAAAGATGTCTCAGATCTATATGAGGCGCAGAATACCTAGACAGATGTGTACCACTATTTAAAAACACCATATTCTGCCGCTACCTTGTTTATACATTTTCGAAATTTGCATATTTGCTCATAAACATCTGGCCCTCTTTAAAAGTAATCATCTATTTTTCCCTCTGTAATCCATAGGTAACATTGACAATATTAATATATTATACTTTCATATATTTATTTATGTTAATTACATATATTATATATTTATTTATGTATATGTATGTTTATTATAATTTATTTTATTATTATTAAGTAAGTTTATTAAGCACACCACCTCCCACTATTCACAAGTTTATTTTCCTTGTCCTAAGGTTGTCTGGAAGAGATCGCTCTTTAGCGATACGACTGCCTTATTGTACTTAGCTTTTAAGATTTATTTTATATGAACTGTATAAAACTTTTTGTGGTGTACAATAAAGTATATATAATAATAATAATTTAGACATAAACAACCGAAATAGTAGATTCTCAAACAAACGACACATGCCTTCCGTACCACAATGTTCAGCAACAACTGTTATTGTATGGTCAGTAGGATATAATTATTTAAATGATAAAATTTTATAAAAACAGTTTTCCTAGTTTATATTTACTTTTGTTTTGTACCTTTTTTCCATTTTTTTATGTAAAATAAAATATTTGTACATCAGAAATGGAAGAATATAAAGGATCCACAGCTTTTAATACCTATATTGTACTATGTTCTAGCAAATAAACGTATATTTCTTTCTTTCTTTCTAACATCAGGTGAACCCCAAGCTCGTTTGCCACTTTTTCACATTAAAAAAAAATCTTTGATTATATTCAAAAAACAAGAAAATACAAAACTCAACTCAATGTCTATTCCAAAAAAAATGCCGACCGACGTCCCATGGACGCTTGGTGAATAAAAAACATGCATCTCAGCTTCGCAGCTGCGGGTGAATTTATGTAAAATCAATGCAGCAAATAAAACACGAGCAAACGGCGCATTCACGCCGCGTCACAATTAGCGGACGTCACGCTGCGAGGGACGGTTTGTTGTTTCCATTCGGACAGTCCTGTCGAGTCAATGCTATATAAAGATTTGCAGTGCAAAGTATAAACGATTTCGCTTACCATTGTACCTTAACATAAATAATCAAATATATAAGTAGATAAACTCGCTTATTTTTAAGCTAAAAGTTGACTAGCGAGCAGGTGGGTCTACTGATGTTAAGTTATTACCACCGCTAATAGACAGACATCTACGACACCAGAGGGGTTGCAGATGCGTTGCCAACCTTAAAAAAATGGTCACCAGTTACCTCACTCACCGGACGAAACGAGAAAGTATTTTGTTATGTCAGAGTATGGCAAGCGAGCTGGCGGTTCACCTGATGTTAAATGACAACCGCGGTCCATTAATATTTGCAACACCTGTAGGTTTCTCACCAGACGCTACGCGGAAGTATTAATGTTAAGCTTGCCTATTCGTCAACGACAGAAACTACTGCGTGGAACTTTTGCTTACAGTGAACTTCTGCTTATTAGTTGAAAACACTATTACCTACTAAGAAAACAATCGTTTTTCAAGAAAAAAAAATGTATCTATATAATTAGAAGAATATAACTTAACAAGAAGCGGCATCGGCAGCAATTCTTAGCAACATTATGATTTTAAATTGTTTAACAAATTAAAATTGATATGTAATCCATGAAATTCATTTCAATGAATGGTGTATAAATTGGAGTTTTTGCGCCATCGAACCAGGTAAATTGAATGAAAGAAATATCCATTTGGCTTTATATATTGGAATTGAAAAGGACTTTCAAATATCGCATTTTTTTATGAAAGATAAAGATTCAGCGAGGTGTGGCATGATATTTCAGACCTATTGTTGATTAACTTATTATAAAATTAAAGGCGTATTAAGTAAATATAATATTCTTTATAATTAATTGTTTTTGTCATTTCTACGCATAAAGAATGGCTTTAGTATATTATGTTCTTTTGTACCAAGTAAGTGATTGCACACTATTTCATTATTGAAATATCTTTGAAGGACCTCAATATCATTATGGTATTACATAGCGTAACACTTCTTGTTCGATGAATTCGATTCCGAGTTAAGTCACCCAGAAACACAAGATTGTTTCCGTTCAATAGGTCTAATCGCTCAGTTGGGTATTCGTGCCGAAACGATCCTCTTTTATTGGCGTCTCTTTGTTGAATTATTCGACATTTTCATTTAATAGGTACTTGAGCCCAATTTCGGTGGTCTGCCTAAATTTTGCAGATGATTCGTTTCAGTAATACTCTGTGACTGCGAAACAAACAATCAACTAAAATATAAAACATTTATGTTTACGTTACGATAAGCAATCGATTATTGAAGTGACCTTAGCTGAGGGGCGAATAATTCAAACATGAAATTCAATATACATATGCAACGATATCTGATACCCGTTTCGTGTCCCATGTCGGGAACGGCGGCCAGTATCTCCCTGACGCTGTGCTCACTCGCACAATTCTTTTACACTTAAAACGGTGCGTTTAAAATATTAACTTGATCTCGCGAATGCATGGTGAATCGTTCTATTTTTGAATTTACAGATTAAAAATGTCTAGCACCAGAGTGGTAGCGATAACCGGATGCGACAGTGGCCTTGGATGGGCGGTGGCCGCCCGCTCAGCCCGCGAGGGTCTTGTTACAATCGCGGGCATGTACAAAGGGACGGACACGGATGCCTCGCGCGCCTTGAGCAATTTATGCGCCCACCCGTATCCACTTGATGTGACTAGGCCGGACAGCGTCAGTAGGTTTCGTGATTACGTACAGGCTATTTTGAGAGTTAATACTAATTACAGTAAGTATTTTTTACTTATAATTTTTTTATTACATTGCACTTACCGTAGGATAACATTGCCCTGTTTTGTATGGTTTAAAATACATACATTTGACGTAGACCAACACCCAGACAATGATCTGGGGGTCAAACAAATAGTTGTTCTCTGTGGGAATCGAGCCCACGACACCCGGCGACGAAGCCAGTACCTTGGCAACTGCACCTCGGGGTCATGCTGAAGTGCTCCATAACTGTGTACTTTCATAGAGATAAAATTTTCTGCTAGTGTTAATTACTACAAAAGTGGATATGCCTTGTTTTGATTTCCTGCCAAGTAGCAATAATATTGGTGTAATGGTACTTCGTATGTATGCCGCCTGAGATGATTGTTTCCTCTTTTCAGGATTGTACGCAGTTGTCAATAATGCAGGGGTCATGACTATCGGTGATTTTGAATGGCAAACCCCAAATATTATAGAGAACACTATAAATGTTAACTTGCTTGGTGCTATGCGAATCGTTTCAGCATTTTTGCCCGAGCTTAGAAGAAGTGTAGCTGATGTAAGTACATTATAACATGTTAAGAGTATGCGTTAAATAACATTGAGCTTATAGACATTATGATGTCCTGTGTAAATATTATGATATCCTGAAAAAAACTTTATAAAACCACTCCACGCCCATATTAATAAAAATAATATAATTGATTTTTTTAAGAAACAAATGCAACAATATAATTAAACCTTTCGACTCCGGAAATATATCAGGGAATTCCACAAACACGAATACGAAATGTTACAGTGAGTGAGATATTTGAGGTCAGTTTTGTTTTTTTGTTAGTAAATATGAAACCTGCATATTTTCGAAAAAATAATAATATAAAAAATATTTCGAAGATATGTGAAGTCCGCCAGTCCGCAGTGGATCCGCGTGGTGAACTTTGCCCTGACCAGACGAGGCCTTTGCGCATTAGGACTTATAAATACGCCGTTACTTTACTAAAATGTTATTGAAACAAAAACTTCGATTGAAACTCATAAAAGTGAAGACGTACTACTTCCAGGAATACCACTTCTTCCGACAGATATTGCGTTCGAGTTCAAACGACTTCAATTTCCTATACGCATTTCCTTCGCTATCACTATCAATAAAGCAAAGACAATCTTTGCCAAAACGTGTCGTTGGAATTTACAAAACCACTGCATTTCTCAATGGAATATGATATGTCGCATACTCCAGAGCAAGTAAACTAACTGATCTATAAGTTTGTGAAAACGGATGAACAAAATGTGTACCTCCTCCACAAACGTTACAATAAAAAGGTAGTCATAGAAAAGTAAAGTAAAATTAAGTTCAAAATTTCCGCGGGAAATCTGTATAAAATCTATATAATTATAATTATGTATGTAGGCAATTTTCAACTTTCTACCCTCATATCTACTATCAGACAAAGCCACAGCGACGCAGGGCCGGGCTTACCTATTAACGATATAATATGTTGTGTTAACGTTTTTTTAACACAATCGTACGCAAATTCACACGAAAATATGTCTCAAACAAAATCCACAATGATGGGAAAAATATCTTTAGGTGCATTTATATGTCCCGTCCGGTAGTGGGTAGGAAGAACGAGAAGTGCTCGTAGAGCAGAAGTACTTCCTCAGTAATAAATCCAACGAGTCATTATAAATGTGGGGTTGCTGACCGAATTTAGAAGGACTTGTCACTATTATACATTCCATTACCCATATACACATACGGCGCCCTCGCCCTGTTTGGAGGCCGTAGGTCGGAAAGACAAAACATTCGATGATTTACACAAATCATTTGAGAGATCGGAAAAATGTACTAGAGTTAAGGGTTGGTTGAAAAGGAAAAATAAATTTGGGCTCAATTTCATTTTATTTCCTTGCCATTCCGTTAACTTTTTGTCCGCCCCCTTGTACAATAAATACACTGTGTAATTTATGGAAGTGGTCATACGAGTAGGTTGTTTTGATTCTCATAGCAAAAGAAAAATGATGGCTTGGCGATTGTTTTTTTTAACTATCGCATATCGTTTTAAGGTACCATCCATGGGTGTAAACTACATATATCTCCAAGTATAGGACTTCAACATTAAAATTTTATTTCATTAAACTTTATAAATAACATATTGCATCATAAACTTACAAATCTATGACGTCCTTACAAGTATGTCTTAAATGTAAACAATATTTATAAGATCGAGAATTTTTTTGCTTTGTTCATATTAACCTTTTCATGTACCAACAAATATTACAATCATCATATCAATTCAATAGTAATAGGTAGTAATAAAAGTATTATGTTAGTTATTGTGTTTAATTTAAATAAAGCTTAAATTTTTATAACTTTTTCCAACTCTCGAATACCTATAAAGTACTATAGGGGGTTTTTATAGAAATGTTTCGTTTTCGATGTTTAATACGAGTCTACATGTTGTGAAGCGTAAAATGTAACCGTAGCGCACTCCAACTTTAAGTTGTTCGTTCCCTTTTAGAGTGCAATAAAGCCCCGTATAATCAACGTAGCAAGCCACTGCGGTTTGCAGCCACTGCCCGGCTTTGGGCCGTACTGCGCTAGCAAGGCGGGCTTGTTGGCTTGGACGCGGGCTTTGCGGCTCGAACAGCGGGAAAACGGCTTAAGCGCTTCAGCATTTATACCAGGTAACACGCGCTACTTTACAACGAACACAGTCTGTAGTAATAATGGGTACTCTGTCGAGCCTATACCAACTTCTTCGTGAATGTGAAAACGATATAGAATACAAAATCCCTTAAAACAAATACACGCATCTGTGCATTGTTTACTGCTAGATATCTTTTACAAGTTGGCTTTGTTAAATGAATTTTATCCATGGCTTTGATTTTAATTGGATGTTGGAATGGAAAATTTGTACTTATCAGCGGTAAAAAACCAAAGCTCTTTACTGTTTTTCGAAATATTTGCCGCAGAGATATCTGTTGAACAATGTCTCGTTCCATTTTTTTTTCATTGAAACAAATGAGAGCATCCAATTAAAATTACATACGCTTTATTCTTTTTAATAAACCTTTTTTATATTTTGTTCTACCTTAGACTATTATACCTGTATATTATATTGTACCCTGATATTTTTGAAAAAGAGCAACTGTTGAGTTTCTTGCCGGTCTCTTCTCAACAGAAACCGCTTTCCGAACCGGTGGTACCTTACGAACCTATACACATAATCTTTGATGTAAAATTTGACGATTCATAAGAGCGCGCAAGCGTCTATTTGAATAAATATATTTTGATTTTGATTTTTTTTGATTTCTAGGCGGTTTTATTAGCTCTAGTAATTTGATGTCGCATCAAGTAGCACAAGGCAATGACATGATGGAACATTTATCTGAGGAACAGAGAGTTCTATACGCAAATAGAATCAAGACTCTTTGCAAGTATCTAGGAGCAGCTGTGAGCGATACAAGATTTGACTCAATGAAGGACGAAAACATAATAGAGACATTTATGAAAGCTCTATCTGAAGAACATCCAAAAGAACTGTATAAGGTTGAATCGTGGAGGTACATGTTCTACTACAATTTGTTGAAATTGCCTATTCCTGAGTCTGCGCACAAATGGCTTACAGAGAGGTTCATCAATTTTCCTCGGGATGAATAAAGTATTTTTTAAATCAATTCTCTTAGTTATTTTTCATGTAGTGATTAATATATTGTCAAGTCAATAATCTTTAATGGAAAAAATCTAATTGTGAAAATAGTATATGCTTATTTCCTTTCTATACTTTTTAAGTGCCATACAACAGTGCTAAAATTACTACTACAATCTTTCTGATAAGAGTTTTTACAGGAAATTTATTTAAGTATCCATTTATTTATATTTCATTATTTTAACTGCAATCATGTAATATATTATAGATAGCTAATAACGTTACGGAATGCAACACGATTAATTCACTACTTATATTACTGGTTAGCAGTAATGACTAAATGTACCTATCAATTATTTAAAACTTGTGAATATTGCTGTGACTTTTATTTGATATCTATAATTTACTACATGGGACAACTGTTTTTATTTAATTACGTTATTATTAAGAGCATCCAATCTGAGGTTGACAAGGTGATTACAGTTTAATGTCTTTATTTTGACGTTCGGAATAAAACGATTCATAATATCCTTAGCAATTTATTTCCAATAAAACATCAGGTCAAGTGATTCTGACTGTCGTTCGAGGTTGTTGACTCGATCACTGACAATGTCATAAACTAAACGGTGCTGCTATAATTCTGGTAGTTAGTTGATGTTGTTTCTTATCCATTGTAAATACTGGAACACGTTTGTATATAAAGAAGGCACCGCCGTTCCACACGGGGCATCCGCCCTCTTTCCACTAACAATGCCTATGACGTAATACTTCCCGCCATATAACATCATCAGCGGACCGCCCGAGTCACCTTTGCAAGTATCCTCGCCAGTCTTTCCAGCAGCGCACAAATGAGAGGGCGATAAGTATGGGTAGTACCTCTGGCACTCGTCGTGAGGCACGAGGTTAACTACTGTCGATTGCTTGATATCCGACATGTAAGGCCCGTTTCGGCCCCAGCCAGCAACAGGTAGAGGCAAGCCGTAGAACGCTTGGTTGTCCACATTGACTGGCGGTAAGCATATTGGTCGAATGAACTCTGAAACAAGCGATGATAGCTTAGTAGATAGAAATCTAAAGTAGGAATTGGAACGCGAGTTTCACTATTCTTTTTTATTGTTTTTAGAGATTATTGCGGTATGGCCACGCAACAGTGGTCACTGTTGCACGAATGGGCAGGTCCGTCCGGATACCACGACCTCACAGAAGATCAGCGTAAAGTAGAAGTGTTACACTTATGCGTTTCGTGTGGTGAGTAAAGTAGCTGGGGCCGCCTTTATTTAAAGGTGGCAACGCACTGGGCGGCAGTTATTACTTAACATCAGATGAATCCTCAACTCATATGCCACTTTTTCACATAAAAAAAATATATTTAATTTGGCTTGATGTGACTGAGATGTTTTGAAGAATTGTTTGTTTCATTAACTGTAACATCGTTAGGTTACTAATATTGACATAAAATTGATAAAGTTCATACTTCTTTACGTATTAATTTTTAACCGACTTCAAAAAAGGAGGAGGGTTCTCAATTCGACCGTATATATTTTTATTTTTTTTTACTTTTTTGGTCAGAAAGGAGATATCCTAAGGGTAGTACCATGATAAGGAAACCCGGATCTGATCATGGCATCCCAGAGAAATCGAGGACCATCATAGAATGTTATAGGTTTTAGCAAGGTTTTTTCCACATATAATTTTCTAAAATGTTATAAAATATGATTATAATTCATAAAAAATACCCGTGTAAGGTGCATTTCCGTGGAGGCGTATTAATGCTATATCTGCAAAGAGTTTCTTATCATCGTATTCAGGATGCCGAATTATATTCTCGGCAAACATCATGACGTTGTCTATACAGGTCCTCTCGCCGCCAAAGTTGAGCTTGCAATCCCTTGGGAATGTGCGTTTATCATACTCCGCCAAAAAAATTTCAATCCTAAAAAGAAACAATTATTAATTACTGTTTAGAAAATATATGTACTACTAAAATACTCTATAGTTCCCCTTTTTAGCATTCTTTGTTTAGTTACGTGTACGTGTCACGCCTAAGATTTTAGGTGACACTTAAGCGGTGGTGAAAACGAAACTAGCTCTTAATTTTTTTAGGTATATGTATATATATATATTTATATGTATATATACATAATGTATATATCCATAAGAATGTAGGTATGTTATATGGAAAATGAACTCACTCGCTCAGCCGTGCGTCTTTCTCGTGTATACAGTGGGCAGCGGTGAGAATGTACCGCGAACTTAAAATACTACCACCGCAGTTGAACGTGGTTTTGTTCTTTCCGTAGTCGAATGTTATTTTTAGAAGCACGGTCCATGGGAACTGATTGAGTTCAGTTTCAGAGCCACCTGATAAGATAGATCATTTTATTAAGTAGAAATAAAATTAATATGAAAGTCTAAGTCTAAGTCCAGTGGTAGGGCCACGCAGCAGCTAAGGCTGTGGCATAAATCGGCAGGCTCGTCCGGGAAAGTAGCACGGCCTCACAGAAGACTAGCACGAAGTGTTTGTATTATTCTTTCGCGTTTTCTCTAGCAAGTGAGGTGACCGGAGCCCACTTTATTAATGTTTGCAACGCATCTGCAACCCATCAGTTGTTTCATCGGCGGCGGAAATCACTTAACATCAGGTGAACCGCCTGCTCGTTTACCAACCATTAACATAAACGCTCCCGACGCCAACCGCCTCGTTCGCGTATATTTAAATTTAGTGGATGATGAGCAGCAAATAATGAATGCCGTATACACTCTACACGTGGTAAATAGACGAAAAGTTTTTAAGGTCCTGTATAATATTGAAAGTGGGCCCGGTTACCTCACAAATCAGAGGAGACGCAGAAGTATAAAACTCACACTGCAGGCTGGTCGGTTACTTTGTCGTACTACTCAGGACGAGCTTGCACATTCGTGCAACAGTAAAGACTGATGCGTGGGCTGGCATGGCACTACCATAAACATTTTGTAAGATAAAATAAAAATAATAGACTTACCCGCGATACGATTGTCTAATTCTATTTCGACCGTTCCATTCTCAGTTTCTCGTTTTAATCTTATATTATTTTGCAGGAACATTGGATTTCTGAGTCTTTGAGTGACGATATTTTTTAAATCTAAAAAAAAAAGGATTAATGCAAATTGCAGTGGCTTCAACTATAATATCAAAATAAAAGCAAAAATACTTTAAATGTGTTTTCCCACTAACGTTCTATATTCAATGTTATTTGGTTTCATTAACATAATGGCGTAAATTGTATCAGCGTTTAAGATAATTTCTCACATAAAAAAAGAAAAGATAATTTCTTACAAATGCTTACAACGTACCTGTCATCCCTTCTGTACCAGACATATCAAGGCCGCAGCATCCAGTTTCGGGATCGGGTGGCAATGAATTTGGCACCTGGCACTGGTTGCCAAAGTTCATGCCCCCGTTACCGCCAGGAAAATTTGGTGGAAACATGTTTTGAGGAGGACGCGTTGGAAGAGTGTTAAATCCAGGATATACTTGAGTGGGCTGGTATGGAGGGGGTGTTGGCTGTGTTGGGAACATGTTATTCATATTGTTTTTTCCATTAAACCCTGGTTGGTAATAATTACAATTAGGATTCTGTCCCAAGTTACCAAACTGAGTGTTGGAACAAGGTGGATATTGATTGTTCGGCAGTTGCCCCTTAGGAACAAAATATTGCGGTTTATTAGTTCCTGGATAGAAGCCTTTGTTAAGATTTTGATCATTGTATCCTGGTTGGCTAGGCTGCAGATAATTTGGATACTGGCTGCCTAAATCAGGGCTGCCTCCATCAAAATCTATCCTTCGCCCCCCCGGTCTTTGCGTGTAACCATATTTTGGTGTTTCAATAGGGTTAAAATTTTGCCCTCCATATGGGGGAAAAATATTCGCATTCGGTATTCGCTGGGTAGGTCGGTTAACACCGAATTGGTCGAATGGAAGTTTAATTCCTCTTTCTGGCTCGTCATTGACTATACTCCACACGTTGGTCCCTGGGCAACAAACCTGTATACCAATATAAAAGATGTTTACTATAATGCTATTATAAAGATAATAAAAAGTGTTCCAAACAATTTTTTGTAAAAATGTAAAAGATTATATATTTCTATACTTTATAATAACAATGCAAGAAACTGGTATTCGAATACTGGTTTACGTAAGTTGTAAAACATTCGTGATTAAACAGGTTTTGTTTGTTAAAAGCTATTAATTTTTTTTCTGACCTATTTACAAAAGCTGCAAATCTTATTGTATTAATCTGTTTCGGTAACATTATAAGTAAGAAACACCTAATTACATAATTTCCTCTAGCTCCTGGAGTAAATCCATAAAAAGAACTGTCTTCCTGTTGGCAAGAAAATTGACTCAGCCACCTTTGTTGTTGCTCTCTATCCATATTTAAAAATTGTGGACAATTTTCGGATTGTACACATTTTTCGCAAGAGTCTGCAAAAACATTTTTAGTTGAATTATTTGTATCATTTAATATTAAAAGTTTACAAGTTTATGATTTACTTCATCGGTTTAATGGCGTTAGCACTTAACGTTTTTTTTTTCTATGATGAAAATCATGGCCTATTGGGCGAAAATTATTTACAAATTTACAAAATGTCATATGTTATATAAAAATATAAATACAATATTTTACCTTGACGAAATGCACTTGTTATAATAAAGTTAAAAGTAACAGCATAACTAATTATGCCAATACGCATTGTTAATAATTTATTATATATTCACAGACCATAATAAAGCGACTTCATCTACGGAACGATGTTCTTTTGTTACGAAAAGAATAAGACTGAGGATTGAATCTCAACATCAAGCAAATGTATAAACAATTATCGGTCACGAAGGAAATCTGGTTGTGGCTCGCCACTAATTGTGTGACGTAATGGGCTGCTAACACTACTAATAATTTTGATGACATTGTCATTCGTTCCATCACTAATTACAAATACTCAGAACGATTCTCAGATGGTAATGATGGTATCATTGTGTTTACACCCGCGACAACAGTTACTATAAATATTAACATGTATTTCTGTTGTGACTACGGTTACGTTTCCTTAAATACTACAATTACAATTTAAATATTTATTAAGGAAAAATAAATTTGCAGGGATTTATTTAGAAACACGATTGGCGTAATTCGCTCTCCGTTCAAACGGTTTCCGACGCAAACGGCGGATAGAGGGGATTTGCGGGAGAATTTCTGTAATCCTCAAAGTGAATTTCCAAGCTGCAGTCGTAATTGGCCAATCAGTTGCCGCAACGAAAACGGAGTTGACGCACACGCACTGTCCGTGAATCTAGAATTCAATTATCGGGGTAACAGACGCTCTTTACACACGAACAATTAGACGTACACAATCAATCAGAACAAATCTCTCTAATAGATATTGGGATGTTTGTGGAAAGGGTGTCTGTATTTCCATCTGTTTCGTAATTTAAACCATATTTTGTGTCGGAAATAATTAATGCTAGTGTAGAAATTGAAAAATGTACTAATTATGCACAATATTTTTTTTAAAATAGGAGTTTTGTTTGTTTCACGAAAGGAATCTTAACACTAGATACACTAAGTAAATTTTTTTTAGGAAATCCCAGTACTTTTCTATGAATTTTAAATGTGTTTTTTTACATAGTATTTATACTTAAAAAATGGTCTCTCTATAGCTTTGTTCGGGATAATCCCTGAAACGGTTGGAACAATATATACGGAACTTTCAATGGCAGATAGCTAATGTTATAAGAGGGTAACTAAGGCTACTTAATTTAAAAAGAAACGACATACCGCACAAAACAATTAAAGCTTTTGAAGTTATAAATAAAATCCAATACCATTCAGTTTCTCAGGCAAATGTTCGAATTTTTTAGAAGTATCTCACGTCCTTTTGGGTAAATAATTTAGAGCCTGCATGGAAATTAAAAAGGAGTGTTTTGTTGTTAACAGTAAAATATGTTTATTATGTGTCAAAAAAATAAAAAACACTATGTAAATCTAAATCGTACAAGGATACGTTACTAAAATATGAACATGTGAATTCTGTGACCCGAAGAAGAAAGTTTTCATAAACTTTACGCAGACAAAGTCACGGGTGGCAGCTAGTTGAAAAATAAAAGTGAACAATTCATGTTTTATTTTATTCTATTTAATGTATTTTTATTAAATGTATTTTTGAGAATTTCTGAAAGCTGTTTCAGAAATTCTCTCCTCCACTCCTAGCCACTTTACTACGGCTCCTCATATAGAACTGTACGTAGCTGCATAATAATTAGCTATCAAAAAACAATTAATATCAAAGAGTCATTTATAATACATTAAATATCATTCAGAATTAATAACGTGACTATTAGGGTTTTCTGGCTTGTATCATCATTTCATAGTTTATATTTCGCGTATTTTTCAATGATCATTCCTATCAAACTTTCCGTCATAAGATTCCCGTCAATTAACTTCAGGTTGCTTTCGATTTCCCAAGTGGTACTTGCTTCTAATGGCTCCATGTGAAGTGGAAACCACGTAAGGGTTTCGTGTATTGGGAGGAATATAATAAGGGTTGTCGGAACGGGCCATTGTGTTGAGATGCGCTATTGTATCGAAAGGAGGTTACACACACGGTAACCGATGGATTTAACAATGTTACTTCCCAGACTCCCAGTATCATGCTCATTCGATTTCGGTTTAGTGCTTTGATAAAAAAAACAGAATGCGTTTCCATTATTCAATGTTCAATTGCAATTACTTCATCCGATGAATTACGAGCCGTAACGATGCCCCAGTTTTTGAGCGGTTTTGATTGCGTTGAGAGTTTCAGCCTTTGCTTCAGTGGCTATTCAATTTTATAGTAGCTTTGTCTGACTGAAATTTTTTATGCTTATAGTGTTGTTAATAATTTGTCAATTGAACACTGCTGTAATATAATAGTTCATTTTAGTGTTAGTCCCTACACTTAAGTTGAAACTTAAAGTTATATAGATAAATTCGAAAGTTCGATGACTCCGTGACGCAGTTTCCAAGGTATTGCCTTCGGCGGAGGGGGACGCGGGTTCGATTCCCATTCGAGATAATTACTGGGGATCGAATTACTACGATCGAATTATCGGGGATCGAACTCACGTTGCTCCAGTATATTGAATTATAGGCGAGCGCCCGGACTCTGAGCTATCACGGCTTGGGCTATCCTAAATTAAAGGCACAATTAAAAAAAAAGTTGTCGAAAAATGGCACTGGCGAAACAACAATTTAACTTAACTTGGTTACTTGGTTAGTACATTTAAAATTTGCTAATCCCGCTATGCACGTGTTATATCTAGTCTTTAAAAATAGAAAATTTTTATTTTACACCAGAATATCTCGCAGATGGATGAATGTTTTTCTATTTAGTTAACTTATATATCTTTATCAATTATTGACTATGTGTTATTCTGATGTAGAATCTATATTATTGTAAAGTTTCATTAAAACCTACTCAGTAGTTTTTGCGTGAAAGAGTAACAAACATCCACCCGTACATACAAACTTTCGCGTTTATAATATTAGTAAGGGTTTAAACGTTACATTTTGGTTTAGTCTTTTCGGCGGCCGGAAAGTACATTAAAAATATCTCAGGCGTTTAAAAATATACGCAAAACACAATTCATACATTTATGGAAAACGAAATTCATATGCACCCAATGAAATGTCAAAGTTACTTCCAATTTGTCTTATTTATAAGTAGACGACGAGGCGTTTCGTTAATGTAATGAAATTATTATTTATGTAGGATTAATTATTTAATAGTTGAGTAAAAGATGATTTTTGAACGAAGTATTGTGTGAATGAGAAGGATGGATGACGTAAAAGGGATTGAGGGACTTTTCGCAACGACGCCACGAACGAGTAACGTGTATCTGTCTTAAAATGTATTAATTTAAATAAAGATGAAAATAGTAACAATAAACTCAAAATAAAGATTTTATTTATCCTACGCCTACAAAATTCTCGTCCGGGATAACGGGCTTAAAGTGATTTTTGGGTATTTTAATAACGAGAGAAAGTGATCACGTACGCCAGCCGCCATTACGTGTTACTAAGGAAGCGTATTAATTGTCACTTTAAAATAACGACGATAATATTTACGACGGTTAAAGATGATGGAGAGCAATAACGACGATGGTAAATATAATCCATTCTTCCTGATGGATTCCCTACCTAAGTTTACGGGGGATGATATGACGTATTCTTCTGCAAAATGGACGCAGGACATTGAAGACAACGCAGATATTTTCGGATGGAACCAACTACAACGGCTAATTATCGCGCGGAGGTGCTTGGCTGGTACTGCACAATTATGGCTGAAGACGGAAAAAGCATTTAAAACTTTGATGAAGTTAGAACGGCTCTGATGAAGGAGTTTCCTGATACTATAAATTCCAAACAAATGCATGAAATGATGAGTAATCGGAAAAAGCAGGCTAATGAAACGGTTTATCAATACATGCTTGTCATGAAAGAATTGGGAAAAAGGGCTAAGTTTGCAGACTACGTCACCATACAGTATATAGTCGATGGCATAAACGACTACGAATCAAACAAATTATTATTCTATGGTGTTACATCCTATTCAGTGCTCAAGGAGAAAATAGCCTTGTATGAAAGTTACAAACAGAAAACCAAGAAGAGTACTATAAGCAAAAGAGAAGTAACAGTAATGAAGCCGATGGCACAACGGGAAACTGGAGGACAGACATTCCAACATTGTTACAAGTGCGGTGAGAAAGGGCATCTGTCGAGTTCCTGACAAAGAGGTGTAAAATGTTTTAGGTGTAATGAGTTCGGTCACATAGGCGCAGAATGTAAGAAAACGGAACCTGTAATAACACAAATGCATGCAAAGCGGGATCGACGATCGATATTCATTCAATATCCCACGCTGACATCAGAGGGCGCTAGTTCCGCTAACGTGGACGTGAATGAAGAAGGTGAACGTGAACGAAATGTAATGAGTTGCGATCCGAAGGAAAGAGCGAGTGCCTGCATATCAAATGTTTGTGACAGTAAGGGGATTCAGTGTCAACTTCAAAAATGTCAGTCTGTATTTAATGTAGATAAAGGTGATGCGATAGTTAATAGAAGCATAAAAAATGTAAAAATAGGTAATTTCGTGACGAACTGTTTAATTGATACGGGTAGTGATTTAAACTTAAAACTTTAAATAAACTTTAAATTTTCTTTTCAGAATGTTGCTTACCGGGTTGGGTTGTTCACAAGTATTTTCAATCGGTAAATTCGACACGGAATTAATTATCGACGATCACCATTACAATATTAATTTTTATATTGTACCAACTAATGTAATGCCACATGATGTAATATTAGGTCAACCATTCTTAGTAAATACTGTTACGGTTATAGACAAAGGTGCCGTTGAAATTAGGCCTCCATGTTACGATAGTTTATATCAAAATGCTATATGTCTTTTTTCCAGTAATGATGACCAATGTAGTGCGGTAAAAGATATTATAAATGATTACGTACCTTTGAAGACCAAAGATGCACCCATTAGGCTGAAAATTGTTCTAAAAGATGATATTCCAGTTACACAACGGCCTAGAAGATTAGCTTTAACCGAAGAACTATTAGTGAAGCAGCAAGTTGATGATTGGTTGAAGATGGGCATCATTCGTCCTAGTTATTCTGAGTATGCAAGTCCCTTAGTATTGACAAAGAAAAAAGATGGCAGTGTACGAGTTTGCGTAGATTATCGAAAGATAAATCAGAAAATGGTGAAAGACGAACATCCATTACCTGTAATCGACGACCTTATTGACAAATTGAGTAGAGTGAATGTGTATAGCACACTCGATTTAAAAAATGGCTTTTTCCACTTACAATTGAAGAAGAGTCGGTGAAGTATACATCATTTGTAACGAGTAACCCTGAAGGCCAGTATGAATTTTTAAGAGCACCGTTTGGTCTTTCTATCTGTCCTAAATACTTTACAAGATACATTAACATCATATTTGCGGATTTTATAAGAACGGGAGTGGTTTTGATATTTATTGACGATATAATTATACTTTCAAAAGATGAAAAAGAGGGAATTGGACGACTTAAAGCTTTGCTGAAGGTGGCAGCGGAGTATGGGCTCGAAATAAATTGGAAGAAGTCACAAATACTACAAAGATCTGTTGAATTCTTGGGCTACCATATTCCCAATGGAACGATAAGACCATCTAGTGAGAAAACAAAGGCTGTTATGACCTTTCCAGTGCCTAAAAATTTGAAAGAACTGCACAGCTTCATAGGATTAACTTCGTACTTCAGGAAGTTTATTCAAAATTATGCTTTAATAGCGAAGCCATTAAGTGATTTATTGAAAAAAGGTGAGTTTAAGTTTGAGGATGTTCAAAGACAAGCTTTTGACGAATTGAAGGGCAAAATTATGTTGTGAACCAGTGTTGAAAATATTTGATGTTCATTTGGAAACTAGGAATTACATACAGATGCTTCTATGCATGGATATGTAGCTATTTTAATGCAACGAGACCCTAATGATGGTTGTCAACATCCTGTTCACTACATGAGCAGAAAGACTACAGAAGTTCAACAAAAGTGTTGCAGTTACGAGTTAGAAGCTTTAGCTGTTATTGAAGCCGTGAAAGAAAATCAGAAGATATCTTATAGGAATACCCTTTAAAATTGTCACTGATTGTGAAGCCTTTCAAAAAAACCTTGAACAAAAAGGATGCATCTGCAAAAGTAGCACGATGGATACTATACTTACAGGATTTTCAGTATTCTATAGAACATAGAACAGGAGACAAGATGCAATATGTTGACGCATTGAGCAGAAACATTTGTTTTTTGTGGATGTTGAGTTACATGCGAGAATAAAGAAGGCACAAGAAGAAGATGAAGGGTTAAAGATTATCAGAAAACTATTAGAAAAGAATGGATATGAAGATAATTTTTTAGAGAATGATGTTATCTATAAAGGACCGGAGAAGAAATTGGTATTACCTGATATGATGGATATGGAATTGATTAAAAAAGCCCATGGAATTGACATTTCGGGAAGAAGAAGATTAAGGATATAATAGAAAAAGATTATTACATTACAAAACTAGACAGTAAAATCGATAAGATTGTTTCTACCTGTGTACCCTGTTTATTAGCGAGTAGAAAGTCTGGTAAGAAAGAAGGCTTTTTAAATCCAATTGATAAAGGAGAATTACCACTGGATACTTTACATTGTGATCATTTAGGGCCATTAGATGCAACTAAGAAAATGTATAACTACATACTTACTGTAATTGATGGATATACAAAGTTCGTCTGGATTTATCCTGTTAAAATAAAAATAAAATAAAAATATCTTTATTCACATAGACGCTTGCGCGTTCTTATGAAACGTCAAAATTTTACAAGAAATGAACACGTTCGTAAGTTACCACCGGTTCGGAAAGCAGTTACTGTTGAGAAGAAACCGGCAAGAAACTCAACAGTTGCTCTTTTTAAAAAAGAATCAGTTTACAATATAATAGTACATGTACAATAGTCTTGTTTTAGCCTACGTGAGTATCAACAGTATTAACCCCACACATTGGCGTCGTCAAGATATTCAGCAATAGAATAATAGGCTTTAGCCATAAGTTTACTTTTAATTTTTCGTTTAAATTCATCAAGTGGCAGACTTAATATCGACTGTGGGATTTTATTATACATGCGCACACCTTGCCCCATGAACGACCTGTTTACTTTTTGTAAACGAAACAATGGCGTAGTTAGTTTGTCCTTATTTCTAGTATTTAGTTTATGTCTGTCACTATTCTAACTATTTTTAACATACAAAATGTTACAATAAATATATTGAGACGCAACAGTGAGTATATTAATCTCTTTAAAAAGGTCTCTGAGTGTATTCCGGGCTCCGATGTTATAGATTGCTCGGACAGCTCTTTTTTGAAGAATAAATATAGAATTTATATCAGATGCACTACCCCACAACAAAATGCCGTAAGACAAGATGCTGTGGAAATAACTGAAATAAACAAGTCTGGCAGTGTCGATGTCTGATAGCTGCCTAACCTTCCTAACTGCAAAAACAGCGGAGCTTAACCTGTTCGCAAGAGATGATAGATGGGGACTCCATTGGAGCTTTGAATCCACTGTAATTCCCAAGAATACAGCGGACTCAACAGGATTAAGGGTTACGCTATTTAATGTTAAGCTAAAACTTCGCCTTCTTACGCTGGGAAGGGTAAAAAGAAGGCATTTAGTTTTTTTAGCATTTAACACCATATTATTAACGGTAAACCAGTGGAGGATACGCGAAAGTGCACTATTCACGTCGTCATAATCCGACACGTTTCGGTCAACCTTAAAAATGAGCGATGTGTCGTCAGCAAACAGTACAATATCACATAAAAGGGGAGATCATTTATATACACTAAGAATAATAATGGACCCAAGATTGATTTGATTGATTGATTGAGGGACACCCATTTTCATGGGGGACCCTGTGGAATTTACATCATTTATAGATACTTTTTGAATTCTATTATTAAGGTAAGAGGCAATGAGATTGAGGGCGATGTCACGAATGCCATAATAATCTAACTTTTGAAGGAGGGTTTCGTGGTCTACACAGTCGAAAGCCTTTGAAAGGTCGCAAAAGACACCTATTGCATCTTGTGACCTTTCCCAGGCGTTATAAATATGCTTGACAAGTGCGACACCCGCATCCGTTGTCGATCTGCCTTTAGTGAATCCATATTGCTCATTGTGGAAAATTTTGTTCATATTAAAATGTACTAAGAGTTGATTTAAAATTAGTTTTTCAAAAATTTTACTCAGAGATGGCAATATGGAGATAGGTCTGTAATTTCCTGGATCATTTTTATCCCCACTTTTGAAAACGGGGATTATCTTACTGAATTTCATAAGATCTGGAAATATTCCAGAATCTATACATTTGTTAAAAATATTTGCCAAATATGGTGCAATATACGGCATTATTGTACTCATTAATTTTATAGACATGCCCCACAAATCTCCTGTATTTTTAAGATTAATAGAATTCAAAACTTTTATAATATCATTAGTATCTATGTGATTAAATTTAAACGTTTGTCGACAATAGGTAACATTATTTTTTAATACATTAATTGCATCAATGGGAGAGGATTTTAACGTGCATGTAACATTAATTGCAATTTCTGTTAAGACTGTGACAGCAAAGGAAACCGTAGAAAAGTTAAAGTTGCACCAGAAAGATTATGTTAACCCACGGAGAATCATTACTGACCGAGGAGTAGCTTTTACAGGGAATGAATTTCAAGAGTACTGTCAAGAGGAAGGCATTAAACATCTCACTATTGCCACTGGAATACCACGCGGAAATGGTCAAGTTGAAAGGGTGAACAGAGTTATTATTTCTACTTTAACAAAGATGTGTATAGAAGAACCAGGCCATTGGTATAAGCATGTCAACGATCAATTAACACAACACCTTTTGAATTGTTAACGGGAGTGAAACTTAAGCTGAAAGAAGATTTATCTATTATGGAATACTTAGAAGAGGAAAGCAGAATCGAATTTATGAGTAGAAGAGATGAAACAAGAAGAGAGGCTAAGGCACAAATATTAAAGATCCAAGAAGAGAATAGAAAGACATATAACAAAAGACGTAAAGAAGGAGAGAAGTACAAGCAAGGTGATCTAGTTGCTATACAACGTGTACAGTTTGGAACTGCGTTAAAATTAAAACCAAAATTCTACGGACCATATCGAATCACAAAGGAGTTGGGAAGGGGTAGGTATGAGGTAGAGAAAATAGACAGAGGTAAAGAAGGGCCGATAAGAACTACATCAGCTTCAGATTATATGAAGCGATGGCCTTGATACAAATTTTTTTTTGACTGATTAAGTAATTGTTTTTGTAATTTTGTATTTTTTAAACATCTACTAAAACTGCCTAAACTACCTGTGGTTGTAAAGGAATAAGCTAATTAGTGTTGTTATTTTTTTGTTGTATGTTTAAACACTTATGTCTATGAAGAAGGAAAAAAAAATGTTAAGTACTTAGTATAACTGTGGTAAAGTAGCTTCAGTCTGAGGCCAGACTGATTTGCGGAATGGCCGAGTTGTAGGATTAATTATTTAATAGTTGAGTAAAAGAAGATTTTTAAACGAAGTATTGTGTGAATGAGAAGGATGGATGACGTAAAAGGGATTGAGGGACTTTTCGCAACGGCGCCACGAACGAGTAACGTGTATCTGTGTCTTAAAATGTATTAATTTAAATAAAGATGAAAATAGTAACAATATACTCAAAATAAAGATTTTATTTATCCTACGCCTACATTTATGTATTATGATTTATTACTAAAACAAAAAAGACAACAAAGTGTAATTAGTATGATTCATCTAAATTATATTTTTTTAAGTTTATTTGGCCCATTTCTTTTATACTTATTTATATTCGTAGATCTGTTAATAAATGTTGTCCTGGTTTCTTCATTTTTCTTAAATTGAATCAGATAAATTTTGGTTGAAGGCCAACTTTTAGCCGGTTTAGCAGGTAGTGAGTACCCAATTTCGTTGATGTTTAACAGATTTACTAAAGCTTCGTATAAATATTTCCATATGTGTTATTGTATACATTGTACAAGGTGCATTATCTTTTTTGATAGATAAAATATTTTAAATAATCCTGTTTAACGGATTATTTATCGTGATTACTTTGTTTTTATGATTTCGACGTTTCCAACACTTCGTCCAAATGTCAGTACTACGTAAAAATATTGAAGTTCTTGTTGCCTTAGCTTGTTTTTTTTGCAGGGCCAGGATGTATTCTATATATTTATAATAGTTTTGCGTCAATACAGCGTTTGTTTACTTTTTATTTTATACACGCCTACCCACGCTGTACAAATTTAACGATGTAGTTTTATTTCGTTCGTGTAATACGTATTTTTGTGCCAAACGTCTCGCGGGACACGGAAAATAGCTCGAGGCAGTTCCTTATCAAAATAACATGTGGTTACTCGGTTAGGAGCGGAGTAAAAATGTTCCGTCTCGTTGTCTTCCGTCTCCCAAGAGCTAATGCGATTTATTTCAACTTTAAAATCACTCGAACACTCCCGTCCGCAAAATACGTTTCCAGCCCCCAGTTTCGGATTTTGTGTGAAAACAATTTTACACGGATAAATTTATATCGCGCGTGCTGGGATTGTGGTCTGCTGCTTAACGTTTTAAATTCCATTTGAAAAGGAGGTTGTTACAAAATAAAATTGGATCCTTTTATGCGCATACATTAAGCGGCGTGTTCGAAAAAATAAATTTCGCAATTCTGCGGCAGCTGGTGTGGTGGAGTCATGTCGAAAACAGATCGCGATACGCGTCATATAGTAATGTCGATGCTGCAAATGTTTTTTTTTTCGTTCTGCATAATAAACCCTAAATATATGTGAAACAGTGTTTGATTTTAACGTATTTGCAAGTACAATTTTTTACGTACTGCTACGCAATACTATGTATGATTTTAACAGTAAATAGGCACATTTGTTTTATAATTCTTCCTTTTGACAATCTGCGCATTGAACCCGTCTCTTACGCCGAAGGATGTGGATGCAAACCCCACTACTAGAAAATATAGTGTGAGGAAATTAGTGATTGTCTATGGCTTAGGTAGTTTTATATCAATGCTAGCGGTCCTGACATACGTTGTCCTGTAAATACGAGTAAATTCCCAAAACAACTTATAAATAAAAAAAAATAAAAACAATTGTAGTGGACCGAATTGTGAATCTAAAACATTCGCGAATCGACCTGAAGACACGCAAAAAAATTCATTAAAATCGGTCCAGCCGTTTGGGAGGAGTTCAGTGACATACAGACGTACAGAAGAATTATATATATAAAGATAACTTATGTATTATGTGTGTTATTGTAGATACTCATTTGCAGAGGTAATTACTTATCGTTATGAAAACGGCTTATAAGTTAGTCAGCTATATTACAGATTGTAAGTACGATGTAGAATGGATTGAAAAACAAAGAAAATTGATGATGTTCAGTGGAAGTTTCATTGTTATATCATATATATATATATTCAATATATATATTTTCAATATAAAATCAAAGATAACTTATGTTAACAGCAGCTTTATGCATGCTGCAGAAAAAAAACTGTGTAACACAAAGTCAGTTTCAAGCGCGGGCGAATGGTAGGCCATTTTTCCCTGAGGTGCAATTATGAAAATGTTTACCGATACCGTTTAAGATACCGTTCTCACTTGGATATGGAAAACTTGAATTATTATTTTATACTTTAACAAAAGTTTCTTGTTTTTTTGTATGTACAAGAAACTTCTGCTGAAGTATAATTGTTAAATTCACGACACATAGATAAATTAGAGAGGAGTCTATATACAGACGAGGTCTTTGCCCACCGCTGGGTAAGGAAAGATTTTTTGTTTCTTTTTAAAAGTATGCTGGTTTATTTGAAACATTTGTTTTACGGTGGTAAGACCACGCAGCGGCCTCGACTATTTCATGAATGCGCAGGCCCGTCCGGGTAAGTACCACGACCTCACAGAAGACCAGTGTAAAGTGGAAGTATGACAAATACTTTCGCTTTTCGTCTGGTGAGTGAGTTAGCCGGAGTCCAATTTTCAAAAGGTTGTCAATGCATCTGTAACCCTCGGGTGTAGCAGATGTCCATGGGCGGCGGTATTCACTTACTATCAGATGAACCATCTGCTCATTTAGCAACTTTCCACATAAAAAAAAATAATAATCTTAGTTGATACTTATCTTTTCCTTTTCGATCATTACTTATATCTGAGATAAAGGATGGACATAACAGCCATTACATTTTTAATCTTATTATTTATTTTAATATTCATAATTTTCTCTCGTTCACGATTGTTTGCTCAGTCAATCAAAACGGAAGATGCAACTTTGAATTATAGCAATAACGAAAATATTTTCGATTTTTTTGTAAATCTGCAAAAAGATCACATTTTATGTGCATTTAAACTCCCTTAGGCTTATATGAAACCATTGAAATATGTCAACTGGCACGATCCGGTTCATATTTTCATGCTTCAGTTCATATTGCAACGCTTCGCGTCCTCAGCGCAGTCTAAAAGGTCCCTATATTCTACTCCGTCATTTTTTAAGCGTTTTCCCGCTTTCCGCCCAGAGAGCGTTTCGCACAATTCTCAGTACAATGATCTTTTGACTGGGGCTAGGCAGGTGAGAACCTGAAAAAGCGCGGAAGTATTTTAGCCTCACCCTGTTTGAAAACTGCAGCAAATTAGAAGTAATAGCAGTAATAGGACGAAATGTATAAGTGTGGAATGTTTCTTTGACTATAGTATGAGTGTGGAATGTTTCTTTGACCTAGGCTTAATTATTTTCATAAAGTTCAGTATCACTCTAAGTAAGAATTTAATCATCCTGCTACAAGTTTTGTTAACTATGTTGGGTTTCACCACCTTTTTTATAATTATTCCACTAGCTACAACAGGTCGGAAAGTTTTTGTTGTACCTACACTAGTTTTAGTATTTCCCTGTAAGTAATTTTTTCTTAAATCTTTTGAAACAATAAATGTCTTAAACGAAACAAATATTTTAGCCGAGATTTATATAAAGACTTAATACGATTATATAAGAGGTAATGGGACTCTCTTGGTAATCCTTGTAAAGAAATATAATTGCGAAAAATCGTTTTTAAGTTACTATTGTAATGGTAAAAGATTTAGACTGGTTTTGGTCTTCTTTGTTTTTTATTAATATTATTTTGCTTTATGTTTTTCGGACTTGAAGCCCATAAAAGCCCGGCCCTAAAATGGAAGAAACGTGTCGAGATACCTATTTTACATGAAGTAATCTATTTTACGTTCGCACTCTTCAGTAAATAAGTAAGATTACTTTCTTCGTGGTTATAAAACGGGATCATAAAACATTATGGGTCCCTTCTGCTGTATTATTTGTGGTTGCACTTCTAGGGGGATAAGTTAAAACATAAGGCTGGGACACACTAAGGGTCTATGAGTTAACTTACGCGATAAATATTTACTCCTGCGGTTAAAATTGCTCTGGGAGCTTAACATTGCGGTTTCTTAGTTTATATCGGAGGCTTTTCGAGCCATTCACGAGTAATACTAGTCTGTACTATATTCTCAAGTCTCTATTTATTAAATAGATCTTTTATTAAAATTTGAAAGAGTAAAAGTTTAACAAGATTTTAAAAATCAAAACTCTATATAATGCTCATGTCTTAAGACAAAATTAAATTTGATACATTATTAAATCTTTTTTGAATTTATTAAATCTTCTTCACATTGAAAAATGATTTTTTCTTGCCAGATGATACTAGTTTGTCTGTCCAGTGTTACCAACAATTATGAGTATTTAAGACGCCTTCACTTAACCCCTTTCCTGAAATATGCTTCTTGTACATACGACTTGTTTACTCTTCCAAGATTTAAAAAAGGTGTTTGAACACCGCATCGGGTTGTACATAAAACATTTTAAGTAATACGAGAAAAAAATGGACTTCAAATACCTCATTCACTATACATTTTTCTATTTGATTTTGAGTTTTCCCTGACGCATCTCTGGAGTCCAAAGTCCAACAGAAATAAAATTAATACTGAACCGCATGGGAGCTGAAACGAACCGAATGCGAAAATAATTTTTAAACTTGGTTCATAAATGACGAAGTTTTGAGATAATAAACATAAAAAAAACATAGAACCAAATTGAGAGCCTCCTCCTTTTTTGAAGTCGGTTGAAAATAGCATGTCTTCCTGTGATCGCATTAAGAAAACGCTCTAATTACGTTGCGTCGCTATCCCTGCGAAAGTTCGTCAGTTTACGAGACCGACTGGCGGTGGACCGCAATCAAAACGTTTCTACAGTTAGTGAATCAGACCTAGAGATATTCTGGAAATGGCACTGCCGCAAAATGCTCTTTATAAAGATTTAAAATGTCACAATTTTTTTTATTTTATTACTGGGGTAGGGCCACGGAGCCGTTTCTGCCATTGCTCGAATGGGCAAGCCCATCCAGGGAACTACCGCGGTCTCATAGAAGATCGGCAGTAAAGTAGAAGTATAATACTTTTGTGTTCCGCCTGTTGAGCTGTTGAGTAAATCAAATCAAATCAAATCAAAATTATATTTATTCACATAGACAAGCGTCTATGAAACGTCAACATTTTACACAAAAATTAATACGTTCGTAAGCAAGTGACGAGTGAGGTAACGACCAATTTTTTTCAATGGTTGGCAATTCATATGGAGCCGTAATGTATATATCCATGGGCGGTAGTAATCACTTAACATCAAATAAACCGCCTCCTCGCTGGGCTACTTGTCACATTTAAAAAATTACTCTAAAGGAAACTACTAGGTGGAAACTAAGTGAGCTGTTCACCAGATGGTCATTAGATACCGTCGCTACGTTGGCGCCTCTATGTTGGTGCATCTGGTCAACTGCACCAACTCTACAACATCGGGTTGCAGATGCATTGTCAACCTTTCATAGATTGTCTTACTTGGCTTAAGAAACAAGCTAATAGAAACAAGAGACAAGCTAATATTAATTGTGTTGCATAAGCAAATAATAATTGTAACTTGCTTATTTTACTAGCTGTTACCTTTTTTACTACATGGCAAAAATCCTTCATGGATCCCATCTGGGAGTCCCAGCCAGAAACGTCTCAGAAATTTCTTTGTCGCATATGCTGGGTACACGGGAACACGAAGACGCAATCCTGCGCGAACCCGGAACTACTACGAGTACTGTATTATTATCTTCCATTTTTCACTCCATTTGTTATTGAAGGAAAGTAACTAATAAATTTTTGAGGTTGAAATTATCATAATATAGGAGCTCTTTAATATTTTTCATTTACGAATAAGGAAAAATCCAATAACGTTAAAGTAATTAAATGACGAAGAAATTTAATTGACTCATATCTGGCACTTAATAATGAGATGAAAATTTGTTAAATCCACAATTAATGGCGAAGCTACCAAGCAATGTTTACCTCGCTTATGACAAATTGACTCGTTATACAGCCGGTGCACGTCGCTTTTCGCTACGCTCTGATAAAAAAAAATCAACATGGGGATTCCCATCCTCTTTCAATTCGTTGCACTTAGCGTGTATAATATGTCTACACGCTCTGAAGCAGTTTTTTATTTTTACCCTTTGTCTAGCGCGGCTTATATGTTAAGTAATAATTTGATGGGTTAACTGTCTGTTTATTTGTATTATGCACTATCGTCAAAATGCAACCGGTAAATTAAAGAACCCATATACTATATACACCGAAGATTAAAATAACGTAACGATTTACGGAAAAAGCAGTTATTGCGCAAGTATTTCTTCAATTGGAATGGGGCGTTACTTTTAAATTTATAGAGAAATACACTTTAAAATTTAGCTATTGGCAATGTATCGAATTTATTATACTAATTTATTACTACTTTTTGTATTCAAGAAATTTACAAATTTCACTGATATTCAGAAACTGCTGCAGACGTATATGTATAAGAATATAAATGAACTTACGACAAAAAAAAGCGGTCACTAAAGGATCAAAATGTGTTTTTAATTCAAAAAAGAAGACGACTGGTATAATGGATGCAGTGCAAGTAAGAACTTAAAATCGTGTATAGCAAATTAGAATCACAACAGTATTTATTATTTATTTATTTATACTTTATGCACACAAAAAATGTACAGAGGCGGACTTAATGCCATCAGCATTATCTACCAGTCAACCTTTGGGTGGTCCAGAGAAGTTTAAGTAGGTGCATTGATTGTAAGAAAAAAACAGATTACTGAAAAAAAAAGCAAGACAAATTTATAAGCGATATTACATAAAATACTATACTGGGTATATTGCTATATGGATATACCATATGCCATTGCAATGATTATGTACATATAGAAAAATAAAGGTATTTAAATACAAAATACTTATATAAATAAATATATACATAAATAATATACATACTTATAACAGTAGTACGTAGAGTAATTTAATATAAACATTGTGTAATAGAAACCCAATGACAATGGCATTCTTGGCATAGCGAAACACAAGATTTTCCTTATCGATCATAAGATTTAATAACATTGTTTTCACATAGGAAGAAAACCGGGAAAAAATAAACTTTGAATAATACACCTATAGTTACCTCATAATTACCCACCAATTTAAACAATAAATTATGATCTCAAATGTTGAGAAATAATAAAATAAAATACAGAATATGTAATTTGTGTCTGCCAATAAGCGGATCAAAAAAAATGTTTCCCCAAAGAATTTATTTTTTAAGTTCGATTGATTTTATTGATAACTTATTTTTTCTCAAGAGACTAAGAAATTTAGCAAAAAGGGTACACGTAGTAGCGTATCTAGTCATAGTATTCGTATAGCCAGAATGTTGTGCTAGTAAGTTTACGGAGATGGATGGATTCATTTCAAAGTATATGCCTAATTGTAAGTTTCGGGTTGTTAGTGAGAGGAAGGGGTGAACAAGTGCGTTTGAGTTATTACGTTGGAAGTTTACGCTATTAACAACCGCATTATTAAACAATTATCAATAAAATTCCAAAAATATTGATGTACGTTATTTTAAGTTATTATAAAAATTAAAAAAAAGGAAAATATATTATTCAAAAAAAATTAAGAAATAAAATCTACATTGCATATTGTTTAATAGCATTTTAGGTAGCAGTGACAGTATAATTAAATAAACTTCAATATGAAGAATTTATGTTCGCATTTCGTGGTATCTGCTTTAGTAATAAATACACAATAGAATCTTTTAGTCGTCAGGGTGCCCATTGGAAGTCTTGGAGATTTATGTTTTGACCCCAGCGATAAAACAATGCTCCGCGTAAGATCCCCGCATTTGCAGAATAATGTTTCAAGTCTGAGCTATATTTTAATTCCACCGTTATAACTGGAGTCAGATTAGTGCATTCATTTTAATTATGAAACGAATATCTTTAATAAAGTTAAATTGTGTTAGCTGTTCTACACGATTTCATCCATGAGAAACGTTTCTGCTCCCGTAGTTGTAGCGTGATGTTAAATATCCTATAACTTTCCTGAACAATTACGCTAACAAATGCAAAAAGATTTTTTTTAATCCACCTGGTAGTTCCAGACGTTTAAACAAAAAACAAATACACTCTTCAGCTTTATTATATAGGCATTTCCTGCCTCGCACAACCACTCTGTGGAACCAGCTGCCGCCGGCGGTCTTTCCGAACCGTTACGAAGAGAGCATACTCTTTCCGAAAAGGCCGGCAACGCATTTGTAAGCTTCTGGTGTTGCATGTGTCCATGGGCGGCGGTGATCACTTACCATCAGGTAAGCCTCCTGCTCGTCTGCCGCTTTTTTCCCATAAAAAAAATATTACATTGAAATGGATAACAAAGTAGTAATTCTTTTCACCCCAATCACATGACAACATTTTTAAGTATAATTAAAACTCTATGGACTCAAAATAAATATAGGGTTTGAGGTTTTCCATAGACAAATTTAACGCGGGAAAATTATTTTCATGCAGGTTATATATATCATCAAATTTTTTGTTAGCAAACTGGAGAAGAATAAAAATATAAACTGTAAATATTCCTGCAATTTCGCGTCTGCCAATACAATCAACAATAAAACTTTCGAAACGATTTGGGACACAGCGCTGTTACCAAACGCGTTTTCAAATATCGTAGACTGCTGCACCGTGACAGCCAACTAACATTTGTTTTGTGTCCTCGGGAGGATTTTACGGATGTCGCGTTATTTTCATTTTACGATCCATTCGTATGATCGTCTCTGAGCGTTCACAACGTGTAGTGTGTTTTGTAGGACATTCTTTTCAATAAAATTAGTTTTCTCAATTCACTATTCCTTTCCAAAGTCGTAAGTAAATGATATTGCCTTCCCGTGCCGTCGATGAAGTACAGACTTTCCTGTTATTAATATTGTAAATCTATTGGTACAAATGACCACTGCATTCACATTAAAATAATATATTGGCACAAGGAATACGTCGTTTCAACATTGACAGAAATTGAACAAGCTTTGAAAATTATTTCGATAAATGTCAATATTTTTTATCTGTTCAGAAGAATTTAGCAAAATAATAAAGAAAAGTGCAAAATATGTTCGTGTACATAATAAAGAAAAATACGTCTTAGCGATTATCAATATTGAATATAACTTCCGAAATTAATATAACTTGTTTGCTTATAGTATTTTGTCCATTTCATTATATTTATATTATTTATAATATATTTTATGGAAAAGAAGAACTAAAAACGATTATTATTCGTTTTTATTATTATTAAAAATAATTTGCAATTAAATCCCTTAAAGATTTTGAGTAAAACCTTCATAGCGTGTATAAAACACGTCTTGTAGCGGAAACGTTATTTAAGAATAATGAACGACCTTAAATTCTAGGTAAGACGAACTAAGTTGACTAAACGCTATACAATCGTTGTAAACACATCGTTAAGGCCAAATGTTATGGCGAAGTTAGCGTCTATTTAACTGGGGTGGAGTCAGAAAGTTTCTCGCTGCATCTGTTTCCATCCGGCTTGATGCTTAACTATTCAGCCGTACGCGACTCTTAGATGTGAATAGCGATATTATATTCAGGAATGCTTTGTGTGTTCTGTGCGGTATTGCTGCTTCCATAACTCCCACCTCCGAAATCTCTAGTGCGGTAGCACGGCTCGATCGATTATTCATAGTTATTCGTAAAGTGTACTCCTTGAGTTGTATTGTTGATCGTGTATTTATTGTAGTATTTTTTTCAACGTAAAGCACAAAAAGTTTTTGTTTCAATGTTTTACGGCGAATATCATAAGATAATTTTGTAATCGGTAGATGTACCACTAAGAAAATTATTAGCGATTAAGAAGCAATTAATTTGTTTGTATGTGAAACTCAATCTGCAATTATTATTAACATTTCACATGACTAATAATGGAAATTAATTCTGGATTGGAAGTAATTGACCTCTGAGTGCGGGCGATAAGAATAAGCAAGTAAAGCGAAATTTAAGGTATTATGTAATTATATTGTATTCCACTTTGTTTAGAGGCATATATGTAAATTCACGTTCATTGCCTCACAATCATTCACTGGTTCAAATCTCAGAGGAGTGTAACAAAAAATTTTCTAATTACGGATGTATTTTTGTGAAAGTTTTACAGTTATGCCTTGGTAACTAAAACAGGATTTAACAACACCTTGCTACTTACAGACAAGACTATCTCAAAATATAATGCGGTGAATTACCATGGGCATTTCAAATTATTTCTGTCGAATATCCTTTCAAATTGCATTCGTAATTCAGAACTCATGTTTTTTTTTTTTAAAGAAAATTCATTAAATTCCTATAAAACCATAGATATACTTATAATTAATTTCATTCATCAGTCATTAAGTGAACAATTTGAGAGAAATTATGAATAAGTTCACGTATTGGATATAATGTATACACATATAGACAATTAAAATTACGGTGTAATTTGAATCAATGTTCCATGTTGCCACTAATTTTTAGTAGTCTTAAAACTCCAACCAGACGTTGCCAGCACTTATCTGCAGACAAAAATAAATCTTTAGCGTGGTAACCTTTTGATCCTTGCTCAGCTTTGTTGTTCCACTCTATAGAGAGGAAGCGGAGCTCGAAACTAGTGCCGGCTAATTTTCCGTCGCAGGTAAAGGGGATCTGTTAAATTTATCGTCGGGGTTATATTGCTACTTGGATTCCGTTTAAAAATACATGGCCCGAGGACGCTTATATACATATATGTGTACAAATATAGATACAAGTATATAGAGATAGAAGTATAAAGCGGCAGAGCCTAAACCGCGCCACTTTTGCCCCTCTTGATCTTGACAATATCCTTGTCATAATTTAATTTTTATTTTCAGTGTAAGAATGTGTTATAGAAGTATAGTATAGAGTGTAACTTAAGGTTGTGAAACTAAATATGTGTAGATAGTGTGTCAAGGTTCCAATCCTGGCTGCGGAATTTATCTGCATATTTAAAGTTCCTTGTCGTAAGTTATGTAATTCGAAAAAATTATATTACTAACGTTAGTCTAGTCGAGTCGACAAAAGCTCGAATGCAGCGGATGTAACAAGCAGATTGACTCTCGGCTCTCATTCCCCTACTCCCCAAGGAAAATACTCGACCCACAACGCCCTCCGCCTTGCACTCGTGTAGTCTGCAGATATAATACTGGCTTGAATGTTAGCGCACCAATTATTGAATATTTAATTTCTTCCAGGCGACCTTTTCAATGCTTTCCTTTTTATTCCTTTGCTCCCTTGAAGCGGCTTCGACCGCCCAGTCCTTTAAAAGTCTGAGCTGATTAACATCTATGAGGGGAGGCAACCGATGCTTACTTTCATATTGATGTAAAATATTTTCTTTGTTGGTTTTGAGAGAATTCACATTGTCATCAATTCATTGAACCGGGAATCTTCAAATTCTTACTTTTGTAAAATGGTTTTTGAATTACACGTGAAATTTAAAAAAATATTGATATACGTCACACGCGTTTGGAATAGGGTTCACATTAACTTAATTTTGTGGAGTTGATTCTGCCCGAATTATTCACTAATAAAATTTATTTTAGTACAATTTAATTTATATTTAGTGCATAATTGAAAATACTGCCGGTCTCATGAAATTAGATTAGAGAATAGTTGTTAGAGGATGTTTTAAATAATTTGACTTTCGGTTTTTATCTGCTCTATTTCTAAGTAATAATTTTTTTATTACTTTAAGTATTCTTGTACGTTTAGATCTTTTAAACTGCTCAAAGGATTACAAAAATTATAGTAGAGATAGGCCGAGAAAATAAATATCTAAGTACATTGCACGCTGAGCCCGAGCGGGTCGCTAGTTATAGTACATAAACTATGTCGCGTTTAGGTAAATTTTTATTCATGATCATAATCATAATCATAATCATAATCATAATCATCTTTATTTGCAGAAATATGGTAGATAAAGATTTTCAGTATAGACAAAAGTACAGACATATTTCGCCTCATTGGCATGCAAATATTTCACAAATAAATAATATAATTAATACAAACACAATCTAAGTCAATCAAATACTATTAATTACCTAAATTAAAACAAAATGAACAAAAATTATCGAAATTTTATAATGTAACAAATAATATCAATCACAAAAATACATAGAATATAATGTCATAATTCAATACAATCATAATATACAGTAATTGAGAAAAAAAAATATTAATATGTAGTATTTTATGTGTTTTATATAATAATAAATAATAATAACATAATTCAATGTCCCATTACAAATATAGCAGATACAAAGTAATTTTGAAAACACACAACACTGATGATAGATGACTCCGTGCCGCAGTCGCCAAGGTATTGGCTTCAGCGTCGGGGGTCGTGGGTTCGATTCCCACACGGGACAGCTATTTGTGTGGCCGACAGATAGTTTTTTTCGCATTTGGGTTGGTTCACGTGAAATTTATGTTTGTATAACGTCCTTACAACACAGGATAATGTTATCCTAAAGTAAGGGTAAAAGAAAATGATCTCGAGTCCAATCCGTATTTTATTTTACCGTGCAAGCGCATACATTATGAATTCTTGAGTTTACAGTCATGATGATTTATTGTATTAACGCGACTACACCTTACAAAAAGAAACTATTTTATTTTTTATTTTTAATCCCTCACTTTCGAACCGTTTGCAACGTTCATGGTTACGTGACAACGTGGGTTATCCAATTTTTAATAAATCATTTTATCCGTCATCATATCAGTCTGTACCGTGGTCATTTATTGCATTAAGCATTCAAAACGTCATGAATTCAATTCAAATGAAATTACATTAAACGTGAAAAAATCAAAAATTACTTTAATTTTACAAAATGTGTAGTATTTATTAATAACACCTTGAAGGAGAATATTTCCTGTGCTAATTGCATTTCTTAAACAAAGCAGAGAAAACAGCAGTGAAATTGAAAATAGAGCGCAAATTACTAATCACGTACGACTAACGTTATTAATATGTTTGTATATAAATATTCCCTTAAATTTAAATAACGTATAAAATTAAATTATCGCCCTCTTAGCCAAAGACGCGACAAAAAATCACCTCAATTTATTTCAGCGTTACCAACGGTGCCTTTTAAATTCACGTACTTAATACGCTGCAGCGACGCGTGCGAGCGCTTTATGTTGCCTTGTAATTTCCCAGGCGATTCGGACATCGTTAACGTGTATTCATGTAAAACGGGGAGACACTTTAAACGGCTCTTTCAAATCTTTTAAGTCGCTTAATTCAGTTCCCGATTTAGGTTGTCCGTTTAGTCTTAGCACTGTCATCTGTTAACTGACGGCTTCCAGCTTCCAGAGAACATGATGGAATTCTGAATATGTTTAATGAGACGTTGTAGGTATTAAGTACTGTATACTAATAAGCAGTATCCTTCGGGGTGAGTGCTTAAGATTCAAATTTAAGTTAGTGTTCTCTATATTGTTAGAAGATAGGAGGGTAGTAGTACACTGCGACGGTCTATAAACGGAGCTGCGCTCGCCGTGTCCGGGGACTTTCTCGTCAGCCGTTGTAGAGTGCGGAAGCTCTACTCGAATTAATAAAGATTGTGTCGGTTACTTAGAATTATAGTTAAACTTCTATGTAGTTTAGACTACTGGCCAATAAATTCTTATTAAAAATCAATTATCGTTTCTATTTCCTTATAATATAGTATAACGTATCATTTAGTTGTTTTTTGTGCAAAAGATCTGTCGCACAATTTCGCACTTGTAAAATGATGTCAAGATTCAAGTGTAACCGTAACAGCTCAGTATTGGTTGGTTACCGTTAAAGATGTTGTTAAGCCTTGGTACTTGCTGTGAAAAACTTTCGAAACCAATCGTTAACTTCCATATTAGGTTATAGTTTTCAATTCTTGTATAGTTAGTTCTTGTAGTCTGTTGAGTTCCTTTGAAAAAACTATTAGGTCAAGAAAAGGACGATTGCTGATTCAGAGCTAGATTGCAAACATGTGTTGGGATTGTTTTTTCTTATTTTCAGGATAATTAAATGTAATATAATCTACGTCCTTCATACGATACCCGAAATAATTTTTGTTTTATTAAGTCTGTAACGGTTTTTCGAGTTTAGGCGCCCTTATTAAACGGAAATGGCGAACTCTTGTTGCCGGGATATTAGCTTTCTAATCTGTTCAGAATATCATTTCCTTTTGTGCCTCATGTTTCGCATGGTTCTAACGCGATTTCCTCTCGCGTGCCAACAAATATAGCCAGGAAATTTAAAATAGGTAAATGGTGATAAATTTTGAAGGGAAATCAGTTATTTGTCTTTTATTTTGTGGTAAGGATGGCAGGGTATGAGATTGAATCAAAAATCTCGAGTGAAAACTAAAGATTTTTTTGTAGTGAAGTTATAAAAATTAAAAAAGGTACTGTGTGTACCACTGAAACACACTCTTAAATGAAAGGATTTAATGTCATAGGCTTATATAGTAACGTGAAGTATTAACCACTAAGACATATCTGGTGATGTTTCATATGTACAGTAATAGACGTAATAGACGTAATAATAATGTTCATTTCCTTTTAGTTATACAATTTTAGACTTAGCGCTTAATACATAATAATGTTACACATAACTAGAATAGATCAATGGCAACCGTCACCGAACTAGGTTTTGAGAACAGTGGATTAAATTCAAGAAATACATTTTTTTTAAGAGGTCCGCATCTAAACAAATAACGGTATAGACTCGTTCGAATTCATAAAGCTGTAGTTCATTTGAAGTACTTAGTATTCGTAATGTTAAAAGATAAATAGTATAGAATCAACATACAGACAACATACAAACACAAACTTTCTCTATAAGATTTTATTTGTTCTACTATTTAGCAAGTAACAAAATTAAGCATAACTAATAAAGGACCAGATTCTAGGACAAGGTAAACGTTATTGACTAAATTACCTTGTTTTCGTTTCGTATGAAAAAAAAAAGAAATGGCGTGCTTACACAGATACCAAGTTATGTAGAGTTGATATTTCCTTTGTTTATACAACGAAAGATCAAAATAAACGTTCGATTATTAATATTTTTCTTTCTTGGAAAAATTGTGTTATAATAACGCTCCATCAACTTCAACACTCCTCGGCATTTGAAATATGTTGTTACAATTCGTATAGGGGCGTATGAAAAGATTATTGCTATAGGTAAAACAAAGAAATATCAAATCCTAATTTACAATAACTTATTTCCTAAGTTATTCTACAAGACGTGCCAAAGAAGTATTCCTCTATGATATAAGATCAAAATAAACGTTCGATTATTAATATTTTTATCTTTCTTGGAAAAATTGTGTTATAATAACGCTCCATCAACTTCAACACTCCTCGGCATTTGAAATATGTTGTTACAATTCGTATAGGGGCGTATGAAAAGATTATTGCTATAGGTAAAACAAAGAAAATCAAATCCTAATTTATCAAATCTTATTTCCTAAGTTATTTACAATAACTTATTTCCTAAGATTATTTTTCTACAAGACGCTCCATCAACTTCAACACTCCTGCCAAAGAAGTATTCCTCTATGATATAAGATAAAGTATTCCTCTATGATAAAGATCAAAATAAACGTTCGATTATTAATATTTTTATCTTTCTTGGAAAAATTGTGTTATAATAACGCTCCATCAACTTCAACACTCCTCGGCATTTGAAATATGTTGTTACAATTCGTATAGGGGCGTATGAAAAGATTATTGCTATAGGTAAAACAAAGAAATATCAAATCCTAATTTACAATAACTTATTTCCTAAGTTATTCTACAAGACGTGCCAAAGAAGTATTCCTCTATGATATATTTTGTACTTTCATCAAAAGTCAAAGAGAATCACGTGGTCGATTAAAATTATTCTAACGAAATCGATCTTTAACAATTTCCACTTTGATTTTTCACACGCTACCATCTTTTTAAAATAATTAAAGAATTTTCAAGCGATTTTTGTGGTTGGTTTTTTATGTGAGAAGGTGTTTGGCAAGCTGACGATGCAACTGATGTTAAGTGATAACCGCCGGCCATAGGCATTTGCAACAGTGCACCCGTAGGCTTGCAGATGCGTCGCCACCTTTTAATAAAGTGCGCCCCGACTATCTCACTTATCAGATGAAACGTAGAAGTGTAACACTTCCAGTTCGCGTTGGTCTTGTGTGCGTTCATGGTACTTCCCAAGACGGACCTGCCTAGTCGAGAAACGGTGAAGACAGTTGCGTGGCCCTAACACTATTAGAGTGTATTTAAAGTTTTCGTTTACGAAACATTTTCTGCTAACATCATTAACCAGAGCAAGGTTCATCGTAAGTATCTACCCGATAGTACAAGCCGACTTTTGTGCTCAGTTAAATATTGGCACGTTTAACTAGCATGTCAACAGGAAGACGAGCCGCCTGCCTCGGCCCGACATCCTCGACGAATTAACTAATTATCCCGTTGCCAAGCTAAAGCGATATTTACTTGCCTCATCAGGGCATCCTTCGCACCGGGCTTGAAAAGCTTCTACAATTTGGAGCTGTGAAAGCACAGATCTTTAATGTGAAGCCTCGGAGATCTCCGTGTGTTTTCTCACCTTAATTAGGTTAAGGCTTATAATTAACGCGCAAGACGTCTAAGAGATTTCCGCCCGTGGGGGAAAATTCCGCTTGTTAGTGACTTGGCCAGTTCGTGTTGTGACGCGTCCGGTTATGATATAAGTTGGATACGTTTCGCTATGTGGTGAAATGAGTTTTGTAAAATACGCGTGTCGGTCGTATGTCGAAAATTGTCTGAGTGTAATCGTATGCAGTTCTGTTTTTTTATATTGTCCAGTAAGATGATGATGATACACAAAAACAGTTTTTTTTCTACCGATGGGATAAATTTAATTACGAAAAAGACAAACTAATATTATAAAAGAACCTCAGTCTTCATAAGTAGTTAGTAATTATTCTTTTTTTTATGGAGAAAAGGGGCAAACGAGCAGGAGGCTCACCTGATGGTAAGTGAACGCCCATGAGCACCTGCGACACCCGAGGGCTTACGAATGCGTTGCCGGTTTTAAGAAAGAGTATGCTCTCTTCTTGAGGGTTCCCAGGTTTTAACGGTTCGGAAAGACCGCCGGCGGCAGTTGGTTCCACAGAGTGGTTTGCCGATGTGGAAATGCCTTGAAATCGCGCTGTTGGGGAACGCTGGACATCGAGGTGGTGTGGATGAAATTTTTGGTTCTGGCGCGATGTCCGATGGTGGAATTCAGATGCCGGGATCAATCCAAACAATTCCACGGAACACTCCCCGTGATAAATGCGGTAGAAGATGCAGAGTGATCAAGCCGATCTATAATATTCTATAAAATATTAAGAAATTATGTTATATATAAAATGGTACTGAAAAAATAAGTGTAGGTATATAGAATACAGTCTTAAGTTCCTTGTCTTTATTTATTACAATTAATTCCAATTCCAACGTATTAAGCTGTTTATATCAGCTGAGCAAATGCGACATCTTATAATTAATCCGTTAGCAATTTTGCAATGATGATAATAATAAATAAAAACTGTAGATATAACAGGAGTAATACGAAATATATGAATTGTATTATATTGTAATTATATAAAACCCATAAAAAGGTTATGGTGATTTTTTACTCGCTTAATATACACGGACAATCATATTTAGTAATAGTATTTAAACTATTAAAGTAAAATTTGACCCTCTAAAATCACTGTATAATGCATTGGGACTTGTTTAAGATGTACAATTCACCTAACCATGTTTGAACCGACTTGTTTAAGACGGATACATATTGAGATTGATCGTCAAAAGTCACGATTGTCAGTGTAGATCTGGTTTAAGTAAACGATCTGAAGTTAGTCTGATATGCTTATGTAATGTACATATATTTTAAAATAAATACTCTAATTTTTAATAAAATCCCTTCACATATATGGGCGCCTTACATGTATATATACTTGATATCTTACGATTATGCTCAGTCAGCTAGCTTGGGTAATGGCTATTCGAAGTGCACTTTAAAATTGGCTGAAATAATAGACTACAAATGCTGTATGCGTATGTTGGGAACAGTTCCATCGTATAAACATTTGTGTGAATGTGTTTTATGCATAGTTTATGAAACTTTTAAAACTCGTTTCTCTTATATTAATAACAATGGCCGTTATTGTTAGTCACGTCGAGTAACAAATTTAATGATTAAACGGAGAACCGTATGATTGATAGGCCGACATTTTGGGCTGAGAGACTAAAGAGATTTTTTTTATTTGCAAAGCGAACAGGACCTAATACACTTTTATATCAAATGTTAATTGCGAAGCCTAGAACTAGAACCATACCTAGCTAAGTAACTAACTAACGTATATTTGCGTTGCCGAAATTAAAGCACACTATATTATGAGATAAGCAGTAACAAGGTAGAGCTAGAAGAATAGAGAATAGCCTAGAAGATATAGTCTGTATGTAAAAATCCATCAGTTCCTGACAATACAACGTTAATCCTAATACTCTTACATGTGTATCCCATTTGTTGGGTATTTTCTTAATATGTTTTAAGCTATTAAACCATTTATTATTTCTTTTCCTCATACTGGATGCCATTATTCCAAATCTATCGTTATCGTAATCCTTATATTGGACATGGATTGTGTGCATTATGTTATCGAGATTTTATGTTAACTTTGGGCGAATATAGAATAGAAAAAGGATTAAATAAACAATGGTCGTTTAATGGTTACTACGTTTCCTTCCGGTATATTTACTCTTTGTAGTAATGTGTTTATCGGCGTATGTTTTTAGGGTTCCGTACCCAAAGGGTAAAACAGGACGCTATTACTAAGACTCCCCTGTCTGTCTGTCCGTCTGTCATCAGGCTGTATGTCATGAACCGCGATAGTTAGGCAGTTGAAATTTTCTCAGATGATGCCATATAACAGACATGATCTTTTTCTGTTTTTATATATAATGGTAGGGAACCCTTCGTGCGCGAGACAGACTCGCACTTGGCCAGTTCTTTTCCTTTTCCAAACACGTGGGCCGATTTGGATGATTCTTTCGTCAATCGAGTGTGTTAATCTTGTGATACTTTTTCACAATATGGAGACAACCAGACGCCATATGTTGTTCTGAAAACTTTATATTGCAGAACAGGAAAATGCTCTCAGGAATAAAATCGACTTTTTAAGTTCATTATTTCTTTCATTATATCATGATAAAAGTCAAGAATGGTAGCATAGTAACCAGTTTAGTATATCACACATTTCTACAGAATGGCAAATTTGTTGGCCAAGCACTGATGATGGACTACAATAGATTTTCCAGGTAGCAGTGGGCTTCTATCAAACCCCTCCCAAACAAAATACAAAGCACTGATGATGCTGGTGAAGGGATGATGATGATCATTAAATTTTTGAACTGCATAATATCACTATAATGCAAATTTTGTAATTATTTTTCCATTTTTAGAAGAAACTTAAATTGAAAATTTACTAAACTAAATTTGAGAGAAAATATCGCTCTCTTAATCTGAGCCTCTTAGTTAAATCATGTTTAAATTTATAGAGATTGTGTTTATAGAGTTGGTATAGGAAGTGATTATAACTTTTACAACATATATCTGAATTTTACTATTCTAATAGCTATCATCACACCACGTCAACAATAATTAATATTTACCTTGTAGGAAAAGTTTATTAAACATTAAAAATTATTTCATTTAAATTTTAACATGTGATAGATAGCATGAGATGTGGTTGGAAAGCATAATCGTAAAATTTTTAATTATTTGTAAAATAAACAAGTTATGTGTAAAATACACATTATATCTTAGTTCATTTTATTTAGTTAAAAAGGAAGTGTATAAAAATTGTTTAAATTAGTTTTTCTAAATCGAATGCATTTCGGCACAAGCTCGATGAATATTCAACGTTTATGACAATGGGAGAACACGCGGCGAAATTTCTCCGCTTTTACGTTTAATGTGTTATTAATGAAATACGCTTAGTGTGAGCAAAGCTGTACAATACATTTTTAAATGCCTCTGTTTCTATGATGGAAATATCGTCCTCTGATGCCAGAGTGGCTTGTGTTTTTGAACTAAGGCAGTAAAAGTATTTAAAAAAACGCATTAATTCCTAATGATATGGAATGGCACTATTTTTTTAAGTTATACCCAATCTAAACCTAACCATAAACTTGAACCATATTGTGTATAGAAGAATGAATCATACAAACAGGTATCTAGTGATTCTCACCACCTTTTACCTAGTTAACTTACGGTTACCGACTTTTTGCAGCCCACATCCGATTTAGAATACGTAAGGTTACTATTTTAAAATTTATATGGTGCTAATCTCATCAAATTTTAACGTAAGGTTACTTCTGCATGACAACAAGTTTCGAGCACAGCAACTATGTCTTGTGACCGAGTGAAACCAGCCACAGTGAAACGAGCATCTGCTGATCTACAATATGCCAGTGGAGTCACCGAATAGATTAGCACCACCTTGAAGCGGGCTATAACTAATGAAAATATAAACAGTTAAAGATTTTTTTTGTGTGGTGTTAAGCGAACTGGCGGTTCACCTGATTTTAGGTGATAACCGCCATCCATTGATAATTGTAACACTCGTAGGGTTGCCACCCACATGCGTTGTCACCTCATAATTAAGTTGGCACCGGCTACCTCACTCACCAATTGAATCGCAGAATTATTACATTTCCACTTCACGCCGGTCTTCTGTGTGGTCGTGATATGTGCTGGGAGGGACCTGCCCATTTGTGCAACAGCGTTCAGAACTGTCGCGTAGCCCTACCACAGTAAGTTACTGAGTCTTAACCATGTTTCAAGAGCAATATCTATCTACAAGGTACAGGAGTGTACAAGTTTTATTGTGAATGTAGGCTTTCAGGTAAAAGAGGCAATAAAATTCGCATGAACAAACAAACGGTTGACATAAAACAAGTCCTAACAAGTCTGTTTGTGTCCCTTTTTTTCTTTTAAAAACCTTGTCATTACTGTAGGATAACATTATTCTGTGTTGTAAGGACGTTTTACGTATATAAATTTCACGTGGACAAACAGCCAGATCCTAAGCAATCTGTATGTGAATCGCTCGAACCATTAAATTCGTTGATTCGAAAATCAATTAAAAAAACATTCAAATTTAATGCCAACAAAACAGATCGACAGGGAATCAAATAATCAATAAAAGTAAAGCCAGCTTCAGGTGGTCTACATTGCAATACTTCAAGAATCAAGCAACATTTTCTACGTAGGTGAATAATAATATTCGTGACCGATTTCTAAAATAATTGAAATAAAAACAAGTCAATATATTTACAGCTGCGCATTTATCCGTTTAGGCCTGCAATAGAAAATCATTTTGTATGCATATTTGTATACAAAATTATTTTCTTATTAGCTTCCTACTTCTTAAAATCAGCTCTAATAAAACTTGTTCTAACAGAATGCTTAAATTATCGTAAGTTTTTCCTATCAGATCCGAAGGCTTCGATGATCGTGTGTACACTTGGCCTGATTAACATAATATGTTGAGTTTGCAACGTTCGCTGAGTTAGAACATCCGCTGTGTGAGAAAAGGCTTCCTTGTATCTTGTTAACGCAAACACTTATGTTACAAATAGGTACTAAGCATTATAACAACCAACATACATAGATATTTACTTCTTTATTTTTCGTTTATTTCTCAAAGGTAAAATTTTTAGTTAAATAAGTTTCTGTTCACTAGAAAGCAACTCTGTGTACATAATAGTATTGTACTGTCACATCTTTATGATTAAGTTAAATCTATTTGTATGTCAAATTTCTGTATGTAATAAGTTGGTAAGCCTTAATAAATAAATGAATTTAACGGCAGGATTACGACAAGATCTGCTGCTGGAGATTTTTAGTTCACCCGGGTTAATAAAGTCCGGAGCATAAACATGAACAAGAGACTGGGAAATTCATCCGCCTGGGGATAAAATATACCGGTATCTTGTTAAGATAAACACCTCGAAATAACGTTAGCAAAAGACTCAAATAATTTTTGTTCTCTGCTTACTTTTTGTGTAAACAGGGAAAATTTTCCATGTGTGCGTGAATGGCCAAGTCGGAAACTATGAGGAATAGCGAAAAATATTCTAAGGCGTCTTCGGTCCAATTTTGATGAAAACTAAAACTGCTTCATTGGATTTTTGGAAAATATTCTTGGAAAGTATTCTTAAAAAGATCACTAATAAATAAAGAAACATTTAGTAATAGTCTCTATGTAAGGAACGTGATTTTTTGTTAGATTTCTCAAATACTAAGTTTTCTAACAACCATGTCTAACGGTAGCCCGGAGAAGCCAAAAAGCACAAGATAGAGATTATTAACGTGAATGGTTTATCCAGAGCTTTCACAAGATACGCAAAAACGTCATCATTTGTTATTTTAAAACAGAACCGATAAACGAAAACATTATATTTTTAGTACAAGCAAACTAGTACAGTCAATACAGATGTGTTTAATATCTATATTGACTAGTGATTAAAATTGTTATATTATCAAAGCCTAATTGGTATTAACTGGTACTTTTTATGGTAGAATATGAAATTCTCAGGTAGAAGCTTATTCTGCACGAAGAGCTTATTGGACGGGGATGTAATGTGATCTCACAGAAGACCGACGTGACGACTGAATAATTTTTTACTTGACAAGTCTTTTGTGAGGTTACGCTTATAGCTTTGCGTTTCGTGTAGCATGTCAGGTATCCGCCAAGGGAAATCGTCCTGAATATCAAGTATACCGCTCACATCATCATGCTCATATCGTCATAACGTTGAACAAAAAAATAATAGTCGGAAAAAAAATAGTGAATTGTCTTTAGCAAATCCTTAAAAACTCATGAAATATGAATTTTCTGAAAATATTAAATTAATTATAAAGCATTCACGTACAATAGTTATTAAATGCACGTGGAGAAATCATCACACGGCTGCCCGGAGGTAAATGTTTAGTAAGAGAAACCTGCGTATAATTTGGGCCGTGTCAGCCATGTGTATTTGTTGGTTGAGTGTAGCGAAATACGGTCTACCACAAGGACGCACTACACTCAATTAAAATCCGACACCCGAGTATGTTTCACTGACATAAATTTGAATGGCATCTAGGTTAATGTTGGTTAAAACGTTTACTTATTTTTGAGATTTAGTTTGATGTCAAATATTAAAATTGCTCTACATTACATCACTTTTAATAATTGACATCAAATGGATGAGGTAGTTTCATATGGTAGTACAATAATAATTATACGCGAGAAAAATAAAATAAGTGTTTCATTGTGTACCATATCATTACTTATAAATGAAAAAAAATGTCACGCTGCACGTGAATTATTAAAATTACTCTACATTAGAGCAATTTTAATATTTGACATCAAGTTTCAGAAAACAGTTTTTATATACAAGGCAGTGTCACAGTTAAATTAATATAATTATTGAAATTGATATATGGATTTGTAAACAAAGGTAATTGAACTATTTTTATTTATTGTACGAAAAATTAAATGCCCATTTAGGAAATTAAAATTATTAATGATTAATGATATCGATTATGAAAAAATAAGTGTATGACTTGTAACGATTATGATAATTTTTTTTATTTATTTGTTAGAAAGCATTTATTTAAATAATGTAAATACAATTTAAACTAACTGAAATAAATAAGTTTAATGACGGAGGTCAAGAATCTAGTAATATAAACACAATAAAATCGGTGAAACGGTTTAATGTTACCTGTTATCAATATTAAAACAATACATAAAAGTCTTTATTTAATAATAAAAAGTCTATTTGTCAGGGATAATTCACATCTGTTTCACAGAGAATACCTCACACTCGTTTCTCACATAACTGTGTCCATCTTGTAATTTTAAGTTTAAAAAAACAAGGGCTCGTGTTAAGAAGCTGTAAGTTTAGACATCATTAGAAAGATAGGGGTCTTGTTACACGAGCTTGTCGAGTACTAAGCTCTTTATTGCCTCCACGGGATCTTAGCGTGCTGCGCAATAACTACAATGCTACGATATTTAATTCTGTAATGTATACTTCTTAATTATTATCGGTGTATTAATTAATGATAAAAAATAAAAAAGAACTATAAGAAGAGCAAGAAATAATAGTAAAGAAGAAGTTTTTTATTTTCATTTGGCATTAATGCCCGGTTTCTGGAAAACTGATAATCGTAGAAGTCAACTAACCCATTTTACAGCTGATTGTCTGGTTGACTTACGATGATCAGTGTTTGAAATACCGGGTGTAAGTGTTTCATTGTATTATCAAAAAGTTTACACACTCTTGACAATCTTACACGTTCTGAGTTATCCTTTAAAGCATTTCATTTATACATTATTTGTATGCGGATTATTTTCAACTGATCAATTTATAAAATGAATACGAAAGAGAGATATTTGAAGTCGGTTTTGTTTTTTGTTAGTAAAAAAATGGAGTTGTAATTTCATCGACTTGTTAAGGGAACACGAATTAACACCCGTGTTGCTACAGCAGAAGGCACAAAAACGGAACGTTTTCCTGCCTGAGTGCAGGCATAGTGTTAAGCTTATCCTACTCTTAACGCACTATGGAGGTCACCAAGGGATGCAAGCGAAAGTATCAGTAACCCTCTATTTTCTTCAGAGGATAGAGTCTTTTATAGGATTAGATCTTTTGAAGATTTCTCCCTCGATACTAATAAATTTTGCTTACTATGGATTTCACTTTATAAATCAAAGTTTAGTTTTAAAACTTAGATTTATATTAGGAATTGTTAACGATGCGTTAAATCCCAATTTTGAATTAAATAAGATTTTGTATGTTACATATATTATTATTCACTTTTAAGTTCCTAGACACAATTGTAATTACAGTTTTAATTAAATTATGAAATATATTATTAGTCGAACAATATAACATTTTGGAAAGCTTTGTAACGGATCTTGTTTAATGAATATGGAAAAAAATGCATTATGCTCTTTTAAAATCTAACCTAACAAAGGTTTAAGTCTATGTACAATTAAATTCATACCTTCCTTCAACATATTTCAGATGCATTTGTTGTAAGTTCTTAAATCCGATCTTTGTCGGAGACGTCTGACCCGGCTCAATAAACTCAGGCTATACGCCTTGTATATGTGACTAAGGAAAATATTGGCGGGGGAATATGATACTCCGTTGAACCTTGTTAAGGCGAGCACCTCGCAATATCGTAGAAAAGGACCGAACGCCGTCGATTTCTTGTCTGTGTAAAGGTAAGAAATAAATAGTCGAAGCGTGGCTACCGTGTAACGGCGTACTGAAAAAGATATATGGCAAAACGTAATAAAACAGGTATCACTTGTACTTTCAATAGCACAGTCATTAAAACTGCATAAGTATTTGAATAAAACTAATCAGACTACAGCTACCGATCGAGCCACGGTCCAGGCTTTTCGGGGACGCTCGAGTCGCAATGCTAAACGGGTACTGAGCAAAACCCCAAGCCAAGGTTCGGGGGCTCTGAGCCTAGTTACTCCATGGAGCGTCCGCCAAAACGTCGTAAGAGCTTGGTGGCCCCCATACCGGTGAAAATAATAATAACGTGACTACCCGGCCGAAGCTCCCTCGGGAGCCCTCGAGCTTAGTCACCCGTAACCTAGGCTAGGTGCCCTCAGCGCCCGGCCACCTCAAGTCCGGTGGATCTCTGAAGGCCTCTCAAGGCCAAACAGTAAACGGTCCAACGCAAAAAAAAATTGAAGAAAAAGTTCTGCGATACCAAAACTAAACGGTGGCCTATGGAGGCCGTTAAACTAATTATAAGTATTTTTATGTGCACTATATTATAAGGTTATTATTTATTGCTTTACAATCGAACTGATGACTGCCTGTGTCGACCACGTGTTTTTATTGGTTAAGTGTGACGGACACAGTCTCCCGCAAGGACGAGACACACTCAATTAAAACCGACGCCAAGGGCTCATACTGCCGAGAATATTCCGCTTAAATAAATTTGTATCGCACTTCATAAATTTTAAACGTTATCTTTAGTTAGAATTTATGTTACAAGCAACGATCGTGTGATGTTAATTATATAAAATGTGATATCTACATGTTCACTTTTAAACTGAAACTCGAGTAAAATAATTATTTTAATGCATTTTCAATGAAGAAGCTTGAAACCTGCCATTTTATATTTTACAATTGTATAAAGCTTTTTGTTCTCACTTATGAGAACATAAGTATGATTGATTTAACTACTGTTTGTCGAGTGATCGATATTCAAAATCATTATGGAAAACTTTGATGAAAAATTATTGATTCAATAAAAATGTATATAAATAAACAGTGTTCCAACATTTTTAGAGATCATACACCTGAAATAGTTCTGTACCATAATAAAGGTAGAGAAAAGCAAAAGCAAGAGTGAATTTTAAATTGTATTTGTATTGTATTCTGATGGCTTCGGTGAAGAGAGTCGTGGATTTGATTCCTACACGGGACAATTATTTCTGTAACCCACAGATAGTGGTGTTTCGCATCTGGGTGTTTGTCTACATGAAATTTATGTTTGTTAAAACGTCAACACAGCATAATTTAATTTTATCCATATTTTTTATCAAGCAGTACTTTATTGGATTCCATTTTCATTCGTCCTTATTGTCTTAGATCCATACATAAAATATATATATTATAACAATGAAAATCAAAAGATAATCAAACCAAGTTTAACGGCAAGTTATAAATGCACTTTCGCTCAATGATTGTTGCGAGTTAACGTGGTCTCTGATCCATTTGTGTTTCTAATTTTAAACAGAGCCGTCTACGTTTTCAGTGCTAACTTTTGTTAAAGTTTCAGGAGGGATCATATTGAATTTTGTGTGAAGATTTCCTCTGAGAAACTTTTGGTTATATAAAAAGTTTCAGAATTACATGAAATATAAATTTTCAACGCTTTGTTATGTTGTTCTTTAACGTTTCGTTACGTTTTTATATTCACACTTTTTATAAATTTAAAACTAAATTTATTCAATTTCACCGCATTTTAACATTTAGTGATAGGATGGTTATTTTGGCAAAGTTATGCCGATGTTTAACAACGTTGTACAGTAGCAGTTTTTGCATGTTTATCGTAGAGCACACCTGAGGAGCACGTGGACGGAGTTTGAGTACTTATAAATATTTGGACTTCATCAATAAACGTATACAAGATTATAAATCTATGACTCAACTAAAATTGCAAAGGTAAGAACGATAATACGGAAAAACTAAATAAGAACCTATTCCTTAAAATGTAAAGGTACTACAAAATCCATGACAGATGAGATATATGATTGTGAAACTTTACTACAACTTAATCGAATATTATGTCAATTAAGTTAGACATGTATTTGTCTAGATAAATATCATTATAAAATGCCCTCAAGGGGCAGGAGTCTATGTTCCTTTACGAGGGGTTATGGTTTTTCAAATCTTATAGAATCGTAGAGGTAGTCTACATAAAATAGAGACCTCTTTTACTAAGACTGCTTAAATAAATGCATGTGACTTATTTTGTTTTGATTTCTTTACACTCGATATAAAATAGCCAGTTGGAACAAATGACAAAAACATGAGAGTTCTCTTTCAGCAGGCTCTTGAAAACAGGAAAACAATGTTAGGTAACTAGGTGAAGGTGTGTACATTATTAGAAATTTTAGTAAAGTAATCATAACAATATATAAATATCAATGTGTATATAAAATAATAAATACAAATACATACAAACATTTATTTTCAAGTAAATAAATAGTGCCTCTTGGCTCTACTACGAAATTTATGTGACAAAATGATAAATATTTATAATAGGAGTAGTCCGAGAGAAATGGAATTGTTTTATATAGTAACATTATTTGATTATATCTTCTTTTTATATAATTTATCACTTACTTTGAATAGCTGAGTCGTAATATCTTCGTATGGCAAGAAAGTATTCTATGGGTTTCCAAAATCGTAAGCCACTAATGTCCACGTCTAGACGACGTCCCCCGGAAACCCCAAAGCTCCCGATAGGGATTTTGTAACGTTAACTCCGCATCCGCAGCTTTAACGTTATTCGAATAATATCATGTTATCGGCCATAGCTCTATAACGGAACCGATGAAGTAAAATTTTATGTGTATTGTTCAATAACATCTAAAATATAAACAAGGTATCCTAATTAAAATACGCAAATTTATTTTTTATCCTATTATAGTTGAATGCAATAACATAAAAACATTGAATGCCCAAGAAAAGCCAATAATACGGTTGCACTTTAATGTTGTTTATGACGAGCCTGCACATAAATGCCTCGGCCTGTATCATCTATGTATGTTTATGTGCCAAGTGTGGCAAAATACAGTCTTTCGCGACGAACTCAATTAAAATCTGACATCAAGCACCCACACTATGGAATATGTTCCGCTTGCATAAATTTGCCACGCATTTGTATTTCAAACTTATGAAGTAATAAAACTTACCTGTATGATGTGAAATTTCGAACTGGATAATGCTTAAAAGCTTCAATTATGGAATCCTTATTTATTATATAGCATGGTGTTACAACCGCGACATTAAATGAACACAATTCTAACTTTACTTGCCAATAATCATAAAAAATATAAACGTTAAAAGATCCATATAGTAAAGCCACGTTTTATATTTCTACCTATACGTTACCATGTTATATTAATTCCATTTACAAATGTAGTTAATAATCTAGGTCTGCTTATTGACAATTCCTTGAACTGGAGGATATGTCTTACCGAAATAAATCGTAAAGTTGCCACCTTACGATCTCTTTATCGTTCAAAACATTTTTTTCTCTTGTTAGACAGGTCCGTTTTACTGCTACCGCAATAAAATGCGAGGGGATTAAAAAGGGGTTAATTAGTACAGTCCAAGGCTATATGAACTTCAACTATAAAGAGGCCCTTATCAACCAGGGGTATGGATCGGGCGACGGTTCGCGTGTTCGCACAATCCATGAAGCACAAGGACTGAAATACGCGTCAGTCGCTTTCATGCGTACAAAAGTGAGCAAGCTACACAACAGCGTTCAGCATGCCATAGTGGCCCTTTACTACACGGACGACTGTGACGGCGCAGCAGGCCGCATTATCGAAAAAGCCATGGCGGCATCAACCTGCGATAAGAGATTATAACGTCCATCTCCCTGTAACAAATCTAAATATAACACAAAAACATATATATATATATATATATATATATATATACATATTTAATAAAAAAGTATAAAAAAAATATCAATAAATGTAAACTCACTGGTGCACCGTTACCAGCCCGGTTGACGTACGCGGCGGTGACAGCCCAAAAAGAAAGTAAAAAAAAACATGTTAATCAAAAAAGAGTACGGACCACGAGTCTGTAGAGTAATATTTAAAAAAAAAAAAAACGTTGGAAAAGCCAAAAATTGTCAACATTTACATCTGTGCACGTGAATATTGCCACATTAGGAAAGTAAAATGATTATTAATCTGTTGAATAAAGAAATAACTTAATCCTATTTACTCTTTGTTTTACTAGGAGCTGAAATATGTTATCCTTTGGGGCTGTTAGCACCGGAGATAGCGGCATTTTGCAACTAAGTAAGATTTAAGATTGCTTAAGTTATAATTATTTAACGCTTTGTGAAGAAAAGAGGTAATTATGAAGTTTGCTGAATAAATCTATATTAAAAGTAAACGCTACTATGTACCTATGTACTATTATAGTTAAAAACTAAAAAATACCCTTTTGTTGATAATCGAACTAAAAAGCAGAAAATAATTTTAAATTTAAATTATGAATAGTGTGATTGATAAGAAAAAAAAATTATTATTGAAAGCATGGGGGTGCTTGGCCAATTGTTATATTTTAATGACAGATATTGGTAAAAGAAGAGTCATTATTGAAATATCTTATACGGCTTTTAAGCCTAAATAGCAGCTTTTTGTACTTTTTTTAGTTCTGCTAACTACAAAAACGTGTTATTTATTTTTTAAACTTTTTTAAACGCGTACTTAGCACAAAGACACTACCGGTTATCGGATTTGTAAAACTGCTAATCCTGAAGGTCCAGATCGGGATAATGGGACACACTATTTAAATTATTGCATTGTCATCGGTCCTCGATAAGTGTGAAAAGTTTCATGAAGTGGGTGAAAATCACGTTCGAAGATTCCGTTACATTGAATTATGTATGGATAAAGTCATACAGACCAAGCTTAAAAGGGTGTTGAATAAGCTCAGAGGTTAAATTGTTATAGATTCCAATGACACATGCTTAATAAATATAACGTTTATAAAATGTAATGTTACTTATAAAAAGATATGTATTTTATTTTGTTCTTTAACAAACGTTTAAGATGTGAAAGCAGCGATTAAACTGTACAAAATACTAGAACTAAAAGCACAAGGAAATAAATCTTTCATTTCTACAAGGATCAAAAATATAAATCTTGTTATTAATTTCAGGTTGCTTAAGTATTATAATATCAAAAGCAAAACCAGATGACAGAGGTTAACCACTACGTAAAGTAATATAAACATTTCAAATTTACTTTAATTTATAAATCATGAAAAAGTGTTACGCTAAAATCCTGTTAGGGTCGCAGACTACGCCATATTTCAACCGAGTTAGATTTAACTCGAGGGCTGCCATGCTTTTGATTCATATTTTTTACGCCAAATAAAGTTGTAACGAGCCGACTGATAATTCAAAAACTGCAGTGAAGAAATTTTCTACAACCCTCGTTGGGAACAAATACCCAAATACGGAACAATAATCTGTGGATCTAACAAGTACTTGTCCCACTTGAGACTCGAACCCACGACTCCCGGCGTCGAAGCCCATGATAGCCAAGCAACTGCGCTACCGAATCGACAATATCTTAAAATCCCTATGGTATTTTATCTGTATGCGATGCGGATTTAAAAAAAAAAAACAAATGATACTGGTTTTTTATTTATTGTGCAAGCAAAGTTATTGTTTCGGTGCTTCTATAGATAATAAAAAATATTATCTTCATTTTATCGGAACATTATGATATTAAATTATTTCATTATTTTACATCACTTTGCATCTACTTATTCTATACATGTTTCTAAATTTTTATTTTAGATTTCACGAGTACTTCTTGGCTTATTTACTTTTTTAAATGAAATATGATTAAGCTAAGCTTATTTCAATAATACAGAGGCAATGATTAAATATTATATTAAAGGGTGTCCATATTCATTATTAAACTTTAATAAGATAATACTTTAGAACGCGGGCAGCGGGAAAAAATCATGAGGTTTGCAATGCAAATGTATTGTCGGGATAACAGCGCCCTTGCGTTATTGGGGTACTAGCTGCTGCCCGGGACTACGTCTGCGTAGAATAGGCTGAAGGCGTAACATTCAGACAGAAACACAGATATACATAAAATATGTATGTAAATTATAGCCTGTCTTATTCTGATGTATAAGCTATATTATTGTAGTTTCATAAAAATCCATTTCGATATTGGGTAGCAACATTTTGAGCTTCTAGTTCCAAGAGTGATTAGATAAACGCTGCTTGAAATAATAAAGAAAAAAATCAAGTTGCATGCCTATAAAATTGAAACAATTTTACTTAATTCCAACATTCATGTTACGAGGACTTAGCATAGTTATAACAACAACATTATTTTTTATATTATATGAACATCAAACATAAAACTTTATAAATATTTTCCATAAAATTTTATTTTATAATTTTTTGTACAGTTCGTAATATCCTTTTGCAATTAAATGCCTGTGCAAGGTTTTGCTGCATTTTAAGTTTTTAAACCCAATCGGACCTCTGGTTTAATAAGCTCGAGTAATTAATTATCCACTCGAAAAATACTGCGGCACACTTTTTAGGATAGACTAAAATTTCTCAAATTATTGTTCGAAAACTAAAAACGCTTTGGCATCGTATGTAAATATAAATGTTAAAACTAGTCTATTGGCGAGTGCATAAGTATCATTATTTTAGGAGAGTATTAAAAAGGCTTTAATATATTAACATAGTATAAAAAAACACATCTGTGACGAAAACGAAACGTAGGTTTCTAAATGTCTACGCCTCTAATGATCTCGTGGAGACGAGACCCCACGGAAACCCCAAAGCTCCTGATAGAAATTTTGCATCCGTAGCTTTGATGCTAGCCCCAAAACGCCATCGCCCATTGCTTCCTACTACTTCATGTTTTTTTCTAAAACTTTTAATGTATGATAAAGTACAGATGTGGCTGTATATTTCTTGTGTTTGAATATTAAAATTAGGTTTTTTTTTAAATGGAGCAAGAATTTTTTTTTTTAAATAAGTAAATGTGTGGAAAGTCAATGGATGCAGGTGCCTCAGGGTCGTGCTTCGTGGTGGTCTGGTGGGGCAGCCTATATTCAAAAGTGGACTCGAACCAACCATTATGATCATGACGATGATGATGATGTCATTTTTAGTGATTCCCAATGCCCATCACCACCGCATCTTTTACAGATACGTAGCAAACTTTACAAACAATATACTAATATTTCTTATGCTCAGAATTCAGTTTGTACTAAAAAACTTAATGTCATTGTGAATATGAAGAACGTGTAATAATGTATTTTCAACACTACACATAGTAAAGTGTCTACTAAAAGTACTAGTGTCTAAACAATGAACATTTACTTAAAAGATTGAATGCATAAGATAATTCAATACCATGGTTGAAAGAAATCCAATAAATGTACCGTAAGATAAACCTTTATTTTGATTGGTTCAATGTGGGGAAACACTGTATCCCGCAAGGACGCGCTACACTCAATTAAAATACATAGAATCGAGTATGGAGAATCCATACTACCGAGTGTATTCAATTTGCAATACATCTTGTTTTTTTTATCAAGATGGCAGTCGAGGTGGCTTGTATTCACCTGATGTGTATGTATGTATGTTTGTCCATCCCAATATTCACTTTTAACTACTAAACGGCTTAATCGATTTTGATGAATTTTATGTCCGTAGATTCTTTTTTAATGCGCGATTGTTACTGGGTGTATTAAAATTATTATTTTAAAGTATTATTTTAATTTTAATTTTTTTGTCTATTTTATTTATGAAATTGATTAATAGCCCTTGAATGATTATTTTAACTTAAATTGTGTTAATTCCAAAACTGAATGTATTAAAAATATTTAATATAATTCTGTAGTAAGAAATAAACAATAGAAAGAAATAATTTCAATGTCAGTGTTATAATTAATGAACAGCACCGACATCGATTGGCTAGAAAACGTTGTGTAAATGTGTCTTGAAATATTTCTTATATGTATTTATTTCCAGCCTGTTGAATAATCCTATAAAAAATTCTACGAACTTTTTTTTTTCATAATAAGAGATGCTATCCTCAGTTGCAGTTAGGATCACAGATAGCGGCATTTAGCACATTCCGCTTCGTGCTCTCGTACGGAACGGACGTCTCTCTAAGACGGAGGGCACATGCCACCCGAATTAGACGCCACTCGCAACCTCGGTTGCAATTTATATCTTGTGCAAATAGTGCAGTAGTTTAGTGTTAGTGTAGTGTTGTGCTCGCAGGCAGGTTCTTGTTTTGTAAGTAGAATCCTACACACACTTCTCGCCTCAGAGGCGGCATTGTTTCATTTATTAACTGTGTGCTTGTTGCAATAGGCGACAGCTAGGTACCCACCCTAGCGCACCTTAAGCGCAGGCAAATTAGTTGTTATTTTTAGGCACACTCCTCCCTGCCGCAAGGTGGGGAGGCTTATTTAGCTCACACACGCCGGCGGGGCTACAAGCCCCAAAGGTACTTACGTCGCGATGGGCTCCCTTTTCGAGGAGTTCGTTCGCAGAGAATGCCCCGCTATGTGGGAACGTTATCTTGCCTATGCAGCCGAGCATAGGCAAGTAGCTGAACTCGCATCGCCGCCATTGCCCGCGCCGTCTGCGCCCGTTACCACGTCGCCCTCCGCGACCTTAGAAGCCCCCGTCGCTTCGGCATCCGCTAACGCGAACTCGCCCGTAGCGCCTTCCGTGCAACCAAACCCGACCTCTTTCCGGTCCGTCGTACCCGACTCACAATCGGACGGCGGATCGGACATGGAGGTCGAAGCGACCCCCGCTGAAAATGCGAACGCCGACGGCTTCACCGTCGTTAAATCGCGTAAAAAGGGCAAGAAACGCCCCGCTACCGACAGCGACCCCGAATGTGAGGCCGCCTCAACGATCCGTCCCACCGCGACGCCTGCCAAAAAGGCAGCCGCGACTGCCCAGTCGGAACCGACATTCGCCTCCGAGCGAAAAATCAAGCCACCGCCGCCAATTATCATACAAGAAAAGGCAAAGTGGCACCAAATATGTTCATGGTTCGAACGCCATAACATACGAGACCCCCGGTCCAAAAATACGCATATGGGTATCCACGTATACCTCGATTCTACGGACGATTTCCGCCGCGTAACAAAGTACTTGCGCGAAGCTAAGGTAGGTTTCCACACCTACTCACTACCCGAAGAGCGTAAACTTCGGGTCGTAATCAAGGGCGTCCCGAAAGAGTCGGATGTCGATAGGGCTAAGGTCGACATCCGCACTCAGGGATACCCTGTTCACGCCGTGCGTCGCCTCAGGCACCCTCGCACCCGTGTCCCTATGGACATGGTCATGGTGGAACTTGACCCTACCCCGGAAGGTAAGGCCATTTTCAACCTAAAGAGGGTCTGTGGGCTCAGTGACTTATTCATCGAGCCCCCGCGAAAATCAGGTGTTGTGGCACAGTGCCACAACTGTCAACATTTTGGCCACACGGCCAATAATTGCTTCGCTCACCCTAGGTGCGTCAAATGCACCGGTGACCACGGCACAACCGAGTGCACGAGGCCAAAAGATTGCGCAGATCCACCGGTGCTACGTTGCCCAAAACCGCGCCCGTAAAATACGTTCCCGCGCCCGTACCCGTCACAAACGCCTGGGCGAAACCCCAGGTGGCCGCGCAGGTAATCACGACCCCGGTCGCTTCACGACCGATTGCACAATCGCTGCCCGCCTGTCAAACGGCGCCGCGGCCGCAGGTGCAGCCAACTTCATCGGTTTTCGCCGAAAACAAGGACGACCCGTTCGCGCAAATCGCCAACATCTGCAGCCTATTAGACCGAATCAATAGGCAGGAACTCGCCGTATTGTCCGCGAAAATAGCGGCCGCCACATCTGGCAACGAGCGCCTTAGAGCAATCAGCAAACACAAAACGCTTGTAGAAGCCCTATGGGCTTTTACGAGCCAACCATAAAAAGACATAATAGTCCGCGCAATAAAACCGCGCTCCGCCGCGTCGTTAATTAGAACCATAAAAACTTTAATGGGAAGTACAACCGCAGGTAGAACAAAACCTCGGGCTCTGGTTGTTTCGTATTTCAACGCAAACGGCATAAAGGGTCAAAGGGACGAAATCGCAGAATTCACCTCTTTAGCTTATCCGATAATTTAAACTTTAGCATAGTCGCTCCCGCGACTCCCACTAGGTATCCTACGGTGGACAACTACCAACACGCGTCACCGAGTGTCCTAGACATCATGTTATTCAGGGAGGTCTCGCTCGACATCGAGTCGATAGAGACAATCCATGAACTAGACTTAGACCACAGGCCCGTCCTGTGTAAACTGGGCCAGAACGCCGGCGCGGTCCCTCCGACCAAATCCGTAGTGGACTGGCATCGTCTTGAGGTCAAACTCAAGGCCTTGGACCCCCAGGACTTAGTAGACTTACCCGAGACGATAGCTACGTTCGATGACGCAAATCGAGCGACAGCGAGTCTCCGAGAAACTATTACTTCCGCAGTCACAGATTCGGAACGGACGGTGAAACTGTCGGGCGACCGACGGTTTAACTTTCCGCCCGACCTAAGACTGCTAATTAGACAGAAAAATGCAGCCAAACGCGCCTTCGACCGATACCGATCGGAATCGAACCGAACCCTACTTCGACGCCTTCAGCTAGAAGTCAAAGATCGTGTATTGGAACACCGACATACAACGTGGGACACTCTCCTAGAGGACATCGAGCCATCGCACACCGCCTACTGGCGATTGGCCCGCAATCTGCAAGCAGACCCCCGCGAATCTCTACCGCCGTTAATTAGACCTAATAGCGCTTCAGTAGCCCTAGATGACTCCGAAAAAGCCGAATGCCTTGCGGACAACCTAGAGCAGCAATGTACGCCATCGCGCGAACACATCGATACAGTCCACCTAACGGAGGTGGACCGCGTAATCGAGACTAGGGCTGCGCTTCCACCGGAAGGAGATCCTTTAAGTTCAGTGACCCCAGAAGAGGTCCAAGATATTATTAAAAATTTAAAACCGAAATCCGCCCCGGGCCCAGATAATATCAGTAACAAAATTCTAAAAGCTCTCCCTGGGCCGCTTATCTGTTTACTGGCGACCATTTTCAACACTCTACTCTCCAGTTGCTCCTTCCCGGACGACTGGAAGCAAGCCACGGTTATCGGCATTCGCAAGCCGAATAAACCAGCCAACCAGCCCTCTAGTTATCGTCCCATCAGCCTCCTCAGTTGCCTGGGGAAGCTCTACGAGCGGCTCTTATTAAACAGGCTCAAAGAGCACGTATTTTCCAACGGCCTTCTGCCCACGGAACAATTCGGCTTTCGAGCTAGACACTCTTGTCCCGACCAGTTATACCGCCTAACGGAGCACATCCTAAAAAGCCTTAACCACCCGAAACATATCAGTACAGGGGCTCTTTTCTTTGATGTCGCAAAGGCATTCGACAAGGTCTGGCACAACGGCTTGCTTTACAAGCTGTACACGCTCAAAGTGCCAGATAGGCTCGTACACAACATCCAGGCCTTTTTGTTGAATCGCTCTTTCCGATATCGAGTCGAGGGCACCCTCTCCACAAGCCGCCGCCTCACGGCCGGCGTACCACAAGGCTCCTGCCTCTCACCTTTGCTCTTTACGCTCTACACGAGCGACATACCCAAAGACCCCCACGTCAATCTCGCGCTTTTCGCGGATGCGCTTTTTTATTCAGACCGCAACCTTAGAATATTAACCACTCGACTCCAAAGCGCTGCCGACCGCCTCGGCGATTGGTTCCGCAAATGGAGAATAGAAACAAATCCCGAAAAGAGTGTGGCGATTCACTTCACACGAAGTACTTACCCGTCACATCTTTATAATGGCCCTCGCCAATGCAGAAAGTTGGGGCAAATATCCCTTTATGGCCAACCGCTCCCCTGGGAGAAAAAGGTCAAATACTTAGGAGTCACTTTCGACTCGCGTATGTCATTTACTACGCACATTAATAACGTTCGTAATAGAGCCGCGTTCGTCTCCGGCCGGCTACACAATTTAACTAACGCTAAAAGTAAAATGCCCTTAAGGCACAAATTATTATTATATAAGACCTGCGTACGACCTATTATGTCCTACGCATGCATGATCTTCGCCCACACGCACCCTATTCGCTTGTACAAGCTGCAAATAGTACAAAATAAGTTCATCCGCCGTGCAACCGGTGTGCAGTGGTATCAACGCAACGTCGATCTGCACAGCGATTGCAGACTCCCGACGATTCGCGAATATTTTAAAGACCTGACCAAACGGTTCTTCGATAGAGCCGAACATCATCCCAACCCTCTGGTGGTAAGCGCAGCAAATTACCAACCCGACACAAACGCGAACGTCAACAAGCGTCGCCCGCGAAACGTCCTCATCGACCCGGTCGAGGAAGGGGACTTAGATACGCCGGACCCACCGCCGGGGGTCCCGCCGGATAACACTACACCCACAGCTAGTGTAACAACAAACACAATGGTTCGCCCTCGCCTCCGAGCACGGCGAGACCAACACAACGCGTACACAAGGTACACGCGTTCCAGGGCGGTTCTCACCGCCGCCAGCCACCGATTAGCTAAAAACACAGTCGACGGCCATCGGGGTCTCGGTCCGCACCGCAACTTCGATGGCCCTTAGATGACATGTCGTAGTTAAACGCACGCATGAGCACATGCGCGGCCCTACCCACAGCGGAGGGCCCAAACCCGTGGGTTCTGGCTAGCCCACCGGTTCTGCGTCAGATGAAGCTTTAATAGTCTCGGGACTGAAATCAAAAACATCAGTTAATACAAGATACAAGAGGCATTTAGCAAATAAGATATAATAGGGCTTTAAAATCACTTGTAGAAATGAGGTAGTAGTTACATAGTTTGTTTGATAATTTTGTGTGATAATTATACGTAGTTGGGAATGTTAAATAGCCTTAAATATTAATGGAGAAGTAACACATCGATGTGATTATAGTTTCGTTAATCGATCCAGGCGCGATACGTAGGGTATTTATTTGTTTTCCATTTGGTGCTTCCTGAAAGCGGTTAATTGGACTTTATAGATAGATAGTCTATAATTATGTTTACATTTAAACAATACGTGGCAGATAATTTTTAAAGTCTTAGTTCAGTTTTATAAATTACAACTATAGTAATATAATTAAAACTATATACACGTTTGTAAGAAGAAAAATAAAAAAATAACTGGATCATTTTAAAATGTCTACCAAAGTTTATATTTCTTATGGTTGCGAATTCACAAAAAATATTTTGTCATACTGTTTACTTGATTTTTGCGCCGCAGGCGTTTTAATTATGCGGTTGACGGGAGGTTTACGCTGGCTTAATTAATTCAAGGTGTAACCAATTTGCTGTTGGCATGTCATAATGCTACATTATCTTCGCAGTTTTTACAAGACCAAACTTTGACACAGAGGGCTTTGTCAAATTACATTTGAATCATTATTTTATTTCATTTATTTTATCACATCAAAATACATTTGAATTAACTAGTACAGATAAATAATATTAATAAATTTTAGGACAACAGACAATGTCCGTTTTTTGTGTTTTTTGTGTCTTGTCATCAATATGCATTCAAATATGAATTATATAGTGTACATTATTACTTATACATCAAAGTATATTAGGCAATAAATTAAGCTAAACTAAAGGCTAAACTTTTATTACATTTTTCGAAAACGGTATGTGAATCCAAGAAGAGTCATAAGGTTCTTCTTCTTTTTCCTATTTATTTTACAGCGAGAATAAACCTTTGACCATTGTATCTCAGAGAACTTTTTACATTTATATCCTTCGTGTAAACATTTCACAAATGACTGGTAGTAAAGTAAAAGTAAAGTAAAGTAACAGCCTATACATGTCCCACTGCTGGGCAAAGGCCTCCTCTATACAGAGGGTATCAGGGCATAGTCCACCACGCGGCCCCACTGCGGATTGGCGGACTTTACATATTTTCGAAATACATTTTTTTTTGTTATTATTCCGAAAATATGCAGGTTTCCTCACGATGTTTTCCTTCACCGCGGAGCACGTGATAATTCAGCACTTAAAGTTAAAAACTTCATTGGTGCCGGCACCGTGGATCGAACTCAGGTTGCTCGAGTATACATTGAATTAAGGCGAGCGCCCGGACACTGAGCTATCACGGCTCATAGCTCGACTGGTAGTTATGTCATTTTAATTTTTTGTTATAATAACGTGTGGGCTTCTGTAAAGAAACTCTAAGTTTATACATCATTAGAAAAGACAACGAGGTCTCATTATACGAAGTTGTGGAGTACTAAGCTCTTTATTGCGTCTACGGGATCTTAATGGACTGCGCTGCAATTTAATGATACGGTGCTTAAAGCTGTGGCTTTTATTTATTTTTGGTGAACTATTTACTTCATAGTGGCTATTTTCGTCTACGGATTTCTCTATTGGATGAAATTAACCATTTTCTTAGAATCGCTCAATACAAATTATAAAAAATATAGAATGGAACCAAGTAATTGTGTAATACCAATGTAAGATAAATAAAAATTAATTGTAAAATAACATATAATTGAAAGCATTTACAATAGATAATAAACGGCAAATAGAAAAGAAATTAAAGTCAATAGACTTTCGCTTCGTTGTTGCCGCTTGATTTTCACAACATCATCTACTTTTCTAAGTTAACCTTTAAAACAATGAAATTTCGAACATAATGAACGGATCTAATAAGTTACAGACTTTCACTGAAAAAGTTGAAGTAATATTTATAGTATAAAATATTTGTTTTTAATTTAATTTATTTAGGACACATTTTAACGCAACATTCTCTGGTCCCAAACTAAGCAAAGCTTGTACTATGGGTACTAGAAAACTGATAAACATACTTTTCGTTTTGTAAATAAATACATATATAAAACACCCAGACAATAGAAAAACACCATGTTCATCACACAATAATTTTCCAGTAGTGGGGTTCGAACCCACACCCTCTGGCGCAGGAGGCAGGTACACTACCCACTACGCCATTCGGGTTGATAATCTTAAAATATTACATATTTCAAAGCTTTTGCTAAGACAACTTGTCTTGAAAAATTTTGTGTATCCAAATATGGATGAGTACTCAATTTTCACGAGGAAGTTTGTTATAAAATAATATATTTTCAATTGTTTTAATAATTTTAACTCATCCAAACTGCGTTTAGAAAAAAATCCACGGCGTTGTTAAAGTCTACAGACAAGTTATTCGTTAAAAAGTCAACATTTAACTACGTCGCACTTTTCTCATAAATCATCGTCAAGCTTACCTGACGGGCGCGTGGCCGGAAGAGAAATACTTGAATTTCCCAGGTAAACGTTTACGAGTTTATGAAACTGTGATTAAACAAGATTTTTAAAAGAAAATCTAAATATCTCATCACAGACAGAAACTATTGTATTTATTGCTTGAAAATCTTATCCGAAACAATGTTATAGAATTCGTAATTTAAGTAAAATATGAGTGTAAGAAAAGCATTGCTTGTTTGAATAAAAGTTTCACGTAAATATATATATATATATATATATATATATATATATATATATATCATTTATAATAAAAAATTCTTTAAGAATCATAAAAGTAGTAAAGTAAAGTAACAGCCTATACATGTCCCACTGCTGGGCAAAGGCCTCCTCTATACAGAGGGTATCAGGGCATAGTCCACCACGCGACCCAACTGCAGATTGGCGGACTTTACATATCTTCGAAATATATTTTTTTATGATTTCGAAAATATGCAGGTTTCCCCTCGATGTTTTCCTTCATCGCTGAGCACGGGATATGTCAGCACTTGAAATTAACAATTTCATTGGTGCCGGCACCGGGGATTGAACTCAGGTTGCTCGAGTATTGCATTAAAAGCGAGCGCCCGGACATTGAGCTATCACGGCTCTAATTGTTTTGTTAAGAAATGACAACCGACTATATCTTGTAAGTGTCAATGTGTTGCCAACGATTTGAGAAAGTGGGCCCTGATTTCCAATCTCCTCTGACGATACACATGAGTATAATAATTCTACTTGACCCGGGCCCGCTGAGTTGGTGTTGACTTTTCCGGAGAAACCTTCGTATTCGTGAAGCAGAAGCTGTTGCGTGGAAATACCAAAGTAAAACAGCGTATCTGTGGTCACTAGACAAATTCAGTTGTTTTACTTCATACTAACCTACCATCAACTTCTGAATTATTTTTTTTATGTGAAAAGTTGCCAAACGAGCAGACGGTTCACCTGATGTTAAGTGAATACCGCCGCCCATGGACATCTGCAGCACCCGAGGATTACAGATGCGTTGACAACCTTTTGAAAATTGGGCTCCGGCGACTTCACTCACCAGACGAAACGCGAAAGTATTTGTCATACTTCCACTTTACGCTGGTCTTCTGTGAGGTCGTGGTACTTAACCGGACGGGCCTGCCCATTCGTGCAACAACCGAGGCAATTATTTATTTTGTTCCTATGAAAACTTAATAATTTACGGTATAATAAATGGAGGCTTGTAGTGTTGCTGGTCTTGATTCAATTTCATAAATTACAAGAACATTTAATTTTTTTCTCGCGTATTATCCTTTGATGTTTGATACATCAAGCGTAGTGGCTGAAGCGGCTAAAATGTAGTTACAAATTACAGATGTCTGCAATCGAACGGTTTACGATAGTTATTTTATTGATCTTTTTATTTTTCGTGTTTATTGAAGACCCCATTCCTGAGAGCGATGCGATGTTAAAAATTAATTAACCGCTTTAATATCCGTAAAAATAAAAAAGACTTTTATGCGATTAGTGATGGTAAGAAGATAAAACCGACCAATCTTCCTTCAAAAAGTATTACAACATAATAATCTATGGGAATCTAGTGATCAAACTAATTTATAAGCGATCGGATGATTACGATACAACACTATCTGTACTAAGGCTTGGTTTATTATTCACGTAGGCAACCCTAACGTTGTGCTTACAAATTTATGTTTTCTTAACAGATCAGGCGCTTCGAAGATCATGTGTGCACTTGGTTTAATAATATTCTCTTTACATAATACGAGATTAAACATATTTTGTTGCATTAAAACTACTTCGTTGTACGTTGCAAATGTTTAAAATATTATATATATTTTATGTATATATTTATTTTTGTCATATTTTTCATAAAACAATCATAATGATAACCTTTTTTCCAGTAGTATTGATTGAATAAATTATTGTTTTTTGTAGTTCACTATTTATGTTACATGTTTGTGCAATTGAATATCTCGTCTGCTTTGTGCTGCTTTTTGAAGTGTTCGAATTTCTAAATTAACATTGAAAACCATTCACCATGCATAATAAAATTGATCTTATAAATAAGTTGTCAAACTTACATACAACAAGGTAGTAAGGAAATTCCTTTCTGGGCTGGAAAACTCAAGTGCAACATAATAACAACTGCTGTTAATAGTGTGTCCGTGATTTTAATGCTAACATTAATCCCTAAAATGGAAATGAAATCTTGAATGTACGTTTAAATTAAAGTTATCACTTAGTCACAAGTAAGAAATATATTTAAGCTGTCATAATGAAGTTACCGAAGTCGTACGTCAAAGACAGTGGTCGAAGAAGCCACAAACTTCATGATAAAGATTTTTGTCAACTCAGTGTCCGTATATTTGATAACTTAATCGAACGTTATCGTCAATTGCTGTATTATTGATCCGGTGAGTTAAGATGTCATTTGTCAGAACCTGCAGTAACGTACCGGTAAAATTATACATTTAATTAATAAAATAGTAAAATATAATCAAGATAGCTTTTATTATAGGCTTTTTTAAAACATATTAGACAAATTTGAAATATTCTTCAAATTGTGGTCTTATTATGAGATAATAGCCTAAAAATCGTACGCAAGTAAACAAGAATTTCTCGACTGATTGTTGTTCGCATTTTATGGTCTCTGGGTGTTAAATTTTATCTGTGATCTATTTCTAAAGCACGATTATTGATAAACTACAGTTAATTATACACACCGGTAGCATAAATATTCGTCCCAAATCCCAAAATGGACCCAAATTTTGTATAAGCCGATAATAGCAACCTATCCAAAGTAGAAATGTTTTTATGGTTGCATTACTATGCTGTGGAAATAAAAAAAATATAAAAACAGCAGTATAAGTACCATGTGGGAATTATTTATTACCTTTTTGCAAATTTATTAAAGAATGGGAGTAATTGTTAATTAAAAGTCAACTTATGGTTAAAGCATATTGCTACCATTGCGGAATATCTTTCGACGACGCCAATGTGTGGAGTTAATATTGTTGATACTCACGTAGGCTAGAATAAGACTATTACATCTGTATATTATATTGTAATCTGATATTTCTGAAAAAGAGCAACTGTGAGTTTCTTGCCAGTCTCTTCTCAACAGAAACTACTTTCCGAACCGGTGGTACCTTACGAACCTTATATTTTTACATAATTTTTCATGTAAAATTTGACGATTCATAAGAGCGCGCAAGCGTCTATTTGAATAAATATATTTTTGATATTGATTTTATTCAACCTGTTGATTGGTGTTTTAAAATTTTTAAAAATGTTGTACCTTGTCAGCGCGTCAGACGCATGCAAAGATGATTGATGTAACTGCATCTGTTTTCCAGCACGAGAGATATGACAATTCCTGTACGTAGGCAAGAAATGTTGAATTGAGCGAAATATTTTATCGTTATTAACCCAAACTTATTTATGAATTTAAAGTTTAAGTAGCACGGTAGTAAGGTATAAGTTTGTTTAAATGTATGAGTGTAAGTTTTGCTACACACAGAAATGTATGTACGGTATAAAAATAACTTTTATTTCAATTTGAGGAGAACTTTTATTTAAAATTTTTGAATATGCTGTACAATTTGTATGGTCTGATTTGTGAAACAATTTAATAAAGAAAACGTCATACTCATTAAGCTATTACTATCAATAAAGTTTTAAATACTAGCATGTACGAGAAAACTGTAAATATAAATTAATCAGGTTAGGTTGAATATCTCGGAAGCTCTAGGATACTTCAATGTTTTTCACATCAGAAAAATAAAATATTTAGGCGTTATATATTTATTGATGCGTCAAAGTAATTTTAACTCACTCTCATAATTATTAAAAAATTAAAATCATTTTCATAAATTGGAAATATTCACTTGATAACTAGTCGTATTATCACTATTATTGATAACTAGTCGTTCCAAATTTGAACTAAAAAAAGTATATAAATAAGTAAAAAAATTGGTGTTAAATTAATTCCAAACGTTATTCTCACACTCCAGCTTTGTTAACAGATGAAGCAATAACGATTTTCTAACTAACTAGTAACTAGTTTACGTACCGGCTCTCCAGAAACAGTTACGTTAATTTGGGAGCGATTATAACATTCAATCGTTTAGTTTTAGTGTAAATTATCCTTATTGTAAAATTGCTTTACACTAAAACTAAATTTAGTGTAAATTATCCTTATTGTAAAATTGCTTTCAGCAATTTCATAATTATTAAGAGTTTATAAAATACATAGTTTAATGGATTAATCCAGACAATAGTGTATTTAACGTGTTATTGGGACTTACTGATACATGTTAATTAGTGAGTCTAAAATTATCTGATTTCATTAATATATATATATATATATATATATATATATATATACATATTATATATCAGATTTATATATATATATATATATATATAAAAAAATATTAAAAATCTGAAAATACGTTACTTTAATAGTCAAAAATCACTATATCTCTTTAATGTCGTGGTCAAGTATGGGTCTGGACAAACGGTGTATCGTTAATATGATTAAACATTTGCGCTCAGAACGCATCATTAGCAAAGTTAAAATTAACACAGCGACATATTTAAACCGTGTACAAACCGTGAAAAACGTGCAACTTCGCCTGCGCTTCGCCTGCGTCAAATCTACAGAGTCCATACGTTTAGACTTTTAATATAGTGCCATCTATTGGATACTTACTCAATTCAGCTGATAAATAAATCTTAAATCGCCATCTGTTAAAATTTTATCGATCTCAAAGATAACTATAACTCTTTATCATCTAATGAACAAATAAGTTTCAATAAAATAATATTGCGAGTATTAATTGAGATGTAAGCTGTCCTATCTTTCAAGTTGGATCAAACTGCACCCGGTATGCAAATTTTATTAAAATCTGTTAAGTAGTTCAGGAGTCCATCGCGGACAAACAACGTGACATGTAATCTATATATATTAAGATAGCGACATAAACACGAGTGTAGTTTAGTTCCTATATACATAGGTAGACAAGCTGTGAAGGCGCTGGTATATTTTTTGACTGATAAAGTCAAAAAATATTGCCTGAATAGTAATATAATTACATAACCATGCGCCACAGGCGGTTTCATTCGACATAATTGAAACAATGTCGTCTACTTACATTTGGCAATACGCAAGATTTTTAAAACATAATATACTATCTGATATGATCTGATTATATTAGACAACACTAAATAGATATAAAACATTAAGCTCATTTAAAAATGGCGTAAAACGTATAAGTTAAAATTAAGTATTTGTAAAAAAAAAGTCTTGGTAAAAAAAATTCAAAGGATGAAGGATGACGCCAAAATGTTAGTGATTACATTTCGTACCACAGATACCTATAAGCAAATTTATATTATTTAAAGTTCTCTGTCCCTCTCTGGTTATCGTGGATATTTTTTTTACTTTTGGTCAGATATATTATAAATTAAAAAATACATTAAAATAAAAGGGCTCCACGCCACGTATATCGAAAGTGAAGCATAGTAAGTCAGCCTTTACATCATAGTAACCCTGCCATTGTTTTCACATAACTCGCACTTGTGGCTAGTAGATTAAAAATTGGTTTAATGTCTTTGTTTCAGTAACTGTTGGATTAATATTTTATTGAGGATTTGATAACATGTGTGAAAAGTTATTCACCTTATTTCTACCTGAATATTTCTGGGTTAAAGACTTGGGTTACGGTTTAGAGTAAAGTCGTTAATTAAATATATAAAAAAAATCATGTATGAATAATTTTTATTTTTAACATCGTATTACGTATTATTTTTTAACATCGTCGTATTAGGATATTTATAAGTAATCAAATTTGAAACATTGCGCACGTTAAAAAGGCTTCAAGGCAAGGGCTTTTAGATAATCGCTTTGAACGTTGCGATATTTTTCACTCTGTCCACGTAGTCAGGTGCGTTTGACAATGATTTATACGTACTCCAAAATTGGACAATTGAATGAATGTCGAATGACTTTGTGACACTTATTGTTCTTACGATTCAGCATTGGGATTTCGTTGGAGATGTTAAAATTTAAATTATAAATTATATTATATTGTGAAAAAGTATCTATGGAACACATAACTTTAAACTTTCTAATTAATTAACTAATTCTTGTCTTCGGTTTTGTTATTATTATATATTATAAATCTTATTATTAGGGGTTTCGTTGGTCTTGCATAACATAGCGTCTAAAGTAAGTACAATGGAACGAATTTCATCAATTATTTTCATTGGGGCGGCAACTAAAAGAAGCGCATATAGATTCAGAGAGTATTTTTTATGGAAAAAGCTGGCAAGTGCGCTGGCGGTTCACCTGATGTTAAGTGATATTCGCCTTACATAGATATTGTTTATATATCTTTTATTGCATTGATTTTACTTATACCCTGAATTAAGATATAGGACACTTTTATGCGAAGTCACATATCATGCGGGTGAAGCCACGGGCAAAATATATAATATTATTATTTATAAATTTTTACAATGTGATGAGAGTGACACAAGCAAGAAGAATAAATAAGATCGGACACTCCGTACTCGTGTAACTTGTATATGAGCCCGTTGTGCCAGGTTTTATCGAAGTCCTTCGCCATATCGAGGGAGAGTGCACCGGTGTTGAGTCCACGTTGGCGTTTGATTAACCCGGTTTAGCTTTTCTTTCAACCTCTTCGTTCACCTTCCGGAGGTGTATTGGGCTGATCGGAAGTAGACTCGGGAGCAATGAGCCTCGAGAGTTCAAGCATTTCAGCAAGGCATTCTTAGCCTTATTTTCGTCCAGCATTGATGGAGTTCTTATCGGATGTGTTTTCGATAGGAACCCCAGAGTTATATGTGTCCAATTTTATTTTTTTATATAAATGCTCATTAAGTTAATTAAATATTATTTTAAAATTAAGCTTTTGTAAAGAATCGGGAAGTTTAGACATTATTAGAAAGACAACATGGTCGCTTTATACGAATTTGCGGAGTACTAAGCTCTCTATTGCGTTTATGGTATCTTAATGGCTGTGCTACAATTTAATGATACGATTCCCAACTCCAAATTTTTGTATTTTTGGTGTACTAAATAAATGTGTTAGGGCCACGCAACAATTTTCTCTGTTGCACGAATGGACAGGTCCGTCCTGGTAATTACCACGATCTCACAGAAGACCGGCGTAAAGTAGAAGTGTTACACTTCTGCGTTTCGTGCGGTGACTGAGGTAGCCTGGGCCCACTTTATGTTTAGGTGGCAATGCATTTGCAACCCTACGGGTGTTGCAAATATCCATGGGCGGCGGTTATTACTTATTATTAGGTGAACCGCCAGCTCGTTTGCCTATTTTTCACATTAAAAAAAATGTTTTTTTTTTCTTTACAGCATTATTGCCTTAAATTTTTTTGACAATTGCACTTGACAGTATTATAAATACGAAAGTTTGCATATGAGTGTTTTTTCCGTCTGAACGAAAAACGCACACTAAAAGATTTGAATTATTTTTTCATATTAATATCTACGTAGCCTATCTTTTACTATGTAGTTTTTAACCTTTCGTTATTAGATTGATCCAAGGGTATAAAGCCCGCATATATAATCTAAAAACTTATAAAGGAATTTTGTTACAAAGAAATGGTGAGTAGTTTCTAAATAATAAATGAAAACCATAAGCGAAACCAACCTAATGATATTTGTGTCCATTTAAGTCGTGTAGTGAATAGTTCTTTATCAAAAAACCTACTTATTAAAATAGAATCTCATTCCAATGTACTCTGTATTTTTGTATTTTATTTTCTTTTCTAAAATATTTTTAAATTAAAGTTGTTTTATTAATAATAGCTACCCGAGTTTGATCCCTGAGTGTTAATTTTAAATTCTGACTTATAACATGCTTAGGGGTGAAGGAATACATCGTGAGGAAGCCTCTGCATACTTTCAAAATAATGACAAAAAAAATATTTCGAAGATATGTGAAGTCCGCAGGGCGGCCGCATGGTTGACTATGTGGACCCTAATACCTTCTGTGCATAGGAGGCCTTTGCCCAAATGTGGGATATATACTTTTAACTTTTTTTTATTAATAAACTATAATTTTTTAAATATTTAATAATGTTAGCTTTACTTTTTTTTATCGAGCAAGAAGGTAGAAATATAAATACTTTTACCAAATCACCATAGTTTCACTTTGCACAACAATAACACTGTTATAATTACTTATTTTATCACTTTAATATCACTAATGAAACACCACTCTAACGATTTAATTTGTGATACCGATTGGGCAGCACTATCGCATATACTTCTTGTTGACAGCCAGAGAAAGATGACGAAGACCATGAAATGCTACGTGCAGCTTCATTTATACCTATATAGAATGACACTTCTTTTGGTGTTGCCAACAACCTCAAGGATCGACTTCTTTTAGTGTTGCCAACAATAATATGCCAGAATTTATGGGATCGAATCTGGGATAGGAATATTTTTTGTTTTATCCACAAACTACACAATTCTGACACTTCGAAGACGAGACTCCATATTCCCGTTTTTGTTGCAATTTTATGAAATAATCGTTTGTAATATTTTATAATCTTACTCCTTAATATTTAAAAATATATCAATAAAAATTGCTTTGGACTTTTAAATTATAAATTCAAAGCAATAAACGGTTACAAATTAAACGTATTTATCAATTGAAAATTTACTTTAATTAACTTTACAATAACTTAATAAGTAATATTAAATACCGTATAAAACCTAGTGAGTAAAGTTATACACTTATGTTCTATGAATGTTGCGAGTTAACAAGATCAGTTTCATTTGCGTGACTTGTGTTAAGCAGCGCCGTCTACGTCTCCTGTGCTAACTTTTTAACATAAAAGTTTTAGAAGGGACATTTTTGCATTTGGTTAGAGTGCAGACTTTTTCTGATATAATTTGAACATGGATAATTTAAAACAAAATCTATAGGTACTTCATATTTTGTAACTAAGTTCTGATTAAAATAACTGCTTTTGGCGATAATTCTAATGTGAACTCATTAATTTTCACTAACCTTAAACTTAAGAACGTATTAAACATAAATTTGTTGTATTTGTTTATAGCATTGTAAACTAACAGGATCACTATTCGTGAATGCAAGGAAAAACAAAATTCGACGTTTTAACTCCATCGTACGGAAGCAGTTTTCGCATAAATCATCGTCAAGCACACCTGACGAGCGCGTGGACGGGATGAGAAATACTTGGACTTACCGAGTAAACGTATACGACTTTATAAATCAGTGATGCAACATGAATTCTAAATGAAAATGTTATTTTAGCACTAAACAAAATTATATGTTTTGTAACATTGTTTCATTTTTAACATGAAGCAGTGGAAAGCAATACAAGCCATTCAACATTTGGTTTACATAAATTTAGGAAAATATGGTTTCACATCATTTGAAAATTCGAAACCGTAGTGCTGTTTAAAATCTAAAATATTTACAACATCAATACTATGCTAAAATAAAAAAAAATATTGAGAGACTCCAATTATAATCTCAATTTTCATAATTTACCTGGAGGCAGTCTGTAGTCAGAATTATAAATTGCCAGGAATAAATACAAAAGATGAAGAACAACATGGCCTAGATTTCTAATAGTAGATTTAAAATGCCTGAAAATTTTAAAACTGCAACACTTCATTTTTTGATTTTCCTCGTTTTTTACTGTTCGTACAAATCTCCCCTTCCCGTGGCCCATATAACCGCGAGGGTGGTGGGGCCATGGGAGGTGGTGGGTTGTTCTTAAGACCGCTGCAAGAGGTCATTGTGTTTGTAATCTGTTATTATCGCGCATATATGAGACCATTCAGCCAGCGCCATTCAGCAAGTGCCAGCGTATATCAGCGCCATTCAGCAAGTGCCAGCGTATATCAGTAATTATGAGTAAACTTATCACTGCACCCAGATCGCAATGTTGATGATTTGAGCTTTCTTTTACTTAATATTCAAAATCTGGTAATTACTTAAGAATCTATTATCATGCGATCGTCGTTGATATTTAAATATCTTCATTTTATGTAAGAAATCGAGAAATATGAACATGAAAAATTTTACTGCAATTATAAAAAAGATAGTAAAATAATTGTTTGTGATATTTATTATATGGTACTATATTTATTGAATGGTGCAGTAATAGCATGAATTAACGAGCCTTATCTTACCCCTAAATTTTATTTTATTGACTTGCGTTCATAATAACAATAATTTCAAAATAATGTTAAATACCAAAATATATTTTAACCATCCCAATGTTAGTGAAAGAGATAATTATTTTTTTAGTATGTAAGATAAAAGTAAAAATTTACGGCCTGTTTGCTAATGTTGTTTAAAGAGACACTCATGTCATTTAACATTTACATACTGTGGTACCTTTGTAAAGTGACATAACTAAGACGAAGTCTTCCGAAGGCTGAAGTTGAATAAAAATTCTGCCATTGGTGTTTTATTGATACTAAATATAGATGAAAGGGAAGATAGTGTTCTCTTGGCGCCAACGTTGTCTGTTGTCATAACAACGTCACTCATCCCAATCCCCTTTTCCTTAAAAGCCTTCAGTGGTTTTGCTAAAGTTTCAATGTATTGCCAACGAATTTGTCGTATTTATAAGTCTATTAAATTTCTAGAAAATTTCTTGAGTTGCCATTGTTCGTGTTTGTAGTTTGATACAGCAACGATTAATATTCATACTGAATTCTACAAAACTATTAACTCAAATAGTAAGTGAAGTTGTTGCTTTTTTATTTTTAGGCAGTCTACACTTAAGTGAAACTCAATATGTGTAGATGAATTGTCGAAAAATACTTTTTGCGACAATTCATCTCCATGAATATTCATCCATGACAGGTTCGGATTCGGATACTGGCTCCAGATGAAAATTTTTCACCAATGTATCTACACAATATTTTGCTTACTTAAGTAAGCAAAATATTTAAAAAATCGCATGGAGTTTTATTTGCTTTCCTTAAATTTAATAAAAAGAACACCTTTCTAACTATGGTAATAAGCTTTTTTTAAGTAAGAAAATGGAAATAGAGCTGGCGGTACACATCATGTTAAGTGATAGGCGCCGTCCTTTGACATTTGCAACACCCATTCCATTTCAGATTCGTTTTGCCACCTTTTAATAAAGTGGGCCCCAGTTTCCTCATAATTCTCGCCGCACGAAGAACGGATCTGCCCATTCATGCAACACTGAAGAGTGCTGCGTGGCCCTACAACAGTTAAGAACATAAGGGAGTGCACCGCAATCATTAGATGAGAGTAGCTGTTTCCACTGGCGATGGATAGAGTGAAATTCGAGTAGCTGACAGCTAACCTCCAGTATTGGAGAGGCACTCAAAGAAGAAGAACCATAGTTAAAGCTTGCATTGAAAATAGAATTTAAAAATTAATTAACCCTAACGAGTATTGACGACGATAAAATGGAACATGGGTTCACCCATGTTCCATTTTATCACCAATTTGTTGAGTGGTCCAAATCCCTTTACAGCATCAGCAGGTTCTTAATTTTCTTAACCGTACCAATTTAAACGCAGGGTTATTGCGTAATGCGACAGGGCCGAGCATTTAAATGGAACTTGAGTCTCATTAATATTAGCATACAATATAAACGTGGTCTCTTAGTATTTGGATAACAAAACGATAGCCCCGGTTTAGATTCCTATTAGAGATCAACGTTTTACCTACAAATTCTTGTCGCAATAAATTGTATTTAGGTGGTAGTTTTTCTTTACCTCCTGAGATTTTAGACGATGCATTTTTGTCAGTACTTACTCCTCTGTTTATATACATAATACATGCTAATAAGCATTTAAAATACGTTTAAATTAAGTAGTTTTAAAGTACTTATTATAGACGAAGAGATTAAAAAAAAAAAGAAATTCTTATGGTAGAACCTTCGCATAGGTTCAGCTGTTTAATCAGTAGCAAGTGGTCCGTGCCACGTGCCACGGCCTTATATAAGCCCGGCTTAAAGTAGTATTTAAACACCCGCGGTGACCAGGACCTCTTAACTTAAGATCAGGTGAGCACGTTTAACAAGTTTTTTTTATTTATAATAAAAACTTGTTGCACAAAAGCGTATAATGGCTGACTAACACTATTGGATGTTCTCTACCAGAAAACTGATTAATAAGTAGAGAAATTGACAGTTTTATAAAAAATATTGCATAAAGATTCGTATATAAATATTTATATAAATGACTTATATACAATAGATAATTATTTATATACACATGTATACGTGTATATAAATATTTATATACACATATACATGTGTATGTAAATAGTATTAGATACCTAAATAGTATTAGATAGATATTATTTCAAGAAGGAGGAAAAGTTGATATGGACAATTAATTAAAGAAAGTCATGGAGGCAGCAATGGGGAAACTAAAAACAAGAGAGACTGATAGATAGCTTTACAGATAAAGGTGCGGAGAGAGTTCCAGAGCCGTTTGACATAAAACAGGAACGATAAAGAGAAATTTGAAGGGCCTCTCCCTTAAGCGGAGCGGAGATTTTGAGAGTGAGCATCAGATTTGAATGTAAATTTTCATAGTTAGGAGCGATGGGACCAAAGAGAAAGCAATATGGTACGAAAAAGGTGAGGGTTTCTTCGCTCGCAAATCTGCAGCAAATTAAAAATTAATGAAAGTGGGAGATGTGATCAAATTTTCGAAGTCCAAATATAAACCTAATGCAATTATTAAGGTGGTCAAGTTTATTGAGAAGATTCTGATTTGCGTCTGAGTAGCAAACATCATCATAAAAAGGTTGTCAACGCATCTGTAAACCCTCGGGTGTAGCAGATGTCTATGGACGGCGGTATTCACTTAACATCAGGTGAACCGTCTGCTCGTTTGGTAACTTTTCACATAAAAAAAAACAATTATCGAGAGCACAAATGTCTGCCAATAATGATTGCCTGACATCTAAATGGATTAACAGCGACGCCAAACATGATAGACCTGTGCCACATCGAGTTCTGTTCAAATTTGATGGCTGCATTACCTTCGTTGAGCTCGTCAGTAGTGCCCTGAATGTACAGCTTCAGATTTTGAGCGTAAAAATAGTAAGAGCTTTTCAAACGCAGAGTAATGACGTCAATAAAGCTTTTGTCATATACAAAAAAATATTCCACACGTATGTATATTGTGGAAAAATATTATCTCGTGAAGAAATACTTTCTTTTCTAAATAAATAATTTTTATTCGTCAATTCAAATTTATCTAGAGAAAAGCCAAAAATCCTGGTATTTATACATAAATTTATATTTTGATGGAAAGAAAAACAGGATGAAAAGATTACTACTAATTCAATTATGTTCTTGTACTAAAAATATTATTATATAATAGAATATGGTATATTATAATAATTCTTTCTCTCTGGTCGTTTTCATCATGTCTCATGATCGTGGTTGGCGGTCATCGTTCTAGCACGAATGAGATCTCTCCATGGATTCCGGTCCATCGCGGTCCTAACCATATCGCAGAAATTCGGAGACGGTTCTGTGTCCTTGAGCTGGTCAGTCCATCGTGCTGGAGATCGGCCACGTGATCTTTTGCCTTCAATGTTTTCAACAACGATCAACCTTTCCAAGCTTTCGTCTCCTCTTTTCATTATGTGGCCAAAGTAACTAAGGCCAAAGTAACTGTAATAGTAATGTAAGTGTTCAAATATGCAAATATGCGCAGGGTAAGTCACTTGACACACCGAAACTTCATTCGAACAAGAGGTTGAGTTTGGTTGCTTTAATTAAATTCCTAAAATAGCGTTCGCACAATCCTTTACGGCAGACACCAGTAATTTGTTCATTTGAAATATTTCAAAATTAAAAATTTAAGTTATTTGAATGTAAATGAAAAGCTATCAGTTTCATCCAAATTAACGTATTATCTCCCGTCTTTAAATGGATAATAGGTTTAACCAAACAAATGACCAGCCAAGACTTTACACTAGATTGTCAATTTAAGGTATCACATATTTTGGATATCACAAGCAATTAAAAGTAAGCAATGTATTTGTAACATTATGAAGTCAATCAGCTGTGCGGTTGCATCATACTGTCAAATAAGTCTCCCTTAACTTTTCACTTTATTTCGAATTTATCTGATTAATGATTATTTGTATGCTGATAGTACCTTATTTAAAGGAAATACCTTTATTTTAAAAATATAACTAAATTACTCAGGGTTAGCTTTTTATACCAATTTATAATACATGATCTTTTTTATTTATCAATTTATTATTTTATAAATTTAGCCTTGAATAACTAAGAATAAAATAAAATTAAAAGTAAAGGAAAAGCCTATGCAGGTCCCACGGCTGGACAAAGGCGTCGTCACTGCACGGCGGCGGTCTTCACATTTTTTTTTTGTTATTATTTCGAAAATATGCAGGTTTCCTCTCGATGTTTTCCTTCACCGCTGAGCGCGTGTTGATTCATCACTTAAAATTAACATTTCATTGGTATCGGCACCGGGAATTCCTCGAGTATATTGAATTAAAGGCGAGCGCCCGGACACTGATCTATCACGGCTCAAGCATAATGATGTAACTTAAAATGTGTACATATAACTGTTGCAAAATTTCGTCTTCCGGATTACGCGACCAGACGCTTTAGCCGAGCTAAGCATAAGATATCTTCATAGCGCGAAAGTTGAACGTTTTACTTATTATTTTTATTGCATTTTAGTAATCCTTGGCGTTATCTAATGTGTTTCCTTTACAACAATCACACTTTCGCAAATTATATATTACAATTAATATATTGAAAATTAGAGGTGCCTCCCCCTTAGAACGCCACAACGATATGTAAGTAGTTAAATAAACAAATGTCTTTTTTGTTTTTCTTAAGTTATTCGTTAATTTAATCTTAATGAAATTAGTTACCATTTTTATATATTTTTTTTAATAAAGCTATCGATTTGTTAGTTAATACGTTAACTCCCTTTTCATCTGTTTACAGCATTAACGATATATTTTTCACAATACATACATTAAATTTGTTAACAGCTTAACTAAACCAAAATTCAGAACGTTATTCAGCTTAACTTATTACCTAATTCTCAGCGTGCAGCTTAATTTATATTATCTATTTAGCGGTTATAGTTTCAAGAGCATTAGGCGTAGTGATTTAATTATAGTTTACAGTACACCCGTTGGTCATAATAATTTACATGAAGGAAACATGTGCATACTAATAAGACTGCGTTTGTAAATCTGGTATTTATTTCATTGTTATTGAGTTTATTTATTATTTACTAAAAATTATAACATGTAGACAATTTTTGCAATATTATGTAGGTGTAATTAACATAATAATGTAAGTGTAATGTACATTTTTAATGCAATAATAAAAATACCTTATCGTTGAAGTTATTGTTACGTTGAAATTAATTTACAATGAAGTAAACTGCGTAGCATAACGCTATTATCATAATTTCGCAGGAACATTTAAGTAAATGACGCCGCATTATAGCGGAGCACCAATTCGCTGAGTGTTTGAACCCGTGTGGTGGCATTTTCTATCTGCGGGTCCTTAATTAACACCAACGTAACAATTTAAGATTACGTTAATTACTTTTGCAGTTTGCACGAAGAAAAACCGTTTTCGGGTTAAATCTTTATTGTGTTTAATTTATGATGCTAAGATTTTTGCTAAAAGCAATAAACACTTGATAAAAAAGGTTTTGTATTTTTTTTAACGTTCCAAAACCTATGTATATCATCCCGTTATAGTTTTAATGAAAAGTTTAATAAAGAAAAAAAATCTTGAGTTGAACAAGTATGTTTTGAAGTTAACAGTGGTCTTTTATTTTAATAGGAATTAGTATCAACGGATATAATGTAACCTCACGATAAAATTCAATTTTGACTAGATCCATAATATTGTGGATTACAATATGTCATAGATTTTCTCATGTTAAAGCAAATTTAACGCTTTTTTCTTTTCTATTATAAGTCTGTAAAATTACATAGAATATAGAAATCAACTTCGATTAGTTGATATCATTTATTATATAAAGGTAAATAAAAACAGTTTCTCTGTAATTTTATCTGGTATATAATGTTATGCTGTTACTTTTATGACTAGTAATTACGTGGCAGTAATTTTAAGCCTAATTTTTGTCGAGAGTTAAGTGGTTGCGCCTGGAAACAATTTTGCGTATAATTTAATTATGACTTGTTTATTTCTAGCGCTGCGACTGCGGCGTAGAGATATAATTTCAAACCATAATTTCTTAGTTTTGTTTCTATTTCTATGCAGATTGGTTAAAAGTTCATCGAGGTATGTAGAATTCCTATACAATTTCTTGCACGTTTACACTTTCAGATCTCATTTCACTGGACATTTTTATATAATTTGTTGTAGGGGTTAAAATATTACAGCAGTGGTGATAAGCGAGGATATTTCAATCTTACTAACGAAGTTTTTTAGTATACTTAATACTTTAATATCTTACCTAACGGAGTACAGTGGAGTATATGAATAAGCATTTTCTTGCCTCTCCGGGTTTATGAAAACGACCCGATTGGCGAAGTAGGTAGTAAACCTGACTCTTCCGACAGAAAGTGTGGGTTCTATCCCCCTAGAAAATACTGTAAAAATATGCATATATAATATACATATATTTTTTTTACAAAAAAACTATGTTTAAGTATGTTTATCAGTTATTTAGTATCCATAGTACAAGCGTTGCTTAGTATGAGATCAGAGAATGTTGCGTAAAAACGTATAAATACGTTGAACGCTAATAAAACATGGAAACCGCACACAACTGATTGTTAATAAATAGCACCACAAAAAATGAACTGATTTGTTAGTTCAACTTAGTCTACATCCCTAAAACTGCCTGGCGGTGCGGTTTATAAGCCCCGCGTCGTCACGGTATAGTTTTTCGTTTTGTCATCTTGGGGCAACAACATTGCTCCCATGTTTATTTGCGTTCACTGTCTAAGTATTATAATAAAGTATAATTATTGTTAAGTCCCTAATTTGACAAGCTATGGTACAAAACTAGCATTGCCATCGGACTTATATAACCGTCGTTACATTTAAGAAATACATGAAATAGAAAACGTCTATAGTCCATGTTAGTTTGTCTGTGCTAGACACGTGTCCGAGTTAAACACACGACAGTGACACCCTTGGTACGATTTTTATTATCATGTTAAGCTAAAACTTGTTTAATAGATGAATACGAACATTGTCTAAGTTCTTAATTTACTCAGGCGGAACATTTCATTAAAGTTTTTTCAAGTTCCTTAACCTCAGAAATATCTCATTTGACACAAGCAAAATAATTTATCAAATGATAATTATCTTGTTTGTAAAGAAATCTTAATAAAGGGTCAAGATTTCGTACACAAATAAATCCGTCTGAAACTTTGATCTTGATTTTAAACATTAAATGTAATGAATATACTTTGAGGATAAGCAAGTTTCAACAGGAAATTTTCTTCTTAAGAGTTTACAGGAGCTTTGGCAACTTTACTTTAAACAAATCGCTTTCACAGAAATCCCTGCAACTGAAAGCTACTAGAATATGTATCAGAAGACTTCGAACAAAATTCACGCGACAATAAGTGCTTTGGTTTAGCGATGAATCCGACAAGATCACTACAAACTACGGGCGACTTAGATTTTTAACTTTATAAAGAGGATAGCAACTGAACCGACAAACTTTAACAAAAGTTTTAGTTAACACAATTCGCGGATTTGGATGCAGAGTTTTGTATTTGGTTCGCATATTTTTCAGTTGCTTGTTAAATAATTTGGAATTACACGGTGGAGTCACTTAGCTTCTAGCTTCAGCACTGGGGGTCGTGGGTTCCGATTCCCACACGAGATAAGTATTTGTGTGGCCCACTGATAATCTTCTGGGTATGTTTGCTCCCAAGGAGGATTAATATCAGGCAGACGGCTGGTCCTGAAAGTAGCCAGAACCACAAACATCAAGATTGAAATGCAGAGCAGCAAGCAGAGCAACTGAAAAAATATTTTTGTTAAAGGATATCTTCTGTTGGGTCAAGTTATATTTTATTTTAAATAATAGTCGGATAAAAAAATCTAGACAGCTCGAGGAATAAGGCGTACAGAAGGCGATGTCACCATAAAACCGCCGAAGTGGACCAGCTTTACATGTATTTTACATTAGGCCATTCCCGCAGTTACAAGCTGTGTATGTGTGGACACTTTTCCCTCGAAGGAAGCACTTGAAGTTTATTGACATTTACTTTCCGGGCGTAAACATAGCGACAGGGGTTGACTGTCTTCATGCTCTCTAAACGTTTACCCAATAGCGGTTATATTATATGCCATATTGTTTTACTCTCTCTACATATATATATACATATTTGTCGTTTAAATGAGATATGTAAATGTATAAATATAAAAGAATTGGATGCATCGTAAACGAGTCGACCAAAAGCATTTATTTTAATCAACTGATTATTTTGATATTTTATCACTTTGTCAGACATAAATCTTGTCTATGTAATGGTAGCACTCACAGTTATCAATCAATGTGTATGTAAAATTAAATACAAGTACTTTTAAAGCGAAGAATTAATCATAACAACTGAATTTACACAATCTAGTGCACGTTAATTGACGTATTAATAAAACTGTAATTATTAAAATCGTAACCTTTAAAAATGTTATGAAAATCATAAGATTTTATTTCGTAAAGGCTTACATAGTAAACTGTTATAAAACTATCCCCCATTGTAATTTTAAGTCCCGAAGAACAAAATCCTTTTGAAATCCGAATTGAGAACAATATCTTCCAAAAGATTACATTAGCGTGAAGTTGCCGCTAATGCAATATGTATTAGATTTCAAACACGCAGCTAACCTGAAAAATGTACTACATTTTTATAATTTATAAAAATCATTTTTTTTTAAATTGAAATCTAGTTTTTATGTTTTATCGCTTTTGTGGCCGATTCCTAAATATATTAAAAGTGAATACTTTTCAGGTGTCTTACATAGAAAGGATATATTATGTATTATAAAACCTAGGCTTTGTCTGCAAACTTATGTCAGATAAAATTAATGTTTAGTGTGATAGATAAGACAGAATTAAGAGACTTATTATTGAGGGATTGATGCTAATCTATGATTAGTCTCGAATAATTTCTAATACATTATGAATTTTAATTTAACTTAAATTTTTATTTATTGATGTTCTCTGGACTCGAGCTCAATTTAAATGTGAATTTACTGTAAATAAATTGTCGAAAAATTTTCGGCGCTGTGAGTACTGATGGTACATTAAAGCGAATCAGTATAGCCACTGACAGATTCTGCGAGTGGTTGAGAAGTGATTTTTAATTTATGAATAAAATAATTATAGCGTAATATTTTTGCTTATTACGCGAAATTGCAAGAATATAATATATGAAGACTTAGTGGTTAAAAACATTAATTATTTATAATTCCTTCAGTAACCGAGTCGAAGTTAATTCTATCTACACAGATTTTAAGAAAGCATTTGACAAGGTAAATCATCGTTTGTTAATATCTAAATTGGATACTATCTATGGGTATTCATGGTAGCCTACTTCGCTTGGTGCAATCTTATATTGAAAAAAGATCACAAATAGTTACTATAAAAAGCTACATATCAGAACCGACTCTAGTGACTTCAGGCGTCCCGCAGGGTTCCAATCTGGGTCCATTACTTTTTATTTGCTTTATTAATGATCTTGTGCAACTTTTATCCTCACCCTGCTTGATGTATGCTGATGATTTAAAATATTTCGTAGTATTAATACCAACGAGGGTTGCAAACTATTGCAACGAGATTTGGATTTAATCACGACATGGTGTAATAACAACCACATGTTTCTCAACGTCCAAAAATGCTTCTGTATTAATTTCTCATCTCTGTGAAGAAAACTGACTTTCAGTATTCTATCAATCATATGGACTTAGATTGAAAAACTACGGCACGAGATTTAGGAATAATGATGGACTGCATGGTATCGTTTAGGTACCATTATGATTACTTACTCAATGCTTGTAACAGGATGCTTGGCTTTATTTCCCGATGTTGTAAAGGCTTTCGTACTCGTGGATCATATATAAAAGTCTTCAATAGTTTAAATCGTAGTAAGCTGGAGTACTGCAGTATTGTTTGGAATCCTTACTACGCGGTGCACATAGATCGCCTCGAAAGTATTCAGGCAAAATTTTTCAGAACTCTTTCATATCGCCTGGGAATGAAGCGTACTCTCACATCTTATACAGATAGATGTACCTATTTTGGTATGTCTACTTTACAAAACCGCAGGCTAATGATTGACATGTTAATGTTTAATAAAATACTAAGAGGTAACTTGAAAACTGAACTCCTTGCAAATGTAGCTGTTAATGTATCCATGTGCAATTTAAGAAAATGTGAACTGTTTTATGTTCCAACTCATCGTAAAAACATCACTTACAATAAACCTCTATCTATAATTAGCCGCAATTATAATTCCCTTACTTTACTTTACTTTATAATTCCCTGGTTCTGAAACATCCTGAGCTGGATATTTTGGGTGATGATCTGTTCACATTTAAACGGAGAATGAAAGCAGCCTTAAATGCTTCATGATATTGTTCTCCATTATTCTATTTTAGCTATATAGTTATTAGTTTTAAGTTTTTTACTATGTTTTGTCACAAATATTTATTCTTTGTCACTTTTATAGTATGTACCATCAATTTACTTGTTTTTTTCTTATATAACTTGCTGTCGTCGCATACTTGGAATGTCCACTGAATGTTATAATATTGTATTTGTATTATTATTTAAATACGTTGTCATTTATACGCTGCTTTGTGATGCTACAAATAAATAAATAAATTCAACAACAGAACACTATTGTAAAGCTTGTGCTGCTAGAAATCAATATATCCTGGGCTCCTTTTTTATTTAACCTTAGGATATGGCCCGGAAACCAAATTCTTTTACCACTGCGGTATGTGATACGTATACGAATATGCATGTATTGACACCTTTCGAAACATATATTTTGACTACGTTTATAATTTAAATGATTGTTATTACTGGAATAAAAGAATTACACATTCTGATATGAATGAAACGATTGAATCATTAAAATTTCGTTACTAGAAAAAATACGTAAAATATCACAAAAGTATACTCGCTTTTACAGACGGCACAGAAGATATTTGATCAATAGCTCAGGAGACAAAATCGTCGGTACACTGCCAATCTAAAATTTTGGCTCACGATTCACCGGTGTTGGCTTGAGTACAAATGACATAACAAAATAAGGGAAACTACCGGTCCAGCAACGTTGCGTGTAACGAAATATTATTAATGTACGGATAATCAGAAGAATTTTTTAAATGTAGTATTTAACTGAGATTTTCACCATGGAACATTCACATTTAAAAAGTATATGTTACTTACGTTTTGGTTTCATTTTTTAATTTATTCCAGTTTGATACTGTTAGGAAAAGCAAATTTTGGGCAAAGTTAAAATCCTAGACACCTATACAGCAAAAAAAATTCTGATACTTATACATCTCACTTTTACACAAGTTTTTAATTAAGTATTCATCATCATCTGCCTACCCTTATCCCACCTAGTTGGGTCGGCACAACACAATATGAACCATGTTGTAAGGTTTTGGCTATGTTTTTACGACCAGCCGCCCGACGTTAACCCTCCTCGGGAAACTCCCAGATTCAGGACAATTATTTGTGGGTCACACAAATACTTGCCCTATGTGGGAATCGAACCCACGTCCCTCAACGTCGAAGCCAATAGCTTAGCAACGGTGCCATCAAGTCATTCATTTAAGTATTATGAAAAAAAGACGTGATTTACTACGGGCCTACTTTAATAGAATAGAGTAGTGACGTGGTTGTTTTCCTACAAGTGCCCGAACCATGTTTCGCAGCAACTGCGAATGTGTCAATGTCTTATTTATGGACATTGATAAATTGGGAACCACACGCAGCCTTTATTTCACTTTTGCTTTTAGCGAAAACGCCGACTTTTTATGTCTCCGGTGTGTTCGACGCTGAACAACTTTGAAAGTAGATTAGTGAGCGACGGAAAATTTTTAGAGGCATGCAACTTCGTGACATGCTTAAGTAAAGAGTTGCTTGAAAATGTTGCGTGCAAAACGTAAAGGGACATAATAGTAAAAATTATCAACATTTTAGAAATATAATTATTAAGTATACTCAATATTTAAGCAATCATCGCGTCATCGGCAAAGGCTGCCAGAAAAGATGAGAAAATGATGGCATAAATGAAAGATCACTCGTCTAAAACCAGTTAATGCGATTTGGGCCAGTCTGACACTGAACTATATATAACTAAAGACATAGTTATTTCTTGTATTTATTTACGGTTTTTGTTGCCACAGCTGGCTATAGAAGCCCGTAGCTTGTGACCTCGCAAAAAAAAGACTGTGATTCCTTCAAAGGTGCTTCGCGAGGATTTTGTATATATATAATAATGAGGATGACTCCGTGGCACAGTCGCCAAGGTATCGGCTTCAGGGGTCGTGGGTTCGATTCCCATACGGGACAACTATTTGTGTGACCCACAGATAGTTGTGTCGCATCTGGGTTTGTCCGTGTGAAATATATCTTTGTAAAACGTCCTTACAACACAGAATAATGTTATTCTAAAGTAAGGCCAATGTTTTTAAATATATATATATATGTATTAATTAATATATTTTAGCAGTGTTAGGGCAGTAGCCTCGGCTGTTGCACGAATGTGCAGGCACGTCCGGGTAAGTACCACGACCTCACAGAACCGGCGTAAAGTGGAAGTATAATACTTTCGCATTTCGTCTGGTGAGTGAGGTAGCCGGGGCCCAATTGTCAAAAGGTTGTCAACTTATCTGCAACCCTCGGGTGTAGCAGATATCCATTGGCCGCGGTATTCACTTATCATCAGGTGAACCGCCTGCTCGCTTGGCAACTTATCTCATAAAAAAATATATATATATCATCCTAACTTCCATAGAGAACACTTTACACCAGCCTTAGTTCAGCCAGCTTGGGATCCAATAATTCATGTAATTAAACCCAAGCACAGCCATACCATAAGACACGATACTGTAAGCTAGCCATGACAGCTCAGTGTCCTAGCGATCGCCTTTAATTCAATATAATCGACAAACCTGAGTTCAAGTCCTAATGCCGGCACCCATTAAAATGTTAATTTTATATTTTTATATTCTGATTTATCCAGGGCTCAGCGGTGAAGAAAACATCGTGAGGGAAATCTTCATATTTTCGAAATAATAGCAAAAATATTTTGAAGATATGTGAAGTCCGCCAAACCGCAGTGGAATGGCGTGGATTATACCCTAATATCCTCTGTACACATATATGCTGTTACTATATATACTATAAGCTGTTACTTTACTTTAGTTTTTACTGCAAGCTCCTACAGCGAGGATTGGAGTAAACAAATTATTAAAAAGTTGCCAGAGTAACTACGGCTTTAATACGTAAAGTATTTTAGTCTGTCCCGTGGACTTATGTTTAAGTCGGAATAAAACCAGATGTAATAACGTTAGGAACTGAAACAACAATAAAACGCAAAAACCTTCGGTAATAGGTTTTATTTAAATATCTACTAAGAAAGAGTAATTAAAAGTAATACTTGTTTTTTCATCATAGTTATTGTACTGTGGGTATATTTTACACATTTCGTTGTAACGAAATGTGTAAAATAGGCTGTTATAAACGCTGTTATAGGCCCGTGCGGCATCTTCTGCTGTTGCATGAATGGGTAGGCCGATCAGGGGAAATGATACGGCCTCACAGAAGACCGGCGTTTAGTAGAAGTCTTTCGCATTTTCGTCTGGTTAGTGAGGTAGCCTTTTTTATGTTGGCAACGCATCTGCAGTTCGTTAGGTGTAGTAGTTCCATGGGTGGCGATAATCATTGTCGAAGGTGAACAACAGTCAACATCAGGAGAACCACCAGCTTTTGACATAAAAAAAAATTAAAAGATAAAAGTCAAAATAGCGTTCTTATAAATTTCTATTCAATACAAAACCACGCGATCCTGCAGGCTTTTCAAATAAACATAGTTTACGTAATTCGATATAACAAACTAAAATGGCAGACAATGTTGCGTGTACGAGTTTGCGCCGGTTGGCATCAGTTGTGATAGAGACCGCTAGCGGTGCCAAATTGCCCGGTTCGCTTATCATTTGGATTATGTCTAGCGCAGCAAACAATATGCCATGTCACGCGACTCTCCCACATTTTAAATTATGTGTCCAACGACACTCCCGTGAATAGTATCAATACAGTGTGATCGGGCACCATTTTACGATAATGTGAAAATAAATACATGATGGTAATGTTATGTTAGTAACTACTAAATCTTTAATTACCTGTGTTGTGTGTAACAAATAGAATAACAATAGAGTAAAAGATATCAGAGTGAACTTCATTTTATTATTAAGTAATTTTAAAAAAGTTATTTTAAAACTACGTACCTATGTATATTATTAATACGATGTATTTATAACGAGATTTTTATGACGTGACACGAGTATCGCTTCGGTGATCGATTCAAAGTTTGCGCGAAATATCTCGTTTTTAAACCACATTGAAATCGAATTGCAATTTTATCAATGCATCCGGGATGTACGCAGACCCTGCCTGCTGCATTTAAAAAGTTGCCACATTTTTTTTTTACAAAATTGTGGATATTTCCAGGCCAGGGCGCTTAAGGGAACCGATGACTTGGAAAGCATTGGTCTCCTCGCTCGATTTGCAGTGCAAATTGATTTTTATGCCGCTCGGGCTTTTCCTATTGCCTAAGCGTTTTGTTTGTCACCGCTGACAAATTTGTTTTTATCGGTTCTCCGATACATATAACTCACTAATCCCGATGTTATTCCGTGTCAGTAATTAAACTAGCTGTATAATTAACTTATTTCATTAATTAATAGTTCTGAGATTATGCTTATGCATTTTTACTGATTTTTTTAATCATTATTCTAAGTGAATTTCAATGAGATTTTGTTCCATTTCTTAAATTTTAGACTATGGAAGTCTTTTGTTAGATTTAGTGTATTTTTTTTAGTTCATATATTATAATTTAATCGAATTCATAATATAATTGTAATGTATGCAGCAGAAATAATTTTCAAATATCTTTCGTTTTTATTTTAACTAACCTATGAACTCATATCTCTAACTAAACATGAATATAAACTTTATTAAATGTACATAAGTTTTGAATTGTTTTTTTTTGTTATTTGATAGACTATTGTTTATTATATTTTGGTTATATATAGAATATTAAGTTTGTTATTGACCTTAAATTTAAAGTTAATTTAATATTTTAAAGTTAAAAGACTTGGGAGAGTAGTGGCTTTTCATTCAGAAAGAAGATGAACTTAAAGTACCGTTTTATTCTAATGTATAACAATGTTATAAATTGGAATAAAACGGTACATTGTACATTGCATAAATTTGTTGTTCTATTGTTACTTTTATGTATACTCTTATGTTTGGTCGTCAATAAAAGTGTATTCATTCATTCATTCAATGTTTGTTCTGAGAATGTATTACTTACTTAACACCAAGACTCGTCGCAGCCGGGTACGTATTATTCTTTTGTAGGCACCGTGGGTCGAGCTTTGCTCCCTTTGGGAGGGTCGTCGTATAATCTCAATTTCTTACGCTTACTCGCTTTGCTACCCATTTGCTTTACGAAAAGAATCTAAGCGCGCTGTAAATGAGTGCCAGTCATTTGTGCCAGGCACCTTTGTTAGAAATGGGTCGTTAAATGTAAAGCAGTACCAGCAGTTCCATTTGAATTACCTATCTATTGGCGGCTACTTTTGTAGTTTTCTATTTCGTATTTTAAAATTACGGAAATCTGCACTAAATACTAATAATCAAGTTATTTTTAGGTAGACAAAGTTGAAGATATGAATAAAGTTATCTTAAGTTTAATTACTATACTGCTCTTCTGTGCACAGAAGTGCAGTATCTTATCCTTTAAACGAGCAATTCTTGTATATATATATATATATATATATATATATATTTATAGATATAGATATAAATATATATATATATATATATAGATATATATATATATACATATATATATATATATATATATATATATATAATTGGAATCTCGGAAACGGCTCCAGCGATTTTCATGAAATTTAGTATGTGCGTAGATTCGGGGGCGAAAAATAGATCTGACTAGGTTTCATTTTTAGAAAATGTCGTTTTATCCCAGTTTTCAGGGAATGAAAAATATTATTCGAATACGACGGTAAATTTCACCGAAAAAAAAAATGTTATAATAGCTCGGTCAGTAATCGGGCGGCCGCTAACAAACAGTCACGAAACAGAAGGCCATGGTTCGTATCACGATCATTTACACACTTATTTTTTTACTTTTTTTTTTCGATTCCAGAACATTGCTTTCTTTATCTTTTGTTTTTTGTCGATTTGTTATTTTGTTATTTTTTTCACTTTTTTTTTAAAGTTCTTTCTTTTGTGAAAAACACCAGTTCATATTTTCTTATTATTACGTCGGTAAGATCGAAATATATTATGCATATTTCATTACTTAGTAATTTGTATCTAAATGTAATTTCCAAAATACACGACTTACCAAAAAAAAACAAACCGAGCAAAGCTCGGTCCTACAGGTACTAATAATATATATAAGCACTATAAAAATCTTTTTCTACAAATTAAAATTATCTGCAGTTATTTATATTTACGTGGAAATATAACACTAGTTATAAAACCACTCAGGGACTAAACACAAACAGTTTGTTTCAAATCCCTTTTAAAGTATTCACCGTGCATTGTATTTTGCACTTACTTATGCGTTCTGTGTTTGGCGCAACTATACGAATGAACTTCTTCAATAAACTTGATGCAACTTAATAACGGCGGTAACTTCGCAGCTTTGCTTTTGCACCGTATCATTTCCTTTTATATTTGAGAGAGTATTTATTTTGCATTTTAAATGTATACATGTTTTATTTTGCATTTTATATGTATAAATGGAACTATAAATTCATAAAACAAGACATGAAATCAATTATTGCTCCTTTTTTTCGTACATTTATTTCAATTATCAAGATGAAAGGTACATACATGGTAATCATCTTTCTACTTTTGCATGCGAAGAACACACTTGCCGCTTCCACATTTCTACAACTACACAAGCATGGTTGTCGGTTACCGATTAATTTGACCCCTCCAATTGATTTTCTATCATTAAGGGCGTCCTCTCTGCTAGTATCAACTTTGCTACTCATTTTATAATTATTGCTACTTCGTCAGTCTTTTCCACGTATACAAATCACCAAGCGCTCGCATAATATATTAGTTTTGTTTGTAAAGTTTTTGACACTCTTAAGCGATGTGACTTATATATACGCATTTTTTTGCGTTTACTAGTAAAGTAATTATATTCAAATGTAATTTTGCACTTTATATTTATATTAATAGAATAATATTTCATTAATAGAACTTTTTCTTAAGTGGCCAATACTTTTGTCTTTACAATTTCTTTAATATATTACCAAAGGAGCCTCCGGGAAGATTATTCATTTAATTCTTTAGTACCTACTAGGACCAAAATCCTGTCAGGTTTTACCTCCAAAACGCAGAATAATAAGCTGTGCAAGTATCGTCCTTTGTGATATTCTTTTCCTTCCGCGTCGTGTGTTTTACGCCCATCGCATATATTCCTCCAGCATCCATCATTTCATATACTTCGTCAACTTTATTATTCATCCATGGCCAAACGATCAAAACACATTTCGCCCCTCTGTGAGACAGAAAGTGACAAGACGTAAACCTCGTCATGATTATTCCTCCCAGAGTAACTTTATTTACTAACTTTTCGTAATTACTACCTATATTAAACACTTATATCTTACATTTTGTTTTACTACTAATCTTGTTAATTTGTTAATCGTAATGCATAGAAAAAGTACGAAAAGATTGTCGCCACTGTGGGAATCGAACCCACGTCTTCGGCATTCGAAACCTTTTCTACAAATTTTAATCTTAAGTGCAGGGATTAACACTATAAAAAACTTAAAATTTCTTTAAAAGCAATGGCGACGTCTCTCGTTCGTGCGCCAAGCATTGATTCAAATGCTAAAAAATAACACAACGTAGATAAAAGACATTAGGATTTTCGTCGGTGTGGCAATCAGCCGTTTAGTTTAGTGGCTAAAGCGTCAGGCCGCGAATGCCCAAGACGTGGGGTCGATTCCCACAGCAGCGAAAATCTTGTCGTACTTTTTCACAAATTTTAATGTTTAATCTTAAGTGCAGAGATTAGCACTATAAAAAACTATAAATTTCTACCTTTACATAGTCCTTACTGTTGAAAAAACAATCAATTATCATATACCGTAGTCAAGGAATATGAACCAAATGAATATTTGGACACTCATGAAATTAAAGACTGTCAAAACATGTACACAAATAATTGACATGAAACCATGTGTACTCTCCGATTTCTTAATAACATTTGAAACATTAGGTTATGGCCCCTTTGTTCGTAACATTCCGCGTCGAGGACGCACGGGGAGGTGCTATAAATCATATACCACAGTAAGTGGCAAGAGATCAATAAATATTTTTTCCATCTAACTATGCGCTTTATATTTTAGTTGTTTGGTTTTTCTCATATTTTGAACGTTTTTATGCACTACATTTTTTTAGGAAGATAAACAATTTTATAAAATAATATAAGGATATGCCTTATATTATTTTATAAAATTGTTTGAATTTTAATAGATATAAATATATATACTATTCTATAGGTCACTGTCCGGGTCCGGGTGCTTGCTTTTAATTCATTTTAGTTCGATAAATTGTTAATTTTGAATACATCGTGATGAAACCTTCATATTTTTGAAATAATAAATAAAAAATAACAATTCAAGAAGATATGTGAAATCCGCCAGTCCTCAGTGGGGTTACGTGGTGGACAATGCCTTAATAATTTCTCTACGGAGGAGGCCTTTGCCCAGTAGTGGGAAATTTAGGCTGTTAATTTACGTTTATTTTTCAAAACTATATTCCTAACAATTGTAATTAAACCTAGAGGGATATAATTAAAACAATTTTTATTGTAAAAAAATTGTGATATATTCTTTCTTAAACTATGAATATTTAACTGTACAAAATACATGGTGTTTCTAATTTACATTTTAGTACATACAATAAAATAATTACGTAAAATATTAATCAATGGCAGGTGATGATCGATCATTTGTTAATGCCTTTCTTAGTTTCACCGTGGCGAATTGTTGAGGCCTGTGTAAAAAGTCATGCAATTATATTAATAATAGTTAAACCATATAGTCGTAGTATCAATGTTGCTTTATTTGTACTCTATTATTTATAAACCTTTGTGAAATTAGCTGTGTAAATTATAACAAATATTTTTGGCTTTTGGTAAATACACGGTAAACGTTTAACAAATATAAAGTTTTATATAGATAAGTATTTAATAAAATGACGTCCAATACCAGGTACTTAATGCATCAAGTAAATTCATCTTATTTACTATATAAAAATATCTATAAAATATGTTATTAACAAAATTCACCATGACGTATAACAAAATATATAAGAAATAAATGACTATAATTTTAATGGTATTGTAATATTAGTACCAAAAATGCGGGTACTTCACAACCCAAAAAAAAACTAATATATACTAATCATTAATATTCAATACATGTTTGCTTAAACGTTTTTTATTAGTTTTTTTTAGACTTTTTAAATTGATATGTAGAGAATATTTTGTGCTATAAAATTGAAAAAACTCTACTTCAAACTTTACGAGCCCACCGATCTTGTCATTGGTTCCAACCTAGGATGCATAAGAAATATACTGTTACTAACTCTAATGGTAAGTAATTTTTAACTCCCGAAGTTACTCTGACTTAATAGATTACCAAATATATATTAGCAGTACACAACAAGAAATAAAAAAAAAAAAAATGTAAGGTGATTATAAGGTATTACCAAAAAATATACATACATGCTTTGTAAAATGCAAATAAAATTGAAATGGAATACCGTAGACGTCACTAAAACTACTTGTACATGGCTGTTTCACGGCCCCACAGATCGTACCACGGACCAAACGTATGCCCTTCCTCAGGTAATTCACTACCGTCTACGTTTCTTTTAAGTAGTTTAGTACGAGGAAGTAACTGTGGTCGCTGTTGTTTTAAAGCTTCATTGAATTTCTGATCATCAGACTCGCTATAGGGGCCTTCACTTCGCCGGTCCATAAAACGTCTTGCTTCTAGCCTCGCTTCTTCCTGTCGTATCTTTGACTTTTCGGCTTTCTTTGAATCGGTTTCATAATCATAACGGGATGCTCGACGTTCTTGGTCACTAAAATATGATATATTCGCTTCATAGTACCTGTCATCCTTACGTCCGTTATATTGTAAAGTGCTATCATCATAACTTCTATTCGACCTGTTTCTTAATCTTGTGTCTCTATTTTTTGAGTCGTTAAAATCTTTCCTCATTTGACGTCGGTCTAAAGAGTAGTCAATTCTTGGTTCTCTATTTTCAGTTGATCGGTTCTCTTTTTTCTGCGGCCTTACTTCTGCTTGAGGATATTCTTTGAGTTTTTTTCCATTTTCAAAGTTGTTCGACTGGCGATTTTTTTCTTCTCTACTTGGACCTTTTTTATACTTTAAGGTTCCGTCATCATATCCATTGTAAGTCTCGTTGTTTCGAATGTCATTATTGTTTCGTTCTATAGGAATACCATATCTATCTCTTTGTTGTTCGTTATCTTTATATTTTAATGTTTCTGATGAAGCTGAAAATGTTTTTATCTCCTTAGTGTTATCTTTAAACGTTTTAAATTCCATTACAGGTGGACTCCTTTCATGGGAAGTCTTTTTGGATTTTTCCGTAGTTAGTGTTGCACGGACATGTGGTTTTATTGGATTTATTTCTATTTCTTCAAACTCCGGCATGTAAGCATTTTCTTTATTTTTCTTAATTTCATCATCTAACATTTGCGTTTGTCTGCGTCTATCAAGTTCATGGTGCTTTTTTGATGTCATATGATCATCAACTATAATGCAGTCATATGGATCAGTACTTGACGCAACAGAATTTACGTCAGAACTGCTATCATTGTCATATTTTTGCAAAATTTCTCTTCGTTTAACAGTTTTCATAACGAAACCATCACCATTTTCGTCATTGTAAAAACTGTTTTCGAAATTAGTTTTAATGGTACTTGTATTAGTAAGATCAGAGTGTCTTGATTCATTTCGAGGCGTAAAGTCATCATGTTTCTCTTCAATAATTGATTTTTCAGAAGTGCTCTTCTTATTAATAATTTGGTTTTGATGATATACAGTCTCATCATTTTTTTTAGGATTATCTGTCCTATCTTCAGTTTGAATGGAGCCTAAACTTTTAGCTTGTCGCAAACCAGTAGCTACTTTAACATCTTTTCTATCAATTGTCATTCTATCCTGCGACCGTGATTGTAGATTTTCTACAGCGATTGGCTTTTCACTTATCGCGTTTTTTCTAGGTTCAGGGATATCAGGAGCTGGGCGTAATTCTTTCTTTAACTTAACAAACAACTTTTTCTTATATTCCGGTACTGTATCAACAATGTCACGATGCTGCCAAAGAGACATGCCTTCCATAATTTCCTCTGAGGTTGTGCGTCCAAATTTCCAGAATGATTTTGTTCTTTTCACTTTTTGAGAATCTTTATCCATATCAAGCATATTACGTAATAGTAACTGTTGATCGTCGGTCAAATATCCATTGTTGTTACTACTAGGCTTTGGACCACGTCTGAGACTTTGTGTTTTAAGTAAGTATGCTCTATGCTCGTTGTTTTGCTGATTTTTACTATAAAAATAATGTAAATGATAAATCTAGCGGTTCTACAAAAAGCAAACAAAAAATGATATGTATATAGTGATATTTCACATACCTGATAGGTACTCGAAGCCTTTGAGCCTCTTCATCACTATAATCAACATCCGGTTGCGGTGGAGGTTCATTTGAAAACCCTGAATCATTAGAGCTGTGTAGCGAAACGTTACCTACGGCTCCGACTGCTGCTACGGCACTCTTAGTTGGGACAACTTTGTTTTGTGCCACCTAAATAAAAATTATGATTAAAAAAAAGAAATAGCAAATAGGATATCACAAAATAATATTTAAATAAATGATAATGTTAACAGTCATTACAATAGTATTCTACTTAATTTGAGCATACTTACGAATAAAGTAAATTACTTTCACCGTACCTGTGAACGCATCGGCAAAGTTTGTGGGCCAAAGCTTCTCGTTTCAATAACAGCATGAGTAGTAAAGCTGGCTGCAGATGTAGAGTTCTTAATCGCATTAGTAGCAGATGTACTTCCAGTAGAAGCATGGAAAGTCGCACTAGCTGAAGAGCTTAGGCCTCCTGGCGATGGTGCTGGTAGCGTCGGAGGTAACCCTGGTGAGTTGCTACCCAAGCGACCCTAAGAAATTAATAAAAGCGGTTTTTATCACATATTTCCTTATTATATGTAAGATGAAGCAAAAAAATATAAAAGAAAATCATTAAAAAGCGCGATTATTTGTTTAAGCAGTACACTATTTATTGTTAAATAAGTAAAATAATCTAAACTAATTAATTGAAAATTAGAGACTGTTTTAGTTCGTCATTTGAATTAGTTATATTGAAACAAATAAAAGCGGGAACCTCTAAAACTTAATTTGCTGATTAACCTTGTTTACATGATGAGCAGTGACAGTATCGCCAAACATGCGTGCTGGTGGATGAGAATGTGAATGCGTTGTATTCGCGGATGACGAAACCTGAGCATGGGCTATGGGAGCAGGTGGTGGTGTCTCGCTGGGAGTTTGAGCACAGCTCCAGCGTGCTGGTGAACTGCCACTTAAAAATAAAATACAATTTATTGTATTGCAAGTATTTTAACAGACTCAAGTCTGTTCAAGAATTTTTATATTAGAATTTTTAAATTAAAATTAAAAAAACTAGTGAAAACTGTTCAACCGTACCAGGTAAATAATTTATATAAATCGGTTTAGGCCATATTTGTTCAAATTATCTGAAATAAAATCCAGAAGCGCAAACATGTAATCAAAATGTCAGTAATTGAATTAGTTAACTGTAACAGGGCCACGCAACAGTGTTCACTATTGCAGGAATGGGCGGTCCGTCCGGGTAAATACCACGATTTCACAGGCCGGCACAACGCCACCGGCGTACAGTAGAAGTGTTACACTTCTGCGTTTCGTGTGGTGATTGAGGTAGCTAGAGCCCACATTATTTAAAGGTGGTTACGCATCTACCCTAAGGGTGTTGCAAATGTCCATTTGCGGCGGTTATCACTTAACATCAGGTGGACCGCCAGATCGTTTGCCACTTTCTTAACAAATATAAAAATAATATCTGAAATCAATATTTTGTTATTAAAGTAGTTGTCCTCACGGTTCTTCGTTGGGTATCGCCTCGGTGTACGCCAGAGGGAACCACCCTGCGCTGTGGGTGCGCAAATTTTCTCCATACTGCCAGCCCTTGGTACGGTCCCCTAGAAGGGCGAGTATGTCACCCTGTTGAAAACTCAGCTGATTGTCACCAGCAGCCGAGTAAGCATATAAAGCACGGGCTAGAGGTGGGTCACGGCTGGTAGAAGTTGGTGGTGCCAGCGATGACGGTCGTGTTGTTGTACGGGTATCATTTTCTGTAAAATCACATATTATACATTGTAACTATATAAAACCTTTTTCTATTAATTAAAATAACCAATGATTATTTTTGATGGTGTGCGTACTCCGATAGATACACCAATTAACAGGGAGTCTGGCAACTAACTGGCTTAAATGTGGACATCGGCAGTTATGCAGATATTGTTTACTCCATTACGTCGTAAAGCTTGTTTTTTTACTATTCCATACCCAAAGGGTAAAACGGAACCCTATTACTAAGACTCCATTTTCTGTCTCTCTGTTTATCCGTCCGTCATGGTTATTTGAAATTTTCACAGATGATGTATTTCTGTTGCCGCTATAACAACAAATACTTAAAAAACTCAATACAAAACATTAAGGTTGGGCTCCCATACCACAGACATGATTTACTTGCCGGTTTTATGGATAATGTATAGTAATTCCGTACGAACCCTTCGTGCGCGAGTCCAACTCGCACTTGGCCGGTTTTATTTTTCCGAAAGTAATGGACTTAAATATTCAATAATTCGCTGAATGTATAATTTTATTATTCAGATACTATGTATTAATTTTTTCATTAGTTAGTTGAGATGATTATTTCTAATAATCATATACAAAATTATTAATAATAATATAATTTATGAATGTTTTAACGAAATATGCTAAAAAAAAGAAATGAAAAGGAAATTTTACTAAGCAAATTACTACCGTTGTTAGACGACAGAAAAAATAATTACCATTTAATTGTTTTTAAGATTCAATATTTTTGATTAGGTGTAAAATGTTAACGTTCAATTGTGCCAGAATCATCTCTAAGGCCTTTTACGTGTTGAAGCACTGATAAAATGCCATTGTGTGAAAACGCAGGATATGGCAAAAAATTAAACAATTGCGTATGTTAATTACCTTGTTCCATGTGAGAGCTTGCTTGTAGATTAAAATCTGACTTTGCCCTCGATAGCCCTTGAGCGGGTGAGCCGAGCTCTGCAATAGATCGTACGTCAAGACAAGATGCGTCAACTGATCTGGTTTTCCTCAAAGCTGATCCGACAGATGCCCGATCATCGTCGTCACCGTTGCGTGGACTGGCATAAACATCTTCATCGGCCCAGAACGAAACTTGCTGCGTAAATCGAAATGTTTGGTATCAATAAATATATCACGGTTAAACTGACTAATTAAACTTAAATAATTTGCAGAAAAATGGAGGAAAAGTTTGGCGCTGCTGCGTGGATTTGAATATGCTTCCACTGAGCTAAACGGGTTATCTTCACACCGACAATAATCTTAACTAAGAAAAATATGTATTGTTTTATATATATAATGATTTTTGTTCACAGTAGCTTCTAATTTTATCCAGGTACTTTACGTTAGATATTCTTATAGAATATATCTTACACTCATTGTATCTTATATTTTATTATGTTTCTCGTGAATCTTTGTACACAACAAATTTGACGTAAAAATTAAATACATAATATGTATTTCTTCATGTCAGGTGTTTAATTTATGGTTGGTGCAGTTGAAAAAGTTAACTATACAACTATTATAATATGAAGAAACATAAAATAATTTTACGCTAGTGGTGGCAGATTTTTACGACGCATTACAGTGTGAGCCGAGATGTAAAGGCAGCACAAACACTTTGATTTACATTAAGGTTTATTCAATATAGCTTTATCCGACTGATTATTAAAATAGCGAGTAGGTAATATATTCAACGTTAATTGTAATTTAATGAGTCAGTTTTTGTTCGTAAATATGTTTGTAACTCATGTATTTATAAGTACTCGTATATATTTATGTATTATGATTTTTCTCAAATTACTAGTTTACAGTCAACCTCTGCTTTGAAGTGACTTAGTGACCGCAAGATACAAGTAGAAGGAGGAGTAGGTAGGTAGATACAAGTAGAAATGTAAGATAAAACAGGTCGAAAATAAGTACTACCTAAATAGAAAAATATTTCATATTTTATACATAAATCACAAAGTAAGTAAAACTATACATATATGCGTACTATTAAGGTTAGCAAAAAGTGTATAACATGACAATTGTCCCTCACCCTCATTTTGCTGACGAACATGGCCTCTACATTGGGAGGTAGGAACTCCCTTGTGCGGGAGACCTCGAGCCATTCATCAAGCCCGGTGCTGTAAGATGCGGCACCTGAGCTGTGATAAGCTAGCCAATGCTTCGCGAGGGAACATTGACGCTCTAACACGAAGCCATAGCGACGACGCTCTTGAGTCATAGCCTATGGATAAGTGGGATTAAATTAGTCATGACATTATTTTTAAGGGTTTCTTACCCAAAGGGTAAAACGGGACCCTATTACTAAGACTCCGCTGTCTGTCTATCTGTCTATCCATCAGGCCCATCTCATGAACCGTGATAGTTACACAGTTGAAATTTTCACAAATGATGTATTTTTGTTGCCGCTATAAGAACAAATATTAAGAAACAGAATAAAAAAATATTTAGGTGGGGCTACCATACAACAGACATGATTTTTATGCGGTTTTTCTAGAAAAAGATACGGAACCCTTCTTACGCGGATCCAAATTGCATTTGGCCGGTTTATTTAAAATTTGTCCCATGCATATAGCTCGGTGGCATAAAAACTATAATATTGTCTTAAGTTATGCTGTTCAAGGATTCGCCTTAAGGCAATCAATCTTATCTAATAAGGATCTTAATGTAAAACATTGTATTTAAGATAAACACAGCATTTTCATATGACATTGTGATTATCAGCCATGACAGCTCATTGTCCGGGCGCTCGCGTTTAATTTAATATACTCGAGTTAATTTTACGAGTAAGTGCTGAATTATCACGTTCTCAGTGGTGAAGGAAATTATTGTGAGGAAACCTGCATTTTTTTCGAAATAGTACCAAAAAAAATTTGGAAAATGTGTGATGTACGACAATCCGCAGTGGGTGGACTATGCACTGGTACCCTCTCTACAGAGGAGGCCTTTGCCCAGCAGTGGGACATGTACACGCTGTTAAATGTTAAATGGCCGAAACATTACATTTGTTCGCCTAAATGGTTTATTATACTATTTGATGTAATGTTTCGGTATTTATTCAGTTCATAACGATTGCCACCTAAAATTTTGTAGTAATCGCCTTTTGAATTCGTGAAAAAACTTCACCAACTTACCTAAAAAAAATCTTATTAAAAGCGTACTTACATTTTTCAAGCTTTGTTCGCAGAACGCGTCCAACTTTGTTTTCTCTTCCTCGAGTATTTGCATGCTCTAAAAATAAACACTTTATGAAATACTTACTTATACAAATAAAAAAAATACCTTAAATGATAGCAGCTTCATATTTAGTTGAATAATTTACCGTACGTAACAACCTAGCTATAGTTATCTTGAAAATTTGTTTACGGTTTTGGTATGCAAAACATTTACAATCGCAATACGTTTTCTATATAACTTCCCAGACTCACCTTCATCTCTTTGTCCATGGCTGATCCAACTTTTGTTACGTTAGTTTTCTTTTTTCTTTGCTTTTTAATCGTTGCAGCGGCTTTGCTGTAACTTTCTGAGCGCAATTTGTGTTGCTGAAGGAATCTTTTTTGTTCGGACTAAAAAAAAACCAAAACAGCTCTTAATTTTTAAATAACCAACGTCGTTTTTAACCAAAGTCTTTAATATTTGTTTCACTAGTACCGGTTAAATAATAAAGAGGAAAGAGGAAATATTAAATAATAAGGAGATAAAAAACTAAATTTGTTTTAAATGCGATGGTACAGATATTTATATTTGGCCTACAAATTCTATACGCGATGCGAATCAACCCATTCCGACAAAACTTTTTTAATACAAATTCTTATCTCCCTGATAAACGAGATACTGAATGTTATTTGAACTCCGAGCTCTGTTTCCTATATTCGGTAAACAAACCAGTAACCGGGATTAAAGGAAGAAGATTATAAAAGGAAAATTCTTATAGATTTACCTGTACAACTTTTGTGTCTTTCTCCAGATTAGTTTCCAAGGGGACCAATAGATCCACGTAAAACGCCTTTAGCTGGAATAAGTAACATAAAGTTTGATTATTACGAAACAGTATAATGGTACTGAATACCTTTGAGCATTAAGTCTACCCTTTGTTACCTTTCTTATTTAAGGTTAGGAATAAAGCATAAATAAATAAATATAAAACGTAAAAACATGACCTGCCGCGACCGCTATACTATAAATGAAATTGTGATTCAATCACCTTCTACTTTCATTTATATAGCAGTTCATTAACTCCAGTGGCTTGTCATAGACACGTTATTATAAAATTGATTAATAAAAAAATCCGTATATGTATTAATAAAAGTTATGGATAAAGTTAGTCTTTGGTACCAAAGCGTCAGCGCTAGAAACCTACCAATAATGTATGAGAAAAACTTACAATATTCATTTGTTGATCTTGTATCTCCCGATATACTTCTACGACCTTCATAAGAGCAGTCCCTGAAAAAAATATTTGAAAGAGATTAGTTATTACGATTTTTTTATTCCTACTAGACCTTCAAATAAATTAAAAAAATGTTATTGAAAATCCACTGCGGTAATAGATTTTAAAAATATACACTCGTTTTCATTCCCGCTCCTCTTAATTTGATGTAACACGCTATTGTGTTTTCACTGTCATACCATAATACAAATTAATCCGTAATTATCAGGCACCAAATAATTTATATATTTGTAGGAATTATATTACCATTATTAAATTACAGAAAACCATTTTGTCACCACGTTTTTAATATAAAAGAGTCACAAGTTGAAAACAAGTTTCGCATACAAAGGTCGCAAAAGACATTTATAAGTAAAGATCTTTATTCCATTTAGTAATTTATTGTGGTTGTGAGATCTTGTCTAGGATCAAGGCAAACACGAATAGCTAATATAAACAAGGATAAAGCAATAAACCCATATTGTTTGAAAGAGTATAGGGTAAACACAGGTAACCATAGAGAAGAAATTTAAGCCGTACCTATGTATTTACTAAAGCTTATGAGATATCTTATACACGTAAGAATGTGTAACTTAGTTTTGAAGACCGCAATAAGTCCTTGCAGAGTATTAACTAGACGTTAATAACATTAATGTTGAATAGGCACTAAGCTCATTGATTCCCAACTAATTCGTATTGATTTATGGCTGTCGTGTATCTGTTTGCTGTTAAGGCTAGATTAAGACCTCCTTAGTAATATAGCTACGAAGTAGTGGGAAATATAAGGCTAAGGATATTCACCGATATCTGCGCAGCCTCCCCATGTCCCTTGCTGGGCTTGCCGTCCCAACTTACCAACCGCGTCCACGTACAAGCGAGACGCTGCTGCCGCGCCTAATGGAATAGTGAAAAACAGAATTGTTAAAATCCATTACAAATTCACGTCGTGGTAAGTGAAATCTACTGCCGTGAACATCTGAACATCAGTATAGTACGACTTCCCACTAGATGGATTGACGACCTGTTCAAATGTGCGGGAAGTTCATGGATGCAGGTGGTTCAGGATCGTCCTTCGTGGCAGTCGGTGAAGGAGGCCTATGTTAAGCAGTGGACTTTAACAGGCTGGAATGATGATGATGATAATGAACATCTGAAACACTGATAGGTTTCTGGTGCTTTACCATCCTACCTCGCCTATCAAACAAAATGAAGAATTATGAATAATACTTCTAGTTTAAGCTTTCTTCTATAAATCCTCAATACTTCCTTGGTCGAGGTGGCGCATTTGTTCAGAAGTAACTACGAGATGCCGGGTTGCTTAAACACAGATTGGCATGCCTACCACTTTTATCCCTCATGAATGTACGTGGGTCACTCGAGGAATGTTACACAAATTGAAAATTAAAGTTCATTAAGATTGAACAATCGGGTTACTGTTAATAGCAAATATCGAATACTGCAATGTTGATAAAGCAATTAAACTATCCGAACCGAACTTTTATTCGAGCATTTATTTAATTGAAGCTAATGCAGGATCCATTTCGTGTTGCAAAACAATTTAACTGGCCTCACAAAGCGTCGAATTTAAGTAGAAACAAGCTACAAGAGCCATGCATCGTACCTACACAATGCTCAAGTTTATTGCTGTTAGAGCGTCGGCTATAATACTGTAGATAAGCCAACAGAGACAATTTGGCACAAACTGCGCCCTAGTTCCAAAGCCAAACAAGCGCACAATACTGAGGTTTTGCATATAGATGCACCCATTTGGCTAACGCTATATAAATTAATTGTTTCACTCAATAGAGGACATTCCGCATTTCTTTACTGGCTTCGCCACGTCATGGGGATCAAGAATTTGACATAAACTCTTCATTGGTTAGGATGTTTGCCCTTGTGTCATAATTTGTATTATTTATTTTAAATTCTCAACGTTTCAAACGCCTTGCAGCTTATGGTCACGGGACGGACAGATTTGTTTTACGTCCAAATATCAGAATTAACCCGGGCTACAGTCAACTTACCGTACGGTAACTACAATTAATAATTGTAATGCGCGTTAAAATCCGTGAAATAGTTTTATTTGACAATATATAACTATTAATGTAAATACAAGAAATCCTGATACAACAACGTTAACAAAACTTTTAGGAATTTTGGAAGCATAATCAATCAGGCAAAAATATACTTACCATGCAATGCTTTCAAGTAAGCTTTGCCTGCTGTTATCATCTGTCGGGCGCCTGGATTGAATTTATCCAGAATGTTCTGAAACAAAAAAAAAACCTATATCAAACTCACCATTTCGGAATCATCGTTCTTTGTGTGTTATTTGAAAAGTAGAATTAACTTCTACCATTTAAATACTACCGTGCAATTTTTAGTTAAAAAGGATGACATCGATTTTGTTATCTTTGTGAAATCATATGGCTGTTCCGTTCATTTCCTCTACCTAAGTTGCCTCCTTTAATCTCTGCACGGTAACAAATTGTCCGACCCATTAGCCATACCTCTTCGGAGATTTTTTTTTAATTCCTCTTTGACGCATTTGATTTAAAAGACAACTAAATTGTTCCAACTTAACCGACGTAGTATAACGTCGACACATAAGATTTGCAATTGCAGAGAAAATGAGGACTTAGACCGTAAATAGAGGCCGGTGCTGGAATGCGGCCTCTCAAGGATGCTGCCACGAGCCGACCTCATTCTTAAGGTGCGGCCAACTTGCTACCACGCACCGCGACATTCCATTGTGAATATTAGTTTAAACTTTTTCGGTACACGAAGCCTGAATACCATCAAAACACGCGTCTAATTTACTTACGATGTCCATTTGCGTATTCTAATATATGTTAAAGTTGAAGCAGAATACTTTTAGCGACATTTAAATTGTAAATATGTACCTACAACGAAATACGTCTTTCGTGTTCTAAGAAACCGTAGTTGTTGACATCCATTCGATGAGAACGTAACGATAATTAAATCTATATAAGAAGCGTTGAAAAAATTGTATCCGTTGCTAACTTATTTCAAGATAGATATTTATTATGTATTTAATGTAAATATTTTGAGACCGATATGGACTCGACCAAGTGACCACAATTCTCATTATTTATAAACAACAAAAAGAGTAGGTAAAGCTTGTGTATTATGATGTTTACCATTAATGTTTTTATAACATAACTAGCTGCTGCCTGCGACTACGTCTGCATAGAATAGGCTGAAGGCGTAACATTCAGACAGAAAGACAGATATACATAAAATATGTATATAAATTATAGCCTATGTCTTATTCTGATGTTTAAGCTATATTATTGTAGTTTCATTAAAATCCATTCAGTAGTATTTGCGTGAAAGAGGAACAAACATCCATCCATACATACAAACTTTCGCCTTTATAATATTAGTAAGGATATAATCTCAGCTAAAAATGCAGTATCATGCAGTACTGTATTGTTTTCCTTAACTCAGGCTGGTTTATATTCCAAAGCAGTAGCATAACGTCAACGAAAAGACGACTGTGATTTATCACGATCCCATTATTTAGGCAGCGTTACACTGACATCGTGGTATTAAAAATGAAATGTAGGTACATTATTTTTGCGCGCATTAAATATTTTCTTGGCTATTACCATAAGCCAAACCCTTTTGGGATTTACATCGCTTGTCCTACAACAACATTGTAACTTGATTTCGTTTGTACATTTGATAATCCGAACTGATTCGGTAATCTATGCTAATAAAGAAGTTGATCCTATATTGTTTTTTAATTAATTATTATGTAGCCTAGGTCTGGAAAAGTAGAGAAATTTGGGTCTTTATTAATTTATCTAATTAATCTGGTTGTAATGTTCAAAACAACACTATATCTCTTAACTCTGAAAAAGACACGCAACAACTCATCATTTGGATTCATTGGCCATTTTGAACCGAGTTTATGCTAGCTATATTGTCTATTATGATCTTGGATATTACGTCTCTTTGTGAGCATATTAGAGTACGTAAGTGCCTTACGCAAAATGGAAGTTCGCGTCAGATTCCACCGTCCTAATCCTCAGGTTATTGGTACATTACATAAAGCCAATGCATTTTCCCTTTTACCCCAATATCGTCGGCTCGGCGGCACGCGTGGGGTCGAACTACGTGCTAATGTGTTTTACGATCTGCCAAACTTAAATTTTGCTCCCTTATTTGTATTAGTGGCCATTGATATTTACCTTACATTGATGTTACTCCATATGAGATTATTCATATTAGTTATTAAAGTATTTTTCGAAAACGCTATAACAGCGACACCCAGATAATTTTAACTGAAAATTTTAAATCAAAGTATATTCATGTATTATTTGATATATTAGCATTTGTTTACGTCAACGCCGTTAGGTAGACAATAGAGGTTACGAAAGATTTTGCCCAAAAACTACTTTAGTTTGTAACTTTCATATTGTTCATGTTCCAAACAGACCTTTTTTCGTTACACCGCCATATGATATCCACATAAGTTTGCGGCGACCGCTTACCCGAGAGGATTGTCGAGATCAAAAAAGTTTAGTTTCCCGAGCCCCACGGGTCTATTTCATAGCAACAATAACAGTGAGCCCACAAATCAAATCTTGTTGCTCGACCAATTCAGACATTTCAACGTAGAGTCCATTACGACTAAAACGATGCGAATGTACACCATGTAAAAATAAAACATAACTAACTATCATGTATTCTTGTATGTTTAATTTCAGGAAGCAATGGTAGGGCCACAAGCAGTCTTTGCAGTGCAACAGCAGAAACTGCTTGTGGCCTGGGTATGGGCAGACTGATCCGAGGAAGTACCACGACCTCGCAAGAGACCGGCAAGAAGTAGATGTATTATACTTTAGCGTTGTACCTGGTGAATGAGATAACCGGGAACCACTTTTATGCAGGGTTCGCTACGCATATGGAGCCTCATATGTAATATTCACATCATTTAACATCAGGTGAACCGCTTGCTCGCTTGCCACCTTGAGAAGCGGTCTTTATTTGACAAGTAAAGACTCTCAGATATAGCTGAATGTGCGGAAATGTGTGTTGTATGCCACAAATGATTAGAAATACATCTAATATATCTCTTAATACTAAAACATCAATACTATAATGTGTTATAAGATATAAAAAATATTTTCCACATGACTAAGAGTAGGCATGCGTTCGAGATACGTTATTTGGACCCATCTTCATATTGTGTCCGTTCAATTCACAACGATGACTAAAATATATGGTGTTCTGGTCACGACGGGCGGAAAGCAATTTTTCACCAGTTTCGAGCGAATATTTTAAAATACAGAACGCTCTATGTCGTGGGTAGGCTGGTCGGTTATTGCCCGCGTCAGCCGCGTAAATCTTAAAGGGGCGCTTGTATACAAAATACGTAGACTAAGGGTGAAAATAAAAATAGATGCACACTTATTAAAATTATATAGGAATCGAAAGTAATAAAATATAGCAGCAGAACCCTTCTGCTGCTATATTTTATTACTTTCGATTCGAGAAGGAAATTATTCGTTATAGTTATTGAACGCGTTGTTTTAATGTGGGTATTGAGTTCAAGAGTTTCAGTTATTTCGTTCAAATACCTTTAGTAGAAAATAGTTTTACATTCAGCACAATACTTTTTCTATCGCATCACACATTATCATGAATTAAAAAAAATAAAAATATATTTTATAATTCTTTTCGATTGTGAAGAAGCGTAACTAACTACCGAATGTCCAAGCTTTATATTGTCTACATAACACATTTGCAGCTCTAAACTGACAGCTTTTAAAGTAATACATGGCTTAGTCCTTCCTCTTTGTTTGTGGGGCACGTAGCGAACGACATTTGGTACCAAATTGCCTCGGGCAGACTCCGTGGCGCTCCCCTCTCCCTTTCTACCGTGACTCGTCTTTGCGTCGCGCGCACACGTACAATATTTTTTGTGTCACCAAATATAGCTAATGGTGTATTACGCATTGTTGACAGCTTTATTTCGTTAATAACAATATCCGCTAAAGTGTGTGTCTATGAAATTAGCTGCAACAAGATGAGATGTATTTTTTTAATGTGAGGAAGTACGCTAAGTGATTACAACGAACATCCACCTCGCTAAGCAGATGAAATGTAAGAGTATATTTATTGTATTTGTATTTTATGTGAAAGGGATGGTTAGTGAGTCCCAACGACCTAGATCAATAGATCTGGGTCGTTGGGAACTTTTCCCTAATAGTTCTAGTCCCGAAAACACTACCCCTTACGATAACATTATTCGTTTTTGTAATAAAGTTTTACCCACATAAATTTCACGTGGACAAACACCCAGATCCAAAACAATTGCCTGTGGGTCACACAAAGAGTTGTTTCGTGTGGAACTCGAAAGCACGAATCCCGGATCCGTAGCCAATTCCTTGGCAACTGCGTCACGGAGCTATCGAGCATATTACTTTAACTTCACGCCGGTCTTTTGTGATAGTGTTATAATTCCCCTGACGAGCCTGCCCATTCTTGCAACAACAGAAGCTGCTGCGAAGCACGACCACGGTTTATAGTTATAACAATGTTAATTATAGTTATTAACAAGTAAGTTTAATTGTTGATTATGATTGCAATGGCTACAGCAAAATTTTGCTACCACTAATTGCTTAGGTGGTACTGATTAAGATTATAATTTCATTACGTCTTTTATTACAAAATCATATGTTTATATAGTATATATACTTTTACTTTATCACAAATTATTATATACATATGTATTATGAGTGTATTATACATACAATAAATGGGGGAAAATATTTGATAGATGTACATGATTTGACAGGTTTCGTGCAGACCACGTAGCAAAAGTATTTTCAACAGTTGCATACGAGACGGAGATGTTTGTAGTAAACACTTGTTGCGATTTGATGGTACAAGAACCCGCCTCCTATGTTTACTTGGAAACTCCAAGGGAAGTTTAAACTGAAAATAAAATTTACGAAAGGAGTTTACTGAAAAATATTGTGAGATAACATATGTTCTTTAGATATGAATAGTAAAGTTTAAAACGGCCAATTGCATTAAAAAGAAGAGTAAGATAGTACGTCTTTAGAAATTGTTTAATAAGTTCTTTCTAACTTTTTTTTAATTCCCCGGCATACGACGAGGTAACTGCTAAATTTCAATCTAAGCTCCACCGTTTATCCAACCGATGAAGTTCTTAACGTAATCACAGCGTGCAATTTGTTACCGATTCAACAATGCATCTCTAAGTTCCTCGCTGGGGCGAAATAAAAGAATCCCTAAGTTCGCTAAATGACGTCGACTACAAAAGGCGGAGCCGGGAGTAATTCAAATGAGCGGGCGTTGTCGACCGTCCAGACTTCGATCTGCACTTTCGGAAGTTTAATTTTTTCAACAAAAGTTCGCGTCGGTGGGACTCTGCAAATATGTAAAATGTGGAAGATTAAAACTCCACTTTGAATGTATAAGGAGTTTGATTTTCATCTTTTCGTTGAGGATTAATTTTTGTGTAGCCTAATCAGAGAGTGGTTTTGTCATGTTAACGGAGCCGTGCTATTGTTTTATCTTTCAAAATCCTGTGTTAAAATTCAAGTTGGTCAGAGCGTTTTAAATTTTTGAAGTGAAAGCTTTCGATCGCGTTACCGGCATGCTAACTTCGACGTTTGATTATTGAAGTTTTTGACGATTAATTTTTTAAGGTTTTCTAATCGTTGATCCCTGTAAAACATCTAGTTGTTCAATGGTATGTTGTAGCGCATTTTATAGAATTGATTATAATAAAAAAACAAAGTTATTCATTGGTCACGGGACAGACACACAGTCATGCAAAATAACACCGAACTTAAAAAATAACACCCTAATTTCAATAGAAAGAAGGGTTGAGTGCTACAATTGGGTTGGGATCCTATCATCAATACGATTAAATCTATGTCCAAACGAACCACTACAGCAAGTCAAGACACAATTGCAGCTTCTGCGTAGATTGGAGTAAAAATAAGTAATAAAATAATAGTCGGTAGCCCAGGTTAACTCTGCCAGATGTGAAACAACTCAGTCCGTCTCGTGACCATGAACGTTGGAAAGGGTTCAAAACGTCGGCAAAGTAAATCGCGGTAAAATAGTTTCATTTAACAACTTATAACGTTCGCGTAAAAACAAGAAATCAATACAGTTATTTCAGATTTAGGTAAGTTTTCACTTCTGTCGGCATTCCCCGTGACTGTTATTTTTTTTAATAACTAGTTTTACGATAAATAAAAAACGATGAATTGCTTGTGCTTATATAATTTAAATTGGAAACATTGCATTTTTCATAATCACATTTCCCAATAATTAAATTAGCTTAAAACGTGTGAAAATGACGCAAGCGCATTATAAGTACGTTGCTAGTGTGGCGTCAAAACAAGGTCATGTCGGCAATAAGAGTAGAGCTGTTAATGTGAATATTATGTTATGCGTGCAACGTCGAAGTATTGATGCCCCACTCTATTGTGCGGTAGTTTAGTCGGCGCCACTCACTCTCGCCTATACCACAATTAGAGCTGCACCAAGGTCGCAATTCTTGTCCTAGCCCGTAGCCAGAGATGTTTCTTTTTAAACCGGTTTAATAACAAAAGTATTTTCTTACAGCTTACATTTTTCTATGTCATCATCATTGTTTTGTTAAGATTCCACCTATTATATAAGGAAGATAATGCGCAATATGTATGTTGGCTCTAACTATTATATCAATTTTAAATCACAAAAAATATTTTCTTAATGCTACTTAATAAACAAGATGGAATAGTAACAAGTATAATTTACAACAAAAAAAAACCGACTTCAAACATTGTTGATAAGTATAACATTTGAGGATTGCCCTTGATTGCTCTAGGATGCCATCATCAGATCAGAGTTTCCTTAACATGGTACCACCCTTGGGATATCTTCTTTCCAATAAAAAAATAAACATCAAAATCAGTTCATAAACGACGAAGTTACCCGCAAACACACATAAAAAAAATTAAAAATCTATACGGTCGAATTGAGAAACCTCCTCCTTTTTTGAAGTCGGTTAAAAAGAGGAACTAAGTACTTATGACAAAACACACATATACTTAACACACACACACACATAACATATCATATACTTTCATTGTGTTTAAAATAAACACGTTTGAGTATAATATACAGAGATTGGCCTAAATCCAATCACAAGTTAAGCTAAATTATATATGACTTTTATTTTACTATTCACCATCCTAAATGTTGTTAAAATATTTTTTTTATGTGAGAAAGTGGCAAACGAGCTGGCGGTTTACCTGATATTAAGTGATAACCGCCGCCCATGGACATTTGCAACACCCGTAGTGTTGCAGATACGTTGCCACCTTTTATTACACGGAACTTATCTTTGTATTTGAGATTAATATAGGTCAAGCACGAATAGAATACTCGAATAATAGACAAATTAAATTAAATCTAAAATTGCTAATCTCACGTCTAAGCAATCAAAGATAAATTCCATTCAACTCGTTATGTGAATCAGTTCTCTAATCGTATATGTATGTACCAATACATTGACAGCATATTTTTTATAATTCAATAAGTGACTTCCTTTTGTAAGTCAACAGTTCAGACTACCGCATTCTTCAAAGCAGCAATGGCGCCCATAAAATGTTTTGTGGGTATTCATTACAAGTAAATATCATTCACGTATCAAATGAATATTCTCGTAAAATTTGTACACAGTTTTTACATAACAATTGATTGTAAGAATAGTTTTATAGAATTTTAATACGGATATAATGCATGGCAATCTTGCTTTCGCAAATCAACATTTCAAAAACGACAGTGGAAGTCTACTTTATATGAATGCACTTATTGCTTTATTATAGGAAAAAAATAAAGGTTTATTGTTGGATCTCCACGCCCAATGAATTTATTCCTTCTAAGAAAAGAAGCTAAATTAATGTTACGTTTAATTAACATATTAACGACATCCTTTTCGGAGGAGGGGGAAGGAAAGGATTTACTTCGGGTTTATGTGGGATTTCTACTCACTAAAAACCCTATAATATGCACGCCCGGGACTAGAGGCTGATTAACGACACCCTGCCTTAATCCAATATACGGGTTTTTCAAAAATCTCCTCAGGTCTGCCTGAATTCTTCCGATATAAATATTTATTCCCTTTTCATGCCACAATGGCGACTCATACAATTTACCTATTTTCAGCTTAATAATTTAATTGCCTCTTCATTGTTAAGAATGTTTCTTTCAATTATATGTCCATCATAGTTATTTTTTAATTAAATGCGTTGTCAAATGAGCAGGATCACCTGATGTTAAGTGATTACCGACATGACAACACCCGGTCTGGCTGTAGATACTTGATCATCATTCAAAAAAGTGGCTCCGGTTAGGTAACCGGTCAGGTCCGTCCGAGTCAGGTGACTCGCCACAAAAAAGTATTATACTACTTTATCTTCAAGTAAGTCTTCTGTGGGGCCGTGGTATTTCCCAGGACGAGCCTGCACATTCGTGCGAGAGCAGAAGCTGCTGTGTACCACAATAGAATTAGTTTAATAAAATTATTTTAAATAAACTATACTCTCTTTTGTCTTACAGAATACATGTATAGTATACCTTTAGCCCAAATAAATCTACTGTTTTACTTCGATAAGCCGGCTAAGCCGCGGGCAAATGCTAGTGCCACATAAATCTAAAATTTTTGTATCATAATCCTCATATTTTCCGTAGCCGTTCCCACTATAAGTTACTCTGAAAAAACCAACATAGATTCTCGTGGTGAAATATGGAGCCCATTAATTTGAGTGATTTTTCAACATTTCGGCACTTTAGATATTACACGCAGCTATGGATAAAGTAGCTACCGAGTTCATTCCCTAATATTTTGTTGGAAGTTCGGGAGATAAATTCAGGGAAACATCATACATCAACTCTTGCTTAAGCTCTCTAAATTCTACATAATTTGTCAAATAGATTTTTCAAAAAAAGATTCTTGGCATTTACACAATGATCTTTTAATTTCCCAAAATCATGGGCGTTATTTCACCATTTTATTTAATGGAAGTCGTTTCATCATGGCACGATTTATTTTTATTATATCACATTTTTTTCGACTCCCGATCACATCTAGTACTGCATCGGCTACAGATAAAATGGTTCCCGATTTGGGTGTTTGAACTGTGGTAGGGCTACGCAATAGTTTTCGCTGTTGCACGAATGGGCAGGTCCGTTCGGGTTAGTGCTGCGACCTCACAGAAGACCGGCGTGAAGTGGAAATTGACTTCTGCGTTTCTTCTGGAAAGTGAGGTAAACGGAACCCGGATCTACATTCCTACGGGTGTGGCAAATGTCCATAGGCGGTGGTTACAGTGAACATCGCGTTTAGCATCTATCACATTACAGCTCGCATGTCACCTTCTCACATAAAAAAGATACCATAACAATACGTTCGAACCACACGTATTATATCAGCATACGTCCAGCAAATTGTTATTAAATAGGAAAATTCGATTTTACCTAACAAAAGTAAATTATTATGGGGGATATTCATTATTATTATTATATATTATATATTAAAAATAAACATATTATTATTATTATTAAATACGAAAATTCGATTTTACCTTACAAAAGTAAAATGTGTTAATAAAACATTGAATGTGCTCATCACATGCGGTTTGTAAATGAAACAGACAAAACGAATTTTGCCGTGGTCAGCTATAATTTGCGGCTTTATCCCGTTTTCGGATTTTGTAAAGCTTTATCAAATTTATATCTGAAGGTTCAATTTTAAACTGTTCCAATTGAGCTTTGTAGTTGATAAACTTTCGTTTAAAACTTTCTGCGATTCTATTCGTTTAATCCCAACTAGCGGATAAGTAATTGGATAATAATAAACTTTTTACTTCCGAAGTCTTAAAAGAAATGACTGGACTTGAGAAAATTATCTCAACACTCCTTTTCGAGTTACCTTTTTATTTTTTCGAAAGTAAATAACGAGAAAAAGCAATGAAAAAAATCACATGCTCAATATTGAAAGCTAATGGCAATAAACTAATCAGAGGTAATAAAGAAGATTACAGCCGCATCATTAACAATAATCGAGTTAAATTGCTTTGAATTGTTGCAATTAAACACATGTAATACGTAGTTATTACCCGATATATGAGCTATCGCATCAGCGTTCTATACAATCCTTCATGTGAGGCAAAGCTCTTTACAGATATCCAATAAGGTGTTGCTTTAATAGTAATTTGTTGAACGTGATGTAATATTTCTTTCGTGAATTGACGTGAATTTTACTTTTATATTGTCTTTACGATATGAAACTATGTTATAACTTTTTAAAAATTAATAAATAAAATTAGTAGAAAATTGTAATGTAAATCTAGTACAAAATTGTAATACATTTTGTTATATGAGTATGTATATTCCAAACACATAAATTTTTCATTATCCAAGACGTTTTTTAATAAGCTTATTCGTTTTAAATTACTAATTTGATGTAACCAGACATAACTTTCCACAGATTGTAAAAGTAAGAAGTATTTCGCAATGAAAAATATTAATGAGAGTTTTCTTTCGCAGAAACTTCAATATAATTCTGAGTCGGTTTAAGTAGATGTGTTCAAAATGAAATGAATTCTGCCGCCGGTCTAGAAGTTTTACCATAATGAAATTCTTTAAATATATCCCTCCCTCCATGAGGATTAAAATTTATGTAATTGGCGCGTGCGGTATGCGAGACCCTCACTATTCTGAGAATTGGATATAAGAGGGTGATAAAATTGAAATCGTAAACAGCCAAATCAAAACTATTTTAAAGTAAGTCCTCCCGAAATTAAATAGAAAAATGTTTGTATATAATATTATAAACAATTTTAAACTGAGTATCACACGTATCTGCTTAAAGTTTTCATGTTTTATAAAAGCGATTTTTTTACGAAAAAAATGCTTGGGCCATAAACTTAATAATATGACAAACATTAGTTGATGAAAAATATTAAAAAGGCTATATAAAATTTCTTTCGTCCAATTTTAAGGATTTGACAAAACTGAATACAACACAAATTCATCAATTTCCAATTGTTTCAAAAACAAAAATGCGATCATCTAAATGCATTACAGCATGCATTTAAAGAAAAAGAACAAAAATATGTCTTAAGTTAATAACTAATATAAGACAGAGATGAAGTAAATCATATAATTTTTCTTGTGGAATCCAGAGAATCTGCAATACTATCTCAACTTATAATAAAATCAAGAAGAAACTGCTTTCTATAACGATATAGCAGTTATCATTATATCAATTATGTCGTTTGTTATCTTATATTAGGGCGGACACGGATATGATTTGCGTGTCAGGATCGGGACTTTATTTGAGCTTCACGTCCACGCGTGGCCGCCGGTCGAGTAACTGTATCCCGGCTATTAATCGGCCGGAGCACGTACGCTTTACAACCTGTCGTGCAAATATTTATCCACATCGGATTTACGTGTTAACCGCTCGGAATTGTAATCAGCTTTGATTGGGAACGTAGCGATGCCGTAGCGTAATGACTGTAGCCTAGGACCGTGCAATACGTACATATATTCCGGTTTTAGATTGTTCTCGAACAACGGATATTGTTTTCAACTAACGATCGCTTAGATTACAGCTGCTTTATTATCCTATACATAAGGAAGTTCTATTTAAATTGATCGTTATTTAGGTAATCGGTGATTTATCGTGTTTATTACTATTTTTATTGTTTAATACATATATTTTGTTTTTTTTTTAAAGAATTGTTTTAAAACAAATTTCTAGTATTTATATTATATTTTTAGTATTGCTTACAAAGTTACGTCAAGAGGTTGCTTGGTGCAGCCATTCTATACAATAAATGCTAGACGTAATCACAACGACGATACCTTCATAAATCAATTTGATCCTATTTGTGATGTTAACTACGGTAATTTGAGACCATTCGCAACCGAGGTAATAGTTTTAACCCCAGGACACTCTTAGCGATCAAGCTGTAATACTTACGTCTTTAAACATACACATATTATAGCCATTCCAATAACTATAACCGTAAAAATTCAACCATTGAAGAGCAAATTGAGGAATACGCATCACTTAACAAACGGATGATAAATTTCAAATTCCCATTCGTTCTTCCGAGATTTTTCAGCACGAGTAAATAACCAGCGAATAATTTGATTAGAGACTCGCTCGGTCTCTGTGATAAGTGATTCGCGGCGTAAAAACTTGTAAACTTGAACTTCTCCGTTTGGGTTTAGAATTGGTCCCGCCCGCCGGTGACTTTTTCTCCAGCCATTCATGCATTGGTCACGGCGCCAATGTAGGAGAGAGACCCGCCGAATACAATTCGCGTTGGCTCCGAGCGGAGAATAAGTAAGGTAACGTGTCGCCGCGCGTTTTGTGTAATTTGGATTTCGCGGCCACAGTTAGTTGGCTCGTTGTTTCGTTTAGAAAGCACTTGAATACGTTTGTCACACGCTAAAATTAGCGTAAACAAATGTTTAACAGGCGTTTATGTTGTTGTTTGGATTAAGTTGTGTAGTTCGTCCCTAGAGCGAAGAGTATTTTCAAGAATTGTATGACGTTTCCAAATGTATGTTTAGGGCTCTTTTTGAAGGGTTATAAATGTATAATTTAAAAATTGATATCGTTTTATACACCTTTCTTTGTTAAAGAACGATTTCATGGATTTAAGTAAACATTACGATTAATGAAAATAGTTTTATTTAACAATCTAATCTTGATTACAACCTGTGTGAAGATTTATTATGTTAATTTACGTTGCAAATATTTGTATAACTTCATTTTTGAAAATATATGTAATTTTTATACATAACTTCCCGTGTTGCACTGTACAATTTTACATCTTGGTGGCCACAGCGCTAAATGAAAATGTACATGTATGTGTACAGATCCAAAGATGTCTTAACATATATGATAAAAAAACCACAATGATGGAAGACTACATGTTGTGTGTATTCATAACCGAGGTAAAAAGAGCGAGTATGTAATATAAATTGTTATGAGGAAACTAACAACAAAGCTAATGTATAATGGCATAACTTCTAACGTAAGGCTTGCTTAAGTGATCTAGTGCGAGGTATTTCTTCATACGCATATTACATGTTAAATTCTTTAAGCACTTTAGCCTCTTTTAGATGTAGTATGTTAAGTAATTGTTAGTGCATGTTCTTGCATATGTGTTTATAATATTTGCCATTTCATTAGAATGATCGGGAAGAATGACGTAGTTACGTTTGATTGATGTTGTGGGATTCCTGGTGTTATTCTACTGTGTCTATATAAACATTCGGCAGAGGAATTTCAATAAATACATAACAAAGCGTAATTAATCGCAGAAAAATAAACAAAACATAATATTAGAAGCACTTTTGTACGTCAGAAGTTCGAACGTCCCCGCGTCATAACCAATTAGGTTAGTTTGCACAGAGGAAGCGCCAATGATCCGGGCGTAATGAGAAACACGTCGACCCTGTGTCCCGTCGCGTAATTAAGAAAATATTTCGTTCGTTGAGCGACCAATTTCCTTTCGTTTGAGACGGGGCGAAGATCGCGCCGTGATGGCACAGAATGTAGGCAATTATATAAACGACAATCAACGTTACAAAGACGCGAGAGAGGGAAAGGAGGCTAAAGTGATTACGAAGATATGCCACGTTAACAGCGAGCAGTGTGAGGTATAACACGCTACAGTTGATGCCTACTTGTATACAGCGTGTCTTTACAATCGCGACAATAAATGAACACACATATAGGGGATAACTTTTTAAAATTGTATTAAACATTTAACTTCTTTAAACATCAATATTTACAGAGTTATTAAATTTTCCAAAACAAAGAATTTTAGAACCTATAAAAGTGCAACGTAAAGTACATTTGTAAAGGTCACAAAGCATATTAATGGGTTGAATGAATTTAAAAGAGACAAAACATACTGTTAGAAGGAGAGGCTTGTACCTAATACGATGCTGTGGCGCGAGTTGTATAGGATGTTACAAATTTTGTTTCTTTTTTACTTAATTAGTTTGTTTGAAATATATTTTTTTTAATTATTGATTTTGTTTAACGTTAATACTTTATGATTATTGGCAAGTAGCGTTAGACGTGTGTTCATTTACTGTCGCGATGGTAACGACACGCTGTTTAGCTAATCAAGAGATACGAGAATAAAACGGGTCAGTAACCCAGTTATGAAATATAATTATAGTCACATATTAAATTAACGATAGAAATTGTTTTTCTAAGATGTTTGTCGCACACAACAATGTGAAGTTCTATGTCATAAACAAAGGCGCAACGTTTGTGATGTGCGTAATAATGCCGGAAGATGAGACAACGGAGAACTAATCAGAAGTTAACCTTCCTGCTAATGATAACAAATTTTTATCATTCTAGATATAAATATTATCTGCTAAAAGTAAACTTGCGTAAAGCGTACTAAAGAACCAATACATGAATGAGCTAAGCTTAATACAATTTAAACACAACAAATTCAAATACAATCAGAAAGAGTTCTGTGGTAGGGCCACGTAACATTCATCGCTGTTGCACGAATGGGCTAGTCAGTACGGGAAAGTATCACGGACTCACAGAAAGCCGGCATGAAGTGGAAATGTTATACTTCTGCGTTTCGTCTGGTGATTGAGGTAGCCGAGACTCACTTTGAAGTACGTTACTTCAACGCATCTGTCACCCTACGGGTGTTACAAATGTCAATGGGTGAACATCAGGTGAACTGCCAGTACTTTTGCCACTGTAGGAAAAGTTGTCTTCTCTTCTTTACTCATCAATCTTCTCACATAAAAAAGGCAACTGCCTTTCAATGCCGAAGTTTAGGTTCTGCTAGTTCAATTATTTTTCGAATTAGAAACGCAGATTTGTTACTCTTATCTGTGACAACCTTAACTTCTCCCCTAGTAACGGAGCAATAAGCATTAATGTAATTTGTGCAAATACGAAAACGGCTGTGTTTGCTCTTATTACTTTTGCGATTCTTGGGAGGCTGCGGTGTCTTTTTCTTGTATGTTTCCCCAAAGGAAATAACAAATAGCTGCTTGAAATGACTAATAAGTGACTACTTTCCATTCAGTCAATCTGGCAAAGGCCCTTTTGCGTTATATACATTGCGAGTTTTATCGGAATAATCATTTTACGTATTAAATTTGACTGTTGCACTTTCATTGTATTCATCATACAATTGTTCAATTGAAAAATACCCAAATAAACTTCATTAAAGATATGCGAAATATATAATTATACTTAACGTTTCTCATGAAATCAAAGAGAGAACCTACTTATATATTTAAGTTAACTGATTTATGACTCGCTTTAGATGAAATGATGCCTAAATTTGTAATTTCACTTTTATACTTGTATTATACAAAAACAATAAAAAATTAAGGTTAATTTATTAAATTCAATGAAGCGTATTCTTATTCTTAATGATTACAAGTCTTCATGAACTTGTACGCGTAAAGATTGTCGACAATTTGAAAACAAACTTTATTAATTTATCTGTGTTTATATAGATTACCTCAAGAATTGTATTCTCTAAGAAAGACATGAATAAAATTATCCGAATAAACCTCTAAACTCGTAGAGATCCTACTAGAAAGTACGCGACAAGTTATAATCAGTACAGTTTTAAAATAAAACAAATCAAAATGAGAGTAATCACGGACCTGAGTGGCTTTGTTAAAAAATTGGAAAAAACTGCTTGGTCGGAAACTCTAACAACAACCGACAACTGTGTCTTGCCAACCAGAAACTCATTACAATAGTCTACTTTTTATCTCTTATTCCACAAAGTCAAAATCTCACGAATCGTATCGAAATAACCAGGCACTTCTAAAGTTAGTTACATTTAGTAACAACAACGGTGTGTATTTTCGCATAAAAATCTAATGTTTTTGACGTCTGGAACTTAAGGATTTTTATCTATTAAAATAAAGAGGTATGATGCTATATCAAATGGAAAATATTAATTTCCAGTTTTACTTGCTCCAAAGAATGATTTTTCGTAACAAAGCATGTTATTTAACAATTCGTACGAAGAACTCATATCTCCGTGTCTGATTATTTAACAAGAAAACCTTTCGAATTACTTATTCCGTAAGGAGACAAGGGCTTGTCCATTATTGCTGGTAATTGCCGCGGCTGACTGGACTCAGGCGAAATATGTTTAGCAATATCTTGTCAGTCGTACGCTTATTTCTTTTAGTTGCCACTTTTGTTGGTTGAGTGCCAATCACGTTCGGCTCCTGCTTGTAATTTTCTCAATGCCATTGGCTCAATCGACTACCGTACATTCTGTCCGGTTTAGTTACGCTCTCGCAACAATACATGCCGTAAGTATAAGTACCTATGTAACTTGCCAGTACGTGTGTATGAATAGATATTCTTATTTTAAAATAGTAATTAATAACAGAAATGCAGTTATTTTTTATGTTTTCTTACCCACAAAATATAACACCAAACCATAAAGGGTAACGAAACACATTCATCATAACATGCTTTGCATTATAATATTTTTATACTTTTATCTACAAGAATTCACAAATTAATTAAAAATGTTGATAAATACCTTTTGATATTATATATGCTATTCGGAATAATCATGGCAAAGTACAACCATTTAAAGCACAATCGTTCCCAATTAGCCCGCTGTACGTACTCATAAATTCTATATTACTTTTTCACCCGAATGTTTATCTTTGCACAGCAATAAAAAAAATTACGTATAAATGCAAATCTCATTTTGTTCGCAGTTAAAAATTTCGTCAACAAAATATCATCTCATTTCATCGTGAGCTCTTTTTGGAAATCCGCGGCGGCACTCCGCAGGCGCAGTGTCCTAATAACTGTCATCCAGATTTAATATCACATCTTCCATTTTGTACGGGTTCTAACCAAGAGGCAATTTCCTTCCTTAAATTGTATTTGGACGAATACGCGTAAACTAAGTACATATGCGGCTTGAACGACAAATTTTATTTGTATTTTCTCCTCTCTCGTGGATCGGGTAAACCGTTTTATTTTCGTTGGAAGGGCTTTTGATATATTATTTTGTTTTTATTAGCAAAAAAGAAACATGTACTCTGATATCTAATGTTCATGTACGTGTTTTCACGTACACAAGCGTATTAAATAAGTTATACAAAAGGTTTAATCCACTTTCAGAACGTTGCCTAGTTAAAGAAAAAATAAATTGCTCTGTTTTTTACCATAATTGGGTTGAAAGCCTTTTCAATTTCATACTTTTTGCATTTCACCAAAAGCGTCTGTTACACCGTAAAAAACCTATCTCGAACCAATGTTTAACACTCTGGTAATACTTTCGATAAAACCGGAGGCTTAAATGTATGAACGTTTCAAGAACTCCTTAAATATAACGTACTTACTTCGACAAAACTTCAATATCTACGCCATGTGGTTATCAGATGATGGAACCGTTTGATATGCTAAGTTTGCGCGGAATATGTTTTATAATCGTCACTTTATGAAATCCATTTGTATGTATTTCAAATGAAAACCTTTATACATTATATATTATATTATATTATACTTTTAAAACACCACAAACGAATTACTTTGGAACTTTATTTAAAGAATATTGTTGTATGTGACGAATATTGTTGGACGTGGAATTAAAAAAGTGCATAATAAGCGAATTGAAGGAAATTGTCTTGGTTTGCTGTTATAACATTGATGCTATTGTAAAGTGAGTGGGTGAGTTAATTATTGAGTTATTGTTAATCATGTTGGTTCATAACGTAAGAATTATGACAAAAATTAAATATATGTTACGGCATGATTAGAATTCACATCTATTCGTGTACTAAATACGTCAGTATCCCAATAAATATCTAATAATGAATGATTAAGAAAATAACAGGCAATGATGGCCTGGACCAAACTAGGTATCCTAAATAAGGCAATAATTAATAATCTAAGGCATGATTAAATAGTGAAATACTATCGGTGTCTACTCTGACAGAGTTTAAATGCGCGAATTCTTGTTTTCATGAATAATGAAGGGAAACTTCGCGAAAAGCGGCATCGGAATCTAAATGCGTTTCCATCAGTCGGGTTTGAAGCGATCGTTTAGCCAACAAATCGTCCGCTTTATGAGAGCTCAGATACAGTCGATGCTGAAACTTCCTTCCGGAAAAAGTATGTTAAGTGATGGGGTAAGTTATGGTGCAGTTAATTAGTTTGCTCTTATGTAATATTATTATTATTTTTTTTATGTGAAAAGTTGCCAAACGATCAGACGGTTCACCTGATATTAAGTGAATACCGCCGCCCATAGACATCTGCTTCACCCGAGGGTTTACAGATGCGTTGACAACCTTTTTGGAAATGGGGCTCCGGCTACCTCACTCACCAGACGAAACGCGAAAGCATTTGTCACACTTCCACTTTACGCCGGTCTTCTGTGAGGTCGTGGTACTTACCCGGGCGAGACTGCCCATTCGTGCAACAGCCGAGGCTGCTGCGTGGCTCTACCACTAATATTACAAAGAAAATCCAGAAATGTATTTTGTACTAATAACGGAATGTTGCGATTTGATTGCCAATTGTTGAATTTGTTTGCTAACTTTGTCAGACATGACGCAAAATTGATTTGTCATTCGACGTAACTCTTAATAGCGATCAATATTTTCGACAGTCTTTTATAACAAAATGATGACGCAATCGCAATAACGTATATCTGTATTGTACTCACGACTGTCCGCAACTTTAATATACATTATGCTTCAACTTTCGTAAAGGCTTTTAAGTTATTGTGTAAGGTCCAGTTGGGCATAAACCTCCTCTGTATATCTTTGAAATATTTTTTTTATTGTTTCAAAAATATGCAGGTTTCCTCACGATGCATGATTTCCTTCACCGCTGAGCATGTAATAAGTCAGTACAAAAATTAACAATTTCATTGCTGCCGGTACCGGAGATCTATTCCTTGCAAAATTTGCTATTGCTATTTGCGAAAAATTAAATTCGAGCACTCGAACAAAGAGCTGTCACGGCTATTATTATGCAGGAAATATAATTATAATCTAGCAAATATACATACATATTCAAACATATCTGTAATTAAATTTGTTTCTAGTAAGCTCTTTAAATGTCGGACAAAAACTTTCAATAGTAACTATATTTTTTATGACTCGTTCATTTCGCGATTTTCTACTTTAACATGTTTTCACTTATACGTGAAATTATGTAAGAGTTACCAAAATACTAAAATTCTATTGTATGGCATAAAATTTTACTATGTCCGTAGCATGATTATAAAATATATTAGAGCGTTTTGCATACGGAAGTTGCGAATTTAATTTAGACAACACTGCCAATTGCATACCGATCTCGACTTAGAATTTTAAAATAATGTAAATGTTAAATGATCTCTCAGCCTTTCATAATAGTTGTGAATGCTTTACAATATAGACTATGGTCCTGGTCAATTCAACTTGACATAAAGTTCCGAATAAAAAAAGTTTATGATATTTAAATTGATATTCCATTTGATTGCTTATTTTAGAACTAGTTTTACTACTTTAACTTTTCAATGGTATTTCCATTAGTTTGAATGAATTAATTAATTAATGAATATTTGAATGAATTAATGAATATTTATTTAGTTTATTTTTGATATGTAAAAATTACCTTAATAATAACACTTACAGTGGATTTAGTCAAAAACATTTCTAGGCAGCACGTATTTACAACGAAATAAATAGTTTGGTGAAATATTTAGACGCAGGGTCTCAAATTCATTTAGGAAATTACTTCCATGCATGGACGGAGCAGCGTAGTTATGTTTTCGACCAAATTGCGTATTGGGCACGGCTAGTGAATGAAGGTGAACTGAGGAGTCCTCAATTGGGCCCCAAGGGATCCTGAACTTGGCCATTCTTATTCAAATAAGTGCGGGCAGCGATTTACCCTCGGGACTCATGACTGCACTGCTCTAGATAGAGCCCGCTTCCAGTATCCGCTGCAGTAGCGATAATTTTACCGACATTCATTTTATCGAGCGCTCGGAAAAAGAATTTCCTTTAAGCATTCTACAACATGAGCGCTTTAAATAAATGGCATTTGCGTATTTACGATTCTGTACGTGTTTATTATAGAAGATGATCCCTATGATTATATTTATATTATCTATTATTATATTATCTATATGTTATTATTATGTTGGGGATATTCCTTTGTTTTCTCGTCTGGTTGGGTTTATAGATTTAAAAAAAATATGTTATTATTATTATGTTATTATAGTATATTATCTATATCTATGATTATATCCATGATTATATTTATATTTTATATTATCCCTATGATTATATTATTTTTCATACAATGATTATTTCCATGATTCATGAGTTTTTATGTAGTCTTCAAGATGCCATTAGCATTTTCACGGATCTTAACCGAGAATGAGTTGATACTTTAACGTTCCATGGCATGAAAACTATTGATATTATATATAAAAACGTGCCTGAGTTTACGCGAAAGTAACAATGACACTTAGAACTTATTATAATTGACCCGAATAACTGCACTTAGGCTTTCACCATCTAACGCTTATCTGACCCACAAGCTGTATGTCTAGAAATACTACCAGTACGACCTGAATAATGCAGTTATCTTATTGAAACAAAATAACACCCTAGTCATTACATTTTGTATCCCTTCAAATAACGCATTATTACATTAACCTTTACAATGAAATCGAATGTTTTAGGGTTCGATAAAGACTTCGAACTTACTTATATCATAATTCCGATTAGCCTGTGATGGAGTCCTGTCCAACAGTGGACCAAAACAGGCTGAAATGACGATGATAAGTTATTGTGCGTAACTTATCTTTAGTTTGTAGATTTTATAATACCTTTCCCATAGTCTAAATGAGCTAGTACCCGCGGAACAAAAACTCCCGTAGAAGGCTACAAAAAATACAACGAAAAGATAAATTACAAAATGATATTATCGTTTTGTGATTTCTTTATTTTCCTCTGTCTTTCCGTCCTTTATATATTATTCTTTATCCTAAAGTATTTTTAAGCGTTTTGGATTGTTAATTGGTTACAGAGTTGATTATGTCCCAAATTTCCTTATCTGAAACGATCGAAGTGATCTAGATGTTGGACAGTCAATTTGTATCTTTTTCCCCACTAGACACGTCGGCACCTCATTCATGCACGACATCTAATTTACTTAGCGATCGTGTATTCGTGTGTACGAATAACTGCTAAAAGACATGCGAGATATCTGTTTGTTGCAAACTCAGCTTAATTGAAAGCGATACGTGTAATGTAACAGTTAAATTTGGGAAAAATGTTTCTTCTGCTTTTATGTACGTAAGTAATCTTAATACTACATTCATTTACAGTAAGGTAATGTACAATTTATAAATCTACATGCATAAAGAACGCCATTAGCTATTTGAGATTTTCGTTGAACTGCCAATGGGGTGTTTTGAAGCAACAAACATTATCTCATTGAACTAAGGAAATCGCGAATCGCACGCTCTCCACTAGCAAACAAACAGAACCTTACGAGGAAATTTACATCAGGCCGGTTTAATGTCGCGAAGCAATCTCATTCTGGGAGGGGGAAACTGGGAGGCGCCAACGAGCTTTGAGCTCTGGAATGAAGGTTGGCTCTTAATTTCCTTGAGGCGAGACAGGTCGGAGGGCAATGGTTTTGTTGCTTCAGGTAAGATGCGTTGCCTGATATCGCAGCGGAGACAAATGTGCCGCATATCTTTAAGCCGCTTTTTGGTATTCAGGGCGCGATTGCTTTCTTATTTTGGCAATACTCTGCGAACTTTGTAATTGATCGAGTCGTTTAAGGCTAAATTCAGTGACACAAATTCCAGATTCAATTGAATTATGCGCGCAAAAGTTAAGAAAATAAAAGAACTCACTTAAGGACATTGGAAAGCATTATATATTAAAAATTATCAAATATTTTTGAAATTCGAACCAACAGAGCACACTTATTTAACAGCAAAACTCATAATCCTTATTTTTCTTCAATTGTATGCGTTAAATTTTTTATTAAAATAAAAAAATACATCATACAAAAACTACAGATAGAACTATTATTAAGAAATACTAGATTATATGTTACATCTTATACGAATACATTAGAAATACTACTATTTTATTAGTCCTAATTCTAGATATTTTTTTTATAAAGCCAGCCGTTAATTTGAAAGGTATTGATTGTTCAAAAGAGCACTAATGAACAACTCTATGATGTAGAGTGATATTTAAAACAACGAGTACATAAAATCGAAAAGGTTCGCCGGAGGAAATTTGATGAACACGCAATCATATCATATCATATTCTAGCGGATATTAAAATGGGAGAACTCTGTATAATTTCCATTCTCATTATGCTTTACTAACCTTCATAACTGTGCCACTTTGTCCTCAACGATGAAAATATCCTTTCGTATGCAAAGTTTAAATGTGCGAAACTGTTTCGAGCAAAAGACGTTAATACGTATGGTTAACACCACGTTCACAGAAAGGCTTAGTTTAAAACTATATTAGACTACTTTGCCAAATTTTGTCATCATAACTTTGTGAACATATTAAGTTGTTATATTCTTAGGTTAATTTCCTTTAATAAATAAAGTGGCAAATAATCTGTATTATCTACTTATTATCGAATATAAAATACAAAATTTGAATATTCTTAGCTAGTAAAAAAATATTGTAAGTTTTGTTATCACTAATAATAATATAAATTTTTCGTTAGTTATTTAAGCTATAATAAATTATCAATAGAAAGTAATTTTATAATATTAAAGATAAAGTCGGAGAAAACATTACAGCTTAGAAAAATACCTCAATCGAAGAAAATAATCTTATCCTTTAAACGAGCAATTCTTGTATATATATATATATCGATTTTTCGCCTTTTAGAAAATGTCCTTTTATCCCTGTTTTCAGAGAATGAAAAATATCATTCGAATATGATGGTAAATTTCGCCGAAAAAAAATGTTATAATAGCTCGGTCGGTAATCGGGCGGCCCCAAAACAGAAGGCTGCGGCGGTTCGTGTCACGATCATTTACACGCTTATTTTTTTTACTTTTTTTTCTATAGCAGATCATTGCTTTCTTTATTTTTTATTTTTTTTATTTCCAAAATACACGATTTACCAAAAAACCGAACAAAGCTCGGTCCTCCAGGTACTAATTTGTAAACTGAATAATAAAGACATCAAAAAGTTAATTTGTAAACATCCGCAACAGGTAAAGATCGATAGACGTTCTTGATAAAAACATACATGCATTTAATGCTATTATTTGAGAAATGTATGAGAGAAATCGCACGGACCATTCTCCGTTAAATGTTTTTGGAGTCGTTGGTTGACTCTTTGACCTTGACATTTATATGGCAGGTGCTCGAAGATCCGCCTGTGGCGGAACACAATTGCCTATGGTATTTCACTTTCATGAACTCAAAATGAAGTATTTATTGTGCTTTATAATATTAAATGAATCTCACTTAGTTCATTTAATATTATTATAAAATTTAGTGTTATCGAATTAGTAATCGTATCTAAAATTTTGCAAAAGTATACGATAAATTAAAAAAATATGTAATCAAACACTAATTTATGGACAAAAATAATATCAAGTTTAAGCTCCGTAACTTCGCACAACTTAAATATAGTTTTCATACGTAATTTTAATTTTGTTATTGTATTCAATAATTACATTTTTAAATACACTAATGTCATACATATAGCAATGATTAATTAAATAAATCCAGCAAATTCATTCTGGATTTATTTCCAGAACAAAATTTCTCTTACCTTATAAATGCCATCCACGAGTTTCGTAAGTTCTTCGGTCTCCATGACGATAGATTTTTCAGAAGGCAAAAGTCAGGTAACGTCAACAATTACACGAGAAACTTCATCGGGGAACAAACGATTAACTCACAAATCGAGCCAGATTTTAACACTGTCAACACTAAATTCACATTTCATTACACCTGTCGCGATGTGTTCCGTTCCACTGTGACAAATCAGGTAAACGGATTCGCCTTCAGAGACATCTGAAACAACAGAAACGCTATTAAAATATTTGGAGATATAATTAAAAACTTTTTCAAAGTACTTTAAGTTAAAGTTGAGACCTGATTGGAGAGACACGTTCCAAGGCGTACAGGCGTGCGTTCCGTGCGAAGTGAACGTGTAGAGTCACCTATCGCCTCGCCTCGAATAGGTATCACGAGCGTGGATGTTTGGAAATACAAAGCAAACGATCGGGCACCGCGACGTTGATGTCTAAGCCACAGCGTGTTTACTGTTAGACTTAATTGTCCAGATAGACAGGAATCCGGCGAGAACGCCTCGCAACAAAACTCGGTGGCCCAGTTCAAAGGCTTAATTATAGAATTCCATGTTTCCGTTTAAATTAATCTAACGAAGAAGATTCGAACTGATGGGATGTCTCTCATTTGTATTCGATACAGACGTGATAAATGTGCTGTCGAGAAAAGTTTCGAACCATTCGCCAAAAAGCTCTAATTCTATCATCAAAGTCGGTTCTATTTTAATCAAGGCAACGAGCCTATTAACATTAAGAATTATAATAGAAAAGGATGGCCCAGATTTCTCTGGAAGATTGATAATTCAAATCATTTTTATTATCATAACCAATAGTTCTCAATCAATAGTTCAAAACTATAAAGCTAACGAACTTAGAAACCCCGTTTTCAAATTAATTGAGTGTCGCCTTTAGAGTTGATACATTTAAATATATAATAAAAAGATGTCTATTAATATTCCACGTTTTCTAATAAATTTCTGAAACGTTTTTTTGTTTCCTAATGCAAAATAATTTTATGTTATTTACGCACGTTCTTATTTAATAAATATGTATGTATACGTATATTCCGACAACGCGGGAATGTGAAGCACGTTATTCGAAAAATCGTGACGTGAAACATTATTAGGCATCTTACGAAATATTTCAATGCCGCCAACTACTATTGAGTAAGTCGATTTGCGTGGTAATTGTTCAATACGCCCAAGCGATACGAGCATTAGCGAAACGAGCGAACAATACAACAGAGACTTTCGTTTTAAATGAAAACCTACAAGCATTTTAAGATGCTTATGATGCCGTGGGTGGAGACCGAATTTCACTATCCGTCAACATCTTCACTTACGTGCATATTTTATATTCAGATGGATTATTAAAGCCACCGTCAATACGATTTAGTATAAGAGAGATGTTGGTTAATTTGCATACTTACACAAGAGATGCACTTGGTTGGTTTTAATCGTATGCATAGCCCGCCTAGACGTGTTAGTTGAATAAATGGTTACAACAAGCAGCTTTATTAGAAGTGAAATGGATTTGCAAAAACGGATTATTTTACGGAATAAGAATGCGGAATTTATTACTTATTTAATTGTATATTAAATGACCAGTACAAATTAAACATTTACTTAAATATCTTTACGAGTTAATCTTAGTTTATATGAAGAAATTTTTTTATGTGAGAAGGTGGCAACTGAGTTGTGGCGGTTCACCTTATATAATATAAAATGATAACCGCCGCCCATGGACATTTGCAACATCCGTAGGGTTGCAGATGCGTTATCACCATAAATTAAAAACTTATTCATGATAATCTGTCTTTGCTTTACATACAAACTTAATAAATAATTGTTCTGTTAAAAATTTCTAGGTCGCATGATTATTTTATAATAAAATACGCGCTGTAGTTTCAAATCTTATAACAAAATTCAGAAGATAGTGGTTTAAAATGAAGAATTACTTTAGCAGACGCTAGCGAAAGAAATTTTATTCTCTGATGAAAGCAAAAAAAAATGTGTATGTGGATTGTTTGAGTGCTCCTTCAAAGTTTTTTCCGCATCACACGCTGTAAGAAATAAAGCACAATTTCTGTGCGGATCGGTAACTTCATTTCGAACAAGCGAGATCTGCGCCGTCCCCCCATCTTCGCGTATGCACCCTCGTACGGGACAGTGTAAATATCGCCTACTTTTCTTACATTTCCCCGGGGCGTAAGGAAGCAAGCGCGGGCCGGCTGCTCATTTCACTCGAAACTTGTTAATAACAGATTAAACCGGTTGCATAAAATATTGGATCGTCTGGAGAGAGTCGAAAAAAAAGTATATCGAAAAAGGTTTGAGTGAATGTCGAGCCTTTCTTATTCCTTGCTAACAAAGCCTTTTGGTGCTGCTACAATTTAAATATGCCAGTCTTTTTTTAAGATATTATCGGATTATGAAGTACGCTTTGCGTGCCAAGAGTTAGCGCGCCGTGAAATCACAGACGACCGTGTAGCGTACGTGTTAGCAAGAAACGATTGCAGTCGAAGACGCTTGCACTGTACTGCTGACGAACCTTGTTATCATGAATATAATATATTGCAAGCTCGGGAACTGTGGCTGAATATTCATATTCTTACTTCTGTCTGCATCGAGCAAATCAGATTTTATATTGAACGAAGCGTTGTACATTATGTAAAATTCGCAGAGCTTTACTGTCGGTTTGTATAAAATTGGTACAATGAAAAAAGCTTTACTATGTGTTATGTATATGTTTATGGATGTTCATTTAAAGAGCTTGACTAAACAAAAAATAACGCGACCTTTTGATAAAATGACCTTACTTTTGAAAAAAAAACTCTGAAACTATCAAATCACTAGCAGGAGAGATATTGAAGAATGTATTCAAAACTCTTCACTGATTTGTCCTAAAAAAATGTCCGTCTTAAATCTAAGCCGCTCAATATATCAGCATATTATATTTTGGTTGTTGTTAAATATTTTTTTATGTGGTAGTAAGGTTATATTTATTCAAACATAACCTTAGTACCACACAAAAATGTCTTTTATTTCGCGCCTAAAATCCGTTCACGCCGTACATGTCCGAGCATGGTGTGGCAGCAATCGTAATCAGTCATATGTCACTAGCACATGCGGACTTTCCGTAATGAGATTTCGAAAGGCTCCTGGGAAATTTTCCATAATGTGCTTGGGCATAATCTATCAATAGATGGCGTGAGTTGGCGTCAATTATAAATAAATTTAAGTGGGATTTCATTGTCAAGGTTGGACAAGTTTGAATTACAAAACAGTACAAAAAATTTGCCTGTACAAACTATATGAGAGACACAAATAAGAAAAATAAATGTGTGAGAGTCTTGGAACTCTCTATCACTATTATTGATAAACATATATCGTTAAAAAATATATCGCCTGTGCCAGTATTCTTTTATATGAAAAAGACATTAATTGTTAATGATAACGTTTTATATAACTTGGAATTATTGGTAAAAGTCAAAAAGTAGTTACTCGTATGTGACGAAAAATATCTTATACTTTTTTTGCGCCTAGCCGGCCAAATATAAATCCGCCGTGCGATAACAACCTTCGTTCCAAAATAAAAATTTAAACGTAAAATTTTGCATTCTAAGCGGATCTATTAAATATGAGTGAAAAAAAAAAACAACGCATGTCACAGGGCAAAATATCACAGTTAAACTGTTAACACCGATAACATTAAATATTCATGGAGGTGATAACTTTAGTCGCGTCATAATCCTTTTAACAGTGACGGGCATTTACCCAACGCTGATTGCAGCAGTGCGGTCTGAATTACAACCTGTCCGCTCGCAAGGCATACGTGCGTGCACTTGACGTCCAACAAAATTGGATACGTACTTGCCCCTCATAGCGCGACGCTCGTAGCTTCTGCAATATTCACTTATGTCAGGGCAGAATTCAACCGTGGAAAATTTGACGGGTTTTCCAACGATTCATTTCCGATAAGTTCGTTTGATCTAATGCAAACATTTCACTTTCGTTCTTTTTAATAAAAGAATTAAATAAATGTGCACTTATGTACGCACGTTATACATCTTAAGCGTAACAAAAGAAAAATAACTAAAAGTTTTATCCCCTGTGCCAGTATACCCTTTGTTTTTGAAAAAGGCATTAAACGCAATTGATAACGGTTGATTTAAATAAGTTGGAATTATTATGTAAATCAAAAAGTCGTTATTGGTTGCCATGGTAATACTGTGAAGTTGGTCGCTTTTAAACCAACCTCATCATGTTGCTTTTTGCCTGTCAGTGTGCGCGCGCATCGTAAAAATTATAAAACTTAAAAAATTCTTTGCGATAAAGTGACACAGAAAGTTTTACGGGTAACTATTGTCCTCATTAGAAATATCTTGTTTCGAAGGGATTAAACTGTTTACTGTTTAGAGCAACATTTCCCCCCAAAGTAAATATTAGTACGGGGAGCTGCCGGAATAATGTTTCGGGTTGTGTACACAGACAAGAAGGGCCCTATTGTCGTGCAAGCTACTATGACTGTAATACACGCAATTCTTTCGAAGCTATTATTGCGTTGGCAACAAAGCATAACATTGTTCCCTACCCCTAAGCTTTAACGGGATTTTCTTTGCGAATTTGTTGCCGGGAGACAGAAGAATCGGGGAGGAAACTTTGTATGGAGTTGTACAATTGTTTGTAATATTCAATTTATATAATACAAATTTTCGGTGGAGGGAATAATCATAAAATCATCGGCGAAGCAATTTGACAAAAAAAAAAGAATCCGAATTTATTCACATTTTTTAAAGAAAATTAAATACATTAGGTTAAAATACTATGAAAAACCCAACAGCAAGCAATCAATTGCGAGTCAAATGATGCGACTTACAATTATTAATTTATTACTTCCTAGATTAGATGAACCGCTCTGTGAGAGATTGCAACAAAAAAAATTATATTCAAAATAAGAATAAATTATGATTTAATTCCCCAAACGGTAAACTAGCTGATAGTAAATTATTGAAATTTTGAGTAACACAAGAACACGTAATATTTGTAAATATTTATCAAAAGCTCGGGTAGGTATATATTATAATATATGTTTCTTGAAATGTACACAATAAAATATATATATATATTTAATTTATTTATGTCAAGAGCGAGTCGTACGCCTAGGTTTCCGTACGTACCCATTATATCGCCATAATAAAATTGGTAAGTAATCACCACCGATTTTCTCAGGAGTGGGTAGTTGCAAGTTGAAGGTCTTACAGCACAAAAACAAAAAAGTTGAAAATTAAGGTAAATTTTGGTACTTTCTCTTTTTCGCGAAAATCTAAATTTGCCTTGTCTCAAGACCTTGATTTTTATACCCCTAATAGAGATTACACACCTGAGTATCTAGTTTAAATTTCAATTTGTTAGGTCCACCCTTTTCTGAGAAAATCAATGGTGACACACGGATAGATAGACGGACGAAAGAGTGAGATCTTATAAGGGTTCCTTTTGTACCCTTTAAGGTACGGAACCCCAAAACATGTTTAAAATCCAATAATTAATCAGTCTGCTGATACTAAATCAGAACACCGTAAAGGTATCTAATTCCTTGTGACGTTCACGCGATAACTTGTATCACGAGGCGGCTGGAACGATTTGAGATATGGCGACAACGTGCACTTCGCGAGAGGTTTTTCACCACCGCGCCGCGCCGAGCCCCCCACGGTGTGATACGATTGCTCAATTGGCGAGAAATTGCGACGCGGCTAAGCTTGCGGAAAATTGGCGATATCGTTAATATTCACCCGAAACTGGCGGTTCACATGGCGACTGCGAGTAACGAGCAGTCACCATAGATTTATGTCTGTGTCGTTTTAAGTGATGTATAGCCCTCAGCCGACGAGACTTCGGATGTCTCGAGTTACTGTCAGACGCCACCGTCCAATTCGATCGGTTCGCGTTTCAGAGCTCACTTTGTAAAATATGATGTAATTGCAACGATCGTCTTGTTGATCGAAAACAGAGAGCGACAAGTCGTCGTGCTCGTCTTAGGAGGACAGAAGGAGTCACTTAATAATAATAACAAAAAACAAACCGACTTCAATCAGAAAATTAAAAAACATTGTTAATAGATATATAACATTCAATGATGGCCCTCGATTTCTGATCCAGATCCGGTATTCTTAGCATAGTACCACTCTTGGGATATCTCCTATCTGACAAAAAAAGAATCATCAAAATCGGTTCATAAGCGACGAAGTTATCCGTGAACACACATAAAAAAATAAAAATATATACGGTCGAATTGAGCCTCCTCCTCATTTTTTGCAGTCAGTTAAAAATACAATATTGAGTGACTAGTGCGTTAATGATACATTTGAAAGCAAACACAATCAAGCGCGTAACAAATAAATAGTAATGACTGGGCCTTTGGTATGACAGCTCAGCGAAAATCAATAAATTATTTTTCGACTATCTTACATTTTATAACAATCGATCACTATAATAGTGGTATGCTTAGAAATCTAAACAGCTTTCATAAAATGTGTTTTCTGATGTTCTCTCAAATCGTGTTTTGGGAATTGGATATTAGGAACAAAACGATTGCCAAAGCGGTCCTAATTATGGTAATATACACGTTTTAAAATCAAGTTAACAGTGAATTAAAAACTAGAGCTAGTCAATTCGCTCGAAATAGATTGCTTATGACTTTTTAAAAGTTTAATTTACTTTAAACTTAAATCTATACAATTGTATCGCAAGGAACTCCTTTGAAGGGCTTGTTTCTGGTAATATAAGCATTGGAAATCCATCGAAAGAAACGGGGAACCTCAGGTAAGTCCGCGTAACTTTCCGGGGCGTTAAGCCGTTCGCTTAAGGAAATTGGTGACAAAAATATTCCGGTCATGTAGAAGCCCCTTGTTAACGCGCCAGAGGAATACAAGAAAATTCACCCTTCTGACACGGCTTGTTTCTTAACACGCCACGTTATTCTCCTTCAATTCTTTGGGTTTATCGAAAAAATTGTTCAATATCTTAGGCTACAATGACTAGCGAAATATAAACTTTATGAAAAGAAGAGTCTAGATACTTGTTCCGCGTAAGTAAACCTTTATTTTTAGTATATATAAATAGCGTAGGAAGCAATAATATATAGAATATATATGATACAACCCTTTGTCACGATTCAACGAGGTTTCCAGATGGTGAAAAGAGGTATCTTTTATACAATATATTAAGAATTGCTTTCGAGGGTTCTGAAAGTATAATTGGGCACAACTTTTACATAATCATTAGGGAAACCATAGACAGAGGGAATCACTAAATAATCGTTATTGTACTCTGATTACATTACAAACATTTTAAACATTACTTAAGATTAAATGCATATTACATCTACAAACACAGAATAGTAGACGATAGAACAAAGAAATTTGGATTTTTGAACCATTTCTACGACAATATATTTTGTAATGAGCTCTAAAGCTTATATAAAAGCTTATATATAATTATAATTTTTTTTGTATGGGAGTGTGGCAATCGTGCTTGCGGTTCACCTAATGTTAAGGTATAACCGCCGCCAGTGAACGTTTGTAGGGTTGCATTTACAACCTTGTAATAAAGTGGGCCCCGGCTTCCTCACTCACCCAACGAAACGCAGAAGTTGTTATACTTCCACTTCAGGCCGGTCTCCTTTGAGGTATATATAATTAAAGACATTAAATGAATGCAACTTTGCAACATCGTCACATAAAATAGAGAACATGGCCATACAAGCAATAAAGTTTTTTGAAGGAAATGGCAAACGGCAAATGGCTAACGGTTCGAATGTCAAATATTATTACGTAGCTATAAAAATTGTTTATGGCAGCCACATCGTACATTTGAAATGTTCATACAATAGAATAGAATTTGCTTAGCCTGGAATAAGGATGTTGTGTAAAAGTACTAAATATTAAAATTATTATAATTTTAAGGTTTTATGAATGTATATAAATGATATACAAATGTTTTATACATAATTCTAAAGGTAAAATAATTCATCACAAAAAACACATATTTTGACGCTATCCATGCAGTAGATTAACTAAGAGTCATTATCATCATCATTCTCCTGCCCTTATCCCACCTAGGTAGGGTTGGCACAACATTTGACTCATGTTGTATATGGTTCTAGCTAGGTTTTTTATGACCCGCCACGAGACTGAAAAAAACTAAAAAAAAAGAAAAATTACTCTCCTTGGTAACACCCAGATCCGCAACAATTACCTGTGGCTGACACAAATACTTTTCTCGTGTGGAAATCGAACCCACGACCGCCGGCGCCGAAGCCGATAGTTTAGCAACAGCGCCACCGATTCGTATTAAGTATGAGTAAGTAGGAAAAAATGTAATATTACTTATAATATTCACCCAAGCGATTAACAAAACCTGGTACCATTAAGCATGCAAGCTTAGGCTAAAATGTAAAATCGTTGGTTTCAATAACTAAAACTCTGAAATTTTGTGTCGGCAAATAACTATTGGCAGTAATTTTATTTGGCATTAAAATTATGGTGGAATTCATGACATCATTGATCAGGTAGTTTTTTTGGCGTCCAATAAGAGCTTTAAATAAGCTGTATTGAATAAAAAAAATTGAGTTTGAATTCGAGAGAGAATTCGCTCAGCGGCCTTTACACAAATTAAATATTCCAAATGATAATTTCAAACAATCTTTTAAAATTCCTGAACTAAAAATTTACTCATGGTAATTTAATTGAGTTTATTTTAATGATAACAGTAAAATAAGCCTTAAACAATATAAGATTTATATAGGTTCTGTTGAAAAATCAAACAACTAACTCATTTTGTCTCGCTTAAATTGCTTTGTATCATAAACGGCTAAGTCACCGCGATAAGGTTCCTAGCAGTCTAAGAGCACTTTAATTAATATCTCATAATTTTCATTACATCCAGGCGAGTTAAAATCGGTCACGTACTTGGCGCTCTTAAACAGCGAACACTCCGCTTCCTATGTACAATTTCAATGCTGCCATTTAAATAAAAAATAAAACGCAAATTGACGACTATTAGCGCATTCATTTCATCAAGGGTCGGTGGGAATAGAGTACCGAGACAGTTAATTGCCTGCTAAACTTACAGTAACAGAAAGTTCGTGTTTCCGAACCGTAACATCGCGAGGGCCGTTTTTCCTCATTACAGGCCCTTCCGAGCCATAATAACGTCGGATAACGAACATTCCCGCCAAAGGAATCGGCGTCGTGTAAATGTGTGCTTAAAAAACTCCGCGTACCTACCATCAATTTTTAAACTTCAGTCGGCGATAACAATTTGCTGGAGTTTCCCAAAGTGACGTCGCTCCCGTAATAAATAATTTCCATTCCAACAATTCTCTATTTAAGGTCCCTTCTAAGAGTTTTCGACTAACCACCTATTTATTCGGGTTGAAAATTACCTTCAGTAAAAACATTGCTTTTATTTATTTTATATTTTCCCTGTGTTTGTACGGCCACACAACAGTCTCTATCTCTGTTGCAGGAATGGGCAGGTTCGTTCGGCGTTTCGTCTAGGAAGTGAAATAACTAGGGCTCACTTTATTAAAATGTCCGTGTTGCAAATGTCCATGTGCGGCGGTTGACACTAAACATCATGTGAACAATCAGCTCGCTTGCAACACAGCAAAACTATATCAGCAAAACTATATCACGGATCTCGTCGCATTACTTTCACACACGGCATCTATGATTACAGACTCTCAGCTTTCGTGACATCGGAAAATTAAAGCAAAATAAAATTTGAAAACCCGTAAAATAATGTAATGTTTAACAAACTGAATAACAAACCATTTGAAAGCACCTAACTGATATATTTCACATATCTTCGATGAAGCTATCAACTAATTCCATACTAATATTATAAAAGTAACTCTGTCTGTCTGTCTCGCTTTCACGCCAAAACTACTGAACTGATTTAAATTAAATTTGGTACACAGATAATCTAGAGCCTGAGAAAGGACATAGGCTATTTTTTAATTTGAAAAAAGTGTTGTAAAGGTTGAAAGGTTAAAGAAAGATATTTATTTAAGGGCTTCAACGCAAGCGAAGCCGCGGGCGAAAAGCAAAAGTATTAAAATAACGAACTACCCAGTATTTTATAAGTACATTACCACAACGTAACTCGTACGGCGCTCACCGTCCAGTTAAATATAACGTTTATAACCATTAAGGGCACTTCCGAAACGCAACTGGTAATCATATTCCGAGCAGGCGCAGCATAAATCATGAGAGGATAACTGGAGGCAAAAAACAACGTGCCGAGACTCAACCCTAACCGCTGTTTATTGCGAATTTCACATTAGCTTTATTGCCCTCGACGTAGATTATAACGCTTTTTGACTGGTTAATTAGGCAATTATTAACCGCCAATCAAATATTCAATTCGGTGCACAATTAACGGCGATTCCATTTTGGTCGGTTAAAATAATATTATCAGACATGTTCTGTGGCAGCGAAAGACAGAGTAAGTCCATTTATTTCCGATATTAACGATATTCATCATTTACACCTTTCTCTTTATATACCGCGGAAGCAAAGAGACTTTATGGAAACTCAATCGTTGGAACGGCGATGTCATTTCATTTCTTCCTTTGAAGTGCGCGAATACATAAACATCAACAAATACATGTATAAGATAAAATTTATCATTAGGAAAAATCATACCATCTAATAATACACACCTTGAAGCTGTATTTTGATACTTGTCTAAAATTCTTTATTATACATGAAGGTGACGAAATTTTTTGTATACACAATCATTTCACCTAAATTTATTTAATAAAAGGTGTACACGGTTTAAATAAAAGAGAAAAAATATATATTCACATAATTAGCGAAGAGTATGAATAAACCAGTACAAATATAATGTTTTTATATAAAATAATGAAAAGCATCAGTATGGAGAGAGCAACGCCCTCAACTCCATTAATATTAGTAGCGAAAGAGAAAACCCCGAATCCGGCTTTTGCTGTCCCATGCCCTATAAGTGTGCAAACTTTCCACTTTCTAAATGCAGTAACTACCTGATCGGACGACCATGAATGCAAATGTATAGATACTGGTCGATAAAGATCAAAATATACTTAACTAGCTGCTGCCCGCGACTACGTCTGCGTCTAGTAGGCTGAAGGTGTAACATTAAGACAGAAAGACAGATTTATATAAAATATGTATATAAATTATAGCCTATGTCTTATTCTGATGTATAAGCTATATTAATGTAAAGTTTAATTAGAATCCATTCAGTGGTGTTTGCGTGAAAGAGTAACAAACATCCATCCATGCATACAAATTTTCGCCTTTATAATATTACTAAAGATTAGAAACTCAACACAAAGTTATCATTAACGTATAATTTATTAGTGTAATTTTTGATTTAATCGCATTTTTATAATTCATCGTTATTTCACATTTAACTTACGAAAATGTATTTAATTCCAGTGCATTTGTAAAACTATACGTTTGTAAAGAGATTTAATAAAAAAAAATAATAGCTTAATATTCAAAACCATTATATAAATAAAAAGTAAATGACTGCGAGTATTACGTAAGTGCAGCAATGCAACCACAAAATGTGTGGAACGAGCAATACATGTTAAGGTTAATCATGATTGATGACGCCATTGCTGATTAAATCGAACATAAAATAACACCGTTTTATCGTATTACATGCTATGCCTACAGCTATTGCAACATACATATTATATTAAGGATGACGAATATTAATAAAATTTTAGTACATGTTTTTACTAAGTTAGATTTTAAAGTTTTCATATTATGGCTTGAGTGAAATATTGACCACTGTAAAGTAAGAACTGGTTGCACTCAAAATATTTATAGAATTAACCTCAAATTAATATTACTTAAATGCCAATATGATGGTTGGTCCCTTAGTCATCAATTCTACTAAGTTTTGATTTAAATGACAACAATATTGAAAATTTTGTCGATTACCTCGTAAGTTAGATCATCAAAAATCAAAACAACAGAACAATAAAATTGGAAAAATTGGAATTTTATTTTATTATTTCCTCTTTTTTTTTAATTTAAAAGACAAGTTTTTTTACCTAGAATAGTGTTTAAAATCATTACTGTAATTTAAAAAAAATTACAAGGATTAAAAATGATGCTATTTATGTATATAAGCTTTATTTTATCACCTATGCGAAAGTTCTGGACAATCGTAATCGCTTGTACAATGGTGATTAAATTGTAAACAATTATTTTTATGCACCCTCCGTTTACTAAAAGGGATCAAAGCAACTGATTGCTTTAGTGAGACTAACGCTATGTCCGTTACAAAGCATTGCGTGATTGCTTTTAAAAAAGAACAGAAAGGCAAATGTGATTTGCTTGTTCTGCTTTTAAAGGAATTCCTACTCTTCCTCAGTACTGTTTATGCAATGCACAAGTAAGTATTTTACATTTCCAATGCCTGTCATTTCGTAACATTACATTAGTCTATGTATGCAATGTAAGCGAAATGTATCAACTAGAGTTGTTGCATTATACTCTTGTTATATAATGTGTCATCATATTAGCTAATTTTCGATTCACAACTTTAAAATCGAAAACTAAAAATTGTCTTTATATGAAAATGTATAAAAAAACATTAAGGTCATTAAACGACTTCTGTATCTTTTCAGCTGTCTTTTTTAATATTTAGGCGATAAAAAAGTTAAAAATCAATAAATACACAGTATTACATAAAATTGGTCATACACTCACATTTATGCTTGTTTAGTGAAACATTTACGATTCACTCTCTTAGCAAAGAAAATGTATTGCACTATCAACGTTTGAAAGTTGCTGACAGTGCAGTTTATATTTAAATCGTGGTTTCTAAATATTATGTTCAGCTATTAATACTAGAAGCACTACTATTTATAATAGAATTAGTACCACCGCCACTCATTTCGATATTAGACTGATATCTATACGCCTTCTAGTTACTTACAAAACATATGAAAATGTTTTCTGCTTAAGTAATTGAAAGCTTTATAGTCTCGTAAGTCAAGATGAAGCGTGTCTGAGTATCAATTTTGCGCGAAAAGTTTTTCCCTGCCGACGGTAAAAGCATTGTTTTACGATGTAGCAAACTAAAGGCTAAGACTACATCGCACGTCGTAACTCAAAATTGCATACTCAAACGAGTAATGAAAGCACCACATTTGCAAGTGTATTTTCCCCTTTACCTAAATTTATCGAAAATTGACGACACCTGAACGAACAATTATTATAGATATAAATTAAAAACACTAAATCTGAATATAGTTTTATTTCGTTTTTTAATGTGAGAATGTGGCAAGCGAGCGGGCGGTACATCTGATATTAAATGAATACCTCCGTCCGACAACCTTATATTAATAATGTTGACTCGCTTCAGTTATTAAATTGCAAAACGGTCACATATTAAAGGGGATGAAATAGGTGACAAGCTTTAAAACATGCAGAAAAAGTAGGAAAAGATTGTCGCCGCTGTGGGAATCGAACCCACGTCTTCGGCATTCGCGGCCTGACGCTCTAGCCACTGAGCTAAACGGCTGATAGCCACTGAGCTAAACGGCTGATAGCCACAGCGACGAAAATCTTAACGCCTTCCTTCTACATTGTTATTTAGCATTTGAAGCAATGCTTGGCGCATCTATTGTTATATCCTTTCCAGCATACAAACAATTTCGAATATCGTTTTACAACGATAATTCGAACGAGAGATGTCGCCATTGCTTTTTAGAAATTTAAATTTTTTATAGTGCTAATCTTTGCACTTAAGATTGAACATTAAAATAGGTAGAAAATGTGCGAAAAGATTGTCGCCGTTGTGTGAATCGAACCCACGTCTTCGGCATTCGCGGCCTGACGCTCTAGCCACTGAGCTAAACGGCTGATAGCCACAGCGACGAAAATCTTAACGCCTTCCTTCTACATTGTTATTTAGCATTTTAAGCAATGCTTGGCGCATCTATTGTTATATCCTTTCCAGCATACAGACAATTTCGAATATCGTTTTACAACGATAATTCGAACGAGAGACTTTTTCTACATGTTTTAATGTTCAATCTTAAGTGCAGAGATTAGCACTATAAAAAACTTTAAAAAATAGGTAACAAGATTCTTACAATGCACATATACATAATCTCGAAATGAGCTCTATTAATAAACAAATTTTATTGCGTAAAACTCGTACTGCTTACGAGTTTACAACATATCTGTTCAGTCTCTCCAAATATTTTACGCATTTTGATGATAATAGGTTTCCGACAGAAACGATTTCTGGCGTAGGCAAGTTCTCGCCTGTCTTCTTTCGCCACCTGCCGACTTAAACCGCTTACCCTGGAAATAAACGTTGTTTAATATTTTTGTAGCGAGACCTGAGAAATACTTCTTTCATTTAAAGGCTGCTGTAGTGGGCTTAGAGCGCTGTCTTATATTGCAGAGGCAATGTATAAGACAGGAATGTTTTGAAATACGTTCGCGAGGGAGTTTATTTTTATACATTTTAATTCAAAGGCGATATATAAAAAGACATTTCATTTTTAAACACCGCGAAGATATACTTCTGTAGAATCTTTTTATGTTTTAATTTACCTATGTTTCACTTTTATTAATTTAGCCCATATAAATTACCCTTATTATTACTGTATACATAATTCTGTATACATATACATAATTCCTTTAGTGCGATATACTTTACTAGTAACCAGTTCTTAATTTATCACGGTCAATCCATATATTTCCCTAGACCTTATAAACATTTTGTATAAGGTTGCGATTCGCGTGTTGTTGTTTTATCTATACAACCACACGAAACTATAATATATATACAACCAAACGAATAATGTATTATATTGCTCTTTGAATGTTTTAATTTGGAAATGCATTAAAAAATTATCATGCATATTATGCTATCAAGTACAAAATCTGCGAGTATTAACGACGGCAAGAGATAAAAAGGTCTACTGCAACGTAAATGTCCTGTATACATATGTAAGTTTAGTTCTAGGTACCTTTAAAGCTTTGACATTCAACCGGGTATGACTTTAACTCTCTCGTGTTCACTCGTGTGCTTTTATTCATTCAGCTCTAAAATGTTGTGTCTTATGTACGAGACATTAGTATAGTACATTTTGGATTAAATTCAAAGAGATTGTAGGTAAAACAATTATACAATAAAGTTATTTTATGAGATTATTTTGTTTGAATATGTTTTTAAAAATGCTATAACCATTAGTAGAATGGATCAAAGTGTTAGTTTGACTAAGGAACGAATCGCATGTACACACACTGCCCCGCCCGTTTCTGTGTGTGAAGTTAACAATGTATATAGAATATATAACTTGCCGGGCGAGACGTAAACGCTCTTAACATTATTTTATTTGTCTATTTTTCGTCAATACTTGCGAACATAAGCCTTAAAATGGTGTTTAAATTATGATGAACAATTATTGATGTTATGGCGTTCTGACGAAGAAAACCTTTGAGAAATAGTATATAGAGATAATGCACTAAACAAACAAAAATTAAAGAACACGAACGGAAGCAGTCCATTGCAGTCTAGTAGCACTAGCAACGGGCCGTCGCGAGAATCAGGAGATTTCGTCAGTACAGTCGAAATCTATTGCTAAATCCGGCACTAATCGGCTCTAGGAGGCACAGGGCCGCGCACTGCACGCCGCGCCGATTGTACGCAACTTTAATGGAATTAAACACAATGCAATTACAGACAATACGGTTCACGGTAACACCGTTATTCAGCGTACAGTGCGCCTTGATCGGTTAATGCGCTTAGATCTGCTGCCTACCTGTGTTGTATGGACGTTTATAGATGCTCAGGAGAAAAGTATAAGCTTTGAAAAGCCCAAATAAATGTCGACATACAGTAAATGGTTTCTACAGTAAATGAAGTTTTTTTTTAAATGTGCGAAGTTGCCAAACGAGCAGACGGTTCACATGATGTTAAGTGAATACCGCCGACCATGGACATCTGCTACACCCGAGGGTTACAGATGCGTTGACAACATTTTGAAAATTGAGCTCCGGCTACCTCACTCACCAGACGAAACGCGAAAGTATTTATCATACGTCCACTTTACGCTAGTCTTCTGTGAGGTCGTACCGGTACTTACCCGCACGGGCCTGCCCATTCGTGCAACAGCCGAGGCTGCTGCGCGGCCCTACCACTGCAAGTATTGGTATTATTTTATTATTTAATTATGACGTAATTTAATTAACTTTTGATACACGTGAAGCAAGTAGAATTTTGTACATTCTTTTATTGACTTTTTTCAATTTCAAAAAAGTTTTTCTTAAATAAGTTACTTGATAATAGGGTTTATCAAAATGCTAAATTAATAAATAATACGATAGATATTATAGATACGCATAACAAAAACCCATTCATTTAAAACATTATCACAATTTCCGACAAAGTCCATTATCTGTACAAGAAAGGCACCGATAAACAAACCAATTATTGTTCTTTGCTTTCAATTTTCTTCTTTGCAAGAGTGCTTGCGTATTTTACTCAATCATTTTATCATCAATGTGCATACAATTAGCAGTCTGGTGTGACAACTAAATGTCTACGGTCAGCTAGTGTTTTTCATATTTTGATGACTCCATGGCGCTGATGCCAATGTATTGGTTTTGGCGTCGGGGGTCGTGGGTTCGATTTCCGACGAGACAACTATTTGTGTAACCCACAGATAGTTGTTTCGCATCTGGGTGTTTGTCCTCGTGCAATTTATGTTTGTAACACGTCCTTACTACACAGGATAATGTTATCCTAAAGTGAGGGCAACGTTTTTAAAATATCTATATATATATATATATATATATATATATATATATATATAAAGAATAACTAAGGTAAACTAACCTGCATGTAATATTAACTCACATATCTTTCGTCCTCAAATTATATTACAAACGATTCGCTGATGAATCTTGAAAAACAAACAAATAAAAACATGACCATATATATCTGTTATCCGCATATTTGAGATTGTCATCTCAAATTTTCTTTTAACTAATATATTATTTATTTTAAATGAACACATGTCGGGCAAAAACCATATTGGAAACGTAATTTCTCAAAAGATAAAACTCGATAACTGTAACGTCCTGAAGACTTATGCGATAGTGTACGTTCGGATGCTTTAGATTTTGGGAATGCGCAAGCTTGAAATATTTCAAGTGAATTCGGAGATGTAACCAACCTTGCCTCTCTTACTGCGAACGTAGCAATGTACTAAAGGATAATCCTATTCCGACGGCCACAAAAATAAAACTGCAACAATGCTTATTCCTCGGATGAAAGTTATACCCTTTATGGCCTTTGTTATCTTTAAATAGATTTGATTTTTCTTTTTATCTACTATAATGATATGTGTTATGTTTTTGTTTCCAATTCTGTTTCTTGCGTTGGTCAAGTTAATACTGGCCAGATATTTTTGCGTTTACGCACATACGCCTACTACACATTTTGTGAATTTTCGAAACGACGCGACTTCTAAAATCAAACGCAAAGAAAACAGTACTTAATTCACTAAGTAGGTACTTGTGTACATCGTTATGGAGACTGGGGATTTGAAATTTAACAAAAGTCCGTTAAATGTTTTAAATACGAGGGACGTTTAAACGTAAATTTCCACACAAGCTGTGGCTGCAGTTTGTGTTTGGAACTGTATTTTCACCGAGGGCGGTTGTAATCGGCTTAGAAGAGCGTTGCCACTGGACGTGCTGGGCCTACTACCTACAGCGTCTATAATTATGTTATCTATAATATGTTGCATGTTATAGTCGCAATCTTTATAATTTCGCCCTATATCGCTGTCTAAAATGTCCAAGGACGGCGGTTATCACATAAAATCACGTGAACTGTCAGGACACTTACTCACCTAAAACAAAAGTGTGTATGAAAAACGTAAAGACCAATTATTTGAACATTGCTATGCAACTGTTCAACCGTTCTTTTTTTTAATATTCAGTTTAGATAAAAGTTGAAAATTTTGTAGTATTTCGATGTTTTGTCATCAGGCATTGTTCCTTCGTACAACTTTTACGGTAATTGTCAAATTGAACTATATTCTCACAATGAGAATAAATTCGTTCATCCAAATGGCATTTAAGACACACTTTGTAAGGTCCACTTATTGACTTAGTATCAACTATGACAAACAATATCTATTATTTAATTTTAAGCAAATATAGGTATTAAATTAAACAACCTTAGAAATAATCTTGTCTAACGAGTCTTGTTGAAGTAAGGTAATAGTGGACTTCATTTTATTTCATTATTAAGCTTCATTTATTTTCCTAACTCATGTGAAATTCCCTAATTTACATTAAATAGTTGTAATTACAGTATCAAAATTCATATCTCAACACCAAATAAGGGTATCGCCTAATGTAAACATCATTTTCAAATTATAGATCGTAAACATTTAATGTGATTCGGGTATGCTCCCTACGTGGTTATATTCGTGTTAGCGGCACTTCACTGCCCACATCTCGAATTCCGTGCCTCGAGCCCGCTCACACGGGCTGCATTGCAATAACGCTGACCCGTCTGTCTTATACGCCGAGGAATTCACTCCAATATTAACTTGAACCGAATTTGCTTACATATTAACACATTTAACGCCGTAAAAATATTTTACACTTTTATTACACATAAAAAGGTATTTTTACGGCGTTCAAACTCTAAAACTGAAGTATAAGAGTACTGTTTGCCTTAATTTTAAAAATACAACTCAAGTAACGCGTAAAAGTTCTTGTTACATCGTTTAATTTTCGAAATTTATTAATCTTAGATTAAATTTTTCGTGTAGGTAAAAGTGAATCATTGAAATGAATTGAAAAAGGAAACCTTTAAAATAATTTAGTGAAAATAGTTGTCGCCATTCGTAGAACGGAATAAAACACAATCCAAGATTTTCAACAACGGCACAAATATTCAACACAAATACATTTGTCCTCGGACGGAATGCCAACGCCGCAATACGATGGGTAAGCCTTTTGTAAATGGGTCAATTGCTTTGAAAATTTCGGCTCCTCATAAAAAGGCGCCAAACTAATTCATTGATAATGTCCAGTTATAAATACTGTCGGAATATAGAAAGGGGCGAAACGATGTGCGGTTATAGCTCAACTTTATAGGCACTAATGTTGATTTATGTTAGCCTTTTCCCCTGCGCGGCTTCCAGATTCTAATGACAATTGACGGTGGTGAAGTTAAAAAGATGGGTCGCAAAAGTCGTGCCTTATCGAAAGAGAAATGGCGGTGTTCTTTCCAAAGAAACCCTATGTCTGCCTTATTTCAATCCCGTTCGTGGAAAAGATTTTTTACCTTGCCCGAAATATTCTTGATTGCTTTTACAAAACTCCTATCTACGGAAAGGAAAATTAAACAAAAAAGAAGCCATAAGAAATTTAAGAAGATATCGGCTGAATTGTTTACGTACCTACTAATATTTTTAACGTTCTTTTTCCCTAAACCATTCAGATAGCATTGCGGAAAAACCGTTCGAAGTAAGCGATACAGCTATTTTAAAACAACGTACTTTGATATGATGTTTATTTTGATCAAAATTTTGTGACAATGCCAAGTTGTAAAATATCTGAAATGAAAGTTATATAAGATAAGTGCTTTTTAAATTACGCAAATGGAAGCGGGGACCTTTGAAAAATCAAGTCTCGAGAACAAACCGACATAGCAGGTGGAGACTAAAGTAAATAGGAAATTGCTAATTCGTTCGCCGTTTCACTTCTATGTTTGCCTCACAGTAGAGTCAAAGCGAATCGGAACCACGTCACTTAGTGATACATACAAGTTTGTAGAACTGATATTTGTCTTTTGCAGGTCGTAATGAAAATGCACGCTGCCCCTGATTTTATACAATCACTTTATGTTATGTTCCGTATAAATGAGTATTTTTATATATCAAAGGGATGGAAAGGCAGTCGGCGATTCACCTGCTGGCGAGTGACACTGGTTAGTTCTATGATATGCCATGCAATTAATTCCCATTTCGATACTCTCAGCAACTTTTTAATTTCGTGATGACTCCATGGCATATGATCCATGTCATGCAATTAGTTCCCTTTCCAAGACTCTCGGCAACATTACAATTTCGTGATGACTCCATGGCCATTCCATTTGCTAAGTAGGCTTTGGCGCCGAGGGTCGTGGGTTCGATTTCCACACGGGACAACTATTTATTTATTTATTTGTCATAAAATTTAATGATTCAAAAACCATGTTAAAGCTCATTTTTTGCCGCTATTGACGAAAATTAAAGAAATAATATAAAGATGTTTTCATAAAAAAACTTTCGTTTAAAATTTTCCTATAAATAATGTTTGATAATGACATCTATAGACAATTTGTTTCAATAAAAGTTACCGAAGTAGACGAAATACATACGTTATTCTTCAACTAACGACCCGACCCGGCTTTGCATGGGTGCAATGTATTATACATATAAACCTTCATCTTGAATCACTATCTAGTAAAAATCCGCATCAATATCCGTTGCGTAGTCTTAAAGATCTAAGCATACTAGGGACAGATATACTAGGGACAGACTTTAAAGGTGGTAGACTTTAAAGGTTGTAGGGCCACGCAGCAGTTTCTGCCGTTGCACGAATGGGCAGGTTCGTCCGGGTAAGTACCATGACCTCACAAAAGACCGGCGTCAAGTGCAAGTATAATACTTTCGCGTTTCGTCTAGTGAGTGAGGTGGCCGGAGCCCAATTTTCAAAAGGTTGTCAACGCATCTGCAACCCTCGGGTGTAGCAGATGTCCATGGGCGGTGGTATTCACTTAACATCAGGTGAACCGTCTGCTTAGTAATTTTTCACATTAAAAAAAAAAGACAGACAGCAGGATGACTTTGTTTTATGCTATGTAGTGAAATACGATACCTTTCATTGATATTTATCTATTTCACGTTATTTTATCATTTGGTGACATTACGGTACTCTGTGAATATTTCGCATGGGTAACTACCTAGTTATATTCATAAAACGGAATATATGTTAGGTTGGGTTTTATTACTTTTAGAAAATTTTCACCCAATGTTTTAGTGAAAAAGATCATTTTTGCAACAACAATTACTGCGAAATACAGTTTTGACAAGTATCGTATGGGTAAGCCGACAGTCAAATTGATTAATCTGACGTTTGATTTATGTCATAAATAAATCAATACACCAGAAAAACAAACGGGTCAACCGCACTCGCGACAAACAAAATTATTTATTGTCTTCCCTTCCCAAATTCATGTCGCATAAAATGTCATCCCCTTAAAAATTTTGTATTGTAGCCGTAAGTCAACTCGTATATCGGATATTTTATTATTCGGCTAACAATGAAGAAGAAATAAAAACCGAAAAATATGACATGCATTGTACTTTTGACACACGTCGACTTTCTTCGTGTAACTTTCATGCTTACGAGACGTTTATAGTATTGAACAAATGCGTCTAGTAGTAGTATCGTTGATATCAACAATATTGTTATATTAATTATGCGAAATATATCTGTATAAGCATTTGTATGACCCACACATAATTGTTCAGGAACTTGATCCGGGACAAGTAAACAGCACCGTAGGAACCGCCTAGATGTTTCTTCCCAATGAGGGTTGACATCAGGCAGCCGACAGGTCGTAAAAAACTGATGATTCACATGAGCCAACCCCAACTAGATGGGATAAGGGCGGAATGATGGTGATGATGTTTGTGAAAGGTGGTGTAAACCCAAAGAATGCTGAGGTAATGACCTCTGTCTAATGATACTTTTTAAAGCTGATTATTACGTAAGAACGCAGTTTTGTCTCGAATGACAACCCGAAACTGCATTGCGGTTGGAACTTTCCCGATAGAACGTAAACGTCTGTAATGGTTTTTGTTCACGTAAATTTACCCACATTTGTCGCGGCAATAAACCGCATTGTAAATTCTTACCCTGAAATACTAGCTTTTAACGGTCACCTCTAACAATTACCGTGAAAGCGAATGTTTGTCTGAGCCGGCGGCGTTCATTGCGTCCAGCCAAAATTTAACTACCCCATAACGTTTTACCGCGACGTGAAAGAATGTGACATGTTCATCTTTAGTTCGGGCAGTTTACGGTGAACAATCGACGTAACTTCTAAAGAGTTGCTAGGATCTCACCCCAAATTTCAAGCGTTTATAGAAAATCTACATTTCAAATAATGTTGATAAATTTACATTTCGATCGTTTTTGGGGCGGTGAGTTCTCCGAAGTGGATAATTCATGTAAATTATTTCCGATTCCCAATAATTCCATCAAAATTCTGTTCTTACTTTGAATTTTAATGATCGTGAAATTTGGACGATATTTATACACGAATTTTGTGATCTTTGTGCTTGTTAAAACGAACTGGGTTTTAACGAAGATATGAAGTATTCATTAAAATCTTTAACACTTCCAAACAGAAATAATAACTATGTTCAGTTGAAGAACACTCATTGGAAGATAATGAATACTTGAGAATAGATAGTGTGGTTACTTGTGATTACGTGTGTGAAGCGACGGATACATCTGCTGGAAATTTATGCAGCGTAAAACTTTAGCACAACACTGGGATAATGGTTACGGTGAGTATTAAAATCGATTTTCCATATATTACTGATCTTAACTGTTGCGGGCCTTGTTATAGTACGAAATTACGAGGGTTGCAACATGTGTAAAATTGCTTTTTGCGCGCGTAGCCACTTAAATTTGTTTGCTTATCTTGCAAAAGGCCGTTTAGCGTTGATTTCTATTACTTTAATATGTTAGTGTTGCAATACTTAAAGAACTACTTATAATTATTATAGCGTCACAAAAACTTTTACACGAATTAACGGTAAGTGAGAATTATAAGTAATAATTAGGCATTAGCATCCTTTGATATTATTAGGGCTTCGAATTTAAGTGAAAACACCGAAATAAGTAAAGGTGTAGTCGAGAAAAATTAATTTTGGATTTTAATCATTAAATTCGTTAGACCCTACCAAACTGTGAATACATTAGCACCAGGCACCGAAGTGTTTGTGTTTAAATTAATCTTGCTTATTTAAAAATTATAACATTATATGGCTTATGGTCAGAAGCGTGTCTGGAAATATCCATCGCAGCTTAATGCTTACATTGCGACGTTAGTGGGTCGACGATGAACTTTCATATTAACCTTATTTAGTGAACTCCCCTAGGCTCTAACAGAATAACACGTTGTAAATGTAGGGGGCCGGGAATCCATAAAATAAAACAAGTGGGAATAACACGTCAGTTGCAGGGCGAGGGGTCGATTCCTGCCGCCACGTCAGCTAGACGCCCGGAGGTCATTGTCGCGGACTCTATAACGTCGAAGTTGCCACGCCATCGACGACCCCCAACTAATCAGAGGGGACAGACACGATCTCAGGAGAAGAGTTAAGCTCGGACACTGGCTGTTAGTGACAATCTTTCCTTATTAATCCAAAACCTCTGTTCAGCTAGAAGAGCCGTTGTCAGATTTTTTTATGATGTATTGCTTTATAGTCCCTTAAGTGACCTGCTTCGTATGTTCGTGTAGGATACTGTGTCCTTTCTAATATGTATTTCTAATATGACACTTGTAATTGTGTATATTATACAGGTTGTGTTCCTATGTGTTTGTGATAATAAGTAAGTAGTTTAGGTTCCTCGTTATCGCTTAGTACTAACACAAGAATCACATATTTTGTTTTTATTTGTTGGATATGATTTTTCTAAATTTATTCATTTGGCGCGAGTAACCTTTCTTGAAAGTCACATCAACTTTAAAGAAACACAAAGATACCCAAACACTCCGTACAAAGTTTTATTCAATTTTCTAATATAAAGTTTAATTTTACTTCATTCAGAGTCCATCAATTGAATTATATGGATTGCTACATTTGTTAGGAAACTTCGATGTAAATGTTTATTTATAGAGGAAACTTTTATATTAAGTGATGTGAGTACTATTGTAGGTACCCTACATTAGTACTATTTACTATAACTTCTTCGCTATGACACACTTTCTAAGGATGTTATTCTTTCAAGAAACTTCCAACTTATAAATCTATCATAACTGAAAATTTTCACATTATTTCACATATATAAATTTATCCTTTAATAATCATTAAAATAACATCGACAGTTTAATACCTTGATAATTATTTAATTTCATTTTCCTTTGTTGTGATCCGATATACATTTAAAGTTACCATATGAATAGAGGACATTAAATCATTGAACTTAACCATAAATCTGACAAGTTATATCATTGTGTTAATTTTTTTAGCTAATACATTTTTGGGCCTCTTAATTAAACAAAAAATTTGAACCGTAATAAATAATAGTATGAAAGGAAAACCCTTACTTACAATTTAGAAAGCACTAAACAAGGTTTACAACGACTATTTTACATCCTGATTACACTTAGAACCTTGCTAAACTACAGTTCAAAGGATTGAAATTCCAATCATAATTTGATAATATTAAAAGCATCTCGAAAAGCGACACGCCAACTATGACGTGTTTATACTCCATCAAGTGAATTTAAGATATTCCAGGGTGAAACTACAAGCTCACTTATAACGCGGAATACTTGAGCCATCTATTTCGTTATAATGTCGTAAACCGTACTAAGCGAATTAGCTAAGCTGAAGTGAATGTGGCGAAACTTTCGAGATAGAATATATATTGTAATTTCTCATTCAAATCCGTGGTAAGTATGGCGCTCGAATTCTAAATACAACTTTAAAAGGTAATTAATGTATCGTAACCGTACATTTGCGAATTCTTCGTAAAAGAAAGGGGGAACTAAAAGTTCTTAAATTTTTTTGTAATTTGTTGATGGGTAACTCCCACTAAGCACTAACATGACATCTTTCAAAGAACGAACTTAGGATGTTTTGTCTTATGTCATCTTTCAAAGAACGAACTTAGGATGTTTTGTTTTGAACTTCAGCATGTCATGCAAACTATTTTGGCCCCATCTTATATGTTTAATCACACACTGGCTAGTGGTTTACTACTGTCTCATCTGATGATATCTCATACGTTTTAGCTTAATTGAAGCCTGTTTATTCTTGACTTGAAGACACTTCTCGTTTTCAGAAATCTTCGTTGATTCGGCCTATTTCTATATCATTTCTTTTTTAATATTATACTTAGCTCATCTAATATTAGTATATATATAACCTTAATAATTAGAAATTTAAATACATTTAGTGACTCGTAATTAAATATTGCATTATTGTGTAAACGACATAATACATCATAGTTATTGATATATTCAAAATTTTGAACAGAAGTCAAGCAAAGCTAAATTATGTTGTTGTCTCATAATAAGATAACTATTATCATATCGTCGACGTTTATTTCCTTACATAACATCTGTGTATCAACTAATGTTATGTAAGGAAAAACGTAAACGTCGATCACATATATCTGTGATGTTTAGACCTTTGTACTAGGACTCGAGACAAACAAACGTTTTGGGTACACCGAAGACGCACCAAACAAAGCGCGCTAACGAGGAAGTCGTGTACACAGCGAGACACTTCGAAAGGTAGCTATGGACTGAATTAATGAAAGTAGCTATCCAATGAGGTACAACGCGAAGCAGCACTTTTATTAGCCATAAGCCACAATACTGGCACCTTCTTCATGTAGAGAGAAAACACCACGTTCACACCATTAACTCTTCACTGCCGGGTTTGTTTTCCAAGCTATGAATATCTCATTGTATTACAGGTTTTGCTTAATGGAAAAGTCAGTCAATAGTGACATTTCACTTTGGAACCGCAAGAAAGTTGAATTGTATCTAAATCAACTTTCCTTTACCCAAGTTGGGGAAAGTTTATAACGCCTTAGAAAGAACTTAATCGACTGTAACAAAATCGAAATTGTCAAACTTAGCAATTAAAATTATGAAACAAATATTTTATTAGAAATCTAACAAAATCTAAGGTAATTAAAATGATAATTTAAATAATAATTAACTCAAAAAAAATATTGCAAAAAAAAACGTAAAAAGAAATATTATCAATAATTAATAAATAAATCTAAGAAACGGATGAACTGATTTATTCTAAAGATTAGAATTATAGAACTATAAACTCCTTATTGTTTTATAAAAATAAAGAACTTTGGAAACCAGGTATCTGTACGTATCTAATCTCTCGACTTAAAATATCTGATGTAAAGGTTATGACAAGTATAGTTTTATTTGGATAATAGATAAAATTAAACCAGTACATCACGAAGCGTTGTAAACATATAAATTCTGGATGAATACGCAACATTAAGACATAAACTGCCACCGATTCGAGGAATGCAAAGTAGGACAGACAACTGAAAATGAATAGACCTAATTTCAACTTGGCAGGCACGTGTTACATCAAAGTCTTGTTATGGTACCGCATGGGAATAATTTTAATTGTTTTCATTCGTGACACGCGGGATTCCCACGACTTTGGTATTACTTTAGCGTTCTTGCGCACGCTTACATAACAAATTGCTTCATTACCCCCATTTCTTACTTGCCATTTGTTTTTGCCTCCGTTCACATAAATACCGCCGCCAATGGACACCTACAATACGCGATAGCTTGCTGATGCATTGAGAACCCTTAAAAATGTAGGCCCCTGTTACCTCACTTACCTGACGAAACGTTAATACTTCAACTTCACACCGTTCTTTTGTGCGGCCCTGGTTCTTCCCAGGATAAGACAGCTCATTCGTGCAAAGCTGTTGCTTGGCCCAATAACAGATAGGTGAGTTGGCAAGTTAAGTTTAATCTCGACGCTATATAAACACAAATTTATTCGCTAAGAAAACAATATTAGCTCGATAGCCATACAAGGTTGTAGGGAATTTTTACCCACGTATGTTCAACTCAGAGAAAAACCCAGTTCTGCGACAAATATTTTCTTATTTAAATTTCTTGCCTGTATATATATCCGCATATATCTAAATATTTCAATAAGTAAGCAACTGCGCCGTTGGAGCCTATGAATCGTTTAAAAACCATTTTCACGATTATACCTAAATAACCATGAGTAATGTCAATTCGACGGCTGTCCTCTGTGGCGTTGACGTTTTGGCTGGTTGTTTTAACTGTTGAAAAAGAAGCATCCCGAGAATCAAGAGCGTTTTTACAGCCAAGATAAAATTCACTAGTGTGCCACCTTTACTGCCGATGAAAAGTTATCTGACCCGCCCAGCGGTTGTAAATTTATGGCCGATTAACCCCTTCCCGCAGAAAGAAATGCCTTCTACTCGGAGTATTTTCATTAAGATTCTAAGACAATTTCTGCAACTTTGTTTAGTGTGCATTATAAAATTGAAATAATAGAATAACCTCTATATTATCTAAACCGATCTGGAAACTAGTTCAAAAATTTCGATCAGTGAAAAATTTGCGATGTAATTTATACCCGTCGTAGAAGGCCCATAGAAGATGGGACGGGAAGTGGAAGTATTATAACTATAACGTCGCGTTTTGACTGGTAAGTCAGGTTATGGGGGCTCTCTGCTTTAAAAGTTAGTAAGCCTCAATGTACTGAATGCTCTTGTACTCGTACGACGGTATTCACTTCCATGAATCAGATGTTGCCACATTCTTACGTAATAATAAAAATATACAAGATTCTTGGTAAGTAAAAAATTCAAGATACTCGAAAGCTACCTGAGTACGCACATGGTGCTGGCACCAATGAAATTGTAAATTTTTTTGGTGAAGGAAAACATCGCGAGGAAACCTGCATATTTTCGAAATAATAACAAAAAATACTTATAAGACATGTGAAGTCCACCACTCCGCAGTGGGGCAGCGTGGTGGACTATGCCCTATTCCCTCTGTACAGAGGTTGTATTGGGGACATGTATAGTGGACAAGTAAAGTACTCTATACTTAATAGAGATAAAACTCTACACATTAATCGTCAGCGCTTATTTAAAACTTTTACGTTGTACCAATTCCGAATTCGATAATAAAGAGGCAACACGCGCCGGGCCGAAGTTGGAAACTATCCCGATGTTATAAACAAACATGTGCAGATAATTGATTTCTCGCCCGCGATAAAGGTAGTGTCTGGGATACGCGCTCCCCCTAACGGCGGCGAATTCCACCACTCGCTTCCCGGACAACTCGCGTACGTGATCCGAATTATGCCAACGCGATCCGTTTCAATTACCAACACGATCAATAGCCAAATTCGGTAACGTCTTGGGATATCGCCTTTTTATAAGCGGTGTCAAACAGAACGCTCCCCGGAATGTGTAATCAAGAATGAGGTTTTATAGCTTTGTACATTTTTTCTTATGCATATAAAACATGCTAGCTTCTTATATTCCATATACCATACCTTTTACACTATCTATGTAGATATATTATATAAAAAAAATAATCACCAAAAGGAGCGGAATGAAAGTTCAAATATTAATTTTAAATAAAATATTATCCCATATTCTTTATGAATTGAATAAATTTCATTCATATGGAACTTGTCCACGTTTAACTATAATAAGTAATGGATTAGTCATTTACAAATACCTGAAGTGTTATATATACAATTATTACAAACACGAGCTAGAAAGAAATCGTATCGATATTTATTCAAATCTTTAACATCATTTGGCTATGAACCACATTACGTCATATGAAGTTCAACAGTTCAACATTAAAGAAACGGTCGACCGATAAAAAGAAAAACAATTTCCAATTAAGTCAGGAATGTGTAACGAATTAATCTCGAACGGGCTTAGCTTAGCCGCGATAGAATACATTAAATTTTGTTCATCAGCGGGTTGCAGGAGCCGTGGCGTAATTGCAAAGAGCCGACTCAGCTAAGATTTACCAATTAAGGGAATCGGCAGCGGAACCACTAGCCAACTCAGCGACTGCGCGATCATTGGAGCGCGGTAGCCGACACCGACTACACACGTTTACATACTTTGCTCTAAACCACTTTGCCTTTAAAAAGCAAAGCCTCATGCTGAATGGAAACATTGTTCTTGGTCCACTTTTTATTCCTTCACCCAAACCATTTTTGCCTTTTCGAATAACTCACAGTAGGTATTTCTTTTCAAAATTATTAAAATTCATGTCAAACCAGTAAACACTCATTTTAAGTATTTAAATTTCTACGTAAGACTCGTGACCTATATTTCTTATGTTTGGATAATTTTTTTATTAATGCTACACGGCTGAATTTTCGACTTCGTTAAAATTATGTAAGTGTTTTTAACGAACATTTTTATGGCCATCATTCTGTGAGCAGATAATTTTTTTTAATGTGAACAAATTATCGCGATCATGTGGATTGCATGTTTTATGAATACTTACGCAGTTGCTGCATGAATATGATACGTGAAGCATTAAGTTAATTTTGAATTTAGCATTAAATTTTTTATGCCAAGGGTTCATATATTTTTGGGAATATTTGCTTCTTGCTAATTTTATGCCAAAAATTTCAGTTTTAATAATCAACAACTTCCAACCCGTAAATCATAATTTACCGTTGCGGTGATTTGATCTTCATCTTAAAAAAATAAGAGCACACACAAAAAGTTAAGGACTCTTTAAGAAAGTTTGCATAACAATAAGATCAGGTAAAGGAAACTTTCATTAAAAAAACTTATCTCGATTATACTCAAACGACCCCACGACCGGGATTGTTATAGAAAAACAAAAGAAGTCAGGACAAAACAAAAGTAATTTAAACAGTAAAAATAAATAGGTAACACGTTTAAAGGTAATTTCTTTGAAAATAAGAAATGAAAAATTGTATCCTCATTAACAACAGCCGTTTCCTTTTAACTTAAAGGTATATTAATTATCCCAGCTGATGCAAAAAACTTACAAAGTACCATGTTCACGCCTTAAAAATAAAAAATTCTTAGAATTCAGAATTAAAATTGTTTTCTAGATTGATTTTTTTTTTGTTACTTAGTTCCGCATTCTTCCATTCTAGTGCCTTAATAGTCTTTTTGAAAGCTTTTATACACCCCACTGCTTCATCAAGCTTGGCGTTATGGAACTGCAACGAATCGCTTAGTTGAGTCATTTCGCTTTTGATTGCTTTTCAACTTCCTTAGTTATGTTACTTAATAGGGTCGTCCTCTTTGTCGTCATCAGCTGGGGTGATGATGGATGAGTTACGTCTTGGATTTTTCTGCTGACAATCAAGGCCAAGGCCAAGTGCAGAAATCTGTTTGTTGCTTAGTCCTGTAAACTTTGTGTTCAATCCTTTCGCACTTACTGCACTCTAGACCCAGTGAAGATTTAGTTACACTTTTCTGACAATTATCACACTTAGACATTTTTGCGAAAATATGTGGGTATCCGTGAATCCGCTTTGCATCCGAGCGTCCGCCACGTACAGATGTTCGGCGGTGATTGGATTGACTTAGACAATCTTTATTTTCGTTTTTCATAGTTTTCTGTCTGCGTCTATCAAATCCAATCCAATTAAATAATAAAAACAAACAACAAGATTACAATTTAATTATGGATGTAGGGCAATACTCATGAAACTGATTAAATTTTCATGAAAAGGATGAGAGGTATTTATGCACGAGAAATTTATATTAAAAGGGAACGTATTCACTTTTATTGATAAGGAAAATTTTATCTCTTAGATACATAATACCGTCTTGAGAAATAGCAGAGATGGCGTGATGGGTCTCTTAGCAGATTAAATTTGAAAATTTTCCTGCACAGATCAAAGCCGACTAATTTAATTTACCTTTGAGAAACTCAACTCAGGTTATCTCTTATGTCATCATCCACAGATAACAAAAGTAAAATATAAAATTTAGGCTTTAAATTACTCAACTCATTTCTAAATTGTGTTACATATATAACATATATAATCTACGTAAATATATATTACACTTGTACGTACTTTTACTTATTACATGAATATTCGGACATTATATGATAAAATCGTGCAACCACATACGACAAAATTTTTTGTTAATTTCACACCGATTAAGTCGTGGGTAGTAGCAACAATGAACAGTTTTCTTCACCTATATTATGAAGCCTGTTAAGAAAATTTTGTGGTTGGACACAATATGCATTTTTGAAAAGAAATAGTTCTGCGCATCGAGTTGTATATAACATAACATACCCTACACATTATTTATAATAAATATACAGGGAGGCTTTTCTAAATGTATCCATTTTTTATTGAATTCTAGACATAAATAATGTTATATAAAAATGATAAATATTTAGAACCACTCGTTATTAATTAAATACATTCATTTGTACTTATCTCAAAAAGTGCGGGATTTATGGGCAACTCATTTATTTTACGCGCAATCATTCATAACTAACACGCGTACAAGTTCGTTTCAAAAGTATACGACGCATTTATGAATGACTACCGCATTGTCAACAAGTTCTGTTTTTCACTTAATAATTAATTTAAAAAAACTTATAATTAATCAAAATGAATCTTTTGCAAGTCATAATGAATGTTTTCGAAGACCAATCAACGTCGAACCGACAACAATTCAAAGTACTCCAAGTGTAAACTATTTACGCGTTAAACACTCGATGCCTCGAAAGCGTTAACTCCGCTTCCCACAATTCACTGCCACTACAGTTTCACGTTACTCGTAAATATCGAACATGTTCATATTACGGAAGCCTGCGTAACCTACGTCCACACTGCGGAATGATTAATTATCGCACCTACGCCCGTGGAGATGTGCATATAAACTGTGGCGAAACTGGTGTGCCAACGTGTCTATTTCACTGAAACTTAATTAGTGTCATCGCGCTTAAGACCGATCGTGTGGCGCGGTACGAAAATTGTTATTGTATATTTATCACATATTCAAATAGCCCCTTAAAAAGGCGTGTGAAATGATAGAAGATTACTTAATTTTATTTTCACCAGGATCTCATGGGTGAATGAGGCTTATTTGTATATATTAACATTTATATGTATTCTGTTGTATTTAATTAAGAAAACATTTATTCAACATCTGTATGTTTTATAATTTTGATAGCGCCTCTTAGAAGATGACATTAGTATTTATTAAGAGAAATACTTGGATAATTATTTTAATATAGGTAAACACTTCATCGTTGCCGTCTCGCGTTTCAATCTTGTCGTGTTGGTGTTAATTTCAGGATAGCAAATAGTGCCATTGTGTGCAGTAGCCGTATACTTCAAAGGCTTCAAGTGTCAATACAGTAGACCGCGAATGTTTACAATGAGGCAAATATTCAGTCCAAATGTCAGTTCCCTGCGTTTGCGTACAAATTATAGGTATCCGATATACGATGCACAGTACTACGGGACAAAGTATATTAATTAAGTCGTTTCGTGACTCATTTATTATTAATCGAAAACAAATTATTCACTGTGTCCAACATTAAAATGTGTAAAATCGGTCGGTTTTGTATGAAAGATACGCATTGAACAGCTCTTTATTAAAATTATTATTTATACCATAAAAAAACTGAACACAACGTGGTTTAAAATATGTCAAATTATTTACGTAAAGTAAAGTAATTATGTAAAGTAATGCTGCTACATTACTTGTAATGTTATAACCTCACTTCGAGAATGAAATGAAGGCGATTATTAAAATAGACACAACTGCAAAATAAAAATCGTGACTAAAGCCGTTCCGCTGAAAACGTACTGCCCTCCGACCCCTTTGTAGTTACTGCATTCGAGTGAATTTACAAGCCTGCGATAAGTAGAGTTTATTTCACGAGAACCCAAGTGGAAAATTAATAGCACAATTTAACTAGGTATTTAGTATACGTCAGGAGATGTGTGTTTTATTAAGAATATGCTTTTTGATGGTTTTTCATGTGCTTATATGAGTAAAACATTTATACAATTAAAATAGAATATTGTTTCATTAAATACAACATCCATCTCTAGAAAAAATGCTATTTCACTGACTATTTGTCAGGCATAGGTCTCAAAGCTCTTTAGGGAGACGTTTTAATGGTCTTTAAGAGTTTTTTCTACATTGGCAATAGGTGAAAGGTTTTGGGAACATAATAGATATTGAAATTGTTCATTGTTAGCAATTAGAAGTAATGGCGACTGATATTTTTACGTAAATAACGTGTTTTGTATTTATATTACAATAATTATAATATTAATTGTTTCATTTTCTAGTTACACTGCTATTTCTTTTATTTTGCCAAAATAACCTTATGTTTAAACTTTATTGACAGTTTCGCAGAATTTAAACTGTAAATAACTAAAACTGGACAGACTTTGCATCATGTTTTGCACATAGTCACATGTGACCAATTGAACTGTAAAGCAAACACATTCAAATATTCGCTCAAAAGCATTAAAATAAAAGTTCGCCCGAAAATATACAGAGTCCAATGTTTTCCCATTCAAGTACCAGACCATTAAACAAAAAGTTAAAAATATACAGTGGACGCATTTGCACAAAACTTATCTTTTATGTGAATAGGTTTAATGCTACTCCACTTTTATGTCAAACGTTATAAACAACAGATATTCTCGTTATATTTTTTAAGTATATACCGTAGCCCAAGGCTCCTGAGCTATTCACTTTGGAATGATAAACAAGCCTTTATTTGGTCTGGTTACCAACTTATTAGGACAATACACACAAAGGTTTTAAAATTTACTAATTTTATCACACAAAACAAGACATATTGTCAGTACGCGCTAGTAACTTGCAGAATGGGGTTGAAAACATTTAATATTATACCCATTACTATTACTGTTTTATCCGTTTATTAACGGAAGGTAAAATGGGAATACTGTTTTAGCGCAGTTAATTATATAACGTAGCTTCACAATATCGCATTAAAAGCACCCAAGCGCAAACAGCCGCGAGCGATGTCCGCTCAAAAACGTTATACAATCAATATCATCACTGCTTTAGCGCTCTGCACACGTCAAACTGTTCGCAGATAAAGAATGCAATACATTTCGGCTGCGATATAACTCGAAATTGCCGCTTTTAATTGCGGACCGCCTTTGTAGCGTCGCACTTTCAGGGAGTGCATTTTGACGGGTTCCTTTTTCCCTCTATCATTTGTTAAAAATCACTGAACCAGTTTACTGAAGCTTTACTAGCAACGAAATAGGTATGTATGAAGCAAAACATCTCAAATGTAATTGTACGTGCTTTTCGTAGTAAGCCAGGCTTGGCAGTCTGTTTGGTTGTCTTTTGTTTGTTTATGTTGCCACTTGCCATTTTAGGAGGTTTTATAGAAATTTTTCTTTGGTCGACACCTTTTTTGTCTAAATTTTACAGCGTACTTCTCTCAGAATAATCAATTGAATCAAAATGCAATACGATTATTGTGAATTTACCGTCTAATGAGACGTAAGACAGTTATAGTAAGCATTTAGTTTCTTGTTCATATTGGGAGAATCACAACTTTATTGGAGGACGTATCATCTGCTCTATACAAATAAACACGAAGCAACCTCAGTCAATATGATCAATGTTAAAGAACCAAGCGAACATGCCGTTTGGGGTGAAATGGTCCCGTCCTCGAAACCTTATTCATTTCGCTGAATATGAACGAGTATCAATTGGCGTTCGTCCGACTGGAGATTTTATTAGAGTGGGCAGTCAGTTTTTAATAAACTGCACATGGTTAGGTACCGTGCCCTTTTGTGATGCGTACTTTTTATCGCGGCAAATTTCCAGCGGCACCGGTTTCAAAGTAGGCGTAGTTTTGGAGCGGTGCACTGAATTCGGCGGCACCCTACACAGAGTAGTTTGATTTGTTTTATTCGTTGCCGGGTATTTTCCGATCCCCATTCACATGAATCAAACCGGACGGACTCATTTATTTGATAGCGACTGGCAAGATATACCGTTGCCTGTGTATGTTAGTTCGCAGACGGAGTACGGGTGAATGGCGATGATAAAACTCATTGTGAGGGAATTCTTAGTCTCGAGTGATAGCAATATTAATGGGCATATGTATGATTAATACCTAACATCGTTTTACTTTAGCCTCGATTATGGTTCAGTTCTATATTTGCTAATGAGGTTTATTATACCAACGTCCGTTTTATGTGAGTTAAATAATTTGTTTGTTTGTCTTTTCAAAAACATTGCCTTTACTTTAGGATAACATTATCCTGTGTTGTAAGGACGTTTTACAAACATAAATTTCACGCGGACAAACACCCAGATGCGAAACAACTATCTGTGGGTCACACAAATAGTTGTTTCGTTTGGGAATCAAACCCACGACCCCCGATGCCGAAGCTAATACCTTGGCAACTGCGCCACGGTGTCATCAATTTATTTTAAACATGTGCTTAGTTCAAAACTTAATTTAAAATATACATTTATACTAAATTGTCGTAAAACTAGAAAACACACCGGACGTAAATACCTTTCAGTTCTAGGCGGTTCTTGATGACCCAAACCTTTGAACTTAACGTCTGTCTAACGGCCAACCATACTCTAGTAAATAAACCACCAATTTCAAACTCCTAACTAAATTAAGAAATATAAAAATGTACATAATTTTAACTTCGAACTAGTAGTACTTCTTCAACCTTCAGCACTATTTCAAGTACGAAAAACTAGTTCAAACTCTCCCACGTTACCTACAACTGATGCGTCCTTCCAAAACTGTTCATATTTCTCCTGCCCTTATCCCGCCTTTCTTTTTCTTGTGAGGAAATTAGTTATGTTGGAATCGAACCTTAAAATCCCACGATGTTCACCATCTACTCAGTTTTGGTGTCGCGGTATTTCCATTCGGAACGCTACCGCAGACCCTCCTTGCCCTGCCTTAAACAGCCCCGTCCCCGCTGACCGGAATAGCTCGACACCACTTTGAAATATCAAACTCCTCAGGCACGCTTTACAAGTCATTCGGGTCAATGGCCTGCTGCCTGTCACAGCCACTTCGAGTTCCCGTCGTCCCCGTTCTTGTAGACGCTTGTTCTTGTAGCGCACCATTGATAATTAGAGGACCGTGACTAGATACGCCAGCGCCTCGGTGGCCCCGCCTCCCATTCAATAGTCTTCTTTTTCTGTCTCTTGCCTTCATCACACCTCGGTGGGATGGGCTAAACACGTGAATCATCTTGTTAAAGTTATTGGTAACTTTTACAACCGGTCACATGCCTGACATCAAGCCTTCTCGGGAATGCTTATTCCTTACCCAGAACGAGAACCATTATCTGTGGGTCACACAAATAATTTTACCTTTTGGGAATCGAACCCACGACCCCTGGCGGCGAAGCCAATAACTTAACAACTGCGCCACCGAGTTCCAAAGACGTTTTAATGCAAAAGACGAGGGTTCAAAGGAATGATAATTAGGTAAAATGAAGGGATCGAATTTTGAGTAATTCGATAGGAATACACTCGTTAAGTTCATTAGGAGCCGTGATACGCAGGTAGCTCTCGTTGGAAACTATTGACAAGTTAGGTTAAAATTGTTTTCGGCTCGTTTTCGATGGGCAGAACCCGGGCTGGATGGCAATTATTGCCGTTTTCTTATCTAATAAGCGTTTGGTTTGGTAAGCTATCTTATTCAATTAACCTAATTAGCCATGTTCGCGTAATCTTATCCTATATTTTAAGCAATTCTAAGTAATTACATCTAATTATAGATTAAATTCTACCTGGTACCTCAATTTTCAGTTTTATTCCTTTCTCGAAATTTATTTATTTATAAAGCGAATTTATGAACTGAATACTCAAAGTTAAAATTAGATTACAAGTGAATTTATTCTATCGTCGAAATACTTTTTACATGTCCAGTCCTTGTACATCCTTTTTTTTTGTAAGGAACAGCACGTTGTCATCTGTCGCATTATTCCTTATATTTTGCGATTTTTATAAAGCTAAAAACTTTATAGTACTTTATTAATAACATTGAGACTAAGATTTTTACATTAAGTTTATCTTGCATATCGTGGTACGGAAATGTAAAATGTCATTTGTAAAAAAACAAAAACCTATCTATACGTGGCTACCTAGAATTAACCAAGTCATGAAGATCCATTACAATTTCAATTTTAGAAAACAACAAATATCCTAAATGTAATAACTGTAAAATTAAAATAAAAAAAGTAAATAGTAATATTAAAATAAAAATAATAACCTCGAGGTTATAATCATTGGGTATTAAAACAAATAAGGCAGTTTTTTTTTAAGTTACTTCTTCAAAACTTAGAAAGCCTGTGACAATGAACGTGCTTAAACACTTAGCAACTTTTTCTTTGCTTTTCTTTTCTGTTTTCATTTAACTTATACCATGCTAACAAAGAGAAAGAAAGTTAGCGAGGCAATTACTTTTTAATTGGCACAGACTTCAAATTTCTTCAAAATTAGCGCAAAATATTGCAGCCAGTCGCATTTTACCTTTAGTCGAATGTGTGGTTACACTGATATATTTTAAAATTGTTCACAGGTTGCTTTTTTGTTGTGAACGCGATAAACGCGGTGTAAAGTGTAATGTTCTTAAGCCGCTACAGCGATCAAGATTCTTCTGACGGCAACTAAGCAGCGAATTATGACGTTATCTCATAAAAGTAAATCTGTTTGTGGAGCATGACGTGAAACGGTCTACTGGGTTCAGGCGGACTGTTGAACAATAAACGGGAACAACGCAATCAGTTAATAAATGCGAGTTTTTTTTAAGCGACGGAAGCGTTCTTCCTTACAAGCCCCGAAAGTTTAAATTGAGACACTAAAATTTAAAACAGAATAAATGGTCGTCTGTTAAGAATACTTTTAGGTATATGATATGTATATGTAATGCATTTCCAAGCTTAGAAGATAATAAGATACGAATTAGGGTAACAGCGGGAGATATTTTTTATCGTTCGTTATAACTATTGGTAAACATTTATTTTTTTATTTGCTAGTACGAGCTAATATACAATTGACATATCCTAATCATGGTACAAATATACTTATTAAATTTATAGAGGGCTCATACATGACGATAATTGAAAATTATCAGCGTATTAAGGGCGTGAAAATCGGCAATCAATCTCATTAAAAGAATTTTAATAAGCATGGCGTTAGTTCCAAATGAATCGTTACTAAACTAAAGAAGAATTCTTAAATTTCGATATTAATTAACGCAAATAAACAACAAATCAGGAGAAAAAGAGTCAAATAAGTTAACCATTATTGTTTTTATTATTATACTTACTGTTGTGAAGAATTATTCCACGGCAAATCACTTCTTGTTATTTTTCAAGACTGTGAATTACCTGTTGAAAAAAATCATAATAATTTTTTATAATTTCATTTTGAAATAATTATAATCATGTGTCTACTGTTATTTGAAAATATTTTTTTAAATAATAAAATATATCTCAAGAAACCCCGAGTCTAAACTCAAGTGACGTAAAAAGGCTGATATAATTATGTACTGAGTAATAAAGAGATGAAAATAATAAAATTTAAAATAAAATCCACCTCGCAACCCCAATGCGGATTCATGAACTTCAGATATTTTCAAAATACTTTCTTTCCAATTCGCAGTGAGGCCGCGTGGTGGACTATGCCCTGATACCCACTGTACAGAGGAGGCCTTCTCCCAGCAGTGGGACATTTATAGGCTGTTACTTTTGCGCGAATATATTGAACTACAAGCGAGCTCCCGAACACTAATCTATCACTAAATGATAATAAACATGTAACTGGTCAAAATAGCAAAGGATAACCTTTGCTATTTTCACCATCTTTCAAATAGTACTTATCTAAGATGTTTATCTAAGTATATGTAGATGTTTATTAAGTGTTTAAGAAGTTAAGTATATGTAGACGTTATTCGCACTCTGTTTTGACATTATGAAATACGAGGTACTTGCCCACCATTAAACAGTGCTACTGAAGGTTTTTATTACATGTTCATCTAGGGGTACCGTTTTATCGCTTTAAATTTATATCACTTTTCGGTCCAGCATGTAATTAAAATGCGTTGGTGGTATGTACGATAGTTTACGCTGTTTTAGTACAATAATATTGTCGTATGACCGGCCTATGGATAAATTACACAGGTTATTATTGTACTACGGTTATTGCAATAAAAGTATTACTTTTAAAATAACCACAATTATTGTATTATAAGGTAAACAATTTTGGATTAGCAATAAATGTTTGTTTATTTGATCAATTTTCCGTCAGATTGTTTCTGGGGGAAACGTTCGGATTTGGTAGGTATCTCGAACTCCATTAATCTTACGGGCCCATTCTAGTTTCCGACACAGGATAGTTACTTTGCGGATAATAAAGACTAATTTAATACGTTATTGTATTAAATTATGTGTCCATTCAGAATGCTAGTGTTCAAGTCAAAATACTAAAACATTTTACGTAAACATAGATTTGACTTTTCTACGTCACCTTCGATACCTTCCAAATTATTATAAGTTTCTATTTTTATTTGAAAAGTAGGTAATCGAACAGACGGTTCACTTGATTTTAAGTGATTACTAAAACTACTAAATCTACTATATAACTACAAAATCTGAAGGGTTTTGGATGCATTCTCAACCTTTAAAAATCTCGCTCACAAGATTGTTTAATAATTTCACTTTAAGCCTGTCTTATATTACGGCGTTTACGGTGGTACTTCACCACATGAACCTGCAAATTCGTGCAATAGATCTAATTTATACGATTAAGACATCATAATTTTCTTTCCCTTTAAGTTGAATGAGCATGGTTTTTATAATATTGAACAAAGGCGCATTACTATGATGTTATTTAACCCCAATCTCGTCATCAATGCTATTTCCTACACCTCGGGTCTTACTAACACAATATAACAGACTTTGATCATGGAATCAATTGATGCCTGAACTTAAAATTACAGCATGAAAAACAGACAGTATTTTATCAATAAAACATGTGGGACTGTCGTCGTAGCTCAACATTTTAATTTCACTGAAAGCGTCCATCTCATTGTGGCTGGACACGTGATTCGAGATTTTACAGTGTCCACTGCATCGAATAATGCTTGGTCCATTTTATGTTTTACTTTTCTATTCCTGTTACCTTAGATAAATTTAAACCCTCTTAAATGTCTTAATGTCATAAAACATATGCTTTACATATACATATATGTGAATAAAACTTTTTACATTATTAAAGTGACTTTATTTCTGATATAAATATACATTTTTATCTGTATATGGCCTATAGACTAAGTCGATTTGTATGTCATACATGCACAGACATCGGTATGTTATATCTTCCCAACACGGATGTATAAATTCTGTGAACCATGAAGCTCCCATGTGATTACTAACGAGCGCAGACACTAAAAGCGGGAGTCTTTCCGCTGATCTGTTCAATGCTTTTATCACTGGAACCTATAAAATTGGGTTTTAACATAATTTAAGATATCCTCACTTCTAATAACCGTATGGGAGTTTCCTATTAGGATAGTGTTCAACAGCGTGTATACTAAGGAAAAAAAGTCCCTAGAAATGGATATAAAGTATTCTATTAATTGGGCTTTTCATATTCCAACCGTGGCAAGTGCTACACAAACAGTTAAACACAATAATTTTGTGCACACCACACGATAAAATCGGCATAACCTTGATTAACCTTTAAACAGTCAACAAAAAAATTAAAATACCATATACAACGCATTCATAAAGAAACCGTAAATAGCCTTCGACTAAAATAGAATCGAAAATATTTTCTGCGCCAGCTGTTACGTGTTCGAAATTTGAAAAAGATTTTTAAACAAATAACGTGTTCGGAATGCCAGTTCTAATTGCCACGCTGTAATGTGCTTCAATTTTTATTTTAAAAGATTTCATGCACAGTCTCAGCGCGGCATTCGTGCGAGGTAAACGCATATTACATTGTATTGAGTGTCTTTGTTTACGTAGTTGCGCTTAACAGCGGCCGCTAGCGAATACCGTCAGTTTTTATTGACGGGCGCAGGTCGGCGGCGCCGAGAAACAATGAACGAGAATAACAACACCGAGTCGACAAATATTATTGAAAATTGCGAAGTAAGAATCAATGATTTATCAAGAGAACAAGACGTCTGCTTTTCAGGAGAATATATGGAAGATATGAAGAGTCAATCAGAACAATCACAAAGAGAGGGAGTCGAAGAAGAAGACACTAGACCTACCAAAAGATACCGAGAAGACGATGCCGGAGGAGAATGGACGTTAATTCAGAGAAAAGAAAAAAAGAATAAAATTAATAAAATAGAAGTTTACATTTCGTCTAATGAAAAATTGCCTAAACAATTTACTCTGGCGAAACTGTCTTTAAAAGAAGAAATTTTAGACATCGAAGGGTTGAGATACATAAGTCCATATAAAGTACGAGTAGACACGATGAATGAGATTAGTGCAGAAAAACTAGAACAATGTTGCGATTTTAAAAGAAGATGATGGAGAATTCAGCGGGCTATGGAGGTCAATTTATCATATGGAGTGATCAAGAATGTTGACATGGAGCTGACGGAAGAAGAATTAAAATGAAGTATTAAATGTCCGGAACCAGGCGAACTGGTAGCAGTCAATAGGCTCCTGCGACGTTGTTCTGTGGGCACCGGATGGGAGCCAAGTGAAAGCCTCAGACTCTGCTTCAAGGGTACATTTCGTCCACCGTTTATTTATGTCGATGAATTACGAATCAAAGTAGAACCTTACGTTTTTCCCGTGTCTCAATGCTCTCGATGTTGGAAGCTTGGACACACCTTAAAAAAATGTCCAACAAATAAAGTTGTATGTCCTAAATGTAGTGAAAACCATGCCAACTGTGATACGAATGTTTACAAATGTGTGAATTGCAAGGGCCATCATATGGCTTTATTTAGATCGTGTCCAGCTTACCGTAAAGAAAAAAGGTTGAGGGAATTGATGTCTGAATATAATTGTACATACCGAAGAGCATTAACCTTATATGTGCCAGTCGAAACCTCCGATCAACAATGTCTAACAGGTAAACAAGAACAGAGGAAACCTCTTTGTAATTCTACAACGCCCATACGTAACGAGTCCGTAAGCACACCAGCTCAAAAACTACCCTACGCAGAGATAGCGAAAAATTCTCCAATGCAAAGTCAACGTAATCAAGTTAGCAATAAGAAAACAACGAGTGTTTCCTTTAAAAAACAAAGAGTTAATACAGGGGTTGATTCCACCTATTTTAATATTCCAGTCAATAAAGAATTACCAAACACATCTATTGCGCCAGAAGATGAAGGGGAGATAAGAAGAAATGTAAAATTTAGCGAACTGTTAAGTAAATTAAAAGAGATTTTATTTTTAAAAAGTGATACAATTCAGGTAAAAGTGCAAAATGTGATTAAATGCTGTTTAGAATAGGTTATATTAGTGGTTGTAGAAAATATTTCAGACTGGCCTACGTTGAAGTTGATATTGGGATATTTTGGATCAGAATAGATAGTAACACTGCATATAAAAAGTGTAATATTATTCAATGGAATGCGCAAAGTCTGCGAAACAAGTTAATTGCGTTAGAACAAATATTGACCCAGGAAAAGATCCACATCGCTGTGCTCAATGAAACTTGGCTAGAACCTGATAGCTTTTTAAAGGTAAACGGCTATAATTTATTTCGTAAAGATCGGTACGATGCATATGGGGGTGTAGCTATATTACTCCATAACAGCATTAAAGCAAGTTGGTACAATTATAGTTCTGTAAAAGGAAATATAGAAGTAGTAATAGTAAAAGTATACAACTGTCAATATTTTGAATATATAGTATCTGTTTATTGTGCTCCTTCAGTACACGCTAATCAGTCGGACTGGGAACACTTATTCTGTCATTTAAACAGAAAAACTTTAATATTTGGCGATTTTAATGCACATCATCTTAACTGGTCATGTAAAACTGACACACGAGGATCACAAATATATGCCGCTCTTATGAATAGTAATTTTGTCATATTGAACGATCACAGTATGCCAACACGAATTAAGCTAGTCAATAATCACTTACAACAAACCTCACCGGACATCTCATTAGCCACTGCTAACATAGCCATCAAATTTAATTGGAGAACTATAAATGAAACGTTAGGTAGTGATCACCTAATTATTAAGGTAACATCCTATTTAGATATTAGTGCCTACACCCGAAAGTCAATAAAACGTCGTAATTTTAAAAAAGCAAATTGGAATGGCCTATACGAAGTTGCTGGAGGAACTTTTCGTGAATTTTAAAATTCGCCCAGATAAGCCTCAAACAGTTTACAATGAATTTGTAAACTATATCAACATAGCAGCAGATCGCTTCATACCGTACAATGAGATAAACACAAGCCCCAGTAGTCATTTCAAACCAAAATCTTACTGGCAGCCCTGTTTGTCCAAGTACATAGCCGAGAGAAGGTTATGTCTAGCCACATTTCGTCGAAACCCTACCCCTAGAAATGTAATAAAACTTAAAGATAAAATTCGGGAAACACAGCAATTAATGCGTCAACTACGAAATAAATCATGGCATGATTATTGTTCTTCACTTGATGGTAATATTACCCAAAGCGAAATGTGGCGTAAACTCAGATGGTTAAAAGGTTATAATGCTTCCCGGTCGTACGTAAACGAAGAAAAGGCTAACGAGTTATTGCGTAGTTTAACACCTGATTACGTGCTAACGAACGATCCACACATCGAAATTATAAAAACAAGTTTAGACGCACAGATTACTAAACAGGAATTAGATAACTGTTTACAACATAAAGACACATCCCCGGGCAGCGACAATATATCCTATTCAATGTTGATACATTTACCTGATTACGGCAAATCAATTCTTCTAAGGTTATATAACTCTTTTTACATGCATAGTTTTATCCCCGCTCAATGGCGTGATATCCACATCATCCCAATTGCTAAACTAGGCCGTGATATTAATTCTCCTGGTTCTTTAAGACCTATATCAATGATCTCGTGTATTTGCAAAACCTTTCATGGTATATTAATAAAACGTTTAGAATGGTTTATTGAGAAAAATCAGCTCTTAGCCCCAGATACTACAGGTTTCAGGCGATTTCGATCTACCCTGGATAATCTTACATGTTTGGTATCAAGAATACAAACCAGTTTTTCTCAAAACAAAATTACGATAGCATCATTTATAGATATCGATAATGCATATAATAACGTCGATGTTAAAAGATTAATTCATATTATGCATCATTTGGGTGTAAGCCCGCTTTTATGCAGGTATTTGTGGAATTTTTTAAAACAAAGGAATTTAACCATTCGGGTAGGTGAAAATACTATCCATAGAAGTACTTGTCGTGGTCTAGCTCAGGGGGACCCTATTTCGCCTCTGCTATTTAACATTGCCACTTCAAATATATGTAAAAATATAGATAATGTTTTTATTTCACAATACGCCGACGACTTTGTGTTGTACATAAACTGTGATAGCATTGAAGAGGGAAGAAATCAGTTACAATTAGCTTTAAATATTTTTGTAAACCTACTTGATATAATAGGATTAGAAATTTCGCCCACAAAGAGTAAAATATGTATATTTAAAAGAGGTTTTCAAAGGCAATCTACGGACTTATTTATCGACGGTAAAAAACTACAAGTTGTAGACGAAGTTAAATATCTAGGATTATGGTTAGACAGATCTTTGCGGTGGACTAAACATATTAACGTGCTGGAGGCTAAGTGCTTTAGATTATGCAACATTTTTAAAGTTTTGGCTGGGCCAGGGTGGGGTATCCACCCGGTTAATTTAAAACGAATTTATATAGCAATGATTCGCAGCAAATTAGATTACGCAAGCTTGTTGTATGGCAATAGTTGTAAAACAAATTTGGTCAAGCTAGATAAAATTCAGAATCAATGCTTACGAATAATCGGAGGTTTTGTAAAAAGTACGGCAATACATGTAATGGAAAATAAACCGCTTTTAGTAACTATTCATAACACCTTTAAAAATATACCTGTCCACTCAAACATTCAATTAGAAATGTTTTCTTTAAATACTTGGGTCGGCAGTGTGGATCTTAGCTCAGTACTTGAACCGGATATAACGGCTATTGATAAACCAAAACATAATTACGCGTTACATAACTTAAAACAAATTTGCTGTAGTTATTTAAGCCAACACTACACTTATACACAGATGGTTCTAAAGACAAGAAAGGAGGTAGTACTAAAACTAAAAACTACATACAACTCAAGATTAATGTCAATATATCTATAATGCATACTGAGTTAATAGCTTTAGCCGAAGCTATATCTTATATTGGCTAATCAATAGATTCAGATAATTTTGTACTACTAACAGACTCCAAGAGTGCAATCTACCACTTGGCTCGATGCGTCTCGAATTTTCCAGGTGCACCGATAGCGTATAGTATTTTAGAATCTTTACGCCAGCTAGGGCTTAAAAAAAAGGTAATTAAAATACAATGGGTTCCAGCCCATATCGGTATACCGGGTAATGAAACAGCCGACCGTTTAGCTAAGGAAGGTGTTATAAATGGAATAACGTTCAACTGTCTGCCTTTATACACAGAGCAACTATCTCTAGTCCGTAATAAATGTAAAGAACTGTGGAAGGAGCACTTTGATGAGAGGTCACTTACTAAGGGGTATTACAAGACAATACAGCTCAGTCTTACCAGTTCGCCATGGTTTGGTGGATCTGGCATGAGTAGGTCTGATATTGTAACTGCTATGAGACATCGATCTGGACACATCCCACTAAACAGTTTTGCATACCTTATTGGTAAAACAAATTCCCCGAATTGTGAGGAGTGTGGTGTCACAGAAGATGTATACCACGGTATAGTGGAGTGTGTCCGGATCGAAGTAGAGAGGAGATCATTTACCTCCCAAAATAATATAGATCTATTTGAAATTGGCAAATGCAACTGTTTCCTGGCGCACCCATTATCAGATGTAGCAAAGACTCTCTATAAGTTAGTTAAATTAGTTATTAAGCGTAGATCGTAAGTTATTTGTTTATATATTTTGTGAATGCCTATGAGGGTGGCATAATCATGTTTGATTAAACCCGCCTTTAAAAAAAAAAAAAATAAAGAGTAAAAAAAAAATAAAGAAAAAAAAAAAAAAAAAAAGATTTCATGCAATTAAATTTACGCGTCGCATTACATACATTCATTCAGTGGTGTTAGAACTAACCAAAATCAATTTATTCGGCTGTAAGTTGCCTTCGAGACGTGTTTAGAATAATTAGTTTATCGTCGCTCGACGATTTATCAGCTCTGAGTAATTTTAACGATTTGGTTATCTTAATAAATATCCGTGTTCAAATGAATAAACATTTTTCCTTTATCGGTTTACTTTATTTAATTTAAAAAAAATATTAATTCAAACATTCTCAAAAATTAATTACTAAATTTGTAAGAATCGCTATATAATTTAGATTCATTTACATAAGTATAAAATTTGACTTTTTAAACATGAATTTAAATAAAATTCTTGTGTAAAATATCAATTAATATAGTATACAAATTCTTCCAATTTACGAAACGATTACCTTGCAACATTTTAAATAATTACAAAAACAAAATGTGAAATTTAAAAGGAACGATCCTCGTCATTTTAATTTCATAAATAGTGAACATATTTTCCCTTCCCGCCAACATCCTTTTAACTGCTTCACCGTTAAAAACTTCATTTAACTCGATCGCCGGCTGCTTTGCAAAAGAACAGATTGAAATTTCCTATTGCTATTAATAACGTGGCGACGGAACGCGACATAAAGAATCCAATAAGCAAGCTTTAATTTAATTATCCTCGTAATAGGCAAACGTCCGGGTGGAGGCAGTATGCGGGGAGCGTTCCAAATGGGGAAACAATTAAACGAGCCGAAACTTCACTGAAACTAACACACTTGTGCCTGCACCGCACTCGATAGACTTGTTCTACTATTTGTGCGCGATGCGAATCCAAAATTTCCTTCCTGAACTTATTCCCTCTACACAATATTTTTTTTTTGTTAAACTTTTTCGTGGTTTATTATTATATTTGTCGTGACAAAACAATTAGTGATACAACGCTACAATTCGTGTTTAGGAAAGTTGCTCGTATTCTTAAATGGAAATAAACCTCAGTAACCCGAAGCGAAAGCCTATTTGAGACGATATTTTTGTACGTAATTTTGGGCTCAAAAAGGCATCAATCAGGAGAGTTGGTCAGGTGGTTGAAACTATCAAAAGTAAAAGTTAAGTACCAACAAAAGTAAGTTGCAACATAATGATTCAAGATAAAATTGAAAATAATCAAAGGGCTAAAGATACCAAGCAGTCTTGAACTTAGACCACGAGATATAGTAATAAATAAATTTCAGAATCACGATACGTTTCTCAGAACATCGCAATTTAAAATGTAATTAACTTTATAACACTTCTATGCAGTGTAATGTAAAGTACACCTTATTAAGAAACAAATGGCAAATCTAATAATAACAACAAATCTTTTGATTTGTCGCTCTGTAAAGTAAGTACAATTTCACGTCTGATCACTACATAGTATAAAACAGTCAGTATAGTATATATATATAGTATACATAAACAAGTCATCCTGCTGTCTATCTGTCCCTATGTATGCTTAGATCTTGAAAACTACGCAACGGATCTAGATGCGGTTTTCTTTACTAGATAGAGTGATTCAAGAAGGAGGTTTATATATTTAATAAATTGCACCCGTGAGAAGAGTAAGGGTCGCTAGTAAACAACATAATACAAAAAGAATAATTTAATGACACGTGGAATTTATCAATTTGTGATAGAGCTACGAAGCAGGCTTTGAGATTAAGACTTTTAAATTTTTATTTATACTGAGAGCATTTCAAATACCAATCAGAACGTTTTGTTTATTCGTTTTATTATATATTATCGTTAATCTTATCAATTTTAATAGAGTTTTGAAGTTTGTTAAAGTGTATAAGTTTTGTCAAAGCATATACGCTTTAGTTTTGCTATGAGCATAATTTTTAAAAGTTAATATTGTGCTTTACTGGAAACTTTTCGGAAAAGGACATAAAATTGTCAGTAATGAATTGTTTTTTCTATTTCCGTACCCCGCAGTCGTAAAATTGCAACATTTATTTAATTGCTGTATTTAATAAGATTTTAAAGTAACTTTAGTGTTTTAAAGTAATAAAATGTAACGTGCAAGAACTTTTTCCAAAGAACATGATGACAAATAGTGATCCAACCCCATCACCATTTATCAGGGGCGGTTTAATCTAAATCTAAACTGCCACTGATTTAAAAGGACTCCGCCTGCTTCCATAGATATGCAAACATACCGAACGCACTATCCCATCCCCCAATATTGCGTTAGGTCAGACAAATTGGGATCAGCCAGTGAATATATTACGGTCCTCCGCACCAGCCATCGGTTTGTTAATCGTTACTAGTTATTTATGGCCCTTTTCACTGTTTATCTTAGGGGTGCTCACGTTATAGTTCATGCATGAAGTCACGGTGTAGCAGTTTGACCATTATGTCGGCCACTTTGACGTGTTTTGAGTATCTTAGATTATAAGGACAGTGAGCAAATGAAGTCATCAAAATCGAAATAAGGCATGATACCGAAATTCATGTGTTCGTTAGCATTCCCTTGAATTTTCCGCTGATGTTGTTGAACGTAAGAAATAGGAACCGAAATTATGAAACAATTAGAAATATAAAGCGGAAGACGTAAATTGTCATGGCTGTAAGAAAACAAGACTTAATATACAAAAGAGTGTCGGATTTGATGATGAATTCGCTGTTAAAATTGGAAGCGACAAGATGTTGTAGGTTTAAAGAATTATGTAAAGCGAAAATATTTTTGTGCTCATTATGCGATGTCGGCGCAATATTAAATGTCTTTCATAATAAATCAGTTGTTCATGAATATTCATTAAGTGACACGAAAACTTTTGTTCCTTTTTTCGTCACTTCCTTTGCATAAAGTGGGCTGTAGACATAAATTGTAGGGTCGGGACAAATTGCGTTCCGCTAGTAATGTATTCGGTATTGCCGCCGCAAATTCGTGTGTGTCAGCCAAATCGTACAAATTGAAACTTTACGAAGAGATCCAATTGCTATGTTTTATTTATAAATATTTTTTTATTTATACTTTATTGCAATCTTGAAATAAAAAGAATTACAAATGACGGACTTAATGCCTTTGGGCCTTCTCTCCCAGTCAACCCGGGGCGTGGTGAGAAATCGTGATAGGTGCAATTATTGAATTAAATTTTGTGTTTGATCTATGCAAAAGATGTTAATTTTATTTTGTCTTTCAGTAGTGGTTCGTTTGATCTCAATCTGATGATAACACCCAACCCTCTTATTGAAATTAAGGTGTCTTTTTTAATTTCAATAGCCTCGCGAATTTCCCTTGGGCGGAACTGGAGTTCTTTTGCAAGGATCTGTGTTCTATCAAACCTGTCGTAGTGGTTGGGGCGATTAAAGTGTGTTCACATCCAAGACAGTGGTAATCGTCTTCAGGTATGTGTAATTGTTAATTCCTTAATATATTATTAAATCCTAAGTGGATCATAGAAATTAGAAAAGACAATAAAATATAACATGGGCAACTAACAATACACTGCTGTGAATAATTGTTATCGCCAAAGATCATCATCATCTAAGCAACATCTATGGATAAATGAGCAAAAACATAGCGGCTCTTCTTAAATGGGTTGTTGACTTGCTTTCACCGTAGTAGTTTTAAAGGGTACTTAAACAGTCAATAAATCAAACCGATATGTCGGGGAAACGCTCTGTTTCATCGGGAGCCTTAGTCTCGGTGAAATATGAGCAGATTATATTTGGCAGCTGAGAAAATTCGGTAGAGAAAAACAATTGCAAAATTAACGCCTTGCCTGCACGAACGTCACCCTCCTTACGATTTGTGTATTTGTGCCTAGATGCAAAATATTTTACTTAAAATTTTTGTGTATTCCAGCTATTTATAGTGCAAAGTAAAATGTTTAGGCTCACTGTTATAAAGGGTCATATTTTTATACGATATCCTTACTATTACGACGAAAAAATATTTCCAATTTATTTCGCTTTTGTAGGTTTTTTTCGTAATCAAACAGTTTATCGTCAAAGTTCATGTGTTATGTGTTCTCATATTACAATAAAAAATTGTAATAATTCATTCAAAAGTGAAATTGGACTTAATATAGGAAAGATATACACAACTAGTATTCGGAGGGAATACCTTTTATTGTCCTGCACAAGGGCCATCGCGTTGACTTTTAATTAAAGCCCCTTCGGATTCTCCATTATACAGGACAGTTTTAACAACCCCATGGTTCAATGTATACATATTGAATGAGTCTGGCAGTAAGGGAATGAAATTGGTTTATAAGGATTGCTTAACTGAAAGTACCTATCCCTTTTTGATCAGGTCTCTAAATGCTCTTTTCAATCGATTATTCTTCACAACGATCGGAATCACGTCGATTCCGTTCTAATTGAAAAGTTTTGTTTTCAATTTCATAATAGTTTTGATTACTGTTTTAATACTGTGTTTCCATTACATTTATTAAGTCATGAATCTTTAAAAAATCTTGAAATTAATAAAATATGTATCAATATTTGGGAGCAGAAGTCAAAATTATCGTACAGTACGGTACGAGAAGTCGATTCTCGTGTAAACGAATCAAAATGTTTGAAGAACCTTTTGTCAATTGAATTCTAATGAACTTACGTATTTCAATCAATAAATCCTTTGATTCACGTTCAAATGCATTTGTACCTTTCACATTTTTGTAATTTAATTGAAAAGAAATTTTTGGAATCAAGATAAATTTGAATAGCTGTCACTTCGATGTATCAATATTTTGGAACGATTTACTAACATTTTTATATTTATTTACTTTTTTATGTATATAAATGCAACAAATATCGGACAGTAGGTCTTCGATCTTTTATAATATTATAAAGAATATTTTGGTGTGGCAGTTAAATAACAATACTTATATGAATAAAAATTTGCAGTCTTTATAATTATGTCCCACTCCTGAGCAAAGGCCTTCTCGGTACAGTGGGTATTAATATATAAAGGCATAGTCACGCAGTTCCACTACGGATTGACAAACTGCATATGATGTCTTCGAAATATTTTTATGTTATTAATTTTTAAACGTATAGGTTTTCCTGACGATGTTTTCCTTCACCGCTGACTATGTTTCTCATATGTCAGCACTTAAATTACTACGAACAATTTCATTTTTTGATGAATTTTGGTATAAAGACAGATAGGGCTTAGGAGAAGAAAATAACCTACTCGAAATACTTATACTCCGTTCGAAGTGGCAGGCACTAGCTCGCATTTCAATATTACTGTTAAATATACAATAGTCACAAATAAATAAAATACTCACAAAGCAAGCCATTATTAAAAAGAAGAAGTTTTAAAAATTTTATTTGTCCGCATCGTAAATAATTTGGTATTGATATTCATTAAAGAATGTAAGTTTATATCTGTCACGTTTATATTCATTAGCGCATTCTGCCTATTTGTCCCTATATATGCTTAGATCTTTAATACTACGCAACGGATCTTGATGCGGTTTTTTTTTACTAGAGTGATTCAAGAGGAAGGTTTATATGTATAATACATTGCACCCGTGCGGAGCCGGGGTGGGTCGCTAGTTTCAAAATAAGAAGCAAGTTTATATAATTTGTAGATATTTGTGCACCTACCTCAAAATCTCGGTACCACCCTAAGGTTGACTGGTAGAAAATACTGTCAGCATTAAGTCCGCCTATGTACAGAGTTATGTGCATGAAGTCTTAAAATAAAATAAATAAATAAATATATTATGAAGATATATTATGTATACAAATATTTAGAAAGAAAAAAAAGTTCGATTGTTTTGATACGGTTAATCTCCTAAATCTCTTTAGCCTCCTCTCTTTAGTCTATCCAGAAATAAATTATATCACTCTAAAGTAAAGGCAACGCGAAGGCTGGCCTGTAGTAAATTGCGCCTAAGTACCAAAATAGAAAAAGACTATTTCACGCACGAAGAAATCTGGTTGCCCATCTAGTTAATAAAGATTTGATTATCACAATAAAAAGAAGAAACTCACTCGACACGACTTAGCTGTTTCGAATCCTTTGAGAATTGTCGTTTTACTTTCACAAAGGTTCCCGTTCCGGCACAATGATAGTGACAAGAGTCGGAAATTGAGCTTATTCCGAATCAGAAGAGGGATAAGGAAGCACCCTAAAAACAATTTAATTCGTTTATTGAAATTCAGAGAAAACGAATTTCAATGACTTCTTCCAAACTTATAAAATGGATTTTTTTCGACTTTATTTATCAAGATCGATGTTCTTAATCGATGCGATTTTAAAATATGTTTTATTTTCTAACGAACTAACAATACATTGCATTCAGATATTATTGTAGTGTTTTGACTTGTTATTATATATCATATTTTTTAGTTTTTAACGAACCTAGCAAGAAATATATTGAATATGCATAATTCTGCACCACTTGGCAAGCTATACCAATTACGGGCAATGCGAACTCCCTCTTGCCTCTTTTATCTAGGTTACATCCGTTTGATCGCGTATAAATTACACTAAAGTCAAACTCAATGATACTTATTTTTACTTGCGTGCATATTTCATCTCCAATGTAAAATTAATTGACTGTGAGTTCTGTTTTTATTTTAAAAAAACATATTTGCTGTTGGTCACAGTTTTTTGTAATCAACAATATCAATATTATTATCTTAGCTGAAAGCTAGCAGAGCACTCCAAAAGCGTTTCGAGTAAATTGAGCATTTCGGCAAATACCCCTGTAATTTCGGGCTTTACTCTAAATTTAGTACGTAAGCCGCCAAGAAATTTAATCTCGAAATTATTTTTCTTCCTCTTGCGGCTGTACTGCCTTCTCAATTATAAATCAGTCGCAAAGTTACCCGTGATTTATTTGTCTCATTTAAGAGCAACAAGAGACCGTAAATGCTATTACGCCGTGACAATGACTTTACGATAAATTTATACATGGGGCCATTTTAAACGTCGGTCTATCGAACGTTTTAAAATTTACATAGAATTACTATGGTGACAGTAAAACACCGTGTTCTTGGAACATTCTTCTGTGATATTTTTATCTTAAGTGGTACGAGTTTATGTAGTAGTGAATGTTTTGCTAAATAATAAATCCATAATATGAACACCCATCAAGTATTACATCCTCACAACCATTGCTTGAACAGAATTCGTTCAAAACATTGCATAGTTGACTTTTTATTGAGCAATTGAAAACAGAAATTAAACTAAAGAATTGAACAACATTAAAAAAAGGTGTTGTTCAACAAATAAAATATCTAAATCAACTTACTGAATCCTGAATGTTATAAGTTTTAGTTTGAATACTACACTAGCATCTAGTAACACTATATATGGCACTGAGAGAACAATGTTCGATATGTTTGACATTAGGATCGATCCACCATTAGATACATTCAGTTGATAACATTACAACATTCGCCTCGCACGAATAATTCAAACATTAAGCTCTAAAATTAGTATCGCCCGATGATTGGATGAAAATGAATTAGTTCATCGTTGTGCACAGAGAATATTTAATTAACGGCGCAGCAATTAGAATTTCTGATATCTAAACTGACAATTCAAAATTATTTGCATGCTCTATTTGCTGCCCTTGCGAATTTGCGGTTTCGTTTTAATGAGCTTCAGGTAATTACTTGTTAAACAAACAACAATAGTCAGAGTTGAATGAAGTGGACCTTCCTTCATACAGCTGGAACTACTGCTTAGTTCTATATTCATTGCTATATTTAATTGAGGAGTGCAGTGAAAGTACGTATATGTAGCAATATTTAAGTTATTATTGGCGTAGGGTTTTATAGGATGAATATTTTAGGTAGTAGGTAGTGGTTTAACACTTTGTATAGTTTTTTAAAAAATTTTATAACTAAAACAGTTTACAGTCTACTCCCCTACCCATGATGTCAACATTTCACAAATGTTGACATCTCGCTGCAGTTTACAATACTATATTTCATAAGGGTAAAAATAAAAAAAATACGTATCAACATTTTTATCTGCATGAAGTCTCAAATAAGTCACACGAACCCTTCTACTAGGCGGGACAGGAAAAGTTAAAATAACTAGAAAACTGGCAATTTAACTATTAATACAAGCAACCCGCAGTTATCCAACACCTAACAAAACACGCGCAAGGCTTTTCGTTAAGTTAGATTTTTAAACGATCCCTTATGGAATAGCTGTTAGGCGCCCAGAACCAAATACGAAACGAGACTCTCCTTGTCTCTTACTTTACTTAAAACTTTTGCGTTGCATCAATGCTTGACTTAAAAATTCTTTCAGCTTTGAAAACAGGAACTTATAAAAGTTTTTCGCTAAAATTACGCATTTAGAACGACGATGTTCAGTTAAAAAAAATTGAACGTCTTAGTCGTTAACAAAAACAGTATTCTAGTTGAAATTCTTTCAAATAAAAAGGACAAAAAAAACTTCTTTTATGCATGTGTACATAGGTTATCAAATAATTTTTCTCTGTCAAAAATATACCTTACTAAAGCTCGTATAACCCTAAATTATATTTATTTTCTTTTGATATTTAAATACATTTATATGAATAAATATAAGTCAGAACGAAACTTAATATTCTCATTTTGAATGAGATCTAATCTAATTCAATCTAAATTCACTAAGTTTTTTGCCTGAATTTGTCGAAAAACTTGCGTTTAAACACGATACTACAAACAAAAACTTTCTAACAATATAATCATAACTTCGCATTTAAATTTATGGGCAATAAACATAGCTATCTACTATAACAGTTAACATAACTATGCGTTTAACGTTAGTGCTGAGAGATGGATCCACAGTCGGAAGATGAAAAAATGACTTTAGATAAGTTTTAAATTATGAAAATAATTAAATTTCAAATATTATTACTTTATTGATTCTTTAACTGTAACTTCGCTAACTAAATTAAAAAAAAAATTTAAACAATCTTCGCGATATGAAATAAAGAAACAAGTTTTTGTGTATATATTTTCATATTTAATCCCTACTGACATCAACGCGGCACCTTAGTAAATACTCGTTGGCGACTGACGAAGGCTAACTTGTTCGTGCTACAATCTCTTTGATAAACTTACTCCGGCAAAGTTGGCCAGCTACTCGCACGCCTGTTTGCAAACTTGCACTTAACGTGCAACTTAATTGAATTGTGCAGAAGTCAATTCGATTCTTCATTGCTGCGCTTCAGTGGAAGTTTGCGAATGGTATTCCTATAAGTAGCCAAGTGTAATATTATGTTGCACCAAGTCTAACATGTGGCAGTCGAGTGTAACGTGTTGCATTAAATTGCAATACTGTTGCAAGCAACTTTTAATGAACAGATGACTAAATAGATCTAAAACAATTAGAACAATAAAAATATCTTTTGAAAGAACGACAATTTTTAACCAACTTCGGAAAAGCAAAGAGAATAATGGATTTGATCTGTATGTATATATGTATGTATATTCCCTAATATGAACCTGAACGTATTTTGATGAATAGTATGTCATTACATTTGTCTTTATTGGTCAAATGTCATTGGGTACTTATATTATAATTACAAAAAATAGCAGTGGCGGATTATTAGCCCAAAAACGTATGTTTTTAATAAAATGCGTAGCGCAATCGGGTCTTTTAGATTTTCCTTAATTATAAGTTTGTTGTCTTAGTCTATGTGTTTTAACACAGTCGCTCTTTATAGCTCTATAAAGTTTACAAATAACAATTAATATTTAACCTCCGTTTGAGATTACTCATAGTAACGAACGAATAATTAAGGCCATTTGCATTGCAAGTTGTATTTCTATTTTAAAAATAAATGTTATGATAGCAAGTTAGATATGATAAAAGTCGCAGATTACATTATGAATTCATATGCAAATGGTGTTTAAAGACCTGTTAATTATAAAATGGCGTGTGTGCACTTCATTTAATAAAACGACGGGCAAAGTATTGCATGAGTTTTACTTTCAGTTTTCCCGGATAGTAAATATCACTACGTCGAGTTTTACACCCCATTGTTGGAAGTGATACATATGCCAGTTTCACTGAATAAGCGTGACTGGCACAGTTCAAATAACTAATGAGAAAACAGCTTTTTAAATGTTTATTTATACTCTTTAAAGTATGATGTTTATAAAAAGATCACAAGGCACGTTAATTAAAGTAATTACCTTATGAGTTCTGCGTGTTATGTAAGTATTAAAGTCTAGGTCGTAACAGAAACTTATCAAAGTGCATTTTATAAGTTTGGTGAAGTCTTTACCACCGGTTTATTAAACATATACCGAGCTCATACCGGTTTACTAATCCCTCAGAGGCCGGGAACATTTAAAAAATAAAGTGATTTTTAATCACTGAAACCTTTTTTTCTTTAAAGCATTGATATTAAAAGAACGAATAAAGAGATAAAGCAAAATTTATGACAGTATTATAAATGTGATATCATTTTTCATGCATTACTTACGTAATAACTTGTGATACATCTGTGTATAATATTTATATGAACCCTGTTCGTATGCGCTTTTCAAAAACTTCAAATGTTACTGTAATTATATTGCACATCATTAGTCTGAAGTGTCATATAATTATTAAGTTAATTCATTAGATCTATAAAATCTTTAAAGTTAGAAACAAGATAGAAATAAGCCGAACACAAACTAAGCGAAGAATTAATGGAATTTAAAATCAAAATAAAACACAGTAAATTCCGTAAAATAGTTTTATTTAACCATTAACACAAATTGATTCATTATCAAAATTTTCCTTTCACAATTCACCAGACTATTCTCGGTTAAGCAAGCCACATTACCCATCCTTCTATTCACGCAACTCCCTAGTAAACGCAACCCGTAAAGATTTTCTTTCTCTGCGTTTTCCTCAAACAGAAAGCTACCATTTCCCAGCGGATCCCCTTTATAGTACGGTTTGTTTATCGGGCAGTAAAAATTGCCAAACAAAAAGTCGGCTCCCTGTGCCTATCGCTCACATGAGAATAATTTTCAAAGACTCGAAACAAATACATAAAAGTGTCCCCGACATTTGATAGGTCCGGAAATCTGCACCTGTTTGATCATGAAAGGTCATGTCATGGCTAAACAGGTGGTAGCCCTGCCGTATATAGTGTACAAGTATGAGCCAGTAACTTTTGCATCTAAGAATACGATAAAACGGACTAAGAATACGATATGTCGGATGCCGCGGGTATTACAATCCGCAGAAACGATGCAGTATATCTTTAATTTTTCAGTGAACCAATCGTGCTTAGCCATAAGAATCTTTATTCGGTTTTTAAAACTCATTTGTTTAATAGATCCGTCTCAAATTAATTAAAAAACACACGTAGAATTTTTTAAGGTGAACAATTAACAAATTATTGCATTTGCGGTGGCGGATTCAAAACCGGTTTTGAATCCGCCACCGCAACTGGAGTCGACTTGAAATGCCTTGGCATGACTTATTATTGTTTATATGCGTTATGCATATGTTTAATAAACGTAATCCTAGTTTGTATCAATGATTATATCGTTTATATTGAGGTCATGTTGTTTAATAATTTATGTGACATATGTTATTCATTCACTGTTAAAATATTATAATTAATATGTCTTTGTATGTATTGGGTAATCTTTAGGGTTGTTTGTAATAAATAAATATTGCACAAGTCCTAAATCTTTTTGATACGTTCATATGACTGAAATCCTTACTAATATTATAAACCCGAAAGTGTGTTTGTATGGATGGATGTTTGTTACTCTTTCACGCAAATACTACTGAATGGATTTTAATGAAACTTTACAATGATATAGCTTATACATCAGAATATATCTTTCTGTCTAAATGTTACGCCTTCAGCCTATTCTACGCATATTATTTTACTCAGGGAGCAATAAGTTTAGTTACGTTTCAATATTCCTAGATCAAGTACGAAGAATAAGATGTAACAACTAACATATTTCATAGTGACATATGCAATGTGACCGACAGATATGTCAGTTACAAGCATACGATAATGGACCTTTTACTCTCGCAGCTTGCAAGTATTACACGAATGGACAAGTTCGTCCTGGGAGACCTCCCGGGGACCGATTTAAAGTGAGTGATTTTTACTTTTAAATTAAGTTCAAATGAAATAACCGGTGCCCACCCTTTAACAAACTGACAACAGATTAGGAACCACACAGGTGTTGCAGAATTCCATCAATGGTAGTTCCGTTCAATTAATTGACACCAGGTCAAGCAGGCTCTATCGCTTTTCACTATCTCGTATTAACAAAGAAATTGAAGTAAACACAGGTTATCTTTACTGTGTAATTAATTCATTGTACTGAAACTTTCAAAATCAAAGCCAAGATTATTCTATCAGTTAATCTTGATATTACATGGTAATAAAATGACATATGCCAAAAATAAAAAGTGCCGCGATAAAATACGCCTGCGAGAATAAGTCATTCTACATTTATTACAGATTTCCAAGTTGCGTTTTAAAGCTTTTATCGTTTCATAAAAACCCCCTCGCATCCGCTGCACGCGTCTACGCTCAAAGCGTTACGCGAACAAACGAATAATAAATCTCTACGCGACTAATCCAAACAGAGTTCTCGAAAGAAAAAAGTCTCGCAAATGTATCACGTACGCAGACAGTTTTATAAACCGTTTGCTTTTTATGGTGTACGGCTATGATAAATTCCTCAGTACTTCCAGTATACGAGTCTTTCAGCGTAGCAAACGTAGCTTCATTTGCTAACATTCTCCTTTTGATTGATTATTTCAACAATTAGAAATAAAGCTATATGTGTTCTTGTTAACTGTTGATTACGTAAGAGGCTTGTTGTTATATTATCAAAAAAAGATATTATAAAAGGAAACAGAACCTTTTTTAATCAACTTTATTAATTTTTTCACGAAGCAAAGCATGAATAAGCTTTTCATAAAGCAAAACTTACCATTAACTAAATCCCTAGAAGCAATGAGGAAGGGCATATATTCTTAATAGATTCAAAAATGGAATAAGTCTTTGCTTTATTAACTTGAATCGTAAGACGGTAAATCCTCATTCGGCATCACGTAGGCAGTGGAGTGATGGAGTCGCTTCAGATAAGGATAATCCAGTTGAAATCGGGGTTTTTCAAGGATTTCATCAGAGTTGTTTCTTTTTGTTCTAATTTAATGCCACGGTTTATTTTAGAAACATAGATATATCGAACCCGAGGAAATTTAAAAAGGTTAGTAAAAGAAATTACGAGTTTTAGTATAAAAATAAATGGTTAAAAACACTGGGCCGGGCATAGAATTTTGTGTAAATTACGGACTTGCCTTGAAATGGAGTTTTTTAACACTAACTTTTGCTATAGTTCAATATTTGTTATAGCTTTCGAGTAATATTTACTTGAAAGTAGAAAAATATCAAAAGTCATAAAGATAATCATTTAATTCTTCCATCTCTATAATAATTTCTTTACGCGAACGTAAATTACCGTGGTTCGAATAATTTGTCACACAGTAAAACAGCACTCAAGGTCATGAAACATAGTTTACTCCTCGTCAAATTAGCTTTAATTAATATTCGAAAATTTTCGATCTAGTCATACAATTCTCATTTCACCATTCCATCGGTTCTAACGTTCAATTAATTCCAGTTCTCAAACTTATATGAACTTCCTCCGGTTCTCAAATTAGAAAGCTGTCTATGTAGTAACATTACACATCTAGTGCGATAGAAATTTGAATGAATTAATTGAAATCTAAATCAAAGTTTGTGCAGACACTAGTTTAGCAGTGTAACATTTTCTTCAAAATGTTTGATGATTCAAGTTCGGTCGTAACAGTAGGCGTAGATTGCTTAAATATTTATATATATATATTTTATTTAGAGTGATAAAACCTTATCTATTTTTATATGTAAAAGAAAAATTTAATCACTGATATACAGCGTGTCGTTACCATCGCGATAATAAATGAACACACGTCTAACGCTACTTGCCAATAATCATAAAAAAATATTAACGTTAAACAAAATCCATAATTAAAAAAATATTTTTCAAACAAACTAATTAAGTAAAAAAGAAACAAAATTTGTAACATCCTATACAAGCACAGTATGCTTTGTCTCTTTGAAATTCATTCAACCCATTCATATGCTTTGTGACCTTTACAAATGAACTTTACGTTACGCTTTTATAGGTAAGGCTGTTCTAAAATTCTTTGTTTTGGAAAATTTTATAACTCTGTAAATATTGATGTTTAAAGAATTTAAATGTTTAATACAACTTTAAAAAGTTATCCCCTATATGTGTATTCATTTATTGTCGCGATGGTAATGACACGCTGTATATCAACTTATCAACGCACAGCCCAAACTATTGATTCGAAGTTTGTACTGATATTTCTGTTATTACGTAGATTAGTACTAAAAAATATTTTTCTTCTTTCGGGGATAAAACTTTATATGGAGCAATATTTTTCCTTCAGCAGATTTACTTGAAAATTGAAAACCACGTATCAGTAATAGAAAATAGATCCTCAAAGGTCTAAAGAAGGAGCCTTCAGCAAAATTATTTGAAGTACTTGAACTCACGCTTGATTTTCTGACCAAAGATAATTAGTACTGCCCGTGCAAAGCCGGGGCGGGTCGCTAGTATTTATATTTTTCTTACCTTTTTCCGTATGCTTCATTATTCAAATTTTTAAATATTGTGCCCATGTCACATGCCGTCCAAGCTGGGTATTCAATAGCCAGTGTCATGTTTTGTACAATCATCTAAAAGAGGGAGTGAAAAACAGGGAGAGCACCCTTGGACTTAATATTGTCGTAAAAATCTAATGTTTTGTATTAATAACAACTTTTTTAGCGTCAGATTATTATTAAAATTAAATCTTTGTATGACCCATATAGAAGGTTATCATCAAATCATGCTCATTTTTTATGTTGTCCGTGTTTTCTTTGTTTAAATTTACAATTCATTCTTCATAGCGTTTAAGTGATCTTTGAGTCATATCAAAAGTGTCTGGTGATGCGATAGGGTTTTCATTGCATGTAACGACTAGTAATTTGAAAGTTCTTGCCATCGACAGAAGTAAAATCAGCAATTTGCGAAATTGCAGTAGCGTGAGGGTCCCCGGTAATTGCGCCCCTTTGCCAATACCGTCGAAAGCGATAAATAAATATCAGTAGATTTCTCGCCTCGAGTGCTTGCTGATTTCGCTTGACTCAAATAGTTGAGCAATTGTTAATGTGCATGCAGCAGTCGTTAATAGGATGACCTAACTGAACACAGAAGTGCATGCATTAACAGTCTTTAGTTCAAACTTGGTACCAGATAAGACTTCTGCTGGTAATGAACAAATTTTATAATCAGATGAAGTAAGTCTTGTAACACATAAGAATGGATTATACGGCAATAGATAGACAAATAGAGTAAGCTAACTATGAATTTGAAAATTTGCATAACTTTCAAAAGATACAAAGGAAACTTTATTATAAATATAATCAAATTCAGAGAAAGATCGTATTAAATAAATAAGAACTAAATAAAGTGTTTGGATATACACATATTTTTAAAACATATCAATAAAATAAATAGATCAATAAAACAAACATCATGATAAAAAAATATCTATGCTCAAACAATGTACACACAAATATTATGTGGGTACAAAACACGTGTTGTTATTAAGCATTTCGAAGTTGTAATGGCGTTTGACCACAACATCTGCACATGACGTCTCGAACTAGCACTCAGAGGTGAGTATTAAAATTTCTATAGCGATCTAAAGGGCCGAAATTGTGTCCCGCTTTGTGGGAATCGTCCAATCAACGTGACGCCACGGAGTACTCAGCGTAAGAACAATGTTTCACCCTTAAATGTCGGGTTTGGAAATATATTTTAAAGCAAACTAGCTGACTAATTCATTAAAGCCTAATGAGCCGTGGAAAAATGTGTGATATTCGTATGAAGGCAAAAAATCGTCGAATATTTAATTAATTAACTTCTATTTGAAGTCACCTGCAAACAAAAGAGAAAAGTTAGAATAGTCTAAAAGAAACATTGGCGCATTGTCCGTACCTTGTTTCAAAAATTACCAGCCGGCCAACAAAGAGCCCTGCGCTCTTCAATACGGATGACAAAATTAAACTTGGCTTTCATAACTTTTTTTCACATTAAAGCTTCATTGTTGCAAGTGACTGGTATTCATTCAACCCTGATATAGAAACGCGAACAAAAACGAATGTACTTTTTATAATTCATAACGCCGTGGTGACGTGGAAAAGGTAAAATGACACGATAAACAAAATCGTTATGGTTATCGCTTCGAAAGCGATTATGCCCAGAGTTCGTTAATGTTCTGTTGTTTAAAATAAATACAGTTTTAAATTAAGAAAAAAGTAGTGCTCACAACATAAAAAATTCGTAACTAATTAGACGAGGCAAAAGTTTTCAAGATCCACACAAAAAAGTAACGTAACAACTTTCTATGTAGGTTGAGTCTTCTTGGACTTTGGAAGCACCCTCATAGAACAATAGCGACAGTAAGGAATCCATCATACGTTAGTAATGCACACTCTTAGAATCATGGCCGCAAATAATGAAAAGATTTTTTTTTATAAATTTTATAGTATCTCAGACAAGCCATTTTTAATTTCAAGTAGCCATGCTTCATTCGAGTTGTTCAGCATGTTTTGTCAACTACTAGTTTCCACCTTTAAATAAAGTAGGCCCCGACTACCTCACTCACCAGACGAAACGCTAAAGTGTAACACTTCTACTTTACGCCGGTCTTCTGTGTGGTCGTGGTACCTACCCTGACGGACCCCTTTGCCCATTTGTGCAAGTGTTGCGTGGTCCTACCACCATTCACTACAAAACATTTCAATTACCAAATTTAAATAATTTATCAAACATAGCTATGTATTAGGTTGGGGAAAAACTCTTTTCACAAATAGTATCTATGAACTTATAATATAATCTCTATGGCTATACCATTTGTATCTAACTGGTTTTGGTATTATTAAAAAGTTTAAATTTTTAAAAAGATAATTCCAAATTTAAATTAGGAAAATGTGCGATCTTCATTCTTTTTTCTTACTGTTAAGATGAGTGATTTTAACGAAGAAATTTGATACATTTTAAAATTTTACTACTAAAAAAGTAAAAATGCAACTCAAGCCGCGAAAAAAATTTGTGATGTTTCTGGACCTAGTGCAGTGTCTGTGAGAGTAGCACAAATTTGGTTTAAGCGTTTTCAATCCAGAAATTTTGATGTCAAAGATGCACCTCGCTCTGGGCGCCCTCATCGACATATCAGTAGTTACGATGTAGCTGAAGAACTGGGAATTGACCACCAAACAGTTTTGGCGCATTTGAAGAAAGCTCGATACACAAAAAAGCTTGATATTTGGGTGCCTCATGAGCTCACTGAAAGAAACCTAATGAACCGTGTACTCATTTGTGATTTTATAATGAATCACAAATGAGTACACGGTTACGACGTAATGAAACAGAACCATTTTTGAAAAACAAGATAACTGATGATGAAAAGTGGATCATGTTATGACAAGAACGTGCGAAAAAGGTCGTGGTCAAAGGCTGGTCAGGCTCCACAGACTCTGGCGAAACCCGGGCTATCTCGCAACAAGGTAATGCCGTGTGTATGGTGAATTGCAAGGGCATTATTCATTATGAGTTGTTACCGCCAGGCAGGACCATCGATTCTGAAGTGCGAACAGCTGATGAGATTAAAGCAAGAAGTTGAGAGAAAGTGGCCGGAAATAATCAACAGAAGGGGTGTGGTTTTTCATCATGATTACGCTAGACCTCACACATCTTTAGCCACTCAGCAAAAATTCAGAGAGATTGGTTGGGAGGTGTTAATGCATCAGCCGTATAGTCCTAAACTTGCACCTTTAGATTTCAACTTGTTTCGGTTCTCTTCAGAATTATTCAGGCAGTGTCAGGTTAATATCACGAGAGGACTGCCAAAACCACTTGTCGTGGTTTTTGATTGATCAGAAGCCCCAGAATTTCTATAGCAATGGGATCAGGTCCCTACCTACAAGATGGCAAAAATTATTCGAACAAAATGGCACCTACATTAGTAAGTAAACTTTATTAAAAAAATGTTTTAAATTTTCATATAAAATGCGAAGAAACTTTTTCCCCGACCTATTATTTAAAAAAGACTTATTGAACCGCGGTGTGAGTTTCTCTTTATCTTCTCCTTTCAAATCCACGTAAACTTCTTATCCTTTACTCCTTAACTTGTTTTCAATAATAACACTGTTTCGAGATTGCTCACTCCATAAAAAGTTAAGTTTACTCAAACATTTATTTTGGTAAATAATAATTATTTAAAAGTTTCGAACGTAGTACTACCAATGTTTCCAATATTTAAAGTTGGACTTGGATAAACTACTAAAATTCACAAATAAGGAGAGTGATAACTTTCAGAAAAACCATGAACCGCTACACCAACTTTATTTATAGGGGCATGGAGAGTTCATCATGAATTTTAAAAAAATACCCAATTACCCTTATATTGAGTTTCACTAAAAAAAATTCACCAGCCCGAGGCCTTCGAACTTTTATCTGCGACTCGTCTGTTTACTTTCTCTAGTTGCGACAGCATTCATAGCCATCCTATGGAACCTCAACGCATAGGTGCCTGTGAAATATCTATTCAGAAAATTTCCATTTCATAATTTCAGTTGGCCAGGTGACTTTTAACATTAACTCGTGCGCGAAATGTAAAACAGACTCGGGTATGAAAAATTTCTAGATCCCAATTTAAAAGTTCTGATTTTATGTCATGAATTATTTCAACTTTTTTGAACGTTATATAGTATATACATATACCCAAACAACATGCAACAGCATGTTTTAAATTTGATAGGATAGAGGTAAGGTAAATTAACATTTAAATTTTCATAGTGCTAATCTCTGTACTTAAGATGAAACGTCTCTCGTTCAAATTATCGTTGTAAAATAATAATTGAAAATTGCTCATAATATGCTGTAAATGATATACCAATAGATGCGCCAAACATTACTTAAAATGCGAAGAAATAATGTAGATAAAAGACATTGAAATTTTCGTCAATGTCACAATAAACCGTTTAGCTTAGTGGTTAAAGCCTCTGGGCGCGAATCAGAAAGACGTGGGTTCTATCACCGCAGGGGTGGAGGGTTTCTACAAATTTTAATGACTTCCAATTTTACCGAGCTTTGAAAGCTTCTGAAGCTTCTTTCGCCAAAACACGTGACAAATTCGGATTATGGTTCAGTACTTTGTTTTCTTGAATATTTTTTTTGCTTTACTTATTTTAATTACTAGCTGCTGCCCGCGACTCCGTCTGCTTAGAATAGGCTGAAGGCGTAACGTTCAGACAGAAAGACACATACAAAACAGTATATAAATAAAATGACATAAAAAAAGTATATAAATTATAGCCTATATCTTATTCTGATGTATAAGCTATATTATTTTAAAGTTTCATTAAAATCCATTCAGTAGTATTTGCTTGAAAGAGTAACAAACATCCATCCATACATACAAACTTTTGCCTTTATAATATTAGTAAGGAAGTAAGGATGAACTAAGTAAAGCTTCATTTTGGGCAGCACGCAAAACTTAAGTACACGTGTAGTCACGAATGTAACTAACCGTGTATTAATTCTGGTTAATCAGGTGGTTTGAGGGCGAGACAGAAACAGTAACAATGCCTATTTCCACGGCGGTACTGTCTCGGACAAAACTTAAACAGCTCTATGTAAAAAGAGTGATATTATATTTGTCCAAGGAACAAAATAATGGAAAAAAAATTGTAGTACTATTTTATTGCAAACTTCTTTTCATATTCTGTCAAGGTTTTCTTTTCATAATTTGTTCAAGGTTTCCACTGAATGATTAATTCAGGAATGTAATATGGATTCATCGTACTGTAAATAACTGTTCATCTCATTTTGTTCTCTCCTAATTCTCTGAAAAATATTGACATTACTATAAATTTTTAGAAACATGTACCTTTTTACAATTACACTACCTTATTATAAAGAATAAGGTGGTTTAAATTGTCTTATCTTAATTTTTGGCACATTTTTTATTTAAAATACTTTGACAAATTTTTATTACAAATATCAAAAGTAAGTTCCATTAAATTTGAACCGCACAAGCTATAAAACATTTAATCGAACTTTTCGAACCGTCTGAAATAATGTACGGGCGCCTAGCGAGATGTGGCAAGATGTTATATATCCGAATATGGATTTTATTTTATTTATACATCTTTGCGAGTATCATCACGTTGGTTTACTTTAAAACCTCACGTACTTTACGAAAAATTGCCTCGTGATTTACTGGTCTTAAATAAGATTTTCTCGCCCCTTCCAAGCTAACGACTTGCCGGCGCGCGCGTTTCGGTCTTATAGTGTAATAATTGTGAAACTACAATTCAATCAAACAAGGCGCCCAACGAGATGTGGTAAAGTTTTTGTTTCTGTTTCGAATGCCATTATCATAGTTATCCGGCCGTAAAATCGTCTATTGACTTCTCTAAAGTTGTAAGGAAGATTCTGTAAATACGGGCTACATAAATTGGGGAATTGCTTCCGTGTGAACTTATGTGTAAAATCTTGCACTGTATTCCTAAGACAACGTTTTTACTTATACTAAAGTGTACTTTAATAGTGACATCATAGTAATGTAACTAAGATGTTGATACTAATGAACAGGTACTGAAAGTTAGTTGAAAAATATTTTTTTTATTAATTTACCTCTCTCTATTCGAAGCATTCGGGGAATACCGTGTAAAAGATACACGGTATTCCCAGAATGCTTCGAATTCAGAAGGTTCTTATGACATATATAAATTGAACAGACCCGCGCGATCAAATACTAACGCCCGGAAGATCATAATGATTTTCCTAATGATCAGAATGGTCAATTCAGAGAGTTTAACAAGCCTTTTGGCAACTCAAATAACATTTGAAAATCCATTTGACAGCTAATTAGTTGACTTCTATGATGATGAGAAACCGGGTGTAAGACGTTTTAAAATACTATTTGTTGCTCGCGGCTTCGCTCGCGTTCATTTCAATTTTCCGGTCTTGAATTAAAATTACTTTCCAAGGAACCGAGTACATTTCCGAGTAGAAAAGTAGCCTAAGGAACTCTCTCACCTAACTTAATCTCTACAATGTGGGAAGAACATAATTAAATGGTATGTTAAACAAACCAATACTTAAATTTTGACGATAATTGCAGAACATTAAAAAAAATTCATATCATAACATTTTTGAATGAAAAATCTATATGCTTGCCATTTAATGTGGTACGTAAAAGGGGTATGCTACGACCACACAGAAGACCAACTTGTTTTGTTTGATGTGGTGAGCACTGCTAAAAGTTGACAACGTATCTGTATCCGATCTGTCACTGTTGACGTCCATGGAAGGCCGTAAACACTTTTCGTCCGGTGAACCGCTTGCTCGCTTGGCAACTTTTCACATAAAAACAATTGACATCAGTACTTGAAAACATTGTTTGTGGAGATTTCCGAAAAGAATAATCTCTCAGCGGTGTAATAAAGTGCGAGTTGTTAGCAACTAAAAATTTTACGGCGACGAATGAAACCATCAGGGTAGGCGTAACTTCAAGTCGAAAACAACGTCGCGAAGTTCGACAGTAAAAGGCTCTGTGTTTTTAATTTCCGTCTCAAGTTCGAGCCGCTTTACGAGATTTAAATGAAATCTGGGCAAGGAGTTCACGAAACATTTAATTAGTGGTGCCAAGAGTTGAGCGGAAATGAAAGATCCTACGAGCGTTGTTTGTAACGCCTTTCGTGCGTGACTTTACACTGATGATACAGGTACGCATCTACCCTTTGTTTCGTTGATAAACTTTCCCTGAAAAACGGACGAGTACACAAGTAATTCTAAATATATTTATTCATTATTGGAAAAATAATTGGTTGAATTTTTTTTTTTGACATTTAAAAACGCTAGCAGCAATTTATACCCTATCGTATTAATTAGATTACAGACTATTTATTATGTGTTAGACCATGACTGATCATAGTGATCATAAAAAATGATATTTATACATGAACCCTCTAAATGATATCATTTAGAAATGGATAATATAGATAATTCATATTTAATTCGGCGGTGTGTTCTCAAAATATTCGCAAACAAGGCAGGCGCCTGTCAACCAATGAATCAAATAACAGCTTTTACTTTATTCATTCCTTTATGCTTCCCCACCTTATAAGCATACACAAAGCCAAATAAAATATCACTTAAGATTCTAGAAAGAAAACACAGAACAAACGCCGCTTTCTCTATGCAAACGACGCAGTCTGTCTGGCGAAAGTTTTCAAGTATCAGGGCTCATATTATTCTCCACTGTTAGTCTGGCTTTCATCCTTGGCTAAAGCATATAACGCATCTTATTCAGCGAAAATTTTCTTTGTATCGACAACACCGTGGTTACAAAAATAAAAGTACGTCATTTTACACATTATTCGACCAATCGCAAAAGTAAATTATAACATTAATATGAAAAAATTTAAATAGTCCAAATCGCTCTAAAAAACATTATTCTTACACAACATAGACGAAGATGCTTAATTCAATTTATTAAATCCTATTTAGTTATAATAATGAGCTAATCACCGTATACTGTGTATAAATGTAGGATCGTGTTTTTACACGTAAGAAACCGTCCGTCTTTCCGTTCGATTACAACGTAGGCGTCTTTAAGGCAAGAGGGAATAGGTTTTAATTGAGCTAGCGCGCTTACCATCAAAGGCTGCATCGCCACTTACCATCAGTTGGTATGGCAGTCAAGTGCTGATCAGTTCTAAATAAAAGACTACAAAACAAAATCATAGATATTGAAACTAGTCTTGTTTTTCTTTTCTAATGTGAAAATCCACAAAAATCAAAGTAGATATTTGAAAATGTAATTCAGCAATTTGCTGTCTAAACGAAAAGTCAATTACCTTTTTTTGTGTCCTTAACAGACTCCAGAATGGCATTTTTTCCTGACAGCAACCATCAACCATACGACAATCTTGTCATCTTATATCCGTAAATTCTGACATTCTTAAAATAATTTTTTGCACATTTGCACAAGGCAAATTTTCGCTAATTCAAACTTCACACGAGCTACGTAAACTCATCAAACCAACCCTACTTTTCAATACAAATGACGTATGGAGCAAAAGTTTAAATTAAATCCGCCTTGTTCTTGGTAGTCTGTGCCAAAACTTGCGGTTTACGTAATACGTTGTACGATACATATTTCAAGATATTAACTTAAACGTCTAAAGTAATTTATCGCAAAATTGCGGCACATTTTTGATATTGTTTCACTTAAGTATAAAGCAGTACTTCTTAAGAATATTTCGTTGTTAATTTATTATTAAAGGAATATTAATGTTGATATACGAAGTTATTTAAATGTAAAACATACAATAAAGCTGACCATGAACGCTGGAAAGGGTTCGAAGCGTCGGGAATTGCATAATCAAAATTAAGATAAATATCCGTAAACGTTTTATTTAACATGTATAATATTCGCGTAAAATCAAGAAGCCAATATTCGATGCAATATCCAATAGTAATAACCTTCAATTAAATAGTCCTTCGGATAAATATGTGTACAAAAACCAGAAAAGAAATTTCAAGTACTATGGTATTAGGCTGTTATTACCGTAGTAATAAAATAGCAATAATTATTCTATAGAAACACCCTACCAGAATAACATTTTGCAAGTTAAAATAACTCAAAACAAATTTATTACATAGGTACTAACTTTGAAACCACACTATGAAATGTCCCATTTGTCTTAAAACTGTTCAATAGTTTGTAACACTGAAACATTAAACTATGCGGGAATCGAAGCGCAAGGAACTTCGCAGACAAATGCGCTAAGATTCGACGGACAAATCTTACCTATTTATATCGGTCGGAAGACGCAAACGTGTCTCCGCAGCCGTGCAGCGCGGTCGTGAACATGCGATCAGAGACCACAACTAAATCCCTTTCAGAAAACCGTTGGAGACAATGAAATATCCGCGGAACAGTTATACGCGACTCAATAAATCCACGCTAATTGCGCTTCAAAAGTCGCACAAAGCCTGAAAAAGTAATCGCGCATAGATTATAGAAAATGCATCGACGTCGAAATAGAGGTTTTCGATTTTCCGTGGAAACGATTTAATAAAGCTGCGCTCGTGCCGGTTATTACTTGATTTACAAGGCTATATGAAACGCCGCACACATGTGTGCAGTCTGAGGGAATTTAATAAAGTGTAGAGAGCAGGCGTGAATATTGTATTAAGAGTAATTTGATTACCCATAACTTCTTGTTCCGAGTATTGCTTCGCTGTCTTTTGAATTCAAAGCTATGTGTGCACCGTGTTCTAAAGGGCTATTCCGGTGGCCGCATTGTTCCCATTCTTAATATTTCTAATTCCGAATTTATTTAAGTGGTTCGCCAAAGAAACTTCACAGGTAATCAAAAATTAACATTTTACAAGGATATAAAAACATTTTTATCGAATTATGTATTCAAAAAATGGAAATATAAATGACCATATTCATAGACGGTTTTCTTTATGTCCAATATGAATGTTACTTATTTATTAAAGATATATGTAAATTACTTAAAAAATTACCCAAGGTTTTAATTAACCCCCAAAATTAACGCAAGATTTTAATTTGCCACCATTTTTGCAGTAAATTGTTGGCAACCTTAAAAAAGTAACAATTTAAAAGCAGTGGGTTTAGGGTTCGTGAACATGGAGTGTTGTACGATACAAAAACGTGTTTGAATTGTTCAAAAATAACGATAGTTTGGCGGCCATTTTCAAATTGCAAACTTTACACGAAATATGGTCAAAATAGTGTTTTAATCTCGTCAACTGCGAAAAGATCAATTGAAAAATTCAGGGAGACTGAATCAGTTGGAAGCGCTATACACACTGGTCGTCCAAAAACAAGCCCTTCAAATGTTAATGTCATGAAACACAGGAACATCAATATGCCGTCGTGGACAAGAATTACAAATTCCAAGAAGCTCTTTACAGCATATACTAATACAAATGTGAACATCAATAATGGGATGGTGATTTTTCGGGCAAAACAAACAACCTAAGGAATGAAGCGCATTCTCGCCTTGATGGCTTTCCGTGTTTCGGGTTCGGAGAAATCACATATTATGATTGTCCAACAACAAATGCACACACAGCGTGTCACTTCTTTGTGCGGATTTTGGGTATGCCTGTAACCCAAAAACCGCACCAAGCCGCATTTGACCATACATTTTTAAAATGAGGTTGGTCAAGCAGTAACTGTTACGAGTGCTCGATACCGCAACATGATAACACAGTTAGTTCTCTCTGCCGAAACAGGATAATATTGAAGTGTCCAATATGTGGTTCAACAAGACAGTACCATATGCCAGTGTGAAACAATTCAATTACTGCATAAGACATTTCCTAGTCGTGTATTCTCTCGTTTCGGTAATCAGAATTGGCCCCGTAGATCGAGTTATTAAACGTCATTAGATTTCTTATTTGAATTTTAAGGTCTTCAATAACAAGCCTACACTAAAAGAGGAAAATAAACACTGCTCCAATGGATTTCTTATTAAAGTGTGTGTTTTGCTATTCCATTAATAACCCTTTACGATTCAGTGAAAAAATAACAATTTTAAAACTGTATTTCCTATTTATATCAAAAGCTGCGTTAATTTTGGGGCAACCTTTATTATAGAATTTAAATAGACTACGCCACTTATGTTGAAAAAAGCACAAAATATTGGTGACCCAAATTCTGGCGATCGATTGAATATTTTAATACGAAGAAATGATCGTTCACAATTATTTCGATTTGCTATTAGAGTATTTCAATCCATCAATTTTTTTCCAAATATCCAATTAAAATCCGGTTATACTTGTTTGATAGGTCAAAAACAACGTCAAAAGTAGATCACGATATACATCGTGTACATAGAAAAGCCATATTTTTAATAAAAAATTTAAAATAAATTTAATTGGAGTAGTTGCAGCGATATTTTCGCTTCAAAATATTTTATTGGGCCTAAGCCGAGAACCTCAATTAATCTGCACTTTCAAATGTTCTTATCCACCATAATTAAATCTCAATACATTTATTGATTTTGTGTTTAAAAGTAATTTCCACCTTAATATTTAAGTTTAAAATAAAATCAATGTGCCCAGTGTGTAAAAACGTGCCCAAAATTTTAATTTATAAACACCCTAATACGAAAAGTTGCTCGATGGAGAGAATACATTAACATTCAAAATTGTAAAAACGTATGATGTTCTGTTGAAACAAATTACTGTCTGCAAATTTTCTCATAAATGATTCGTAACGCGGCTTTAACATTCACTTTTGCAGCCACTCTCCTGATATTTATATGAACTTGTTTACGACGCAAAGATCTAAGATTATTGTGTTTAAGTTATGGGTCATATTTTTGCGAATGGTATACGTTACTTGAATGAAAGGATGGCTGCTACTTAGGTCATGCATAAGTCAATTAAACCTTTCTGATAAAGTGTTATCCGTTATAACGTTATTACTAATAATGTGTACATATATAACAAATTAAATAAAAGCCCAGGATAGCCTACTACGTATAACGTAAAGGAACGTTATTTTGGAGCACAACAAGTAACAATACTACGTAATTCAAATACTTAACAACTTTTTACGTCCATTAGCGTTGTGACGCAAGTGCCTTACGCTGTTCCTACGATTTCTATGTTAAGTACTGGTGGTCACGTCGTGCAGAACAAACGTCCAATCTTAAGTAACGGTGAAAGTACGAGAAGCGGCAACATTAAGTCAATACAACAACGTACACATTAAAATTGTCATGAAACCCGCGAACCACCAGAATTTTATTTTTTTGCACGCAGTTTGTTTGTGTGTGTTGTGTGTTTAAACACTTTCCCTCTTGTTGTCGAAAATAAAATCTCAATCATGTTAAGTCTTTTTATGTTGTCCCACCCTATTACTAAGACTCCGCTGTCTGTCTATCTATCTGTCCGTCTGACACCAGGCTGTATCTTATGAACTATGATAGACAGTTGAAATTTTCACAGATGATGTATTTCTGTTGCCGCTATAACAACAAATCCTAAAAAAAAAGAATAAAAAATACTTAAGTGGCGCTCCCACGGACAACAGACATGATATTTTGCCGTTTTTATAGATAATGTAAGGAACCCTTCGTGCGCGAGTCCGACTCGAACTTGCCCGGTTTTATATTACTTACTATTTATCCTAACCCTGTGAAAACAAAAACAAAACGCAAAATATCTAAAGGAGAATTGAAATAGAAAAAGACAACAAAAAAATTTCAGTACTTCTTAGTACGGGTATCCTTTTTTTATGTGAAAACTTGCCAAATGCGCAGACGGTTCGCCTGATGTTAATTGAATACCGATATAATAATCTTAAGTGCAGAGATTAGCACTATTAAAAATTTAAAAATTCTATAGGATTCAAAGTGGTTATAGTGTATGGAGTGATCGTAGCTTATGATGATATATCGGTATGTATCATGTATCGAAGGTCTACTATACATACAAGTAGTAGGTCATTAAACAAGTCCGTAGGATGATACATAAATGGCATTACTAGAATTTTTTCCATACGATTTTAATTTTGTACTAACCTTCAAACGTATTGTTTGTGTATACATTTGACAGCAATCTGACTATTGATTCGTGAGTTGTAGCATTTTATGTGAATCAATTTTTGTTTTTGAAAAAAAAAATGGAAGAAAGAGAATTTCGAGTCTTAATAAAGCATTGCTTTTTGTTGAAAAAATACCGCTTGGTAAACATTATCCGAACTGTGGTCCATCGAGACAAATGGTAGAGAAGTGGATTGCTGAATTTAAATGTGGTACAACCACACAGCACAAATGATGGAGAGCGCAATGGACGGCCAAATGAGGCTGTTATTCCAGAAAACATCAAAAAAATCCACAAATTGGTTATGAACGATCGCAAATTGATGGTGCACAAGCTAGCTGACATTGTAAAGACATCAGATGGTAGTGTTTTGACAATTTTACATGAACACTAGGGTATGCGAAATCTCTGTGCGAAGTGGGTGCCGCGTGAGCTCACAGTCGACCAATAACAACAACGAAACGATGGTTGAGAGCAGTGTTTGGCGCTGTTAAATCGCAATAAATAAAATAAAATAAATTTTCTCGTCGATATGTGACAATGGATTCACATTTACACACCAGAATCCAAAAGAACGTCTCTCTCAGCAGGCAAAAGTCCAAACGACAATCTCAGCTGAGTGGGCTACAGTCGACGTACCGAATCCAAAGCGAGCAAAGACGCAACAGTCGGCCGGTAAGGTGATGGCGTCTGTATTTAGGGATGCGAACAGAATAATATTCATCGACTATTTCCAAAAAGGAACCACCATCAACAGTGACTATTACTGTGCACATTTAGATCGATTGAAGGCTGAAATCGCAAAGAAACGCCCACATCTACATAAGAAAAAAGTGTTGTTTCACCAAGACAATGCACCGTAACACTGATCGATGAAAATGATGGCAAAATTAAATGAATTGGGCTTCGAATTGCTTGCCTACCCACCATATTCAAGAAAATGCTTGCTCTAAAGAAATTTTAGCCCAATGATGGAATCGCTGAAACTGAGGCCTATTTTGACGGGAAAGAGAAATTGTACTAAAAAGCGGTATCAAAAAGTTGGAAAATCGCTATACTCGCTGTATCGCACTCGAAGGCAACTATGTTGCATAATAAAATCGAGTTTTGTCAAAATTTAGTTTTTTCTTACTTATTAGTTATAATATATATCTATAGACTCTCAGCGGAGTTATCTTAGATGGAAGCTGCTATATTAGGTTCACTATGATAACTAAGCTGACAGCTGTATGTCTATATACATGTATTTCATATTAAAATAATACTTAACTAGAAAAGTACTCAACATTAATGCACATATTGTAGTCGATTTTCGATTAAAAACATATAACTACTAAATTAGGGAAGTTTATACTTCGCTTTGGAAATCCCCTAAGTCTGATTTGCTATTATCTTATACACTGAAGACAAAACTTCGCAGTTACGATTACGAAGTAATAAAGATCCCGAATTGAATTGCCCTTTATGCTTTCCCATGTCTACGCGGTATCACTAGATCAGTTCTCTAGTGAGTTGTATTTACAGGCGTTGTTTATTCATGAGCAATGTTTGAATAAAGATGAGAGATCCGGTACTAGCGACAAACTGTTTTCAAAACTGTTTAAGATGGAGGAGTGTTTTAAAATACCTTCCTTAAATTAATTGTAATACTTACAGAGGAACAAGCGGTGTATTTAATCTGCAATTTTATCATAATTAAAAAAATTAAATGTTAATTTGGGCACCTAATATTCAATTACAAATTGAAATTGTAATTTACTCTGATTAGAACTGTAATTACGTACTGGTTATTTCAAATTCCATATTTGCGAATATGATGTAAAACAAGAGCCTCTGTTGCTGAAGACCAATTCGTCTAAGGAAGTATCACAACCTCTCAAAACACCGCCATGGTGTGGAAGTTTAAATTACTTTTGCGCTTAGTCTGGTTAGTGGGATAACTGCAGCCTACTATTATAAAGGTAACCCATCTAAAACCTCTCAGGTGGTATATATGTCCAGGAGCACGGTAATCATCGTAATTATTAAATAAACTGTCTGCTTCTCTTCCCATGCAACAAATTTTAAAATAAAAAAATCACTATCTTACATTTGCGTCCAATGTACCGAATGCAAGTCGCGGCTAGTTTTGGTTAACATTTAAAAAACTCACAAAGAATAACAGTAGAACTCCTTTTACTTTTGGGTGTTAAATGTACTACCTTAATTGAAACGGATTAAACCATCCTCAGTTTTAATGTAAAAAAATTAACGGAATGATTACTAAATATAAGTTGAAATGGTCACCTTAACTTTTGCATAAAATAAAAAGTACCCAATGGTACATCAAGTACACAGTATTATCACAGCTAAATAAAGTAAGATAACGACTTAATTGACGAAGCTTACTCTCATTAATGTGACTGTTAACTCTCATTAATAAACAGGCGCATATAATGATATTAACAAATGTGAATACATTGATAGTGAACTTATCCCACGTCCTCGCACGTGAGAAATAAAATGGCTCTTTAGGGGCCTCTAAAGGAAATACATTGCCGCTTACGACTCCTCCAAAAGGAAATGAGGAAAAACAAACCTCTCTACAGACTGTACAACCCAAATATTTCACAAATCAATGCTACGAAGCCATTTGTGATCGGAAGTTAGAAGCTTCCTTTAGCGAAAAAGGATTTAAAGGCACATCACTTGAAATACCCAAGATTCAGAATTTACAATTAAAGTGCAGGAAACAAGCAAAGCGCTCTGTCGTGTTTAAAAGGAGGGTAAATGCTAAACAGTTTACCTCATTCTCTCGTAGACTTAAATCGTTGTTTGCCTTGCATGTCGGCAGCCTTAATGTTTCCTTTAACATACTTACAAAGCTTGTACAAATATCCTTTTCAGGTTATGTAATAAAACTAGTGATAATTTTTATAACTCACGCAAATCAATGATAGTAGATAAAACTGTGTTTTGTTTTATGTATTCTGTAAGAGAATTTAGACCAGAGATTAAATGACAGATCATAAAATGATTTAATGAGCCATGATAGTTCATTGTCCTGGCGCTCGCCTTTAATTTAATATACTAGAACTTCCTGAGTTTGATCCCCGGTGCTGGCACCAATGAATTTGTTAATTTTGTGAGCTTATAACGTGCTCAGCGGTGAAGAAAAATATCGTGACGAAACATCCATATTTTCGAAATAATAAAAAATATTGTTTTTGTTTAGAAGATATGTGAAGTCCACCAATCTGCAGTATGCAGCACCCTCTGTACAAAGGAGGTCTTTGCCCAGCCGTGAGACATGTATTTGCAGTTATTTAAAATGATATATTTAATATAATATCATCGATAATGTACCGATAGAAGAACTTGTTGGCTCACAGCCAGGGTAGAGCAATTTTTTTACGGTACTGCCAGTTCATTATCGATTAAGGCAGCGTTGTCCTAGTGAAATTTTAGATTACAATTATTATATACTACACCGAGCCTGAAAACTTCTCTGCCTATATTTATACTAATCGCCTTCAATGTCCTTCAAAAATTCATTAAATTCTAACGATTTCATTGAAAGCCTAAGCTTAGTTTTTTCTTAAATACTTTTGATTCGCATAGGCTGATTGTTTTTAAAGTGACTTCATTATAAAATTCATTTCAGGAGACGTCAAAATGATTTTCTTTGCCGCTGCGTTCAAAATCAACATAATTTAGCAACACTCCAGTGCCAGTTTTCCATCCAATTATAATGCGGGTTTATTCAATTAAATAATGAATAGGCTTAAACTGACCTATTGCATTTCCGCATAAGACCAAATCAATGATGGCCACGAATTGAATTGGTAAAGCTATTGGCCAGATTAAAAATAATAAGAAATAATAATAATTATCTATGAGACAAAAACGGTCAATAATTCGATTTTGGAATATCCCAATTTTTTAACATAATAGTTAATAATCAGAGGAGCAGAATTTGCAAGCTCTGTTCCGTACTCATGGGAACATTGGAGGGATCGTTACGGACACATGGCGCGTACTAAAATTCAGACAACGCTTATTTATCTTGGGAGATGGTACGAGTAGCGATAAATTAAACGTTGACCCTGCATCCTGAGATAATGCCTAGGACAATGAGAAGATAAAATAAATACAAAGCAAATGACATCTATTGCTATCCACATTTTAGGAAACTTATTTAACACCTAAAACAAATGTGCATTCGAAATAACACAAAAATCATACCTCTTAAATCGAAGGTTCGGCTTACCAACCACTGGGAAACATGAAGATGTTGGTATAACTTTGGAATTGAAGGTACAACAGTTATTGCTAATACCCGTTAAGAAAGCAAATACAATTTATATGTATAAATTGTATTTGCTTTCTTAACGGGTGTAAATAGTGTAATCTTTAGAATAGTTATTTCTATTTACACTATATGTACCAATAGTAGTAAGCACTATCGAGTAGACATTATATAGAGATACAATACTAATAACTACTTTCAGTACTAATAACTATTTTCATTGTAGTGAAATGCTATGAAAAACCATATTTTTATTTTGGGTATAGATAGAAAAAACAACTTCAATAATTTTAGCATCCATAATTATTCGGCGATTCATGTTTCTCGACATACATTGTTTTATTGTTTATGTTAAGGAGAATTTTTTTTAATATTTCAGAATATTTTTCCATTGTCCGTTGAATCGACTGAATATAAGTATTTATACCACCAAACATACACGAGTTGTGCAACGATTATAAACCGTACAACCTTTAAATTGGAAGTACCTACTCTGTTTTGTCTCTACAGTTTTTTTCCATTTACATTCATTATAAATCAAACATTTTTCGATTATTTTCTATAATTATACGAGCGGACATTTTACTTTGAAGACATGTTTAATTATTTATTAAGTCCTTGATATGCTTACTCATAATAAATTAAAATATCGAAGAATAGCAAACTAAATAATAAAGAATAGCAAATTAGATTTCCCATTAGAGAAATGTGATAAGGAAGCATATGGATGAAAATATTTATTTTCATCCATTACATTTGCATTTGTAAACACCTTTATTATCCAAATCATACAATCAATAAACTTTAAACGGTACAAATAATTTTCAGTAGCGAATTTTTTTTTATTTAATAATCTTCATTAATATCCCAATTTCTTCGTTAATATGTAGGTTATATATTAACAAAAAAAATAATTTAAATAAAAAACAAGAATATGAATCTGCTTAACTTAACAAAGTTGTAAAAGTAAACAGAGCGTACAAAATAATAATTTTTCACTTTAACCGCTCAACGCGCATGTTTAATTTGCGCGTTTGTTTTAAGGTTAAACAAGATAAAACTTATTGAAACTATCTCCTATCAGAGCTATTCAGGCCCATCCTTCCACACCTAAAATGTAATTACACGTTCCAGGATACGTTACGATACGCAGCCCCCGAAAATTATATTCTGTAGCGGAATAAAATGGTGAATAGAAAGTTGAAATTAAACAATACCTTGGTAATGTTCATTTATTATAAGTTCTAATTTACTTTTTTCTTTTCAATGTACAAAGGAATCTTTATTTTTTTTACGCTTGTGTGATTCACCACTGATAGGGGTGAAGGATAAAAAAACCACTACTATGTAATGCGAATGCCTTACAGCATTCGACTGAATGACCTTTATCGTATAACACTATTTAGATATTGACAATATAATTCAGATATTTCTATAGATCTCAGTGCATTTTTTTATTTCCCAGCGATGGAGTATTAGCAAGTGATTCGCCTTGTGGTAAGTTAGAACCGCAGTCCTATTGAGCTTCATAAGGTCAATATGAAAAGAACTTCAATTTTGTATAAATGCTTTTACGTCGTCTTTACGTCGTCTGTGAGGCCCATTCGTGCAGCAACAGTTTTTATTAACTACAAGAAACAATCCATGCTATAAACAATATTATAATAAGAAACTGCATACATCTGGAAACGAACCATTACTGTAAATTTAAAAGTAATGTTCTATACATATCCTACAGCTGGGCAAAGGTCTCCTCTGTACAGAGGGTATCAGGGCATAGTCCACCACTTGGTCCCACTGCGGATTGGCGGACTTCACATATCTTCGAAATATATCTTTTTTTGGTATTATTTCGAAAATATGCAGGTTTACCGATGTTTCACGATGTTTTCCTTCACCGCTGAGCACGTGATAATTCGGCACTTAAAATAAATAATTTCATTGGTGCCGGCATTCGCCCGTGGTGAGCCGTGATAGGTCACTATCACGGCTCACCTCAAACATTCCGCCTGCAGTGGCAACGGGCTGGTCGGTTTCCCGCAGACTGGTGATGAAACTTATAGGAAATAAAAGTTTTTGTCATGCGTGAGAAAGAAGTTAAATGAAAGCATTAGAATGGGGTTCAGTTTATTACGTTTAGTAATAACCAGAAAGTCGTATCGATGTCTGAAAATAACGCTAGGAACATGCGGTTGGACTTTCTTCTGATTAAATATGTTATTGCTATTACTTTCATTACTATTGCTATTATTATCATTTCTATTGCTGTTAATATAGTCTCCAAAAAGCATTAGGAATTAATGCTTTCTTATTGCATTTTCTTCACTGTTTTTATTTTACTCGAGACATACGCTCATACTAATCGAAATATTTACTCTTGCTATTAATATGTATGACTATTAACCCCGAAGTCATATTAGCCACGCGCTGTTTTCTCTGACCTGATTTAATATTTTCATCTTTATTCAAAGAGGCCTATGAATAAAACAACGCACTTGTTCAGTACGCCGACACGCCGCCGTTCACAAGATGTTGAGGCGCCGCCTCTCTATTCGGTTTGCTTTTTTGGGTAAATTTAAATACAGCTATTTTGACAGGCCGCCCGGAGATCATTCGAGAAAAATTGAACTCCGTTAAGAGCGATACCTGTTTACGACGAGTCGCTTTTGATTAACAAACTGTTTGGATTCTAAAGAGGACTCAGTGATGTTCATTATAACTCAATTGAAACAAATTTGTCGTACAAAGTTGTCGTTGTGCCCAAGTTACCAGTTCCAATGCGTATTCACGAAGCATTATTCAGTTATACGCAATCGCCCGTCAGTCTTATCTGAGACGGAAGTTTCGTTTCCATTATGCGTCACTTCATCGAACGAAAAATTGAATGCGAAATACGGGGCCACAACAATAGAGTTCGCTGCAAAATTGGCGGAGACGGTAGCAGGGAACCCATTGATATTGCTATTAAGCCGGCACTGCCGTGCGCTTCGGGCGTCTATTCTCAACCCCAATAAATAAGAAGTGGCACAGTTCCGAATACAATTTAACTTGAAATAAAATTTTGTTACCCTTCTCAACGAATGGCCCCTATACGGGCCAAATGGGGGCCTTTCCCTATCTTGCGCTCTATCGCTTTGGAAACGCCTCGTAAGTTGTCGATTCGCTGACTTTCGTGTTTTATTTGCTTAATGACACGTACGCGCGCGATTAGGCCATTTTTAGCACGGAAAGTGACGACTAAAATCTATGGGGAGTTGAAATGTGAGCAGCGTAACGTACCTGAAACAAATGAAAATTGACGAAATTAAAATTTATTAGCACAAATCAAGTAGTAAATCATATTAATGTGAGGACAGTAGAAATTTAGATTAATAGCAATTCATGTTATTTATGATTTATTTCAAACACCGAAACCTTCTTTATATAAAGATTGGAAAATTAAGAGACACTATTTAACTAACACTGTAAGTTTTTTATGAACACCATAGTTGTGGGCTATGCATATATATTTTTTGATATTTGATGATATATGTTTAATATGCTTCAGGTATCTTAAGATACATTCGACTTCCGCCTGATCGCCCCTAAATCTAAATAACATGAAAAAGATAAAACCTAATAAAAAGTTCCTGATAACGACATAAATTTAGAATTACGTACGTCAAAATACAAAACTATTCCTACATTAATACTTTGTTAAGTAAATATCGATGTAAACATAGCGAAAGGAACCTGTTATTATTACAAATAACTAATTTATTTTAAAACTTTAAAATAAACATCCATTGGCTTTGAGATTAGTAACTATTAGGTGGTACCCAATCATGTTGTTTCTGGTATTGACTACGGGCTTGACGTAGACGCTTGTCTACGTGAACCCTCCCTAGAAATAAACAACCAGTTTTGAAACAATGTTTAATATCCAATGTCACAAGCCAATATGCCATCGCCATCGAATCATAAACAGGTTACAATTAACAATAATAAAAACACAATCAACTAATATAATTTGCGAAAACGCGTTGATGTCAATCAGCAGACACGCGAAGTCGACATTAGTAAGAATTTAATTCGATGTATGAATGTCCGAAGGAACTGTTTTGCTAAATGGCTTTCCGATAACTCGTCTCCCTCCGACAATGTGAATATCCGACCGTGAGCTGATCCAATATAGTGAAATGATATTTCGTGCCGACTTATATCAATGCCTCAAAACCATACAATACCGCCGGGACTTAGGGTGAGCACGTACGTCTATTGAGGCGTCGCTTATATACATTATTTTAAACGGGGCACCAATAGCAATTTTTATAATATAAATCAGATTATTATTCGCATATTAAGCCTTACCCTTGCCTTTTTTTACCTTTTTTTATTCAACGTATCTAAAATCCATTTAAATGTTTCCTTGAAATTTCCAGAACATAAAGAATATATTCGGAATAGGTATTTGATTCGGCAAATTATAAACGTTCATTTTGAATCCTTGTTATTAAAATCAAAATCAAATATTTTATTTGATCCCATCAGTAAGTCCGACGTCTCAAATCAACATTAATTTTATTAAATATAATTTTATTTCACAAATTTAAATTATATCTCGTCTAATATATCGTATTATTGAATAAAATTCCCCCCTGAAACGAACTTAGTGTATGTGAATATAAATATACACTTCTACGATTACATTGTAATGTCTCCTTGAACATCGATTACAACCGATGATTATATCGTTATTATAACAGATGGTCCGTCAACTACACGCAGCTTTATTCACGGACGATTAACAGGTGAGCCCCTTGTCGCAAATACGAGCCGTGGGAACCGACACTTCTGCAAAAGCAATCCACAGATAACAACAGAAAATTAGTATGCAAACAATGTTTTCATATTCAAAATTCGAATCCGTTTTAACTTAACAAACGTAAATTTCGCATAAATGTATTCAAATTCAAGACACAATTGTGATGTTTTGAAGCTTTGCTGAATCCAGTTAAGAGGTTTTCATTTTAACAAAATGCGTTTCATCTGTTAAGTGAGGTAATTGGGGTCTGCTGTTTACAAAGATTGGCAATGCACCTACCTGTAACCACTCATACCGCCCATTGATATCTGTAACACCTCAGGTGTTACAGATATCAATGGGTGGCGGTAATTGCTTAAAAACAGGTGTTCCGGGAACTCTCTTGCCACAGTGTTATATAAAAATAATATTCTATTCTATTCTTCACCAAATTCCCTAAATTTTTTTTTCAATTACATCTGAATAATAATAAGCAAATTTCCTTTTTTTTTCTTTCAATCTCAATCTTATTTTATAAATTGAAATGTACTAAATTAAATTACCAGTGGCAATAAACTAAACGACCGTTAAATCGTCTCATTCTGAGCCTATATTATTAAACTTATCGAAGAATTCGATATCCTTCGAGTGAGATTTATTTAAAGGCTATTTTGCGAATCCCCTCCTCTTTTAAACAGTATCTGTTACATAACCCGATTCCAGGAGCCAAACGCTAGCTGCTTCGATTGAAACATTTTGTAATCGAATAGAATACCATCTTAAACTAGTAGAAAAAGTAAATAATTAAGTTTATTGTATTAAAACTTTAAGAAAATTAATGTAACTCTTAATCATAAACGTTATAACATCGGTGCTACAAAAGAACTGATACCTCCTCCTCAAAATATTTACTTAAGAAATATCCCGTGTTATTTCATAAATTTGTTTTGTACAGCAAAACCTTTTTAAATTCAAATTTTCAGTGTTACAGTTCAAAGTTGAAGGAAACGCCTAATAAAATAATCATTGTTACGATTTCTGAATAAACTGCTGAATCTGTAGAAAAAACTATTTATGTTACCGAATGTAAGAAAGAGAACTGCAATATTTAGTCATTCTGCAAGGGACTGAAAGAACAGTGTTACTTTTGTGAAGATTCAACGAGCTTTGAAAAGCGTCCCTTTTTTGTCTAGATCTACACTTTAAGGTTACACTTCAGTTATGTCAAAAATTTCAGTCTACAGTAACAAGTATATGAAGCTTTTTGTATTTTAGGTAAACAAGAGAATAAGCTTTACTTTAATATGTTGCTTATCAAGTTTACTTAGATATTTTACTATTAACTACTATATACTATTTAATATACATACACTATATATACTAATCTATATGTACTATTTAACAGTGAGAGCTTTACATTTTACAATTAGAATATTGCTTGGACTTGACTTGGCTGGACAATCTGGGTTCCTGTTTAATTTAGTATACTGGCTCCCGGAGTTCAATACTGCCGGCATCGATGAAGTTTTTTATTTAAATATCAATAATTATTTACGATTTTAATTAAATGTAACAAACATTATATTGGAATTAGATAAGGGAATAATTTCACTAAATGATCTAATATTTACAAGATTAAATCTATCTAAAATTACATATTATCTAATAAACCTAATCCACGCGGCATGGTGCCAAGAACGCTAGCTGCATTTCCTCGCTGATTAGTTATGCTTAACCTTTGAGCGAGAAAAAAACCAGCTCTCTTGTCACCAGCCGCGGCGTTAAACCTGTAGTGGACTGTATTAATTTTGAATGTTCTTCCAATAAAAGAGTTCTTCCTTTTAGACGTTTATTATTCTTCATTACAATTGAGCCGTATCGTACAAATTTTTATTTACACATATATATACATTGACAGTGGTATGACAATTAACTAGTGTTTAAAAGCTAATCTTCGGGCGTCGACCAATCACGGCCTCGATCCGCCGTCGCCGTGGCGCCACCCAGGGCGGTTCGACAAGCGGTGATTTCGCTGCGACTGGTTGCTCCGCCGTTGACTGGTAGGACGCGCGACGAACTATTGCTTGACGCGATGTGGCTGTTCAACCGGTGTGTTAGGCGACACTTTGTTATTTTCTTCTGTAAATTACTTAGGCGATCCGTTAGCCGCTTGAGTCGCTAACAGCTCTCCCCCCGGCGCAGCTTGCGTAGCCTCTTCAATCTTCAAAGCGACGAGCCGGCTAACGGGGCGCTTAAAGATGCCCGTCTTGGTGCGTACATCGGCGACTCGTACTCCTCCGTCGGGTCCCGGGTAGGTGCGTGTAATTACCCCCAGAGGCCATACGTTTCTTGGCAACGTATTATCTGCGATTATGACTATATCGTTGACTTGAAGCTGTCGTTTCCCTTGTTCAGACGCTCCGCGTGGTGCGAGTGTTGGTAGATATTCTCGCACCCATCTTCGCCAAAAATGATCGGCGAGTGCTTGACATGCGCGCCAGGCCCGTCGATCCGCTGCATCGCACGTCCCGGTGATGGGCAGTCCCGTCGATGAGCCCAATAGGAAATGGTTCGGAGTTAATGCCTCCGGGTCCGCTGGGTTAACGCTGACGTGAGTTAGTGGTCGTGCGTTAACGGAGAACTCCACCTCGGTCAGCAACGTTCGTAGCACTTCTTCCGTAGGTGTCTTTTCGGTGAGGGCGGCGTTTTTTATAGCTGTCTTGACTGATCTAATTAACCGCTCCCACGCTCCGCCTTGGTGAGGTGCGCCCGGAGGGATAAATCTCCACTCGAGGCGATGTCGTAGTCCCTCTTCGTGCAGGCTCGACGTCCATTCTTCGTAAGCGGCTCGTAGTTCGTGGTCCGCCCCTTTGAAGTTCGTAGCGTTGTCTGAATACATGATGCGCGGCCATCCTCTTCGCGCAGCCATCCGTCGTAACGCCATAATTGCAGAGTCCGTAGATAGCGATGAGACGATTTCTAAGTGTATGGCGCGCGATGTGAGGCATGTAAATAGCGCGCCCCATCTTTTCTCTCGGCGTCGACCCACCTTAACTATCATCGGCCCGAAATAATCGACTCCGCAGTTGGTGAACGGTCGAAAGAATGGGTCCAGGCGGGCTCGTGGTAGGTCTCCGGTGACGGGCTGCTGCGGCTTCGTTCGGCGTACGCGGCAGAGTGCGCAGTTCCGTTCCACTGTGCGCACTGTAGGTCGCAGGTGTATAATCCAATATCGCTGACGTAAGTCGTTGGTTACGCGTTCCCTGCTTGCGTGGCCGGCGGCGCAGTGTTCGCGAAGAACGATTAATCTCGTGAGCGCGTGCCGACCGTCCAAGATGACGGGCTGTTTTGCGCTTGCTGGTATGGACGCCGCTCCTATGCGCCCTCTTAATCTCAATAATCCGTCTTCTATGATGGGATCGAGTCGATAGATTTTGCTCGACTTAGAGATTGGACGTGAAGCGTTGATTCGTCGTATGTCGTCCCCGAAGCTCTGCTGTTGCGCGTGTTGAATAAGCAGTCGCTCCGCTCGTTCAATGTGCCCACATTCCATACGTGTGGCGGTTCTTCTTATGCGAATGTCGACGAAAGCTAACACTCGCGCTGTTGTTCTCACGAGTGTTTCGTATTTGGAGAAGCGTGTGGGATCGGGTAGCCACGTACTTGACTGTTCGTTTTCACTGATATGCATGACGTCTGCTTCTTCGTACGTGGATACTTTCTCGGTGGGCCACTGAGATGTTGGTGACCGCAGGAAAGCTGGACCCTGGAACCATCGGTCTTCTGCATTTATCGATCTGCTGGAAAGTCGTGTGGCGTCGTCGGCTACGTTCAGGTCGGTCGGTAGCCATCGCCACTCTTCCTTTTGAGTGAGTTCCGATATTTCGCCCAGTCGATGGGCGACGAATGGTGTATATCGTCGCGTCTCTCGTTGCGTACCCAATGTACCACCGTTGACGAGTCCGTCCAGAAGACAGTTCTGTCGATGTCGATGCGATGTTCCCGTCGTATGGTGTCCGCCAACCTCGCCCCGATGACGGCTGCTTGGAGTTCTAGTCGTGGAATTGTCTGTGTCTTCTTCGGCGCCACCTTCGCTTTCGCCGCCACGAGTGCTACGTCGACGTCTTCTTCCGGCCCGATGATGCGCCAATACGCCGCAGCGGCGTAGGCTTGCTCGCTGGCGTCGCAGAACACGTGTAGCTCGTAGCGTTTGCGTCCGTTCGGTGAATAGCAGCGGGGTATTCGTAGTTGCGCAATGTTATGCAACTGCGATAACCAGGTGGCGAATGTTTCAGAGTCTTCCGCCGGTATTTCTTCATCCCACGCCATGTTCAGTCGCCACAGGTTTTGAAGTATTATCTTCGCTCTGATCGTGAAATAGCTGAGTAGTCCGAGCGGGTCAAATATTGACATGACCGCGCTTAACGCTTCGCGTTTGGTTGGAGCTCGCGTTCGTGTGCGCACGTCGATCGGCACCCTGTTCATTGAGGTGTTGAAACCGAGCTCGTCTCTGTCGGCGTCCCATACGAGTCCGAGTATTTTATTTTCGGACCCGTCGCGTCCCAATTGCGTGGGCTTGTGCGTGCGTAGGTCTTCGGGTATATCGCGCAGCGCCGTTTCGTGATTCGAATTCCAGCCCCGCAGTGTGAAGCCGGCCGCCGTGTGTACCGTCCTCGTTTCGCTCGCCGCCCGCCTCGCCTCGTCCGGATCGTTGTAGCTGGCCACTAGGTCGTCCATGTAATGGCACTTCGTTATAGCTTCGTAGGCGAGCGGGTGTGTCTCGGCGTGGATCCTTGCGTTGTGGTTCCTGATGAAATGTGCTAGGAACGGCGAACTGGCTGCTCCGAACATCATACTGGTCATCTTGTAGACGCGTGGAGCACCTTCCCTGTCGTCCCCGCGCCACAGGAACTGTTGAGCTGATTGATCTTGTGGTCGTATCTTGATCTGCAGGAACATCTCTTGTATGTCCGCGGTTATTGCGGTCGCCTTCTCGCGGAACCTGAACAGCACTCCAGGTAGGGACAGCAGCATGTCGGGCCCTTCGAGTAGATGATCGTTGAGGCTGACTCCGTTGCTCTTGGCGGCCGCGTCAAACACCAACCTCAGCTTTCCAGGCTTGTTCGGATTCGTGACGGCGAAGTGAGGTAAGTACCACGCGACGTTACTTTCCCGTTCCTTTCCATCGCATGGCACTGCATACCGTTTCCTGAGCAGGTTTTCTATCTGTGCGGTGTACTCCTGGGCGAAGCGTGTGTCGGTGTCCATCCTCTTCTCGGTCTTTCGGAGTCGTCGAAATGCCGCGTTGTAGCTTGGTGGTAAGGTGACGTCGTCTCGGCGCCACGGTAGTCCTATCTCGTAGCCGTCGTTTGTTCGCTTGACGGTTTCCTCGGCGATGGTGACTGCTCTCTTCTCGTTGCTGTTTAAACGTGGTTCCTTCGAGATCGCCAATGCGTCGATCTTAAAATGCTCTTCGACCAACTCGTGTAGCTGTCGGTCGTGGTCAATGTTTTTCTCGCCCCGGTTCATACAGGTGCAGTACGTGTTCCGTTCTTAAGATGGTGTTTCGTGGCGCGGTTCCATGCACCACCCATCGCGAGCTGCGTGCGCGACGCTGCGGGTTGCTCGCGTTCGCCGACTCTTAGTTCTCTCGACACTATGCACTCCCAGTGATCGGTGCCTATGAGGATGCCAGGGCGAGCTCGTTCGTAGCTCACCTCGTCGATTTTCAAGTCGCGCAGGTGTTCATTCTTCAAAAGTTCCTTTGGTATAGATTGTTGATGCAGGTTCAGGTTTCGCATCGTTCTCGCCTTTATATCGAAGTTATTTTCTTCCATGAGACCCCGGATGTTGAACGAGACTAGTCGGCTGCGTTGTTCTTTTTGTTGCATGTTGACGCCACGTAGGTGCAGTGACTGTAGGGGACCTTCAGCTCCGATCGCCTTTGCCAGCTCCTCGTCGATGAGTGTGACGGTCGCTCCCTCGTCGAGAAGTGCATGCGTCTTCACCTCCCCCCGTGGACCGCTGACGACCACTGGGCATATCTTTAGTAACACGTTCGCAGCGCCGGTTGCTCGCGACGCCACCGACAGGACGGCTTCCTCGTTTGGCTTCTCGTCCTCTGTTGGCTTGATGTCCTCATGGAGTGTGGGATGGTGAGGTCGTCGACACTGGTTGATTCCGCATGGCTTCGCTCGGCAGGTGATGCGCCTGTGCTTGCTGCTTATGCACTTGAAGCACACCTTCTTGTCCTTGACTAACTCCCAACGTTGACTGACCGTGAGCGATTTATATTTGGGGCACTGCGGCAAGTGATGATGTTGACCACAGCCAGGGCATACCTCAATATCTTCAGTCGGCTCGGCCGTCGCGTATACTGGTTGTGTTCTTTTCTTCAGGACGATCGCTGGTCTGCTCTCTCTTCGTGCTGCGCTCGCGGCAATGGTGCTTGTAGATGGTGCATACGTGAAGCGCAGCGCTCGATCTGCCTCGCGCATCAGGAAGCGGGACAGCGTCACAATCTCCGGTTCTCTCACGTCGTCTTGTTCGTGTGCGTAATCGCACCACCTCGATCGCAGGTGTGGGCTCAGTTTTTCCAGCACCTCTCTTGCAAGTAAGGGGTTGAAGAGATATCCCCTTTTGTCGATGGTTTGCAATACGCATACGGTGTTTTGTACTCGTATGGCGAATGCGTTCAGCTCCGTTGCCGATGATCCTGGCTTCGACATTTTCTTTAGTTCGTCGAGCGATCGGTCGATGATCACTTCTGGTCTCCCGAAGCACTGTTCTAAAGTCTTCATGATGATTTCAGGATCTGAAGCGGTGTGAAGGAGCGCGGCTACTGCGTCCCGTGCTTCGCCCCTGAGGCAGCTTCTCAGTCGTTGGATGTTTTCTGCCGACGATATGTGATATATGCGCGTCGTGTCTCGGAATGCAGCGTAAAACGGCAGCCACTCGTTGATCGCACCCGAGAAGGTCGGTAGGTCGGTGTGCCGTAGTCGTGGTCGCGCCATTTTTTTTTTCTAGTGTAGCTGCTAATTGTTCGATGCCGCTTTTTCTTGTGGGTGATTTCGGCCTGTGACCGCCTCTTATTTCTTCTCGCGGCGCTCCCCCCGTTGTCACCTCCCCCCTTGGTTCGAGCGGGTTTGAGTGTAACCACTCGACCACCTTTTCCCGTTCTTGGGCAGGCGTTAACGGCGCCTCATGTAACGACTCCTGGTCGTCCTGAATGGCCGACACCTCGGCGGCTAGTCTTTTCTTGACCAGTTCTGCTTCAAGTTCCAGTTCTTTTCTTTTTATGTTGGCCAGTCTCTCCGCTGCCTCCAGTTCTGCCAGCCTTAACCTCGTGTTGACGCTGGCTGTCGAGCGGTGTGACATTGCTGGCGATCGTTGACGGCGATGTTCATTTTGTTCCAGTAGCGCTGAAGAGGGTTCCGTAGGGGCGTGGATCGTGGCCGAGGCGGGCAGACGGGTGCATTGTTCACCGGTACCTGTTCGGTGCGGTACGGGTGACGCTGGAGGTTCGAGGGACAGTCGTCGTTGACGTTCCAACTCAATACGATCGATCTGTCGTTCTTGCGTCCGTCTTCGTTCTTCCGCGTCGGTTGAGTCGCCTTGGCTCCGGGTAATAACCATTTTCTTGTTTGAGCTCTTCGGAAATCTTCTAGTTGACAGTAAATGTTCTTCACTATCCGGCTACTCGATGGACCAAAACTGTAGTGGACTGTATTAATTTTGAATGTTCTTCCAATAAAAGAGTTCTTCCTTTTAGACGTTTATTATTCTTCATTACAATTGAGCCGTATCGTACAAATTTTTATTTACACATATATATACATTGACAGTGGTATGACAATTAACTAGTGTTTAAAAGCTAATCTTCGGGCGTCGACCAATCACGGCCTCGATCCGCCGTCGCCGTGGCGCCACCCAGGGCGGTTCGACAAGCGGTGATTTCGCTGCGACTGGTTGCTCCGCCGTTGACTGGTAGGACGCGCGACGAACTATTGCTTGACGCGATGTGGCTGTTCAACCGGTGTGTTAGGCGACACTTTGTTATTTTCTTCTGTAAATTACTTAGGCGATCCGTTAGCCGCTTGAGTCGCTAACAAAACCTTTAAGTATTAAATGTTGATTTCTAATATGTTCATTGGTGAAGGAAACAATCAAAACGGAACCAGACTGTTCGAAATAAAATGAAATAAATGTTTTGATGTGTGATATGTTGTATCTGCCAATCTGCAGTGGGGTCGTGTAACTATGGTCTGATAAGGTAGATTGTACAGAAGGTATTAGGGCAGTATCAACCTTTGACCCTCAGAGTGCTATATATTAGCCGTAACTTCACATTTGCGATTAATACAGTTAGACAATTTATAAAACATACAACGACAAATCAATAGATATAATAGATAACAACGTATTTAACAGCACAGAGAATGAAATAAAAATCGTTAAAATATTTTTTAAAGCAAACTATTTTATGGATTTTAAGGCATTCCATTTTTCTTTTCAATTCCCTAATTTTTTGTAAAATTCGCATGAATAAAATATACTATCATTACAAGTTATATCCTTCAGTTTTCATTACTAATAAATATATTTAGATGTTTATTTTGTATCCCTTAAATAAACGTGTTAAGATGCCCCCGAGTATATCTCAACTAAGTACAAATGCAAACCTTATACAAACCGATTTAGTCTGCAAGCGCAAAGTTCGGAGATGTTCAATATACGGTAGTAGGCAAGGTACATTATCCGTACAAGTTTTTGAATGCGGAATGCTTTTTATTTCTTCGGAAGCTGTTAACGGACAACGCGCTTTTATGTTTTGAACGCTTCGCGTAATGAAGTGAGAGGAATGATGGATGAGTGAAGCGCCCTCTCGGAGTTATTACTGCTCACCTTTTCTATGGGGGCTTTATGCTATAAAGCAATAACCTCCCCATAGAAATCCCCCTTAAAACCGTTCTGTAAGGCCATTTTTGATTTTTTCAGCGACGCGAGCTAAGTTCCTTGAAAGAATGAATTCGAGTAATTAAAATAGTGAACAGTTCAATGGATTAAATTACATTTATTTTTACAAAATTCATTAAATCATACTACTAATGAAATTATATATTATATTTAATATAAAAAGTTTGTCGAAAACCTTTTTTCGACTCTGCGAGGATTGAGCTTGAGCTAAACGAAATCTCAACGTATTTTTGTACTTTGTTTTATTACATTTTCAATTAAGTAGGGCCACGCAGCCGGCTCGGCTGTTGCACGAATGGGCAGGCTCGTCCGGGTAAGTACCACGACCTCACAGAAGACCGGCGTAAAGTGGAAGTATGGCAAATACTTTCGCGTTTCGTCTGGTGAGTGAGGTAGCCGGAACCCAATTCCCAAAAAGGTTGTCAACGCATCTGCAAACCCTCGGGTGTAGCAGATGTTCATGGGCGGCGGTATTCACTTAACATCAGGTGTCCGTTTGGTACCTTTTACATAAAAAAAAAGTTTCGTTCATTTTTTCTACAAATATTTAAATTTCATCTTGAGTGCAATGAATAGCACTATGAAAATAAAATTAATAACTTTGAAATTGCATTCGTCTAGGTTAAAATTGACAGCAGGACGTCGTATACAGTTCGTCCAGTGACTGTGAAGGGTAAAATTAAAAATTCGTTAAGTTGGAAGTGCTTAGTAAGATTAATATTAATTTTTTTATTTAAAAAAGACATGACTACTATAAAATTAGCTAGGTTTTAATTTAAACAGAAACTCAGCGGCAAACTGAAATTTCCGATTTAAAGTAAACATTTATCCGTAAAGTAATTTATGATTTAAAAAACGCATGGTTACCATAAAGTCAACGGTTACTATAAAGTTACCATTAATATAAACTCCTCAAACTTAGGAACGAAATGATATTTGATACAAAGGAGCAATGATTGATTTTCAGAGCCTTAAATAGCATTATCGCCTAATACACTAACTTGGGCCTTGGCCTACGCCTTGGGCCGTGATATATTTCTACTTTTTTTGCAATCTCCTCCTACCTTTGAAGATATCATGTAGATATTGGAGCCTAATAAAAATATTAAATTTGGAAAGTATTCCTTTAAAATCAGCGCTAGCTAGTTTTTAACGAAATATCTTGTTAAGTCATGATCTATTATTATTCAAACACAAAAAACACTACAATTATTAGTTTCGTAAATATTTTTTTTCAATTTATCTTCGTATTTTCTCCTGGGAAGTACTAAACAAACATTATTGTAAAACGGTTTAAATTAGTTTCTTCCTAAACCATTTTTTGTGGTAGGGCCACGCAACAGCTTTTGTTCCATGAATGGGCAGGGTCATCCCTGGCAATATCAAGTCCTTACAGAAGACCGAGGTGAAGTAGAAGTATTACACTTTCCCGTTTCGTCTGGCCAGTGAGGTCACCGGGCCCACTTTTAAAAAGTTGTCTACAACCGTTTCAAGTATTACAGATGTCCAGATGCGGCAGTAATCACTTAAAATCATGTGAACCACTTACAACTTTGTCCATCAAAAAACCATTAACTGAAGTTATTGCATTTCACAAAGATTTGAAATGTACGTTTGTTTTGTAAGAATCTATGCTTTCATAATTTAAAATCTGTAAAGAAATTCACCATGTCATTAAGTAGTTCTAAATGGCTAAATTAATTACCATTTATGATACTAAATATGTTGGTTAGCGAAAGCAAATATACACTTCGTACGATTTTAAGAAAACTCATGTTATGTAAGTGGAACATTTTTTTGATGAATCACTCCCTCATTTGATGCGCTCCAAATGTTTGTGCCAAGCTCTTTTCATTTAGTCTTATATACGTCGAATTGAACAAACAACTCATGAATAAGTATGCTTTCACCTTAATTCAGCTTTATGTGAAATGTGTTTTAGTATTTTAGATCTGTTTAGACCTTTATATACTCTAAATGTTTGTGATGAAGTACGACCCTTTATTTTTTTTATTCACACTAAGCTCTAGATTACAATGAGCAATGCAGTTGACAACCATCACACTTAAGAAACACTGCGCCATTTTGACACATTTTAAGAAACACTGCGAAGAAAAGATACAAACGAGTATTTTGCCCTTGATTGATGTTTTGATTGTCAAACAAAGGTTAATTAATGGTTTATATGAACCATCAGTTGACAACACATCATCGGGTTACAAGCGTTCAAAACATCTTATTCAGCGAGTCCCCGGTTTGATTACACCTTCCTCGAATGTCACCATTAAGTCGACGCAAATGAAGCACAATGGAGGCGATGAACCTTTGTTTGCTCGTTGAGCTCGTTGTTTAGCTGCAGGGGAAACTTACTCAGTTGACTCAATTTCGCGATGTTAATTGGAACCACACCGATACCCCGCGCGCCATTCGCCTTTTGTTATCGGTGAATTACGACTCTGTAGCCAATTAAGAATGAAACAACAAACCTTCGAATATTAACACCTCTCAATGTACTCGATAGGATCCGGTGCTGCCATTATTCCGTTGCCGTTATTAGAAATCCGAGGCCCATAAGAGCCCATTCAAATTGCCGTAGGTATATATGAAATGAAAATCAGACACTTTATTGAATAAAGCTTTGGTAGCGCAACAGAAAACCTTCCCCAAAATAAATCTGAGCTCAATAACGTTAATAATTCTTAGTGAATATGTTTTGTATACAGTATAAATAATTCACTGAACCATTTTAAAACAGATACAAAGCGCATTATTATTCTCGTATTAGAAAAATATTTTAATAGAGTATCTAAGCAAATAGAAGTCTCCCTCATGTTTTCGTCAATCAATTCAAAATCTGTATTTGTTTCACAAAAGCACTATAGTGTCTGTATTTAACAGTGAAAATACAACTTTTGGCTGCCAAAGGCTTTAAATTCAGAATCGACATTTAGAAATCGAAAAGTTAAAGCTAAATATCACCGAATAAAAGATGACCCCAAACTCTAGGTAATTGTTAAACACATTACGGTTTTGTTTTTACATATTGTAACTGATTTTATCTCTAAAAATCCTTTACAAAAATGCCCGAATGTCCACAATCTCAAAAGGAAAGTGATAAGGCGATTATATACATGAGGTCGCGTTGATATTGGCTCAAACATTTTGGCTCTGGTCAAATCCCAATGCGAATAATAAGATTTTTATTTTAGCTGCTTCGGAACGCTTTTGTTGCGTACCTTAAACGGCTTCAATAAAATACCCAAGTGCTCGAAACAATTCCATTGTCACTGGTTATTCGGTGAGCTTTTCCACGAAAACAAATTGATATAGTTGCAAATACATATGTGATGAAAGCTTCGTGAAGAATGTTTAGGTTTCGGGCAACAATCAGAAAATCACGGTATAATAAAGCCACATACCATTTTCTTATAAACAGATATATATTACATAGTTTTGACTTCTCTGGAATATGTTACGTATAGTATTTATTTTTACATACAGGAAACATTTTAATACCACTAATTAAAGCATATGATATGCATGTCAGAATTAATTTTTATTTGCTTTCGAATTATAAACAGATTAGATAAGGGCGGCTGCCGTGTTGTTTTAGGACGCGAGCATGATTTTGCGAAAAAATTAAACCATTTCTTTATATACCCACGGCACACAGTGAACGGAATTATAATTTTTATTATAAAGAGTGAAAAGAAGGAAGCGTGGGTGACGGAAAGAAAATAATGAAATCGATCTATGTGATTGTATTATTAATGTCATTAAACAATCCATCAATTAAACAACACCAGATTACGCTGTAAATGTCAATAAATGACGTGACAAAAATTACAAAACAAAACAAATTCCAACCAATGGCAATAGATTACTCAAATAAAAACCAAATAAATCACCAAAAATAAATTCGCAATCTGCGAAGAAGACCTGAAACACGTTTTGATTAAATTGGCACGCGTTTCACATACGAGAAAGTCTTCCTTTTCACTTCTTCTTAAACTGTAATTATTGCTTACATGGGTACATTTATATTTATGACATATTCGCGAATCCATTTACACATTGTGATAAAAGAAATTATTGTATGTACGCTGCATCCGACATGACAATGCACAAAACAATTTTCATAAATGAAGAAAATAAATGTATACCAAATCACCAAATAAATGTATGTCTAAATAAATGATACTGATGCTAGAAAAAAAGGATTGCATAAAAAAAATGTTCTTGTTAACATGGGAAAATGAGAGAAAGACGAGATTCAGCGTAATCGCAGATATTTCAAAATCGCAGATTTTACTGTATAGCATTACAGAGATTTTATAACTGTATTTTTGGGGGACTGATGCTAGCTTGTACAAAGGCTTGTAATCTTCTGGTCATGACGTCACCTCTTCTTATAAATTTGAGAGTGCATTGCCAGTGTTGGGAAACGCAGTGTGCGTTTCCAACACTGGCAATGCACTCTCCACTCAACAGCGACCACCTGCGAGATGGCCTGACGACTAGTCCAAAGTCGCGGGAATTCGCTGGATGCCGCTTCAAACCGATGGAAGTGGAAATCCCTAGAGCAGGCCTATGTTCAGCAGTGGACACCTATAGGCTGAAATGATGATGATGATGGTTGCCATATTTAAAGATTCCGAAGTTTTCTTCCTTGATATGTTTCACAATCATCAAGCTGATTAACAGCACTTAAAATTCCAATTAACAATAGGATTATTAAATGACATTCATTTTAACAATGCTATACTCTGCACTTAACGGCAAATTTTAAAACTTGTAGAGAAATAGACGCAAAGCTCAAAACCTCGCAGCTGCGACAAACCTGCCTTCTCTCTTGGATATGTACCCGATTATCTAGCTTTAGCCCTAACTTATTCCTCAAAGTTTAAAAATGACATACGTTTTACAATTTCCTAACACCAAAATAACGCAACCAGTAAAAAACCTTGGTCGATTTATTTTTATATAAGAAAGAACTATCTATCCTTTATTTGAAAATTTATTTGATAGACACTAGCACCCTTTCTTGGGGGCTTACATTAAGATATTACTGAACTAACGCAGCCACATTTGGTAGTGCATGAGTTATAATGTCTTTAGTTTGTTTGTTTAGTTTGTTTTTCTTCTACTCAATAAAGATTTCGTTATTATTTAGTTTCGTTAAGTAGTCGTTATTATTTAGTCTATTTAGTTTAGTTATTATTAAAAAAAATAAAGCAATAGAGCGCACAATCCCGACCGCGACTCGTTATAGGCGAAGCGAACGCGCCTTGCTTCTCGTGGAGCTAAGGGTTCGGCTTATCTAGCTGATTGCGGCGGTATCGGTGGTGGGAAATAGCCTCATTGTGTTTACGATGTGCACGCAGAACGTCTGGAAGCGTCTTCAGCATTCCCGCGCTTATCTGTAATTTGTGTATTAACGAGAAAGGATTTTACGACGATACGATAACAGCACACGGATTAATCTTTTTTGGAGGTCGCAATCGTGTTTTACGATATTATAGAGTTTACGATATGATAAAACATAAAAGGCTACTATATTCCAATAATCCTAATAATGGCTATAAGATTGTTACCTTAAAAGTACTAAACTTTTTTTCTCTGCACTTACTTATTATACGTATACGTACTTAACATATTTGAATCTAATTTAAGTGCCAATTTATCAGGTGCTCAGCAATACGACATTGATATTATGAACATATACGATGAATATTTTTATGCTTTTATTTTATTTATATACTCATAAAATGTGTAAATAAACTGTAGAAAAAAATTTTTTTTTGCGCAATCCGGGTAACGCACACAGACGCTCTAGGCACTAAACGATATCCTAAGCGCGAAAATCTCAATGTCATTATAACATTTTAGCACCGCTTGGCCCCATCTTTTGTAGTAGTGTCAGATTACCAAAAAATTAAATATTTCTACACTTCTTCTACCACATAAACATTTATACTCCGTGTGAGCAATATTCTTAAAAGCAATACAAAATTTTCGCTTCACCGGTAAATGTATGGGAAAGATGATGAATGAATGTTAGAAAGCCTTTAATTTCCACCGGTAGTCGCTTAGACGAACAGACAGAACTAATAACTAGCGGATTATTGGTACGTAAGCCCCGTAGTGAGTAACTATTGGGGGAATCCCTAATTTTCTGTGCCGTTGCCAAACTGAAACTCATATCTAGGATTACGTTCCTATCTTGAGATTGACAATGTCTTGGACACCCTCCATCATTTCAAACTTCGGGCCCATAGTAAATTTCGAGTATATTGAACTCGATCGGTCTCAATTATAAGTTGTTCCGTTTATATTTGTGTGGAGACTTATGGAAATCCACTCCTATTATACACCGTGGATATCCTCCCGGATTTCGTGGCTTAAATTTTGATTAAAACTTTCAACTGTTTCCAATAATCTAGTAATCTAACTCAGCAAAGCCAAGTTACCCTCGTTATCTTCGTCGCAAATCAAACTTGAAAATGTGCGGATTTAATAATTCAGTATGTGTTTGAAGTAATCAAGGCAAACCAGATTGTCAAACTGACAATTGTGTAATAAAACATCAGTAGCATTTTCATCGTCGCCTGATAAACTAAATTAAAAAATAACTCAAGTATATTGTTTACGGGTTAAGAAAACAGTGTTAGTTAGATGGATATTCAATAATGTTATACAAAGCCATGTGAAGCCTCACATACTGCTGTTCACCGAACTGTGAACGAATACCCTCTTACAACGTGAGTGCCGAGCTTTGCAATTAAATGAATAAATCTCAATGCACATGTAGGAGGAAAAAGCTTTGCTCTAAACCTTGTGAATTCATTGCGCAATCGCAAAATTTTTATCTATATTCTGTTATCTTCTTTACCTCCATTAAATGGCTTATTTTTACGTATCACGTCCAATTAGAGAATAGTTGTAACATGGACGTTATACGACTTACTAAAAAACTATATATATTTCAAATTCAATCTTTAGTCAATCAATTTAAAGAGACCTTCAAGAAGAGAGCGTACTCATTCCTAAAAGGCCGGCAACGCATTTGTAAGCCCTCGGGTGTTGCAGATGTCCATGGGCGGCGGTGATCACTTACCATCAGGTGAGACCAAAAAAAAAAAAAAAGACACTAATGTATTAGCTGTATAACTTGATACTGGTTATTAGTAAAGAGCAATGAATTTTATAGATTCTTTCTTAAGATTATTAATAACAAAAACCTCTACAATTGGGAAAGCGATAGAAATACGAAATGCTTCGTACCAGCCGAAATTTTGATGATAATGAAGAAATCCATTAAGTTAGGTTTACTACAGACTTACTCCTTCGAATCTCTATAACAAATTCACTCGTAAATGAACAAATCCACCTCTAACTACCCAATAGGAGTTAATAATGGGATCATGATTAAATCAAATGCCATAGTAATAATATTTTCTTGCGGCAAAATCGTCAACACGTAATGAACTATGCAATTAGAACTTAGATGACTCCGTGGCGTAGTTGCCAAGGTATCGGCTGCGGCGTCGGGGTTTGTGGGTTCGATTCCCACACGGAACAACTATTTGTGTGCCCCACGCATAGTTGTTTCGCATCTGGGTGTTTCTCCGCAGGAAATTTATTTTTGTAAAACGTCCTTACAACACAGGATAATGTTATCCTAAAGAAAAGGCAATGTTTTCTATCTAAACAATAAAAAAAGATCAGCAAAATTAACGTCTACTGTCTCACTGAAAATAACAGCCCATGAATCACGAAATCTTAGTAGACAAGATTAGACAGCAATGAGTCTAGGAAAAAACATAATATTACGGACGGTGTCAATGCCTCCGTTTTCTTATTATTCTCACGGATTCTCGACTTCATTAACATTCAACTTGACGCAATTCCCTATTTATACTGCATTGCATTCTTACTCAAGTAGACTAGATAATCAATGGGTTATGTCTTCAAATATATAACGCGTCCAATGCCACTGAAGTGTTGACATTTTTCAAATGCAATTTTACGAGGAATGTGTCATTTGGGACTTTTCCAAATGCGAAAATTTTAAGTTCTAGACAATTTTATGTTTTTCTCTGAACACGTATCATTTGTTGGAGATAGTACAGATTTGTAAAGATTTCATATAACAGACCTGCAAATAATCATCAACGCAAGCAGTACAGCAAGATAAGATCTTTCTCGAACGATCCTAAGGCATAGCAATTAAACTAATTTCACTTATTATTTTGAATGAACTACATAATTATAAACGATTTATTTAAATAAATACTATAAAAAGATGAAGCTAGTTTCTTTGTTTGTCCGTATGGGGTTTTCCCTGGATCGATCCTAAAAATGATACTACCAATGCGAAGCCTCATTATAAATATTCAGGACATTATTAATATTCAGGTAGATATCGCAATATTTTCAAATTAAGTCTGTAAATAGGTGTCAAAATTTGACATCACAAGATTTTGGAAGAGAAAACCATGTTAATTGTAATTAAAATATAATTAATGAAATTTAATTTCCATAAATAATTGTTGCTCTACGCGACTGGAGCAAGCTAGCTGTTTTAGAATTAAGCTGTTATAAAATTGGTTAATAAGTCCTCCTCGTAAACACGGTTGACACGAAACATACATTTCCGAAAGAGATTAAGTGACGGTGCGTTCAGTACGCACGCGAACAAATGTAGCAAAAGCACTGGCGCATAAATTGTACGTAATTGGATAAGTTTATGTGAGGCGGGGTCGTTGCGAGCACAATGGTTCTTTCCCTGAGCGAAGCATTGCGCTATCGCATACATATACGCGATAATTTGACGCATACCCACCTCGGGCGAGCTGTGAAGACGTCGCTTTTACTGAAGACATTTGTGGCTTAATAAAAAAACTCCTTGGAAAAGACCGATAAGCCAACCTTGTTATCTCCGCACATTTCATCCTCTGTACTAACAGGCTTAGGGGCGACCTTTGAATTGGATCGGTCATACAGAAAAATTCTGGACTAAATAAGTTTTGTGTGTAAATGTTCGTTGATTTACTAATATTGTGTAAACACCCTCTATGTTACCTTATAGTATTAATAGATAAAAATGTTGCCTGGAGACGAATCGAATTTATTGTGGGGTAGAAACTTAAATTTTAGGTGGAAACAAAGTTTTTATTGTTAGGATTACGAGGTTGACGTCTGAAATGTCAACGATCCGTCGATGATAGTTTGAAATGACGTATATGATGTCATTTTAAATTATTAGTGTAGTTTGAAAGAAGGTTCGAATTCCAGAACTTTATTAAAAAAGGAGCGAAATTCCGACCAAAAACGGGGCTCAGAGCGCGCTAGAAGGCAGTTCAATGGAGGAACTCGAGGAAGAAGGAACTGGAAGAAGAAAATGGAAAAGTGAAGTAAATAGTGAGTGAACAGTATAGTGGACAGTATAGTAGTGAACAGTGACGCAAAGTGACTAGTAGTTTAAAGGCGTACGCGGTGGATTTGTGCGTAACGTGTGGATCGTTGCATCAGAGGACGCGTACGTGGAGATTGGTGCGAGAGAGAGCGCACCGGCAATCGTGTCGCTGTAAGATTGGTGCGGAACGGGAGAATCGGGTAGTACTAGTAAGGACTAGAGTGGTATTGAGTGGGCACCTCTTTGTTGGCGACAATAAAGTGAACATTTAAACGACCGGTGTTTCACTCGTAACAGCATATAAATTAACTACTACCAAACTAAAGAAGATTGAGCATAAACAAAATTAAAATTTTTTATGGTAGAAGGTGGCAAGCGAGCTGGCTGTTTACCTGATTATAAGTGATAACTGCCGTCCCTGGACATTTGCAACACGCGTAGGGTCGCAGATGTGTCGCCACCTTTTAATAAAGTGGCCCAGCTACCTCACCGACCAGACGAAAAGCGGAAATATAATACATCCACGCCTTCTGTGAGGTCGGTGTACTTACCCGGACGGACCTGCCCATTTGTTCAACAGCCTAAGCTGTTGCGTGGCCCTATTACGGTTTATTGTATGTAGAATACAAAAACAATAAAACTGAAGGTATTTGAATCGGGCATATTTAAATTTTTTTAATCGTTTTAAGGTCATACATTTCATTATCAATTTATATAATTCCAAACGTTTCAATAAACTAGAATTATTATTTTATATTAATTTGAGCAACCAGATTTCATCTTTCTCAATAGTTAATTAAATAATTTAAAATGTCATCCCTTTAGAGAAGCTTTCATTAATCCTATGTCGCAAAGACGCCTTTAAAGTCGGCCCGGTATATTTACGGTCTTACGCACCTGAGATGAGTTAATATCGCGAAATTATTCGTGACCTCTACCTTCTCTGTATAATATATTGTCCTTTGTAATTGTTCGGAAAGGCCCCTCTATTATTCGATGACGTGTAAAGGTCTTGAGATTTATGGAATAAGTTGAGATAAGTGATAACAATATTACATTTGATAAAGTTCGCTAAATAATTTTTGACCTTAAAATAATTAAAATCAAAAATGTCGTGACGGACATTATCTCGAACGCTTCTTAGCAGTATCCAATTCAACTTTTCTTTTAATTTTTTGTCCAGAATATGCAACTCCATCTCAATAACTTTCCTCAAACAAGATATCGAATTATTAAGTGAGCCGGAAAACGCTTTCTATTCCTCCATTTTTTAAGCAGATACAATATTAAATTATTTATCACTCTCACAAGTGAGACAAATTTAATGACACCTCATATGTTAAAATCCGTCAAAGTGTTTAAACTGTAGAGCGTGCTTAAGTATTAGACATACATGCATACATAAGGTCATAAAACTTAAAGTTAAATTGTTATTGCATTCTTTGATATGTGACACAAGTGAAGCGAATGCAAAAAGCCAGGGCAAAATAACTGATGATTCATGTATTTTTTCATACTTATTTTATTTCTGAATTATTTCACCAAATACATAGCATGGAAATTAGAACAGCCTCCATAAACACTCAAGTTGGACGAGTTCAGATTCCATCAATATTAATGGAACATTATTATCAAGTTGGAATAAAATAACCTAGCCGTGGAAATTTCCACCAAAAACAAAGTGTTTAAATTATTTTGGCATGTTATTCAGCATCATCGTCAAAGATTCGAATACCAGTATATATAGACATATAAACATGTGTCCATATTACCAATTTTGTAAAAAAATTAAATAGTCTATTTCGTTCTGAATGTAAGAATCAACACAATATTTCAGTGAATTGGCGACTTACTTACATACCTAACTACTTTGCTCGATTGTCTGTTAGGGAAAAATTGCCTAAATAGTTCTATTTCTTGCTAATAAAGGTACCACCAAACGGGTCTGGCCGTTTCATACATGATATGGAACAACCAGAGAGGCAGACAGCCATACATTTGTTTATTTTTTTATTCTTTATTGCAATTACCTTGAACAAGGATTATAATGAGCGAACTTAATGCCTTTTGACATCCTCTCCCAGTCAAACCGGGGCTTGGTGTGAAATCATGGTAGGTACAATTACTATATTAATCATATGTATGTATTGATAATATACAATATAAACATATAAAAAAATTGTTAACATAACACATAATAAAGACATATAGATATAGCATCTATCTAGTGATTTGGTCTCATTGATATGCAAATAACTGTATGGAATTATGGGCAATCTTTATATCGACATCACATGACACATTTTAATATTTATTTGTATAGATAATGGTAATATTTCGAAGTCTGTCGAAGCAATTTATAAAGCGATTACTCCAGTATACCGTCACAGTCTAACAATGATCAATACAGCTCGATAAGAGAAATAAATTGAGCTGCCTCCACCTCCCACGGATGAAGATACTAAAAAAAACTGAAGGATTAATCCTTCATAATCTTATTACCCTTAACAAAAATAACATTGAGGTTATAATTTTTTATTTTTGAACAGTTCTTACAAATTTTAGTGTTTAAGCCAAGGTCAACGTTTTCCATAAAATGAATACTAATTTAAACAAAAACACTGATAAAACTCTCCTATATTAGTCCCCTCTGAACTTTGGTCGGACTCATTTCGCAACTTTAGGCTATAAAAGTTAAAGGGCACATTACGGCAAGTAATAAGCGAACAACGAACCTTCTAAATTGGGTCGAATAGAGCAAGCCTGATCTATGAACGATCAGTATTAGTTTAGATAAAGAAATAGCCACCTATACGAACATTCTCTTAATATTTATTAATATTTTTATTTAAAAAAGGGTTCTGCCAATGTGTAATGTTGTTAATAAAATTAAAGGCTGAATTATATTTTATTTATTATAACTGTGGCTAATAAAGTTTTAATTTTATTAAAAAAAACTGAATAATTGATAAATCCTACCCCTTTTTTGCCTCACAGCGGTTGAATGTTGTAGATACAGCAGCTAAAGCTTTTACGAATAGACGCGAGATTTTTTTTATTTCATGGGGTGTAAACCCAGCAGGCAGCTCATGTGATTGGAAACGACGATAATCGCCCATTGTTGTCACTCACAAACTCACAATATGTATTACCAACAACTTCTAATACGCCTCCGATCACCCCATTGACCACAAGAGGTACACATACTTCTGCTTGATGTCAAAGATTTCAAGTAATACCAATATGACAACCTCCAATACTTTTAAAAACCACACGACACCATATATATTCACACATTAATCTTAAAACATTGTTTAATAAATTAGATCTCTGGTTATCTCATACGCAATACATCAGTAAGCGACTGACCTTTCAGCCAAATAGATGAAATAAAAAAAATACTGTCCTTTTTTAAAATTCAAAGTCATTCATCCGTGTAATGGATTGCAATTACTATTATTTGTATGCTAATCCCATGTAACATGATTGAAGAAGTATTATAAATGCTGGTATGTCAAATTATTCATGCCTTTTTTATTAACCTTAGCATCGTTTACATAATAACAGACTCGTTTTACTTAATTGGCAAAATTTGAACTTTAACATCAGCAAAAGTTCATAATGGTTTGAAACACAATTTAATTATAAATTATTTAAATTCTTATAATTTAAGGCTCAAGCAAGTTATTTACGAATCAGTTCCCGTACTTACGCAAATAGTCAATACACAACGACCTATTGCATATACGAGTATATAGTTATTTATTTAGACAACATACGAACGACTAGCTTTTTTCTCTATTTCGAAAATTAAAATCTAATTTAAAATCTCAATATTTTTTATGATCAATCCCAGATAATTTTAAGATCTTCTCGATGCTTATAACAAGTGTATGATAAATAAACATAAATGACGTCTTAATCACAACAATGCAATGGTAGGAATTCGTAATAAATACTGTTTGTTAATTTCGTCTAAATTTTGAAAAATTTTGCCTATACGAATATGTATTAAGATGATGTTTATATGTAACAGTATTTACACAGTTTCCTACGAAAACCTGATGTGTCATAAATTGGAAGAGCTTACAAAAATAATGACATAGAAGATACATTCTATCTCGTTAAATTTAACTTAGCGAGAAAATAAAGTCAACTGACGTGTTGGTTCACGCAAACCGTGTAGGGTCAGGCTCGTCCGGGGAATTAGCACGGTTTCACAGAATACTGGCGTGAAGTGGAAGTATTAATAGTTTCTTCGTCTATTTTTAATGTTTGGCAACGCATTTACAATCCAATGTTGTAGATAACAAAATTCAAATTAAAATTCAAAATTTATTCATATAGACTTTATTTATTCTTATCTCTTCTTGAGAAGTCTTAACTTTGACGCAGAGGTCAATCGGCGAATCCAACTCGGATGGGCAGCGTTCGGGAAACTACGGCAAATCTTCTCGTCAAATATACCTCAATGTTTGAAGACTAAAGTCTTCAATCAATGTGTGTTGCCAGTGGTGACCTACGGAACCGAGACGTGGTCCTTCACTGCTGGCCGTATGAGGAAGCTCAAAGTCGCTCAGCGAGCTATGGAGCGGGCTATGCTCGGTATTTCTCTGCGTGATAGAGTTCGTAACGAAGACATCCGCAGTAGAACTAAGGTGACCGACATAGCTCAGAGGATTAGCAAGCTGAAGTGGCGATGGGCCGGTCATATATCTCGTAGAACCGATAACCATTGGGGAAGAAAGGTTCTCGAGTGGCAGCCTCGTACTGGCCATCACAGTATGGGACGACCCCCCACTAGATGGAGTGACGACCTGTGCAAATGTGCGGGAAGTCGATGGATGCAGGTGGCTCAGGATCGTACTTCGTGGCAGTCTATGGGGGAGGCCTATGTTCAGCAGTGGACTCAAACAGGCTGAAATGATGATGATGATGATGATTATGAAACGTCAAAATTGAACATAAAAATTAATACGTTCATAAGTAAGTTACCACCGGTTCGGAAAGCAGTTTCTGTTGAGAAGAAACCGGCAAGAATCTCAAAAGTTGCTCTCTTTTAAAACGATTAGTTTACAATATAATAGAACAGGTATAAAGACTTATTTTAGCCTTCGTGAGTTTCAACCGTATTAACCCAACACATTGGCATCGTCAAGATATTCCGCAATGGTATAATATGCCTTAGCCATAATTTCACTTTTAATTTTGCGTTTAAATTGATCAAGTGGCAGACTTAATATCGATTAAGGGATTTTATTATACATGCGAACACTTTGCTCCATGAACGACCTATTTTTTGTAGACGAAACAAAGGCGTAGTTAATTTGTCCTTATTTCTTTTTTTGTTTTTAATTTTTGTCTGTCACTATTCTTTAGGTAACAATTAAGATTATGTCTAACATACAATGGGCGGAGGTAATTATTTAACATAAGGTAAACCGCCTGCTCGCTTGCTAATTTTTCACATAAAAAAACAAAGATCTAAAATGAAGACTAACAATGCCCCAGACTAAATCCCTCATATTTACAACATAACATAATCGCTATCTATTCCTGAGTATGCATATACGTAAGAACACACTCTTAACGGTCTATACGACGTAGCGTCATGAATTTATCAATTACTGTACAGAACAGTATCGCAAGTTTATTCAATAACTGTAGCAGGCTCAGTTAAACTTTCCTTATTCGCGACAGGTACTAAGCGACTTCGTAAAGTAACTTTGATTCTGTTATTAAACTTGTGTAACTCTGTTTATAGTAATACTGCCCAAATGACTTGTAATAACATTTGCGAAGTCTACGAAACAACAACGGATAAATTAGTACATTGATATATAGCGTCTTTATTGGAATATTAATACTGTGATTTTTATTACATAGTATCTACGAAATAAAAATAAAAAAGCATTGGCAATAGAAAATTAAGCAAATACTTAACTTCTTTGAAACGGATTATCTTTATATATATAATTCCACTGTTACTGAACTACTCCTAAAACGATTTTAATAATCCAAGAATGGTTTAATAGATTCACAATTTTCTTTAAGTTACCGATTTAAGTCGTGTGTACAAGACAACGTGTGCCCGGTCCGCTAGTAAATATATAATATTCATCGAACAACTTAAACGTGTTGAAAATATTTTAAATATTTTCACCGATTAAACTTCGGGTGACATAGTATATAACTTCATTTTATACAATAATTTTATGATATATTGAATGTTGTAATGGGTTACACGGTAAACCTAAAAAGTAAAATAAAATAAATTTATACTTTTTTCTTTTCATTATGAAGCGTATAGAATTTACATTATATTGGATTTATCCTTCATCAATGAAGAAAAACATTGTGAGGATCTTGCATATTTCAAAACATAAAAAATATTTCGAAGATTTGTGAATACTGTCAATCGACGTCGGACCATCCTATACCCTCTTACTAAATAGTAATCACAAGTTTTACCTATTATTTACTGCTGGAATATTCAAATGTAAATATTCGTCTAGCGTCTCGTTACAAAATAAACAAGTCATAATTACACTTCATGCACCTGATTCTTAAATTATAAGTAATCGATTGTGTCCAACCTTGTTTCTGTTAAGAAACAACTTCATAAAAGCCGACCGATTACGTAACTCCATGCGATCATGTTTCGTAGGAATTAATGCATAATAAACACAATCTGCTCCAATTTTTTTCTTTCAGTACGTTCATCGCGTGTTGATTGTGATTTTACTATTGCGAATTGCATAAATACTTTTAGGTCGGCTAGAATAGCTATGTAGGCTGTGCTGCCCCACATCGAAATGTACTTTCGAAGCAGGTGTCGACACCAATAGGTTGCGGTTGGAGTCGACCGATAGACCACTTTACAACGGCCGTGTGCATGCCCTTTACCTTTATTTAATGAAAAGTAAATATAATAATCTTTTAGCCTACTGCGGCCACGATAACAGTTTCTCCTGCTGCACGAATGACCAGGTTCGTAAAGGGAAGTACCATGGCCTCACAGAAGACAATTGTGATGTAAAAGTACTTTTAACTTTCCTCTAGTGAATAAGGTATCTGAAGCCCACTTTTCAAAAGGCTGGCAGCAAACCTGCAGCCTCAAAGGTAGTGAGTGATGTCCATGGACGGATGAATTCCTTAACATCAGGTAAATCTCTTGCTCGCTTGTGACGCTCTTATAACAATCCGGAATTATTTTTACTCAACGTTATACTAACTCTCAAACTAGAAAAATTTTGAAATTGCTATTAGGTACTCAAAGATACTTCCTTTTTAAATAAATACTTAATCTGAATATATTAACACGCATATACTAGATAAATCCTATATATAAGTAGTTGCGGTTGAACCCACATCCGCTTTCGCTAGAAACAGGGTTACTATCTTCTTCGCCTATCGGGTCTTCAAGTGTAGGAGCGTTTTCATCTTGGTCGTATTTTATACGCCTCGAAATGACAAATTTCTACCGCTATCAATCAGACCCAACATCGTAATCCCTTAAGAGACCCTGAAAGCTAACACATCCTTATGTAACAACGTTAAATGCAACGTAACTTTCAATTTAACCTTGTTCTCATTTACATAAACCGGTTCAATGACTAAATCAAGTCCAATGGTGAAAGTTGTTTACAAATCTAAATGCGCTTTAATAAATAAATATAAAACCTTATATCAACATCGTCTCCAAACCAGTAAGTCACCAGTGTGACCATAATCTTATCGCATAGGAAAGTGGCTTGGTTGCATTTTAGGTTGTACTTTTCACTCTCAAAAGCGCTTTCACTGCTTAAAACCGCCCGCCGCGGCATCTTTAAGTGGGGACATAAATTTACTTAATACTCGGTATTAAATTTATTCGAAATTCGAATAAAATATGAATTTATAGGCGTGTTCAAAATTCTGCTTAATTAATGATGTCGTAAGCCGAAGTTTCCTCGTTTCGAGACGTTTTAAAGACCAAGCGATCTCAAAATGGATTTGACGTTACGAGATTCCTTATAATAAATGTTTATTAACTTTAGTCAATAAAACATTGAAATAGACTTTTTGTTCTCATCTCTTGATAGACCTTTCGAAGAAAACCCACTACTTGCATTACGTACATTTTGCTATTTTTAGATCAGTTGTAAATGAATTAAAGCTTCGTATATTATATCTACTATATGTTCTCGTTATGGTATCAACCTGTGTGTAAAATGTCTAAATCAACCTATTAACTATTGAACTGGCTTGTGATTTACTATTATATTGCCTCATTATAAATGAGGTGTATATTGGTCAAATAACTCAATTAATGGTAGTTTCAAATCTGTCGTTTTGCTAATAAAAATATAACAATAAAAATAAAAACAAAACGGCACTATTGAACCACCCCAATCTCTGCTTACTTATATAGGAATATTAACGCAAGATGAGTCGGAAAGCTCTGAAAGCTTTCTACCAAAGTAGGCCGGGCTAATGTTTTGTCCATTATGAACTCTCTGCCCCGTAGCGGCGGATAAAGAGAAAAATACAAATTAAATCCGGCAACGGTAACTGCGTCCATCACTTTCTTTTATATATCTAAGAATAGCGTTAAGGATTCGAGCGTAAAATTAATGCACATGAAACTTATTTTTTTTAAAAAAGGGTGGGTAGTCAAACGAGAGTTTAAGTTAAAGAAGCTTTTCGCCAATCCATTGGCCGCCCTCACGTGATAAACGCGTTAAAAAACGATTAAGGGGTCTCATGCGACTGGGCCTAAAACGCATCCAATCATAGTGTTTCGACCCGATTTCGCTCAATTACCAGGATCAAGGAGAAGTAATGAAATGAGAATAACCATTATCTCATCTGTTCTCCCCGGCCGTCAACAACGGCCCCGTAAAATAGAGTATTAAAAGACTGCTGCGGAGTAGCACACAATTGATGCAGGTGATTAATTTGGATGGCGTCCCCTATGTGAAGGTGATTTTCTTTATATCACTATATGTAACCCTATGGAAATGCTAACAATAATCAAAGAATAGGAAACGCGTTACATAATTGAGTCGTTTCTTGACGTGCAGAATAATAAACAACAAGCTCCAACTATGCATCGCGCTCCGGCTTTCCCGGAACGCGCCTACGACAAACTTGTAACAAGTTACGTATAAACGGGCGTGGAAAGCTGTTTTAGTTGCACGTCATGCATTCTAGAACTTTCGACGGTTATGGAAGTGCAAATAGGTATTGGATCGAACACGGTTTTCGGTGTTATTAAAGTCCGATCATGCTGCCCACCATACACGATCTGATCGGCGGAACACACGCCACCATTGCACTCAATCGAATGGCCGGCAGCCCAATCGAAACTTTTGATTAAAATCAAGCAAACCAAGAGCACAGCGCACTGATTCCGGCTGAATGCGGATATCTTTATTTGAGTTCCGTTATATTCGAATTGGGAAGCTTGATGTTTATACAATCGATTAACCGTGCAGAGCAGAGAGAGTTAACCCATCACTCGCTCTATTTCTAAACTTTCTTAACTCACTACTAAAAAAACTTACTGTCATTAAACGCATAACATTGTTTCGTGTAAAGGAAGAAATAAATGTTTATAATTTGTTTTTCCCAATTAAATTGATTTAAATTTTATAAAGGAGATTATTGCCTAAATTAACTATAGCAACAGGGTATCTTATTACAGCAACTGAAAGGAAAAAGTAAATGGCAAATAAATATTGACATTCCACACAGCACGATCAGGAAGTTTGCAAAACTTTTCCTGTTTATTTATTATGTGATTCAAAGAAGAAACGTAATATTTTCTATCGAGCTAATAATGTCGACAGCTATTTCATTCCCATTTTAATTATATCGGGAAGGGATCCTCCTGTATATATATACACGCCTTCGTTTATTAATATTCATTGCTCATTGTACGACGAAAAGAAATCTAATTATACGCATCGAGTAAAAAAGGTACGAGGTTAAGGGTTGCGACGATGAAATAACATATGCAAAAATGATTTAAATACACACCCCAATCCTTTTATGGAACGAGAGCTCTTAGGGGTTAATCAGATTATTACAAGGGTGAGGGAGCGGAAACAGTCAAGCCAAGCAGTAAAGTCAACTTGGTTGACATTGATGTCACCTTAACGTCAATCACGATAGAAATTTATGTTACGTGCAATATTAAGAATAAAATGTCAAATAAGAACATTCTAATTTATGTGAACACAGATACAGTTTCTCTCGTAACATATGGATACACGATCACACGTGTTGAACTTTGTCGCGTTCGATGGAACATTCTCGTAGGTTCGAATTCAAGATTTTCTAAGTGTAGGGCTATTGGACGTTTGTCTTAATATGTGCTGGTGTTCGTGGAGCGGAGTAATTAATTAAAATCACAGGACAAGTTACAAGCGTGTATTTGGCCCGGGATCGCCGGAGCGGAAGAGGAAGAGTTACAATAACGTTGCCATATGCTATGTATAAAATTAATATTAGTGACATTTAGTGTCGCTATAGTTGCAACACTAAGCCTACTGCGACTTAAATGCATTTGAGTCCAAATTTTATTTGTAATGCAACTAACGCCAGTACATGGCGATTTGCAGGTACTCTTACCACAAAGATATTCAGTGGTTAAATTCATCAATTCCTAAAACAGATAGAGGAGGTTCATGCTCTCTCGACGCTGCGCCAGGCTGCGATGCGGAAATTCCATTAACGACCACGAATTTGTGAGCTTCCAGCGATTTTAGATCGTGCCGATTTAAAGCACAAATTAGTACCGGCCATATCATTAATGAAGCACTTTCGAAATTCGACCTGCGACCACGGTTTAGGCTGAACCTGCGTGTAATTTGTATTTGTGTAACTCTCAGTGTAATGAGAATACACTACACAGTACACAGCTTTGAGCTGAGTAAGTTGACATTAACAAAATGATTTGAGTATTCCGTTAAATACACCATATCAAATTTAATGAAAGGTAAATAATCAGTTTATAAACAATTGAAAGGGTTATATCTTTTTCATTATGAAGCTTAAGGGCAAGATAATTACCCCCAAACTTAAACAGCAATATAATCGAGACCATATTAGGAAATAAAACCTCAAACGAACCGTGTTTGATCTTGTTTCATTCGTTGCGTTCTTCATGCTTATCGAGGAATTTAGAAACACCTGTGGAAGTTATTCTTGCCGGCTCTGCGGTCCATAAATGCAAGTGAAAGGCAACCGACCAGTGACTTGGTAACTATGTCGTTGCATCGGTATAGTCACTTTTGCTTATAACCCTCCGTTAGAAGCGTAGTAAAAAGCACCCGATTCATTGAAGGCGTGTCGGCTCAACTATATGTCTGTGTTAAAGAAATAAATTGGATTGAACAGATTTGTACTTACAAAGAGGAGGTGCTAATACACCCTCACATTACTATTTTTGATTTTAGAAGGGGATCTTACGGGTTCTTATCGTGAGAATTTCAGCAAACGCTTTTAATAGACTCTTCGCATCAACGTTTCTTAGGTTCATATTTTAAGTTTACGCTATCATTTTGTTCAAACGACCCATTACTTTGAATTATACGTAACAACAGTCCAGACTTGTAGACGTGAAAGTATTTTTAGAGTATAGATTTGTATTAGTTAACGCCTAACGGAATTTGCTGAGACTTTCTCGTTGCATAACACTAAAGAGAGACAAAATCCATTGATCACGAGTATCGAGCGAATTAGAAAGCGCTATTGCAGCCATACGTAAGTACATGTTTTGTGACTAATGCGACATTAAAAAATGATACGCTGTGAATAAATTGAAACCTTTAATGGTACCTTATCTATTGTAACTGCGATTTGCAAGATCGAAGTGATTCGAAGATCGGAACGATGTCATCATGCATATATTCGTCAATGAACTATCAATAGAACGGACTGAGAAACGCTATAGCGGCCATGACCCCAGCTCGGAATTGTTGTGAGGTTGCAGAGGGTCATTAAGTCAAGTATAAGCTGGGAATTTACATATTGTACGCTATTCTTCTGACCGTGCGGGCTGCTTTACGAGATGATTTACATAACTCGCCCCGACTCATTATACTAAGCTGAGCCGTTGTGCACACACGGACAATGTTATTTAACTGGGCGGCAAAACATATTTTATTCTCCTTAAATCAAGGCAACAAATAGTTAGCCCTAATACTTTGTCTCCACTCTCCGCGTAAACACCTGAAATGTTTTGCACAAATAAAGTTATTTAGAGAGATCTTATTACAAAGGTTTCATTAATATGGAAATTGATTAGAAGTTTAGTTTTATAATGACTATATGAAGAGAAAAAAAGTCTAACGTCGTTAGATTCCGCGATACGCCATACGGGTCAATATAAATTTTTAGTATTTATTAAAGATAATTAAAGTTTAACACCTAGATAGCTATCAATCAACTTTTATTGCACTATTCTTTGAAATGACCTACTGAGAAATTGCAACAATATTTTAAATTGCTCATATAACATTCATAATTATATTCATAACATAATTTAATGTACACTAAGTACTTTAACGGGAAAAAATTATGGCATATACAGATTTGAAATGGGATCGAATAATCATAACTATAAGAGTTCTAAAGATTTTACCTTGATCCTAATATTTTAACTATTACTGAACTTGAATATTAACAACTATTATAACGACAAGCAGCACTAGTTGTTATATCACCGTCCGGGAACGCAGCCGAAATCCAAGTGACTACTGCTCCATGCGACCATGTGTCCCTTGGCTCGAGTAGATAATGTCTTATCCGGTATACAGTGTTGCCAGCGCCAACATAATATTGCATATAAATGAATTTTAAAATCCATGTAGGCTTCAGTCTATTGTTTACTTGACCGTAACAACCAATTTAACAAGTACTTCAATTGAGTTGAATATTGATAATACACTCCGAGTGACGTGAAATAACGTTGTCGCACCGGTTTAACTATTTAGGTCCAATTTTCGTTCGGGAACAAATATAAAACAAAAAATTATACTAAAAACATACTGCTCTGTCATACATAATAAGGACACTTTTAATGCGTTCTTAGAAATCCTGACACGAATAGCAAAAGCGCACAAGGATGAGATGAATATGTCGTAGAAATAAAAGAACACATTCAGAGAAACGCGAGAAGTGTCTCCTGCAGATCACATTTCATAAACCAGTATGTGTAAACTTGAAAAAGTAGGGTACCTATATTTAAAAATGTGCAGATGTACACTGTGTCGGCGCGAAAATGAAGAGATGTCGAAAGATGTGTTAATTGCATTTCTCAAGCTTATGTCAGATAAGATAACTAGTGTGCACTCCCTATGAATAAAACAATTAATCTCTCGTCTCTCATATTACTGCCACGCATAATATTATAAATAAACAGCTAATACACAAGCCCCGTTGCAATTGAGTGCTATTTGTCATCATGGCAACGGCAATTTGATTTTGATTCACATAATTCACTCGCAATACAGTAAGTTAATTAACTACGCCTGACAACCTTTCACAAGAAGCTAACGAAGTGATTTTAGCTACATATTCAGATATATAGATATGTATATCATCTTTAGCTATTCCACCTCGCACAATAACGAAAAACGCAAAGCTTTTATAGAAAGCGGTAAATTAATTGATGAAGAACTCGTATAACAAGTTTGCAGTTACAAAAAAAATTAGTTTAATAATTAACAATGATAACACATTGTTCTGAACGTTTTTTATAAAATAAGAAGTAAAGTGATTTAACTTTAAAATATATATACGTGTATGTACATTAAAACATAAAGATATAAATTTATTTTTTAATTTCCATCCAATTTGCAAACTAGAGACCTTTAGACATTTTAAATTTCACTTTCAATTTTAAGTTTGACATGAGAGTTAAACTACCTAACTATTTTAATATATACTGATATTATATATACCGATATAGCTGACTATAGTTTACAATGCGATGTTCCTATCCATATTTATAATATTTGGCCAATCCTATAATGGTGCCTTCAACATGGTAATTATAACAAAGTAAGAGCAAATTTCAATTTACTGCAATATTACGCCAAAATTCACAACAGCGTCGTGATTGTGGAACGTTGATAAGACGTGATTTTGGCAAAATCCCCAGGATATGTTCAGTATCGAAAACTCGAAGGTAGGCACGTACGTCTTCCCTTTTATATGGTAAAGATATTGTATGACAAGTATTATATTCAAAGATACGTTGATGAAGGCTTTACTAAGACCTTAAACAGTAGGATACAATATCATGTTTCAATGTCAAGGGAGCAAGGAGTAGTAATAGTTTAAGTTGTTTCCTACATTTATAAGCATGATAGACCACTTTATAGAAAAATACATTGTAACAAAAATATTTACGAACGTCTTAAAGCGAGCAATGTAGAAGCATACAAACTACAACTAGGCTGTCGTATCTTAGGATTCGTTAGTCTATTGAAGTTATGAGAATTTTTTCAACCCTAGAAAGGTTACGCAATATGCAAACTACAAGTAAAACTTACGGGTCTTTACTTTCTTCAAATCATTAAAATTATCTATGAATTATCATTCGTATACGACATAATATACATTTTGGTATGTAGGTATAGATGCTATGGATCTGGAAATTTAGATATTCACAATCTTACATGAAAACTCCACGTGATTCATATTCTGATTACTTCCTGATAGTTTTTTTTTATTACATAAAATACAATTTGCGTTTTTATAATAATAATACCGGCTACAACATTTAAGTTATGCATCACGTTGTAACGAAACCCGTTTTGAGCAAAGACGCTGTTTAGCTTTTTTTATATTTGACCGATTTCTGTAAGTGAACGTCAAGGTCGCACAAAGTAACACAAGTGTTTGGAATTCATATGAATATTTTAAACATAAAATAAATGAAACTATTTTAACAAGATTAGACAATTTGTGAAAACTCTAACAAAATGTTTACTAGTGTTTTTAAGATTGATGCAGAGAGAAAAATTATTTACTTTAATTTACCTTCAATATGTCTTCAATAACTCTTAGAAATTCTTTTCACCGTTTTAACTCGTAATGTTTCATGTTTGATGAATAATATAGCAAAGCATATGCGACAAAAGAAGGAATAATTATTTTTTTAAATACACATATACACACTATTAACACAATTACTAGTTAGTATACAGGATCTAAACTATAAATAACTCATTTTCTTTCTTTCCTTATCTCTATATTAACAGTTTAATGACGACTTATATAACATTTATATTTTTACTAGTTAAAAACAATTTAAATTAAGATACATCTTTTGGAACATTACTAGTTGCCTACATATCTAGTTATTTTTTACGTGACAAAGTGACAAACATGCTGGCGGTTCAACTGATGTTAAGTGATAATCGCCGCCCATGAACATTTCCAACACCCGTAGGGTTGCACAGATGTCAGTGCAGATGAGACAGTTCACCAGATGAAATGCAGAAGTGTAGCACTTCTACGAGTACTTCGCGCCGGACTTCTATGAGGTTGGGGTCGGTACTGACCCGGACGGACCCATTCGTGCAACGACGAACACTGTTGCGTGGCCCTACCACAGTAAAGATACAGTACGCTATTGAAAGAAATAAATATCTTATTTATGTAATCTCATATTACAGTTTATAAAGGAAACCACATAAATTATTAATATACGTATAATACATGTACTTAATAGACCACGTCAAATTTTAAAAATAAATAAGAAATAGAAAAGAATCAAGTAATTTCGCCGTCTATGTCGTTCTAAGTACAATTTTCCACACATTGAACTAATGGAAGTAAATACAAAAACAACAAACTGACGTTAGCAGCTGCTCCTGACGTTCACACTCTATATTAGAACAGTTTATTGAATCTGTGCATCCTAGTAATTTGTTTTTTACTAAGTTTCACTTGAATTAAATAAGAATTAACTGTTCACCAGATGTTTTAATAAATAGCTTCTTTATTTGTATAAAAGTTATCAAATAAAACCAGATTGACAAGAGAAACTAGTCATCACAGTAATGAATATGTGAAAAGTAATAACGTAATAAAGTATTGTAACAAAAATTTTAACGTAACAATACATTGATAACACTACTAGTTTTCAATCTATTATTGCATTCAAATTTCCTTTACCGTTAATTAAAAAAATTAAATAAATGTCAAATTTTCCGTCCAAAAAGTTTCCTTTTTTATCAAAATAGCTTCTTATATTTATGCTAATACTACGCATTATTGAATGATACTATTTTACGGGGCGGGCATTTTAAATTTAAATTCCGGACGATTCGAATATTTTACAATATACACGGTACAATGCGTACTTTCAATATTAAAATTATTTTTTTTAAACATTTATCGCAAAAATTTAAGAAATGAAATTGTTTTATGTTACTTGCATCAGAATCTTGTCAGTAACGTTTTAATCTTGTCAGTAACGTTTTACAAATTCTCCACCGCTTTAAAATCGCCTACAGTATTGTGTAATCGTTTACAATTAAGTCGGGGAGATGTGTGGCGTCTCGAGCGCGCCGTCGCGTCCGATCTCCGTAACGGTATCCGTGAAATTCCGGCGCGTCCACTAACGGTCCCGCTGTCCCCTCAGAAAGCCTGTCACCACATCTCGAAAGCAGCTAGTAGGCCGGCGGCCGAACGCGCAAAAAAACTAATCAAACGTAGACAATCGACGGAACAATGCACGTGGATGATATCTTTTTGGGTCGACAGTCTGTGGTATAATGTACCACGTCGCAGTGCAATTGGTGTCAGAATGTCGCGCAGAACGCAAAGCGACGCCCGACTTGAAGCTTGACCAAACAGGTTCCTTTTTGTGCAGCATTTTTGTTAATACTTGAGAAAAGTGAATTAGGTTTATTTTTCTTTTTAGAAAAATTAAATGTCCATGGTCGGCGGTTATAACTTATGGTAAGGGACCTTAGGGGGCGTCCATAAGTTACGTGAGGTGTTTTTTTTAATTTAGTGTAATGAATTAGTGAATGATCTTAATCGTACTACGCGATTATGCTCAAGATTAAATCTTAAGCATGTACAATCTGGATTAAATGGACCAAAATAGTATATTTTTTTTTGTTTCAATCAGAAAAAAATTGCGTGATATTTGCCGAGACCCCCCCTCACTCCAACGTAAGATTAGATGAGATTTGACTCGACCCCCTCCCCCCCTTAAACACCGTAATTTATGGACGCCCCCTTACGATAACATTATCCTGTGTTATTTATATATTATATATAGGACGTTTTACAAACATGAATTAATCTTAGTTAATTTTTCACCCCAATGAGATAGTGAAACCGTACTTGATCAAATCTATTAATATCTTTCAAAAATCAACTGCTGACTTTATAATCAAAATTATATTAATGAGTTAAATTTCTGTGGTGGGACTTAATAATTAACATAGTCATAAAAATACTGGCACATACAGTGTGTACTTTAGATTTTTTATATATAAATAAATTATCAGATCAATGGTGGGATCTTTTACTCAAATTGTCACAAAATTCGTTAAATGAAAATCTTGGTGAAAATTCCTGTTCACACCCATGACACTATTATATTTTTTAAAATTGTAGTGTGCTAGTATGGAAGGAAGTAAATATAAAGTGTGTGTTAGATTCCGTTTCAGGTTCACACCTATATAAGCACTTAGCTACGCACAAAACTAGCTTAATTATAATAACCTATTCAAAACCAAAGCAAAAAAAGCGTGTTAGAAACAAATCAAAACTAAAAAAAACCAGTAAAGATAACATCGGCAATAAAAATTTAGAACGTCGTTTCCTAATACAATTCTTTTAATCGCTCGCGTGTACGTTAGAACACATGTTTTTTTTTTTCAATTGCAAAAGGTTTATGAATAATAATAGATGGTATTTCATAAAAATGGGCAGCGAAGTGCGCTTAGAGTTTGCGCGATTAGCCAACAGCGTTTCGAAACCGTCGTGGCTGGGCACGATTATCAATAAGAAAATCCACGTAAAAATCGCAAGTGCGGGCGATAATCGACTCTCGGTCGGTTAACGTGCCTCCTAGAACGCAAGTCCGCGTCGACTGTGCTTAATACATAATATTTGTTACGAACTTGTGGCGAATCGCCGCCGAATCCGCACGGTGTTACAGCACCGTTTGACCGATTGGAAATGGCGAAAGGAAATCGGTCTTACTCAAGGGTATTCAATAAAAAGTATTACATTTCTTCGTGAAGTAGAAGTGTTAGACTGCTGCGTTTCGTCTGGTGCGTGCATGGTACGCATCTGTAGCCCTACGGGTGTTGCTAATGTCCATGGGCGGCGGTTATCACTTAACATCAGGTGAATCGCCATCTCGCTTGCATAAAAAAAAGTATTACAGTATTAATCGGAATAAAAGACAGCTGTGTCAAGCGAAAGGGGAGAGCCTTAAGTCGGGTTCGATTCCGTTGGCGTGCACTAAAATCAAGAAAAAAAAGTTATTAAATTAAAATTTTTTGTAGATAAATGAAAAAAGCTCGGCAAGCAGTCAGCACCTACCTTTTGTGACATAATTATCCCTGTCTACCCCAATAGGCGAATGAGGTCTATTGTACGGATTGCATCGTGGTATCGAAGTTGTATGATTAGTCATTTAATTGAATATAAAGGTCAAATTCGTTACAGATATGCAAAAAATTAAGTATTTGAACCTTTGGCAACTAACTATAACTAGTAGAGCCGTGATGGCTCAGTGTCCGGGCACTTGCTTTTAATTCAATATACTCGAGCAACGTGAGTTCAAATCCCGGTGCCAGTCCCAATGAATTTGTTAATTTTAAGTGCTGACTTATCAGATCCTCAGCAGTAAAGGAAAATATCATGAGGGAACCAGCATATTTATATTATATTAAAAAAAGTTCGAAGATATGAAGAATTGCGAGGTCTGCCAATCCGCAATAAATTATCTCTTCTAACAAACTGTTTTCGTACTTCCATTTGAATTATTGCCATTTTAATAAGAATTTTTGTGTTGTTTTTAGTCTGATAAGTTTACAAGCGAGCAGGCGCTTCTCTGAAATTTAACTGATTGCCTACAGGAGTGGACATCTACAAAACTTAAAGGTTTGTAAGTGAGTTACTAACCATTTAAAACGCCTGTTTCGCCTACGAAACATCTGATACTTTCACTTCATGCTAGTGTATCCCTGGACAAGTCTGCCCACTCGTGCAACAGTGGCAGCTGTTTTGTGACCAACCCATATGTGTTCTATTCTAATTACGTAAAAACAGATTCATCTGCTCGAACAGCTAAGTATTAATTGAATCTACTACCGGTGGCTTAGTACATAATCAAAACCGCATTACTCGAGTCAAAAATCTTTAATACCTTCAATTTTAATTGGAATTCAAATTTAAATAATAATTATAGATATAAGTCCGAGATGTAAAAGGATTTAACATAAAGTTTTATTGTGTTAGATCTTTGCTACTGACATTAAGAGGCTAGAAGTTTTACTCGCTCAAAGGTTAAGCATAACCATTAAGCGAGAAAATGCACCACATTTTTGGCAACATGCCACTAGGAGCTGGGCTGAGCAATGATTTTAATTATCTTTTATAGTTTGATAGTTTTAGGTCAAACTACAACATTTAAATTTAAGAATACAAGGTTATTATTATTGTGATACAGAACATGTGATATCAGTACGCTATATTTTCCTTCATTTTTTTTTAATGTTCTACTAATACTTGCCCAAACATTAATACCATCTTAACACAGGAAACCAATACTAACTTTGAGCAACATAAAATAATTGTAATCAATGCTAATAATAATCTTTATTTGAAATCAAAACACATTTACACAATACAATCATAAAATCAAAATAGGTACTATAGAAACAAAAATAAAATTTAAAAAGTGACAGATACATTAGGAATACAATACAAATGTTTCGTCAAGGCATAATTTATTGTGGACATCACATTAGCCATGGCTTTTATCGTGAGTTTCAACCCTACAAGATTCCCAAAATCGCGAATCGAACAATGAACATGAAATGAAATTAAAAGTAAAATATAAATAACATCTGTAATAAAAACTCAAATAAACAGTAAAAGACCTCTTCGGCTCTTCGGTGATTTCACTGAAATCTGCAATTAGCCTAATAACAATTTCAAGTTTATTTAATGAGTCCATTATTCTATTACAAATGATCGATTTATACAAAGCTTTCTACTTACATAGTGGCCGTCAGTTACGTAATATTTATGTATGTCTTACAACTAAGAAGAAAGAATGGAATTCGTAAGGCGCCGGAGATTGATAGAAGGGAACTCTATCACACGGTTTCGTAACGATAAATAAAATTATCGTTGAATTTTTAACGAAATATACGCAGTTTCCTTCGTAAGTTAACTAGAAAGACTAATATATCTATATTAATAATGTATCCAAGAGATTATACACTAGAAAGTTAATTAATCACCTTATCTAAATCCAACTTAGTTTTCGAAATCTCAATCTTTATTTATTCGTAAATATTCATAATAGGTAAGCTTACATCGACTTACATAATGCATTAGAATTTAATTAAATCAAGTTATATTATTTTCATTTTATATAACTTTACATTTTGTATAACTTAAAAGGGAAAGTTGGTTCCTGAATACTCCGAAACAGTGTAAACAGTGGCATGATTAAGACGTTCAACCCCTGTCATTAATCTCATCTATTTCGCTAGCCAAGTCACGACGTGTTTGGGGAGGACGGTGAGGGGCCAAACTAGGGGCAAAGGTTTTCCAAGGATGGGCCGTGCGACCAAATTACTCTGTGATCTGGGAATTAAAAACTCAATATTTACGCTCCTATTTCAAATTTTAATTTATTTTCATCCCGAGGCAGCCATAAATTATTATTACACGAAGCCAATTCGCTTTAAGTGAGAAGAATTTTTGAATCATAAACTGTTATTAAAGGAAAATATAATAGATTCTTAAATTATAACTAAAACTGTTGGATTTATTTTTGATTTTATATTGTGCATATGCAAAATGAAGAAATATTAATACAAATAAAACATACCTACAAATTAACAAGTGAATCGTTTTACCTAACTTTCAAAGTTTAAAAACGGACACAATTCTTTTAAAAAGTATTCCATTTTGCAATATTTGTCCATGAGCTCTTTTTCAAATAATGTCATGTAAAAGGTTCATTTTTATGGCACATGGATAAGATTTTGGAGTAGTCCGAAACAATTTTCTTCCGAGTAGAAGAACTGTAAATCACCTTTACAAATGCATTGTTCTTTTGGCGCGTCGGGTAAAATGCTATTAATATAACTATTTAAAAGCTACGAAATAAAATGGAAACAAAATAGTTACAGATTGTCATTAATATTCATGCAACAATAAATCTTAATTGAGCACTCAGCCTATGCAGATGGAAATGAGACAGCTTCCATGCCCTCAGAACAAAATTATAATTTCATTGCGTAAATGTCAACAGGTTTCTTTAATAATCCAATAAACAGGTAAATTGGGAAGGACAGTTTTAGGTCGGAAGTTATTTACCGACCCCCTAACAGCTTTTCCCTGTTTTCCCCTAAAAATTCCCCATGACGGAGGTGGACACACAAAAGTATTTTATAAGGCTACCGTAAAGCCTTTTCGCCCATAATTATTGCTGGGGACTTATGTACACAGATTTTTTCTTTGGGTGAAGATGGCAAGTGAGCTTGCAGTTTACCTAATGTTAAGTGATATCGCCGCCCACGGATAATTGCAACACTCGTAGGATTTCCAACGCGTTGCGATCTTTGCACAAAGTGGGCCCCGCTTAACTCATTCATCAGAGAAACGTAGAAACACAATATTTCAACTTCATGCCGGTCTTGTCTGAGGTCTTGATATATATCGAATGAGAAACAAAAACTATTAAAACTGGTTGTAACCTAATATAAGTCACATCAGGACGTCCAACTCCTCAATCTCGCAACCATGTGCAATGCCAATATTACAGACGCAATAAAAGTCGATTAATTAATCACATTTGACAATTAAACTATTTATCATGCCACTTAAAAAAAATCACTCTCGTTTTCACTTAACCAATATCTTTCTCCTATAGAATTTAACTGTCGATCAATTATTGACGATTGCTAGACATCAAGTATTTTCATTAAATAGCTATTCTACTTTGATTACTGTGGAAATCACTTCAGGGTTATATATTAAATCCTATCCTATCCTATATATTAAATCCTATTCTATGCCGTCTCACTTTTTTATAAATGTGATTTTATTAAATAATTGGCGAATTGTCTTTGTGCAAACACCAGGCATTTAGAATAAAATGAATCGTAAACATTCTTTTTTTTCTTCATTTGGAGAGTTTGATTACACAACACGATAAAGGCGTAAAATCTAAAGTTTTATTTTAGCACGATCATGATAATTTCAGAATAATGTCTACAATGATCTTTCTTTAGTTTGGTAAGTACGAATCTTCGCGGTTGTATCTCAAAATAATTAGCACGTTTCACCTACCCAACAAACGGTTGCTATAAGTGAAATCCGTTGTCACATCGATGGCATGTTAATAAAGATGTCAATAATTCCAAATTTAAAACTTTTTTCATCATACTTCAACTGTCTCCCAATGCCAAACAACGTATTCCATTTACATATTTTGACTTGTTAAAAGTAATTATTCCAAGTGTAAGAGGATTACAGTCTTAAATATGGCGTGTAAGGTTATTAAGGTTAATATTGTGAAAAGACACCCTACAAATACATATTTGTATAAATTCTTTTTGCTTGACTATCTATACTATGTGAGCTATATATACCATGAGAGTAGTAGAAAAGTTGCCAAACGAGCAGACGGTTCACCCGATGTTAAGTGAATACCACCGCCCATGGACATCTGCTAACTACACCCGAGGGTTTGCAGATGCGTTGACAATCTACATGCGTATGACATATTTTTAATTTTGGATACTTGCGCCCTAATTTTTATTTTTTAATGTTTCAAATTATTCATTCATTAAAATGCTATTAACGACAGCTTTACTGACCAAAAAATTGTTAGGGAATGTTAAAGTCATAAAAATGTACAGTGCATAAATTTCTGCTCCATTGGTAATAAGTATGCAAAGGGGGGGTGCCTAAGTCGCTGACCTAATGATATTTCATTTTTTACTCCCTCACTTATGAATACTTAAGACGTTGCTTCCCAAAAGCAAGAAAAAATATACATTAACTCAAAGCAATTAACATTTTTATCACGCAAATATTGAGGAAGTCGCTACTGAACCAGAAACTTCCGAACTTTATTTAAGCGTATAGTATTTACGCAAACAACTAAAAAAACTTACCGTCAATCGGGAAAAAAAACGTTGAGTTCAATAATCTGGACACAATTTCAGAGGCAAAACTGTGCCGATATCGAAACAAATCGAAATAAGTTTATAGTTCTCACTTTCAAATAAGATCGACCCACTTAGTCACTTCAAATGTCACTATTAGGCCTCAAATGTCGACGCACAATTTTATCATCACGTCGAATAAGGATATGTAAGTTTTTTTTATGTCACAGAGCATATATAATGAATACGCGGCACCCGAAACAAACTTCCCCGAAGTAGAATCCCGCGCGAATAAAGAGGCAACTCGCCCTAAACAAGCACGCCGCCCGAACGCCGAACAGCGACTGTGATAACGATACTTCTCGCGAATGAACCTACGGACCTCTACAGTCAGCGTATAAGCTCGCCTCTCTCTCGCGCGTTACACGCTTAACCTGTCGAAATGCAGGCCAACCTGGACTCTATATGTATTAACACAAACAGCAAATTCATTCAGCTGATGCGGTCCACGAATTCGCCTCGTTCGTATCGGGTAACGAGTTTACGGTACGTAAATCGTAGTACATTTGTTTTTGAGCTCGGCCACAGTAATCCAGTTCTTCGCTCCGGGGATCACAGGGAGGTTTTTTCCGAATCATTTGCCCAATAAATAGAGCCTTCTTTTTGTGCAACCTGCCGCCCGATACGTAGGGAACTCGAAATAACCGCTATGGACAAGATGCCAACTTTCTAAACTAAACCTATAAGGCCGTTCTATCGGGACGGTGAATTACGTTATTTTTATTGGAACTACTACTATGGCGGGGACGATAGTAATAAAGCATTTAGAAGATTGCGTTTCAAGCGGAGTGACGTGTAGTAATTTCGTGAAGCGTTTTTGCATAGCATGCTCGTCATATAGATAATGCCTAATACGCTTTAGTGCCTGCTCGGCGGCAATTACAAGGTTGTGGTTGAAGCCCCACAATAACAAGCAAATTGGATACTAGTCACTCAAATCGGATTATAGTTCTTTATGAGGGCTATTTTAGTTGCGTAAGAAGCTGTTCCCTAAGTAACGGAATATAAAAAAACAGGTCACTCCATCGATAGAAAATAGTAACAAAGCATGACATAATGGCATGCAATCGTGAAATAGAAAATTAAAAAAAAATAATATGACGCTTCACTATAGTAAAATGTTGACAAAATTCGCTACGAGAATTATCAAACAGAGATATCTTTCATTACCATCCAAAGAGACGTGATAAATAATAATGCAATAGAACACGTTTGAAAATTCGATATTACATCGAATAAAGTTCTGTAAAGTTATCTTATGACTATCGAAGGCCGTAAACCGTTTCTACAAGATCTCACGACTGTTGCAAAAATAGGTCAGAAATGCATGTCGTTATTATATAGGGCCACACAATCGGTTTTATTATTTTGTTATAACATCAGTTCAAATAAATGTCAAATACGTGAAAGATACGCACACATGTTTAAACAAATAAAAAGCACAACAAAACTAACTATCTTCGATCTCCATTTAATCGAATGTAATACTCCTATGTTGAATGAAGATATTTGATTTTGATTTTGAATAAATTTTTTTTTCATAAAACATTGCTCTCATTTTAGGATATCTTGTGTTCTTGTAGGTTTACACCCAGAAGCGAAACAACTATCGGTGGGTCGCACAAATAGTTGTCCTCTATGGGAATCGAATCCCACGACCCGCGACGCCGAAGCCAATACTTTAGCAACTGCGCCACGGAGCCATCGCCAATTTTAAATGCTTTTTTCAAGCACTTGGAAAACTGTTAGCTTTACCTGTACATAACTTAACATATAACTTCTTCACTAAAATTAGTAATTATCAAATGTGACTGACATAAAATGTTTTCCTAAATGAATAGTTGTTTGCGGAACGTGTTTCTCATGTTTACATTATTACGATAAATGAAAAGACAATCTTTATTGATCTAATATTTACAAGATTAAATCTATCTAAAATTACATATTATCTAATAAACCTAATCCACGCGGCATGGTGCCAAGAACGCTAGCTGCATTTCCTCGCTGAATAGTTATGCTCAACCTTTGCGCGAGAAAAGAACCAGCTCTCTTGTCACCAGCCGCGGCGTTAAGCCTAGGACATAAACTTTTAAAAAAATTTGATGTGCGGGGACCCCCACGGACCTAATGTTTCAACAGCAAATGGCACAAATACATAATCTAAACATAAAGACTCATATTTGCGCCATTTACTTACTTCAGCTGCCTCCGATGCCGCCCCGGCCCTGACCGAAGTACCCCTTAGATGAGAGGCAGCCAAAGTGTCTACACAAGTGGCGTCCCAAACAAGGGCTTTGCCTCTCTCCCAAGGGATCAATGTTAAACCGTCGGGTCTCTTACCATCGTCGCGTAAAATGCCACAGGGCTCTAAAATAGATGGAACATTGATGGAAACAAGAGCCAGCCCTACGGATGATGTCGTTCAGGGAACCGTGGCGAGAAAAACGGCCAGCACTTTTTTGACAAGAAAGCCCGTGGAGACCAAATTTGTCTACACTGACACCACAAGGGCATTGGTGTGGTTGACAAATCGGTGCCCCCAGACGGATTCCTACAGCAATGCGTAAGCTTTCATCGTCAAGTAATGTGCCCAAGTTACTTGATGGTAAAGCGTGAAGCCAATAACTCGATTCTTTAGATGAGGCTCCTAGGAAACGGGCACGCTCTAAATTACTTTCTAAAGATTGAAACGTATCTCTCTGTACTCTCCGCAACAAAGGAACATCCCACTGTTTTTGTAGGTTTACTTCCAGTGGGATATTTTCGTTGGGACAGATAGACAGCCAAGACATCCTTGCCTCCTCTGCATAGGAAAGTTCTGAATCGTGATTAAGGATGTTATTACATAAATTATTTACGCTATGCACGGAAGCAAGGAAGGCAGGTAGAGCGACACTAGAAATTTTCCTTACACCGATACCACCAAAACGAATTGGCAGCGTAGCTTGAGTCCAGCTTAATTCATAAATAATTCAAGTTACATTTATCCGATTCCCTTCTTCACTCGTTTATTACAAGAAATCTCAAGTGACACATTGATATGAGACCTGAAAGATGTAGCTTCCCACTACGCCATTCGTTTCAAACCGCTAAGCGAATTCACTTCCACTTTTAGATGACTGACGGTTATGTCACAAATACTACAACGCTATGTGCAAATTCAATGATATTTCAATAAAATATAGCGACTTGTTACCGACATGCAGTGGTATTTCAATGAAACTTTGACGTTATTCTCTATTCCTAGTCATAATGCAATATATCAAAAATATGTTGTATAATACAACAAGTTTTGACAATTTTCGCACTTCAAACAATACTACAAAGGGATTTTTATTCAAGTAAATACCATAAAATTTACTTCTTTTATAGTCTAAGTAATGTTATGGAGAAACTGACTAACAGAATTAGTCAATTTCTAATATTAAAGTTACTTAACGTATTTAATATTAGAAATTGACTTTATTAATAAAGATGTGATTTTGGTACAAATTTATGTTGTATTGTACAAAACCTTTTTTTACCCGACAGTCGAAGGAGGGTAAAGTTATTCGAGCGAATGTTTGTATGTTTTGTATGTATGTTTAACTCTTTGTCACGCTCTGCAGCCTGAACATATTGACGAATTTAAATACATGAGGTTATTAAATTGGTTTCAGTTGTGGGAAATGGGCGAATATTTAGTATTTTGCAGCAGTCCAGTTTTTTTTTGGTTCTTTGAAGAAATTAAGCTTATGTAAATAAAAATAAAATTTAAGGATTACGTGAGCGAGGACAAAACTCAGGCCTCACTCTTCTAAACCTATAAATTATTTTGATGTTATAAAAGTTTCCATTATTCTTAAGCTTTAGCTAATTTTATTTCACCGAATCCATAGTCCTCCGTTATTTATAAATCATTTTTAATTTTTACATTTCACAGACCAAAAGAAACTATCTATAAATTACATTAAATGAATAGAATACCGACTGTTTAGTACTATGACTGAAAACATAATTCCAAGTACATTAATTACAAGTACCTGGTTGACCTTTTTTATCTCACAAAAGAAGGAGTGTAAAAAAATCATCTGGACTTTTGGTTTCGGGACAGCTCGATTTCCCACCTGATCTATTATAACCTTGTCATCGTAGATGGTGGCGAAATTTACCTTCAGGTTCTAAAAATACAGTTAAACGACGATTTCAAAAATGAAACCTAGATTTGATTTATCGCCCCCGAAATCCACTGCATACATTCATGAAAATCGTTAGAGCCGTTTCAGAGATTCAGATTAAATATTATACATTATTCGTTAAGTAACTGCATCAATCACAACATCAATATCAAACATTACAAAATTTCTGAAATCGGCATCAATTTCGTTTATAAGCCCCTTTATTTGCGGCGGAAATGGAAACGGGACCACCTGATTTGTAGGTAGTAAACTCCTCCGTTTAGCAGTGATTGATTGATTGATTGATTAAGTCAAAGTCAATGTTATGCAAAATAAACAAATCTATAGTTGATATCAAATCTGTACTTGAGAAGAGCTTGTTTCTTCTTTACACATTCTCCTTTTATTTTTTTGGGGTGGATGAGCCACTGTTGGCCTTAGGTGCCTTCACAGTTCCGACAGGCTTGAGGTGAGCTCGCGCACGGGGCGCCTAGCCTGAACCTCGGCGTATAATTATTACGCGTTATGGTGACTAAGCTCTAGGGCTCCCGAGGAAACTTCGGCTCGGGCCGTCACGCTATTATTATCACCGGTTTGGGAGGCTGCCAAGCTCTTAGGGCGCTTTGGCGGGCACTCCATGGAGTGATCAGGCTTAAGGGTCCCCGAGAGGGGACCTCAGCTTGGGCTGTCACTCAGCACGCGTTTAGCATTCCGATTCGAGGGTGCCCGATAGCGCCGGACCTCGGCTCGATCGGTAGCTATTATCTGACTGAGGGAATTTCTAGATCTAACATTACTACCACTTCGGAAAGCGTTGGGGCTGGGAGAAGTAGTGGCGGAAGAAACTTCAGCAACGCTTCTATCATTAATGGGGGAAAACCTGCCATGTACGTGACGGAACCTACAATATGTGTGTTGGTGTGCTTTCGTAGTTTTTTGATCCTTTCGATGGCGATAGTCGTCTCATCGTCGGGGAAGTCGAAGAACGTGTAGCGGTCTGCGGTAATCACGGCAGAAAGTATCTAGCGGCAAGGGTCTGTAGGTGACGGCACGGCGGATTCGAAATATCGGCGCGAAGCCGACTTCAGGAATTGAGCGATGGTGGGCAACTCTAAATCGACATATAGGTCGATATTGCGTATGAACCAGTGTGCTACCGTGGCTGAGGCTTGCGGGATTTGGGAAGTTTCCAAAAGGCTAGGTGGGATGGTTTTATTGAATTTAAGGTGGAGTCCCACCGTTCGTTTCGTGAGTCCGCTATGCGTGTTATGACCTCACGCTGCAATTTACGTATCGCAGCCTGCGATTCAAATCGGTGGGATATCTATCATAGGTATAAGTGGCCGCATTCTTGCGCCTCAGCAAGTCGCGCACATCATCTGGCAGGGCCCAGCGATGGTCTTCCATCACCGGGACCTGTCTCGAGCATTGCTCAACGACGGTGTTGACGTGGTTTGTGAGAGCTCGAATTGCGGTCTCCGTGTCCTGTTTGCTGCTCAATTGGTTAGGGATTGACTCTAGTAGTGGAGGATTGGGTTCGTTGAATTTGGATTTTATTTTATGCCAGCTGATGACAGTTTTGGTTTGGGGAGCGGCTATTACTGAGGGCCCTAGCCGAAGAAGAACTGGTCGGTGATCAGAGTGAAACTCGTGTATCTCTTCCGGTTCGAATTTGGAGAGACTGATGTTTTTGACGACTGCAATATCAAGCACATTCGATGAATGTCCCTCTACATAGGAAAAGTGCGTATGTTCGACGGGGCTACGATTTCAAAGTCGAGCCTGTCAGATAGCGTCGCAAGTGCGGTGCCTCGACTGTTGGTACGTAACGAGTTCCATCGGGTGTGCTTGCTGTTGAATTCGCCAGCAAGAATGGTGGCTCCTCCTAGTGAGAAGAGAGCCTCAAAATCGGAGTGCAACACTCACATTCTCCCTAAGTGCACTATCCTATATACCTGTTGGACAAAATTAGCAAGCTATTCGAGATGATATACGCTGAGCTATACGTTGCGTTTGGATCACATTGTTGCTATACATCGCTGATCACAGAAATTGTCGTTCTAAGATTTACGAGTTGGGTCTGCAGATAGGATAAGACCGTAGGGCTATTTTATACAATGCCACGAGACAGGAAACCACTTAAGGTGAGTGTGAACCACCTATACGCCATCCGTCCTAGTGGATTGGAGGGTTGTAGCGCAGCAATCCAGAAGATGCCTTCAAACGGCATCCAGAAAATCCTTCAAACGGCAAGAACAGCGAAAAATTGTCATGACTTGGCGTTCTCGGCTCGGTGAAGAGCAACACCCGGATTAGCTCATCCTTGAAGCCTTCGTGCCGGTCTTCGATGACTGGACTCAGCGGCAAGAACGAAGACTCACCCAGACATAGACTAACACAGACAATCACAGGGCATGGATATTTTAGTCATTATCTTTGGAAATTTGGACGTTAGGTGAGCTCGAACTGCATTCACAGAGGTGGGACCCACCAAGACTCGACACCGCATACCTTGGCGGTGTGCTCAGCATTATTTTGGTAGAAGAAACATTGGGCGATTTTTAGCAAGATTGACATGATTTCTCTTTATAATCGAATTTGATTTTAAAATCTATCTTTATAATATGTAGGCTAAATTTTAGTATTTGATATAGAGTTTTGCATTGGTAGAGAACTTTCAAAAATGACACGTTACTTAAGGCATTACGTATTAGTCACTTTAGATAAACTAGCTGACCCGGCAAACGTTGTTTTGCCATATAAATTATTTGTAGGGTAGAAAAAATGTTTGGGGTGGACCACCCTTAACATTTAGGGGGGTGAAAAATAGATTTTGTCCGGTTCTCCACCCTGGACAATGTGCACACAAAATTTCACGAAAATCGGTCGAGCCGTTTCGGAGGAGTTCAATTACAAACACCATGACAAGAGAATTTTATATATTAGATTTTGTCATATATGTATATCATCACGCGACTCGTCAAAAATAAATAAAAATGAATGACGGAACGTTCGATAATCCCGTTGTTATTATGTTTTCATCGGCTTACACGTACGAAAGGAGATTTACGACAGCTGAATAATTAAAAAAAAATTGGAACCGCAAATATAATGAAAATCAAATGGACTTCCGATACATGAATTTCAGCATTCATGTTTCAATACTTCCAATCTATTATTAGTTAATCTTGCAATTTTTCTAAATAAGTCATAGATACTGCAACATTGTAATTGACCAAAAGTTAATTACTTATGACAGAACGAATACAATCCAAAAAACAAACATGAAGTATGTTAACTTAGGAACATTAATCAGTGATATTTAAAAAAGTTTATTTTTAGAATTCCGTACCTTACAAGGTAAAAAGGGACACTTATAAGATCACTCTCTTGTCCGTCTGTCAGACCGTGTGTCACCACCGAGTTACTCAGGAATGGGTGGACCTAGCAAGTGGAAATTTATACCAAATACTTCTATAGTTCCCATTAGGTGTAAAAATATCATATTCCAGAGTATACGATAAAAAGTTATGGGCAAATTTAGATTTTCGCGAAAACTTGTAAGTACCAAAATTTACCTTATTCAACTTTTTTATTTTTCGGAATTGTCCCTTTAATTGTACTGGGTCAAACTAGGTCAACCAAAAGCACCCTATATATACAGCGTGTCGTTACCATCGCGACAATATATGAACACACATATAGGGGATAACTTTTTAAAGTTGTATTAAACATTTAAATTCTTTAAACATCAATATTTACAGAGTTATTAAATTTTCCAAAACAAAGAATTATTTAAAGAAAATTAAGAATTATCAATATAAAAGCGTAACGTAAAGTTCATTTGTAAAGGTCACAAAGCATATGAATGGGTTGAATGAATTTAAAAGAGACAAAACATACTGTTAGAAGGAGAGGCTTGTAATACGACGCTGTGGCGCGAGTTGTATAGGATGTTACAAATTTTGTTTTTTACTTTGTTTGAAAAATATTTTTTTTTAATTATGTATTTTGTTTAACGTTAATATTTTTTTATGATTACTGGCAAGTAGCGTTAGACATGTGTTCATTTATTGTCGCGATGGTAACGACACGCTGTATACATAGGTTTTGGGTCGAATGCAAATGCTATTTGACGAATAAATGAGTTATCTATCACAAAGTATTTTGACTGTCATAAAGCTCACGTCTAGAAAATAAATCCAATTTATCACTCTTTTTTCATGTTTACTCACCACCGACCCCATCATATTAATAAAAAAAATAATCACCAATGGAGTGAAAAACACTCAAAAGCCTTCAAAATGAATGAACGGCAAAACCTAATCGAAAGGAATCTTCGTCCTTTAATCAATTGCGTTAAAGAATCACGCTAGGCGTCGGTGTCGGTAATTATACTTTTGTAGATTACATAGAATGATTTTCTATTTTTCTTTTTTTCTGAAGTACCGATTCATTAAGCTTCTGCTCTCGTAGAAGCTGGATATCCAGACAGCATCTGTCTGTTACAGTTAATTGGGATAGTCAAAGATAAGCCTTTTTATAGTGCCCGGCTGCAGTCCGGCTCTTAACCAAACTGCAACCAACTGTTCAGCTCTTCCGCTTGTTTTGAATAAAACCGAAACAGAAAATTGTGTATTGCAATTAAAATGTAACTTAAATTTCGCCACGCTGAAATCACATGTAAAACGTGAATCGTTCCATATATGAAAAATTTCTTCCCCTATTATATTATCATGCATGAGAAAAGTAACGTAATTCTTCACATCTATATTAATAAGGTGAATTTATAAAAACGAATTACATGAATCCATCAGCGCAGTTGCTGAGTGATAGAATTCAGTGAGTCGTAAATTCGATTCCCACACGAAACAAGTTCTGTTTTATTTATGTGAAAAGTTGCCAAGCGAGCAGAAGGTTCACCTGATGTTAAGTGAATACCGCTGCCCATGTATATCTACAACACCCGAGGGTTCCAGATGCGTTGACAACCTTTTGAAAATTGGGCTCCGACCACCTCACTCACCAGACGAAACGCGAAAGTATTGTTACGTGTTCGGGGTTCGAAGGATTTGGAGAGAAAGACCTGCTGACTCTTTTAAAGACTTTATTTACTAGGGCTAGGTCCAACACAAAGCACTAGGTCCAATCACTAAGCACTAACGATGTCCTAGATTGTAGCCAAGTCGTAGGTTTCACTGGTATCCTTTGTGTGTTCCTAACAGTATTATACTTCCACTTTACGCCGGTCTTTTGTGAGGTCGTGGTACTTACCCGGACGAGCCTGCCCATTCGTGCAACAGCCGAGGCTGCTGCGAGGCCCTACCACCGTGGGAAGTATTTGTGCGAGCTACATGTAATTGTTCTGGCTGTACTTTGAAACTGTTTGCCTTCGTTTAATTTGTCTTTACATCTCTGCAACATAGAATTATCTTATCCTACAAGCGGGTTAGTGTTTTGTGAAAAGGAAAAACTCTAATTCCGATGCTGTGTTCATGAAAACCCATATGAAACAAATTAAATTACTCGGTTTTCTTTCAAAAAGATTCTTGATATAGTGTGGCAAGTTAATTTCAACGTTGATTAATTTTAGAAGCAAACCAAACAACAAAAAACATAATATCATTAGTTGATAGACGATGGCAAGCGACTATGGTATTTTTTCGAATTTATTTTTGACTACCAAGATGACTATTGTGGAAAAGGTGGTGATCAGTGGTTTTATTGGCCAAACACATGTTACAGTTCAATTCAATACTGTCCACTTAAGAACAGTTGTTAGTTTTGGATTATTATCATGACATCAATCATAGCTTAATCCAAGATTTTACTTACGTCATTATAAGGAAAATTGATACAGTCAACGTCAGCTGATAATAAACCCCATAATCTGGCACATTTTAACGATAAAAATATCTGCAATCCCATGAAAGCCCAACCATAAATAATCACTCATAAAATTACACTGAATACTTTTCATGATATGAAAAAATTTATCTATTTAGGAATACATTATTTGTATGTGTGCAATTTTAATGAAACTTTTAAGCCGGTACATTTGGATTTGATCACTACGATTTTATATTTAATTTAAGTGGACGTAATGATTTATAAAGATAAAATACATACAGTAAAATAAAAATTAACAATGCTTATTAAGTAAACTAAATAAAAGTACATGTTGCGAAACTTTCCAATTTCAATACGCCATCCAATTTACAATTTCAATTTACACGAGCAATAAAATTTAGTTTACTATTAATAGCTTTAATATAATGATATGAAGTCAACATAAAATATTTATAAAATCAAACGTCATTTATTATCTATAAACGTAAAATCATTAAAACGTGATTCGTGTTTTAGTAGCATTTAGCTACAAAAGCACGAACTAGTGTGAGCTTTCTGGTCGAAGTTTGACGTTAAACATTTGTAAATTTTTAGTAATAGGTTCCGTGATAGCTCAACATCCGGTCGCTCGCTGTTAATTCAGTATACTCGAGCAACCACAATTCACATCCCGGTGCCAGCACCAATGAAATTGTAAAATTTGAAAAGTACTAAATTATTACGTGCTTATCTGTGAAGGAAAACATCGTGAGGAAATATGCATATTTACCCCATAATGCCGCATAACACCAATAACTAAAGTTATTTGTTGCGATTTCTTCTCCTTAGCCAATTTCATGTGCCCTTTCATTATTATCTAAACTAAACTACCGAACCGACTTTAATTGGTATTTACATGACAAAGAGAAATTAACAAACCTTTATTTTTGAGTATAACTAACTTTGCTCGATTTAATTAAAAAGGGTATGTCAGGTGCTCTGAATATAACAACGTTTTGGACCGTTAAATTTTAGGAGAAAACTTATTTATGTGTTATAGAAAATGGTTCGGTAAAGAACAAGCGTTTAAAAGTACCTTCTGAGACGATTGTTGTACTATTCCTTATTAATTTTTATATTAGAATACAAGTAATTAACTACATTACAATTAATGTAGTTAAAAAAATATTCTGAGGTTATCAATTGGTGAAAATGACAGTTTAACTCGAATTAATAAATAGTATAGCACCTTTTCCCCTCTGTTTGTTAACCGCTTTTCCTTTTTATTGTTTAATAGCCATTTACAAGCTCTAATGGATTCAATAAAATATTCCTTAATGTCTCAAAGAATGGTTTGAAACAATTTCTTCCCGACATTTGATGTAGAGTCGAAGCCTTTACCTGCCTACTCAAAATAAGTAAACTAAAGTAACAACCTATAAATTTCCCAATGCTGGGCATAGGCCTCCTCTGTACAGAGGGTATCAGGGCATAGTCCACCACGCGGCCCCACTGTGGATTGGCGGACTTCATATATTTTTGAAACATTTTTTTTGTTATTATTTCGAAAATATGCAGATTTCCTCACGATCTTTTCTTTCACCGCTGAGCACGTGATAATTTGGCACATAAAATTAACAATTTCATTGGTGCCAGCATCGGCGATCGAACTCAAGTTGCTCGAGTATCTTGAATGAAAGGCGAGCGCCCGGACACTGAGCTATCACAGCTAACACAGTTTGAAAACACAATTGGAGTAGTGGATAGCGACGCTGTCTCAGGTTTCGATTCTTACTACTGGAAAAATATTGTGTGATGCACATAATGTTTTTCTAGTGTCTGGGTGTTTATATATCTAAAATATGTCTTATCCTTTAAACGAGCAATTCTTGTATTTATATATATAATCGGAATCTCGAAAACGGCTCCAGCGATTTTCATGAAATTAAGTATGTGCGTAGATTCGGGGGCGAAAAATTGATCTAGCTAGGTTTTATTTGCCGAAAAAAAAATTTTATAATAGCTCGGTCGGTAATCGGGCGGCCCCAAAACAGACGGCCGTGGTTCGTGTCACGATCATTTACACACTCTTTTTTTTCGATTGCAGATCATTGCTTTCGTTACTTTTTATTTTTTGTTGATCCAGACGATTTTATTTTTTTCCCTTTTTTTTTAAGTTGTTTCTTTTGTGAAAAACACCACTTCATATTTTCTTATTATTAGGTCGGTAAGATCGAAAAATATTATGCATATTTCATTCGGTCCTCCAGGTACTATTTATTTACAAACGAAAAGTACGTTCAAGTATAGTACGAACGTTGCTTAGTTTGGACTAGATAATGTTGTGTAAAAATACGTCCCGATATAATTATTTATGTCCCTAAATTAACTCTATCAAAGAATAGGACTGCCCTAACTGAATCACCAAACCGTATCCCTATGGAATGTCTTCCTTCACTTCCATGCAACACAAAAACTTATAATTGATATGAACTGCAAATACAAGTTCTATAAAACTATCGCTGAAATTAAAGGATATATCCCAATTCATGTACATAAATACAATATCATAATCAAATACCCAATTTTTTTGTTGACTGCCAGTTCGCCATTTGATGAAAATTGAAAACTTTTAATTATTTCCACAGAATTGCACCAATCAATAGTTTTTAGAATACATGAAATTGCTATCATGGCGCTTTTCTTACCCGTTCCTGATAAAATAAACTACTCAGATTAGATTTCTACAGTGAAATACCTTAAAATAATTTAATAAACTTACCGTCGTAAGGTTCAGCCCAAAGTCTTTCAGTGACTACTTTCCATAACCTTTATAATATCTTAACTTTAAAAAGCTCAAAGCTGAACTGAGACGCTTCGGCAATAAAAATATAAGACGAACATGAATCAGACAAAATTTATTTCTATTTTGACTGATAGACATATTTGCTGTCGAAAATTACATTTTATGTTATGTCTCCCTTATCTTGAAGGGTCTGAAACTTATACTATACGTCTTCTCGTGTTATTACACTTGCAGAACTTGCTCACACTAATAAAACCCCTGATAGGATAACTAGTGCGATCACATAATTATATATACTCGTACTCAAATGTCATGTTATTTATAATGGATATTTGAATCATTGAGTTGCGGAGTGCAAAATAAGATTTACGTCGTACTCTCGTTTTGCATTTATGAGACCGGATAATTTAATTTAATTTTAACCTATAAATCTATGATTTTAATATTAAGTGCGTAGTAAAATTTTAATAATGAAAGATTTACATTATTGCAATTGAAAACATATTATTGTGGCTTATGTCATGCTACGAATGTACATGTCTCATAAAACCTTCCCTAGGTATTAACCTTCCACTTGATAATTTAATAAAACGTTTCAGGAACCTTTTAAGGCTGAAAATAATATTTCATAAGTTGTTATTTCTTACACACCTGACACTATTCAGTAAAAGTAATTGCATTGTATAGATTTGATAAAGTTGATGAAATTTGTTAGTCTACTACTTTTTTCCAGTATAAATAAATAAACAACATTATTTATTAACTTGTATCATTAGACAGATATACTTTATAAATTTAAATTTTGTCTATTGTTTTTGATGGTCATGTGAAACCATTTAAAGATATACCTGTGTCAACTAAAACTCGAGAACGGCTGGACCCATTTGGCTAATTTTGGTTTTGAAATATTTGTGGCAGTCCAGGGAAGGTTTAAACGATGAGGAATTATGGAAAAATTGCATAGAAAATCTAAATAGCAACAATTTAATTTTCCCATACAAACTGTTCCTGCCTGTCAAACTTTTTAGATTTCAGAAGGCACCCAGCCTTCTGGAAATTCTTTTTCAATAAATAATTTATATGGCAAAACATCGTTTGCTGGGTCAGCTAGTAATATTATAAAGAGGAAAGATTTGATTTTTTGTTTGTTTGTTGCTTTTTAACGCTATTGCGAGTAACATAGGCTTTGTTATTTTTCAAAAAAAATTGAGACTTACTTAAAATGTAACAATGTAACCCAAGGTATCAAAAAATTTTTTTGTTGGCTATAAAAGACATTGTTTTGCGTGCGCTGCAAAAACTATTAACGGTATATAAAATAGTATTCTATATGTTAATAGTACTCACTCAGTAATGGCACTACACGAGTAAAATAATTTATATTTGTATCATTCAAATCTCGGCAAAGCTCGGTTAGCTTTCACAATTTTCGCGGACGAAGTCGGGGGCTAAGTGAAAGTTATATAATATTTTATTGTTCACAGCCAACTGAATAACAACTTTATCATCTAGCAATAAGTATCAATATTTATAGTTTTTGTCAATATCTCAACATCTGTATAAAATGTTATAAGGTAAAATAGCAAGTTTCACATGAAAAGCTTAATTACAAACGTTAATGTTTGTATAACCGAAATTGAAACTGAAAACGCAAGCAAACAAGACCTCACAATTGACTATTGACTTTTCCACGTCAATAATTAGACAAAGACAACATAAAATAGACGGCGTCAGACATGTAACATAAAATATTCATCAACTAGTCGAGACACTTCAAATAAAACTGAACAGATAATTGACTAACTTAAACAGTGCGGAACAAGGAACATCGCGATATTCCACGGAGTTAAGTGGATTTATTCAAGTAATAATGAAAGCATTTAAATTGAAAATTAAACGTTTAAATTATGTTTAAAACTTTGCTATGAAAAATTATAGGAACAGTAATTACTTCCTTTACTACGTGTAATACAGAACTACTAAAGTAACAAGCATAACAAACCAAAGGCTTCAATTTCTAATGTAATCATAATATTTGCAATATTCTAAAGCGACACCGCTGGTCCTCCCAATTGTCACGTTTTGAGACTTAATAACTCTCGGTAAAACTTGGCCAAAAATCTACGAAACTTTAAAATATTTGAGTTTTTAATATCGTAAAAGTTTATATTTTTTGTCAATAGTACGAACTTGCAAAGTCCGTTGGTGGACAGTAACCAAATTAGTTTTAGAATCAAATTAATTGTAATAGCAATATGCTACAGCATAAGACAGGTCAAAATAAAATACGGAATTGTTTTTGGTTGGATCGTTTACAAGATATCTTTACAGATCCATCGGGCTTAAGGTAGCCGGGTGCCTAGCCTGAATCTCTTTTTGAGTTACTAAGCTCGAGGGCTCCAAGGAAGTTTCGACTCTGGCTGTTACTCTATTACTATTATTACTAGTTTAGAAGGCCGCCAAGCTCTTAGGTCGCTGGCGAACGCTTCATAGATTAACTACGCTCAAGGGCCCCCGAGAGGGGATCTCAACTTGGACTGTTACTCAGTGACCATTTAGCATTCCGATTCGAGGGTGCCCGAGAGGGCCAGACCTCGGCTCGATCTATAACTATTATCTGACAAGAATAATTTCAGATACCATTGCTACCACTTCGGAAATCATCCTCGATTCAACCTCTGAGCCACTTGCAGTAAAACATATCGAGCGGTGAACGTCTGTAGGTGGCGGCACCTACAACTAATGGATTGGGATGATTGGCGTCGGACTCAAATAGCAGCGCGACGCCGTCTTAAGGAATTGAGCGTAGGAGGGCAGCTCTAAATCTATGTGTAAGTCGATGTTGCGCATCAACCACGGTGCTCCCGTGGCTCTGCGAAAAAATCGATTTTGAATGACCTGAAGTCGGTGTATTCGCTTTTGGAGCAATGTGCGCCAACACCGGACTACCGTTCGCCATTTTAAGGTGAAATAATGCTTTCATCGTCTTGTTCCGAAGGGACATCTTTGACGTTTTATTAATTAATTAAGGGATAGAGGCGGCTAATTAATTAAGGGATATAGTACGAAGGCCTCTCGGTTCTTAACCCGCGCCACCTGCTGGCTGAAGCTGAGCTTAGACTCAAGGACGACAACTAAGTATTTGACTTTATTTACGCATGGTACCGGACTACCGAACTTAACAGGTCGGGGACTAAGCACCTTTTGGTGCGAGAAGTAGATGGCGGAAATTTTGGCAGGATTGATCTCGATTATCCAATGCAGGAATCAGTCATCGATTGCTTTGGCAGCGGCCTGGAGGCGTCGGACAAAGTCCGAAACAATACATCGACGTATAGAAACAGGTGACGTCAGCAAAGAGAGCAAGTCCTACATTTTGACCCGTGGCATGTCGTTTATGCAGATCGTGAGCAGGACTCCGCTCAACACCGACCCTCCACTTCCGGCACTCCGGATCGCAAGTGGAGAGAAAGCACACCCCCTCAATGCGATAGCGAAACGTCCGATCACTTTGGAAGTCTCGTAAGATGCATACGAGACGAAACTCCGTACTTCACAACATCGAGGAATAGTGCTCCGGTAGGCGTTTGATTACTTTGATTATTGAAGCTTTTCTACGTTGCAAATTTATCGCAAATGGACCAATATTGCTTTAATGCTAACATCAAAAGATGCAGTTTTCACAATCGCCTTTAATTCATCATTGTTGACCAAAGTGTCCGGACGACCACGAGGTTCAACTTTCAAGTAAAATTTATCTAGAACGGAACCGAGCAAACCAATGACGGGTTGTGCGTTAAACGGGTAAACTTTGTCGATGTTACATGCCGTTTGTGCCGCGTTGGTGCCTCAACGGAACTTACATACCATAATTACACGAATTTTTAAAGTATCCATTCAGACGAAAAATATTCAAATGTTAATTACATTTTACACAAAAATTAGTAAAAACAATTACAAGTTTTTAAAACTAAATTAATTTGTATTTAGAATTCACAGCCAATCAAACCAAACAAAAATAATTATGAAGAACGTTGCACAGAATTCAACAGTTGATATGCAGCAGTGGTCTTAATGGTTTTTAAAATAAAATAAAAATCCTCACCACCGATGCAACTGCTTGTCAATCATTGTTGATGGCGCGTGTAGAATACTATCCAATTACAAGACATATAATGGATTTATGTGATATTACATGACATGAATCTGCCAATGCAATTGTACCTTAACATGTCTCAACGCAGTATCTATGTCACGCCGAATTATTGTAATCTAATTTCACTTCTAGTTAACGACGAAGGTGAAATGAAGGAAGAAATTCTACACATTAAGCTTATATCATATTATAAATTCAAGGTCTCATCTAAAAGGTAGTTTTCCCGAGACGAATATAGGGATGGGCAAGGAAAAAAATTATCGATATATATTGTATCGACATTATAAAAAGTATCGATAATTATCGAGCGAAAAATATCGATTTTTCGCATGATTATGCGTACATATTTTCAAACCATTCAAAAAATGTAAAATAAAAGAATAGACATAAATTAAATAGTTAAAAAAAGGTTTTCAAGCGAACGATGCGTGAGAAGCATGCAAAGAGTATCTAGTAACATTAAACACGAAACCAGAGTTACGTTAAAAAATATCGAAATGGATACAAATTCGATAGTCTGAAATAAATATTGAATATTGATATATCGTCGACAAAAATATCAACGATATGTGTATATCAATAATTATATGGAAAAATATCGATATTTTTATGTATCGATATTTTTTGCCTATAGATACATATGAACATGTGTATACTAGATGAGTGATGAGACCGGCGACGGGTGGTTGAAGTTCAATTTGCTAACGGAGACCTCTTGGACCATTGACTGAATAATTAACCAACACTTAATATTAGCTGTATCTTAAAATATGCTTCTATTAAAACAGTTTTTACATGGTAACACTATCGCTTGCCAATTTTTCACACATAAAAATATTTATCACAACATAGTATAAAACAAAGTCATCCCGCTGTCTGTCTGTCCATATGTATGATTACATCTTTAAAACTACGCTACGGATCTCATTGCTGTTTTTTTCTTGATAGAGTGATTCAAGAGGAAGGTTTATATGTATAATACATTGCACCCATGAGAAGCCGGGCTGGTTAGTGTAGCCAGTGTAGATTTAGAACTAATTTTCATTTTATGTGCAGTGCTCAAGACGAAACTTAAAATTTGAAATATTGTAGATAAATGAACAAAAACTTTCGGCACTGCCGGATTCGAACCTGCGTCTTCTGAGCACGTTAACCAAGACGCAGGTTTGAATACCTATGCGCTGAAATTTTTTGTTCAGATATCTCCAAAAATTCACATTTTAAAAAACGTATGTGACGTGATAGCTCAGTTTCCGGGCTCTTGCCTTTAATTCAATACACGAGAACTCGAGCAACCTGAGTGCGATCCCCGGTGCGGGCACCAATGAAATTGTTGGGTGAAGGAAAACATCGTGAGGAAACTTTCATACATGAGGAAACATGTCTTCGAAATAATAACAAAAGAAAAAATGTTTCAAAGAAATGTGAAGTCCGTCAATAAGCAGTGGGACCGCGTGGTGGACCACGCCTTGGTACCCTCTGTATAGAGGAGGGCTTTGCCCAGAAGAGGGACATGTATAGGCTGTTACTTAACTTTTTTTAAATGTATGTACGAATACATAATTAAAATAACACAAAAATAATTAATTCAATTTTTTGTCAGATTTTTGATTTTACTCACTGGTATATTTCCGCCGATGAATAATTTAAGTTTATGCAAAAGAAATCTATAGTTATTGTTCATAACTAAGTAACTCGAACTATCATCGTTCCAATACGTATACAGTTTATCGATAACCGATTTTCAACTAACTATTGGGCAACTTTTACAACTTCAAAAATTAAAAGAATTTATTAAGATCCAGACTCTCAAAAGTTTATTAGAATATCTACAACAGCCGCATTAAACGTACAATGCATATTCTAAAGAACAATGCCCATTTTTGACCTGATTATGTACAGAAGTGAAATAAATATTAAAATTTAGCTAATTTCATTTTATAGTAATTACACTAATCACAATGTTAAAAGAAGGTCGGGAAAAAAATATTTTTTGATATTTCTTTACGCATAGTTTACTTCAAGGGTAAACATATTACCATGTATTGAACGCACCTTAGCAATCCTTTGCATAGGACGTTCCATTTTTCACACTATCTATTTGACTGTATTCAACTTTTTCTGAGTTTTGTACGTGATTTTACGTTTTAGAGAAGTGAGTAAGCACGTAATTAACAGTATTTGTATAAAAATTAAGATCAATCTTATTAGTAGTACAGATTTATTAAAAATAAAATAGTAAATTATTAATGCAGCATGTAATAAAGTTCGCACGGCTGACATAAATGGATTTTTTTTGACATTTGACAGTTCTGCGAGTGACTCATACTCATCGGTATTCGCCAGTAATTGTGAGTATGTATGTTTATTATTTTTAATCTAAAAATGTCAATCATGTCCTAATCAAACTAACAAAGCTCCTATAAATTATACCTGTGACATAATACAAACAACTGTTCAAAAGATCTATATATCCAAAATATGTATTATAAACTCAATATACGTTTTTTTTATTTCAGATTACTGAGGAAGATTACATTTGTAAATCTTGTAATGAACTCTTTATGAGAAGAGTAAACCAGGAATTAACAAGCTGTGATCTTGCTCAAGCTCCAGGATTATCTCAACCAAGTCGAAGAACACAGTTTTTGATAATCCTTCAGAAAAGCAAAGACAGATAAATGCTATTATACAAACAAGTTCACAACATCACATATTCATGTTTCTACGTTGTTAATCATTTGCCAGTATAAAACTTGATACTATTACTCTAGATTATTTCTCTTTTGTATTTTAGATGTAAATTATTTTATCTGTTATTAATTGACTGCTGCTGTAATAATTTTAACCACAAATAAATAAATATTAGATTTTTAAAAAAATATATTTTTAAGATGAATAATAATTATTGCTTTATTACTTCTTTTGTAGATATCATCATCTGATAGAATATGCCATTCATGCTAGTTGAGTTGTAAGAGTGCTGCCACACATATTAGGCATGTTGCTGAAGTTTGTGGTGTTTCTACTACTGAAGATAATTTATTTTTTATGTTTCTGAGATTAAGTTATTAGTGAACTTATACTATTTGCATTAGGTACCAAATAAGGCAAGCCAAATCCTATTATGGCGAACATATTCGCTTTCATGGATCATATAGAATAGAAATATGTAGGGACACAGGAGTTTTCTAGGAATAATCTGAGAGGAAGTGGTGACATAACACTTATAAGAGGAAAAATTAAGTCCTGGCACATTTAAAGAAAACAATATTATGTCTACATTTTAATAGAAAATAATGTGTCTGGTAGAGCTAGTACAGTCGAATACTGTTGTAATTGTTTAGTTGGTTGGCGAACCATAGGATGTTGCACTCATGTTATGACTAGTGTGGTACTTCGGATGAACTATCAAGAAAATATCTCTGTTATAGCAGAATTTCTGGATAACATAGTTAAAAGACATTTAAATGAAGATGATGATAGTTAATAAAGCATTCCACTGTAACATAGTGTTTTATTTTTTCCCCCGTTTTATTCATCAGGTATTATAATTATCGATTATTATGTATTGTAGTGCAGGCCAATGAAATGTGTAGGGCAGATAAATTATCACTTTTAACTTACGTTTTTTTTAGTAAATACTTATGTGAGCTGTTGAAACAGCAGATAATGCTCTTCACTCAATTTATAGTGGCAATAATCGAGTCTAAGCAGTGACGTAAGGGCAGTCGGTTTCTAGGAATTCACAAGTATAATAATTACAATCTTATTTTCTTTGTTCTAGGTAATTGCTATAATTATGTAAATTTGTTTAGATATTCTATATATAAAAATATACATAACATTCATAAAATCATTCTCTTCATCATTTCCTTATAAAAGTTAGGCAAAAATAAACAACCAGAAGTGTTCATTGGCGTATTCATTGAAAACCGCCAAAAAAGAAAAGAAAAAGAAGAAGAATTCACAAGTAAAAAAGAAGTTTTAGACCTTAGATAGGCTAATATTATTATTTTAGGATAAACTTGAGCGTAAATAGTTAGTTCTAGCACATTTATTTCGTTATATTAGGTAACTGCAAATCCTAACCTAAAAAGTAACATTTTTTTATAATTTTTGGACTTCGTAAACCAGCAATTGTAAAAATGACTATATGATATTAATTTACTAACTTAAAGGTAGTCTTTCTGCTATACCTTGTAACTATACATACACTTTCATTATCAGGTTTTTAAATGTATGGGAAGTGGGCATTGTTCTTTCCATATTAGGTATTTTTTTCCTTTTAATATACCTTAATTAAGCTCACAGGGCTTAAATATAAAATAATAGATGCTAGCTGCAAGTTATAAATGACGTTTGTAACCAATTTTCACTAACATAAAAGAGACGGTACAGAATATAGTTTCTTCTATCGCTGGGAACCTTTATTAAAGGGACCTCCTTTAATAAATAATAGTTTTAACAATAGTAATGCAAAATTGTTAAATAAACGATTTTATTAACCGTCGAAGAGCGTTGACGACAACACAACAGTAATGTAAAGAAAAGCTGAAAATTACTTCCACAGTGATACCGCACGAAATCCATCCTTAATTTTTCCTGTAGACTACTGCGATTCAAGCCAACAATTTTAGGTAGTTCTAGTAACAAGGCCATTTCCACCCTTCCTTACTAACTGAAATCCCTCCGGTGATAAAAATTTATCCACTGTTTTCTAAGCACATAGCTCTTTATGTACTTATAATTAAATTAATTTATAAAATTTGAATACTGGCCTCTTAGAATCGTAATGGCAATCAAACAATTAAAAAAAAATGTTTAAAAACAAAAACTATGTTGGTTTAAAGTTGACACGTCGTTAACAGAAATGGAGCTCACGAACATTTCCTTGTCATAACTTATCACAATTTTCGGCGCGGCTTATCTCAAGATAAATGTCTCAGCGAACTTCTTTCGATTTATGATGTTGAAGTACCGAGTCAAACGACGCTGGTATGTTGAGTTCCGACACGGTCGTGTGTCGCTCAGCATTCGTCTTCGTGTCTTTCTTCTGCAGGTCGACCAAGAACAGCGGTCACGCATGAAAACATCGCAGCTGTGCGAACTATTATATTAGATGACCGTCATGTGACATCAAGCAGATTCGAGCTGTTATCAGTATCGGAATGACTGCAATTCAGTCGATATTACATAATGAGCTGTGTGTAAGAAAGCTAGTTTCCCGCTGGATTCCCCACAATATATCCGAAGAGCAAAAGGCTGTAGATTGGTGCCGGAATACTCTGCAACGCTTCATAGGAGCGAAGTCAAATGCCGTTTATAATATCGTCTCAGGTGATGGATATGGATTTATTCATACGAACTTGAAAGAAAACATCAGTCAGCAGTTTGGGTCTTCGAAGACGAGGTCAAACCAACGAAAGTGGTTCGCTCCCGCAGCGTGTCAAAGAAAATGGTCTCTACGTTTGTCTCGAAAAAGGGGCATGTTGCTACAATTCCTTTACAGGGACGCAGAACGGAACGCTGAGTGGTATATAACGGTTTCTTTGCCACAAATGATGACAAAACTCCGAAATAATAACCCGAAACATCGCATCATCTTACATCACGATAATGCGAGCTCCCATACGGCTCGGAATACAAATGATTTTTGAAGCAAGAAAACGTTGAGCTGATGAGCCATCCTCTGTAAAGTCCTGACTTGAGCCCAAACGATTTCACTCACAAAGTGGTCAACCACATCAGAAAAGAAAACAAAAACTCCTTAAATTTCTTGTCTCATTTTTTGAACTGAATAGTTAGCAACCAAGCAGGCTGTCCACCTGATGTTGTTAAGTGATTACTGCCTCCCATACGGCACAATACCTGACGGTTTACAGTTCCGTTTGTCAACCATCAAAAAGTAGGCCCCGGTTACCTCACTCAAATACGTTAAGGTATGTACTAGGTCTTTAATCAAAATTTACATGGACAATAAAGTAAAAGTAAAACAATTAAGTTTCTACGATTAAGTACATAGGCAGATAAGGTACCTAATACTGCCAACAGATACACTATTCAGGTAAAACAACATCATTTTTTGACAGCTTAAAATTTAGTTTAATATAACTTTTTTGTAACTCAATAAGTTACTGGTTTTCAATAAAATTTCTTAACGCATTGAATTATGTTTTATTATAATTCACAATGTTCTGAACACTGTCAACAATAGGATTTCCAAATAAAATTCGTGTAAATAAAATATTTATTAAAAAAAAATAAAAAACGGTACATGAATAAATTTCAATTAATATAAAACTATGAACCAATTATAATTTATACAATTTATTATGGGTATTTAAACAAAGTTGTGTGGACTGTAGACTCAGTCTAGCCAGAACGGGTCATAATAAAGCCAGAAAGGGTCACAGATACGCAAGATGAATGTATGCACAAAAAACTACTAAAAAGTAAACTTGACTTGAAACATTACACATTATTATGTACTGAGTAATTATTAGAATAATCAGAGTGGTCAAAGGTCACCGTCAACGCAACCAACCTTACAATATTTTCAATGCCATTTTAATTGTTGATGAACAGTCAGATAGCTTCCATCTATTTCTAATGTATTTTTGTGATTTTTTTACTTCAAAACCATGTAAAAATTGTCACTGAGTAGTTGCTCGAAAATAGTTATTAAATACCTATAAAAAATATTGTACGAATACTTCATAATGTCATTTCTGAAACTATTCATTACCAGAAATATTTTTTCTAACTTAATCCTAATTGCAACTAATTTCACGTACTTACATGTAACAAATTAAACAACACCAAAATTAAGCTCAAAGTTAACGAGTTTAACTTAAGGGAATTAGAAGTTTAATAAAATTACCCCGCAAATAAACCACAAATACTAAATTCAACACATAAAATTAATTAATATAGCCTTAAAGTTTTCAACTTCATTATACTTACGAGTATCCAATTTTATGAAGCTATAAAAACGTTTATTTAACAACATTAAGTCTTGATAAAACGTTTATTAATTGCAGATTTTCATAGCCTATTAAAGTAAAGCCATTTAATGTATTTGAAATAATTGAATTATTTACTTAATTTCACCTTTATCGTATAGAACTTTCTGTAGCAGTATACGTTTTTGCATAAAAATATTTTTGGAAAAAATACGGGCACCGAAGTAAATAAAGAAGCAATGGTTTTCGTCAGCTTTGTCATTACATTATGAATAAATTAATGAGAAATAAAGTTAAAGTTCAATGAATTATTTGTATGCCTTCTCTAAAAATAAAATTGTTTTTTTATGTGAAAAGTTGTTAAGCGAACAGGGTCACCTGATGTTAAGTTAATACCGCCGCCCATGGATATCTGCTACACCCGAGGGTTTGCAGATGCGTTGACAACCTTATTGAAAATTCGGCTCCAGCTACCTCACTCACCAGACAAAGCGAAAGTATTATACCTCCATTTCACGCCAGTTCATTAGGCAACAGCCGAAGCTGATGCGAGGCCCTACCACAGTCGCGTGGCCCTACCACAGTTGCGTGGCCCTACCACAGTTGCGTGGCACGTAATTTAATTTGAATTTTTAGCTGCAGTTTAAGTGAACTTTTTTGGTACTTTGTTGATGAAATAAATTGCTTATTTCATTCAGATTATGATATTAAATTACTTTGAAATGATAATATTGAAAGTAAATAAATTACTCTATGTTTTTGTTAGATCTTGCAATCTTTACATGACTTCGGAACAAACCTTTGACTTTAAGGCAATAAAGAAATAAGACAAAGATAAACGAGTTCATTGACAATCAAATTTGTTATCGAAGATTGCAGATTATTTTATCTTTTCCTTATTTTGAAGGGTCTGAAAATGAAGTGTATATTTTCTTTTGTTGTTAGACTTGAAGCAAATGCTCACACATAAAAATCTCGTAACAGGGTGAAATAACTAAAAAGAAAAAAAACTGTCACCACACGCCATAAAATATGAAAAAAAGGTAGTATATAGTTTATACACACACTCATTAACTTAAGCTACTAACTTTAATGTTGATTTTATGAAACTTTACCAACCTCTCAACTTACGAGGCCTATAAATTTGTTTTTAATATTAATCCCAATAATAAAAAAATTGAAATTCAATGCCTATTAAAATATAAATTATGACAGAGACACTACACCTAATTGAAATTATCAACATATTTTGAGGCTTCTGTCATTCTCCATCTCAAGTAACCTTCCCTGGGCATTAACATTCTACTCTATTATAATTAGTAATAAAATATTAAATTGTATAAAATATTGCCTTTTTAAACCATACTAATATTATAAATGCGAAAGTAACTCTTAATTTCAAAATTTACATTGTTTCCATCAAGTATCGGAGCTTTGAAAATACATATTTAATGTAACAGATTATACACGTATCGCACATTTACACAAATATAAAAGGAATGTTTGTAGAAACCAAAATTGAAGCAGATAACGCAAGCAGACATGTTCCCGCAATTGACTTTGACAATTGGCAAGGACAGCGTTCAATACATGTCAGACATGTAACATAAAATATTCATCAACTGGTCGAGACAGTTCAAATAAAACTGAACAGATAACTTTGCTCAACTTAAAAACTTCTGAAACAAGGCTTTATGTTGCAATGAAGAATTAATTTATAGAAGTATATTAAAAATTATACAAGTATTTAAAACAGATATTATAAAGGTTAATTTAAAAAGATCAGCTATTAAAAACTACGAAAGTATAGATGTCTTCTATTCACTCTTTTAATACAAATCTACTAAACACACAATTACTTTCGTAAATGCAATTTTTGAAGTTTTGTAGTGTTGTAGTCGTAAATAACCATAAAATCGAAAATATTGTGTAATACTATTGATACTAAGCATGGTATATTCATGTATTTGTACTCCCCATTTACGAGTAGACACAAATGAATTTGTATTAGATCTCGGCATTTCTTTCCATGCTTACTAATACTCGATGTTTTAAGTCCTGTTACTAATTAAACCAAGTTATACTCGTACGTTTGGTGAATTTACATTAAAGCAAAAGATGTGAGCGTTCCATATTATATTTTTTGTTTGATGTAATTTTGACTTTTAATTCTGCACGTAGCACCCCCGTCATGTTAAGGGACTTAATGACCACAATGAGACGTGTATTGGATCAATAATTGTTGTGATCTACAGGGTTGGGATAATAAAAGCTAAGGAGTTGGTATTTTTGTTTTAACGAGTTTTCAATGATGATTAGTTGATAGCGCGTATAATGAGCTTTGCTCGGTTTGTTTTTTTTTTTTTTGGTAAATCGTGTGTTTTGGAAAATACATTTAGATACAAATTACTGAGGAATGAAATATGCATAATATTTTTCGATCTTACCGACGTAATAATAAGAAAATATGAACTGATGTTTTTCACCAAAGAAAGAACTTTAATAAAAAGGGAAAATAATAACAAAATAACAAATCGACAAAAAATTAAAAATAAAGAAAGCAATGATCAGGAATCGAAAAAAAAAAGTAAAAAAATAAATGTGTAAATGATCGTGACACGAACCACGGCCTTCCGTTTCGGGGCCGCCCGATTACCGACCGAGCTATTATAACATGTTTTTTTGCGGCGAAATTTACCGTTGTGTTCGAATGATATTTTTCATTCCCTGAAAACAGGGATAAAAGTACATTTTCTAAAAATGAAACCTAGCTAGATCGAATTTCGGCCCCCAATCTACGCACATACTAAATTTCATGAAAATCGCTGGAGCCGTTTCCGAGATGCCGATTATATATATACAAGAATTGCTCGTTTAAAGGATAAGACATATAATATAACAATGAGAGTGATTTTAGAACGATAAAGATCTGAAAGAAGGAATACGTATTTATTATCAAATCAAAACATTTGCTGCATTTTACACATTTTTATTTAAATACCAGTATACACCATTTCCTATACGTCATTGTATGATTCTTATAATATTTAATCATCAGCAAACATACTGAATTTTAGCTAGTTATTCAAAATCACAGTTAGACACACAACAAAATCAACTGCAGACGATTAACCTTTATTGAAATGCAGCAGAGATTGTTTATCCGTCTCCCCTAAAACAGGTACACTAGATTCTACACACATGTTTACTATAAAGCCTACAGCTGTCCGCATGCATGACCGGCTCTATTTACCGTTAGTTCAACTGTTTAATCTGTTAGACCGTTGCAATAGTGCATGTTTACAGAAGCAATGGATCGAAAACAAGCCTGCAATCAAATAATTGTGTTCCGAAGGATTTGGAAATTTAACGCACTGAAGCAATTCCACCGATAACTAATACTCTTTTTTTATGTGAGAACATGGCAAGCTAGCTGGCGGTTCACTGTTTAATGATAACCGCCGTCCATGGACATTTGCCACACCCGCAGATTATAATTTATACAGTATATATTTTTTTAGAAACAGTTTGTCTATTATCACTAATGTATTCATATATATTATAATAACTCTTTTTAAAAGTTTCGGAAAATGACTTGGATTAATTTTATCCTGGCAAAATGCATAGTAAGCGTAACCGCGGGCGAGGATTAGTTATGCATTAAGACACATTTATTTAAAATACGACTGCAAACCTTAGAATAAACTAGGCAAGTCAACAGCTGATAAATGGAGCACATAACTCTACTACCGACTTGTGCGAGAACAACAACCTTAGTCATTAATGAAGCAGTGATGGATTTTCACATATCGTGTAGTGAAAACTGACTCGGTGGCGCATTTGCTAAGCCAATGGCTTCGGCATCGAGGATCATGGATTCGATTCCCACAAGGAACAAGAATTTTTGAGACTCGTAGATAAGTTTTTCAAATCTGAGTGTATATTCCACAGGAAGGTTGACGTCAAGCAAGCGACCGATCGTAAATAACCTAGTCAGTAACATTAAAAACATGATTAGCGTATTGTAGATGGAGTACATAGGTGTGATAAGAGTAGGAAAAAGAATAAGAGAAGTTTAGAAGAACATGTAATCCAGATCGTACTGCATGAAAATGAACGCTTAAAATTCTCATTTCTGTTATGTGACTTATTCTGTATCTATTTTATGAATAACAACTAACTTCTTCTGTTAACACGATTATTACATAAAAAACGCATATACCGCCATAAATTCGGTAAATCAGTTTCATCAAATTAAAACAAATCCAGCATTTGAATATATTTATCTGTACGTTGTCGAAAAATCGTTTCTTGAAAATTAAAACTTATTAATATGTATTTGAATATTATCTGCTTGTTGTAAACAAATGAGAACATTAAACAAGAAAAAGATGCACAAACTTTCCTTTTTTGACCTTATTACACATGGGAATTACAACTTTTTATTAAAAAAAATTCAAAGGACTTAAGTGACCTTTCGACAACTTTGTATAAATAATATTTTCAATATTATTTCCTACTGTGCACGAGTAATGTTACACTGAATGCATCATTCTTATAAAAGAGTCGAGGCAACATCGATTTTGTCAACGTCTCACACACACCCGATAAACTTACAAAAGAATACACATTTACATAAGAAAATTGAAAATCTCTGAATTTAACAATATATTTTCTAGTTCCTAACAGACTAGGGTTTCTCTCTTGCTACATGTATCAGCATCTACAATTTTATTTACACATCCCTCAACAGTGAAATAAATGTTTTCAATAACATTATTCATCTAGATGCCTTTTCGCCTTATAACAGATGTTAATTTTTGGCACACTTATACACTCATGTCAACTGTATAAATGTGCTTGTATATAGAGATACCTAGTAGTTTACTAATAAATAACGGAAAATTTTACTTTGGTTAGTTTTGTTGCCATTAGATTAATTAAAGGCGTGTACAAATTAATGTTTTAACTAAAATGACTTAATGAGATGAGAGATACAAGAATACACTTCGAAGATACTTCGGTTATCTTATACGAATAAACTATGCATTCCAGCGCACTTCACCGGATTCTCCGTTAATTCCTTTACTATCCAAGCTTTGGAACACCTTGTCCGATAACGTAAGAAACGAAAAAAGTAAGACATCTTTCAAAATACTGGTTCGTGAACACCTGTTAAAGACTAATTCAACTTAAGATATGGACTGTTGTTGAAAGTAAAAGCTAATTGTTATATATTTTTTAAGTATACATCTTTATATACATATATACAGCGTGTCGTTACCATCGCGACAATAAATGAACCCACGTCTAACGCTACTTGCCAATAATCATAAAAAAATATTAACGTTAAACAAAATCCATAAGTAAAAAAAAATCAACCAAACAAACTAATTAAGTAAAAAAGAATATTGAAAAACAATTTTACAAAATTTGTAACTTCCGATGTATTCATATGCTTTGTGACCTTTACAAATGATGATGATATAAATATATTATATGCTATTTACTATATATTTATTTCATATTGTTATTTTCATATTTATCGTCTTTATTTAAAATTTTATTATTCTGGCATCTTTTGCTGCACCTACCATAAACTCTCACCACATCCTGTAATCGAATCTTTTATTCCCTGTATAGGCAACAAAACCCTTGAGTACTTTAACCTGAAAATTGAAAATCGATTATCTTAAAAGTAAACAGACAAATTAAACCACCTCTAAAAATATGATGAACTGACTAACTGTCAGCCAAATGATCATTGACTACAAGATAATAAATAAGTTTTCGTTAGTAACAGCTTAAAGGATTTAACTTAAAGGGTTATAACTGAAATATCACCTTATCATCATATATTATGCAATATTCCCCATAAAAAATGTTTACAGGCCATTCTCTCTCAATAACATTATCTAAACAGGTCCACCAGGAGCAGTAGAGCCGACAATTTGAAAGCACATTGCGTTATGTACATTTCCGATGTGGTTTTCTATACATACTGTAAATAATTTGGAGATATATTGAAGATACATGTGTATTTATACGTCAGCGGAAAACTATGCAAGGCATACAAAGGCGTATTTTCGTTTCATATTATCAAAATTCCCTAATCATTCGTATAGAAATACAAAACATATTTTAATCAACACATTACTTAGATGGATGAAATTCGCTTATATTGTGGAAAATAGTTAATCTATGGATATTGCAGAATATTTCGTGTTCTACCCGGCTAGTGCCTTCAGTGACTAGATGTCGGACAGATCTTGTAATCCGATTATTCTCTGCAGTAGCACAATGATTCTGTTTGTTTTTGAACCTATTTTTTTATTTTATTTATATTTTATGCACAAACATATGTGAACAAAGGTGAACTTATCTGCCAGTTTAAAAAGGCAATCATTAAGATTTAAAAACATATTAAAAAAAAGGAAATTAAAGTATCAGCCTATACACGTCCCGCTACTGGGCATAGGCTTCCTCTGTGCAGAAGATATCAGAGCATATATACAAGATGCAATTGGTGTCTTTTGCGACCATTCAAAGGCTTTCGACTGTGTAGACCACGAAACCTTCCTTCAAAAGCTAGATTATTATGGCATTCGTGACATCGCCCTCAATCTCATTGCCTCTTACCTTAGTAATAGAATTCAAAAAGTATCTATAAATGATGTTAATCCCGCAGGGTCCCCCATGAAAATGGGTGTCCCACAAGGATCAATCTTGGGTCCATTATTATTCTTAGTGTATATAAATGATCTCATTTTATGCCAGTGAGTTATGTGATGTTGTACTGTTTGCTGACGACACATCGCTCATTTTTAAGGTTGACCGAAACGTGTCGAATTATGACGACGTGAATAGTGCAATTTCGCGTATCCTCCACTGGTTTACCGTTAATAATATGGTGTTAAACTTACCCTTCCCAGCGTAAGAAGGCTAAGTTTTAGCTTAACATTAAATAGCGTAACCCTTAATCCTCTTGAGTCCGCTGTATTCTTGGGAATTACAGTGGATTCAAAGCTCCAACGGAGTCCCCATCTATCATCTCTTGCGAACAGGTTAAGCTCCGCTGTTTTTGCAATTAGGACGGTTAGGCAGCTAACAGACATCGACACTGCCAGACTTGTTTACTTTAGTTATTTTCACAGCATCTTGTCGTACGGCATTTTGTTGTGGGGTAGTGCATCTGATATAAATTCTATATTTATTCTTCAAAAAAGAGCTGTCCGAGCAATCTATAACATCGGAGCCCGGAATACACATAGAGACCTTTTTAAAGAGATTAATATACTCACTGTTGCGTCCCAATATATTTATTGTAATATCTTGTACGTTGGACATAATCTTAATTGTTATCTAAAGAATAGTGACAAACATAAACTAAATACTTCTAGTATTTAGTTTATGTTTGTCACTATAAGGACAAATTAATTACACCATTGTTTCGTCTACAAAAAGTAAACAGATCGTTCATGGGGCAAATTGTGCGCATGTATAATAAAATCCCATAGTCGATATTAAGTCTGCCACTTGATGAATTTAAACGGAAAGTTAAAAGTAAACTTATGGCTAAAGCATATTATACTATTGCTGAATATCTTGACGACGCCAATGTGTGGGGTTAATACTTTTGATACTTACCTAGGCTAAAACAAGACTATTATACCTGTACATTATATTGTAGTGACCTTTTAAAAAAGAGCAACTGTTGAGTTTCTTGCCGGTTTCTTCTCAACAGAAACAGCTTTCCGAACCGGTGGTAACTTACGAACATATTAATTTCCTTGTAAAATTTCGACGTTTCATAAGAACGCGCAAGCGTCTATGTGAATAAAGATATTTTATTATTATATTCGACCACGCGGCCCGCTGCGGGTTGGTGGTTGGCGGGTTCACATATCTTCGAAATATTTTTTTTATTATTTCGATTTTATCTAGGTTTCCTCACGATGTTTTCCTTCACCGCTGAGCACGTGATAACACTTAAAATTAACAATTTCATCGGTGCCGGCAGCGGGGCTCGAACTCAGGTTGCTCGAGTATATTGAATTAAAGGCGAACGCCCGGACACTGAGCTATCACGACTTGAAAACATATTCAAAAAATATATATAATACAAAATACAGACCTAATATAAATCCAAATTACAGTGGACTTGGTTAATACTATGAACAAAGTGAGAAAGTTGTTTAAGGACGCAGGACACTTGTACCTTAGAAAGGGAGGGCAGGATACAGGTACTTCTATAATGGGCGGGAAGTGAATTCTTTGGAGAATTTGGCCGTGGACGGAGCTTTCCACCATTGGGAAGTAAAAACTCTTTCACTGGAGAAAAATCGCTGCTCATAACCCATATTATAGAAGCATCGTATAAGTAAACGTAGCAGTAAAAGTAGGAAAAAATTAGAACTAAATATACAACTTGCAAATAAATATTGGCCGCTATTTAATACGAGAGGAGTAACTAAACTATAAATACTATTCGTTTGCAAGAGTTAACGTACACAGCACACAATCGTTGATAATATGTGTAATGGCATCTAACACAAAATTCATATTATTTGGAAAAGGAGCAAGGAAGCCTAAAAACATTCAGGTAAAAACTTAGTACGACATATAGCTAATATATGAAAGCATTTATTTCCCGAGCTCTTGCATAAAATAAATCTTACTAGTAATCAACGTCACAAGAATGTAAACAGAAATCAAGGGAAATCAAATTGTAGATATCAGTTTATATTCCCAGATGGCTAATGAGTGACTGAAACACTTCCGCAAAGTGATTACACGACGTTGCAGATGTTTACTGAAGGGGTAATGCTGTAATGCCTGTGTTTCGCATATTATAACGTCACATGAATTATAATTAAAAATTTATGTAATCAACGACAATAGTAAAGTTTTATAACTTGCCTGCAAACGTATATTAAAGCGGAGTTACAAAAATTATTGTTTATGTTTTTATTTATGATGAAATACGCAGTAATTTATTATTCATTTTTACCCGGCAGCCAAAGTAAGGTAATGTTTTTCGAGCGTACATATGTATCTATGCATGAATGAATTAATATACTTTATTGCACACCAAAAATAAAATAAGCAAAGATCATAAACTTAATATAGAAGTGATGGGTACAACAGACGGCCTTATTACTGAAATTAATTTTATATTAAATATAATAAAATATAGGGAATAAAATATTTAGTTATTTTTCTTTTATTACGCTTAAGAAATATGACTTCCTACGTGCGTGTAAGTACACACATATTTTTTTTGTGTCATTCAACAATTTATTCTTGTTAAATACATTTGTTACCAATACAATTTAACAATGCACGTATATACGCTACACAGCGGCCAATTAACCGAACATGAAGGATTTTGTTGTTGCAACCGCCGCCGTACCGGCACAGTTCAAGCGCAAGCGGTTCGGTTCACAGATGAATAATTTATCTAACATGGGTGGTGGTGCGGCGGCGTTGATGGAGCGGCGCTGTTCGCGTTTCACGTACATCGTGTACATAGGTGGATTAACAAGAAGCTTAAATTAATTTATTTAAATAGGTGCACAATACAATCTTTTTATATTATTTGTTAGACCCAGGTGGCGTAGAAGATAGTGAATTTGTCTCTTGCGCCAGTTGTTGTGTGCTCGATCCTCATTACTTCGAAAATATTATCAGTCTTCTTTTTTTTCAAGAAAAAAACATTTAACAACAATTATCGGGGGGTTACACAAATCGAACCCACGACCCCCGTCACTGAAGCCAATACCTTCGGTTACGCGTTATGGTGACTAAGCTCGAGGGCTCCCGAGGGAGCCTCGGCTCAAGCCGTCAAACTAATTATTATTCTCATCGGTTTGGGAGGCTACCAAGCTCTTAAGGCGCTTTGGTGGACGCTCCATGCAGTGACTGGGCTCAAGGGCCCCCGAGAGGAGACCTCGGCTTTGGTTGTCACTCGATACCCGTTTTGCATTCCAATTCGAGGCTGTCCGAGAGGGCCAGACTTCGGCTCCATCGGTAGCTATAGTCTGAATGGTGGAACACTAGTACTCTAATATGTATATGACCATACATTCATTCCTAGTTCATAACGAAGCTCTTCGGAATAAAGTTTATTTTAGTTAGTGCAGGACCCAAGGAGTCATTACTTCTATTTATTACGTTTGTTCTGAATCAAAAAAATCGAAAACAAGGTATGCAACTGATATTTTGAGCATTTATAGAACAAAATTACTCGAAAAAATTATAAAAATTTTAGATAAAAAAGCAAGTGACTCTTTGATCTTATCAATCAAGCTATTGTTATTAGTATTATGTAGCACTGGCCAGTACATTATATAAGTTTGACTGTATTTCCACACGGGAAGTAGTGATGTAGTCCTAAGTCATAAGCCTTCCAGATCCGTTAAAGTCTATCCAATCGCTAACACGAGTAGATTTATGTTACAATGTTTAAATTTGTTTTCTGCCTATACGGGTGCATTCTACACTGTTTACTGGCAAAAGGATAAGTGCAAGCTTCAAAGTGCCCATAAAATGCAGTTTATCAAACAATACTGGCGTAAAGTGGAAGTGTTATACTTCTGCGTTTCGTGTAGTGAGTGAGGTAGCCGGGGCTCACTTTATCAAGAGGTTCTGCAATCCTACGGGTGTTGCTAATGTCCAATGATGGTGGTTATCACTTAAAATCAGGTGAACCGCTAGCTCGCTTTCCACCTTCTCACATAAAAAAAATTACTAATCCAAGGTATTCATAAAACGAGCGAGATTTTAAATTACGAAAAAATCAGACTGACATCCATTGTGGGTCAAGAAGTACACGAACTAAAAGTAAAAATACTCAAAATTATTTTTCTTTCTCAATATATTCTCCCTTAATGTATACATTTCTTACATTCTCAATATATCTATCTAGGTTGCGAAAAAATAATAGGGCGTGAGTACCTCTTCGGTCAGTTTTATTCTTTCAACACTTACAGTGACACTTATAACTTGGTTTCAAATAAGAAGGATTACCTCGGAACCCTAGAGTACAGCCATAAGTTTACTAGCCGTTACACCGTTGATTTCTTACGGTGGTGGTATGCGCTTTTTGCGCCACTGTATTCTGCCACTGTTTCGACTCAGGCTAAAAAGGATGAACCCAAGTTTTATATCCAGTCACAATCCGGTTGAAAACTTTATCCTTGTTTACACCACACAGAACTAAAAACTCGCGACGTCACTCCAGTTTCCACACTCTTTTGAACACTGAAAATAATAGTAAAACTTAAATATGATTATATTGGTTTAAATTACAAGTCAAAACATTTCTAACAAAAATATTCATGAACTTCTGTTTAACAAACGTTACTATCTTTTCCCAAAAACAATTGCGACAGCGAAAATGCTAAGAAATGTGTTAAAAGACATAGTAATCAAGATATTCAATACAAAATTTAGATGGTGGAAATTCGTAATGTATTTACATTGCAGTCTAACTCAATAATTAATCAGGAAGCAGATGGGGCCTGGTGTACACAAGCTCAGCGTGCTTCTGATTTGGACATTTAGTCCTTAATGAATGTGTTGCGACTAGTCTTACGTTTCCTTGTTAGCGTAAGTTAAGTTTGACTACATTTTCTATTGCATGCTTTACGATAAATTTTACAATTACACGTAGAGTCTTAGCATAGACATCTGACGCATATATTTAATAATTAAAATACATTACATACGTCGTCGTTTCATCTGGTGAACAAGGTAGTCGGGGCCCCACTTTATTAAAAAGTGGCAACGCATCTGCAACCCTAGGGGTGTAGCAAATGTCTATCGGCGGCAGTTATCATTATGGTCTTAACATCACATGACTTATTATAAATTTACATGATCCTGCAAACAAACTTGCTAAAAATTCTTAAGGAAGTTAATAGATGTCGAGATTTATCGCGACGTGAGGACGATTTCAACCACTTAGCTCAGTCAGTTAGAGCGTCTTGCTCGAAAAACTAAAGTTCGGATCCCACAACGCCGGAAATTTTAGGCAATAAATTTGTTTTTTGCGTTCATGTAATTTTTTTGCAAAAGAGTTTATTTCGAATACTCCTGTTACATATTTTTGGAACGAAGTTCCTTATCGCGCGTTGTGAAAGGGGGCTAGACGGAAAAAATTCTCACGAAAATTTGTAACGACACTTTTTGCTATTGTAAGCTGTGCGGCATGCGCATGTTTCTCTGTCTGTTGTTTGTCTGTCAGACAGACAAACATGGCAGTTTCTAGAGGAAGAATTTGATTTAAGAATTAACAATAATCCAGCAAAATCAACAACAAAATATAATACTACCATTGATGCAGTTTTTGCAAGACATTTAAATAAAATAGAATCCCAAACATATGTTTCCTACTTCAGTTACCACAAGCCAATTATTACTAAAATTGAGCCTACTGATTAAGTTTATATTACATTATATTTGTTAATAATAAAAAAAATATTATTATAACTTAAAAAAATAAAATTTTATTACAATTCCTTCACTAATTAAACGAAAGGAACTTCGTTCTATCCGGGTGTCCGGATAGAATGTTAGAACACCTCTCAATGTTTTTTAATTAACGAATGATCAAGAAACTGGAATACATGAAACCGTCACAGTAAAAAAAAATTGGCCGCTGAGGAGGTGGTTCACGTGTGTTGCTCACCTTTAAAAATGTGGGCCCCCATTATCTCACTCACCAGACGAAACGCTTAAAGTATAATATTTCGTTTTCTGTAATAATTCCAAGGTACTTTCCCGAACGAGGTTGCATATTGATACAACAGCAGACACCGTGGCCAAAGTAAATAACTGGTGCAAAGCCGGGGTAGTCAGCCTATAAAATAATTCAAATTAAAGTCGTTTCAAGTACAAAGAACAAAGTACAATACTTTTAGATAAATTTAATATGAATAAAATCGTAACTTTTCTGTTACTAAAATGGAGACGGTTCTACTATTATGCGCTAATAACAATTTTTTTATCTTTACTTATATACTAAAATTACAGTTGTTTTACTTCTTATTTTATCAGGGTCGTCAATGTTTTTCTTTATTTGGTTGGGTAATATATTTAGTTTAGTATAAAGCAATGATTTAGTTTTATGTGATAGCCTTAACACGGAATGGGCGGATTTTCTTTAATTTATTATCTAGCACAATTGCCGTTTTATATCGACAAGACCTGCGTTTAATGGTTATTTCAGAGTTAGACTTTCTATATGCATTTCTGTATGCATTGGTGTGAATCAATGCATTTATAAGACCATATTTCATTGCTATTTGTACGTGATATAGCTGTGAGATAAATATTTACTTTTGGATCCGAATTATCTGTACATCTCTATGAATAAATAAATGGCTGCCGCTCTGTGATGTAGAAAGAAAGATTTCTTTTCTACACGTTATGCTTATTAAATAAATGAAATATTCTAATGATTTTGGTAGTCAGAATCGAATGAATTAATGTAGTTAATTATTAGCGTTATAAAACGACAGATGATACGGTTTATATAGGCATGGGCCAATACCATTGAGATTGGAAACATACAATTTACTCATACATGAGAAGAATTAAATCGAAGAGTGAAATAGTCTTATTTCACCCTTCGATTTAATTTTAATTCATATTATTAACACAATAATTATAAGTATTGGTAGCAATTAGCGGAAGTCTTTCCGCGAGCCCCTACTGGGGGAGGGTAGGTTGTGACAGGGTTCTATGGAAATGGCTAGAGCAAGCCTTTGCCAAATAGCATTCTGAATTGAGAGATATACTCCAAAAACATACTGCAAAAAGTATACAGAAAAAATGGCTGGCAGGCTTTATTTATTATATTATTAAATATCAACATTCTATTTGATAAAGACTCTATAATCGTCGGTAATCGTTACCCGCGCTAGTTAATGGTAGTTAATCACAAACTATGTGTGTATTTATTTTCCTCTAAATAGAAACCTATTCAATTTAGCATACTCTACGTGCAGCCGATGTACGAGCAGCCTGGCTTCGCTGTGGGCAAGTGATTAGGTGACTAATTAGTCGTCGGAAGCCACGATACGTCACTGTCCTTCAATGATCGGTCCCAGTTCCCATTTTCCAATCATTAATGAAAGCAGACCCGTGACAAATTACGAAGCAATCGATAACTCTGATTTTAATTCGTTGTTAATGAATAATTAATTATTAACATAATGATGGATGAAATGATGTTCATCATTACAAAATTGAGCGCAGTTAGTGAAAAATAATGAAATATAACTTGCACTTCGAACGCTATGAATAAAAAATTGTAGAAAACTTTTCAGACTTCCCAGCTTTGTTTAATAATTATTAATATTAATACAAGTTATATGAGAACTTACGACATAGTATTCTCAGCTCATCAATTGCCTATTAACCTTAATGTATCTGTTATAAATTGCAATTTATTTTACCTCGAAGGTATTATTGCTTCAGTACAACCCCATCTCGTTGCAAGTGGCACTAGAGCATTGAATAGATCCTTATTAAAGCCTTATAAATAATAAAGCATAAGTCATGAAGCCTTATAATTCATTCATTCATAACATCATCATCTCTTCTCTTTAGTTTTATGTAAACATTTCGCCACTGTACAAAAGAAAATCATGATTTCCGATGTGATAATTTTTTATATTTTAGTTATCTGTTTGATGCTGGGCATGGGCCTCACCCACAAATTGCCCACTTACACACATTTTTCGTCAATAACGGCAACCATAAGCTTTAATGTGTTGTTTGAATCATTAAATATCATGAATAAAAATATGAAAGCTATGATGATCATATATGGAGAGCTCAATATAGAATTATACTACTACGTTTAAAATAAAAATATTATATGTATATAACGTAAAATATTTTTTTTAAATAAAAGTATCTCTTAAAACTTTTTGGTCGTAACCGTGTATACAATAAGAAATACAGAGCGCAATTAGTGCCAAGAAATGGTTGCGAGAACTTTCAGCGGGGAAAATTTATCGCGGGGGACTAACGTTCTAGGTACAAAAGACGTAGAGTTGCAGTTCCAAAATAATTAATTAGGAAACAGATGGGCCTGGTATAAACGGGCTCAGTGCGCTCGAGACTCGGACATAACCTGCCTTATGAATGTGTTCCAACTCGTCTAGTCTTATGTTCCCCTGGTAGTAATGGATTAAGTTTAGATGTTTATAAATTGAAACTGAAGTGAAGTTGGTTAATGACCCTTGGGTATTTTATCTTGATCCAACCCCCAACGTAATTAAAATAATGGATTTTAAATAAAACATCAAATTTAAACAAAATTAATGCGATTTTACAAGACGCTATTATATTGTTTGATAATCGTTTTGAAAATTGTTATGTTTTAATTAAAAAAATGCTTAAATATTGAGGACTCGCTCGCTTACTTTAGACGTATTCCCAAATCTTCGAAAAACACTGACAATTCGAAATGTTACTTTATGTTGATAGTATAGGATGAACTTTTACGGTTAGAATAATAGTGGGCATAAAAACGTTACTGCCTAACCCCCGGTACCTTAATCCCCTTATCCTCGTGGACCACAGAGCAGTTATATGATACAGCTCATTATTTTACTTTGCTCAATATTGATCTACGAAAAATTAAAATAAATGGGCTACTTTTTTGGAGTTATGCTCCTTTTGGTGCGTTTGGAAAAAATTATGAGGGTAAAATTTTTAGAATGTGCTATGCTTTCTTGTCATACCTTCCCTAATTTACACAATGAAACACATAAATAGCATAGAATTTGTTAAATTGAAGTGCAACGTCTTACCGCTGCTATTTACTGTTACTATTTTTAGAGTTCCTTATCCAAAGGGTAAAACGGGACCCTATTGCTAAGACTCCGCTGTCTGCCTCCCTGTCTGTCTATCCGTCTGTCACCAGGCTGTAACTCATGATCTGGGAGAGTTATATGGTTGAAATTTTCACAAATGATGTAATTTGTTGTCGCTATAACTAAAAATATTAAAAAACAGAATAAAATAAAAAATATTAAGGGGGCTTCTATACAACAGACGCGAGGTGGTTACTAGGCAACCTATAAGTACTTACCAATTAGTTTGGTAAATTATATTGTGAAATTATAAATACAATTATAATTATACTACCGACCCGCCCCGACTTCGCACGGCTACAATGTATTATGCATATAAACCTTCCTCTTGAATCACTCTATGCAGTAAAAAAACCGCATCAAGATCTGTTGCGTAGTTTTAAAGATCTAAGCATACATATGGTCAGACAGACAGCGGGACGACTTTGTTTTATACTATGTAGTGATTATAGTTGGTACGGAAACCTTCGTGCGCGTATCAGACTCTCGTGCGTGAGTCCGACTCGCACTTGACTTATAATCTTACTAAACAAAACATAAAAGCATTATACTTCATCTTCACATTGGTCTTCATAGCAGACCTGTGATGACCATTTGACAATCGTACTTCCCCTGGGAAACCTGCCCACCACAACAAACAGAGTATTGTACCTACGGCTTAGCCCAAATTGTCTTCAAGTTTTTCCGATATCTACCGACTTGAGACTGAAATGTTTACGAAGCTAGACTTGTTTTCAGATTTTACTTACGCAATTTGTATTAAGATCGGTTATAGTATCAAAAGTAGAACCATCATGACATCCACAACCATGCAATAACTGCACAGGGTTTAAAATATATTTAGGGGAATACCACAATGAAAAATCAATCAATGTCGCTACAGCTACGTACAAACTGTAAAAGCGTTAGAACTTCATTGGGATCTTGATTAGTATTGCTGAAAAATAATTCAAAAAGTGTTAAAAATTTAAATACTTTCATTTGGAGCACGTGGCTAATTAAATATAAAACAACTAAGAGTCTTTGAAATCTTAGCGATTAATGTTCAGTGTTCGCATTGCGACAAATTAAATTAAAACTGCGATATCTTCATTTTACTCTCCCGACAAAAGCATTCCGACATTAATTTGAATACAAAAGTGAATAAACTTTATTTCTATAAAATTGTAGATTATGGACACATACATACATTTTTCACTCACAAATATTGTTCATCGATAGAAAACTATTTATTAACCGACTTCAAAAGGAGGAGGTTCTCAATTCGACTGTAATTTTTTTTTTATGTTTGTTACCTCATAACTTGTGACTGAGTGCACAGATTGTGATGATTCTTTTTTTATTTGAAAGCTGCTGCTTCCCATGTGGTCCCATATTAATTTCATTTGTATTGGTTCTTGGGCTCCGGACATACATTAGGGAACTCCTGAAAATCAATGAATACAAAGCGAGATATTTAAAGTCGGTTTTGTTTTTCGTCAGTAAATAATGATTTTTATTATTATGTATATGACTCTATTTACAAGTATGTGGGATCATAACAATATTAATTGCTTACTTTAAAAATTACTTTATTAGGTTTGTTAGGTGCACTTAGATCACCTTCCTCCTCCCGTCCCCAGTGAAACCGAGGATGAAATATCTCGGTCTTACCCGACAGTCGCTGATGACTCAGTGGCGCACTGGCTAAGCTGCACCGTGTCACCTACGGCACCGGGGATCATGTGTTTGATTCCCACACGAGACAAGTATTTGTATACCGCACAAATAAATGTTCTGGATCTGGATGTTTGTAGTAGTTTGTAGTAGGAGGGATGTTAAGCAGGTAAAAAATATAGTCAAAACCATTAAAGATTTCAACCACTTTGTGCCGTTCAAACCTTTTTGTTAAGTGAGAAGGTAGCCACCCTTATATATTTTCTTATTGAGTATATTTTCTTATTTAAATGAGCGACGTGTATAATCATAATCTTCCTAATCTTAACAGCATTAACGGTCACGGGAAGGATTGAGGTCATCATTTCATTTTTAAGTCTAACTAGGTATGTTTTGCAGAGTCTGCATAATTATGATTTATTCATAACACTTGGTAGGGCCACGCAAAAGTCTTCTCTTTGTACGAATGGGCAGTTCCGCCCGGGGAGTACCACAACCTCGCAGAAGACCGGCGTGAAGTGGATGGGTTACATGGGGGGTCGTCTGGTGGGTTAGGTAGGCGAAAAGGCGCTTTAAAAAACGGTGGTAACGAATCGGCAATTGTAACGAATCGTGCAAATGTTAATGGGCGGCGGTTATCACTCAATATCACGTGAACCGCCAGCCATCTTATCACTTTAAAAAACCGGCCAAGGGTGAGAATCTATAAAAACGGCAAAAGAAATCATGTCTGTTGTATGGGAGCCCCACTTAAGTATTTTTTTATTCTGTGTTTTCGTATTTGTGTAGAAATACATCATCTGTAAAAATTTACACTGTGTTACTATCTCGGTTCAAGAGATACAGCCTGGTGACAGACGGACAGACAGACAGAGAGTGGAGTCTTAGTAATATGGTTTTACCCTTTGAGTACGGAATCCTAAAACGCCGATCGATGGCTACATATAATCCGAGGGTAAATCCTAAATAGTAATTTTAAAACGTGCCAAATGTCGGTGTAAAGTAGTTTTATTTAACAGCTGTGCCTGTGCCAGAGTTTGATAATTCCTTTTATAATTATTTTAATAGAGAATACTAATTATACAAACTCTCAAATCCTTTATTATTTTGGGGTAGACTGATGGTTAATCCTGTAGTGTAGTAGCGGATTTGCCCTAAGGCCCAATAGGCCCGCGCCTAGGGCGGCCACATATTAGGGGCGGCCAATCGTGACAGAAAATTCACTGATATATGATGGGCGCTGAGAAAGGGGCGGCTGGAAGTTACTATATGGGCTGGGGCCTGGGGCGGCCAAGACTACAAATCCGCCACTGGTGGTCTCACTGATCTTTAGTCCAAATCGCCTGTCGGCGATCTCCTGGCACGATTGTCTGACAATAAAGTTTGCGCAGAAAAAATCACACCTTTGATGTCGGAGTGACTCAACATCACTAGGCTATGCACCTAAATATAGGTAATATTTTAAGGTAAAAATTGCTTTAATAATAGTTGAGTGAATTTAAAAAAATCCAAAATTTGGACGGAAAGTAGAATTATCCTCCAGTGACTTGGCTTCAAACTGTTAGTTTTAACAAAAAAAGTATCAGCCTTTATCTGTCCCACTGCTGGGCAACTGTACAGCCTATTAGGGCAAAATCAACAACACGACCTACGCGACCCACTATGCATTGGTAGAATCCATACTCGTATATCTTGGAAATACGTATAACTTTGACAATAAACGATATCCCTCACCGCTGTGCATGTGATAATTCATCACTTAAATTACAGTTAACAATTTCATTGGTGCTGGTACCGATATTTAAATTATATATATCTGATTCCTCGTCTACATTGAATTAAAAGCGAGCGCTCGGACATAGAACTATCATGGCAACAATAAACAAAACAGAATAATAAAGAATAAAGAATTGCTTCAAATTACGATTTTTGAGTATTCCAAAGAAATATTTTCCACTTTAAAATTCGATTTGTGTAGTGTATGTATATGAATGTGAATATTCACACGGTAGTGGGGCCACGCAGCAGCCTCTGCTATTGCACAAATGGGCAAGTTCTTCCGGGTAAGTACCACGACCTCAGAGGACCGACGTAAAATGGAAGTACTTTCGCGTTTCTTCTGGTGAGTGAGGCGGCCGGAGCCCAATTTTCAAAAGGTTATAAACGCATCTGGAACCCTTGGGTATAGTAAATGTCCATGGACGGCGGCATTCAATTAACATCAGGTGAACCGGCTGCTCGCTTCGAAATTTTTCACATAAAAAAATTACGCAAACATTAATTACTATATTTTAATAGTAATAAGTTCAACAGTGTATTCAAACAGGCTCAAAAGATGATGATGAATAAATTTAAAGCGAACACCCGTACACTGGGCTATCTAGTTTACTTTTTATTATTATCTCTACGTTTTTAACGTCACTAATCTCAACACATATCTTTATGGTGTACTTACCTGATTATATTAAGACACCATATATAGACCATAGAACAGAACTGAAAAGTCGGATAATGGGTATGTATCCGAAGCGTGTTGATCACGCTTATCCCTTCCCACCGGTCTGTTTTCTAATTAATGATATCGTAAGACTACACACCTCGAGAGTCCTTTGTGCTTTGAGGTGGTATAGTCCCTCGGACTAAATGTTCCGGAAAACGGCGATTTCTACTACCTCTATTATTGTGTAGTTAGATAATAAAAGCTTAGGTGTGAAGACCTTATGACATATTTTACCGTTAAAAACACGGACGCAATTACAACGAAAATATAAATGTCACAAGGGTTGAATGTCTTTATGGTTATATTGTCCTGTAAAAAACTTTAAGAAATAAAGAACGAGACCGAATAAATAAATTTTAACGTTCATTATTTGAAGAGTCACACCAGTTATTTCTTGATTTGACGGTCAATATAATTATAGTAGGTACAAACAACATTATTCTCTTGAAATATCGATTGTGTCGCAAAACAATACTAACAGTAGCCATTCTTAACGTTTTAAAATAGATGATATAATAAAAAATGTGTTTGGAACCTATAACAATAAGACTGAAGAACTAGAAAATCCATAAATATTTTACGTTTAAAATTTGGTCGCGGAAAATAAAATCAACCCGAATGTTTTGTTGTCAACAACAGTCGACACTTGTTGACAAGTCAAATGTTTTGGATATCCTGGTCTCCCGACCACGACTTGTATTAATTGTCCATCACTCGAATTACAATAATAACGCCTATGTTTCGATATATAAAGATTACGTAAATATCGTATGGATTAATTAAAAGAGTATAATAAAGTAATTCTTTCTGAGTGTATATGTCCAAATAACAACCGTACTTGCTTGATAGAAGTATATTATAACTAAGATGCAAATGACATACTATAACACCGCGATCTACGAACATGATAGTTTTTAGCGTCATCTAATGTTCAAAAACAAAAAAACTTAATTTATGTACTCGCTGTCATCAGTTTACATACTTTTTTGGTAGAAAAACCTACCTTTTATTGAATTATGCTATTGCGTTAAACGGAGGAAATAGATAGGATAGGAATTTAGTATATAAATTCGTAATCGGGATAGTTCCCGAATGTTAGATAACCTTGACGAGATTAAGTCTGGAGAGATCTGATAAGAAATTGCGAAGGACGTAGACAAATGGTGTGCTTTAGTGCCGGAAGCTAAAATCTACTTAGGATCCATAAGAGAGAGGGAGAGAGAAATAGGAACCCAGTTATCTTTCTGTTCTAGTACAGGTTATAAGTGCAACACTGTTGTTGCACCCATCTCTTTTAATCGTTATCTTAACAATTGCTTACTTCTTTATTATATTCCACTCACCATTTAACTCTTCTTTAATTATCTATCTACATAAGCCCTCAACGATGGTCGTTCCTACGGCGTTTATGAAAGAAGGTCACAAACAGTTTTGCCTGATCGTAAATAACTAACCACCACTACTCATGGGCATCTGGCACCAGAAGATGGACTGAAATTTCCCAATAACAGGCAGAAATTTTATAAAGATCCCACTTTCTTAGAAGTGCGCATCTGCCATCCCTCAGCAGGTGTAGTGTCCATGTCCGGCGGTAATTACTTAAGATCGGGTGAACCGCCTGCTCGCTTACTAAACACCGAACTAAATGCGACTATATAAGGCAATGATATTGTATACTAATACGAGGTAGATATGATACTGCACAGCGCACCGAAATTGAGGCACTCAAATTACTCCAATTGGTGCAATTAGATTGCAATTCTATAGACTGCTATTACTTTCCGTATCATGCGTTCTATATCATCTGTCACATTCAAGTGAATATAAGTAGATAAGAATATAGTAGAGTAGAGTAATTATAAAAGAAACAATTTTTAAACGTCGCGCAATGTGCACATGCGTCATCTTTATTAAACATCATATGGTAGATCTTGGCATTAGTTTACCTTGCCAAAAAATATTAAGAAACCGGCCAAGTGCGAGTCGGAACGCGCACGAAGAGTTCCGTAACATATGTAAAATAATTTTATATTTTTTATTATAAAACAGGGAATTATGGATGTCAATGATCGATTATTAATTCTCTTATAATATTTTACTGACTATCCGAATATGAACAAATTTGAAATTCTCTCAGTTACGTATGTATATCTCCTAATACCTCCTAATGACCTAAATAAGTATTTACGTGAACTATTTTTAAACCTACGTTTCTGGAATAAACTAATGATTTTTCCTTAATTTTATGATAATTAAAATTATTGCCGTGGAATGTTACAAGTTGTACTGATGTACAGTTACTCCATAATTTCTAGGCGTTACAAAAATTGTTGGTTGAAATCATGTATTATACATTACCCACACGTTTTAACAATATCATTTTGACAGGAAAAATGCACATATGTCGTAGATTTGATGGTCTATAAAATGGATATTTACTTACTCTGCTCAGCGACACGAAGTGGATCTTGGTCTCCGATTCGAGTTGGCGACAACGCGCCTATCTTGTGCGATCTCCTCCCAGTTTTCTGCGTTCAGCGCGAAGGTCCCCACCATTTTTATGAAATAGGTAGTTTTATTAATCTACATATCATCGTAAGCATGTCATTATTTTGAGTAATGATTTTTTAGCATTAAATAAACATAGTTTGTAAATATATAATAATGTAATACTATGATTAAGCAAATAAGGATATCCCTTGACCCATAAACTAGGCAGAAGCTGCGGGCATATAGCATTTCCTTTTCACTGTTTTAAAGAGTTTAGGTAATCTTTAAAATGTCTGGTTGTTGGAAGCCTTTTTCTACATATCAGTATCAAGGCCCTTTAATGTTACTAACTCAACAAATGTATACAAATAAAGCTGAAATTAAGTGGCATAGAAGTGAAACTAATTTAATGACACAGATGTCATTCAATTAAGTGACCAGTGTTCGTTACGGAAATGAAAGTATTGGACCGATTTTTATAATTGTTTCTCTGGGATAATCAATTACATATAGTAAAGTTCTAGCATATTGAATTCATGGAAAACGAATATTTTGAACTGATATTACACATATCAAGGAGAATAAAATAATTACATAAACAGTAATGTGTCTGATATGAAATTGGAATGACTTTTATGTTATATTACATTGTAAACACATTTTCATCTACAAACTAAATTTAACATAATTGTTGGCTAACTAAAATTAAGTGTGGGCAAAAGTAATTGTGGGCGAAACTAATGCTGATCACTGAGTTGAATGGTAAATCTTCTGGTCGCAGAATTAAGGATAGGAGGACTTTGATTAAAACAAATAATAATCCAAATATTATTATTTGTTTTAATCAAAGTCTGTAAACTGTTACTTGTGTAATAGTTGGTTCATGATTGTTCCCATTTCGACAATGCGATAATTTTTCGAAGAATATTGTTTACGTACCTAATTCCCATTTTGTTTCTTAATAAAAACGTGAGGGTGCTTTGGAATATATTGTTATTTTTGAATAAGTAAAATATTCGCAAACATAAATTTACTAAAGGCCTAATGTTTTCTAACAAACATCGTTAGGCTTATCGTTAAATTAAAATAACGAGAATAACTGCTTGATTAAAACAAACGTTTCACATTCTTAAATTATTACTTTTTTAAATTCTTTGCACACAGTACAATTTAAAGAAATAATTATATGCAATAAAGATATAAATTCCTATCACGTGCTCAGCGGTGAAGGAAAACATCGTAAGGAAATCTGCATATTTTCGAAATATTAACATCAAAATATGTCGAAGATATGTAAAGTACAATCAATCACACAAGTGGCAAGTGGAGTCGCCATGGTAGTCTATATATGCTCTAATACCCGACCTGCACAAAACTATCTCTATACATAGGAAGCCTTTGCCCAGCAGTGGTAGTAGATATATGCGCTGATATTTTTCTTTTTTTGAATAAATCCTACCCTTAGTTCCTTAGTTTTAATTCTACAAATTCTCTATGACAATTACTTATAACGATGAATCAACAAATATTACTAAAGGAAAAGCATTTAATTACAAAACGCTGCTTTGCCAGGATTGTTTTTATTTATTATAAGAATATATATAAATCTCCCTTTTACCGTAAACAGTAATTATTTTAGGGCGTGTCCAAACAAAAGTGTCTCGAGTAGCCCCCAAGTAATTATTTCGGACCTAGACATAGACAAGATAAATATTTGGTAGTTGTTAAGCTTTCAACGGTTTCTATTTGATAATTTCACTATATTGATACATACAGACTATTGATAGATGATTAACCTTCTACACGCGGTCAAGCGCTGCTGCCTCATCTTATCGTGCGGTCTGGTGTGGTGCGACGATAGTAAACGGCGAATGAGTATTTAGCACAGATCAGTCGAGCTCAGTTGCCGCGACGCAGTCGTGCGAACAGTGCGTCTACCTTGTTGCCGGCTGACTTAAGTAAACAAAGAAAGTGAAATGATTTATCTACGCGTTGCGTGCCTGCTTATTTGCGCGTTCTCCGCAACGGCCGACGTCGCGTTCCCGCTTTCCGATGAATTTATCGACTTGATCAACTCGAAACAAAGGACATGGAAAGCGGGCAGGAACTTCCCGTTGAACACGCCGATGAAACACATCAAAAAGCTTATGGGCGTATTGAAAGACGACCAAATCACAACGCTGCTTACAATGGTGCACGACTCGGACGTGATAGCGAATTTGCCCGAGACCTTTGACCCGAGAGACAAATGGCCCGATTGTCCCACGTTAAACGAAATTAGAGATCAGGGCTCGTGCGGAAGCTGCTGGGCGTTCGGCGCCGTGGAGGCGATGACTGACCGCTACTGCACCTACTCAAACGGTACGAAACATTTCCATTTCTCCGCCGAAGACCTGTTGAGCTGCTGCCCCATCTGCGGCCTCGGTTGCAACGGCGGGATGCCGTCACTCGCGTGGGAGTATTGGAAGCATTTCGGTCTCGTCTCCGGCGGCAGCTACAACTCCAGCCAGGGCTGCTTGCCGTACGAGATCCCGCCGTGCGAGCATCACATCCCCGGGAACAGAATGCCGTGCAGTGGCGACACGAAAACCCCGAAATGCATCAAGGAATGCGAGAAGAATTACAATGTGAACTATAAAAAGGACAAACACTACGGGAAGCACGTGTACTCGGTGCGGGGGGGCGACGACCACATCAGGGCGGAACTGTACATGAACGGACCAGTGGAGGCGGCGTTCACCGTGTACGCAGACCTGCTGGCGTACAAAAGCGGTGTGTACAAACACGTAGCGGGCGACGCCCTCGGCGGGCACGCGGTCAAGATACTGGGGTGGGGCGTCGAAAACGGCAACAAGTACTGGCTGATCGCGAACTCGTGGAACACGGACTGGGGCGACAACGGTTTCTTCAAGATCCTGAGGGGCGAAGACCACTGCGGCATCGAGAGCTCGATCGTCGCGGGTGAACCGTTATTCAACTGAACCGAACGTTCCCATTGAAATGGACAATGCCCGTTTCCTTCTTATTACTGAGCATGTTACTTTCAATGTAGATGATTGATTATTTAAATAAATACTACTCTTCCAGTCTTTCTTTTGTATAAATTCATTGGTATCCTAAATCTATGTATCTGTGATCAAGGATTTTTAAAAACTTGCATTCATTCATTCATTCATTCTTTCTAATTTTGTTTTTCCAAACAGAGGAATGAAAGGAGTCATTATAAAGTATTACATATTTTCTTTTCACCAAACTTAATTAAAGACAAAGTGAAAAGCAGTAATGAAATAGTTATTTTTTTATTACAATTTATAATTATAAGTCAACATAAATATTTACTTTTATGTGTTTACCGTAAGGTTACACTTTAAGTCTCTGTAGCAAACAAGTACAAAGTTCACGCGATAAGCGGTCAACGAAGTGCTGAATTTTTATATCTATAAGTATCTATATCAACCTATAATTATGTATTTTTATACAAGTTGGAATACCGCGTCCATAGTAAGTTGTACCTAATACTAATACCTACTTAATTCCTTTGTTAGTTTTCATCAGTTTATGGTAGAATGGTTGAAAATATCTTTATTATGTGAGAAGAAAACAAAATAGCCGTAGTTCATTGGCCTAAATCTATATTGTATATTGCAAGTTTTATAACAAGCGATTATGATTTATGAAGCTATTTTTAAGACTTTATCGCTATTAATTTTAGTTCTGCAGCATTCATGGTCACGGGATATACTGAGGCACCTGAATGTCGTCGTTATACCCGGCTTTTAAGATAATTCTGTGTCCGATCAACAAGTTTTTGCGTAAGCTAACGTTCTACTAGCAGCTCAGTTATCCGCACTATCATTCAGACTAATAATTAACATTAGACTAATAATAACAATAAAAACCGTCAGTCAGTTTGCAGTTTTCCTTAGTATTGTGAGCGCAGTCCGACATGTCACAGATTTTTTTCGTAAGCAATGAATAGAGAATATCGATTTTTTATGTCTTCGTTTGCAACGGTAAATCTCTATTTCTTAATAACAATAGTATTTTAGCTACATTTTACCTTTTGCAGTTGTTTTTACAATTAAATTTCTACTAGTACAGCACGGAATGGGTTAATATAACATAAGTATGTTTTTGAAGATTTCATTCAGCCGTAAAAGCTTGAATAAAATACAAAAAATTTATACGTCGTTTTACCTTTATAAACTGAACAAAACCTGCACTAATCATAGGAATCTCTAATTTAAAAATTCTTTACGCGTGACAACAATCTATTACGCATTACTAGCACTAGTAACCTGCTAAGCAGTAAGTATTCATATATGTATATTGGAAAATGGTTACTTTAAGTATTGAAACACAAATATTAAAATTAAAAAAATATTAAAATGATCTTCATAATTTGATTACACATGTGGCGTTATAATTATATTTGGCTAACAATAACGATTTTTTTGTTTCTCCAATAGACTGATATGGCATTATAAAGCTAATCTAAGCTTATGCTTACTACATATTTTTGGTATACACGTAAAAACATGCTCATATGGCAAAATACTTCTGTCTACGAGAATCAAATACCTACGCACGGATTTTAATCCAACGAATAGTCTACTAAGATTCGTCATCAATTTCCACGGCAATGCAAACTAAATAGAATTATCTAAACACCTGTGTCAGGTTTAATTATCTACCAGCAGCAAATAGATCAATTATGCATTAAATTCGCTTACACTTGCTGTTAATTTGGAACACGATGACCACATTTATTTCGTAGTTACACACGCATAAATGCTGTTATGCCTAGTTACCTCTTGGTCATAATTTTGTGAGCTATTGTTTAACGAACATCATGACTCACGGTCATTTTATCATGATTTAGATATAGCAGTGACAATATAAAAACAGCTCTAAAACCATATACATATAAATGAAGAGAAACTTCGCTCCACACAAGTAAAAGATACTTGTAACATAGTGAGTTAGTAAAAGAATTTTTATATTTGGGAAAATAGGATCTCCTGGGATTGATTTTTGAATATTACTCAATGACTTCGATTTCTTTAATAAGCTTTTTATATTTTGGAGAAATCTCATTTGTATCTTGGTACGCCATTGCTACTACTTGCGGGATATGTGCCCTGTCTCTCTAAAGTGCTTAACATCAGGTGAACCACCAGCCCGCTTGCAGACTTTACACATAAGAAACTACGGTAGAGTTAAAGAGAGTTCATTATTTTCTTCTTTAGGCAAATAACCTTTAATCTACTAGTGGTGGGCCGTAGGAGGCTATTGATTATGAGGGCTATCGAAAAATATAAGCAGATGTTATTTTTCTTTTATACGATCATAATAGTTAATTACCTTTATATTTTTATAAAAATACTAATAAACAAACAAATATTAAGGTATCAGAAAATAATGAACAATTTAAAATAATGAATTCTAAATTCTTCCCATTAATTACACCATTAACTACTAAAGCCTATATGGCATTGCTTACATCATAACAATAAACAAGTAATCGAACAATGACTGTTTTGTTTACAAAACTAATGTGTTAGAAAAATATTAAGCCATTTCTTAGTTAAAGTCTCCGCAACAGAAATTACTCCTTCAGAAGGCACATAGAGAATGTAGTTGGTTAACAATAGACTATAATAATTGCTTTCGTTTATAATAAGTATTATTTTATATTTGCTTTATACTTATATTGAGAATTTTATTTTTATCCTTTAAGTTTTCAGATACTTTTAACTTGTTAATTCCCCAAGTGAAATTAAATTAAAAAATTTATCTTTAGAATTTTTATTTTATTTTATAAGTAAATTCGATTAGCCTAGTGCCCTAGCGTCGAAGACGTTGACAGCTGTGGTCACCGACTAACTACCCTCTTTTAGATGTGTTTTCGTATTTTCATATTTTCTTCAACTTACAATTTTCAAATGAATTTATTATGTTCTTTTTATTTCCTTTATACTATAAAGGTAGGTAATATCCAAAATGGCTTGTGTAGCTCATGATAGAGTCGTTCAAAAGAACTTCTCAGTAAACGTGAGTTAAATGAAGTGACTCACATCTATGGATTATTTTAGGTCAGCAGTTAACCTAACATTCGATTGCGCGATCCCCTACTGAACAAGTGAACGAATGATGAATAGCGCTAGTTTCGTATGATCGACGGCCGTAATGAACGATTCTATTATATACTGTATTGAAAGAACTATGAAGGGATATCTATTTCATTAAAGTTTTTTAAATTTTCAAAATTTGTGTTACTAAAGTTCAAATTCGGTTTGCTAAAAGTAACGAGTCAAATCTTATTCGTTCTTGTCGAACGACGTTGTGGACCACTCACGAAAAATTAAATTAACCGTTTAATTATTACTAAGTTTAATTATTTTTAAGGCTATTAATTTTTGTTACATTACTGATATTAATTTTATCAATGTACTTATAAATTTTCCTTAGAATTTCAATTCTAAATGTTTCTTCATGATTTTTGTTATACAGGAAATTCATAATTCATCGAGAACGTGTTTTGAAAATAATCGCTCATTATGATATATTTTGTTAAATGTAACATTTAGTTAAAAAAAGGTTTGAAAACCTATGTGGACTATATAGGTTTCCAAACCCTTTTTTAACTAAATACATACACATACATACATAAATATACATACAGCGTCTTTAATATTTTTATTAACTACAAACACAATTTTCATTAAGCAAAAATTTATAATAAATATACCTAGCTAAGTTCGCATGAAATGGTCGTATGAAATGTTGTTGTATATACATAATTCATATGCAATGATATAGTATAAAATATCATTGATAGTTGGACAATGCATGGATTAATGGAAAAATAAAATATTTATGATTTTTTTAAATAACCGCGTTTTGAAAATAAATCTAAAAGTATAAATATTATAAATTAAAAATTTATGTACCCCGAGTAGTACCTACTAATAGTAGAGTAGTTGAGTAATAATAATAGTAGATTTAAGTAGCCTGACAGTTTATTTATGTGACAAGTTGTCAAACAAGTGATTCACGTGATGTTAAGTGAATACCGCTGCTCCATGAACATCAAGAAATTCTGAGGGCTTTTTAGATGCGTTGATAGCTTTTAAAAAAGCAGGCTTCGGTCACCTCACTCACCAGACGAAACGCGAAAGAGTAATACATCCATTTCTTGCCGGTCTTCTTTGTGACCCTGGTGCCGGTCTCTTTGTGCCTCGAACGAGCCTGTCATTCGAGCAATTGCAGAAGCTGCTGCGTGACCCTGCCCACAGCGATAAAAACATGTTGCCTGCTGCACGTTTTATGTTTTATCGCACAAATCTTCAATGTGGTTCTTTCAGTTGATATTATTTTTTTATTTATAAGCCGATTTATGTAAGACTAACACTAAATATTAAATGAAGCTTACTGCAATGCATAAGTTAAAGTTGCATCCAAATCTGTAAAGCCCTTTCTGAGATTAGCGCGCAAAAATCCACAGACAAATAGAGAAACAGACAAAAATTTTAACAATCACTATTTTGGGTTCCATTGTATTGATAAAGGCCCCCAATAATAGTCTCAAACATCTTCAATGTACAGACAACGATCAGTTAAATTATGTATATGTATAGATATAGATAGATGATTATATTTGCTAAGCCGACTGGAATCGCGTGGCTCGTTATGCCTGGATACCGGAGGGTTTTCCCTGCAGAAGGCTTGAGTCTTCTCGTATCAAGGGAATAAAGCTAGAGGGAGGAGACCAAAAATTTGAAAAACTGAAGAATGGTATGTAAGAGGTAAGTATTCGGAGAATGCTGATAGAGGAACATGGAAAAAGGTAAAAGAAAAAAAAATTGTCACAAATCGATTGCAAGTTTATCAAAAATGTCAATTCTAAGCTTTTTCATTCCACACGTATGTTAATAATTATTTTTTTTATGTTACTAACATTTTATCAGGTTAGAATATTACTACATGAGAAATGAGCTACAACACACCTTGTATGTTGTTCATCAATACTCATTTGTCTATAATAATCATTTGTCACATGACCCCGATGGATAAATATTTCAATGACGTTATAACGAGACAGTTCTGGGTTTACTAATTGCAGTAGATAGTATGATATCGCATTAAAATTCTGATATAACAACAGTTACATGACAGTTTGAAACAGATGGCTTATATAATATTGATTTCAAGTTTAACCATTCACTTTGATGCTCTTAATCAATGTATTAATTATTTTAATGGCAGGGCGGGCACAAGGCAGGTGCGATCACCGGTACCGGGCTCTTCGTTTTGAGAGTTCGTTTGTTCTTTCATTCAATTTTAAAAATTACCAGTCCTATTACAATGGTAACTATGTAGACTTAAAGCTTAAAGATTAGGCTTTCAGGAAATATGCATAATTATATACTTTATTTGACCCGCTTTCGAAAAAAATTGTACATTTTCTAGGCTTGACTCGATTTAGCTGCACGGGAGTATATCTACTTTCTTCATTCCTTTTTTAGCCATGTTTGGCGCGAAAAAATGTGCGTACTATACTGCATGTTGCTTTGCAAATAATGTTTATTGTTTAATTTAAGAGCTAGGCTCTTGTCGGTTATCGGTGCCGCATCCCAGTAGACATCATAGGTTGCGGAACAATTTGAGGAATTGAATAGTGCAGTAGTTTTCTACTTGCTTTCCGTTATAATATAAATATATATTAAATAATGTATAACAATAAATATTTGAACGAAAGATGTCGCCTTTACTGTTGAAATGTATGTTTAAATTTAATGATGATTCCGTGGCGCAGTTTCCAAGGTATTGTCTTCGGCCCCACGCCGTGGGTTCGATTCCCACAAGGGACAACTATTTGTGCGACCCACAGATAGTTGTTTCGCAACTGGGTGTTTGTCCACGTGAAATTTATGTTTGTAAAACGTCCTTACAACACAGGATAGTGTGTGTAAGGACGTTTAGTGATAGTGTTACCCTAAAGTAAGGGCAGTGTTTTTTTTTAAATAAAAAAAAGAAAAAGAATTTACTGCTAGTCTCTGTACTCAAGGTGAATTTTATAATGTGAACATCTGTAGAAAACCTGTGCCTTCCGCGTAATGCACCCAGGCGGCACCAATGGTGGCGCTTGAGTTTTCCGCTGACCGAGTTTTCGAGTTTTCTTCCTGTAACAAAAACTCTCATACTCCCATTCGTGCCCGGTACGATAGACTCTTCACTGACGCTCGTTCTACATAAAAGCTCTATGAAGCGTTTCGAACGATTATTAACAGTTAATTATATTAACGGTATGAACGATTCCCTTTGGTATCTCTGTCAACCTAGTCAGGTTCAGAAGGCTTAATATTACTTACTATTTATTCGTTTTGCTAATATTTTAGCTAATATGTAATACCTCCGTGAATTTTTATAAGAACACAATATTGAAACTACATAATAAAGATTTGAGAGAGATATTCAATTTATTACCGCAAAGTAATTACAATTTGGGAGGACGCTTCTTTAGATGTTTGGTCAAATACAGCAACAGGGCGAGTGACAGTGATGGATTACGTTTTCTTAAATTGAACCCAGAACTACATTTACTAACTTGCAGCATGGACATCTATATTTTCAAAACAAACTTTATACTTGGATAATTTCCTTTATTAAACTCAGTTTGAGAAAAACAACATATTCACGAAGGCAACTGACTTTAATATTTAATATTTTACTGTTAAGCTTATAATTTTTACGTCATAGTCATACATACAAATTTATTAAACAGGAACTATTGCATTTATTTTTCCACTGGACAACCACACTGGACTTTCATATTCGTTATACCTACTGTTTAAAAACTCACCCTTAAGCTACTTAAAATATCCAGACCGCACTTAGCGAGTTAAATTTAATGAAATGCGAAAAACGAACACTTTTGCGCATAAGCCGGCTTTTGAGAATTTAAAATAACTAGAGAGAATTAGCAAAATATGGTAAGCGAGAAAAAATTTCGTTTTATAATTACAATGAGTAAGGTTTTTTATATTTTAAAACGCCATCGCTTTAAGCTTCAAATATCTTCGGTATTTGTAAAATATCTTTTTTTTTTGTTCCATAATTCAATAAAACATGTAAGAATTAACATAAATCATAAAATTGTCCTATTGAAACAATTATTCCTTCTTACGTGAAGTATTGACCTAAATTAACATTACTATTTTGAACGATTTACGAAAATAACCTTTCGACCTAAGTAATGTATTCTACACTTCTGTAATTTATTGGAAGTTAATATAGTTACTCTACTTTTCCTAATGCTTTACCCCTAGTCCTTTTTTTATTATACCACCGTTTCGTAATGAGGTTCCTCTAACGGAAAAGAAACAGGCGATAGATACTCCGTAGGTATCCTCTTTATAGCTGCCATAAGAACTTTTTTGGCTGTGTGATTTTATTATGAAGGCTGATGAACGCCTATCGATTAGATTATCTATTGATGTCAATATTTGTGTGAAAAAAGAACTAATTAGCCGTTCACAGCATATCTCAATGATTATGATACATAATTCGTGTTGTAAATATGTAGCCGCGCTGCAACGTCTTAAAAATAAAAGTAAGTTCACTTACGGCCGGTTTCAATATTCCATGTTCAGACATTTGATTGCTAGCGATAATTATTTCCATAATACTTACGTTAAAATTCTATCTCCAGTAACCAAATCTATCCGTTATATTTTCGAACGCGATCACCGGGTCTTCAGGGCTCATAAAGCAATTACCTCGAAGTTTATCTTTGATTCTTGGGAAGTGTTTGACGGATGACACATTATTCCGACACTTGCCAAAGATAAATATTCAATTGTACGTTTCGCCGTGTGCGCTGCAGCGTTGCCGTGGTAAAGGAGGATCCTGCTTCGAGTACGCTGCTCTCGTATCTACATTTTCCAAGACTACAGGCTAAAAACAGTTAACACCTACCTGTCTGTGTAGTAACTGTCATTCCATTTTCCAGCACAACCGTCGCGAAACCAAGGAACGAGGCAAATATATTTCCTTGACTGCGCTTTTCTTTACTTTAGTTGGCCGATCCTCAAACGGAAAACTGACGGTAAATGATCACCACCGCCCATGGACACCTGCAACACCAGAGGGCTTACAAATACATTGCCGGCCTTTTAGAAACGAGCACGGCTCTCTTCTTGAAGTTTCCCAGGTCGTAACCACAGGTTCCACACAGTAATTGTGCGAGGCAGGAAATGCCTTGAAAATCTCGCTGTTGTGGAACGCTGGACATCGAGGTGGTGTGGATGAAATTTTTGGTTTTGGCGCAATGTCCAATGCTGAAATTCAGTCACCGGTATCAATCCATTTAATTCCTCGGAACACTCCCCGTGATAAATGCGGTAGAAGATGCAGAGTGATTCAACATCTCTACGCAGAGCCCAAGGGTCAAGCCGATCGAAAAAAATTTGATCGTCGATAACCCTAGCTGCCTAACGTTGAATGTGGTCAAATGGAAGCTGGTAATAGGGGACTCCCGCCCAGAGATGAACACAGTACTCCATGAGGGGCCGAATTTGCGCCTTATAACGGTTTAGGCGTTGAACCGACGTGAAGTACTGACCCACCTTGCTGGACACCATGGTTCTTTGAGCTTCTTTCCTTTTTTGAAGTCGAATAAAAATAATAGGTATAAACATGTTATTTTAACTGTGCATATAAAATTGCCTGAAATGTGTCATTTAGTTTGTGAACTCGATACATTAAAACCGAACGGACTGAACAGTAATAATAAAACACGTCAAACCTTGCATTTTTTCGTAAAACAGGCACACACATTCTGAAACGGCATGTTTTTCGTGGTAAAGTTTATTTATAGACTATTTTTTTTAGGATAAAAATAACAAAGAAAAAAAAACAGGTGTAACAAAAACAATATTATGAAATTATATTAATTATTCGACTGGCGACCAATAACCGGAAGACGTACCGTTGGCTTCGAAGGCGGTCTAGGTGGACCGTCGACATAAGAGTCGCGGGCAACCGTTGGATGCAATTGGCAAAGTGGTTGTTCTAAGGCCTATGTTCAACAGTGGACATCTTGCGGCTGATGAAGATGATGAATATTATTATGAAATATCACTATTCAATCAAACTTCTCTATGCTCCCTTACATATGGGCAAAAATAAAACACGGGAATTAAATCCAGATAACACTTTATTATAGCTACAATCAATCATTTTGTTCTGTTCTTTAGAAGCATCGCAAGATGCACTTATTGAATTAAGTGTGAATAGAAGAATTAGATAGCAATAAAGGAAAAATATTATAATAAAATATAATCAATACAATTTACAAAGAAACTCCATCCAATACATGCTTCTAAAGAATCAGTACAGTTATATCGTAAACCTATGACTAAATAAATTATACATAGTGCTAATTTGATTAAAACTAAAATATCACAAAAACATGACTGATCACTTTTAATTCAAATGATGTCTCTCATCCATGGAAAAGTGGTATATTACTGCACTGAAAATATTATTTTTTTTTTTAAAAAATATAACAAAACATTCACAATATAATAACAATGAAACGCATACCTCAGTGTGCAATCAGTCTGTTAAACCTTATTATAAAAAAAAAAATAGTAGATTTTTATCGCAAACTCCCAAACTCTCATACGCCCAAAAGGAAAACATTTAAGCAATATATATTCATAATTGATTCTTAAATTTGCCACAATATAATCAAAAACTTGAAATATTTTTTATATAGGGTTCAATTGGACTTCATTAACCTTTGGCCATGTGTTAATTATTAATTCACTCATATAAAAATATGCATGATTTTACGATATATGATCAACAGCGTAAAGATAGATACAATCTAATTTTACCAGGCCTGGCACATTCCACAATGAGATTGTATCTATACACAATTCACGATAAATATCAAATACTGATGGACATAATATTACCGGGGGTTATAGGGCAGCCCATGAATTATAGCATAATCTTATAAAGTCAAGGAAGGGATACAATCCGATTGTCCAGCTGTCTTAACCAGCTTTCAATGTTGCTGTTTGGTAGGATATTTTTCAAATTATACAATAATAGCCAGAGGCTGTCTATATTTTAGTTGTTATTTTATACATCTTTTAATATTAGTTATACCAATGAAATAAACCATAAAGTTCACAGGAGAAATGGATGAATATGTCACTCATAAATTTAAATATAGTATGTATAAATAATTACACTTTTGGCACGGCATTCACTAAGTTATTTCACCCAGCAAACTTTTATCAATCGGTCTGTATTTAACACATAATGTATTATTATAAGTTTTAAAAATAAAATCCAATTTGTTCACAATGGAGGACCAAGCAAAAATAATCTTACGCAATACTACATCACAAAATATACGATGAAAACATTTAACATATATATAGCATTAACAACCCATACAAATTTTATAATTACCAAAAACCTATTTAAAACTCTTACATGAAGTGTTACAAGCCTTATAGTTAAACAATTTCCTGTTGCATACAGAGCAATATGAAAATAAATATAGAACAATTTATAGATAAATATGCTTGGGATATATATTTAAGTATTTATCCAAAAGTTATTTATCTAATTATAATATATATTGTTTATTATATAAATAATATATATATATATATATATATATATTTATTAAAACAGATAAAGAATAAATTATAGGTAATCATATGATTTATTTACATATAATGGTAAATTAGCTAAATAAGATCCCAGAAATAATGTAGCCTAATTGGGTCGTGTTTTATTTATTTTCGTTTAAATTATAAATTTAAGATTTATTAAAATAATAATATATAAAAAAATCAAGATTAAAATTGTCATTTAAATGTCTGATCCAACAGTTAGTGAAATATTAAGTTAAAGACTATATATTTTCATTAATCGTTTTTAATGGATCTCATTTAAGGTTTCTTAATCCCCATATACATGTACAAGTAAGAACAGTCTAAAGGTTTACATGTATCGTATTTCCATATGAAATGCTCGAATAATTATAGTATACTTTTCTATAAAATCTTTACAAACAAAGTATCAATATAATGCTGAAAAGTCATTGGAATTATTTAAAGCTTTGACATGGTTTAAATATAGCAAAGAAAATAATTAAACCAATTGATTTGACTCATTATAATACAATTGCATAAATGAAATAAGAAAACTAAGTGATTACATCTAATAACATGGTTGATTAACATTAATAAAGTAAATTGAAAATCATAAAAAAAAAAACAATCCCACTCATTCTCATCCAATGCTCATTCTCTCTTTGCCCAGTACAGTGAACAGCAAACAACTTGAGCAAATACTGGTACAGTAGGGGAAAAGTTTGCGCACTCCTATGCCATCAAATGCATTTTTCAAGATGTTTGCTTGTTACTATACACTCATTCGTCAATCTTATGACATGGAATCGTACCTAGTGTCGGTAGTGAGAGGATCGTTGTCGCCCCTCTGCCTAAAGTCGAATGCATTTCTAAAACTATCCCTGAGCCGCTCCGCGAACGTCTTGTAGTCTAAGTGGGCCTGTTGGCCGAAATCGAAATCAGCGACCTCTATCGTATATCTGAAAGGGGGATACAGTACACATATTAGTACAGGTATTTTAAGCCCGGCTAAGAAAATCTGAAAAATCAGTCAGCACAGACACAATTGCTATATTACATATAAATTCTGAACAATGTTTAGCATAGTGGCTACCATGGCCATGAAATAGACCGAAGTGAAGTAGAAGTACTAATATTTTTGCTTTCTTATCTGAGAGTGAAATAGTCTAAGGTTTACCCTTTCTAAAGTCGGATACGCATCAGCAACTAATTTTTATTACAATAATGAGCAGCAGTGATCAGCAGTGTGTTTCTCTAGAGAACAGAAATTCACTCAGCAGTTCATAAACATTTATGTATCCATAGTGGCCACAACAACATTTACTTATTTCTTATACACACCCCAATTCATCCATCTCTCCATCATATTGAAATAAGAGAAAACATAAAACCAACAGACCTTGACCTGTGCTGATAATAAGCTATACCAAACACTACTAAGATGACTGCAACTAGGCAGAATGCCACTGGAACCACAATCACAGATAGCTGGGCGTGGACAACGGCTGCAAATATAATTTTTTTTCAAAGTTAGCCAATTTAAGAAGTTTAATTATTCATTTTTATTTTTAGGGTTCATCTCTGCACTTAGAATAGGGTTCAAAACGATAACCACCAGGATACTTGATATAATATAATGATGATAAATTTTGGTTGATAATCATGTTATATTATATGGAAATTGTTTAATTTGCAATTATTCAAATTGCCCTATTAAACGACTTTGTGTATTCAAGTGCTTGTATATAGCGCAGATTTCTCCAGGTCTTGTTAAATATTCAATAGTTTATTCTTTAGGCCAATAGTAAATTAAAGTTGATATCTTAGTGAGATGTTGAGCTATTTGGAACAATTCTATATTTTTTTGATTTGGCTCACATAATGCTACATAATAGAGTAAAAATTTAACAAAAGCTTGGAAAGACTTGGAAACATTTTCTGCCATTTATCATGACATTAACTACATACCAAGATCCTTATCCAGAGTAGATGTGTAGAAAACATTTCAAAGATAACTCTCCTGTGTTGTGAAAATGGCCCTCAAAAATATAAAAAAATCTTTTATTTTGCAAATAGCCTAAGCTGCTAAACTGACATATATTTTTAAATATCTCAATCAGCAAACAGAGAGGTCTAAACACCGATTTAAATTGGATCTTAAATTAGAATTCTTCTTCTGGATGACTTTAATGTGATGTAATTTTTGGAAAGTTCATTGCTCACCACATGATTATTTGCAATAGTAGTTTCGATAGTGTGTTCTATTTTTTGTGCAACAATGTTGGCCTATAACTTATATTTATATAAAATATTATTGGTACAAGTACATCTGTATATGAATTTGTATATTAGTTTGTTTACTTATTATTTTTAAGCAAAATTCTCAAGAGTAACAAGAATATGTTTTTGTAACCTGCATGGTCAAAGAATTCACATGATTTTCTGATTTCTGAACAGTTACAAATTTGTAGGTTTAGGTTAGGTTGGGTTTTGATGTTAAATAAAACACTATTTAAATTCTAAATCTTACCTAACCTTAGATAAATGCGTGCGCGTGCGTACAACAAGATTGCTCTTTATTGGCGCATAAATGCAACTTATTCTGCTGTGGTGTTAATACGTAAGTACCGAAAATAAAATGTATTCCACAAACCTTTGTATATATTGATGGTAGCTCTTGAAACTGTTTTGCCAACATCATTTTCTACAACAACAACAACTGTGTGCTGGTCACTATCTGAAAAGTAGTGGACCAAAGGGAAGGCATTGGTGACAGTTCTTGTCTTGTAATTGCAAGTCTCATTGCCTGTGATATTATATTGTCCTTCTTTATATAAGGCACAATATTCAAACGGAGGTGAACCAGTATACTTCACTTGCAAGTTGAGAAGATCTCCATGTTGCAGCCAATTGAGGCCAGTGATGTTAACAGTTGATATTTGCTCTAAAAATTGAAACCAATCCTTTGAAAAAAATTAAACTAATCTCTATAAAAACAATTCATTGACATGACTGTTATTTTAAAATTATGTGATAACTGTAGAAGCTTCTCCCTAGTATGCGCTTATTTCACTTATAGATGTTATTGTTAAAGAACATGTTTAGTTTGAAACATTTTACAAAAGTTATATTGGCAATAATTAATTGGTTAAAAAACAATACCTCACAACATGTTGCATCCAATTCACTATTGTCATTGTCAATATCAATGCATATGTATCATATTAACTAAATAGATAATTAAAAAATGTTGCTCACCTCTTACACTTATTGTTTCCTGATAATGGCCATATGTGTAAGTTTTACCAATAGGCACTATACTAGAATTATGGCAGATATAGTCTTTTGTAGAGTTATTTTTTTTCTTGAAAACAGTTCTGTTTGATATCATACGCTTTGCTAAGTTATGTGTCACTGGTATTATACTAGAGGTTGTTGTTTCATCAAGTTTTTGAGTACTTGGTTTCATGGTACTGCTTTGTATTGGGACTACTGAAGTTGGTGGCTTAGGTGTTGTTGTAGTAGTAGTCGAAGTAGTAGTAGTGGTAGTAGTGGTAGTAGTGGTTGTAGTAGTAGTTGTTGTTGTTGTGGTAGTTGTTATTGGTGGCAATGGCATATTATTTGCAACTACCAAAGCATCAATATAGTGATCGCCCATTAGATCTTGGTATGTATAATTCAGTGAAAGATCTGTAGTTTGATCTATATAAATACAATCTATAAACCAATATGTGATAACTGTAGATGCATTTTGCTTTAGAAATTGCATCTCATTATCTGGTAATTTTATATAATGAAGGACAGTTTTATTCACTGCTACAAAATGATTGGGCCTATCAAGATTATTCTGATTTAGCACTAAGTTTCCATTTAATGAATCTGTAAAAAAATAAATACAGATACAATTTTGTACATAAAATCATACATTTTAAGATAGGTAACAGATTTATACATATTCATTTAAAGAATGTAAGTGTCAAGCATTGATCAGTTTTTTTTTACATACTCATCATAGAATTAGCTTCCTGTTTTAACAACTGAGATATAACTAATCTCTTATATTCATTCTTTGTTTCTTGTTGTTTAGTAATATTTTGATGTATTCCCTAATGCAAAAGGTTTCATGACCAATAATCCCTAAGTATTAGGGAAATGTTATTTAATAAATGCTGTTAGAAACACTCACAGGAAAAATGAGAATCTATATAAAGATGAATTTGTTATGTATACCATATACCTGTCAGTTTGAAGATAGTACTTGATGATGCTACATAATACCATATCCCATAGAAACTTTTCATCAGTCTCACTTTTGCAGTGTATTCTCCTGCTTCATACAATTCTTTAGGATATTCCACTGTCCATTTTGACTCATTGGTAGATAGTACATACTATAGACAAAGACATATAAAATATAAATTTATTGATAATTGATAGATTTTTAACTCAAGGTCTTTTTACTCTGGTTGTAGGTTCTGTTTTCACATATGCATGTGAAGCAATGAATATTTTAATGTCGTATGAGTAGATGGACAAAAAAGATTGTGCAAACCAAATGCATAAATAAACAAAGTATGTGTACTTTCATTTAACTGTTACACACATCAGTCTTTCCTATATCATGTAAAAACAAAGCCCATTTCTTATTTGTTCTCCTGTCTGAAGTCCCTTGATGTCAAACATGCTTAGGACCAAACACCCAGATTCAGCTCAATTATCTGTAGGTCACACGATTACTTGTCCAGTGTGGAAATCAAACCCATGACTCCCAGCGCCGCAGTCAATGGCTTAGCAACCACACTACCGAGTCATGCCCACCAATGTTTTAAATATTAATAAATCACTAAATACGAAGGCTTTAAACAATAGGTTGCTTCCATGCCATTGCTTCCATGCCTTTAGTTAAAATATATGTTTATAAAGAAAAAAATTAAACTTTTGCATGTGTCAAAACTTTAATGTTTTTATTCTTGATTTTTTGAAAGCGATTTATTTAAAGCCAGTTCCCCCATGCTTTAACTGCAATATTTTTAAATCAAACATTAGATTACCTTATAAGATATTAATCTTCCTTTGCTAGAATAGTTGTTAAGTTTTTAAGATTAAGTACCTCACTCTCATGTTGCGGTTGCACATCATCCCAAAAGACATATTTGAGACTTTCGCCAGCATATCCTATAACATTTGCAGTAAATGTAATTTTTGACCCCCTGACTGCTGGGCCGTTATTTAACAGGGTCACGTCAAGTGAGCAAGTAACTGAAACATAAATTATTCTATGTACTTAACAATTGCAAAAATTAATGGATTCACTGTTACAATGAGACAGAGAAGGAACTTACCACTTTTACAAATATACGTGAAACAAAAAATAAATAGCAAACGAGACATTTTGAATAAAAACTTAATAGACTCAAAAATTGCAGATATTAAAAAAATTGTTAAGAATATGGTAACGCATCCAAATCATTTAATTCTCCCTTTGGATCAAACAAGCAACGCAAATTAAAGTAATATCAATACAACCCGTTTTGCGTCATCACATGCTTTGACATTAAAGTGACATACTGAACAGATAAACGAGTAAAAGAATATAGACTACAGAAAAATGTGAACAATACCTCGACACCCAGATGATTTTTTTGGTAAGTGTAGTTTAGTAACTACTGTAAGTGTTAGCCTGACGGCTTTACCGTGAAAAAAGTTCATGGGTAAACAACGTGCTGACTCAGGAAAAACAACGTGCACAAAGCCGGTACACGACGACGACACGATTCCCTATAGTCCACTATCCTTCGAACTGTGTAATATCCGAGATTATGTCGACCCATGAACGTATGCTGATACAACATATAACATCTGCCGATGCCTCAACTAGCCTAGTACCAAGGAATAGTGAAAACAGTACACTTGTTTTCGCTATTCCGTGCTTAGTACCGCATGTAATACATATACAAACAGGCGCTATCAGCGCACTCGCGCTCCATGGAGCGCCCGCCAAAGCGCCCTAAGAGCTTGGCGGCCTCCCAAACCGGTAACAATAATAGCGTGACGGCTCGAGCCGAGGCTCCCCCGGGAGCCCTCGAGCTTAGTCACCATAACGCGTAATAATAGTACGCCGAGGTTCAGGCTAGGCGCCTCGTGCGCCAGGCCACCTCAAGTCCGTCGGATCTGTAAAGGCCCCTAAGGCCAACAGTGGCTCATCCAGCGCCAAAAAAAAAAAAAAAAAAAAAGCGCACTCGATTGTGCGTGCGACAGGCGACTGCGAGGTCTGTAATGCGCCAGGACACTTTAGAATCGCTACCGTTATGTTGTTATTGTTATTTAATAGCGATTCTGCATACGTTCGTTTGATCATGGCGTAGTTAATTACGAAATTTTTACTTCCAAAAATAAATTATTTTCGTCAGTCTTGTTTTTCTGCCGCAATAGATAAAATAAGAAATATTTGTATTATTAATTAGATATTATATTATGACTTATTGGTATATTGGCTATAAATCAAATCAAATCATTTATTGATCGAAATAAGAAATATACATTTCATCTATCGATAATAATATATTAAATCTACCACCCTTTCGTAATGAGGTTCCTCTAACGGAGAAAAAACAGGCGAAAGAAACTCCGTAACAAATAATTGTTTTGCTATACGTATTTTTTTAAAAAGAGCTTAGAAGCGATTATGTCATTCCCAAGGGTTATCGTTAATGTATAAATTTATATTATAATGACCTTTTTAAAAAGTTTTTCTTTAATAAATTTCTTAAACCTGTTAATAGAATAAGCACTTCTAAGTATAAATCCCGGTAGTTAATTATTCTTGTAATTTATTTTTTTCTTGTTTTAATTTTCTTAACTAACTGATCGACGTTAGTAGTCTCTTGATTTAATAGCCATTTCACACTTATTTTTACTAACACAGTATTTACCCAAAAAGTATTGGTATCCTTCATATTTCGCTTACTTTTGAGCAGTCCTGTTACTAAAATGATGTTTCGTGTATCTGTGTTATAAAAAAGTATAATCAAAAGAAAATTTACTTACACATATGTGTTACTTATTTCGTGTTTAGTAAGCGAGTATACATCTAAAGACTAAAGATTAAATATGTATTTAATGTGATTGATGATTGCAGTTTCCTGCATATTAAATTATTTTATTGTGTCTTAAAATGGCCACCGTTTTCGATAGCCCTTTCATTCGACAACGTCTGCACCGTCTACGGCATCGTGATTTCGATTTGGACGAAGATCAAAGATTTGGTCGATGTGATTGTACCAGCTATTCCTATTTCGTGCTTTCGATGGTACTTTTTTCGGTTGGTACTGTTATAACAGTGCTAGCCTTGGGGGACACAGATGGCTATATATTAAGCAACTTAGGACACATGTGGCTAGTTGGACCTATATTTATTTGTTCTGGGATGATGGTCGCAGTTAAGAGTATGTTATATCTTCGTAGGAAGAGTGTCATACAAATGTTGTTACACCAGCGTGCAATTATTAGGGTAAGTCATATGACTCATATGTTTCACTAGTATTATACTAGAATCTAAAATGTAATAACTGGGTGTGTTATAAGACACTATATAAAAATAAATAATTCGAAAAAACTAAGACTATATGACTTATCAAGAAGAAATGTATCTTATGAGTAATCCATGTTTATATAGCCTTCACCTAATAATCATTAGTCTTATCAATGTGCGCACATTTGAATTACAAGGATGTTTGAATTTCTGTTGTTAAAATAACAGGTCTATAGTTAAAAAGAAGTTTTATCCAAATGTTTATTTTAGATTGATGATAAGATATATGTGAAATATTTTATTTTTTGTTTATTTTATCTCACTAAAAAATTTAAATTTATTTTTCATTTTTCAATCATGTTGAGATTACTGAAAAAAGTAGTACAGTTAGGTCATTAGATTCTTAACATCTCTTAGAATATTAAAATAGCTTTTCCAATATAGGTAAAGTAGGCAACAAGTATCTGTACTTACAACTAACGGCTTTATTATTGTTAACAATATTTTTAGGAAGAAGAATATAAGATTTATTTTATGTTTATAGTTGAGTTGGTTCTAATTTTCATATAAAGCTTTAGAAGCTCATTGAAAAACATTAATTATTTACTTTTATTCAATGTGGAAAACAGTCAAGATAAACTATGTACATATTCCTTTTTTATATTGCACTCTTCATGGATTTTATTACTTTTGTACATACTTCAATTATTCATATAGAAAGTACTTTATTGTATGTTACCTTCTATCAAAAAGTTCTTGATTCATGTGGCTAGATATGAAGAATGGCAACTATATTCAGTGGCTACTAGACAATAAAAAGTAACTTAAACTTTTTTTTTCATTTTTAGTTGCTTCCGATTTAATGTCTTTATGCTAAAGGAGTATAATTTCTTAAGTGCATACATAAGTACACACATACTTCTTTTTAAAAGATTGTCTACTTTAGGTTAAAATTCATTTTTGCACAATAGCATACAAATGCGGACTTAACACCTCTGTAACATGTTCTCTACCAGTCTTCTGACAAATAAATAGTGAAAAATGAAAATAATGTGATGCAAAAGAGCCAAATGACTAGTCGTGAAAAATAGGATGGTTTTATACATCTCCATAAATATATTATATTTATAATTATATACAGCGTGTCGTTACCACCGCGACAATAAATGAACACACATATAGAGGATAACTTTTTAAAATTGTATTAAACATTTACATTCTTTTAACAACAATATTTACCGAGTTATTAAATTTTACAAAACAAAGAATTTTAGAACACCCTTACGTATAAAACTGTAACGTAAAGTTCATTTGTAAAGGTCACAAAGCATATGAATGGGTTGAATGAATTTAAAAGAGACAAAACATACTGTTAGAAAGAGAGGCTTGTAATGCGACGCTGTGGCTCGAGTTGTATAGGATGTTACAAAATTTGTTTCTTTTTTACTTAATTAGTTTGTTTGAAAAATATTTTTTTTTATTTATGGATTTTGTTTAACGTTAATATTTTTTTTATGATTATTGGCAAGTAGCGTTAGACGTGTGTTCATTTATTGTCGCAATGGTAACGACACTCTATATACACAAATATACATATGCTGAAATATATACATACCTAGATTTAGTAGTCATATATGTAAAGAAACTTATAGATAACCCTGATGAAAAAAGATGTGAAATTTTGCTTTCGTTTGTTGCATTTTTCAATATTGATTTGTAGGCACTGAAATTTTGTATTGTCTTAAGTACTGAGATTAGCAATATAAAAACTTTACAAAAATTTCAATTTCAATAAGCAAATCTGCATTTCTCATTCAAATTATGATTGTTGCACATAACAATCAATGGTGCCAAGTATTGCAACTTAAGATGCGAAATCACACACACACACACACACACAAGTTTTTACGCAAATATTATCCATTTTTAAATCAAACTATTCTATAGGTTTTATTGTGTTTTAACTCAATTTTAAATACCCGTCATTTTGAACCCTTTTCAGCATTCATGGTCAGGACATAATAAGTCATTTCATGTACTAATGTTCAGAGTTTATCCAAGCTACTTTTTACATTACAGCTAATTTTTTTTGCTCCTGTACTCAAAAGGAACATAAATTCGAAATGTCCCATGACCCGTGACTATGAACGCTGGTAAGGGTTCGAAACATCAGAAATTTAAGATCAAATTAAAACTCCAAAAAACACGTAAAACAATTTATTTTATGATAAAAATTGATAAAAGTCATTGCGTGTCGGCGTTATAATTAGCCATTTAGTTTAGCAGTTAAAGCGTCTCCACGTGATTTCAAAACACGCGAGTTTGATTCCTGCAGTAGCGAAAAAATTTGTTCCTTTTTACTACAACCATCTTTTACCCATCTTATCCAAAGTGTACAGCTGAATATATTTTATCGATTACTGTAATCTGTATATTAATGTGTGAAGTTGTGAATCTGTAATGTACAGAATACTTTGTACCCCCTTTTTACGAAAATTTCGCGGATGTAAGAGTATCAAATTTCCCACACTTATAGTTTATATAGAGCAGTGCAGAATGCTAGTTTTTTTTTTAAATAAATGGATAAAAAATACGTTAAATTAAAAAAAAAGAACATTACACACACTGCCATGTTTTTAATTATGGACAAATTTCGACCACTAAGTGACCACTAGTTTAGATTAAATAAGTAACTTGAATTATTAGTGTTAATTATGAGAATTATTATAAGAATGTTTCAACTGTTATTAATAAATCTTAACTTTTATGCTTGTAGGATATGGCAGCAGTTCAAGCAGAACAAGCCTTTGGTAGCCAAGTTCCTAGAACTGCATCAAGTGCGACATTACCCCCATCTTATGATGCTTTAATTGCTACTGCCGCAACAAGTAAAGCCCAAACATCAGATTTGGAACCACCCCCTCCAACATATGATGAAGCTATGTACCTTATTGATGATGAAAAACTAAGAATGGAAATCAGAATTGATGACAGTGCAAAACAAGAAACTAGTAATCAAACTAGCTCTAGTGTAAACTCTGTTGTTAAGCCTTAATTTGGTTTACTTAATATTTTTTTATTTTACTTGAGTAAGTAAAACTTATTTCTTCCTTTGTACTTATAAATTATATTAGTTAGCTATGTAAATTTATAGTATTCTCACATGTGCCTAAAATAATGAAGTGTTGGCAATATTGTTATAAAACTTAATTTAGACTTAAGGAAAGCCTTACAATAATCTTAAGATGAAATGTAAATTTAATGAAAGAATTATCTTAAATTTTTAGAGGCATAAATAAAGCTATTTTGTAACAGTTTATTAAACAGAAAGTTAATCAATAAAAATAAAGTTATAATTTTAATAACTTTGCTTATTTGAAAAATTACAGTTTGTACCTATTTGTATAAGACTTGTAAAAGTGTGTGCTTATTGATATTATTTTTGTAAAATATGTCAAATCTCTATCTTAGAGTTAGTTCAATAGTTTTTCTTTAAAATATTTAAGTGGTGCAGTTAAAAACCTATTCATACAAAAAGAGCCTAATGGCTTTAAGTATGTAATAAAGACAATTATTAATGGAAGCAAGAGAAAGCTTTATGTACTTTGCCTCAGATTACAGAAAAAGATATCCAATGCAATAAATTAAACTATTAACATTTATTAACCATCAAAAATTTTGCGTCCATATATCAATGTCCACAAAAATAGCATAATTTACTTGAGACTTGTTTACAACATGCCTATTGAACTGTATAGATTTTACATAGTTGATATTCCGAAGTTCAGAAATGTAAAAGAAAACCCACAGTGAAACATGAGCAGAATCAATAGTTCAGTAATATTATTCAAATTAATAATAAATAGATAGGAACTTGTGTTCTTGTTTTACATTGTGTTTAATAATTGTAAACTGTGATCAATGGAAAAAAAGTTTTGTATTATACAAATCTAAACATAATATACTTCAAGAATGCTTAATACAACTGAATAATTAACATGAATTTTAAAGATGATTTTAGAAAAAAAAACAAAATCTTTGTGCATTTGATTTTATTGTTACTAATACACAAAATTTTAATGTTATTTTAAGACATTCTTATAATTTACTCTAAAAAAATGGTTTTTCTAATAGGTCAGTCCTGAACATAATCTCGAATTGATAAGTGGTCTGATTTTGCACATGTTGTGAAGACTGAAGCATTTACATTTAAAAATGGTGGTTTATAAAACAAGAATAATGTATAGTACATAGAGTAATTTATTATTGATCTGATAAACACTTGTTACTTCAGAATTTGGAAGATTATGTCCTCATATTTATAAATACAATAGTTTTTTTGTAACCATTTTTACCATGCATTTTTCTTAAATCAGTTCTATTTTTAGTTATTACCTTTATGGATAGGTGAAGGCTATTTGATGTTTTCGTGTTTGTGAGGCTATCATTTATAATTATTGTTAATGACAGATTGACTCAAATGAAAAGAAAAGATGAAATACAGTGATACAAGCAATGTTTTTACTCTAAATCATTCTTACATTTTCTCTTCAACAAATAATATTTAAACACATATTGTTTGAATTACTGCATTACATTTATCTAGTCAAATTATTTGAAATTGGTTGGACATTTCATGAGTTTGAATCCTTGCATATCCAGTAAACCTGTTAATTACATTTTTTTTTTCTTGACTGCGAAGTTTTATTATTTATTTAAAGATTCATATATTGACTTTTTGATTTTACATAAATGTTATAAATATTAAATGAAACTTGTATATGGATTTTATCATGTTTTAATTTTGATATTGTAATTCCCGACGTGTTAAGGGTCTGTCCCTTGACTATGAATAATTAAAACTTAAATTCAAAATTAAAATGAGATGAAATCTGTAAGCTTCTTTCATTTAAGATAAAGATTCAATTATGCACCAGTCATAGACATTCATTACTATATAGACTTCTTTTAAGACATGACAAAATTTATCAAACATTTAACAAAATTACAGAGCTAAAATTTCTATGTTAATCTACCAAAATATTTTGCTCTATAGCAAACATCTCTTAAATGTGGCCATTGTACTATGAAAATGTCAGCAAAATACTGAAGAATTTTTCCTGATAATGACAATGTCCTTACTCTACATAAACTTTCTATGAAGATTATTCGACAATCCAAAATAAATAAGCATCTTAATAAAAAAGCAACAGCGCATACTGGTACACAAGTGCCTGGACCATTGCATAAAATTACATCAGGCTTGAATCTATAAACAATTGGAATAGTGCACCGAATTGAATGCAATGTGCTTAATGCAGAGGAGAAGTAAGTTTGTTTTACTTGTCTACTTCGAGGTATTCGGCTTAATATAAAATCATCGCATGCTTGGCTTTCAATATAACGTATTTTCACTTCACTGTATAAATCGCTATCAGCCATGATATATAGACGAGGCTGAAATTTCTTGGTGTTTAAATTCGACATTAACCTCAATATTTCTGTGGTATGACCTCCTGATCCGATACACACGATTGTTCTTAATGATGCTTCTTTTGCCAGCATTGTGCATTCGGTAGTAACTATCTTGAAAATAAGCAATAATATCCTTAAAAGGCATGTTACTGTAATAATAAGCAATATCACGTATAGCTCCATTTTTGCGAAATCGATATATTACACCGTATGTGTGTGTGTGTGTGAATTAAAGTTAAATTATTGAATCGAGGTTCATAATTACAGAATATGACCCAATCTTAATAATATTAATAACTTGCTTGTATGATATTTGTTTAAATTTTTGACACACTACACAGAGACAGACTCACAAACCACAGCAATCCATAGACAAAACAACAAATTGATGAAACCATGAAACTGAACTGAACCCACATGCCTAAACAATATAATATTTTGAGTGATAAGTGTAGACCAGCTCTGACCAGTGACCAGGACTGGATTTAGGTACGTTAAAAAGATAGTACAAAAAATTTAAAAGGATATTTGTAAAAAAATATAGTAAGTACACTATTATTTTTAGTTTAACATAGTCATTAAAACAACACTAGTTTATTCAATTATAATAATTATGTAGAACTAATGGGGACGATATTTCTTTTTTTCTCCCATATCATATCGCCTCATGCGTTTCTTCTTTGGCGTAGATTCTGCGATTCGGCGGTTTTTCATAACTATCACATCACTGCTATTTTCCATTATTGGATTAAAATAAATTATATTATTTTAAAAACTCGCAGCGATTGTTATCTTATCAGTTTGAATTTTAAATGGCATGGTCGTACCTTGTGAAAAATAAATTGGTTTTACTATTATTAGAGATCTGTGAACTCTGAACTCCTCTGAACTCTACAAATTATACACGGGTACAATATTCAAAAGTGAATGGATGAACAAGCGGAGTATCGAAAAAAAAAGCATAATCTTTTATAAAGTTTATTAATGATGATTATTTATAATCTTTGGTAATTATTGACAACGACAACAAGTGGCAAGGCAATATGATATTTAGTTAAAGACTTTGTATTGATCGAGAACATTATAAGGCGCAAATTCGGCCCCACATGGAGTACTGCTCTCACCTCTGGGTGGGAGCCCCCTGTTACCAGCTTCTTCCATTTGACCGCATCCAACGTAGGGCAGCTAGGGTTATCGACGATCAAGGTATTTCCGATCAGCTTGATCCTTTGGCTATGCGTAGAGATGTTGGGTCACTCTGCATCTTCTACCGCATCTATCACGGGGAATGTTCCGAGGAATTGTTTGGATTGATCCCAGCGGCTGAATTTCACCATCGGACATTGCGCCAAAACCAAAAATTTCATCCACAACAGCGCGATTTTCAAGGCATTTCCTGCCTCGCACAACCATTCTGTGGAACCAGCTGCCGCCGGCGGGTTTTTCCGAACCGTTACGACCTGGGAACCTTCAAGAAGAGAGCATACTCATTCCTAAAAGGCCGGCAACGCATTTGTAAGCCCTCGGGTGTTGCAGGTGTCCATGGGCGGCGGTGATCACTTACCATCAGGTGAGCCTCCAGCTCGTTTGCTGCTTTTTTCCCATAAAAAAAAAAAAATTATAACTCAATTTTTTAATGTTGGATTGGCATTGAATGGTATTTATCTTTTTTTAAAACATTGCCCTCACTTTAGGATAACTTTGTTCTGTGTTGTAAGGACGTTTCAAATATAAATTTCACATGGACAAACACCCACAGCCAAAACAACTATCTGTGGGTCGCACAAATAGTTATCCAGTGTGGGAATCGAACCCATGACTATCGACGTATCAAGAACACTTGAATTCAGTGCAGTCACTGAGGAACAAGAGTTTATTAATTGTTTTGTCTTCAAATCTGTTCATTGCTCTACTTATTATAACTTCATATTGCAGTTGAGTGAAAAATGGAAAAACAGTTTGTGTATCTTCCAATTGAGTCATAGCGTTGAAAGGGGACGATAACAGGGGCTTCTGGATTTGCCAAAAACAGAAAAAGTTCAACCTTTTCTATATATTTTTGCCATGTACTAAATTTTTATGAACTTTGAAATCGATTCGATACTTGATGCAAAGTACTGATATTAGTAAAAAGTAATGAATTTTGAGTACAAGTATCGAATCGAAAAGACGATATTATGAGTAAAGTATCGGATTTGATATCGTGCCCCTAAAAGGTGAATCCTGCTCGGTGTTGACACCGTTCAGGCTGCGATAACATTCACAATTCACAATCCTGCATAAAGCAGCGGACGGCAAGGTGGGCTGCCATGTAGGATTGTAAATGGGCTCCTTTTGATTTTAAAAGAAGGGGCAAAAATAAAACCAAAATTTGAAGAAGAAGAAACACCACGAAAGATAAAACTTTGTGAAATTACTGAAAACAGACACAGAAAAAGCTACGAGCGGTAACGAGTACAAGATAAACGACAGCTTCTAACAAGAAATGCAGAATTAACTAACATTTAATGGGTGTTACGGCAACACCAAACTTCACTTCCGCGTAGATCGGGGCCCCCAGAGACACCCAATTTCTGCCTCATCACTTACAACTTCAACGGCTCAAGTGCAACATCAATAATTCTCAGACATTAAATCATCTACGAGCGACCTATTTTTCATTGATACATCCACTTCTCTACAAAATTTGGTCCTTCGCCTCTTCGAAGAAAAGGAATCATCAACGCAGAATTTCAAAATCACAACAAGAAATCTACATCGATCAACGTGAACTTTGGACCTAAGCTGCACTGTTCCGCACGCTACGTACTAAGACAGAGAACGTGATTTAAGTGAGTTCATTCCAATTCCTTTTTTTTCCTTTCCATCCTTTTCTTATATTAGCGCTATTTGGATCCGGCATTGGGATCTCGTCATATATTTTGCTATTATAATATACTTATTAAATATTTCTTGCTAATATTATACGCATAGCTACCAGCATATTATTTTTATTCAGCATTTGTTTTTATTCAGCGCATTGCTTCGCATTCGCATAGCCACGTAATCGGGCGCATAACCGGTTTCGCTTTGTGCTACTCGATTAGTTCACCTGCTTCATTCATTTAAATTGTTGCAGTGCTTGTTTGTCACGCGCTTGTTAATTTATTAACTTTCTTTGCTTAAATTTTATTACTGTACAGTATGAGTGAAGCTAATAAAGATCGGCTTAGAGAAATTGTAAAAGCGCGTAGTAGCATCAAAGCTAAGGTTACTCAGTTTTGTAATTATTTGAATATTATTAAAAGTTGTGCGTCATTGAGTGACCGAATTAGAATGCCGTTTATGCAAAATAGAACCCTTACACAGTGATTTTGATAAGTTGCAGACAGAGTTCGAGTCGTTATCGGAAGATACTCCTGAGTTATACGCGGAGCGAGAACAATTCGACTCCAAATATTTCTCACTGGTGGCAACGGCGCGTACGCTGCTTGAGCCGATTCGTCGTCGACGTTCACCATCGTCCGTGTCCACTTCGAGTCACGAGAGCAGAATTGGGACGGGTCATGATTTTGTGAGACTACCCAAAATTAATCTGCCCAGCTTTAGCGGCGATTTCCAGCACTGGCTTGAATTTAGAGATACGTATATATCACTCATACATTAAAATTAAAATATTAGTGACATTAATAAATTCCACTACCTTCGTGCAGCATTAAAAGGTAGTGCATCAGTGATAATATAAAGTCTAGAGTTGAGTGCAAATATCTACAATATTGCATGGCAATTATTATCAAACAGATATGACAATGAACGTTTACTAATTAATAACCACTTAAATGCTTTATTTAATTTTGAACCAGCTCAAAAGGAGTCAAGTTATGCTTTAAGGAACATTGTTGACGTCACTAATAAAAATCTCTGTGCCCTTAGTACACTAGGACAGCCTACAGAACACTCGGACACGCTTATAATTTACATTATGTCTAAAAAATTAGATAGTGTTACCTTCCGTCAATGGGAAGAACGTCGTAATAGTATTACGGGGTCACCTACTTTAAAACAATTTCTTGAGTTTTTAACTAGTCACGCTGATTTATTAGATACCTTACAGCAAGATCAAATACAAAAAAATAATGCACAAACAAAACAGTAGTTACAACATAGCCCAATAAGTAAAGAGCCTACACAGCAGCGGCCCAGATACATTCCAGTGGCACGAGGCGCAACTCAGCAGGAACGTGATCATTGACGTCGACGGATGCAATCGGAGCTCGCCAATATTCGATTTCCTAATTTTTGTTCTAATAATTATATTCATTCTAGATCTAGCATCGATCAGATTCAATACTTTTCTAGTTATAATTATATTGTCATTTTTATATTATAATAAAGTATTTTTAAATCAGTTTCGGTTTTTTTTGGGTCCTTCGGCTGCAGTTAACGTAATTCAGTATTCATATTCGTAAACAAAACAAAACATTTTAATCACAACACATATAAACATACAGACAAACCTGTGCTATGTCCAATGTGCAAACAGAACCGTTTCTTATTTAATTGTCAAGACTTTCGAAATTTAGATGTAAAATCACGTCTACTAAAAATCACAAACTTTAATATTTGCAAAAACTGTTTGTGGCCTGGCCATAAAGAAAAACAATGCAGCTTAACACACTGCAAGTATTGTAAACATAAACACAATACGCTCTTACATGAAGATACGGACACACCAACAACTGTTGTTTTGTCTACGGATATTCAAACCTTTGATAAACCCTACATATTACTTTCCACAGCGTTGGTGAAAGCGGTTGACGCACAGGGGAGACTTCACACGGCTCGCGTCATACTCGACAACGGCAGCACTTCACACTTCGTCACACAACACCTCTGTGAGAAACTAGGTCTGGTAAGACGTAGTACTGACTCCACTATAACAGGTATCAATAATCAACATTCCTTCAGTGCAGAGTCTTGTAACCTTACTATCAAGTCGAACTAGGGAGACTACACAGTTGACTTAAATTGTTACGTATTACCAAACATAACCGATGTTTTGCCTTCATCGTATATCGACATTCGAAACATACCGCTACCTTCAAACATTGAGTTAGCGGATCCTTCATTTAATATTCCGTCCGCTGTTGACATATTACACGGAGCGGAAATATTTTGGGACGTCTTAGGTTCTACATCAATTAACTTAGGTAAGCAACATCCTAAGTTGCAACTGACAAAGTTCGGTTGGATAATATCAGGCTCGATACATCGTAAAAAATTAAAGGCCGCGCAGTCTTGCCTGTTCATTCAAAATGATGAGTCACAACTTACACGGTTTTGGGAACTTGATTCTGTATCGCATAGTTATAGCTTATCTATCGAAGAAAGAGCTTGTGAAAGCAGTTTTGCAGAGCATACGAGGCGTGATGATCAAGGTAGATTCATCGTCACTATTCTTCTAAAAGACTCGCCCGAAGTTCTCGGTGACTCCTACAATCTAGCAAAACGTAGGTTCATATCTCTAGAGCGTAGGTTAAAAAATTAACCTCTTTTGAAAGAAAGATATCTAGAATTCATGTCAGAATATCTTAACCTAGGCCATATGAGTGAAAGCTTACCACCTCATACTCAGAATAAATATAATTATTATTTACCTCATCACGGAGTTATTCGTGAATCGAGTACAAGTACTAAGTTACGAGTTGTCTTTGACGGTTCAGCGGTTACAACGTCAGGCAAGTCATTGAATAATATTCAGATGGTAGGACCGGTAGTACAAGACGACTTATTGTCAATTTTATTAAGGTTTAGACAACACAAATACGTTGTATCCGGAGATATAGAGAAAATGTACCGAGCGATTCTCGTAGATCCATCACAACGACCTTTGCAACAAATATTATTTAGGTTCAATCCTTCTGAACAGATAAAAACGTACAGTCTTAATACGGTGACATTTGGCACGGCATCAGCGCCATACTTGGCAACAAAATGTCTTGTCACTCTTGCAGACCAATGTTCAAAGCCCGAAGTTAAGGACGCCATTCGTAAAGACTTTTAGTCGACGATTTTCTTAGCGGTGGCAATACCATTGCTTATGTAATAGACCTATGTCAAAACGTTATTACTACTTTGCAATCGGCAAAATTTAACCTTCGAAAATGGCGCTCTAATAACATAGAAATATTAAATTCTTTAGTAGCAAATTCTCACGAGAATAACGTAGAAAAGCCGTTAAGCTTAAGTGAAACTCTTCCTTGTAAAACTCTTGGATTACATTGGGACCCAAGGGCAGATACTCTATTATTTTCAATTAATTTAAATTTAGACTCAAAAAAAAATAACTAAGCTTAAAATTTTATCACTTATAAGTCAAGTCTTCGACCCATTAGGGCTTTTGGGTCCATGTACAGTTGAAGCGAAAATTCTTATACAGCAACTTTGGTTGGATAAGCGTGGTTGGGACGATGAAGTGTCATTGACAATAAAAACTAGTTTCTTTAGTATTATTAAATCCTTTGAATCTTTAAAGACGTTAAATATTCCACGCTGGTTTTCATTAGACACATCTGCAACACTCGAAATTCACACATTTTCGGATGCCTCCGAAAAGGCTTATGGCGCATGTGTGTATATAAAAACAATTGACAATAATGGTAAGGTTTGCGTTCGACTTTTAATCTCTAAAAACAAAGTAGCACCTTTAAAACCGGCTACTATTCCTCGTCTCGAGTTATGTGGTGCGTTGTTGGGTGCAAGACTCTGCAATAAGGTAATGCAGTCACTAACAATTAATTTCAATTGTTCTTACTTCTGGACAGATTCGACAATCGTTCTAGATTGGCTAAAATTGTCTCCCAGCAGTCTAAAAACTTTTGTTCGTTACAGATTGGGGGAAATTCAGGATAGTACTGCTGGTAGTAAATGGAGTTACGTACCCTCGAAGGAAAACCCGGCAGACCTAGTTTCTCGTGGGGTGAAAGCTGAGTTTCTTGTAAAATCAGACATTTGGTGGTCCGGGCCTAGTTTTTTACATAAAACTGAAATACAGTTTTCAACACGTCCAAACAATAACTCAAAATCACTTCCAGAAATTTCATTAAATTTAGTGACAGTAAATAATACAGATACAAATATAATTTCAAAATTAATTCATAGTTTCAAATTATCTAAGGCTTATAAGAATAGTTGCTTACATATATAGATTTATTCACAATTGTAAAAATCGTAATAGAAAAAATTTCGACGTACTATCTTTGGCAGAAATTCAAAATTCGGAAAATTACATACTATACATTGCACAACAAGAGATGTTCCCAGAGGAATATAAATTAATGAAATCGGGACAGTTGTTACACAAGCGTAATAAATTAACCTCATTAACGCCATTTATAGATGATAATAACATTATACGTGTTGGTGGACGTCTTAATAATTCACCCTATTGCTACGACATTAAACACCCTATTATATTATGTAGTAAACATCATCTTACAAAAATTATCTTCCTCAAGTATCACTACAAGGACATGTTACATTCGGGCCCACAGTTACTGTCGTCTCAAATAACAAAAAAGTATTGGCCACTTGGGGGGAGGAACCTCGCCAAAAGCATAGTGCGTGGCTGCGTTCCTTGCATTCGATTTAAACCTAAGTCTATCCAGCCAATCATGGGTGATTTGCCTAGTGATCGAACTCAATTAGAGTTTCCTTTCCTCACCACAGGCATAGATTACGCCGGGCCAGTGCAACAGCACTTAAGCGATTAACAAATCGACCGTAAAGGCAAGGGTGGCAAACTAACAAAGTCTTACATATGTATTTTTGTATGTTTCGCAATCAAAGCTCTTCACCTCGAACTCGTCACGGACCTAACAAAGGAGGCCTTTTTAGCAGCACTCTATAGGTTCATGTCACGTCGCGGTAAGCCTCGAACTATATATTCCGATAACGGCACGACGTTTGTAGGCACTAGCAACGACATTAATAAATTTTTCGACATGTATTCAAAAGACATCCATACTGATTTGTGCAACAAAGGAATAGAGTTTAAAAATATTCCTACATACTCTCCACACTGTGGCGGCTTATGGGAGGCTGGAGTAAAATCTGTAAAGTACCATCTGAGGCGTATACTATCTTTAGCGCATCCAACATATGAGGAGATGACAACTTTGCTGGTCCAAATAGAGGCTATTCTTAATTCAAGGCCCTTAACACCTCTATCCACTGATCCTTCCGACCTCTCCTGTTTAACACCTGCACATTTCCTCATCCCTCAGGTCATTGATACGAAAATCGATCGTCTTCAAAGATATGAAAAAATTGAAAAATTGAAGCAACACTTTTGACAGCGTTTTTCTTTGGAATACGTATCTCTTCTTCAACAAAAATTAAAATGGAATTCTTCATCAGGTGTTCTGCAACAGGGATCATTAGTCTTGGTCAAAGACAAAAACCAACCACCACTGCTTTGGCTTCTCGGCAGAGTCTTGAAGGTTCACCCGGGAATAGACAACATCAACCGTGTAGCAGACATCTTAACCAAGAAAGGAGTCATCCAGAGGGCTTACAACAACATATGTCCACTCCTGGTCTTCGCAGCATCATCTTGAAGTAAAATACTTCAACCCGGGCAGCATGTTACGGCAACACCAAACATCACTTCCGCATAGATCGGGGCCCCCAGAGATACCCAATTTCTGCCTCGTCACTTACAACTTCAACAGCTCAAGTGCAACATCAATAATTCTCAGATATTAAATCATCTACGAGCGACCTATTTTTCATTGATACATCCACTTCTCTACAATGGGAACTCGGAACAAAATCTCTTTTCTGTGACTGATTTTGTTGAAACAGCATTATTTTAATTTATCTGAGAAATCATTGCCAATTATAAATATTGTTTGGCTTAAAGGTCTTGTTACCAAGCCATAAAATCTTTATTAAAAAATCTATATATTGTAACCGGTAAGGCGCGAAACTTAAATGAAAAAAACTGTCAGCTCAGCTGTAAGTGTCACTGTCACTACTTTTATGATGTTTATGAATTTTCGGAAACTTCCATTGTAAAAATAAAAAATAGTAAAAATATAATAATGGATGAAGATATACATGATGGACCATTTACAGTTTGGCAAATGTTTAATGCGCCGACTATGGTACTTTTTAATAATTTGGAGCACGCTTCTGACGGACTTGAGAGATTATTAACATCAATATTAAAACTTTCTGGGTAAGTTAAATAAATTTTACCATGAATTTAAAATACATGTGCTATATTTTTGTCTTTCGAAGTCGATTAGTACAACTGATGAGTAAAATTTTCATGAGATAAAGAAAGATCACTAATGAAATAATCTACAAGTAGAATTCGCCTGTCGCTTATAGTTCTCGAGAGAAAAAAAAGAAAAACTTATTTTCACTAACGAAATCCTCCAGGTAAAATTTTAGCAAATTACTACTTCGATATAGCAATTACAGATTTTACTATTCTAATTCCACTTATATCATGCCCATATATTTCGTTTTATTATTTGGTTCTTTTCATAGGCTATCGAGCAAATATTTATTTGAAGAAATGATTTTTGTTTTAGAGATTTTTCAGAAGTATTAGTACCAAAGCCTGGCGTCCCAAAATGTCCTGATATGTATTATTGTTCATTCAATACTTGGTTGCTGGGTAGATTATTTTATGTGTGTTCTGTGGGGGAACTAAATAAGTAAGTAGATTTATAAATCATTCTATATAGAGAAAAATATACTTTCAACAAGCATTAGAAAAATATTTTGATATAAATAAAATGTTGAGTTATTGTGCCATTGATAAAACACATAAAAGAGAATAAAAATGTTGTATGTACATTGATGTAAATGTTGTATTCATATAACTGCTATAAAATTGCTAATTATACAATCAATAGATGAATTTATTTTTCCTGTCACTGTTACAATACTGTAGCAATTATAGAGAAAAGAAAAGTTTGTAAGTTTTAGCATTTAAATATATTTTCAAATGTTAGTTTTTCTATCTATTTTATTGTGTTTCAAATATTTTGTATTAAGGTTCATTCTTCATATCTCGAAAATGTTTGTCTACTTTTAGGATCCATCTGTCAAGTAAAGATGCTCAAGTGAAAATTTTAAATATATTGTGTTTCAATTCTGCATCCTTTTATGAAAAACTGATGAAGCCATATTATTCAATTCTTGATGACTTGTCAAAATATTATAAGGAAAATGTAGACACAGAAATTTCTCAAGAAATTGTATTGAATTACTTTTTACCGGAACAAATAAACATACCAAATGTACAGTTAAATCTAGAACCAATAAGTGTAAAAGTAAAAAGTATTGCTATTTGCACTTCATTGATAGATATAGTGTTACAGTTATTATCAGAATGTATACCACCATCTCTCCTAAATGTTGATAGAAATTTTAATGATCTTCATAGGGTATTTAGTCAGGTATTGTACATGCTGGAAAATTTTAGTGCAGAAGTAAAATTATTTTCATTGAGGTTTTTTTGTGATTTAATCATCAATACCAATACTGTATCGGGGACACATTTTCAAATTACTTTTCCAAGCATATATAAACAACTGTTGTGTGGGATTGAAAGTATTTTACAATCCTTGGATGCACTTATTCATAATAGCACACTTAATTCAGACTATATTAAAATTTTTAACACAGTATTGCTAAAATTAATGAAAACTTGTAACAATCATCTTTTATCGGAACATCATGACATACTTTCTACAATATGCAGTATAATCTTGAAAAAAAGATTGAGTAGCATTTTTAATGAAGAGTTAAAATTGTACTGTTTGTCATTAAGTGATAGAATCGATTTACCTAGATATATACTGGAAATAGAAAGGAAAAATTCATATGAAATAGATATGTTAGCAGACTGTTATATCAAAAGAATTTTACTGAACATTGCAAACAAAAAGGTAAAATGTGATAAATTAGATTTAAATGATGATTGGTACTTCAAACAAGTACTTAGTGTAATGAATTGTTTGGAAGTGAGTGAAACTCTAAATCAAGATATACATGTTCTGTCATTTAATTTAAGTAAATATTTATCTGCATTGAGAATTTGGCAATATGTTTGTATTCAGTATAAGAAGACCAATAATTCTAACATAAACCTTTTAGGTGAATTTCAATTACAAAAGATGTGGGACAACTGTATGAAATTGATCAAGCACTGTGATTACTTGTTACTTCAAGACAGTAGTTGTTTTTCATTGTTCCTTGATATTGTTTTAATATCTTTATCTATATCCAGTAACATACTTTGTAAAATATTATTTTTGTCTTCATCTAAAATAAATATAGTACTGCAAGTTTTGTGCCTGCAAAATAGTCCTCAAACAATGAATAGTGTAAGTAGCTATAGTGATAGTATAAAGATTAAGATATTAAAATATGTATTACTGTCAAGAATAATTTTGAAAATGAAAGAAAATGTTAACTTTGATAAAATAACTTTTCTTCTTGTTAATTCTGTTATGAAAAATAAGAATGACACCACATACAAAGAGGTAAGTTTAATATGTTATTATGAGATTCTGTTAATGTCAATGATGGTTTGTAATTATTTGATTCTTTTCAGATTATTGCTCTGTGTCCTCTGTTTGTTTTATGTAAAATATCTTCTGCTAGTAAGCTGATTGGAGAAGTGTTAATACCAGCATTCCTTTCTAAGGATTTAGAAGTGCAAGCTCAATTAACTTATGTAATTCCAGCCATGGCTTGTATTGCTCTGGGAACATATAGCATTATCCTTGACAGTTGTGCACCTATAGGACATTCCATATTCAAAAATACAGCATTACATATATCACTTGTTTGTTACAACTGCCATAATAATGATACTAAAGGACATGAGGACTTCTTAAATAACTTAAACAAAGAATACATAGAAATTAACAGAGACATGTTTGAAACCACACCATCACAGCAGTCAATACTTAATGGATTACGCAATTTGTTTGCGAAATTTTTAAACCATAAAGTGTACACAAATATAGAAAAAACTCAGTACTGGATGCTTCTTGAACGACTGTGTAACCATTATAATGTGTTTGACTATGGTGTTTCAACTGAAATTATCAATGAAGGGAATCTAAAAGATGTGTTGAAACCACTCAGGCCTTTTATTGGTAATCCAATAGTGAGTATTTCCAACAATCATTGTAAGACCATAAACACTCTGTTTCCCTTTCTGTACATTTTTTATTTAATTTTCAGTTTGAACTAGGGGCTGATGGAACTTCCCAAAAGGAAGACATTTTCTCCCTTTGCATTAAGCTCCTCGTTAGCAGGACGCAAACGAGCCTGGAAAGCAACAATTACAATCAGCAAACAGAAACATTGAACCTAATAAAAGAGTTTGGCTTGTATAGCAACGAACGGGCCATACTGCCAGTGACGAAACTGTTTATTTACTTCATCATGCATCCCCAGTGCACTTTGGCGCCCAAAGCGGTCGTTTACTTGAGGGAGTTTTGCGAGTTTCAAGGTTTAACCCCGAATCAGGTGTACCACAGATACAAAAAAGACTACTGCAGACTCTTCGTCGATTGTAGTCTCCACAGCGGCAAAGAGTTTGCAATGTCCCTATTGAAAGTCGTCAGAGCCTTCGGCTTCGTCGGCTACAGGGACTTTATTTCCAAGGACGTGCACCATTTCCTGCCATATCTGATACCATACTCTGCTACTATACAAGAAGTGCCGTCAATGATCGAGGAAATCGCGTCTCTAGTTCAGTGTTCCGTATCCGACTTTATCGTCGAACGGTTTCCACTCATTTATGTCCATGTCTATCTGAACGAGACCAGCGCAGTAGCCGATAAGTGCTATGCGGTTTTGGAGAAGCTCACGAGGTGCTCCATCCTGAGCCTTATCAAGAAGCACTTTAGGGTCATCCTTACAGAGTTCCTGCTGCAGTATTGTTGCAACCCGGACAAAGTGCTGAACGCGTGTAGGCACCTCGCCTGCCACGACCCGGACGCTTCGACCCCCATTGGGAGCATGAGAATGAGCACCGCGCAAATAGCGGATTTCCTGAATCCGAAGTTCCTCGGTGTGTTAGCGTATTTCGACCACAAGCTGGTGAACGCGAAGGTGGCGTTGTCGGTGAAACGCAAGGCCCTGAAGAGCTTCCCCGACATGATGCAACTGATGGGTGTGAAATACATCACCCCGTTGAGGTTCAAAGTCCTCGCTACTTTGAGGTCTGCCCTGCCACTGGCGAGGGAGTTCCCCAAAATTCTCGCTGAAGCGTGGGCCGCTTTCATCCACAACATAGACGGTATTTCCCTAGGCCCTCTGCTCTCAAATCTCGCCGTGTCGTTACTGCAACAGTTTGAACACGCCCCGCAAGAGATAAATAGGATATTTCAATATCTCGTTTTCAAAAATGAGAATCTGTTGAGCAGCCATTTGTCAGATCTTTTCTTCCTAGAGGATTCTGAGATATCGGAGAAGGTGAAAATTGTTATAAAACGACACGTGAATAGGACTCAACCAGAAGAGTTTCTAGACAAAATTAAATGGTATTTGGAACATTTGAATCATGAAATACCGACTATAAAGGCTTACGCTCTTTCTCACTTGGATAAGTTACTAAAGAACAATAGAACTGAAATTCACAAAGCTATATTCGGTGGAAGGAATATTGACCCAGTGATAGTAGAGCTTATTGACTGTTTGTTGCTTGGTAAGATTAATTTTTTAATGGTCAAACTCATAATACTAGATATAATATTGTTAAGGCATCGAAATTCAATTACGGCTTCATACACATTTTAGCCCTTCTTTCTATTTTTTTTTACATTATATCAAACATCTTGAAGCTGACTTATATCACAAGAGGATTGCATTTGACTAATCATAACACTGAGTGATTTATGTTAGATCCCTTTTACACCACAATGTCTCAATATATATTGAAAAATATTTGCTTAGCTTATGTCTCGGATAAAAGTGTAAAGCAATTTAATATTTGGATAGGATGATGTCTGTAATAGATCAATTTTATTGTGTACAACATTTGTTACTTAAAAATACTTTTATATTACAAACCATGGAAACCTTGGGTGAGCTGGATCCTCCATAAACGGTTGTGTCAATATAGAAAGCTGGATGCTCCATAAACGGTTATGCCAATATAACCCCTCTGCACTTGTCTTCAAGGTTGGCTTTCGTTTTAGGCTGCAAGGATCTTGATGGAAAGGTGAGGGAAGCGAGTGGCTCTTGCCTGGGGCAGCTGGGAGCCATAGAGGCTGGTCATCTGCCCCGCCAATATGTCCAGCCCGACAGATCGCCGTTCGCGTTCTCTATAGTCGACAACTGTTTCGCCGCTACCGCCCTCGTGGAACTTTCTAGAGCGTTCCAGTATGAAAAAGATACAACGGTACGTGAAGGCTTATTCTAGAAAAAATCTCTTCAAAAACATAATTTTACCTTCTTAATTTTGAAAATAATATAATAATAATAATAATTTGGACACATTTTACACAACATTCTCTAATGTTGGGATTAGAGAATGTTGTGTAAAATGTGTCCTAAGCAACGCTTGTACTATGGGTACTATATAACTAATGAAATACACACTACGTCAATCGGGTCGTAGTGAGTAGGTACATAATAATATGCATATAATTCCGACATCATCTACACTAATTGAGTTCACTATGTCCGGCCTAGACACACCTTTGAGGTTCCTTTTATCTGATTTGTCTAAACCAAGCGCAGTTTATAGCTATTGGCTTCGACGCCGGGGGTCGTGGGTTCGAAGAAGAATTTGCGTGACTCACACATAATTGTTCTGGATTTGGGCGCTTATTCCTATGGTCCTATAAATTACGTGAGGTGCTTGGTATAGATGAATACTAAATACATGATACATAAACTATCCAATACCATTAATAACAACGACCCCCACCAAGCTGGGATAAGACTAGGATGTAAGAGATATGTTATTTATTAATTTTTTTTATGTGAGAAAGTGGCAAACGTGCTGGCGGTTCACCTGATGTTAAGTGATAATCGCCTGCCCATGGACATTTGCAACAACCGTAAGGTTGCAGATGCGTTGCCACCTCTTAATAAAGTTGGCAAGGGCTACCTCACTCACCAGACGAAACGCAGAAGTGCAACACTTCTACTTTACGCCGGTCTTCTGTGAGGTCGTGGTACTAACCCGGACGGACCTGCCCGTTCGTGCAACAGCGAACACCGTTGCGTGGCCCTACCACCGTAATATTGCCTATAGCATCCGTTTGTATTTCCGTTGATCAGTTCATTGAATGTGTTGAATAAACTTCCCTTTCAGAACATGGACTGTTACGCGTTAACGATACAGGAGATATTAAAGATCTACGACATATCACCGACAGGGGCGAAGAAGGAAGTATGGGAGAGCTTCCCGGAGAACATGCACCAGATCATGTATCCCCTGCTCAGTTCCAGGTCTTTTATTCCACAGTAACGTTTTTTCCATTAAAATGTTCATGTGTGTAAACCATATAATAATTAGAGTATGACCCGCTTATGTGTGCAACAACCCTGGCCGATGCGAAATTTTCGCAAAGTATTTTGCGAATCTGAAACAATGAAACGTATCTTTTGTTTGTTATCTTGTATTCGTTTGAAGAGTATCGTTTTTCAGTCGACTGTTGAAATGTTAATAGGTGGCTATATCAGACATTTTTTCTTTTCTTTTTTTTATGTGAAAAGTTGCCAAACGAGCAGACGGTTCACCTGATGGTAAGTGGATACCGCCGCCCATGGACATCTGCTACACCCGAGGGTACAGAGGCGTTGACAATCTTTTGAAAATTGGGCTCCGGCTACCTCGCTCACCAGACGAAACGCGAAAGTATTTGTCATATTTCCACTTTACGCTGGTCTTCTGCGAGGTCGTGCTACTTACTCGGACGGTTCTGCCCATTCGTGCAATAGCCGTAGCTGCGTGGCCGTACCACCTTCAAGACATTCTGTAATCCGGAATCATAAAGTTTTATGAAGAATTATGGATGTTATGGCTTACCGATAAAAAGCAACTTAGAGAAACAATATATAAAAATACTGTTGATATAGAAATAAAATATGTTGTACTTAGATTAAATATTTAATAAATAAAAAATCTATCAATGTAAAAAAAACGTAAGCTTTTTCATCTTAATAAATTTTGACAAAAATGGTTTATTTTAATGATAAATAATACATGCAGGAAGAAGTTAAATATTTGCTTTAAACATATTGGTTTACCTCAAACTATTCCAGATACACCTTGGCGTATCCTTCTCAACCAAAGAAAACGCACCCGCTCTTTGGTTCAGTGCACGCCACTACATTCCTCGAATGGGCTCACAAGTAAGGGATGTTCACAATGTTCTGTAATATATTTTCCCTTTTGGAAAAATATAATTTTTTGTTTTATTTTTTTACTAAAGTTTTGAATGCTTTACAGCGCTTAATATTATTTCCATTCTTATTAAACCATGACTACTGTAGATTTCTAGTTAATCTAGAAAGATGATGTTGTATTTAATTCGAATTATTGTGGAAGATAGTAAGTCCATTTGCACGCTTGTAAAATAATTCTTGTGCACTATCCAGATGACTGCAAAAATCGATTAAATTAATAGAAAGAGAAAAGGAAATGTGATATCGATTTTCCTGAATACTCGAGATATTACCTACTCTAAAATATCTTAAGATTTTTTTATTTGTTTCCAGTTGGACAGGACAGCTGATTTCTCTAATAGAGTCTGAGAGCGTGCGCGATCTCCTACGAGCTGTACACCCCTCCATGCGGCGAGACGTGCGCACTCTGTTCCTCTTCTTCCCTTACGTGCTGCTTCACGCCATCATGTCGAAATCTGTGGCGCAGTACGTACAGGAGGAGATACTGGCGGTTATAGGTACTGGATAATTTTACCTCTATAAATTGTAGAAATCTGATAGATTCAAGCATGGCGTCTAGTAAAATTAGAGGTGAGAAATTATTTGAATTGGAATTTAACAACAGAATCAATTAACCGTAACCGTTTGTTTTGTTCTTGTCTTTTAACCGATAATGTTAGCTTTCAGTCCTCAGTTCATCGACTATATGTATTTCCCTCTCGTTCGCGCCGCAATCTTAATCATTTTGTCTCACTCACACTGCACTCAAGTGTACATTTCGATCAACCTCTTTATTCGTTTTATTGAACGTATATATTTTAGATATAGGCTAGGTAGATCTTAGGCTTAGTAAATGTTGACTCCATTCTTTCGTTTGACAGTACACTAAAAGTACTCTGAGTAATTTCCCTCAATCATATTTAAGTGTTGCGTAATCGTCATCTGTGTTACCCATCATATCAACTTGTCAAAAGGGAACTCAACAACTGTGTACATGAACTTTTATGTTTAAAATATTAGTATTAGCGCGATTAGATAACATAATTGAGATTATAAAAACATTAGAAAATGTATTCCAGTATACCAATTAATTTTAATACAGATTTTTTTCCTTTTAAAGTGAAGTCAAATAGAGTTGTGCTGCAGTCGTTATTTTGAGGCTGATATTTTGTTCAACTGCATTTCTATAGGCCGTGAAAGCATCGACGTAGAAGCCGAGGTTACTTCTAATAGAGCCAAGTATAAGATGTTGCGGCATATAAGAATGACTCCGAATATCGCTTCGATACAGGCCGAAGAGGGCAATCAGGTAAAGAATAACATCATTACATAGTATGACAAAGTCGTCCCGCTGTCTGTCTGTCCATATGTATGCTTAAATCTTTAAAACTACGCAACGGATAATGATGCGGTTTTTTTACTAGTGAGTCAAGAGGAAGGTTTATAATTATGTATAATACAGTGCACCCGTGGGCGAAGCCGGGGTGGGTCGCTTGTATATCAATAAATAAACGTCTATGCAATGCTGCTACTTTAATTTATTTTATTTTTATATTAAACATAACACAAACAACAAAATGAATATAAAAAATTATATTTAAAATTTCAGAGCAAATGTAGCAAAACAATTTATATATTATTCGACTTCTTGAATCGGTGGCTGTTGGAGTGGTGTCATTTGAAGCAGCGGCCTTTAGATAACGACAATTACAAGTAAGTCGGTGACATTTGCACAAAATAATTAATTACTTGCCATTTTAATTTAAGTTTAAAAAGGAAGCAACATATCGTTGAGGGAATATATTTTTTAAATGTAAAGTATTTCTTATTATTTTTCTATGGATAATAATATAAAGGATACTCAGCATTTTTTGGTTCTGCATGAATGTGATGCAACATGTAACACCGGCGTGAAATTTAAGTACTCATACTTTTGCATTTCGTTTGTAGAGCGAGATAGGTCAAATAAATTATTATTTATTAATAGTGTTTTATATCGCAGTTGCTTTACTCTTTGGTTGGCATCGATACTTTAGCCTTGGATTGGATTTTCGTAGTGCATTTCACACTTGCAGTAATTTCCGTATCAGTTTAATTCGTGCCTTTGCGACGTCCCTACGATGCAGAATAAGGGAATAAGTGAAGATTTATATAACCGGCGTTTCACTCCGATCCCGAACAACTAGCTCGCAACACTATGTTTTCTATCACTCACTCACTCGCGAGCTACACAACTCTATTCCAGAGCAATCAGCTCGTTCCTGGAGCAGTTCGACAAGCTGAGCATCGCGCGCGGAAACTTCGCCTGCGGCGAGCTGGAGCGCGCCCTTCAGTACTTGGAGCTGCACATGGACGGGCGCAGGGAGCGAGTGCAGGAGCAGCTGCCGCTGCTGGCCGAGATCTACGCGCTGCTCGACGAGCCCGACTCGCTCGCCGGTTAGATTCCGCTCATTCGTCATTCACGCGCACTTCATTCGTCGTTAATCCAATCGCCTTTTCATTCATTCAGTGACAGGCCCATCCGTTCGTTCGTCGTTCACCAATCCATTCGGTCACCTGTTCTCATTCGTTCAGTAATCGGCCCGTGGGCCAGTCATCTGTATGTGAATTTATTCGTTTTAATATTCATTCCTTTTTCTTTAAATAATTGGTGTAAGTAGTTTTTAGAGTAATAAGAAAAGTAGTATTTAAAAAAAAGAGAAAAAAAAATTGTTTTTCATTAACGTCTATTTTTTACTATGAATCTTAATTCTGTAGTTAAGTATTTTTCTTCACTGCCACAGGTTATTTGCTCTGAGGATGTTGTATTAATTGACCTTTTTTTATTGAATGCAATTCATCTACGAAAAGTTATGGACTTTTGACATAGCGTAAAATCGATTTGTATGATTGTTTCAGTCATTGAAACAGGTTGAATAGAATACTACCGTTTCAGGAATTTTATCTATCAAACGATCTGAACCATCGCTGAAGGAATTGATTCTCGCCCAAGTGGTGACCGGCCGATTGCAAGACGCCGCACTTTGCTATGAGAGACTTGCTCAAGAAGGCCAACTCGACAAACACAGTTTGCAGGTACTTTCCTATATAAATAGGGCTATTACTATCTAAACTCTATTACCAAAGGCTATTATTCGCTAAAAAACGTATAAAAGATTAAATATAATGTATAATTTGTTGTTATGTACAAATGTAAATCGCTATTATATTAGACAAGATGGGATACATTTCTTTAGTGCTTTAAAAGCTAATTCTTTGTCAGTGGAGTTCTCCCAAAACATTTCATATCTCAATTTCGAATCAACAACAATGATCCTAGAACACTGCCTTGCGGTACCCCTATTGTTGGTTACTGCTGATATCTGACAATGGTTGGTGCTCTACCACACCGAAAACATTTCCTTGGGTTTAAATTAATAATTTAAATCCAGTCAGGGTCAAACTCCCGCCTCGATTGAATGCCCCGCTAGTGTCGTAACTGCTTGTATTATTCCAGGGCATGATTGACTGCTACTTGGGTCTGGACCAGCCGTTCACGGCGTATCGGCTTCTGAACGAGCGCGACGCTGATGATAGCATGGCCGAGTTGGCGGCCGAGCCGCTGTGGCGATTGGGGCGCTTCGAGCAACTGGAGCAATTGGCGCGGAAGCCAGTTGTGAGTACTACTTTTCTTTATTATTGAGATATATATGTACCTTTTTCTAAAAGAGTGCGGTCCCAATGCAGGGGAAAAAATTAAATTACTGATATCATTTAAAGAAGTTAAAAAAAAAATATAATTAAGTTGTAACTGTTCAATTGCAGACTCGTTTTTACGCCTGAAATAAAAACCCTATAGATCAATGTTTAATTCATGTTTGTCATAACAATATGCCATGATACCACTGTATGTCTTTTTTTGTTAAAGAATTTGTCATTTTGTGAGAAAGTTTAACACTCCAATACTTTTTTTTATAAAATGTCTCTTAGACATTCCGTTTACAATTCTCTGTATGAAACAATTAAGTGGCTAAGGCGTAATCGCAGTGTTTCTCGGATTGCATTATTTATTATATACTCAACGTGAATGAATAACCTGTACAGAGGTACATGATTCATTTTTATTCATTCACGAATAAATAAAGTTCATAAGAAACGTTTTTCGCTTTCCAGCCGCCGTCCCGCGAGAACTGGGGTCTGTTGATGGGCCGCGTCCTTCTGTCGTTCCGGGCCCAGGAGCGGGGGTCTTTCACCGCCGCGTGTAGAGACGCCGCATCCAAGCTCCTGTCCCAGATGGACGGCAAGAGCAGGGGCGAGAGCGCGCTCAGGAGCGGCTACCAGAGCGTTCTGGGCCTCCACATAGTTAAGGAGGCAGAGCACGCCGAGGAGATGTTGTGGAGGTGATTGGTCATATTTCGGGGCTTGTCTATTATCTACAACATTATCTAGCCCCAAACTAAGCAAGCACTGTTTGTTGTACTAGATAACAGATATAAACATAATTAAACGTAATTTGCTTTGTAAATTAATACATATTACAGATATCTATACACCCAGACACTAGGAAAACAATATGATCATCATACAATATTTGCCGTAGTTGCAATCGAACCCACACCCCCTGGCGCAAGAGAGAGGGTCGCTATCCACTACGTCAGTTAGATCGTCAACGATATTTGTATTTTATCATTCGGTATTTACATTGAGTATGAAGGCAGAATACTCCGCCCAACTGCTTTCTATGTTTTGGCACATATAAAAACAAAAATAATTAATTATATAACACTAATATTTTGATGATGGTTGTATTAAAATACAAAACGATTGTGTTTCGTTCAATTTAAGAATGATTTCTAAAATTTTATTTTTTATAAATAATGTAGTCCACTAAAAGAAACATAACACAAATATGGGTACATCAGTTTCAAATTAAAGTCTTACCAGTGCCAGTACTTTGTTCAATAATAAGGGTCTCCACTAATTAGAGTTTAAAGCCTTGCTCGAAACGTTAATACATACCTCTTCTTGCTTAAAGCGATGTTTCGTTATCTTGCTGTCTCTTATTGTGTTTTAGACTGAAGGAATTGCGGGACGGGGACGGTCAAGGCGAAACGATCTTGAGCCAGCTGTTGGACGAGTGGCGTCGGAGGCTGGCCCTAGTGCAGTCAGATGTGAGGACCGTTGAACCGCTCCTGCGCCTCAGAAGGATACTGTTGCAGCAAACGCAGGTGCCCCATTTTGATTCTCAAGCATATGTTTTTATGCGAAAAGTTGGCAAGTGAGTTGGCAGTTCACCTGATGTTAAGTGATAACCGCCGCCCATGGACATTTTCAGCACTCGTAGGGTTGCAGATCCGTTGCCACCTTTTAATAAAGTGGGTGGAAGAAACGCAGAAGTATAACACTTCCACTTCACGCCGGTCTTCTGTGCAGTCGTGGTACTTACCCGAATGGGTCTACCCATTTATTACTAATATTTAACTGTTACTCAGTGAGTGTTAAGCAGTGAGTGCTGGTCAGTGAGTTAAACCGGGGCATAATTCTTTAAATATTGATATCGTATCCGCCAAACCAGTTTTAGATGTCCATGGGCTACCCCTACCACCTCGTTCATCGTTGAACATCTGATTAACTACTTGCTCGCTTCTAGATATATCTTAATTAGACTGAAATCTGAAACTGACACTTTTGTTTAAAAAAATTAGGAGTTGTTGGAACCAAGTCACCCGACGACGTCGAATCGGTTAAGGGCTTGCATCGGTGAACTTTGGTTGCAGAGCGCAAAACAGGCTCGAAAGGCTGGAATATTCCAACAGGTGATGTCTTAAAACATATTTCGCTCTGATATGATCTCTCTTTGGAAAACTAAACTAAACTTTGAACAACTTGTACAATTACATACTTACTTGGACGCTGAAATGGTTTTCTAGATAGAGTTGAGGTAAACCTCAAGAAAAGAATGTGCTCATGATTTCTCAAATTCTATGTACACTCACAAAGAATTGATGCGGTAAATGTTGCCAGAGTCATATTTATATGGTATTCGTTCTTGTTGACGTTTGTAATAATGGAGAACTTTTAAAATAGATTTTTTATGAACTTTTAAAATAATTTTTTTATGATTTCTAGTCCTATATGTACATTCTGAACGCCGAGGAATATCAGCCTGAGGAGCTGTTCATTGAGAAAGCAAGGATGTACTGGGCCAGGGGTCAGCAAGAGCACGCATTCACAACCTTGCGTCGTGGCTTAGACGAAACCTACCCCCAGATAGACAAACTCACACAAGAGCAGAGGTTGATATTTTATTGACATTAAAATAAATCAACTAAAATTCCAAGCTCGATAACTATGCTATCACCATAAAAACTGTCATAACTAATTAACTTTGCAACGTTTTATTTCTGCATTAAGTTTCTTCATAATTTTTTATATTAATATATATTTCGTGTTCAATCTTCTATCGTATAGCCAAAGAGACAAGAAGTTTCACTGCATGGATCAACACAAAGTTATTCCTAGTGTTTTGGTTTGGCTTCTGGATGTGAAGCGAATTAACTCTTAAAATAAAGATATTTTTTTTTAACGCTAAGAATTGGTTACAGTCTACAAAAATAAACCTTTACAAATGTTTTTAAATTAAATGGTTTATGCTTATTGCGTCCAAAATTAGTAATAATCCAAGTGTTATATGTTATGACAAATTTAGCTACTGTTTTTAGGAAAATCTGTGCAAAAGCAAAACTTCTGATTGCGAAATACAACGATGAAACCACAAATGTAGATGTGGATGTTAATATCGGATATTATAAAGAGTCAGTTGAAGTCTTCAAGCAATGGGAGAAAAGTTTGGTGAGTTCACATCATAATGATACTTTTTGCTATAGTACGCTATATAAATAGAATATTTTTAGTTACAAGGAGAGCTATGGTTGAATTTTGGGAGATACGGATTAATCAGTATTTAATTATTTATTCATTCATCCCTCTCTTTCATCTAAATGATATGCCATTTTTCTAATTGTTATTACATCATAAGGTTTACTCATAACTCAAAGGACCTAAAATAGTAAATCTTCCATAATTAAAATATGTCGGATACCCTGAAAATATTAAATTATATTGGTTCATAACAATAAACAAATAATAGTTAATTATAGATCAGTTTGGAGACCATTTTGTGTTTGTTGTAGTGGTCAGCAGCATTTCGTAATCGTCGTCGATGAATAATTTTATGTGTATGATAATCATTTCTCATATTTAGGCGAACACTTGACATTATTAAAAATGCTGCATACGATCACCTGAGGTAGAAAACGCAATACAAATATTTTCCTTTCATAACTTAATCGGCTCGAAAATAATAACAAACTAACGCTACTTTTTTATTTGAGAAGGTGGTAAGCGAGCTGGCGGTTCACCTGATGTTAAGTGATAGCCGCCGCACATGGATGTTGGCTACACCTGTAGGGTTGCAAATGCTTTGCCTTTTATTAATGTCGGCCCCGGTCACGTCGCTCACCAGACGAAACGCAGAAGTGTAACACTTCAACTTCACGTCGGTCTTCTGTGAGTTCGTGGTACTCACCCGGACGGACCTGCCCACTTGTGCAACAGCGAAGACTGTTGCGCAGCCCTATCACAGGGGCTATTTATAAGGGAATGATGCGAGAGATCGATGCATATTGTAGCTCGAGCACACTGGTTTATGCCGGTTTTGTTCCTGTGTGGATGCGATGGATGACTCGATGGCGCAGTTGCAAAATATTGGCGTTTATTCGGCGTCGGGGGCCGTGGGTTCGATTCCCACACGGGACAACTACTTGTGTGGCCCAGAGATAGTTGTTTCGCATCTGGGTGTCAGTGTCGCGTGAAATATATGTTTGTAAAACGTCCTTACAACAAAGGATAATGTTATCCTAAAGAAAGGGCAATGTTTTTTTAAACAACAAGAAAAAAAAAGACAAACGCAAAAATTTCATGCTGGTTTATCTTAAAGCGTTGGTGCTTTTAAAGTGTAACCGTTTCTGTTTAGGTCTGTTTGGGTGCGTATTACGAGAAAGTGAGCAGCGGAGACTCAGCGCCCAACAATCTGACCTGGTCAAGGCGCGTATACGCGCTCAACTCGTACGGCAAGGCGCTGCAATACGGCCACAAATACTTGTATCAGAGCATGCCGAGGATGCTTTCCATATGGTGCGTATCTCAATCGGCCGGTTTTCAAAACTAGGGATATGTTGTAGTGCAAGCGCTGCATTCAACCCATAACATGCTTATATTATTTTTAGTATTGTTATACTGAGTTATTACGCATCGATGTTAACTCTTCAGTGTTCGTGTTCGTGTTCTAACGTTAGTACTACAATAACATTCTATCCATACCAAATTGTTAATGTTCATGTTTTTTATGGTTATGAAATTATTATTTTTTACGGGTAACACATCTAGATATGAAGTTAAATTACTATGTTAAAGCACAAGTCTATAGCCATGATAGTTTTTCAGTAAAGTGTACCACAAATTTTTTTATGTATAATTTAGTGTAATATTTATTATCATAGACAGTTGTAATCATTTTTTGTCTGAAATGTTTGTAGGTTGGACGTGGAGGTCACTTCAGCGGACATGAACATCCATTCGGTGCTGGCGCAAATGACGGAGATCATCAAAACTTATTCGGAGAGGTTGCCCATATATTTGTATCTGACGGCGTTCTCGCAGATCGTGTCGAGAATTTGCCATCCCGTGAAAGAGGTAAGTTTTGAATATATTAAATGGGTTTACATATGTGGTCTTATTAATAATAATTGAACTAAAGAATAATCAAGAACAAGAGGAATAGACCAAGGTACAAAGATAACATTTTTTTTAAATACAAAGGAGACTTCAAAAACTTCAATACTATACATTTCCTATTTGATTCTGTTCTTGGACTTCTAGTGTATCTTCGAAATCTAAGGGCCAATGCCAATGAAATTAAAATGGGACTCCTTGAATACATAAACAAAATACAACCGAATCAATGGATGAAGTATACTGTTTAATTTTATGTATGCGATATGTTTGGCAACATTATTATGCACGACTTTTGTACATATTTTTTCGTTATAAGTCTCAAATCCTCAGGAAGTTACTATTTTTGCAAGAATATAGATAAAATCCGTTGCGATTTTCGTCGGCGTGGAAAACAGTCGTTGAGCTTAGTGGTTGAGGCGTCTGGATACGATTCCGGAAGGCGTGGGTACGATTCCCGCTACGGAGAAAAACTTTTCGAACAAACAAATTTTAATGTTTCATCTCTCAAGTGAAGATATTAGACCTAATAATAACTTAATATGAAATTGAAGGAAATAAAGTTTGAACGTGCCCATTCGTGCAACGGTAGTTGCTACTCGGTATCGTAGTACCACTAATTTACCATTTTCATCAACTCGCGTACTTTTTAAGGCCCCGTGGCGCAGTCGCCAAGGTCGCGCAGTTGGATCCCCGCACGGGGAAACTCCTTTTCGAATGTTCCACACTAATGCGATTTTCATCCACTCGCGTACTTTTGATGACCCCGTTGCCTAGGTATTGGCTGCGGCGCAGCGGGTCGTGGGTTCGACTCCGTAGCGAACACCATCCCACATGTTGCAGGTGTACCAGCAGCTGAAGGCGATAATAGTGCGCCTGATCCTCGCGTACCCTCAGCACACGCTGTGGATGATGATGTGCGTCATCAAGTCGAGCTACCCGCAGCGGATAAAGCGCTGCGCGGACGTCCTCTCTGATCCTCGCCTCAGGGAGCCCCACATGCTGAAGCTGGTCGGGGACTTCACGCAGTTCGCCGAGAAGCTGATTGACCTGTGCAACAAGCCCCTGCCCGCCAACGCGGCGGTGGGTGACCCCGTTTGTTCCCCGAAATTTTGTGTGGATACGATCTCAGCAAGGCCGGAAATAGACCCTGCCCACTCCGTCAGAGTTGAAAGACAAGAAAGTAGCCCGCGAAATATTGTATTAAATATGTATTGTAAACGGTAAATATTTATTCCCCGAAATCATATTACAGCTACAACGGAGCGTGGATACAATTTCAAAGGTGGGTGGAAATAGATAGACCCTGCCCTGAGTTGAAAGATGCGGTGTTAGTGAGGTGCAAAATAATGTAATTCGCAGCTAAGAATAAGTCCCTCATTTTCCCCGCCAGGGGAATGAGAACATATTTTGAATTTTTTCTCTGTTACATTGTTATAAATATTTTATCTATGCTTTAATCATACACTATAATTGCTGCTAATATACATTTCATTATGTACCTCGGGAAGTGGCACCAATTATTGGTATCATGTTCGAGTTATGACATCATTTCTGGTGCCAATGGATTCGGCATTGTTTAACCTTCTCCACTTTGACCATTGAGGAGATATCCGACACTTTGTCGCATTGTGACAATCTCATTTATCTTGTATTTCTAAACGATGGCAGAGATAGCCTAGTGGCTGGAACACCGCAGTTTCGTTCTTTGTCCCGGGTTCGATCCCGCTTCAGTGTGTCCTCCGTTTTGCGAATTTCTCATGTCAACAATAAATGTGTCAACAGAATCCAACCGTCTCTTCGCTCGTTCGAACCCTGCCCCGTCTGCTGGCCGGCGATAACTTCAGCCGAATAATGGTGCCGTTCCAAGAGTTCTGCAAGATCGTCCTGCCCTCGAAGGCGGCGCGACAGGAGCGCATCGACTTGAACATGCCAAAAGAGCCCTCAGTTTACATCGCCGGTATAGAGGAGAAGATACAAATATTGCCCTCTTTGCAAAAACCTAGGAAGGTCACTCTAAAAGGTCGGTCGGTCTAAGAAACTTCTATTCTTCTTATTCTAGATCTACTCTTGTTATTGACTATGTCTGTATGAACTGGTTGGAATCATCTTAGAGATTACTGAATGGCTTTTGGTATAAATAATAACGATTGGCGATTACGCGACTAGAATTTGCAACGGTGTTAATATTTTCATGAATTTTGGTATAAATAAAAATGCTCAATCATTAAAGATTATTGTAACAAAGTTGCAGATTGTCCGTTTATGTGCTGTTAGACTATAGTTTTTTATATTTAGTTTTTACTTAGTGAGTAATTTGATTTGATTCGTCAGTCGGTGGAGCTGTTGCTCAACTATTGGTTTCGGTGTCGGGGGTCGTGGGTTATTCAAGTATTTGTGTGACCCACAGATAAAAAATTGTTCCGAATTTGCGTTTGTTTCCCAAGGAAGGTTGACGTCAGGCAGGTGACCGGTCGTAAAACCACTTATAACATGATTCATATGTTGTGTCGACCCCACCTAGGTAGGATAAGGGCAGGAGTCCGATGATGATTACTACATACATTTTTCAATAAAATTATTAAATCTTTCGTGAGACATTATTTAAGTAATTATAAGACGGATAAACTCACGTTAAATCTGTGTATATAACGACTATTTTTGGAACCATCGGAGGGCCTTCATAAAGGTGAGTGTGATTCGCACTGAAACGCGAGACGGAGCTCGACCGCGAACTAGCTCACTAATTTAGCCGTCTCATAATTACGTACTATATATTTCGTCACGCAGAACCTCCAGTGAGGATCCAATTGAAAAATAAATATTGAAAACTATCCATGTAATCTAAAACTATCCATGTAAAAACTATCCGTGATAGCTCAGTGTCCGGGCGCTCGCCTTTAATTCAATATACTCGAGCAACCTGAGTTCGATCCCCGGTGCCGGCACCAATGAAGTTTTTAACTTTAAGTGCTGACTTATCACGTGCTCCGCGGTGAATGAAAACATCGTGAGGAAACCTGCATATTTTCGAAATAATAACAAAAAAAATATATATATCGTAGATATGTGAATCCGCCAATCCGCAGTGGGGCCGCGTGGTGGACTATGCCCTGATACCTTCTGTATAGAGGAGGCCTTTGCCCAGCAGTGGGACATGTATAGGCTGTTACTTTACTTTTATCCATGTAATTCTGTACACTGTTGCACGAATGGGCGGGCTCGTCCGGGTGAGTACCACGACCTCACGGAAGACCGGCGTAAAGTGGAAGTATGACAAATACGATCGCGTTTCGTCTGGTGAGCGAGATGGCCCGGAGCCCAGATTTCGGAAGGTTGTCAACGCATCTGCAACACGGGTGTGGCAGGCCGAACCGTCCGCTCGCTTGGCAAGTTTTCCACATAAAAAGAGATATGAATAAATCCCGACGCGGTGGAAACTCCTCACCAGGCTCCGACGGGAAGTCGTACATCGTGCTGCTGAAGTCGCGCGACGATCTGCGCAAGGACTTCAGGCTGATGGAGTTCAACGGAGTGGTGAACCGCTTCCTGCAGGACTCGCCCGAGTGCAGGCGGCGGCGGCTCTACATCAGGACCTACTGCGTGCTGCCCCTCAACGAGGAGTGCGGCCTCATCGAGTGGGTGCCCAACCTGCTCGGCCTGCGGCCCATACTGCTGCATATATACAAGCAGAGGGGTGTGTGGCGGCCCTCGAGTTATCATTGTTATTGTGTTATAGACTAGCTACCCGCCCCGGCTTCGCGCTGGTGCTATTTATTATACTTTTAAGAAATGGAGACGATAATTGATTTTTTTTTAAAGAATCTATTAGCCAGTGGGCCTCTGGCTCAAGAGAGAGGTTCATTATCCACTAAGCCAATCGGGTCACTTTTATATTGGTTGTTTAAAATTACATTTCACCATAACAGGTATCCATACCACGAACAGGGAGCTAAAAGAGATGATGTGCTCCAAAAGCGACTCCGTTGAGAAGATGAGACGAATCTTCGAGCAACAGCTGTTGCCTCGACACCCGCCCGTGTTCCAGGAGTGGTTCAGACGCGTCTTCTCCGATCCCTATGGATGGTATTTATCTATTAATTTAGTAACATTGCAAATGGCGAAAAAGTAGTAAAATGGTTACTAAATACATTTATTTACAAGTATACATCACTATTAACAAATCGTTGTATTTAAGTATCGGGTCCAAATCCTCGCAGCGGCGAAAAACATTTCGTCCATTATTCTATAAATTTTAAATTCAGACCAAATAGCACTTTCAAAATTAATAACATTTAAATTATTGTATACTAATTAATGTATACAAAAAATACAACGAACGTTTTTCTATACATAATGCATACCAAAACGTTCTTGAAAAATGTTGCAATATCATATTCGGCAGGGCTTTATTGCTTTATCTATTTTTTCGTATTCAAATATAATATTGTTTCAGGTACCAAGCAAGATCGGCCTACATACGTACCACAGCTGTTATGTCAATGGTTGGGTATATCCTAGGTATGTTTAAGAATAATAATGTATACATAATAATATTACATTATTTTTTTAATTTCGCTGAATATTATCAATCGTCCTATTACTGTCATCATTGTTATTTATGTCTCTATTATTTCATTGACATATTTTTTTAATTAATAAATTAATAAACAGGTTTGGGCGATCGTCACGGTGAGAACATATCATTCGACTCGACAAATGGTGACACGGTGCACGTTGATTTCAACTGCTTGTTCAACAAAGGGGAATCGTTCGAGTGGCCGGAGAGGGTTCCGTTCAGGTTGACCCACAACATGGAGGCGGCCATGGGCCCCTTGAAACACGAGGGCATGTTTAGGTACGGGATTTTAACACCGTAATAAAATATGTGTTTTATATCTATCGCGCGTATGTTTAGTATGTTCGGCTTTAGTTAGTTTTAAAATAACTGTAAGCTTTCTGCTAAATAACGGTCATACATATCGTATTTTACCTTCGATAGATCAGAAATTATTCGGCGCATACGACGATTGGACGTGTGTTCGGTCGTTTAATTTTTAATACCAAAATAAATCGCTGACACATGACAAATTCATTCTGATTTCCCTAGTTATTCTCTTTCTGCTTTACCCAGGGTTAAATGGTAGTGAATGCAGTATGCAATAACGATTAAATAATATAAATCAGAATTTACCGTTTGTACTGAAGAGTAAGCCCGACACAGTTTACAAGTGGTTAACGCGAGCAAAGCCGGTGTCTTTTTTATATGCGAAAGTGGCGAACGACCTGGCGGTTTACCTGATGTTAAGTCATAACCGTCGCTCATTGACAACACCCGTAGGGTAGCAAGAGCATTGCCACCTTTAAATAAAGTGGCTTCACAGAAGACCGGCGTAAAGCAGAAGTGTTACACTTCTAAGTTTCGTCTTATGAGTGAGGTATCCGGGGCCCATCCATATTAAAGGTGGCAGTGCATTTGCAACCCTACGGGCGTTGCAAAAGTCCATGGGCGGCGGTTATCACTCAACATCAGGTGAGCCGCCAGCTCGTTTGCTACTTTATCACACAAAAAATCAATGAATGACGTTAAGATTTTTGCTGGTGAGGCAATCGGCCGTTTAGCTGAGTGGCTAAGCGTCAGATCGCGAAAGCCGAAGACGCGGGTTCGATTCCCGCAGCGGCGACTATCTTTTCGTACTTTTTCTACGAATTTTAATTAAAAAAAAAAGAAGTCAAGGTCCGACCCGGTCGATGAAACATAATTATATTGGCGGGCAGGAAGTGCTGCGAGGCGGTGATGCGCGCGTTGTGCGCGCAGACCGCCGCGCTGATGTCGGTGGTGGGGCCGTTCGTGTACGACCCGCTGGTGGCGTGGGGCAGGGGCCGCGCCGCCGGCGACCTCGCCGAGCGCACCAACGCCGAGGCGATGCAGCACCTGCGCCACATACGCCAGCGGCTCAACGGCATGGTGCGCCACGTCGCTGCATACGCGGGGCGGGGGAGGGGGAGACGGCACGGTGCTCCACGTCGCTACATACGCGGGGCGGGGGAGGGGGAGACGGCACGGTGCGCCACGTCGCCTCATACGCGGGGGAGGGGTTGGGGCGGCTTTAACATCGTACACCAGCTTCAAGGAATGCTGAAACTTCTTGTCACCGCTCCGATCGTCGTCTACGTCTAAACCGCCTTCTAAAGGCATTAACACCCGCTACTTCCGGAGTCGCGTCGATAGTCACGTCTCTCGCCGTCTGTCTATTGCACGCCCGGTTTGTTTATTAACAAAACGAGGCGTTTTCCTTATTACCTTTGGAAAATGGGTTACTAGCGTTTCTTTTATCTACAAGTCCTTACGAAAGTTACGAAGCTATGTAACTAACGGCCGTTCGTTGAATATAGGAACCGGGCAGTAGTCAATTAAACATTTTTTTTAATTAACCAGTCTCCAACGTAGACGTTGCTATTAGAAACGACCTCTCGGATTTACTTAATTTTCTTATTTTATGAAGTACCTACGTTTTGATGATATTTAAGGGTTTTTTTGTTTCTATGCTTTCGCATTTCATCTGGTGAGTCAGGTTATAACCTAAAAGGGTTGGCCATGTATTTGCATCCCCGGAGGAATTGTAGATGTCTATGGGCGGCGGTAATCAGTTAATATTAAGTGATGCGTCGGCTCGCTTGCCAATTTTATCCAAAATATATTCCCGTTTATAGGCTTTATGTATATTATGGAATAACAATTACACGTAGACGAACACAAATTAAAAAAAAGTAATCCAACAAATGTCATTTTGTCTTTTGGTATCACTATAACATCGATTTCTTTTCCAGGTGAGAACGAAGAATAAACAGTTGTCCCTGTCTCTCTCTCCAGAGGGGCAAGTGGAGCATCTTATTGTGGAGGCCACTAGTATCCATAACCTTTGCCAAATGTACATTGGGTGGGGACCATTCCTGTAAAGAAGCACGACATTTTTTTTTAATTAAAACATGTAGGTACTGCGTTGTTTCACCATATAAGACCATCATGGTTCTTTTCTATGTAATGTTTAATAATAAAATACTTTTGAAAATAAACTACACTCACTACTAACTAATGTTGTTTGATAAAAACGGTGCCATAATTATAATTGCAGAAATAATTTATATTTATACATATTGCTAAGTCCTTTATCTCTGGATTGTATTAAAAAGATATTAAATGTTTTATAAATATTTTTTTTATTGTTCTATTACTTATTAGCGACCGGCCACGTCACCGCCCAGTTCTTTTTATGTAAATTTTTTAATGCATTCTTCAGAATATCATAAAAAAAATGTCATAAAAACAGACTAAATGCGAATCTGACTCCTGCACGAAGGGTTCCTTAACTTATTATCTATAAAACCGACAAAAATTATGTCCGCTCTATGGGAACCACTAAAATATTTTTTTTATTGTTTTTAAGTATTTGTTGTTATAAAGGCATACATCATCATCTGTGAAAATATGAACTGTAACTATAACTGCTCGTGAGATACAGCCTGGTGACAGACGGGCGGACTTACAGACAGCGGAGTCTTAGTTATAGGTTCCCGTTATACCCTTTGGATACCGAACCCCACAAATACTGTCACTGTCTATATTTAAAAGATCACGTCTAAAGTAACTAGAGAACTTAGAGCAACTTTATTATTCGACTTGTCGATAACACACACCCAATGTTCACCTCGACCGACGTATATCATTTAACGTACTTTTAAGATTGTAAGAAATTTCCTAGAGAAAACTGAAGGCGCAAGTAGTGTTCCGTTTTACATTTTATTGTTTTATTTTTCTTAAGTTGGGTAAAAACTTGTGTGGAGTGTCCCTCTTACGAAACTCACTGCTTTATTCGTTTGGCCATCCTAGCGAGTACATCCATTGAGGAGAATTCCGACCTCCAGCATAAACGTTTCCATATCAACAGCCCAGTGGGCGACAACTTCATTCATAAGAATTGAGGTTTCGCAAAGAGTGAAACTTGAACTTATGTGATGAGCCGAATGTTTTTAAAACTTACATATCAATTAATGTATGTTTAAAGTGAAACATATAAAATTGTAATTTATGTTATTGCGTGTGTGAGTGGAACATCATGTTATACATATGGTAACTCACTCAGAAGCACAACAAAGTTTCTTAGACAGCTTACTTGTCCATTGGTCATTATTAATGTCGCAAAAAGTAAATAACTTTTGATAGAATTTATAATATCGTATCAACTGAATTATTTTTCCCACTTGGAATACTTGAACAGGTCGTCACTCCATCTAGTGGGGGCGTCCCTCACTACGATGGCTAGTGCGAGGCAACGACTCGAGAACTTTTGTTTCCCGACGGTTATTGGTTTTACGAGCTAAATGGCCGGCCCATCGCCACTTCAGGTTAACTAACCTTCTGAGCAACGTCGGTTACTTCGTTGCGAACTCTTATCAGGCAGAGAAATACTGCGCATATCCCGCTCCATAGTTTGTTGAGCGATTTTGAGCTTCCTCATACGGCCAGCAGTGAAGGACCACGTCTTTTTTATGAGAGAAAGTGGCAAGCTAGCTGGCGTTTCACCTGATGATAAGTGATAACCGCCGCCCACGGACATTTGCAACACCGATTGCAGATGTATTGCCACCTTTTAATAATGTGGGCCCCGGCTACCTCACTCACTAGACGAAACGCAGAAGTGTAACACTTCTACTTTACTCTGGTTTTCTGTGAGGTCGTGGTACTAACCCGGACGGACCTGCCCATTCGTGCAACAACGAATACTGTTGCGTGGTTCCACAATTACTACGTCTCAGTTCTGTATGTCATCACTGCAGGAAGTCGATGGAGGCGTAGTTCAGGATCGTGCCGAACAGTCTGTGGGGGAGGCCATGTTCAGCAGTGGACTGAAAAAGGCTGAAATGATTTAATGTGTTTGTCTGTTTCCACTTTTGTTCCTACTCTCTCCTATAATAATAATAATCGAATTATATTTAATTAGTACCTATCGATCATTCTCATTAATATTCATCACAAGAAAACTTTCTCCTAACATTGGACTAAATAAATCTTCTTGGTACTTAAATTAAGGACAAACTTTAGCAATAAATTTAAGCAATTGAATGTATATTCGTTTCCCATACGATTAAAAGTCAGAAACTGTTCGCTTATGTTTAACCTTCTGAAGCATTTAAAGGTTTAATAGATTTGGGTAGACGTAATTATCATTAATCGCCCAGATAGGAAGAGTCGTCTGTACGAGTATGTTGGATAAATAAGATTGAATCTAAAGGAAATTAAGGTTTAAGTATAAAATGTTAGCCTTTTTTGTTGTGAAACGATAGCCAAGTAAACCATATACAGTGTGATTACCGTCACTTATGTCCAAATTAGTATGGTATTAACTCCTTTTAATAATAAGGTAATAAAAATTAAATGGTATTATGTTTTTTACTATATTTTCCTTACTTCCCTTGTCTAAATCTAGGAATGGATTCTATATAAGTACAAACTAATGGCACCATTTGTTGCATGCTAAGAATTTAAAAGATTTTCCGTCCCTATGAGTAGTAGGTAGTCTCATAATATTCTTTTCAACAGAAAGAAGTAATTCATATTTCTATGGCAATAAATTTTCACGGACGAGACGCGAACATTCATGTAACGGCTGTTGGAGATTGCATTACAATGATCTAAATTACCTTCGACGGAGAATATCTTCAGTGAGCACTTAAGAATTTATATTCTAATAGCATTGGAATGTATTTTGATAAACCAGAGGCTCAATAATATTTTCTTTATAGCCCTTTCTTTCACCTTTTATTTCAAGTAAATGAAAACAGGCCAAGATATGTATGTACAGTGTCCCGGCGCAGAAGAGTAGGGCCACGCAGCGGTCTTTGCTGTTGCATGAATGGACAGGTCCGTCCGGGTAAGTAACACGACCTCACCGAAGACCGGCGTAAAGTGGAAACGTTTTGCTTCTACGTTTCGTCTGGTGAGTGAGGTAGACGGGGCCCACTTTATTAAAAGGTGGCAACACTATTGCAATCCTACGCGTGTTGCAAATGTCAATGGGCCACGGTTATCACTTAAGATCAGATCGCCTGCTCGCTAGTCACCTTCTCCCATAAAAAATGTATATATAGAACAATATTTGACTTACAATAAAAAAATTAGGAGCTGTGATAGCTCAGTGTCGAGTCGCCTTTAATTCAATATACTAGAGTCTAGATCTAGAGCAACCTGCGTTTGATCCCCGCTGCAGACACCGATGAAATTGTTAAATTTAAGTGCTGACTTGTGCATTTGCTCAGCGGTGAAGGAAAAATCGTCGGGAAAACGGCATATTTTCAATTAAACACAGTTTTGTGTATAAAAAATGCATGCAATATGCAGTAGGCAAAGTCGCAGGTGAAGGCTAGTGTTGTATCCGTTTAAATTTAGTTAAGCGAACAAACGTTATTAATTGCACAAACAAAATATTGTCCCGTCCATGATTGCCTATTCGATTATTTTATTACGATTTTGATAACATCAATTTACGTTAATAAAATAGATATCTCATTTTCCAAGTGCAATTTCGCATAAGCGGCTAGCTGTTTTTCTTTTTTTTTGGATTCATTACAAAAGCTTAGCAGCTGCGCGACCTCGCTTGAGAGCTTTCGTAGCCCATACATAACGAACGTGCTTTCCTCAGCGTTTTTGTTCTAATAACAAAATTATCAGTCTCATAATAAGAAGATTATATGGAGTCACATTATATCATCCACGGCGTTTGCAATTGCAAATATATTCAAGAGATTGCAAATACTTCTCATCTTTAATTAATTAAATACCTATTGATCTAATCTTGTCCTTTTGTTTTAATTATTTATATTAACCGTCGATATCGTTATCGCTTATTATATACCCGTAGTAAAAAAATGTTGCCACATAATCGTAAATAAAACATGTTTAATACCAAATTACCAATTTTCAAAAGGTTGTCAACGCATCTGTAACCTTCGGGTGTGGCAGATGTCCGTGGGCGGCGGAATTCACTTAACATCAGGTGCTTGTTTGACAAATTTTCGCATAAAAAATACCTATATTTGACGACCCGATTGGCGCAGTGGATAGTAAACCTGTCTCCTGCCACATATGCGTTCGATTGCTAATACTGGAAAAATATTGCGTGATGAATATAGTCTTTTTGCGGTGTCTGGGTGTTTATAAATATACCTATAATATGTAGTTATTTGCAAAAGAAGGGTATGTTTATCAATTACCTAGAATCCATAGTACAAGCCTTGCTTTTTTGGGACTAGATAACATTGCGTAAAAATTTGTCCTGAAATATACATACACAAATATATAGACATGGGCGTTAAAAGAAATTTATTTTATTCTATCATCAGAATACATAACAATATTAAAACAAATACTAATAAATCTTATAAACTTATATATACAAACATGGGTCACTTTTTAATGTCCCCTGCGATTAAATTAATGTATTATCCATAACATATAACTTGACGAAGTGGTATGCTTAATATTAAAATAAAATAATGAATTACTTATTTACTATAAATATAAACCGTTTACACATTTTCATGATACAACATCATACAGAATGTTATTGCTTCAAAATTTTAAGATAAGAATACTCGGGAAAAACGCCGCTTCCGGTCTTTTCACAGTCAACGAGATTCTAACGGCACTAAAGGATCGTTGCTTTCTTTAACAAAAAACTGAAATAAAACAGCTTAAAATGTCATCAAAAAATTTTAAGTTTTTTAAAACATATATCCGTTGAAGATTTTTAATGCATGCTTTGCTTTTTTTTTACAAAAACCTCTCGTTTGAGTAAATTGAGTTTAAATTTACCTTTTGGAGTGATTTATTATATGATCAACAATAAATGTAATCACCACGAGAGACCCACTAGTTACTAGACTATTCAAGCAAGTGAATTAAATTGGTTTTCATCTTAAAACAGCTATAGAAAAAAAATATAAATTTATCTCTTAATGAATTAAACTGCACTCAAGCTACATGTAGTTTCCTGAATGGTCCTAGTTTCCATTAACGTTCTTACTATTTAGAGCACTGAGGTATTTTTCTCGAAGATGGAAAGAGTCCCACGGTTTGATTTTGAATCCTGGGGGATAGGCCAAGCCGTCGTTGGGGATGCTACTTGTGTAAATTTTTGAAAGGTTTACGTCCTAGACTCATCTTATGGACTCTAAGGTTTATTATATAACATGTAATTTAGTTAGATTTAATGTAATAAATATTGCATATATTAAAATGTGTTCGTATGAGACGACGTTCTCTCCATTCATAATATTATTACATAAAAATAATATTTCATACCAAAGCAACAGACAAATGTAACAACGGACTAAGGCATTCACTCGGAGTATGTTTAGGTATTCCCTGAGTCTCAAATAATTAAAATTAAATTAACAAAGTCTGCCAATTAACTTGATACATATGTACAGAACACTGTATAAACTGAATCAGTTCTCGTCATGTTAATCAGGCATCACATGGCTCCTGTGCTACGTGTGACGCCCACAAAATTTAATTCCTAAAGGTTTTCCCAGCGGGTTGTTAAATCCGACGGCTGTTTCGGTATTTAAAAACTTTTCGCATAATCAAAATCCTACGGTTGAATAAGCGACCTCATTTGAAATTTGGACGGGGTTTGTGTTTGTTGTGTCTATTTGATTGCGTATTTATTAATTTAGTTGTTTAAACGTTTACAAGTCTCTCAAAGTGTTGCAATAAAAAAGAAAACCCAAAAATTCTACTTAAATTTGCGTCGGGTAAAAGTTTACTTGGCACGCATTTTTCGATGATTAAATTTAAGTTCCGTTCTGTTCAATAATCTTAGTAAATTACTTATTTACACGTAAACTTCACTGTTGCTTGTCAATACATTTATTGTAATATTTTGTATATACGTCATAATTTTAATTATTACCTAAAGAATAGTGACAGACATAAAATAAACACTAGAAATAAGGACAAACTTACTACGCCATTGTTTTGTCTACAAAAAGTAAATAGATCGTTCATGGGGCACAAATTTGAATAAATATATTATTGATTTTGATTGAATGCTAAAGTTGAAACGATATGAGTTACAAAAAAGAGTATCGTCATTTTAAGGGCGTTTTATACTCGGTTTTCTTTTGATTACTCAAAGGGACAAATAAGAATCGTTTATGTAAACAGCGCAGGTGCCTCGGCGCATTAAAACAAAAGAATGAATCTGAATATATCATGTCAATTTTGTTCTTTTGTTGCGATTTAGAATGTAATTTTACTTTATGAACGTTCTATAATATTCATGATGTCTATGACACATGATTTTAATTCTATAAGGAATTCACCAATATAGTTCTTGAATACGAAAGTTTATTTTATATTAATATTTTTACTTTTGTCTAAATTATTTTTCATGCAAGTATAAAGAGTAAAGTATTTTCATTGTAAAATTACATAGATCGATAGGAAATATGTAATTAATGTATAACTAATAACGCACACATTTTTAACAGGTTTTATTTTAAACAACAACAATTATTATTAATTCATTTAAACTAAATAATAGATAACAATTCTCTCTACGTATTATCCAATTATAGAGGCCATAACTGCAAAGTGTGAAAAAGATAAGTAAAGTTGCTAATAGCAAAAAGTTATCGGTGTTAAATGGGGAGGGTTGAGATTAAGAGACGCTTAGTAAAATTTTTTATTTAAGCTGCCACCAATTTACGTAGAAACTTGGTAACTGCGAAACTGGGCGTAGTCGTCGGTGAATTTTTATATGTTAATTTATTTAACAGCATTCAGTTTACGTAATTTCAATTACGTTTATAGTATATTCAAATACTTAGTGCAAGAAATATATAAGAAAATATATAAAAAATCTTATTAAAATAAATTGGCCGCTATTACACTGCAACAACCTGGCACAGTTTTGTTCACAGATTAGACCCCTATCTACTGCCAAATGCTTCATGACATTCCGTTTAAATTTCCTTACGTTTAATGTTGCGGAACTTCGCTGTTGCGGAAGCAGAAAGAGAAGTCTATTACATCACTAATACGTACCTAGGTACTAAGTAAATCCTATTCATTAGTAAACTCAAATTCAATGGCACAATTGAAGGAAATACCGTCTTTACAATACGGAATTTAATGAGTCGGGGAGCGAAACAGAAAAGTTTTTTTGCGCCGATCAAAGCACAGTATGTACATACATACCTAAGTAAAACAGGCTACGTTTGCAGAAAAACTAAAAAGTCTTTGAAGTAAACTAGTTCTTAATTGAATTCCCGGTCAATGATGACAGAATGCAGGTTTTATAAATTAAAACGAGGTATTTTTGTGTAATGAGGTTTGTGTTATACTTGAAAAATGAATTTTTGTACAATTATCCTGTATGCCTATTCCTAAACCGTTTCAACCGCGGTGTCTTATTCTGAGTAAGCCCACATTAGTTAAAAAGAAAAGAGTAATCTTTTGGTCTTAATGTGAAAAACGCACCTTTTTACTTCGTACTCAGAGCATTGGCGACACTGGCCTGTCGCCAAAAATAAAGTGATTTATGGTATCTAAAGAAAAATCAATCTTGAACTCCAAATGAGTTTCAGGATCAGATTTCTTTTTATGTCATGAAACATGTGTCATATTAATTTCTTTACCAATGATGATATTAAATTAGTTGTGTTTGGTTTAGTATTATTAATTAAAAAAATAATATATATGGTTAATAACATGATTAGGTGTGAATAAGCTCGGGTAATAGAGTGTGATAACGCGAGCGATTCAAGTCTTATTATTCCGTGTCAGCATAACTTATTTATTAAGATTTTAATTTGAGGGGATTACAAGTGATTGCCGCGACTATTAATTATTCATGCGATCTTGGATTACCCTAAATATAAGTACATAGATTTCCTCCTATCGTAAGACAAGTCGACTCACGCTGTCATGTTCCATTAAGCTTAAAGTAAGGCAGTTATCTTCTGTATACAAAATAAAATCAGAAACTTAAACTAAAGGATCTAAAGGACTGGCCTTGGCCCAATCTGGCCTTGGCCTAGAACCCATAAGAATCGAAGTTTTAGAAGCATTTGCAGGACTAACTTTTCCAATGCATTTCCTAAGAAGAAGCCGTACCTATCGGCACATCAATCAAAGGCGAAAACATTGCACGACTTAGAAATATGAATCACTGTAACAACCTTGTTCACATGAAATTTGGCGATTCCGATTCGTGCTCTCGTACGGAACGGACCTCTGTCTAAGACGGAGGGCTAATGCCACCCGAATTAGACGCTACTCGCAACTTCGGTTGCAATTTAAATCTTTGTGCAAGCAGTGCAGTAGTTTAGTGTTAGTGTTGTGCTCGTAGGCAGGTTCCTGTTCTGTAAGTAGAATTCTATACACACTTCTCGCCTCAGAGGCGGCATTGTTTTTGTTTAATAACTGTGTGCTTGTTGCGATAGGCGACAGCTAGGTACCCACCCTAGCGCACCTAAAGCGCAGGCGGATTAGTTGTTAGTTTTAGGCACACACCTCCCTGCCGCAAGGTGGGGAGGCCTATTTAGTAACTTACACGCCGGCAGGGCGCAAGCCCCAAAGGCTCAAGCGCTCGAAATGGGTTCCTTCCTAGAGGAATTCCTTCGCCAACGATGTCCCGAAGTGTGGGCAAACTTTCTCGCGTTCGCGAAAGAAAAATGTTTCTTCTTCTTCACCGGCAGTCGCCTCGCCGTCATCTCCGGCCCCCTCAGCGCCCGCTAATGCGTCGCCTTCAGCGACACAAGAAAAGGGGGTACGATCGCGTCGACCTCCGCCGCCGCGATCGTACCCATCGCGCCTTCCGCGCATCCCATCTCGGCCCCCTTCCGCGCCGTCGTTCCCGACTCACAATCGGACGGCGGATCGGACATGGAGGTCGAAACGACCCCCGCTGAAAACGCGAACGTCGACGGCTTCACCGTCGTAAAGTCGCGTAAGAAGGGCAAAAAACGCCCCGCTGCCGACAGCGACCCCGAATGCGAGGCCGCTTCAACAAACCAGTCCACCGCGACGCCCGCCAAAAAGGCGGCTGCGGCGGCTAAACCGATGCCCGAATTCGCCTCCGAGCGAAAAATAAAGCGTCCTCTACCCATCATCATTCAGGAGAAGGCTAAGTGGCACCAAATTTCTTCGTGGTTTGAACGCCACAATATCCGCGACCCCTGGTCGAAAAATACACAAATGGGTATCCGCGTATACCTTGACACAACGGACGATTTCCGCCGCGTAACGAAATACTTGCGCGAAAATAAGATAGGTTTTCACACCTACTCTTTGCCCGAAGAACGCAAGCTTCGGGTAGTTATCAAGGGCGTTCCCAAAGAGTCGGATGTCGACAAGGCGAAAACCGACATCCGCACTCAGGGATCCCCTGTGCATGCCGTCCGACGCCTCAGACACCCCAGAACCCGTGTCCCTATGGACATGGTGATGGTTGAACTTGACCCTACCCCGGAAAGTAAGGCCATCTTCAACCTGAAGAGGGTCTGTGGGCTCAGCGATCTCGTGATCGAGCCCCCGCGAAGATCGGGAGTTGTGGCGCAGTGCCACAACTGCCAACACTATGGCCACACGGCTAATAATTGTTTCGCTCACCCTAGGTGCGTCAAATGCACCGGTGACCACGGCACGCCCGATTGTACGCGGCCAAAAGATTGCGCAGATCCACCGGACTGCGTTAATTGTCATACCCCCGGCCACCCGGCTAGCTACAGGGGCTGCGCTAAGGCCCCAAAAACTCCCGCGAGAAAAGCTCCCGCGAAATCTACTTTGCCCAAACCCGCGCCTGTGAAATACGTTCCCGCGCCCGTACCCGTCGTAAACGCCTGGGCGAAACCCCAGGTGGCCGCGCAGGTAGTTGCGCCCCCGGTCACCTCACGACCAATCGCTCAATCGCAGCCCGCCTATCAAACGGCGCCGACAGCCGCCGCAGGTGCAGTCGACACCGTCGGTTTTTGCCGAAAACAAGGACGACCCGTTCGCCCAAATTGCCAACATCTGCGCCTTATTAGTCCGCATTAATAGACAAGAACTCGCCGTATTGTCCGCTAAAATAGCGGTCGCCACATCTGGCAACGCGCGATTTAAAGCCATTAGCGAACATAAAATGCTTGTAGAAGCCCTCTGGGCATTTACAAGCCAACCATAAACTTAATAGTCCGCGCAATAAAACCGCGCTCCGCCGCGTCGTTAGTTAGAACTCATAAAAAACTATAATGGGAAGTACAACCGCAGGTAGAACAAAACCTCGAGCTCTGGTTGTTTCGTATTTCAACGCAAACGGCATTAAGGGTCAAAAGGACGAAATCGCAGATTTCCTTCGCGATTATAATGTAGATATTTTTCTAGTGCAAGAGACCTTCTTAAAACCTAGTGTTGGCGATCCCAGAATCGCAAACTACAACATAGTCCGCCACGACCGGTTAGCAAACCGTCTGGGAGGCACCTTAATTTATTACAAACGGTCCTTGCATTGTAGCCCGCTCGACATTCCAGAGCTAAGCCATATAGAGGCATCCACGTGTAGGTTAGCGCTCACCGGCCATAGGCCGCTTGTACTAGTCTCAGCCTACCTCTCGGGGAACAAAACCTTATTACAAAGCGACCTAGATACGCTACTCAACTTAGGCCCTTCCGTGATAATTGCACGAGATCTAAACTGCAAACACGGCTCATGGGACATCCACAGCATCCCAAATAACAACGGAAAGCATCTCTTTAGCTTATCCGATAATTTAAACTTTAGCATAATTTCTCCTGCGACTCCCACTAGGTATCCTACGGTGGACAACTACCAACACGCGACACCGAGTATCCTAGATATCATGTTACTCAAGGAGGTCTCGCTCGACATCGAGTCGATAGAGACAATCCATGAACTAGACTCAGATCACAGGCCCGTCCTGTGTAAACTGGGCCAGAACGCCGGCGCGGTCCCTCCAACCAAATCCGTAGTGGACTGGCATCGTCTTGAGGTCAAACTCAAGGCCTTGGACCCCCAGGACTTAATCGACCTACCCGAGACGATAGCTACGTTCGATGACGCAAATCGAGCGATAGCAAGTCTCCGACAAACCATCAGATATTATTAAAAACTTAAAACCCAAATCCGCCCCGGGCCCAGATAATATTAGTAACAAAATTCTTAAAGCTCTCCCTGGGCCGCTTATCTGTTTACTGGCGACCATTTACAATACTTTACTCTCCAGTTGCTCCTTTCCGGACGACTGGAAAGAAGCCAGGGTTATCGGCATTCGCAAGCCTAATAAACCAGCCAACCAGCCCTCTAGTTATCGTCCCATCAGCATCCTCAGTTGCCTGGGGAAGCTCTACGAGCGGCTTTTATTAAACAGGCTCAATGAGCACGTGTTTTCCAACAGCCTTCTGCCGGCGGAACAATTCGGCTTTCGAGCTAGACATTCCTGTCCCGATCAACTATTCCGCCTAAAGGAACATATCCTAAAAGGCCTAAATCACCCTAAACATATTAGTACAGGGGCTCTTTTCTTCGATGTCGCAAAAGCATTCATCAAGGTCTGGCACAATGGCTTGCTTTACAAGCTGTACACACTCAAAGTGCCAGATAGGCTCGTACACACCATCCAGGCCTTCCTGTCGAACCGCTCTTTTCGATATCGAGTTGAAAGCACCCTCTCCACAAGCCGCCGCCTCACGGCCGGCGTACCACAAGGCTCCTGCCTCTCACCTTTGCTCTTTACGCTCTACACGAGCGATATTCCTAAAGACCCCCACGTCAATCTCGCGCTTTTCGCGGATGACACGGCGCTCTTTTATTCAGACCGAAACCTTAGACAACTAGCCACTAGACTCCAAAGCACTGCCGACCGCCTCGGCGATTGGTTCCGCAAATGGAGAATAGAAATAAATGCCGAAAAGAGTGTGGCGACTCACTTCACACGAAGTACCTACCCGTCACATCTTTATAATGGCCCTCGTCAATGCAGAAAGTTGGGGCAAATATCCCTTTATGGCCAACCGCTCCCCTGGGAGAAAAAGGTCAAATACTTAGGAGTCACTTTCGACTCGCGTATGTCATTTACTACGCACATTAATAACGTTCGCAATAGAGCCGCGTTCGTCTCCGGCCGGCTACACAAGTTAACTAACGCTAAAAGTAAAATGCCCTTAAGGCACAAATTATTATTATATAAGACCTGCGTACGACCTATTATGTCTTACGCATGCATGACCTTCGCCCACACGCACCCTACTCGCTTGTACAAGTTGCAAATAGTACAAAATAAGTTCATTCGCCGCGCAACCGGTGCGCAGTGGTATCAACGCAACGTCGACCTGCACAGCGATTGCAGACTCCCGACGATTCGCGAATATTTTAAAGACCTGACCAAACGGTTCTTCGATAGAGCCGTACATCATCCCAACCCTCTGGTGGTAAGCGCAGCAAATTACCAACCCGACAAAAACACGAACGTCAACAAGCGTCGCCCGCGAAACGTCCTAATCGACCCGGTCGATGAAGGGGACTTAGACACGCCGGACCCACTGCCGGGGGTCCCGCCGGACAACACTACACCCACAGTTAGTGCAACAACAAACACACTAGTTCGCCCTCGCCTCCGAGCACGGCGAGACCAACACAACGCGTACACAAGGTACATCCGCGTTCCGGGACGGTTCTCACCGCCCCCAGCCACCGATTAGCTAATTGCACAGTCGACGGCCATCGGGGTTTCGGTCCGAACCACGACCTCGATGGTATGTACGGATGGATGTTTGTTACTCTTTCACGCAAATAGTAATGAATGGATTTTAATTAAACTTTACAATAATATAGCTTATACATCAGAATAAGAACATAGGGTCTAATTTATATACATATTTTATGTATGTCTTTCTGTCTGAACGTTACGCCTTCAGCCGATTCTACGCAGACGTAGTCGCGGGCAGCAGCTAGTAATATATCATCTTTTTGCATTTGATAGCCAAATTTTTAAGAAAAGGGAAAGGTATAGAATATTTAAAATCGCGCTACGACCTATTATGGCACGGAAGCAGAAATCGCACGGAACAGCTAGTCAGAAATAAAGTCATGTTAGTTTCAGGACAATATTATAAACTCACGAATTCTTCGAAAATGTGCTCGAGGAGATATTGTAAAGCACCCATATGACTCGCAAATACTCCCCAAACACACCAAGAGGAACTCAGGTAGCGTAAAATAAAAACCGGAGGTAACATTTACTCTGGTGGTTAACGCAGCAAATTACCAACCAGCCCCTAAAGCGTATTATTAGATGTCGAAATTGGTCTATGACAGGTTTGAAAATATTTCAGACTCACCGGCGGTTGTAATTGAAAACATTACAAAGACTTTTCGATTCACGATCGCTATTTTTACGCGAAGACAAATAAAGGTCATGCTCGTAGTTTTAGGGAAAATGCTAAACATAGGAGTGCTTGTTAAAAATCACATAGCTGCTATACTACGCTTGACGCCCTCACTTAAAGGTTTTCCCAACGGGCCCTGAACTCGCTGGATGCGGATGTATTTAAAAACTTTTCGGTAATTAAACTTCTAAAGTTGAAAAGCCGACCTTAATTCAAACTAGGTAGGGCTCAAATAAATCATTTTATTTAAGCAGTTTAAACTTTATAAGTGTTGCACGTTAAAAATATTTAATTTGCTTGATTTGTTTTGTAAATAATATTTGAAAGTTTCATTTTTTTATAGTGCTAACCTCTGCATTTAAGATAAAACATTATCAACAACTTGGAAATAATTACAAAGAACAAAATAAAAATGGACTACGCAATCTCTGAGGAAAATTACTAATTTATTTTCTGCCAACACTTTTTCTGGGATGCAATACTGTTTTTACACAATTTCTTATTACAAAATGTTATTATTTTATTTTTAAAGTTGTACATAAACTGAATCTACATAGATGCTATTGTGCGGCGTAATGGTGGGCGATCGGCTTGCTATGGGTAAATGTGTGCGCGAGGAATATAGGACGTACTCTAACGCGATTATAAATATATTATTTAAAAAATACAACTAGAGTTAAATCTTTCAAAACGTTATATTTGCATAGTCACTCGTGATTTAATATATATGTATGTACATCTCACCATAATAACAATTACAGATCTGGGAGTATCTTACGACACAAATATATTGATATTTGTTACGAATGTTTTGTTGGCTTAGTATTTTTTGAAATCAAATACTTACGCAATACTATAGATAATGCTCATATAATCTAACGAAAACAAAAGGTATGGGTTTGTAACATCAGAAATACGGCATCAATTTATTATTTTGTTTTCAAAGAAAAATCTTTCCCTGTGTAACATAACTGATTCGTTAAATAAATAAAAATATAATTGATGGAAAAGTCAAGTAGTCGCGACCAGAAATTCACATAAATTACTTTCACTCCTTAATCGTTTTTGAACGATCGTTATGTCGATTTTCCTCATTCGGTCTGCGAGTGTTCTCAAATATCTTTTCGAGCAATTTATTTTGAAGATTATTACATGGTTTGTAAATAATTGCTTACCAAAAATTGTCTCGTCAAAACTAACTAATGAATAAAGAATAAAATTGCAAATTATTAGTAAATATGAGTGATCAAACAGTAAACATAGAAATCATTAGACACTTATTACGGTTACAAAGGTTGGTTTAATTCGTGGAAAACGTGGTATGGGATATCAAACGTTGGAGATAACTAATACACACATCCTAATGCCAATGATTGACAAAACGGGCCCTTACATTATACATTCCCCCGTTAATTTCATTTTCATCATCGCTTTATTGATCGCGAGTTAACGAGCTCGATGCCACTCTAGAAAGGCAAGTCGCTAGCCAATTTAAGGGAAAATAAGAGGAATGCCCAACAGCAATTATATCAAACGCTCGCTTCCGGAGTTTGCAATGGGGTGAAAAATGAAACGGCCGGATATTGCCTGTCAACCTAGCACCGAAGCCAACCCGAAAAAGAACATTCCGACATTTAAATCGACCTAGCGTGTGTTTTATTTGATCGATTTTATTTTTTTGTTTACTTTAGATTAAATCGATTACAAGAACTTTATTCAGTTTTCGTTAGTATTAGATCTACGGATTGCAACACGTTTAATGTTTCATGTTTAACTATACACTTTGGTCACCCCATGAGCAATCACCTCGTAGTCGTTATAACTTGACTGGGGGGATAATTTTTGTAATAAATAAAGTAATTATATTCATTTGCCGATGTTTGAGTACGCGACTCGCCACCGTCCAATCAATACCATATACCATTTTTATACCGCGTATTCTTTATACTATTTTATATCATTTGCCATACCAATATATGTAAGTGTTAAGAATATTTATGAACTCTCTCCCTGTACAAACCTTCTTCATGGTTGAAATTTTTTTATGTGAAAAGTTGCCAAGCGGTCAGGCGGTTCACCTGATGTTAAGGGAATACCGCGGCCCATGGAAAACTCGAGGGTTCCAGATGAGTTGACGACCTTTTGAAAATTGGACTCCGGCTACCTCACTTACCAGAGGAAACGCGAAAGCATTATACTTCCACTTCATGCCGGCCTTTTGTGAGGTCATGGTACTTACCCTATTGAGTTGCCTATAGGCGGTGCTAATTACTTAAGATCAGTTGGATCGCCAGCTTACTTTCAAATGTTTGAAAAAATACACAAACGAAATATTGAGATAATCTTTGAGTACAAATTGAATTTTCACAGCTCAAAGGACAGATAATTGAATTGGATTGCTTTCACATCAGAGCAAATAATTTATGAAGTAGAAAAAATCTTGATTGGGAGCACCCTTATTATCGGTTATGCATATAAACGGTAAACTGAAATTAAAGAGTTTTTGATTTCCGAAGACTCATTTTAAGTAGTGGATAGATAACATGTTTGGCATCATCAAGACTTAAATATAATTTTCTAAACGTAATTTTTAGTAAAATATATTTAATGATCTGTAAACACGTGACAAATGTGAGTTCCTTATGTAGGAGTGTATAATTCAACATATACCTACGCGGTCGTTATCGGGGATACCACATCGATTAGTGAAAACACATTTGGACCCGGGAAACTTTTATTGCCCGTTAGTTGGTAATATATGTCTTTATCTTCATTCACGTTTGCGTTGCAAATCGATTTCATCACATGATTTCAGCACTGTGCGTTATGCGAGCTTTGTGTTAAATCCTACTTCTAACCATTAGGTTATTACGTGTTTTTATAAAGCGTGAATGCTTCAAGCATCAACATAAATCAATTTTTCTGCAATCTTCTAAAAGAAGCATGAAACAAAGGAGCCCAATTATCAAATCAAAAGGTTGTCAATGCATCTGGAACCCTCGGGTGTAGCAGATGTCCATGGGCGGTGGTATTCACTTAACATCAGGTGAACCGTCTGCTCGCTTTGCAATTTTTCACATAAAAAAAACCGAACCGAAGTGAATGGCGTGTAGCTTACAGAAGCCCAAACCTTTGTAACTGTTAGTTTATAGCCAAGAAAGAATTCTTTATAAATGGCTAATAACCGCCTTCAACCAAACGCGGAAGTATAACACTTCCACTTCATGCCGGTATTTTTTGAGGCTGTGGTACTAACCCGGATGGACCTCCCCAATCGTGCAACAGAGAAGGCTGTTCTGTGGCCCTAATGTGTGTAAACAGAGTTATTGCAATAGCTTTAATAAAAATGATTAAAGATAATTAAAACCGATCATCTATAATAGAAAAAATATCTCAGCTCTATAAAAAGTAGATATTGGAGTATTCTTTTTCGAGTTGCCTACGGCACGTCCGGTAGTCGGGCGATAACAGGCCGTTCCATTATTCATCTCATTGCAAACTCGTAAAGCGATGTCTTTTATGTAACCCCTCTTTGTAATTGGTCCTTTTTTTCTCTTAATTTTTATTAACTTTCTCTTGTTACTTTGTGATCGTTAAAGTTTTGTTTTGTGAACATTAAATTCATTGAATTGAGACACAACAAAAATATTCCTTCTATGTATATTTTTGTTCAAGAATTTAATGTTCCTACAGTGAAAGGGACTAAATTTCCTCTTCTCAATCAAATCAGGGGAAAAAAAGGATCTATAGACGGGTTCTAAAAGAACATCTTCATTGTCTTTGTTAATCTTAAGATGACAAAATTGACATCATGGAGCCGAATTTTTTCTTGTACTTTACTTTCTCTCAGGCTTAATACCCAAACCATTTAGAAATTGGGTAGGACCGATCGTAGACAGAAATATAATTTTTATATAAATTATATTTTTGTCTATCGTCAGTTTTAAGACTATTGCGGCCCCTCAATATGTTTTTGTGTGTTTTCGTAATTGCTTTATCTTATCGATGACCATAGTCGTCTAATTGAGCGATGGCGAGCTCTACTTGTAAGATGCGATGTCGCATATGAACCACGGTGCTCCCGTAGCTCTGTGCAAATATAGATTCTAGATAACCTGAAGCCGGTGTATTTGCTTCGGAGCAATGTTCGCGAAAACTAGGTTCGAATAGGTACGTCATTATAAGGGGAACTACTGCCTTATTTATCGTCACCTCCTTCCGAATGGACATTTTTGACGTTTTATTTATTAGAGGATAAAGGCAAGCGAGTACGAAGGCCGACCGGTTCTCGAGTCACGTGCTGGATGAAGTTGAGCTTAGAGGCCTGTTGTACCTGTTGGCCCTGGCAAATCTGTATACCGAATATGAAGTTATCCACTCGAGCCAAGGGACACATGGTCGCATGGAGCAGCGGTCACTTGGATTTCGGCCGCGTTACCGGACGGTGATATAATTACTAGTGCTGTTTGTCGTTATAATATTTGTTAATATTCAAGTTCAGTAAAAGTTAAAATATAAGCTCAAACTAGAAACGTTAAAACTCTTATATACCTATAAAGAAGTTGGTGATACAATTACAGAGCCGTTGCACCTGTAATGTTGTACATTACAGGTACAAGTAATGAGAAGTTTTTTGTTCCGCGTCGAGAGGGCGCCGCCGCGTACTTTGGTTGTGTAAATAAAGCAAAGATTTAAATAACCGGCTTTTCACTCAAATCCCGAACCCCGTAGCTCGTGACAATATATAGGAATTAGTTTTTTTATTTTGCCTGTATTTATTTACATTTCACGTTGAGTGAAAGATAACCACGACGAAACGACGAATATGACCACAACAGTAGCATAGGGGTATAACGGTGTACAAATCTGTGTACACCGTTACCCAATGTTACTGTTTTTATTATCTCCTTTTACTAGGTTGCCTGGAAGAAATCGCTTTCTCCTTTTGTACAGTTTTGTATTATTTTTGTTGATTATTCAATATTCGTTGTTTGTGTAAAATAAAGTATATTTCATTCATTCATGACCAGATCATAAACCCTATGATGAGCGCAGTTTGAAAAAACCTAAATACTATTGAACTTTTTCTGGGACTTTGTTGTCAAAACGTATACATTGTCCCATAAAAGAATTACTTATTCTACACATTTTAGTTGTGCATAGGTACGTTTGAGGATAATGTTAAGTTAGGTTGTACATGATATTCTACACTGATGCTTTCTTCCTTTTTTTAATAAAGGGTAACGACTTTGTAGTGTCGTAAGCAACGTGTTGAGGACTCGTGAAGAGACGCTTCATAGCGGCATGTTTTTCTTAAAATATTTAATCAAACATTTTAATGATATAATGTCAACAAAATTCGTCGAATGGCTTGTAAAGTATTTATTTTGTTAAATAGATAAACCTTGTTAAGTAACATGCTAATGATATAATAATACACTAAAGTACGTATTTAATTGTGTTTTATATTTCGAAATATCGTATAATATATAAATATATTTGTCTATTCTTTACTATTGGTTTTCAATTATTTTTTAATGAAATGTATGTTAATAGCATTTAAACATTACTACATACGTATATTTTTTATATCTGGGTATTCTGTTAGAATTTAAAGCCAAATTGTTCAATTTAAAGAATTTATGCGCGGCAACGAAGCCAAAGCCTATTGATAAATTTAGCGAACAATTGTAATTATAGAAGCTTATTTAAGATACGGTTTTCTATTTCACTGGGTAATGGAAACTTGTAATTAGGAAATAAAAATATTATGCCCGAAATTTGCTGTTTGATAAAGTTAATAAACCATTTCGAGGAAAATATTGAAATAAATTCTCTAATGATTCTGTAATGTTTTCCATATACAGCTTTGAAATTTTAGTAAGATTTACAAGTTCCACTTTATTTTTAACCTTATTGTAGTCGTGATACATTATTTGAGTTACTATTGACTAATTGTTACCAGATTTTTGGTCGCCAAAGGACAATAGTTATTATATCAATTATTTCAAGTTTATTTAGAAAAGTTTTACAAAAAAGCCGCCCATAATAAATATTATTAAAATCGTTGTATAATATATAACATAAACAAAAGGTTAGTAGAATATAACGAAGAATAAATATTACCCTATTTACTTTGGATTTACATAAACTGTTTTTTGAGGTTTTTTTTATAACTTTATAAATCACCAATGTACCTAACATTGACTGCTAAATTGCTAGCCTCTGTGAACTCAACTGAAATTAGAAGTCACTTGGAACATGCAAAACAAGACAAATATTTAAAGGCTGACGCCCAGCGGTCAAAGTTTACTGGCTAATGCGACCTTAATCTTCGATCGTGAGTTCAAGCCCTTTGCTAACATTTGTGCTAACCGCAAGATTATTAGTTTTATGGTTTTGATCTTATTAAAACAAACGGAAATGGAGACCCCTTGCAGCTTATGGCTACTCTTATTTTATTAGTTTAAAAATGTAATTTGCTTGGATATTATTAATAATTTAATTATTTAGCAGAAATGCTTTTGTTGCGGCAACATTATACAACCGACAGGCTGGGCTTGCGGTGGCAGAAATTGTTTATGAAAGGTCAGAACAGACAGCAGACTAAATTTTGTTTATGACACTGACATGTGAATATCAAATCAATACATAACTGGGCATAATCTTTAAGTTAACTTTCTCAATGTACCACTAGAGTAAAATACTTTATCAATTTATTAAGATGACGGTCGACGTTAAGATATTGAAGATAACATTTTGAAAAGGTTTTTTTTTATGTGAAAATTTGTCAAGCGAGCAGGCGGTACACCTGATGTTAAGTGATTACCACCGCCCATGGACATCTGCTACACCCAAGGGTTACAGATGCGTTGACAACCTTTTGAAAATTGGGCTCCGAAGGTACTGAGACCTAAAGTTAAAAAGGGCATAGTTTTACATATATCCCAGTGTATTTTTGTATGGTAAGAGATGGCAAGCGAGGAGGCAGTTCATCTGATGTTAAGTGATTACCGCGGCCCACGGATCTTTGCAACATTAGAGTGGTAGCAGATGCGTTGCCAACATCACTCACCCAGCAGACGAAAGACGGAAGTGTTGTGATTTCACTTCACGTTAGTCTTCTGTGAGGCCGTCCTGCCCATTTGTGCAAGCACATAAGCTGTTGTGTGGTCTACGACAGGCATAAATGTGGGAGTACAATAGCAATCATTATGATATCCAGACTATAATATTATAAATACGAAAGTAACTCTGTCTGTCTGTCTCGCTTTCACGCCAAAACTACTGAACCGATTTAAATGAATTTTGGTACACAGATAGTCTAGAGCCTAAGAAAGGAAATAGGCTATTTTTTAATTGGAAAAAAACTTTAAAAATATATGTATTTTAAAGAAAGATATTTATTTAAGGGCTTCAACGCGAGCGAAGCTGCGGGCGAAAAGCTAGTTCCTTATAAAAATACAAAAATTAAATAGTATTTAATTTTTGTTAGTTATTAATTATTATTGTATAGTGTAAACATAACAATATAGTATTAATAAACCTAAAAATAAAGTTTATATTCACCTGAAAATTGTTGCTTTAACTTTTTCTATCGAAGTTGCAAATTAATACTTAAAACATTCCATATTTGAATTTTAAATAGCTCCAGGGGATCAGCCTGTAAACTCCTAACCCTTTATTTTCCTGTGGGTGTTGAAAGCGTAAACTTTCCATACAATCAATCAGTGTGACCCTGTTAAATAAAATACTTACTGCAGTGTAAATATGTCCCGACTTTTTCTGAAGCTTAATTATGTATATCCAGAGTTAGGTTTGGATATAGTAAAGGTAGAGAGTTAAAATACTACGTCCTTCAAACTTATTTATATATTTAAATATTTGGTGACATTTTTTTTTAAAAATACGGCGTACTAGCAAAAACCTTTTATAATACAAGCAATATTATCGTTATATATCATACAGTTTATTTATAAAATATTTACAAGGTTAAATCTATCTAATATTACATATTATTATAAAATATAACATTCAATTCATAAATGTATAATTTTAAGTAAGGGTGTTAAGTAGTTGTAAGAGAAATAATTAAGGCAATTACTCGTACCTTAGGGAGAATTCCAGATACAAAAGCATTTTATAGCACTTAAGTAACCCTTATCAATGTCGAAAAAGGAGAGTTGAAGTAGTTTTATCAGTTTGTTATTTGTGAACGAAGTTTTATCTGTATAAAAATAATAGAACAATTCACCTACATTTTATTTGTAATAGATAATCATCACATTAAATATAAAAGGTTGACGTATTTCCTAACAATCGGAAATCAAATTTTAATTGAGTAAGAATATACAGACTACAGACTATGAATGTACTATATAGACTATGAATATACGAAAAGTTTTCGTCCATTTTTCGCGTCTTCCGGAATCACGCCTAGATGCTTAGCTTGGCGGTAATGGAGAGCCATCGTACTTCAGTGTGAATTAGCACTTAATTTAAGTTCTCGACATTTTTTTACACAAGTGTGCAAACAATCGCGTATTCAGCGCGTTGCTTCGAATTTGGTTAACAGAGTTAATGACAAATTGAAGAGATTCAAACAATCTACTATTGGGCAGATTTTGGGCAACTCAATGTTGACGATGGATAACGCAATGCATTGCTTACACTTCGAGACATTTTTTTCTTAAGCGGATTATGAATCCATTGTAGCACCATCTATTAGATAGTATATTTGATAAAGGGGTCGCTATTTTCATGAAGTAATATTTCGAAACTTTAAATATGGATTCGCCTTTAGTGCCAGTTGTCATAGTTCTTCGTATATTTCTTGATAATAATACTGCTTTATTACTTTGCAAAGTTAACTCATCTAGCTGTATAGTAAATGGCTCGTTTGTAAAAATATACAAGGAGCTTTCAATTTCATGATGCATTTTATCTATGCGCCCTTAAACTATGTTGTTGCTTAAACGAATTCTTGCCTTTACAGTTTTTAAAACATCTTCAACGGCCGGCGATATTAAATTTTCTTCGATAGTATGGGGCTGTGATAGCTCATTGTCCGGGCGCTCGTTTTTAATTTTATATACTGGAGCAACCTGAATTCGCACTGTGACGGGTCCAATGAAATTGTTAATTTTAACTTGACTTATCATGACTTATCGTGCTCAGCAGTGAAGGAAAATATCATGAGGAAACCTGCATATTTTCTAAATAATAACGAAAACTATTTCGAAGATATGTGAAGTCCGCCAATCTGCAGTGGGTCTAGCGGTGGACTATGTTGCCTAAAACATTCCATCGAGCATCTCGACTAATTTAATTACAGAGAAGTACAGTAATGTCTGTTGATTGTTTTTTATTAATTTTTATTCATTCACATTTTCGTTTTGCTCAATTTAACACCGGCAGCCGTTAACCGGGGTCGGGAACTGTATAGCTGAGTTGGTATGAATGGAAATTCGATTCCTATGGGATTTTCCTCCGGCTTGCGAAATCCGCTAGACCGGCTCCGCGTGTAAAAACCTTTTCCGTAATCAAAATCCTCAAGTTAAATAACCGATGAAATTGATATTGAGCTCATTTTGAAAATACAGCCTGGGTTTATGAACATTATTTCTTTTTGGAAAATTGCATAAAAATAGTATTTTGTACAAAATAGTATTTTCTTTAAAATATATTTTCAGTTAAGACTTTTTGATGAAAGTACCAGTTTATATAAAAACTTCTATATTCAGCTGAGCTTCTATCATGTCTAAGAAAATCAAATAATAATGGGAATGATTTAGTTATTTTTATTAAATAGGCTAATATTACGAATTAACCGGCAGTTTATATGTTTCCAAATATGCTTTAATTAATTTTTGTACTTTGGAGTCGAATCATCGTAATTGCTCCAAAATGTTTATGCTTGTAATTATTTTATAATTACTAGACAATTACAATTGTATTGTTATTACATGATCATATTGTTGTTACATGATATTTCTAGCGGATATTTTCAAAATTGATCTCTTCCAATGGAAAATTATTTTAAAGTATTCCGTTATGAGAAAAGAGAGAAAAATTGGTATTAAGTCGTTTTGAGTGTAATACTTCTGCGTTTTTATTAATTTCACGCCGGTCTTCTGTAAGGTCGTGGTACATACACGGATGGATCTGTCCATTTCTGCAACAACGACGACTGTTGCGTGGCCGTACTACCGTAATATCATTATAGTGTTAATTAAAATTATGTTTATTGAAAAAAAAAAATTCTCGAATATTTCACAAAAATTCTTATCTATTCTTATTCTCACTTTAAAATGAAAATCGATGAGTTTCAGCACTAAAATAAGTTGTAAATTTATAAAATGGAACTTAAAATTTTGACTAACCTATTTTTATTTTATTTGCATGTTTTGACATAATATCTTAATTAATAAAATTAAAATGACATTTTATACTGCTAATCTGGACTTAGTATTGTAAAAGTTGGGAATCAAAAACAACCATTACATTCTTTAGAACTCATAAAGAGGCAATTAAATAAGATAAAGATGATGACGGAATTTCTTTCAAATTATGATGTAAATTATCAAGCACGCGCATAAGTGCAAAAATATATCAAATTTATAGAAGTCAGAATACGCTTAGATTTAAATTTAGGGTTATTCTCTTATCAGGTGGGTCTAGCGCCCATTTGACAAGCAATATCCTACAATTTCATTATTCACCTCATTGCCGTCTAGGGCAACGATGCCTTTGATATAACTCCCCGAGTTATGGTCTTGCCTTACCTTAAATTGTCTTTTAATTACCAATTTGCATTTCTCTTGCTTTCTCAAGCTCGTTAAATATATTTTTCGGAAATAAATAATGCACAAATATGCGGTTGGGTAACTTGGAATGGAATATAAAATTAACCATAACTGTACGCGTGATGAATATAGCTGAAATAAAATGTAATAGGCATCGAAAAATTTAATTTTTACTTGTTCGAAAAATGTATTTGTCTAGTAGAAGTGTTCTAAAGTTATGCCCAAAGGTGGGCGAACACTCGCTGAAGAAGAAGAAGAAGAAGTAGAAGTATGTATGGCCAGTTATATACGGTTATCATTAAAGAATATGTTTATCAATAAATTTAATATACTTTCTTTCAGTTCTAATTATTTAAGTTATAAGTACTTTAGCATTGCAGTTTTTTTAAGGCTTCGGGTAAAGCATAGGGTAAAGCCGAACTTGTAAATGCTTTCAATGTGACCCATAATTTTCGTAGGTGCTTTGCCCGGAACACGCACGTTCGAATCCCGCAGAGCCGAAAGTTTTTGTCCGTGTACAAAATTCACATTTATAAGTTTCATCTTTAAGAGTTTACTCTTTAAAGGTGTAAACAAATATAAGTTCTAACTAAGATTAGGTTTACCCAACTAAAATTAGGTTTACACAGTCTTATTCATGCAAAATTGTGATGCATTTCGTCGTTGGGACGAAAGTTATGTATCCATAACTAGGGTTATGTTAAGGTGGAAGTCTAAACATCCTTTGATTTTACATTAAATTGAATTGTTTAAAAGTTACGGGCTCAATGATTAACTCATTACTGTTAGCTTTACTTTGTTTTTATCGAGCTAAGAAGGTAGAAATATAAATACTTTTACCAAATCACCGTAGTTTTACTTTGCACAACAATAAAACTGTTATAATCAATTATTTAATCACTTTAATATCACTAATGAAATACCACTGTAACGATTTAAATTGTGATACCGATTGGGCAGCACTATCGCGTATACTTCTGGTTGACAGCCGAAGAGGACGAAGACCATGCAATGCTTCGTGCAGCTTCATTTATACCCCATAAAATGACACTTCTTTTAGTGTTGCCAGCACCTCAAGGTATGACGTCTTTTAGTGTTGGCAACAACTGTGAGATATTTGGTAAATTTCAGATGTTTACATTGGAATAGTTTATATAGGGAGTGGCGTTGAGCGCTGCGAACTTGAGTCTCATTAATTTAATAACACTGGCACTGTTATTAGTAGGTAGCATTGTATAAACAAGTCCTCATCAGGGATTTGTCGTTACATGTACACGTATTTTGTCTATAGCTCTAGTGAACGCCACGCCAGTGCGCTGTTGCACCTACGTGTAATCTAAATTAAACAGACGCAAAGTGTTGTTGTATTTCCCAAGGCGAATAAATTTAACGATACTAATCTAACCACCCAACGCATTTAATGTTAACAGACGTCTAAAAATGTGATACAAACTTGCATATAAAATAAAATGCAGTTTAAATTTCTATAAAAATATTATATAAAATATAATATGTAAACATTAGACGTATACTTTCCTTATGTTATGACGTGTAAAAAGGAACATCTATGCATATTTTTATTATTTTTATTTTCAATTTCGTGCAATTCCGTGCCGTAGATAGTAGAAATAGATAAAGAGGTTTTATTTATTCTGTGGTCTATAGCGATCCACGCACAAGCGCTCTTTATGTAAATCATATCCCGTTGAGAAATCAACGTCCATACCACAGCAATCTACGTCCGTAATAATTATCAACTGTTGTTTGTTAACTTTTTTGTACTTGTTATTTTATATTCGTACGTGTTATTTTATCAATTACTCCAGTTCGTGTTAGCCGCGTAGCGTTTCATAGTTTATGTAAGCTCTGGTTTTCGATATCCGATAGGTATTACGTTCCTAAAATAAAAATGAATCTAAATCTGGTTTTTTCCTCTTTTCGTGCAACATTTCTTAATCCCTCGGTGGAGTATTATTTTTACATATTTAAAAAAAAAACCCTTTCAATAGAACAAAGTGTCTTTTTTAAAAGTATAAATTTTACACCACATCTTGATCGATAAAAAAGATCTGTGGGTTATACAAACACATGTGGGATTCGAAATTTTACCGAGCATTGTAAGTATATATAGCCATTTTGCCTTCGAATTGTCTTGTAAATTAAAAATTAAAAACCTTTTGAAAATTATATTTTACCTATTTTGAGAAAAAATTTTCGTGATGCGTAAACAACGGCAGACTTCTATCATTGCACGCCTCATACCAAGAAGAGGTTGAGGTTATACTCTACTCTCGACACGTGTTTTTTTTTTATACAAAAGTTCATTATTTACCCTTGTACAATAACGAAACATACTTCTTTCATTTCACATTTCTTATCTTTTATCTTTTTTTCATTTTGTTGTTCAAATGATGGCGCCTAAGATTTTCTTATAGTTAAAATAAGTCAATGCTACGACTTGTTTTTTTTTTTTCTTAAAACTTTATGAGTGTTATGAGGCCTGTACTTTTGGCTATTATTTTATTTAATATCTATAAACGAGCAATTTTATATATATATATATATATATATACATATTATTTTATTCACTATATACATATAACTTTGTCTTTAGCCATTTAAGTGATAATTTGGAGTAATGTGAAATGAAATAGGAACCATTTAAAAACTTCATCTCAATGGATCTTTAATTAAGTCTCCATAGAAATTTCTATTCATTAATGTAAATAGTAATGCGATCAGTGTTGTTTTGTTACTAAACAAAACATGTTTTTATCATAAATAGGAGTAGATTGTCTTTTTGTCCCAACTTGCTTATCATAAATAGTTTTACTTTGGCTAAATTACTTATTTATTCTTCTAAAAAATGCATAAAGTATATGAAATTATAAAACCACAATAAATTGCGGTGGTATCCAGTGATATAGCATTCGCTTGTACTATATGATTTTTTGTAAATGAATGAACAAAAACTTTGACCGCCTTTAATTAAACAATTGAATTCAATTAAAAATTATTAGTGGTAATATGGTCCATATATGAGTCTAATTTGACACTGTAAAAGATATTTTTTTTCTAAGGTTTAATAAATTTACCATTTATCCTCACCATGTAGAGACTACTTTTGTATATTAATTTATCGAATTTTTACTATGCTTAAAAGTTCTCCGAAACGAAAATCAAGACATGAAGGAGAGACTGTATCATTATTTTCAATATGTCCATTTTTTCAAAAATACTGTATATACAGGTAAAATCAATGTTATTATATTTAAACAGCTCCTTAAAAACTAATTGTCATGAAAAGTTCTTCATGTTGTTGCTATAATAATACAAGAAATACATGAATGTTTCATAAAATACAAAGTACACATTTATTATTAATATAAGACGGTAAGTTTTAAATGGATCAACGATCTTGTAAAGTTATAATTGCGGATATTACTCGTACCTTGCGGAAAGATCCAGATATAAAGGCATTTCTGACATTTAAGTAACCCTTATCAATGTCAAAAAAAAAGTTAAGTCAAGCATTTTTCCTGGGTTAATAATTAATTGCACGCGATTTTTTTATCAAGTAAAGACCTTACATTATAATTCGACTCAATTTAAAAGAGCTTAGTACTCAATTATAAAAAAAAAGGTAATGAATTGCATAAAATTAAGCTACATTTCATTAAAAGTAGATAATTTACATGTAATAAAAATTGGGTAATTTCTATTGAACCATTTAAATGATCATGTAAGGGTTTTTAAAATAAAGATAATTTATTAATATGTAAAAGTTTTTCATCTACAGAAATACTTACGTCCATAGGCAGAGGTAATAAAGTTCTTTTCCCACGAACTTTTTCTTTCGCACTGGTTTTGACTATAATAATAATTCATTAAACTGAGGTAATAATTTCTTTCTATTTACTATTTGGTAAGTGGTATCAACGCTGTCAGATCTCTTATCACTTCTTCATCAAAACTTAATCATACTTACTTTCATACAGCTTTCATAAATATTATGCATGTAAAACAAGTAACTCCATGTATTTATTATGCTACAACTTACTTTTTTAATTGAATGGTAAAAAGCTGACGATGCTCATAAAAATGTTAATAAAAACTCGATTTTTAGTCAATTATCTTCTCGGTGACTGAAGGGAACAAAGTGGTCAAGTCGGTTTAATTTTACTTTAAGAACTTTCACAATTAATTATAACTTCTGTAACTCCTTCAGTTTTTGAATTAAAAAAAAATCAGGTTCGCATTTTCAGCTATTGAACAATTCATTTTATAATTATTGCGGTGGGAGTTTTAAGGAAAGTATTATTATTTTGTTATGTTTTGGTAGGAATTTGTATTTAAAAATTCCCTCATAGATTGTGATAATAAAATAAAAAGTGTGTGTGTAAAAAACGACACTAGCAATAGAAAAAAGCTATTTAATACTTTGAAGTTTTATTGCAACGCATTATCTCGTTAAATAAAGTTTATTTAAATATCACAAAATAAATATCGTGAAAACAGTTGCTAACGCAAACATACGTAGATGTCTAGCTAACTTCAGGGTGTCGGTTTATCGTGACGGTATGCACGTGCATCGTAAAAATTTACTCCTATAATGCTTGTTACATGATCTTGATCTTGATAGGTACTACATACATGATTTACTTTGCGTGCGTACAAGTATGTGTATTGCTGATCCTTGATAGTATTTTATTTGTCCTAGTTTAATATTTTGACTTTCACGATTTTATGAAAAGTCAGTAGAGGTAATAATGGTTCAGGGACTTATTTTTTTTTCCATTTTCATGTCTAAACCACGTTTTATTGAAAAAGGGATACAGGGATTTTTGTAAGAAAACCGGTATTTAAGTGATATTTTTGCGTCGAATCAAACAAATTCGTAATATTCGCCAGCTGGTTCTAATGCTTCATCCTTGAAAGAAATGGTTTGCGTTTTCTTTACGTTTCGAAAATTTTACTCTTCAGCGTGAAGTAATTAATTGAAGCAACATTGTTGTTGAATTTGTAGTCTTGGCGTTATTCCTTAGCTTCAAGAATAGAGTTGGATCGAAAATAATGATAATAACTAAATATAAACCAGGAGTAGAAATATAAACCTTAACATGTACACGTGTTAGCTAACGTCTCGTGTTTTAGCCATTTGTATTTTTACTCCTGCAGTATACAGGAGTAAAAATATAAACCTTAACATGTACACGTATTAGCTTACATCTTGTGTTTTAGCCATTTGTATTTTAAATGTAGGTAGGAACCTACTATATGAGTTGCTTTTTTATTCCCCTAGGCGCATAACGGTAATCGATCCTGGCTTTATAATTAATACATTTCGTTCTATATTCTGACGACTGCTTTGAATAATTAATCCAGAAGGCTATCAAGACTGATCTTTTGGAATAATATCTATGTAAATAATTATTAGTTTTATCGAACCTTTAATAAATATAAAAATTGCCGGTTAATCGATTAATCAGTTAGAAATTTGTATAGGATTGACTAATAAATTCCAAATATTTACAGCTACATTAAAAGCAGTTTATTTAAACTCTATTCAATAAAATTCGAGATAGCTTTTCAACTTCAGGCTTTTGGATACGGATCTTTGTTTAAATATATATATTACACGTCACTGGCAGATCCGTTACGGATTATTTATGTCAACGCAACCTACGGATAATAGCAGTCATATGATTTTAAATAGCATAAAATTAGTCCAATTGTACATGTAGAGCTGCACATATGATTTTTTTAAGATTATAAAACTATGATTTAAGGTAGCTAAGATGGTGCATGTGTGATTTTACACATGCACAGTTTAGCTTATGAAGATTAACGTGACTGCTTGGTAGTGAGGCAGAACCGGCAATCCAATAAATAAATCACACATTGATAACGAAAAACGATAAATCACTACTAACCGAGTATAAAAATAAAATTGTTATATATTTTGCAATGCCGTCTTAACTAAAACCGCGTAAGAAAATTAATTATTTATTATTGAGTAGGAGGTTCATAAAAGGCAGTTAAATGTTATGAAACCTATTATAAAAATGAATAACTTTTATTACTTTCATAACATTTTTTTTATTATTTTTATGTTATGGATAGTCTTTGAAAGTATTGTGTTCTAAATAACTTAGCATTACAGCAATTTCATCGTGCTAGAGTGACGTCTAGCCGAATTTTTTTGAATATAATTAACATTAAAGATACAAATATCAATATTTTTAGATGAATTTGAAAATGTTTACTTAAAAATATTCTTCATGCTCACAAAGCCATCGCAAGTCTACTGGTCGTAAAAGTCACATTCATGTCACGAAAACCTTCTGTTTAATACTGGCTGTTGCTAAAGAAAGAAAATTTACTAATGCATACAAACTCTTTGTGGTGTACAATAAAGTGTATATAGCAATATTAATATTTTACGGATCTCGTCTTTAGTTTTGATTTTAAATTTTCAACTTTTCGAATACTTTAACGGCTTTTATCCCTTGACCAACTCTGTAAAGATGGTACCAAAATAAACTTAAATATAATAAACATACATTAACAAAAAGCTACATTACTTATTAAATACTTACCACGAGGGGAAATCCGCGACTAAAAGCTGTTGATATAAGAATAATGGATATTATAAACTATTATTTAGACGATGAAGTACAAGTAATATAGCGACGTCAGTCGAAGGAAATGTTATAAGCTCTCCTTTTCTATCAACTTCCAATCCAATGGGTTGAGTAAGGTGAAAGTTTTGAATATCGGAAATCACTCTGTATGCTCAGAAAATGTTCTAACGAAAATTCTATGTCCGAAACAATATCAAGTGACTTAAAATGGAGATGACCATACATGTTTATTTAAAGATATTGTACCTGGAGGACCGTTTTTGGTAAATAGTGTATTTTGGAAATAAAAAAAATAAAAAATAAAGAAAAAGATCTGGTATAGAAAAAAAAAGTAAAAAAAAATAAGTGTGTAAATGATCGTGATACGAAAACCTACGTGAAACCTCGGAAGAATAGAGTATATATATATATATATATATATATATATATATATATATATTATTCAAGCTTTCAGCTGTTGTGTGTACTGTACGATTTATATAATTCGCCGTCATTATATATATACATATATACATATACAAGAATTGCTCGTTTAAAGGATAAGATAGAAAAAAAGGCGATTGTTTAAATAATATTGGCCTCACGAGGAATACTGTTGAATAATATTGTACCTATTACATTAAAGTATGTTCAAATGAAGATCATATTTTAATGTCATTTTTTTTGACAATTGCTTCCTTTGCTAATTACTTTTTACCATAATTTTTTTGCATAATCATAGGTGTCAAATAAATGACTTTATGATGCCACTAATGATTTCTGAATTTCTGAAATAAATTAAATCTACAGTATAAAATAATGTTTAAAAATACCTGAAAAAATATTAGAGTTAAAGACAGGTGTAAATATTTAATCTAGCCATCGTCGGTTATCAACGGTTATCATATTGCTTAAGTAAAATGTTTCATCACCTCAGGTTACTTTAAACTGCTGTCATCTGTTTTTTTTTTGGAAAAAGCGACTCGTTTTCTTGAAGTGCCGCTAGAAGCGCGTCGAGTGTGAACACGTCGGAGCGAAACTCTTTTGCGTGTTTTTATTTTAAATTCTCGAGCAAAAACATTTTTAATAGTTAGGACAGTGTTTAGTCAATTTATTATTTGTTAAGTCGCAACGCGACATAAAGATCAAATACCTGAATAAGTCGGATGCAATTGAAAAACCGTTTTGGCGATTTTTTAATGAAACCTTACTTTTTTAAAAATGTGAATTATATTTACAAAACATTTAACTGAATCATATATTCGTATACTTAATCATATTATATAATTTAAGTAATTTTCCTTAATGTACTGGAGACTAATCCGTTTGTGCAAAGGATGCTTTTTGTAAAAAACTCAACACGGAGATGCGCTTCGGTAATTATTAAAAAATTACAAATAAAAATAAAATATAAATACAAATATATCTCAATTACAATCTTAAGCTTTTTTTTATATGTTATAAATGTACCAACTTTCATTCGACAAATAGCAAAAAAAGTTTAAGGTAATTTAAACTTTGTTGATAGGGACCGGCGATTTCCTCAGAGTATGAATTTAGTTCCAAAGTCGAAAGTTTATTTCGGGCATGTACGTAAATATAACATAGGATTGAAAAAAGGGGTTCGTTGTATGGACGATGAAAATCCTTGATGAGGGTAAGAAAAATTTCAAACACGTCTAAGTTAATAAATACGATACTACGGTTACGGAAAATTAATTTATCAAAATAATTAATAAACAATCAGTGAATGATCTGAAACACAGATTGCTCTGTTGGTCCAAAGGTTTATTTTATATGCTTTTTTTTTTTGGAAAAAAGGGGCAAACTATATGTCTGTTCTTTTTGTTGGTACAAGACATGAAATGATTTACTATAATTGAATTAAATAGATACACAAATACTATTTTTATATAACACTAGCTCGAACAAAAGTCTTTGTCGTAGGCAATGGGATTTACTATGAACTTTATTCAAGCTTTCAGCTGTTGTGTGTACTGTACGATTTATATAATTCGCCGTCATTATATATCAGACCGTTTATGTTTATGTGTTTTACTCTGTAATAATAACTCAAACGTATTAATGAGCAACAATTTTTGCTGCCTCATTATTTTTCTAGTTTTAGGTTTTTTCTTAGTGATAAAAAACCATTTATTTCAGTATTACAACTTTTAGAATAATAAAATCCTATGAATAAATGTACTTAAGGACCCACTAAGGCTATTTTTCATCCGAAGAAATTTTCATCATTGTAACGCAATCTGCGACAGCTGTCACATGAATGTTCACGTCTCGTTCGTGAAAATTGATAGCTACAAAAATATGAATTACTTATTTTCTACTGTGTATATAATGTTATTTTAACTTACGTGTACGTATTTTACTCCTCGAATGCTATTAAAATACATACAATTAAAATAAATACATACATACATAATCCAGTCTTTATTCTAAATATTTCAAAACGTATCTCTGGACTCTTGCGTGATGAAGAATAAATTAATGAACTTACTTTTCAATTTCAAAATAGTCTTTGAGGTTGCATTTATAATCAATAACAAGGTGGGCTCCCTTTGTAAGAAGAGCTGTAGTGAGGGATGGTTTCGTTATTATATATGTTTGTTATCCGCAAAAAGTTTTCGTTTCATTTAGGAAAATTTGGCTTTACTGCATGTTAATCTAGAATTTGAAAAAACATTGTGAAAAATAATGGATAAAATTTTTCACCACTGCAGAAGTCGAACCAACGTCTTTTGGATTTGCGCCCGGATGCTTTAATAACTAAGCTAAACATCTGATTGCCACACCGAAGAAAATCTCATCGTATTTTATCTACATTGTGTTTTTTTCGTTACGCATAATGATATAAGAGTATTTTTACTCTAAGTAAATTGGAGGATTCATGAATAATGGGCAAATAGTATTCTTTTGTGTTTATTCCGGATATATAAATAAGGCTGATCTAATGCGTTTAACATCTATAGGTTTATTGCCACGTGTCATCTATCCTTATGATTTATCAAAATATGGTCAGGTGCAAATGCGTAATCGAGCCTGACTGTATTGGTAATGCACGAAATTTGTGAATTATTCCCTTTTGACGTCCTAGCTTCAAATGAAAAGAGCACTATTAGACTACGAAAATATCCTTTAACTGCGTCAAATTTGTTAGGTATTCAATTTATATGATTACATAACAGAAATACTTTAAAAAATATAAAAAATTTAAACTAAATATCAATTGTATTTCGTGTAGAAAAATATTTTCATTTTAAGTAGGTACCTATTTATGTTTTAATGTGAAAAAATCTAGATACATTTTAATATAGTGGAGTTAAAATTGTACACTTGGCGTTCATCCACGGTAAATCCATTTCCAGTGAAGCTAGATCGGAAACAATGCTGCGCAGAATTTACAATGAGATTGACCATGCATCATCCGGATACGTACTCGCCGCAGGTAAACATGAACTATGAATAAAAATGTTAAACAAATGTTACTCATTTATTTAACTGAACGAAGAGTTGAAACGTTAAGTTGAAAAACCCCTGCTAATAAATATAAAAATGTAATGTCTGGTTTGTAATGTAAGTTTGCTTATCAATACAGGCGGGTGTTGTCCAACTACAATAATAGTCTTTAATTATTGACTAGCTTGGATTAAAAATTGCTTACATTTGTTTAACTATTGCTTTCGATAGATTTAATGCCGGTGTACATATATTGACTGACGCCATCAATGTGGGAAAACTGTTATTAGAAAATAATAATATATTCATTATAGAGTTTTTTTTTTAAATCATTGCCATTACTTTAGGATAATATTATCCTGTGTTGTAATGACGTTTTACAAATATAAATTTCACGCAGACAAATACCCAGTTGCGAAACAACTATCTATGGGTCACACAAATAGTTGTCCCGTGTGGGAATCGAACCCACGACCCCTGACGTCGAAGTCAATAGTTTGGCAACTGCGCCATGGAGTCATCAAGTACTAGCTTAAACATCATCACTTCAATTTGCGACGGTAAAATAATTCTTCTATCCTCTATATCTCCTTACAGAAGCTTTTTAGAAAACACCACTGATGCAATGTCCATCGATAACTGTTTAACTCTTATTCACTGTACAACTTGTATTCTTAATGCATGGATTACCGATAAGTTATGGAAGAGAAGAGATAAGAAGATTAGAACTGGAAAACCTTGGATACTGCTTCCTTCAAGTGCTCGGGAATCAATATACGCTCCATGAAATCTAAACGATAACATCTGAGAACGATTGCACAAAAGTACACCGAACAAAGGGGCGCCACCTACAAGTTAGTCAAATATTTGAAAAAAAATTTATAAGCTTCTCTGCTACTTTAGTAGCTCAGAATTTCACAGGGGAATCACAATTCGTTTACATGTTAGACATTATCGATGTTTATTAAATGTTGGATATGATTGTATTTTTTTCTTGTAAGAATTCGGACGGTAAATTAAGATAATGTAACTGGTAAATAAAAACGGGTACAGGTTAAGATTATTATAATCTATGCTTGAGTTAGTGTGCCTTTACTTTTAACTAAGTTTTTCTTTTTACTACACTTGTCTTATTGTATGAAAAATAAAAGATTTACACTTCAAGATTTTTAATAGCATTATCTTTAAATAAACATTCACTACCAGAAATTACGCAAAAAAGAATTCAATAATGAGGTTCTACTTATTTCCAATACATCGTTCACAGTCCTTCATCTTTAAACATGTATTCGTCAGCATGCAGTGTAGTCTCAGTTAGCTTTTTTGTTTTACTTCGTTACCCTTTCACACCGTTTTGCAATCCGTAGCATTCCTTTCACAACTACATGTTTAAGAAAAAAAGTCGGCCAAGGGCGAGTCGGACTCGCGCACGAAGGGTTCCGTACAATTACGCACAAAAAGGGCAAAAAACAGGTCTGTTGTATCGGGGCCTCACTTAAATAAAGTATTTAAGTGAGGCCCCGATACAACATGTTATTCTGTTTTTTAGTATTTGTTGTTATAGCGGCAACAGAAATACATCATCTGTGAAAATTTCAACTGTCCAACTGTCACTGTTCATGAGATTCAGCCCGGTGACAGACGGACAGACAGACAGACAGACAGACAGCGGAGTCTTAGTAATAGGGTCCCGTTTTACCCTTTGGGTACGGGACCCTAAATATAACACTACTTCTTCTTCTACCTAGCATTTATCCCAATTGCCAGGGTCTGCTTTCCTACTTAAACTCCTCCACTTTGCCCGATCTTCGACATCCTCATGGGTCAGTCCATTGGTTCTCATGTCCTGCTTCACAACGTCCAGCCATCGCTTCCTTGAGCGGCCAGGAGGTCTAGCTCCCGGGACAGGCATATCAAGGCATATCCTTCCGACATATTTTTCCGACCGGCGTGCGACATGGCCATACCATCTCAGGCGCCGCTCTTGGAGCTTATCCGCCACGTCACGGACCCCGAGACTGCCTCGGTTGAATGTGTTACGTACGCGGTCAGCCCGCGTGACGCCCACATATCCACCTTAGCATCTTCATCTCCGTGACGTGAAGCTCTTGAGTATGCCGAGATAGAGCTGGCCAGCACTCGCTACCATACAGAAGTACCGGACAGCGGAGTCTTAGTAATAGGGTCCCGTTTTACCCTTTGGGTACGGGACCCTAAATATAACACTACTTCTTCTTCTACATAGCATTTATCCCAATTGCCAGGGTCTGCTTTCCTACTTAAACTCCTCCACCTTGCCCGATCTTCGACATCCTCATGGGTCAGTCCATTGGTTCTCATGTCCTGCTTCACAACGTCCAGCCATCGCTTCCTTGAGCGGCCAGGAGGTCTAGCTCCCGGGACAGGCATATCAAGGCATATCCTTCCGACATATTTTTCCGACCGGCGTGCGACATGGCCATACCATCTCAGGCGCCGCTCTTGGAGCTTATCCGCCACGTCACGGACCCCGAGACTGCCTCGGATGAATGTGTTACGTACGCGGTCAGCCCGCGTGACGCCACACATCCACCTTAGCATCTTCATCTCCGTGACGTGAAGCTCTTGAGTGTGCCGAGATAGAGCTGGCCAGCACTCGCTACCATACAGAAGTACCGGTCGGATGATGCTCTTGTACACCTGTCCCTTGAGCTTGTGCGGTATCCTGCGGTCGCAGACCACACCTGTGACCTCTCGCCACCTAGCCTAAGCAGCGTGTAAGCATCGACCATGGTGTCCGGGCTTGGACATCATGGTCGATGCTTCCGGACTCGTGTAAAACAGATCCAAGGTACCTGAACGATTCCGACTTAACGGCTGGTTCAGAACCTATTTGGATCGTGCTAGAGTCCGGACTCCCACAAGCCATGTACTCGGTCTTCACCACATTGAGTTTTAGACCGCCGTTCTCAAGCGTACCCTTCCAGAGGTTTACTTTTTGCTCCAGTTCCAGCCGGCTCTCGTCAACGAGTGCTATGTCATCGGCATACATCATCAGCCATGGTGGCTGGTCCTGTATCTGAGCCGAGATCACATCTAAGACTACGTTGAACAAGAACGGACTAAGAGCCGAAACTTGGTGTACCCCTACAGTTATCTGGAAGGGCTTGGTGTCGCCAACAGCAGTCCTAACCATGGACGCGGAATCGTGGTACATGTCTCTGATAATGTCGACATAGGCCTCAGGGACGCCTTTCGATCGCAATGCCCACCAGATACATTGACGAGGGACACAGTCAAAGGCCTTCTGCAGGTCCAGGAATGCTAGATGCCGAGCCTCCTTTTCTCCCTGTACGCCTCCATCAAAGTTCTGAGAGCAAAAATGGGATCCATGGCGCCAGATCCCGATCGAATATAACACTACATTTTCACTTATTTTTACCGGCACAATTCGTAAGAATGTTTTTGTGCAAAAATGATATTGCCACACGAACCATTGATAAAACATGTTATATAAATGTTGAACCGTTGTATCTTTCCGATTCACTCAATTTCCAATTCAGTGCACCCGAGTCGGGTAAGAATTTAGAATATTGGCAATAATTCAGTGTGTGCAAAAACCGATCGGATATGAAAATATTTCGATAGATGAAAATGAAAAGAAATCTAGTCATTTCTCTCATCCTTATTAACGTTTTCTTCACTTGTTTTGATTATTTTTTTATTATCTATCTTTTTTATTTTATTTTTGATTATCTTGTATGCGAAAATAATAAATGAGAAAAAAAAATCTAATATGATTTCTATTTTTAAATTTGGTTCCTGTCATTCCGTCATTCCTGACATAAAGTCACTCGTTCCCACGATTACACGTAGGGCGAAATTCTGTTGCGCTTGTAGCCTCCTTTTTTGCGTTGCGTTAAGCATCCCATGTCACGCTGGAGCTGTATAGGAAATGCCAAGTTTGGCTTTAATATGACTCTTGGATGCCAGAATTTGTCACGTGCATCTTATTAGTTGTTTATTCTAGAAATCTTATTGGCTCATATTTTACATCTTATTTTGTGGTTCTATAAATATTAGTTTTTGTTACTTAAAGGTGAATGAGTAACAACAACTAAATTTTAAAGGTTAATACAATCCTGAATCCTAATTATAATTCCTAATCTTATAACAATCTTAGGTTAAAAAGTTAAAAAAAATATCTTTTTCATTTTATTACTTCATTATGTGTATTTGTAAGCTTTTGCAGGCTTAATTCAAAGCTTTCATTGGTTAATATTTATAAAAAATAAATTTCGGACTTTGCTTGATTAAATGTTTTATTTAAGTGGTTCGAAATCGCATAGAATATTTTGTAGGAATCCACTGACGGTGATTTTATGATATTTGTTTAATCTGTGATTTTATCTGGTTATTTGCCCTGTATAAATGTTTTATAGATACATTAATGCCATATATTTCAGTGTAATATTTTTTCTTTATTACATTTATTCGATGTTTAGTAGTAAAATTCGTCGCATAACTAATTTACAAGTATATACGAGTATCGTCAGATAAACCATTAAAAATGCGGTACAAGGAAAAAATATTAAATTGACATAAAAACTCTCTTAACGAAGAAAATAAATCTACTTTTTATTTAATAAATTTTATGCATTATTTGATATTTGTTTACTAATATGAAATTATGAATATAATAAATAAATAACAAAAATCTCTATCTTAATAATACAATAATTAAAATGCGTCATTGAAACCCCAATAATTCCGTTATCGAAAAACGTTATAATTTTACAAAAAGTTTCTGCATTTACAATGGAAACTAAAAGTATAAAATCTTCAGCAAATTTTACAAAATTATAATTCTTGCTTTCCATAAAGCTACCCACCAAATGCAAGACTTCTGAAAATAACAAATTGTTCCAATTGATGAAAACGAAAAGTTGTAATTCTTTAATTCAAAAACAGGAGTTACGAAAGTTCTAATTAATGAAGAATTTTCTTTATGTAAATTGAAAGGAACTGGAACGCTTTATTTTGTTCCACAAAATTTAGTTACACAAAGAAAATTTATCTATAGCGCAAGATCTTATTAGCATGATTCTTTATAAAAATTAAAACTTTATAGTATCAGCAGGAATTGATATTTATTCTTTTGTTAAATAACGTTTTGATAATCTACTTACATTTTAGTTCGAAATTGTATATGATTCTCTTTTATCGAAAAGGTTGGAAACAAGTTTTCATAAATCTAATGCCCTAAAATCGGTCATTGCATTTTCAATATAAATGATAATTTCCGACACAGAATCTTCGTAAAAGTCGTTATTGACCTTCAAATATTTTATTTAGATCTGTTTTTAGTTTGATTCGCAATGGGTAGATTCACTTGTTGTGATTCAATTGAAAGAATAATTCAAATATAAATTTCATATCACAGATTTAGAGACTACAATAAATATGACATCTTTATTTTAGACCGCACTTCCTGGTTGCACTTCCACTTTGCTCTATCCGACACGTCCTAATCTTGGACATTTTAAATATAGTAGTTAAAATTCGTTGTATAGAGTTTAGGCATACTTGCAGTATCGCGAAAACTATGAATAATTAAATATCAAATTCCAACTATTTGCTAACACTGTAACTGCTCGTAGCTCTAATGGAAACGAGCAGTTATTAATTCATATGACTTCCTTAAATGTTTTTGTCATTAATCGTTGTTCTCATTAGAAGTCATTAAGCCCACTCTTTAAAATATTGGGAACGCAACTTCATCCCTATGGGTGTCATATTTGGCGGCAGCAATTACTTAAAGTCGGATGAACCATCTATTTGCTAGCAGCTTTCTCAAATAAAAATTAAAACCTTTTACTAGAAGCTTTTCAAACCAATACTTCAATATTGACGTTGCAATACTAGGAATTATTTAACTTTACTTAAAAAGCTAAGTTGTCTGCACTTTACGGAAAATAGCCTTTTGCAGTAACATTTTGGACAGGCTTTCCTTCTCCGTTATTTCTGCGGCAAACAAAATGGAATAAACTTATACACAAGTGAGATGCCAACAAAAGCCGTTCACCAAATTGTTTTACATGAAAAATCAACTCAATTTTTTGGCGGCTGGAAAATTTCCAAGAAGAAAATTTCATTGAAATTAATTTGAATGTATAAGTTTTCTTCGGGAGGTTAATAATTGCTAGAAAAAAACATTTATTTTAGAAGTAGCATTTTTTATCGAGAAGTTGGCAAACGAGCTGGCGATTCACCTTATGTTAAATGATAACCGCCACACATTTGCAACACTCGTAGGGTTGCTACCTCACGCACCAGACGAAACGCAGAGTGCAACACTTTTACTTCACGCTTCTTCTGTGAGGTTGTGGTACTTACCTAGAGGGACCTGTCCTTTTGTGCACCAGCAGATCAAATCAAATCAAATCATTTATTCATCGAAATAAGAAATATACATTACATTTATCGATAGTTATTTTTTAAATCTACCACCGTTTTGTAATGAGGTTCCTCTAACAGGGAAGAAACATACAAATAATATCCTCTTTTTTGTAATTTTTTTTCAAACTATTACATTGTTATACAGTAAATATTTATTTTTTTAGAAACAGCTTAGGAGCGATCATCTCGTTCCCAGGGGTTGTTATCGTTAAAGTATTCATTTATATAATAATAACCCTTTTAAGAAGGATTTGTTTAATACATTTCTTAAACCTATTAATAGATAGACTTTGCACATTAACAGGGATTATGTTGTAGAAGCGTATACACCGTCCCATGAACGAGTTACTGACTCTATGGAGTCTTGTAAGAGAGTGTTGTTTGACCATGCCACAGCTTTCATTCATTCATAATTTGAAAAAATATTCCTGTTAGAGTTAATATCCACTAACACTGGTCATAAATAAACTTGCCAGCCATAATTGTTTACAGATTTTAAACAATTAAAAAACGTTTATTTAGGTATTAAAAATGGTAATTTTTTCTAGGTGAAGCGAAGTGCACCGGGCAACAGCTAGTTTCTAATAAAAGTAAAAGCACGTACCCAACAAATTATTGGCTTACAAAGGTAAGGAAGATATATAAACACTGACGGCTAAACAGTTACTGAGCATAAACCTGTTCATTCTTTTATGATTAAATGTTTCCTTCAAAAGCTTTAAAGTTAGCCTCTATTTGTAAAGCTGATTGCACTCAACATGCCAGATACGCTCGCATATCATTCAAAGCTTCCTGTTGAATCGCTCTGTACGATACCCAGTTATGGGAATTTTCTCTTCTTATATTAACTGATGTTTTTGCTTTCAGTCCCAAGACTATTAAAGCTTCATCTGACGCAGAACCGGTGGCCTAGCCAGAACCCACGGGTTTGGGCCCTCCGCAGTGGGTAGGGCCGCGCATGTGCTCATGCGTGCTTTTAACTGCGACATGTCATCTAAGGGCCATCGAAGTTGCGGTGCGGACCGAGACCCCGATGGCCGTCGACTGTGTTTTAGCTAATCGGTGGCTGGGGGCGGTGAGAACCGCCCTGGAACGCGGGTGTACCTAGTGTACGCGTTGTGTTGGTCTCGCCGTGCTCGGAGGCGAGGGCGAACTATTGTGTTTGTTGTTACACTAGCTTTAGTGTTATCCACTAGTGTTATCCGGCGGGACCCCCGGCGGTGGTTCCAACGTATCTAAGTCCCCTTTCTCGACTGGGTCGATTAGGACGTTTCGCAGGCGACGCTTGTTGACGTTCGCGTTTGTGTCGGGTTGGTAATTTGCTGCGCTTACCACTGCAGAGGGTTGGGATGATGTTCGGATCTATCGAAGCACCGTTTGGTCAGGTCTTTAAAATATTCGCGAATCGTCGGGAGTCTGCAATCGCTGTGCAGATCGACGTTGCGTTGATACCACTGTGCACCGTTTGCACGGCGGATGAACTTATTTTGTACTATTTGCAGCTTGTGCAAGCGAGTAGGGTGCGTGTAGGCGAAGGTCATGCATGCGTAGGACATAATAGCTCGTACGCAGGTCTTATATAATAATAATTTGTGCCTTAAGGGCATTTCACTTTTAGCGTTAGTTAAATTGTGTAGCCGGCCGGAGACGAACGCAGCTCTATTGCGATCGTTATTAATGTGCGTAGTAAATGACATACGCGAGTCAAAAGTGACTCCTAAGTATTTGAATTTTCTCTACGAACCGTTAACGCACGGTACGTGTTTTTAGGCTCTCCCTTTGCTCTTTTCTGTCTTCACTGACCCGGTCAAGAAAGGGGGCTTAGGTATGTACGTCGGATATAACATGGAGTGCAACTAGACAACACTGCACTCACATGGTACTAAGACGCCGTGACCTTTAAGTTCATCCTCGCACGAACACGCCGAGATCATAACAAGGAACCTAACTGTGATGGCTTGTAGCTCGTAGGTGACAGATATCCTGATAACGTACGCCATGAATGTGTCATGGTCCTACTTAACGAGGAGAGCCGTATCAAGCTCTTGACTATATAAAGCTTCAACAGTTAACGGCCTGAAATCAAAACAAACTGTAAAAGTAAGTAAATTTAATCATTCATTTTTAATTTACTTACTTTTACTGATTATTTCGGTTTCAACACATCCAAAGTTATAAGACTATGGTAACTGGTCATCGTTTATCTGCTACAGTGGTTTTAATCTCCAATCCTCATTTCAATCCCACTGCTAGCTTCAATTCGCCGCAGATTTAGTGAAAACCGCAGATTATTGATTTTGTGGTTTTAATCGTAGCTAGGTAAACCGAACGTGAAAGCTCTTCATGGCTAATTGAATTCTTTATTGTATGTTAAGTACTTCTTTACCTATGTATGTTATGCACCATGACGTATGGCGTATTGTTGTGTGCCTCTGTAGGAGATATAGAAAAGAAATTTATCTTTCAAAAACGGGCTGTTCGAGTAGGCCACAACTTAATTCCATGGAAGTCACTGCATTCATTCATTGTAAGTCTACCATTAACGTATATATAACGTATTATTTACCATATATTTGTAATGATATTTCCGTTTGTACTTTACTACGTAGAAAAGGCCACAGAAGTGTCTAGGATCTTCAAGACGCTCAGAATTAAGTGTACAAAAATTTGTGAATTGATGGTAGATTTTGAAAGTAATAGAAGTTTCATATAATTTTTAAATGAATTGAAAATTGTGACTATAGCAAAGACAGACATTAAAACAATTAGTTTAAAAATAGTGCCCTTATAATCAACGTTGCTAACGAATAGAATGTATTGATCTCATAAAATAAAAGTATAGGATACTGCGGTATTTCGACACATGGTTATAAAAATTACATTTGATATGCCCATAATTCATACTTTATCTAACATAATATGTTTTAATGTAGGTTCCAAATGATTGTATCGATATTTTTATAAATATAATATATCGAAATACACAATACATATATTGAAGGTAGAATTTTTTAAATATTTATTTTCATAGTGCTTTTCTCTGCACTCAAGATGAAATTTAAAAATTTTTTGAAAATGGACGAAAAGTTCTTAGGAAAGATGCTGATGCTCTCAATTCAAAGTCAACAGTTAGTTTTAATTTTTATCGTCAAAAAATGCTTAGATTCGTATTTTAAAATTATGCCATTTGATTCAAAGTCTGATATATATACACGGCTTTAAATGTTACAACATCTTTCTGTAACACCCTTTATATATATATATATATACACACTTTAATAGACATATACAGACATATATAAATAAACACATATTAAATATACATATATATATATATATATATATATATATATATATATATATATATATATATATATATATATATACATATATATATATATATATATATATATATATATATATATATATATATATATATATATATATATATATATATATATATATATATATATATATATATATATATATATATATATATATATATATATATATATATATATATATATATATATATATATATATATATATATATATATATATATATATATATATATATATATATATATATATATATATATATATATATATATATATATATATATATATATATATATATATATATATATATATATATATATATATATATATATATATATATATATATATATATATATATATATATATATATATATATATATATATATATATATATATATATATATATATATATATATATATATATATATATATATATATATATATATATATATATATATATATATATATATATATATATATATATATATATCTTATACTTAAACCCTATACTATAGTGTTCTTTAAGGTAAGGAGTATGATAGAATATGTTGTCCCTAAAATTGCCATTATAATATTTTCGTACAGTATCTAAATGGTGGTGAATAGTGAAGGTGACCTTTGTATATTTTTTCTAGAGTTTGTACAGAATTGTGTTATTTTTTGCTTTGTCAAGCCGTAAAATCATTGCATTAAAAATTTGAGAAATTCTGTTATAATCTAATACAAAATAACTTAACTATAAACCGTTTTCATACATTATTACGCCTACCTACATAATATTTTAGGTAGTTATAAAGAATTGTGTCCGTTCTTATCCTTTGTCAAACCGGATTCAAATCATTGCAAGGTTCACGTCACATCTGTGAAAATTTATGGATATAAAAATGTGAGATATTATTTTTCCATTTGTGAGAAAATCGGTATTACAAACAATTTTAAATAGTGTTACATTTATTTGACCGATCGAACGGAACAATCCCAAATAGGGTAAAACATAAAATTGTGTTTTAGTGCCAATAGAAAATCCGCCGGTTAAATCTTTGGGTAGTTATATTTTGAATCACCATTGTTTCGGAAAAATGTTTAAAATCAGATAGATTGTTGGTTATTCAACCAAATCCATTTATATAGTACATTTTTCTTTTACAATTTTAATTCTAAATTCTAATAATATCTTGTTTGTTGCATAAGTAAAGGTTTTTATAATTACAAATATTTATTAATGACAAATATTTATAATGTTCACATTCTTTCATAGAGATATTCAATTTATATGAAACTAGCGGACCGGACACACGTTGTCCTGTACACACGTCTTAAATTCGACAATTTCCAACTTTTTTGAATAATTTTGTGAATCTAATCCACCTCAACAAACAAAAGAATTCACTTAAATTGGTCCAGCCGTTTAGGAGGATCTCAGTGACATACACACGCACAGAAGAATTATATATAAAGATTAAAGATATTTCAACGCTTATTATACGTTTTAATAAAACTGATGGACTTACAGTTTTAATTCTATTTAAATTTTGTTTTGCACAGGGTTATTTTCTTCACAGAAAGGTCTGTCGTTCTACAACTTATAAGCTAACTTTTACTCCACTTCGCTCTGCCCCAACATCTGTTACTTGTCTCCTTCTGTCTATCTGTTATGACTCTCACGAATGACTTAGCACTACATTCCTCCACATAGTTTTGGGCTGCTTCTAGGTTTTCGACCAGGGAGTAACTGTAGTGCTGAAAGGCAAAATTGGTCACACAGCCTCTGTTTCTTGTCTTGTCAGCGATGATGAGCATACCAAGACTACGGCTTACGTACTCGTTGCAAATCATATCGAGCCTGGTTATGCCGCACATCCATCTCAACTTCTTAATTTCTACGTATTTTTTTTAGTATAGTATGTCTTTTTTATGTGAGAATGTGGCAAATGAGCTAGCGATTCCCCTGATCTTAAGTGATAACCGCCGTCTATGGAAATTGTAACACCCGTATTGATGCAGATACGTTGTCACCTTTTAATAAACTGGGCCCCAGTTACCACTTGACTAAACTCAGAAGTATAACACTTCAAATTAACGCCGGTCTTCTGTGAGGTTGTAGTACTCTTACTTCCATGGACGGTCTCGCCCATTCGTGCAACGAAGACTGTGGCGTAGCTCTACCGAAGATATACATATATGTATGTAAAGTTCTTTTGGATCACAGCACATTTTTCATTGCCGTAAATAAATAATGCTCTTATAGATCAAATCCGTGAATTTGACTAGATTCCTCCTATCGCAGCGGATGCCAGTGACTTCTCGGCATTTCAACTACGCAGCGGCGGTTCGCTACTGGATGTCAAAGTTCTCAGGACCATGCATATAACCAGTCTAATAATTATACTGATTTCATACGTAACTAGATATATATATATATATATATGCGATGTACTGATTAAAACTAATTCAACTATAAACTGAAAATAATTTTAGGTGACGGACTGGTTTAGGGACTCCCTTAGGTTAGTCAAGTTTGAGGGTACAATGGTGAAAACAGGTAACAGTGTAGAAAGCAACGTCACATGCGTTGATGAAGTTCCACATGGCTAAGGTCTACGCTACTTCGATGAGTCTATTATGAAGAAAAACATTTCCGTTTTTCATGATAATTCAGTAGTGAGACTTTTATCACAAATAATGGTTTCGCCTGTCCACCACAGTCTGCACTATTAATCACTTACTCTTTATACAGGGTCATAACCTTGATTTATTGTTCTGGGATGTTCTTACAAATGCTCGTCCAGATTCTCTCATTCAAGTGCACTGTCCATGTTTAAGATTGCGATATACCATGGTCGGTTATTTGAAATGGATAAATCTTCTTGAATGAATAATTTTAAAGCAATCAAGTATTCTAAAGGTCGGGAATTAAACATACCATAGGTAAGATTGAAGCCATGAAGTAATTTTTTATATGTTGTTGCAATTTGATGTGGTAGGATCACGCAACAATATTCCATGTTGCACGAATGGGCAGGTCCGTCCAGGTTATTACCATGAATGTGACGAAAAGCAAGTGTTACACTTTTGCGTTTCATCTGGTGAGTGGGTAGCCGGGGCGCAGATTATTAAAAGGTGGCAACACATTTGCAACCCGTTGTTGCAAATGTCCGTGGGCAGCGGTTATCATTTAACATTAGGTGAACCGCCACCTCGTTTGCCAGTTTTTCACATTAAAAAAACCTTTCTTTATCAAAGCTAATGTAAAAACTGTACAGCCATATACATTAGAACAAACATTCGCTTACATGAGTTTTGTTTTTTAATACGAATCCCCGCTACATATATTTAGACTTTGGAGTATTCTTTTTCTAGTGGACTTCGGCGCCCAGTTGACAGGTAATATCCGGCCGTTCCATTATTCACCTCATCTCAGACGTCGAAAATAAAGCCTTTGATATTATTTCTCTTTGGCTTTGGTCCTATTTTGCAAAATTTTTGTTACTCTGTATATTTGCATGGACAATGGTAACTCTTCTCTTTTTAGTAAGAAGGTCTATTATAATTTAAAAACATCATCGTAAATTATTTATCTTTCGAAACATCTGAAGAAATAAAATTCACCTTTATAAAAAAATAAAACTGAAGTATCCGAAAATTCAAATGATATTAATTTTTATATTGCTGTTCTCTGCATAATTAAGCAACTAACAAAGCAAATCAGATAATGTCAAGTATTGCTAAAAGCGCAATAAATAGAAAGTAGAGATTTTCGTCGTTGTGAAGATACGCCGTTTAGCTTATATTAGTAGGTATACATTAAGAAACTATCTCATTTTGAATAAAGAAACTTGTCATTGCAATTTTATATTTTATTAGCTATTTAGAAACTTAAAATCTTGGAAATTTATTTCATTAAAATCCCGAACAAAAGTGTATTACAGAATTCTAGGTCCGCATAAATGCCCAGAGAAAATATTTTATTTTAGGCGTTCTATCATTTTATTTCAAATATGCAATTATAATTGAAATACCAACCAAAAAGTATTTTTTTTTTTAAATGCTGAAAGAGCTATTTTAAAATTTAATGAGATAAGGCAGAGTATCTTTGCGGCAGTTTGTACGACTGTCACGTTTGTGGGCTCTTGGATCAGACAGCAAAGCCGAGTACTAAGCCGGCCGCGTCTTACTAAAGATCGATAAAACTATCGGCCAATTTATGCTGATGCAGTTTACGACGATGACGCTGAAACTGATATAAACTTAAAAACTTAAACGATATGTAATAACTGCATATTTTATTGCCGTCATTTGTGATAACTTCCGATATTGCCACTTTTGTTAAACATTATAGAATTAAGTACCTAGTTCGCCTAGCAGTTTGATTTAAAGACTAAATATTATTCAGTTCACTGGTTTGCAGCTGTTTAATAAAAAGGTTAAGCCATTCACAGTCTAATTAAGTTGATGCATGAGAGATAGACATGATGTGGCGGACGCATAAAGTAGGTACACATTAGTCATATAGAAAGGCAAATGCAATATTCATACTCATTATACTTGGAAGCAATCAAGTATAATATAGTATATGCGCATATCAGGGAGTAAAGGGTGACGGCCAAGAGGGTATATGAAACGATTTTTTCATTTGTAAAAACTGAATATGAGTCCATTCAATTCAATTATCCCTATGAGACATCGATAATTGAACATCTTTTACGTTTTTAAAACATTAGTTATAGTCACTGATTAGGAAAGCATCATCAGATGATATTTAGTAAAAGTTTTACTTTGTATGGTCATTTAAATTTCTTTCTTATACTGAATTTATTTGACCACTATTTGTTACTTAATATTTCACTACCTATTTGCCTACCATTTGTGTATATATTTTCACTAATGCGACTTTACCACTTTCTATTCATACTATGAAATATGGCAAAAACAATCCTTTGTTCCATTAATTCATGAAAGAAAGAAAAACTAACAAACATACATTCACATTTATAATTGTATTTTATTTTTAATGATTTACGATGATGGTATTTCTCTTTAAACGAATATTCTGACTAACATTATATATTAAACTCTTCGATTTGATACCTCACTTTACCACTATTTTCATTGAAAAAATTCTAGAAAATAAAAAAGATATATAGAATACATTTTTTTGGATTTATTTCGAATTACGTTTAAAGGTAAGAGAAAAGCGTAAGGAGCTTCGTTTTTGACTGGGGCTTTCGCTCGCAGACATTTTTTTGCATCTTGCATTGCCTTTGATAAAAATCAAACTTATTTAACCACTGTATCTATAATGTCAGATAATAATTTTCGTTTTAATATAATACTCTGCAGGCGAAGTTAGAGACTTGGCGTTCTTCCACGGAAAAACAATTTCCAGAAGAGGGAAGTCAAATCGGAAACTATGCTGCAGAGAATTTACAATGAGGTTGACCGTGTATCATCCGGATATTTCCCTCGCCGCTAGAAAATATTAAATAAAAAAATATAAAAGTAAAAATAAATAATTAATAACGTTCAACTTCCTTATTACAATATTTTTACGTAGAGTTAAAACAAAGAAAAAAGCAACCGCTTATTGATGTTAAATTATGATGTTCAGCGAGTATTTTTTAAGGCATGTTTTGATTTTATGATTCTTATATAAAGTAAAAATAAAATATTAAAAGCTCTAAGCGCTAATTTGCAAGTTATAATTAATAATATGAATTTTACACAAACGTCTATCACGCATCTTAACCAGCATTCTGATTTTGAAGTTACTAAAATGTTTTGGCCCAGCAAAATCAAAATTTTCTCAGAGTATCCTCAGGCTTCGTTTGTAAAACTAATAATTCATCATTACTCTTAATATTTTAAAAGCCATCGGTAAAATTTGAATGTAGTGAAATCATTCAACGTGTTCTTTGACAGTAGTAGGGCCAATTAATCTGAGAACCGATAGGTATTATATGGTGATTACTGTCACCATATAATACCTTTATAAAAATTAGATGAACCACGTGAAACTCTCTTGCCACTCAGGTAAATTTTTTGGGGAGTGTAATTTTCATTTATCGCGCACTAAACAACACAACTGCATGGCAGCATATTCGAATGAGTATAAATAACAACTAAATAATGGTGTTCAAAACATTTGATTTTAGATTGTGAGAAATTGAAAAACTTGGGAAACTCCTGGCTTAAGTCGTTCGGGATTAAACCAATAGGCACATGAAAAGATTAATACCTGATGAGTACGGGTAGCCCTTTGATCGGTCGCATTAAATCGTTACCTATATAATAATCGTTTTTTTTTTTATTTAGTAATGTAAGCTTACAAATATTTTAAGTTTTATTAGTTACTACGCCTAGTTTCAGATACATATTTACCTCGCCTCGTGTTAATTAACATATATTGTTTTGGCAATGAATCGTAAACTGCGATGTTTACGACAAATTACTTGTATAAGACTATTGTACTATTTATAATCAACACTTTGTTTTGAATAATATCTGTCACGTGCTGACTTAAAAAGGCATCTTTGAAGGAGAGACTTATATAGCTTAGCTTAAGGCCTAGATTTTTGGTAATGCAACAAGACGAACAATATTATTGCATACTTTTTTCAACAATGTGCTCGGCCCTTTTACCATTAATATTTAATGAGTAACGGAGTACAATCAGCTAAGTAATATTGTACAAAAAGGTTGGAAAACCCGTGTGAAACAAGATTTTATTATTACTTAAATAATAACAAAAGTAATAACATTATAACTTCACTGTTGCAGCTCAGCAGTAAAAAATGTTAACAACTTATTGAAATGTAATATTTCGCTCATCCTGCACGTTCAAAAGACCCAATTCGATATGAATTGTATCTCGATGAAATAATGTCAACTGCCAATTAATAGCTTACGATTTTCATTCCTTTTAATATTGTGATTATGCGAAATCAGTCAATTTAATTTTTTTGGGTTCATTTATACACCAAGATATCATTGTAATTGAAAGCAATTTGACGAGGGCAGTTAGAAGGCTGCCATTTCAAAATTAACTTCTAATTTTGTTGTTTATAATGTACGTACAAAATGAATTTGCCGATCTTTTATTAAGGCTAGACAGAGGGGGAGTGATACGATTGTGAGCTAATATCATGGACCAAAAATTCAATGACTTTAAAATAATTTTAAGGGTATAAAACAGTTCCAAAAGAACCTAGTTTTCTGTGCTCGAACAAACTGAAACAATAACAAAAAACCGGCCAAGTTCAAGTCGGACTTGCGGACGCAGGGTTCCGTACCAATATCTATAAAAGCGCCAAAAGCCCCACTTAAATATTTTTTATTCCGTTTTTTTGTATTTGTTGCTATTGCGGTATTATTTTTAATATGCTTGCTTAATGTGTCCAATGTTGGCAAACCTTAAGAAAATAATTAAATATACATATAAAAACTGAGTATTATCACACTTTACTCACAATACCTTAAACTATAAGTTTTGAATATTATTTGCTCCAAAACAAGGAGATTGATGGCTTTCTTCAATGACGTAAATGACGAGATGCTTAAAGAGATTCTAAGTTTTAGTGCGAAATTTTTGTCAAATACAGCATTCAGTTAGATTTTAACGAGTTTTATGAAGTAACATGTATTTTAAAATATATTTTAATAATTCATTAAATATTATAACAACTAAACTATATAGCAGTAACTTAAATTTACAAGTGTTTTAAGCATGTTAAAATGTTAAAAAATAGAGAACATTAAAGAAATAAGTTTATCATTCATACAATTTTACCACCACTTTAGCTTCTCAGTTACTTAGTTACCACATAGATTCTTAGTCTTGGCACTCAACATGAAAAAGCAACTTTTAATCTCGATCTCCCTCATTTAACTCAGTTCACTTTTTACTATTAGCTTTTATTATCTTGTTCACACTTTACAGTTGCTGCCTCCATAATGGTTGACGACGTAGAGTATTATAATAAGTGTAACAGCAATAATTTAATTTAGATAACATATTACTCAGAAAAAGAAAGTTATTATGATTAACAGTAAGCAAGAGCGAGAATAGGATAACATTTTAATGTTATCCTATTCTCGCTCTTGCTTGATTTACCAAATCAGTAAGTTTGTTTATATATATTGAAAGAAACTTCTGTAACTATTGAAAAGTTTTTATTTTATTACTTTGACACAAATAGCAAGATTACATTTTCTTGGAGTAGCACATACATTGTACAGTTTATGTAAATAAAAGAATGATTTTTTGCTACAATTTAATTATTTGTAAATCAACTTCGAAGAGGCAAGTTGTATCTTTAAATATTTACTGCTTGTCGTACAAGTTAAATATATGTGTAGTAACATACATTGATAAAACACAACAGACGGAGGCACGGGAACGGAAAGATTTTACTACGAAATATCTTAAAATTTTTAGCTTGTGGGCTTTTTATTTACAAATAAATATTTAAGCGCCTACTGTTACCGAAAGGACGCGTATAATGTTTGAATGAAATATTGGTTGGAACTATTTTAAGGAAGTTTTATTTGCAGATGTCACTTCATTGCTACGATAGGTCAATAGTAAGGACCAAAGTTTGTCGCTGTTCAATCGAGTACTGTTATTAGGCCAAAATATATAGCGCTAAATATTGTGTTTTTATGCTCATATTAAACTTAGATTGTTCAAGGTAATTCACACTTTTAAATTTAATTTATCAGGATCTCGGGATATTCAATTCCAGTAACATTGGGTGCTAATATCGGAAAATTATCTTTGCCGACAAGGCGAGTGACAGCATAATGCTGTTAAATTTGTGGGAATTCATAGTTATATATTTATTTTACAAAAGCAGGTAATCCTACCAGTCTTCGTCGCTGGGTAATTTAATGATGTTTATGAAGTTGTCTTAACTGTCGCTTTACACAATACGCACCTTTAGAATTATAGTGACTTATTTAAAAATATAAATTTTTGGGAAACGTAAAATAAGGATTTGTGGAACTTATGAACAAACGCACTAATTGGGGGGAAGTGAAGGAGACAGAAGTATACGTTATGTAGCTTTCTAAAATCGGCCCATGTTTTAATAGGATTCGAAAAAGATGGTCGTTTCAGGTCGTTTCCTGACATAAAGCCAAAGTAATGATTTTCATAATTAGGTCCCTTTAATTCTAATGGTGCGAATATTTCAAAATATTACGTAGGTATGTGTAATGACAAATGTCTCATTCCTAAAAACGGTACCAAATCACGGACGTTCCGTACTTAAAAAATTCCATTAGTATATTTTAAAATGAATAGTACACAAAAAATAATGCACATAACTTCAGGAAGGTCTAAGGTATAAGTATTTTTTTTTATGTGAAAAGTTGCCAAACGAGCAGACGGATCACCTGATGGTAAGTGAATACCGCCGCCCATGGACATCTGCTACACCCGAGGGTTACAGATGCGTTGACAACCTTTTGAAAATTGGGCTCCGGCTACCTCACTCACCAGACGAAACGGGAAAGTATTTGTCATACTTTCGCTTTACGCTGGTCTTCTGTGAGGTCGTGGTACTTACCCGGACGGGCCTACCCATTCGTGCAACAGCCGAGGCTGCTGCGTGGCCCTACCACCGTAAAGTATTCAGGAAAAACGGAAGTGTTACACTACTGCGTTTCGTTTGGTGAGTGGGGTAGCCGGGGTCCACTAAGTAAGTTTAAAAAAAAGTATAGTATATTTTTTTTATTTTTTGTTGAAAAAAACTTACTTTGGTATAACAGTATCCCATGTTGTAAGGAATATTTACAAACATTTTCAGGTGGACAAACACTCAGATGACAAACAACTATCTGTGGGTCACACAAATAGTGTGAATCGAACCCACGATCCCCGACGCTGAAGCCAATACCTTGGCAATTTGGGTGTTGCAAATATCTAATGGTGGTGGTTATCACTGAACATAAGGTGAACTGCCAGCTCACTTACCATCTTCTAATATAAAAAAAAATCTATTTTGAAAAATGGTGTAATATAGAGGTATAACTTAATGGAACTTAGTGCATTGTTCTATATACATTTTCTACTCATAAGTTATAAATTCAAAAAACCAATATTTATTTGAAAGGCATGTAATTAGCTGCAGAACAAATTGTTCGGAAAGATGTTAGCAAACGTTCAGAGAATGAATGGGGAAAATTAACGTAATGATTGTTCAGAAACGATTTACGACTAAGAGCAATCGAAGTGGTTTTGAGAACGTTGACTTCACGGTCAATTAAATTTATATACATCGATTGTACAAGCTCTTTATGGCTTAGTGGTGCAGTTGTTAAGTAAATTGCTTTGCAGAGGTCGTGGGCTCGACTTCCGCTCGGGTCCTTTGTGACCCACAGATAATTGTTGGTTTTCTTCTCAAGGAGGGCTGACGTCAGGCAGGCGGCTGGTCGCAGAAAAAACATATTCTAGCCAATACCATTGACAAAACGATTTACATAATTTGCCGACCTCATCTAGGTGGGATAAGGGCAGGAGAAAGAAGAAATTATACAAGCCCACACATCATAAATTCTTAATCGTATAGTCAGGGACATGATTTAATGAAAATATTAGATGACAATCGTAAGACGTTGTGATATGTTGAAAACATGCATGGAAAGAAAGCCTCAAAGAGTAAAGCTGGTGTTCCAAGCTACTGAGACGCGGAAGCTTGCAAAAATGAATGAGACATTTTGTGGTAGAGCCACGCAACGGTGTTCCCTGTTGCACGAATGGTCAGGTCCGTCCGGGTAAGTACCACGACCTCACGGAATACCGGCGTAAATTAGAAGTGTTACACTTCTGTGTTTCTTCTGGTGAGTGAGGTAACCGGGGCCCACTTTATTTAAAGGTTGCAACACTTCTGCAACCCTACGGGTGTTGCAAATGTTCATAGGCGGCGGTTATCACTTAACATCAGGGAACCGCCATCTCGTTTGCTTTTTTTTCACATAAAAAAATTGTATTTTAATCCATGTTATACTTTATAAATATTTCGTTAATATGTATTAAGAAAACATGTATGAAATATAATTATACGATATTTATTTATTTACTATGTTCAATGCAACGAATCAAAGATACGTTCTGTATTTGAAACTCCAGTAAGCGCTTTGTTTTGAATGCTCCAGGCTATTTTAAAGTAGAGTCAGCTAACCTCTGCGGGATTGTGCACAAAAAAGCATCATAGTTTTACCGCTGCAGTTAAATTATGTAAGAATATAAAGAAGCATTTTTATTGTATCGATTTTTTCTGAAATTCATCCAAAGGTAACATTTACTAACGGAGAATACAATGCTTATTTGGAAGTACGACTTTCACTTTCATAAATTAAAGAAAAAAATATACATATTTGTACTTGTTTTTGCAATTTTTATATTTCGTTTCTTAAAGGCTATGAAAACGGGCTTTATTATGTTATAAGAACACAGTGAACGGTATATTATAAGCTTTTCGAAAACATATATAAATGGACAAAGGTAAAGAACCATTATAAATTGTTTCAGGACCATTTAAGTAAGGTTATCTTCTTATCACAAGACTGATAATCTCGTTACTACAACAACACCCGCTGAGGAAAACACATGTGTTATATGTGCCACATGCTAAAGCTCTTAAGCGACGTCTGACAGCAAAAAAGCTTTTATACTAAACCTTAACTAAAGGACAAAATATTTAATCACTTAGAAAATTTGGAAAAAATAAATGCTAAAATCGTGATAAAATCAAGTCAGGTAAACAAGGTGGGCACATTATACGATACTGTAAGATCTTTGTCTCTCTTTTAGTTTGCATAGGTCTTGAAGTATTTTGTGTAAAAACAGAATAGTTCTCATTTGCAGACTTAGTTTTCACGTGTTTTTTTTATGTGAAAAGTTGTAAAGCGAGCAGACCGAATCACCAGATGTTAAGTGATTACCGCCGCCCATGGACATCTATAACACTTGAGATATTGTAGATGCTATGAAAACATTTTAAAAAGCGGGTCTCGTTATTTTACTTATCAGATGAAACGCAGAAGATATAACGTTTCCTCTTTACGCCGATCTTCTGTAAGATCATGATATTCATGATTCCCCGGGCGAGCCTGTGAAGATAGCAAATTTTTTTTTAGAAATAAATTATAATTTTAAAATATTTTAAAACCTAAAGTAGATATTGTAGTCTTAACTTTTTCTTCAAGATAAAAAATTCATGTTTCATAATTAAATGTTGGCAGTGTAAAGTGTCCACTCTTTTCTTCAACGAAGGGAATTAACACCATTGTAATACAATCTCCCACGGCTGTAACATGAATGTTCACGTCTTGTCCGTGAAAACTAATTGCCATTGAAATGAGTTATTTCCTTCCATTGAACATAATATTCCAAGGGAAATATAATAAATAGCATGTAGGATTTAAATCCTTCTTTAAACATTCTGTTTAATATTTTTCACAACATCATTTATTTGAAAAATACTGTGTGTTCAACATAAAAGCAGAAAAATCTGCACGTTTGCTGTTAACAAATAAACACGAGGAAAAGTTTCTTGAAACTATTTTCATGTTTTCATGTCATGTTTTTTTTAACATGCCCTTACTTTGGGATAACATTATCCTGTGTTGTAAGGACGTTTATTTTTACAAACATAAATTTCACGTGGACACAACCAGATGCGGAACAACTATCTGTGGATCACACAAATAGTTGTCCCGTGTGGGAATCGAACCCACGACCCCCGACGCCGAAGCTATCCTTGGCGACTGCGCCACGGAGTCATCAAATTTCATATTTTGAAATCATCATATTTTGACACTACCAAGAATCTTATTGATCTGAATTTCGCTTTTTACTTTTTTTCTCATTCTTCTTCTAGATCACTACAATTACTGAGCATCGTGACACCTAAGTTTATCGTTCAGCTGTCTTCATTGGTAGCGTTTCATAGCCTGGTGAACAGCGACGCTAAGAAAGATCACCAGATATTGAGGAATTTGATCTGACCATCCTTTGGGATCTCTGCTTACAGTCTCTCACTTGTTGTGCCTTCCCGGAACCCCTCCACTAACACTTAAACTTTGTGGTAAAGTTAAAGTTCAAATTGACTTTTAAGTATTATTACGAATCTTACGTACGGGAATATAGATAGTGTTGTTTTTAGACTTTTTTAGGCAATTTTTTAATTTTTTTTTTCATAAGAACCTTGTTCTGATAATAACAGACACAACAAAAAAAATTAAATCCTATAGAATAAAAAATGAATGACCAAGGGAAGTAGGGATTTATTTTTATATATATGTATATAATCAAACAAAATGTGAAATGTTAAGGTAGGTTTTTATTTACATGTCACGCTGTATCAATTTCCAAATAAAATATGTTTACAAGTATACGGGATGGCTTTTCTAAAGGTGTCCAAATTCACACAGGATATTCAGACTCGGTAGTATAATCGTTTATTGAAATAAATACAATTTTTTGTCATAAAATTGCCATTCCAAAAAATTGTCTAATTTATGAATGACTACCGCTTTTCTTGTTGACAATGCGATAGTCATTCATAAATGCGTCGTATACATTTGAAACGAACTTGTGTACGTGTTAGTTATGAATGATCGCGCGTAAAATAAATGAGTTGCCCATAAATCACGCACTATTTGGGATAAGTTCAAATGAATGTATTTAATTAATTACGAGAGATATTAAATATTTATCATTTTTATATAACATTATTTATTTATCTAGAATTAAAAAAAATGGACACACTTAGAAATGCCTCCCTGCTTACACATCGAACATAAAGACGGTGGCACATAATTCCCATTTTCATCTGTATTCGAGGCAAAAGTCGAAGCAAATCGCTGTTTTCGTGTTTGGAGTAAATTAAAGGAAAGAGGAAGGATGCCTTTATCCCCAGATCTGATCTGGGCTGTAAAGAAACTAAAGGATAGTGCTATTGTCGTCATTTCTACGTAGATCTTCTTGTGTTTTTTTACATTTAAGATTTTCGTGAGTCATTACTAACGAAATAATTAAACGGCTAAACTCACGTGAGATTAGCCATTTAATTATTTCCTATCTTATGTCATTCATCAAGTGTATCTAATAGTGTTTAACTTTCTGGTTTGACTAAAATGTTTTGTTAAAGTTTTATGCTAAGGCAAGATTATTCATAAAACTACTAAAAATACGCGTTCAATCGTTTTGTCAAAATTAAAAATGCCGCGGGATTAGTTGGAAATTGTTGTCCTAACATATTTTTTAATGTTGAATTTTCGCAATTGTTGACTCGTCGCGAAATTTTTACTCATTGTTTAATTATCGATTAGGATGAACCAGTTTTGCAGGTTTCCGAGCGATTACTTAATGTTGATATATTTACATTAAACATTACAGTGTACTTGTGTTTGAAACAAATGTGAACGTAATGTGCATAATGTTACAACTGTGAACCTCGTGATAGTGATATTTGTTAAGTTAGTATTAAACAGTTTTGTATTTCACGTTTGAATTTTTTACACTGTATGAAAAGGAAATAAGAATAGCGGTAAGTGGACTTGTTTAAATGGAATCATTTATCATCATTTGCTTGTTATTAAATGGAATTTGGTGTGTACAAGCATAAATGTGTAATCATTGTTTACAATGGCGGCACGTATCCTATAAAGATATTTTTAATCTATCGATTAAAAATATTTTTTATGTAATAAAAATTGGCATAAGGTTAAAAGACCTCACAGTTTCAAATATTAAGGTACCTTTGAAGTCTGAACACGTTTTGTTCTCGGATCTCGCACCATACACTTTCCTTCGTAAGCCTTCGTAAGTTCTAAAACCGTTGTGCGAAACATGCCAGATACAGTTTAGTTGCAATAATAACATATTCAAAGCGCCGACTCCGCGACTATTTACATGAATGGTGTAGGTTCACGGAAAATACTTGAAGTTGCTTAGACATAAATTCTTATAAAAATAATTTCAACGAAGCCTTCGTAAGATTCTGATTTAGGATTTAGTTTAACTCTATAACACTTAAGAACGCAATTTACATAATTTTAAGGCTGTATATTTTCCTTTCGGAAGTCGAGTTTTTATTTTTACTTTAACTGATGTTTTGGCTTTTGGTCCATATCTATATATCTGCATTTATAATTTAAGTTGAAACGGAATAATCTAGCTAATTAACATTTTTTACCGAAGTACAAGTTTAATCTAACGATTAAAATGATACTACTCATGTCAATGAAAAGAAGAAAAATTGTAATAATGTGTTTTGTTTCTTCTCTAATGGCGCTTAGGACCATTTTCACCATTCTTTGTTAGTTTTACTGGTTTGTTGCGATTGTTTTATTCTTGTGTTAACTCTAGAGTTAACATCATAATTTATTCCTTCAGACAATGGAGAGAGTAAACGACTGTTTAAACAACAAGACGGGTAAGGATTGAAAGCAGTACTGGGTTGATTTAATAGAAATGAAGGAGTTAAATGGAACTCGGGACGGCTGGTAGGCGTACAGACTTTACAATGACCACAATTATTTCTCATCAGATACTGACTGAATACCTAACTATATCTAAAGGTTTTATCTTTTAATTAAAAAGGAGTGTGCACAATAGTAGGCTTTCGTTGTTCAATACAATGTGGTATGATAATATTACATGTTATATGATTATATAACATGTAATAACCAGTTCTATGTATTTATTATCGTTATAAATTAAAGTATATGGCAAAAACTCATCATTGACGGTTTCCAAATATTTGGTTTTCCTACACGTCAAAATCATTGTACCATATTTATAAAAACCTGAAAACAGGAAAACGTAAATAGTTAGTTTTCCGTTTTTTAATCGCCTCTGAACCTAATTATAATATTATATTATCCCACTAGTTATGAAAATTTAACTTCATTTTAGGAACTTCGAGAGAAATCCTAAAATGCAAAATATTAATAAGATTTTATGAAAACACTAATTTACGCCGATTCATCGGAAGCAAACGGCGAATCTATGTATATAAAAATGAATCCCTATTTTGAAAATTAGGCTCCGGCTACCTCACTCACCCGACGAAACGCGAAAGTATTTGTCATACTTCCACTTTACGCTGGTCTTCTGTGAGGTCGTGGTACTTACCCGAACGGGCCTGCCCGTTCGTGCAACGGCCGAGGCTGCTGCGTGGCCCTACCACCGTGTGAGTCCCTATTTCCCTTGATCACGCCATCACGCGTGAACGGCTGGACCGATTTCACTTTTTTGTTGTTGTGTTTGTTATTATCAGGAGAAGGTTCTTGTGAGAGAAAAAATTTAAAAAATTGCGCGGAAAATTAGAAATTTTAAGAATACTTAACAAACATATAATATTATTTCTAATTTAATTTCTTTCAGATATTGTTTCCATGTTTTTCACATGGCCAGTTATATGTGGCCTGTTCCCGTGTTGGAATACCAACAAAACTATTTATATTCGCACAAGAATATTGTATATCATAAAGAAGCAGAATAATAACCCCACTTTTTTTCTATTAATTATACCTATTCGAATTAAATAGTTAGTTAAATATAATTATAGTTATCGTTAAGACAGGACGTCTGTCGGGTCAGCTAGTTCTATATAAATAGTACACGAATGGAAGAATGCCAATTGAATTTAATTGCCAATTAGTATTTCACGAAATTAATTTTCCTTTACGAGTAAATTTAAGTAAAATAATGGTAAATGTAACAATGCTCTTATTAATATTTTCGTTAACAATAACGGCAGAAAATAAAGAAATAATTATAGTTATATTTTAGCAGTATTTACCACAATCATACTCCGAAGACTTCCAAAATACTTAACTTTACTGTACAGTAAAGGATATATTCGTTAAATTTAATTTTTCTACCTATATATTTTACGGATTAAATACTCAAACTCATATATTATAATATAGTATATCATATATAGTATTTCATGGCTTGCTTTAAAGTCAATGTCATTATTTCACTACTTTGTCATGTAGATGGAAGTCAAAACATACAGAAGCATCTGTATTAACTGATGTTTTGCTTTCAGTCCCGAGACTATTAAAGCTTCATCTGACGCAGAACCGGTGGGCTAGCCAGAACCCACGGGTTTGGGCCCTCCGCTGTGGGTAAGGCCACGCATGTGCTCATGGGTGCGTTTAACTATGGTACGTCATCTAAGGGCCATCGAGGTCGTGGTTCGGACCGAAACCCCGATGGCCGTCGACTGTGCAATTAGCTAATCGGTGGCTGGGGGCGGTGAGAACCGCCCCGGAACGCGGGTGTACCTTGTGTACGCGTTGTGTGTTGGTCTCGCCGTGCTCGGAGGCGAGGGCGAACTAGTGTGTTTGTTGTTGCACTAACTGTGGGTGTAGTGTTATCCGGCGGGACCCCCGGCAGTGGGTCCGGCGTGTCTAAGTCCCCTTCCTCGACCGGGTCGATTAGGACGTTTCGCGGTCGACGCTTGTTGACGTTCGCGTTTTGGTCGGGTTGGTAATTTGCTGCGCTTACCACCAGAGGGTTGGGATGATGTTCGGCTCTATCGAAGAACCGTTTGGTCAGGTCTTTAAAATATTCGCGAATCGTCGGGAGTCTGCAATCGCTGTGCAGGTCGACATTGCGTTGATACCATTGCGCACCGGTTGCGCGGCGGATTAACTTATTTTGTACTATTTGCAACTTGTACAAGCGAGTAGGGTGCGTGAGGGCGAAGGTCATGCATGCGTAAGACATAATAGGTCGTACGCAGGTCTTATATAATAGTAATTTGTGCCTTAAGGGCATTTTACTTTTAGCGTTAGTTAAATTGTGTAGCCGTAGTAGAGACGAACGCGGCTCTATTGCGAACGTTATTAATGTGCGTAGTAAATGACATACGCGAGTCGAAAGTGACTCCTAAGTATTTGACCTTTTTCTCCCAGGGGAGCGGTCGGCCATAAAGGGATATTTGCCCCAACTTTCTGCATTGACGAGGGCCATTATAAAGATGTGACGGGTAAGTACTTCGTGTGAAGTGAATCGCCACACTCTTTTCGGGATTTATTTCTATTCTCCATTTGCGGAACCAATCGCCGAGGCGGTCGGCAGCGCTTTGGAGTCGAGCGGTTAGTTGTCTAAGGTTGCGGTCTGAATAAAAGAGCGCCGTGTCATCCGCGAAAAGCGCAAGATTGACGTGGGGGTCTTTAGGTATATCGCTCGTGTAGAGCGTAAAGAGCAAAGGTGAGAGGCAGGAGCCTTGTGGTACGCCGGCCGTGAGGCGGCGGCTTGTGGAGAGGGTGCTTGTAACTCGATATCGAAAAGAGCGGTTCGACAGGAAGGCCTGGATGGTGTGTACGAGCCTATCTGGCACTTTGAGTGTGTATAGCTTGTAAAGCAAGCCGTTGTGCCAGACCTTGTCGAATGCTTTTGCGACATCGAAGAAAAGAGCCCCTCTACTAATATGTTTAGGGTGATTTAGGCCTTTTAGGATATGTTCCGTTAGGCGGAATAGTTGATCGGGACAGGAATGTCTAGCTCGAAAGCCGAATTGTTCCGACGGCAGAAGGTCGTTGGAAAACACGTGCTTATTGAGCCTGTTTAATAAAAGCCGCTCGTAGAGCTTCTCCAGGCAACTGAGGAGGCTGATGGGACGATAACTAGAGGGCTGGTTGGCTGGTTTATTAGGCTTGCGAATGCCGATAACCCTGGCTTCTTTCCAGTCGTATGGAAAGGAGCAACTGGAGAGTAAAGTATTGTAAATGGTCGCCAGTAAACAGATAAGCGGCCCAGGGAGAGCTTTAAGAATTTTGTTACTAATATTATCTGGGCCCGGGGCGGATTTGGGGTTTAAGTTTTTAATAATATCTTGAACCTCTTCGGGGGTCACTGAATTCAAAGGATCGCCTTCCGGTGGAAGCGCAGCCCTAATCTCGATTACGCGGTCCACCTCCGTTAGGTGGACTGTATCGATGTGTTCGCGCGATGGCGTACATTGCTGCTCTAGGTTGTCCGCAAGGCATTCGGCTTTTTCGGAGTCATCTAGGGCTACTGAAGCGCTATTAAGTCTAACTAACGGCGGTAGAGATTCGCGGAGGTCTGCTTTCAGACTGCGGACCAACCGCCAGTAGGCGGTGTGCGATGGCTCGATGTCCTCTAGGAGAGTGTCCCACGTTGTATGTCGGTGTTCCGATACACGATCTTTGACTTCTAGCTGAAGGCGTCGAAGTAGGGTTCGGTTCGATTCCGATCGGTATCGGTCGAAAGCGCGTTTGGCTGCATTTTTCTGTCTAATTAGGAGTCGCAGTTCGGGCGGAAAGTTAAACCGTCGATCGCCCGACAGTTTAACCGTCCGTTCCGAGTCTGCGACTGTGGAAGTGATGGTTTCTCGGAGACTTGCTATCGCTCGATTTGCGTCATCGAACGTAGCTATCGTCTCGGGTAGGTCGACTAAGTCCTGGGGGTCCAAGGCCTTGAGTTTGACCTCAAGACGATGCCAGTCCACTACGGATTTGGTCGGAGGGACCGCGCCAGCGTTCTGGCCCAGTTTACACAGGACGGGCCTGTGATCTGAGTCTAGTTCATGGATTGTCTCTATCGACTCGATGTCGAGCGAGACCTCCTTGAGTAACATGATATCTAGGATACTCGGTGTCGCGTGTTGGTAGTTGTCCACCGTAGATACCTAGTGGGAGTCGCAGGAGAAATTATGCTAAAGTTTAAATTATCGGATAAGCTAAAGAGATGCTTTCCGTTGTTATTTGGGATGCTGTGGATGTCCCATGAGCCGTGTTTGCAGTTTAGATCTCCTGCAATTATCACGGAAGGGCCTAAGTTAAGTAGCGTATCTAGGTCGCTTTGTAATAAGGTTTTGTTCCCCGAGAGGTAGGCTGAGACTAGTACAAGCGGCCTATGGCCGGTGAGCGCTAACCTACACGCGGATGCCTCTATATGGCTTAGCTCTGGAATGTCGAGCGGGCTACAGTGCAAGGACCGTTTGTAATAAATTAAGGTGCCTCCCAGACGGTTTGCTAACCGGTCGTGGCGGACTATGTTGTAGTTTGCGATTCTGGGATCGCGTACACTAGGTTTAAGAATGTCTCTTGCACTAGAAAAATATCTATGTTATAATCGCGAAGGAATTCTGCGATTTCGTCCCTTTGACACTTTATGCCGTTTGCGTTGAAATACGAAACAACCAGAGCCCGAGGTTTTGTTCTACCTGCGGTTGTACTTCCCATTAAAGATTTTTATGAGTTTTAACTAACGACGCGGCGGAGCGCGGTTTTATTGCGCGGACTATTAAGTTTATGGTTGGCTTGTAAATGCCCAGAGGGCTTCTACAAGTATTTTATGTTCGCTAATGGCTTTAAATCGCGCGTTGCCAGATGTGGCAGTCGCTATTTTAGCGGACAATACGGCGAGTTCTTGTCTATTAATGCGGTCTAATAAGGCGCAGATGTTGGCAATTTGGGCGAACGGGTCGTCCTTGTTTTCGGTGAAAACCGACGGTGTCGACTGCACCTGCGGCGTCGGCGCCGTTTGATAGGCGGGAGCGATTGGTCGTGAGGCGACCGGGGGGCGCAACTACCTGCGCGGCCACCTGGGGTTTCGCCCAGGCGTTTACGACGGGTACGGGCGCGGGAACGTATTTCACGGGCGCGGGTTTGGGCAAAGTAGATTTCGCGGGAGCTTTTCTCGCGGGAGTTTTTGGGGCCTTAGCGCAGCCCCTGTAGCTAGCCGGGTGGCCGGTGGTATGACAGTTAACGCAGTCCGGTGGATATGCGCAATCTTTTGGCCGCGTACAATCGGGCGTGCCGTGGTCACCGGTGCATTTGACGCACCTAGGGTGAGCGAAACAATTATTAGCCGTGTGGCCATAGTGTTGGCAGTTGTGGCACTGCGCCACAACTCCCGATCTTCGCGGGGGCTCGATCACGAGGTCGCTGAGCCCACAGACCCTCTTCAGGTTGAAGATGGCCTTACCTTCCGGGGTAGGGTCAAGTTCAACCATCACCATGTCCATAGGGACACGGGTTCTAGGGTGCCTGAGGCGGCGTACGTTATGCACAGGGTATCCCTGAGTGCGGATGTCAGTCTTCGCCTTGTCGACATCCGTCTCTTTGGGGACGCCCTTGATTACTACCCGAAGTTTTCTTTCTTCGGGCAAAGAGTAGGTGTGGAACCTATCTTGTTTTCGCGCAAGTACTTAGTTACGCGACGGAAGTCGTCCGTAGTGTCAAGGTATACGCGGATACCCATATGCGTGTTTTTCGACCGGGGGTCGCGGATATTGTGGCGTTCAAATCACGAACAAATTTGGTGCCACTTAGCCTTCTCCTGAATGATGATGGGTGGAGGAGGCTTTATTTTTCGCTCGGAGGCGAATTCGGGCATCGGTTTAGCCGCCGCGGCCGCCTTTTTAGCGGGCGTCGCGGTGGGACGGATCGTTGAGGCGGCCTCGCATTCGGGGTCGCTGGCGGAAGCGGGGCGTTTTTTGCCCTTTTTACGCGATTTAACGACGGTGAAGCCGTCGGCGTTCGCGTTTTCAGCGGGGGTCATTTCGACCTCCATGTCCGATCCGCCGTCCGATTGTGAGTCGGGTACGACGGAGCGAAAAGAGGTCGGGTTTGGTTGCGCGGAAGGCGCTACGAGCGAGTTCGCGTTAGCGGATGCCGACGCGACGGGAGCTTCTAAGGTCGCGGAGGGCGACGGGGTAACGGGCGCAGACGGTGCGGGCAATGGCGGCGACGCGAGTTCAGCTAATTGCCTATGCTCGGCTTCATAAGCGAGAAAACGTTCCCACATAGCGGGGCATTCTTTGCGTACGAACTCCTCGAAAAGGGAGCCCATCGCGACGTTAGTGCCTTTGGGGCTTGTAGCCCGGCCGGCGTGTGTGAGCTAAATAAGCCTCCCCACCTTGCGGCAGGGAGGAGTGTGCCTAGAAATAACAACAAATTTGCCTGCGCTTTAGGTGCGCTAGGATGGGTACCTAGCTATCGCCTATTGCAACAAGCACACAGTTAATAAATGAAACAATGCCGCCTCTGAGGCGATAAGTGTGTGTAGGATTCTACTTACAAACAGGAACCTGCCTACGAGCACAACACTACACTAACACTAAGCTACTGCACTATTTGCACAAGATTGAAATTGCAACCGAGGTTGCGAGTGGCGTCTAATTCGGGTGGCATGTGCCCTCCGTCTTAGAGAGACGTCCGTTCCGTACGAGAGCACGAAGCGGAATGACAGAAGCATCTGTTCCTGTTCCTGTTGCTTACGTAGTAATATTGACATCAAATAAGCATACTCGGCCACGCAAAAGCCTCGGCTAATGCACGAATGGTCAGGCTCGTCCGGGTAAGTACCACGACCTCACAGAAGACCGGCGTAAAGTGGAATGATAACAAATACTATCGCGTTTCATCTTCTCTATTGTAGACTTACACACATCTTGTATGATGTGTGTAAGTCTACAATATGTATGTGATATGAAGTTTGAAAATTGGTTGCCAATATTTAAAGCCAGTCTTCCGTAAAATCGCGCATAGTGTCGAATGTGTGAAAATGTCATATTTGTGTCAGCTTATTACTAATGCAAAATTACCGTCAGGCTATACGCGTGCTCGTTTGTTTCCTTTTCTATTAAAAGCACTACTTCTGTAAGTCACATAATTTTATTCAAATTAAATTGTTTTTTGCATTTATCTTGATATTCTTAAATAAAATTGGAAATCAACAGTTACTTTTATAACTTCGTTTACTGGTATGACATATGATATGAAAAAATAAAATAATCTATACTTGTACGTTCTTGGGTCCGTGGCAGGCAAGCTAGCTGAAGTAACAGGTTTATCCAGGGAAACCAGGAAAGGTATATTACCAACCTATCTAACCAAGGTATATATTTGTTGACTCCGTGGCCCCGGGGGTCGTGGGTTCGATTCCCACACGGGACAACTATTTGAGTGACCCACAGGTAATTGTTTTAGATCTGGGTGTTTGTCCATGTGAATTTTAAGTATGTAAAACGTTCCTACAACAAGGATAATCTTATCCTACAGTAAGAGCTTTGTTTTTTAAATATCAAAAAATGATATTATAAGTAATTTTTGGGTCCTGGTCCAAACATTCATCAACTGCTTCAAACATAGTATCACGAGTTTTAGGTCGAGTAGGCGTACACCGATGTGATGGATGTAAAAGCCTTTTGCCATTCAACGTAGAGTACATACGTGTTATATTTTGTGCTGTTAGTAACTGAGCTACATAAAGGCTATAAGAGTTTTGTCGGATGTCTGCTCAAACTACCTGAACATTCTGAGCGATTCGACGTCAAAAAAGTAAACTTTTTTATGTGAATGTTTGGCATCTGTCAAACCGTTTTGATAAAGCGAAAATAAAAATGTTTACGCAGATAAAAATTGTCGGACCTATTAAAATTCTCTGTTCTTTATCCCCTCGTTATTATTCCGTTTCAACAGTAACTTTGTAAAAGCTTTTCAAAATTATAAAATGGTATTCAATAAATTAATATTGCATAATATATATTTTGCAATTTATCGTAACCGAGTGCTAAGAAATATTGTTGACACGATGTGTTTAATTTATCATTAGAATTTTATTTGATGATAATTACATTTTATTTAAATAAATAAAATCAGGAAATTTAATTTTATGTAAATTTTTTCTCATTAATTTTATAACAATGAAAACATCTTCCGTATTTTATAAGAGAAACTTTAATAAAGATGAAGTTAGAATGAGACTACAATAAGAAAATGTTCAAAACATTATCGTAGCTTATTTTAAAAATATTAAAAATAGACATATGTCTACGTGATGAACATAAAACAAGATGTAACTATTAGCTAGATCGCTATGAAACTCCACGATCCAGGGCCGAGTGTGTGGTGTAAATCTCGTTGACTGTTGGTTTTGATATGATGGTTGTTTTATCTTTAGATAGAGAGGTATCACACCTGTCTATCTAAAGATAAAAAAAACAAATTAAGATAGAAGCGCAGAAGAACTTATATTAAAGACTCGACTCCGCAATGAGGTGAATAATGGATTTGGCGGATATTGCCCGTCAGCCTAACACTGCGGCCAATCTTTGGAAGAGATAATACTTTCTATCGCATTTTTAAACAATGAAAACACTCCTTGAAAATACTTAAATCTCTTAAAAATGTTACTTTATTGCAATAGAACTGTATTTTTGGTTGTTTTATTGATCATTATTTGGACTTTATTTGGTTTTAAATAAAGTTTATAATCAATAAGACATAAAAATCAATATATTATACTTTTAAGTAATTGATATTTCCTTTACATAAAATTATAATATCATTATTTGGACTTTATTTGGTTTTGAGACCGATAAAGTTAAATAAAATAATATCAATAAGACTTTATAAGAAAAGGCAAACACTTCAAGTATGCACCAAAATAAGATACATAAGAGATATTGACGACCCGAATGGCGTAGTGGGTAGTGTACCTGCCTACTGCGCCAGAGGGTGTGGGTTCGATCCCCACTACTGGAAAAATATTGTGTGATGAACATAGTGTTTTTTTAGTATCTGGGTGTTTATATATGTATAATATGTATTTATTTACAAAAGAAAAGTATGTTTAAATATGTTTATCAGTTTTCTAGTACCCATAGTACAAGCGTTGCTTAGTTTGGGACTAGAAATTTTGTTGTGTATAAATGTGTCCTAAAATATTTATTATTTGTTATTATTATACTATTTCTCAAAAATACTTGTTACTTGTTACTTGTGTTGTACTAATAAATTGTAATTGCTCGCTAAAAATGAATCATATGTGCCAATATCTAAACTACGGTGGTAGGGCCACGCAACTGTCTTCATTGTTTCACAAATGGGCAGGTCCATTTGGGTAAGTACCATAACCTTACAGGAGACCAGCCTGAAGTAGAAGTGTTACACTTCTGCGTTTCGTCTGGTAAGTGTAGAGTTCCTTCCAGAGTTACGTAGCCTAGATTGCAATATTGCTTGCTTTCTTACAAAAATAAAATGAAAGATTTAGTGCCTGGAATGTAAATAAAAAATAAATTATACTAATGTGGGAAATGTTAGAAATACAATTAAAAATGTTTGTAACTTTTTTATAATTTTTTACTTCTTTTCGTCGTGTCCGTCCTTTTATCTCCTTCCATCCCATTTTCTCCCTTTGTACTCGTCTCGCTCACACTCTCCTCGTTCCTTTTTACATATTACTCTAACGTTCCATTCCCACACTAATATTAATTGTATAGTATTATAAGAAATAGCGTCACTATTAAACAAAATTGAATCACTTTTATAAAGTTAGCAATACTGGAAATCATATTATGAGTCCGGGAGTGACGAAAGATTACTCTAATTATGTTGAGTAATAATTAAATATATTTTTTTCAGCTGTATCTTATTTCACCGGTCGCAAACACTTCAGCGTTAGCAGTTTTGTTCTTTTAGGGCTCGGTGTAAGGCTTAGTAGCTGCCGACCTCGCTTAAGAGCTTTCTTATGTGGCCCATATTCAGCGTACGTGCTTCTCTCAGCAAGCTTTTGTGCCATAAATAAGAAAATCGGTTTTATGACCAGCGTTATCACATTTAAGTGTGACTAAAATTTTCACGTAAACGAGTAGCGTGCTATGTAAGTAAAAAAGTAGTCATATATGAAAACTTTTTGTAAGCATTAACTGCACATCACGCTTTTTCCTTTTATAAAAACATCGTTTTCTTTTGGGGAGGAAAGACAAATTTTCTATTTATTTAACAACTAGCTTTTCGCCCGCGGCTTAGCTCGCGTTGAAGCCTTTAAATAGATATTAAGAATTTTCAACCCTTTACAATATGTTTTTCAATTTAAAAATAGCCTATATCCTTTCGCAGACTCTGTGTACTGTGAATATATGCGCTATGAATATTTGTGTACCAAATTTCATTTTAATCGGTTCAGTAGTGACGTGAAAGCGAGACGGACAGGCAGAGTTACTTTCGCATTTTAATATTAAGTATGGAAGTATGGATTAATTACTTTCATCATTGCTTTTGGTTTCTTTGTTATATGTGTATTTTATTTACTTTTTAGTTACTTCACGTCAGTGTAATAGCTGATCTACTCGCATTTATTCCGCACGAATTTGTGAATATGCCAGACGCAGAGATTGAAAATTTTAAATTACGAAGTAAGAAATTTCGTATTTCAAGCATAACACACTTTACAATACAATTAGCTTATTTTTTTAAAATAAATTCACTTTAACAAATAATTGAAGTAGAAAAGCAAATAAATATTAATTTATACAATAGCAATAATATGTTGGGCCGTGATTGCTCATTGGCCGTGGGCGCTCGCCTTTAATTCAATATACTCGAGCAACTTGAGTTCGATCCCCGATGCCGGCACCAATGAAATTGTTAATTTTAAGTGCCGGATTATCACATGCTCGTCGAAAACGTCGTGAGGAAATCTGCATATTTTCGAAATAATAAAAAAAAATAAAATCGAAAATATGTGAAGTCCGCTAATCCGCAGTGGGGCCGCGTGGTGGACTATGATACCCTCTGTAAGAGGAGGCCTTTGCCCAACAGTGGGATATTTATAGGCTGATACTTTACTGTTTTTTTTTATCAAATAAATATCAAAGAAAATTTTACTCTAAGTACAGAAAGATACTCCACTCACTAGATGACCTGCTCTTACTTACTATTTTTTTTTATGTGAAAAGTTGCCAAACGAGCAGACGCTTCACCGGATGGTAAGTGAATACCGCCGCCCATGGACATCTGCTACACCCGAGGGTTACAGAGGCCTTGACAACCTTTTAAAAATTGGGCTGCGGCTACTTCACTCACCAGACAAAACGCGAAAGTATTTGTCATACTTCCACTTTACGCTGGTCGTCTGTGAGGTCGTGGTACTTACCCAGACGGGCCTGCCCATTCGTGCAACAGCCGAGGCTGCTGCGTGGCCCTACCACCGTAAAACTTATTCTGATTTCTTCGTAGACTTTCTTATTCTAATTTCTTTTTATATTCGTTAATGTTGATTTTATAATATGCTGTAGGTACTAATTCGAATTACCGAATTCAAGTTTTATATTTGGTATAATTTCTCAAGTTTACTATACATTATGTGAATATAACTTTACAACTATACATATATGAATGATCGTAACTACTTGAGTTTTAAACACGTTGGTTAAAAATTATAGGCATTGTATATCCGTAAATAAATAAGTCCGTATCCGTAAATCGTAATATCCGTAAATAAATAAGTTAATGTATATATAGGTGTGAAACAATGAACGTCCTCCAAATAGGGTTATGCCTTCTAAGTTCGGTCCCGATCGATCCCGTCGGTCATCCCGTCTGTATGTTCAAGTCACAGTTAGAATCAGAATTTAATAACGTTTAACGGCACTGTCAGGAATTTGTAAGAAAAGAACATTATGATATATCGATTCGAAATTTCAATTAAACGTTGTTAAAAGTTGTGATTACGAAAGCGAGGTGGTGTAGTGAGAAATTCAAATTCGTGTGTATTCGAATAATTTTTTTATTACTTTTTTTTATTATTTAAAAAAAAAACATTGCCCTTACTTTAGGATAATGTTATCCTGTGTTGTAAGGACGTTTTACAAACATAAATTTCACGCGGACAAACACCCAGATGCGAAACAACTATCTGTGGGTCACACAAATAGTTGTCCCATGTGGGAATCGAAACCACGACCCCCGACGCCGAAGCCAATACCTTGGTAACTGCGCCACGGAGTCATGAAATATTAATATAATGTTCAATTGGTTAAACATTATATTAATATTCGAACCTTTACGGAGATTTTTATGTAGGAGATTTTTAATGTGCATGAATGCAAACTTTAAAAATCGGGCTGTGGTTACCTCACTTACTAGACAAAATGCCAAATTATAATATCATAATTCCACTTCTCGCTGGTCTTAGTGAGGCAGTGGTACTATCCCAGATTATTTTTTGCTTAAGTTGTGTTCATGTAAAGTTGTATTAAACATTTAAATTGTTTAAACATCAATATTTACACAGTTATTAAATTTTCCAAAACAAAGAATTTTAGAACATCCTTACCTATAAAAGCGTAACGTAAAGTTCATTTGTAAAGGTCACAAAGCATATGAATGGGTTGAATGAATTTAAAAGAGACAAAACATAATGTTAGGAGAGGCTTGTAATACGATAGGATGGTTTTTCTTTTTTAGAGGCTTATGGATATATATATATATATATTTGTCTGCATATATATATATAAATAAAATTTTTGTTTTAAATACCTACCTTGGTGGTTTTGGTGATACTGGACAATATGTTTTCCGACAAACAATTATTGCCGTGTCGAGTTGATTTCCAATTTTGTTAGTCGATTCTATAGACAATTCTAAATCGAGGGTCATGAAATAACCTTAGCTTGGTACATTGGTTATTGTTCGTTTTAGTTCTGTTTGGATTGTCAGTAATTCTGTGCAATGGTTATTCGACGGTATTCATCGAACATGTTTTTGTAAAGCAAATCAATTGATACGATGGACCTGTACCTTACTACTAAAAGCAGATATTGTCTGATTGTAATAGATGGCATTGTTTTAGACTGGATATTGGACCTAGTATACATTTGATAGGCTAGGACGATGGGTTTACAGTGGTTTCGCAATTTCAGTATATCAGTAGAATACGTCGATAAGTTATTTTATGAGAAGGTGGCAAGCCAGCTGAAGGTTCACCTGATGATAAATGATAACTACCACCCATTGAAATTTGCAATACCCATAGTGTTGCAGATGCTTTGCCAACTTTAAATAAAGTGGGCCCTAGCTACCTCACTCACCGGACGGAACGCAGAAGTGTATAACATTTCTACTTCACGCCGGTCTTCTGTGACGTTGTGGTACTTCCCCGGACTTACTTATTGCGAAGATTATTGGTAGCCCTACCACAGGGTTATGTTTTGAATTCTTTCCTTTTTTTACATAAGCACTTTGTGTACAGGTGCATGATTTGTCATGCTTAGGATTAAATAAGCTTGGAGAGGCAAAAATGGCACTAGCTAAGCCTTGGCAAGCATAAACTTATTTGAATATCGATATGAAATTTTCATTAATTTATAAATTTACCGTTCTCCGGAACAATATAGGGTTGAATAAAAATAAAAGCAAAACGATGGCGTGAAAAAGCAAAAAACTAAAGTATCTATTAAGCCCAAGACTTTGAGAAGAAATTGGAAAATAGTTGAGAGAATAAGGTCAGCCCCAAAGAGGAATTATATCAAAGGCATCGCTACTCGAGTCTGCAATGAGGTGAATAATGGAACAGCCGGATATTGCCTGTCAACCGAGCGCCGAAGCCAACTCTAAAAAGAATGTAACAAAGCTAAGATAAAACTTTACATTTTATGATAATATACGCCACTGTTAAAATTAATTAAATCTAAACAGTATTAAATTAAAAAAGGAGCTGTAGCTCAGTATCCGCTTTTAATTGATCATGATCGAGCAACCTGACTTGACCTAACCTTCAAACATTGAGGGATATTATATGAGTAGATATGAACGAAGTTTTCTGAACGTTGCCCGTCCGAGTTGGATTCACCGATTAACCTCTGCGTTGAAGTTGCACTTACCTAAACGGATTAATTGTCCTAGGTAAAGGTTAATAACTTGTAAAAACCGGTAGTTGATGGGGAATAAAGGTGGGGAATGAAGATGGGGGATCAAACTTGACGACGTCCCACTAGATAGACTGATGACTGCGACTGCGGGTAACTGAGGATCGTTCATCGTGGCAGTCTGTGGAGGAGGCCTATGTTCAGGAGTGGACTCAAACAGGCTGAAACGATGATGTTGATAAATAATAAAATAACGTTTGCCGGGTCAGCTAGTTATCTATAAAAACGGCAAAAAAATCATGCCTGTTTTATGGGAGCCCCACTTATTAAATTTTTTTTTGTATTTGTTGTTATAGCGAAACACATCGTTCAACAGAACAGGAATACATCGTTTGTGAAAATTTCAACTCTCTAACTATGTATGGTTCATAAGATACAGCCTGGTGAAATATGGACAGACATACGGACAGATAGACAGACAGCGGAGCCTTAGTAATAGGGTGCCGTTTTACCCTTTGGCCAAAACCGCTTACAACATGATTCATGTTGTGCCAACCCCACTTAGGTGGGATAGGGGAAGGAGGATGATGATGACTTGTATACTTGTTCCTCTATTTTAAAAGTTCGCGTCAAACGTAGTCATTTGATGAGGCTGTTGTACTTTCGGATGTTGGTTAAAAATGTCTAGATGTGAATGATTATTTGTGAAAAGAATTTTCATTGGCTGTGGCTCCTCAATATTGGGGAGACAAACTTTTCCAGAAGCACATCACATACCATTTAGTTCACCGACCCATTTTTTGGCAGAATACTTAGAGCAGACTTTCGTGGCTCCGATTTGGACGGAAAGTCTTCCGTCGGCTTCCGGCTTAACAGTCGTTGAGCATAATGCAAGAAAGCTGATCTGTTACTGTGGGCTAAAACTCGATTCGAACTCTAGTCGTTGACGTTTGTTGTCTTTCTGTCTAATCTCGAAGGTGTTGGGAATGCTCAGAGCTCGATTCCCTAGTGTGAATTTGTATATTTATATTATTTTGATTTTCAAGCCGCTGCAAACACTCTACTTGACTCTCTTCGACTTGTACGACGATTTTCAGTTTCCGGTAATTCAGGATTTTTCATTACGACTATTTTTGATGCCCTCGCTTGGGAACTATTTCTAGAAATATGAGATCTTGATCTTTGAGCATTTTAAAATGTCTTAATTAAACTTAAACTGCCTTAATTATTTGCTAACTGTTGAACAGGAATTACCAGTGTGATTCAAAAATTATAAGGCAGTAACTCTTTGGATAGTTAAATTACAATATAAAGTACTAACATTTTTAAACTTGTGATATCTTTCGAACGGAATGTCCGAATTTATTAATTCAAAAAGTTATATAAAGATATTGAAACAGTCTTAAAAATGAAGTAATTTATTTTAATAAGGATTAATACCAACATACAAATAAAGAGCCTTTTCTAGCGGCGGCATTTCAAACAAAATTTTAAAATATAAGAACCCTTATTGTGACATAACTATAATAGTTGGATATATGCTGTCGCGACATTTTTTGTAAATAATGATGTGTTCTGCAAAGTTGTAGTACATTATTTTATTCTATCGTCAATAGTTTTTTTTATGTGAATAGTTGCCAAGCGAGCAGACGGTTCACCTGATGTTAAGTGAATACCGCTGCCCATGGACATCTGCTACACCCGAGGGTTCCAGATGCGTTGACAAACTTTTAAAAATTGGGCTCCGGCCACCTCACTCACCAGACGAAACGCGAAAGTATTATACTTCCACTTTACGCCGGTCTTCTGTGAGGTCGTGGTACTTACCCTAAGAGCCTAATCAATGCATACAAATAATCAAATCGTTCCTCTTCATGATATTAGTATACATAATTTATTCTTATTTCTCAAGAAACAGCGATTAGGTTTTATAAATTCTTCCAATCCAATAAGGTGCCGCTACGATACGATATAATTGTTTATTTTCGACTTTTCAAGTACCTATTTACGGAGATTTATTTACGACGGAGAGTTAGTAGTATACGGAACAAGGTGATGATTTAAGTAACAAATGGTTGGAAGAGCGCAGGTTTGAATTCTTGGCGTAAATTTTGTGACAGCATTATTTCTCTATATTTCTATACATTTTAACAAATAGTATATACCTTTTATACACAAATACCGTAAACATAAATTATATCTATAAAACATAATTTTATAGCTTTTCATTGGTCAATTTAGTATCTTAATTTGCTTCCTTTCTTACACTTAAATTTATCCACGGCTTCAATGCCATTTTCTACCTATTTACTGGGGATCATACCAACAAACTATCACTTCTTGTAAAAGTACCAACCAATGAGCTATTATTCCCGAAGGTTACTACGTAATGCTGCTACCATTATGACACGAGGGAAAGGATACTTGTGTTATTGTTTCGGTTTACATAATTAATATTAATTGCAGAGGGACTTGGTTTCGTATCAGTTTGCGAGCCGCATATTTATTGAGTAATGAAAGGTATAAAATTCCTCAAGCTAGAAAATTGTAGGACGAGTTGACGGCATTTCAGCATTCCGGCGATGAAAAAATTTTAACAAAATGGTCTTAGACCTGTTTTAGAGTATTTGTCAATAGACATCTTAGTTGGGGTCTCTTTACAGGATGTTAGGGCAAGGCCTCTTTACAGAATGTTAGGTTATGACCTACACAGTCTACAATCTACGATCATTCATACACAGTCTACAATCGCACACATTCACATCAGTCTACAATTGTAGACTATCGGATTTCGCATATTCTTGTTGAAATTATGAAATTTTGAAATTGAACTTTTCAGAATAAATATGAAGATTGCTCAATCAGTTTATTAAATGAGATTAATCAACCTTAATCAAAATTACATGTTGTGCGATGGACAATATAAAAAGGAAGTGGGTCTATGACATCACTCAGTGTTGCCAGGAGTACAGAGACTAATATTTTTCATTCGTGACATTATTTGAATGAAGAGTGTAAGATTTACTAACACAAATTACAAAACTTTTAAATATTTTGTGAAACATTCCTTGTCATTAACGTTTCCTCACGTTGCATTGCTACACCATACAGCAGGTTGTAAATTAGAATAAGAACATTCGAAGTTGTTGTTAACCATGTCGAGATTTGAACTCCTGATGCTCCAATATATAGAATTAAAAGATGGGCCTGGACACTGAGCTACCACGGTCGTCCATCTACTATGAAATATACGCCTAGATTATACAGAGCAGTACTTACAGTCTCTGAGTACAATATCCGGATGATGCATGGTCTCCTCATTTCGAATTCTGCATCGCTGCGGTTGTAACATCCCTCAGCTTAAAACGAATTTCCTCGGAAAAGAGTCAAAGGTAAGGTTTTTGGTGTGATATTCATTTCTTTCACCTTGTCCTACTCTTCGTGTTTGATGTTATATACGAATTCTTTTGTTTAATTTAACTAATTTCTAGCACTAATGTTTTAGTAACTCTTTTCTAGTTTCTCTTTAACTCTAGTCCGCAGCCATTTTTAAATGCCACTGACCTCTTTTTCCTTCCTTTTGAGAGTTATATCTTCCAATGAAGATATAACTCAATATTTGACTGAGGTACTATACTTCCTAATACTTCTATTATCTATTTTAATTTTAGGCTTAATCACCACGTTTATCCTAATTGGCTAATAAAATCTGTTAGGTTTCCTTCGGCATATTACATTTTTAGACTAACATACGCAAATCGAGACAACTCGCATACCTTTTTTAGACGTGCAAATAAGCAAGTCAAACATGTTATATTTGATTTAAGCATAAAAACCAATGCGAGTAGCTTTAAAAATATTTGCATTGGTACGAGTTATTTGCCAAAGAAATTAACTGCCATGTACCTTAGTAATATCCATGTTAGGTATATATCTTATGTTACGTCAATGGCATTTTAAGCAACAAAACAGATACTCGGCTGTATGAAAGTCAAAAATAATAAAACGATTATTATTACGAGGTATAGACCTTTGTGATCTACATTGTTATATCTGATAAATTAATTGCTTTATTATTTTACTTAACGATCAATTTAGTATTTATTTTTCTGACTTGACGAAAGCAAGGCCCGTTGGCACAATAAGGCTTTAATGGACTTGATCTAAAAACAAATTAGTTTATGATAATTTCTTGTCATTTAATTAATTGACGTTTTTACATGTTTTGCTTCAGATTTCTGCTTCTATAAAGAAATATGAGTTTAAAAGGGAACACTACAGAATTAGTAAATAGTTAAATTGTTTCTTTTTTATATATCTGTAATATATATAAAAAAAATTGGCATCAATTACTTGTAGTCTCAGCACTCGAGATTAATCTTAAAATTGTAATTTTTTGTCAAAATGAACAAACATTTTCGGCGCTGCGGGATTCTTACCTGCGTTTTCTGGGCGCAAAACTACGTCCACATCCTTTTGTTTATGATCTTTATAGAATGACTTGACAACACCTATCTTTATTAACACCGTAATTAATAACGATAACTGTAAATATTTATAGTTCTCTATTGATTCATACAATTTATAGTGATAATTATGTAGTACTTACTTTTTAAACGCCGCTTTAGCTAAAAATGACTTTACTATGTCAATTATATAAATATATTATTTATATAATTCAATTATATAAATATATTATTTTTTATAAATATCTTATTTATATAAATCGTGTTGATGATGATAAATCTAAAAAGATTTTCTATTATATCCTTTGTGACACTGAAATGCAAGGTTATAAAGCTTATCGTTGAGTATTTGTCTTAAAAAATTAAAAAGAAAACAATTTAAACATTAATCAAAACATTTTGTTCGTATATGAGAAAATCTGTAGTGGCAATATTAAAATTTCGGAGGAGAATGAAAGATCCCTAGAGTATACTTTTCATTACTATGTAATATGTTTATTCAAAGCATTCAGTCAACAACATTATTGGAGAGAGTTAAACAAGACTTGTAAAGATTTCAATACATTTGATTGCAACAAAATGCTATTACGGTCAAATGTAAGACCACGAAAATTGATATCTGTAAGTAATAAAACCAAAAATCTATTGCCAATGAACAGTAATTGGATATTTCTTCAAACCTAATTTATATATGCTGTCAAAGTTGAAACTAAATTATAATTAGCTGCTTTCTATATTATGATACTGGGTCTATGTTACAATAATGTGAACAATAGTTTTTTCATATTTTTCAATTCATTGGCTTAAATAAGGCTATTAATTTGCTCGTGTTATTCTTGATACAAGGAGTGATGACGGAGTAATTTTAGGTAGTAAAAATATAACACAAAAAAGGTTCGAAGAAAGAGAAATTTAACCCGTAAACATTAACGCTCAATTTTGTGTTTCTCTTCATGCTATTGCGAAACAGGTTCCTGCTTAATTTAATGTAGATGAAATCTTTAATGCAATGAGCTGTTCGTCATATCGTTAAAGTTATGAAAGTTTTATATGACGAGCATAGGAATACAAACTGTAAGTTTTAGTATTGAAGTACTTTATTCAAGTAAAATACTTTTATGACCATAAAAAAATTCAAATAACAAGAGACAAGGACATACCAGTTTATAAGATAATTATGTTCAATTTGAAACCAATGAAGCTTTCTACAATTGTACCACTAAGAGTTGGAAACTGTAACTGTTATAGAAAGCAATGTAATTAAGCAGCACAATCAACTTTAAGTTAATTTAACTTTAAATTGCATTTCAATAGATTTTAGCAATTATGTGGATGAGGTGTACAATGAAGTTATTCGTTCTATTTAAACCTTTTTCGTTTACTTATCTGCTATTAATAGTACTAACCCATGTTATTTATTGAAAGCAGATAATTATATTATAAAAGCCGTGTCTTATAAATAACCAGTCTCTCATGATTGAAATAATTTGATTTCATGTAAGTCGATTTTTGGTATATTTCTATGTATAATTAAAAAAAAAACTAAAGGTCAAAAACATATAATTTTATATTACAAAAAAAAAATTCAAACTATCCGATGTAAATATAATTTTATAAAACGTAATAAAATATTTTGACCAATATATAGACGATGAAGGGAAATAACTATAATTTACTATTTAAGGAAAACTGTTTAAAGGAAAACATCCACAATTCTTTCGTTCAGTGATTTCATCATTAAAGTTCTCTTTCGTTTTTTGGCAAAACATACTCGTCACATTAATTGTACATACATACAATAGAAATCGGTATTGAGCGATTGGTTTTTGTTACGCTATTTATCACCGCGGTGATCAATTCTCAAGAGTTCAAAAGGTATTTCAGTAGACTGTTGGAGATCACAGCATGATATAATAAAGTAAATTTAATGATAAAGGAATAAGATAAAATTTTACCCGTCACAGGTCTGTTATAAGACGATAAAAGCGAACCTTAGATTAAATGTAAGGTAACTTCCTAAGATGGGCGATGTTTCTTTAAGGATTTTTCCTCGTTTGTTATCTGTGATTTATCGACAATCCTTCAAATTATTATTTCTATTATTTTATTATCATTATATCACACGAACAGTTGAATTCATCTTGTTCAAGTAATAAAAATATAAATAGATATCTAACTTGAGGTCGAACTGATGTTAGGTCGTGGGTTTGAATACTAGTTGTGTTAACTTAAATACTAACCGCAAAATCTATATAGAGTGAAATACACACAGATAGTCAGTCATGGTTATGTGTAACTTCTTAAGGATTTTATTTTTCTTGTTATTTGTCATATAAATAAAAATAAAACATGATGACTTACATCGTTTGTTTAATGTTGTTTTTGTAGAAAGTTGTGTGTTTAGTACTATTGTTTAGTTTATATTTAAATTTTATTTAATTGTCCGTTGTACATATTGGCAGGTTGGTATAATCAAATTGGTTTATGGTCACAGGGAGGATTCTGATGGTGAACAAGCTTCGAGTACTTAGTGATGCGGATGCGATGCAAGTCAGTCCACGGTACGCCGTTGCCCAATGCGCAAGTTTTGTTGTTATATTCGCGCCGGCGCAAGTACGTGAGGTGACGCGGAAATAGTTTAAGTGATTACGGCGATACATTAGCGTTTCGTTTCGATTGTTATAATTGTGAACCTCTATACAAAATGTAGCCTTCGCGACTTGTTTCCCAAAGTATTTTAGCTTCAAGTTTAATAAAAAATAACTATTTGCAGAATCTAGCTCCAAAGTAAGTTTACATTGTTATAACATTAAATGGATGTTAAATTAAAAAAGACTTTAATAATTTAATCTGACCACATAGTTATTACCAAAATTTGACGTTTCTGTCATTTTTATTTTTGCAAAAAAGACATAATTTTATAACACGTGCATCGGATATTAAGGGAGTTATATTATGATTGACTTGTGAATAAGTTACGACTGCCAGGACAATATTTGACTTCAGACTACATACACTGCTATACTATGAGTATCTTATAACTATATTATGTGAGTTTCTTATAAATGTGATAGGGCCACGCAGCAGCTGTTGCAGGAATGGGCAGGCTCGTCCGGGTAAGTACCACGACCTAACTGAAGACCGGCGTAAAGTGGAAGTATAATACTTTCGCGTTTCGTCTGGCGTGTGAGGTAGCCGGAGCCCAACCAAAAAGGTTGTCAACACATCTGCAAATAATCAGGTGTAGCAGATGTGCAGGTGTAACAGGTGTGAATACCGCCGCCTTAACATCGTCATAAAAATATTGTGTGTTTGAAAGTACGAGTATTACTATACAAACACTCACTTATTCAAAAAAAAATGTGTGCGTGTACTAGCGTACACTCGTAAGAAGTGAAACTTTTTTATGACGTTATTTTTCAAAAAAAAAAAATATTTACTATATGCAACTTTACAGAAATTGGTTAAATAAAGTTAAATTAGATAAAGTTTAATAAAAGGCTTTTATATCATAGACATAAATACAAATTCTACAATTATTTCATTTTAGCTTTGTATAATATTTAGTTTCTTGTTTGTAATACATAGGTGGCGTTAGTAATAAATTAAAACACACTATGGTTTGACCGTTGTAATTAGTAAGAGGGTCCGCAAAAATTGTTGATTAAAAAACACTTGCAACGTGAACCTTGTTTATTTCAATTAACCTCACGGACCCAAAATACAACCGCTTTGAATTTGTACATGGTCCTTCGTTGCCGAATAGTCAGCCAGTGAGTAGAAGGCAGAAATTCGACTCGCGCGCGAGTGTTGTGAGTGAAGTTTTTTTGGAAAACCGAACTTGCGGACGTTGGATCGACGTCGCAACCGCAAGTTCCAGGAGCCGATCGAGGTTTCGAAGAGCATCATCGGTCAGCTTCAGATTGTGTCTTCGGTGGAAGGCGCAGTCAGGTCACGGTGGGCGATGCCTGCCTTTGGACAAGAGGAAGTCGACACAGTGTTGTGCTCTGAAGTATTAGAGCTAGCACTGTCCTTACTACAAAGATTATTATTGAATTTCATTAATTGTAATAGAATTATTACTATCATTGATGTCGTTATTATATATTTGTGTTATTAATGGCTTATGGTAACTGAAATACGAAATATATTGTTTACATTTTAGAATTAGAATTAAAATAAACCCTTTGATTTTGCTGATCACTTTAATATAACATATATATATATATATTGCTATGAACAAACCCTATTCAACACTAGATGGCGTTAGAGGAACATTTTAAGATAAAAAAAAGATGGCGCGTAACGGAAAAATGTTACACTAAATTTTTTTCCAACCCCGATAAAGAAGTTTCACTTCAAAAATATATCAGCAAAATAAATAAACAAAAGACTTTTATCACTTATAAATCGTAATACAAAATTTTAATTTTATCACGGAATGCTTTGGTAGTCATTTAAATATATTTTGATTGAAATTTTCATTAAAAAGTATGTGTGTAGGTTATATACCGCACGTTAGAATTTATACTACTTCAATGTAAAGACATTGGATGAATTTCACTGTAATAATTTTTCCAAACACGCAAAAAAAGTATAACTTCAAATTATATTTCGTTATTGCAGTATTTCTCATTTCGCACAAAGTGCTTGAACGTCTTTGAAAAATTACTATAACTGCTATGTGAATTTCACCTTGGGTGAGGAAACTAGCACTTAAAATCAAAATAATTATAAACTCACTATTTCATAAAACAATCTTCATAACAGGTACTCGTTTAACAGCTAAATGTGTTTCAGCGACGTGATTTATTCTTCCGAAAACAACCTGTGTTAAATGACGAGTTTTAGACGAGATAAGTTACTTTATTTCTATTATAGTCTTCACTATTGAAACCCAAATGTATTATGATAGTGAGATAATATGGTTGTTATTGAATCGATGATAATAATAAACGTTGGTTTACTGAACACTCGACCTGACTACTCTGCTCTACCTGAGGTTTTGTTTGGATGTCATATTATAAACACAGAGATATATATGTTGATAAAATCTTTAATTATCTGCGCACTTGAACCAGTAATAGTCTGTGTTATTAATAATTCGGTATTATGTGAATGCAGTGTCCAACTCAATATAATGAATAATGGAGACATGAATATTCAAAATACTCTCACTGAAAACTGATGTCCTATTGTAAAATTTACATTGATTGTTAATATGCGTACTCAGTTTTTAGTGTTTGCTTGACAAAGCATATGAATGGGTTGAATGAATTTAAAAGAGACAAAACATACTGTTAGAAAGAGAGGCTTGTGATGCGACGCTGTGGCAACGAATGATAAAGTCTCTGAATGTATGAATCAGTCAGTTGTAGTTGTATAGGCTGTTACAAATTATGTTTCTTTTTTACTTAATTAGTTTGTTTGAAAAATATTTCTCTTAATTATGGATTTTTTAACGTTTATATTTTTTCATGATTATTGGCAAGTTGCATTAGACGTGTGTTCATTTATTGTCGCGATTGTAACGACACGCTGTATACATAATTAAAAAAATAATGAAAATTGAAGATAAAAGTAGAAATGAAGTAGCATATACTGTACTGTATGCTGGGCTTGTTAGAAAATGTCGTAAGTGCTTGTACACACTACAGATTAGCGATGATTAGAATATGACAGCCATTGCCACAATTTAATATGATATATCAGTACGATGGACTATGCCCCTATTTCTTTGAAATTATTGATTTGAAAGAATAGCGTTTCAATGCGAAAACTTAAAATGTATACTTAATTTTATGGAAATGACACTTTTTTAGAAGTTTGACAATATCAGACTCGACTTTAGGTAAAAATAATTGTATGTCATCGTGTTCAGAAAAATTGCGCCAATACTCTTTTTAGTTACGTTACATTGCTACAGCTGTGAATCCAGGTTCAGTTTAATAAGAAGATGGACATGATAATTATTTGTTTCTCTTCTTGATGTTATAATTTTTAATACTGGGGAGACTGATGCAACAATTAACCTCAAGGATTGTATTATTGGGTCATCAGGTCCTCCCTCTCGTTATGAATTTGACAGTGCATCACCAGTTTCAAAGATATATCTTTTGTGCCTGTGTTTTTTTTTTTTGTACTTTTTATAGATAATGCTACGGCAGCCTTCGTGTGCGAGTCCGATTCGCACTTGCCCGGTTTTTCATGCATATTTTTTCTTGTATAAATGGAAACACTTTAATTGACTTTGTTGTATAAATAACTTCCAGGGAAAAAGAAGAAACCACAGGAACATTTTTTTTTCTGTATCTGTCAACAGGCACACAACGCCTGCTCTCTGCGGTTTACGGGACCGAACTTGAGTTGTCCATGTAGTTTGAGAATTGTGTGTAATATGTAGGTACTATCAGAAAACTATGGAATAACCGGCCATAACACTGGGTATAGTTGCGAAAGCGGCTTCTTTGCGGCCAGATTACCACTATAAATATTTTTTAATTTCTAAAAAGCAATGGTGACATTCGAATTATAGCTGTAAAACGATATTCGAAGTTGTTTTTATGCTGGAAAAGGTATAACAATAGATGCGCCAAGCATTGCTTCAAATGCTAAAAAACAATTTAGATAAAAGATTCCGGTCGGTGTGGCAATCAGCCGTTTAGCTTAGTGGCTAAAGCGTCAGGCCGCGAATGCCGATTTTCGATTCCCACAGCGGCGCCAACCTTTACCTTTTATACAAACTTTAATTTAAGAACAGTTATAAATATTTACGTTTCTTATACTCTAAAATCTTGTTTTTAAATTAATAGAATAGATTTTTAAATTAATAGGGTATATAGTTATTTATAATCATTCACAGATTACGATTCGGATCTAATTATTCATTCATTCATTCATACTCTTCGGATCTACGATTACAAATAATGATTTTCTAACAAATATTCGGTTATGGTTTAATTTTGATTCGGGGGCGAAAATCGATCGAGCTAGGGTTCATTTTTAGAAAATGTCCTTTCATCCCTGTTTTCAGGAAATGAAAAATATCATTCGAATATGACGGTAAATTTCGCCGCAAAAAAAATGTTGTAATAGCTCGGTCGGTAATCGGGCGGACCCAAAACAGACGGCCGCGGTTCGTATCACGATCATTTACACACTTTTTTTTTTTTTTACTTTTTTTTCTATGCCATATCATTGCTTTCTTTATTTTTTATTTTTTGTCGATCCAGATGATTTTGTTATATTTTCCCTTTATTTTTAAATTTCTTACTTTAGCGAAAAACATCAGTTCATATTTTCTTATTATTACGAATAATCGAAAAATATTATGCATATTTCATTTCTCAGTAATTTGTATCTAAATGTAATTTCCAAAATACACGATTACCAAAAAAAAAAAACAAACCGAGCAAAGCTCGGTCCTCCAGGTACTATTTTATAATATGAGTATTGACTTATCCTTATGAATTGTGTTTATGCATGGCCTTTATTTGTTTTTTACAAATATATTGAGAATGAACCTTGAGTGATTAACGAACCATCAAGCAAAAACCCATCTATAATTTTTTGCCGATGTTCTTGCAAAACCCAAGGCAACAGGGGACGTAAAAACCCGGTATTTTTTATTGAACGATAAGAAATTTACGAGGAAACTTTACAATGTTGAATATGGCGAATGTGATCGAAACTTGTTTCCATCGGGCGAACTACTCTCTCTGAATAATTAGTGCATAAATAATTTTACAGGTGAAACAATGTTAAAATTTACACACCCGTTACGCCTTGTTGGTCGGGTGTTTCCGATAGTGCGATGGTCCAGGAATTACAACTTGCGAACGGGCATCGGGGACCTAATAGCTGGGATAACTATTGCGCTGACATTGATACCGCAATCTATAGCGTACGCTTCTTTGGCTGGATTGGAACCCCAGGTACGTGTTACAAATAAATGCAATTCTGAACGCTGTGCTACATATAAGCCTAAATCAGATAGATACATATAAGCCTATATCAGACGATATCTTAGTAGATTTCCAACCACAAGGGATTTATAACGACGACAAAATTAATGAATTCAAGGTAACGTTATTTGGATTTAATCCGTAAAAATCCGATAGCTAATCAACTGTACCTAACGAGTCATCAAATTCTTCTTACTGTGCCGGCTCATCTCGCTTTGAAGGCACAGTTGGCAATCTAATGATATAATGTAAGAAAGGTAAGTTTCCTTTGTATACGGAGTAACTTTTGATAAGATATGTTATAGAAAAGGTTAAAACTTATTGAAAAGTTGTTTTTTAAAACATTGCCCTTACATTAGAATAACATTATCCTGTGTTGTAAGGACGTTTTAAAACATAATTGCATGTAGATAAACACACAGATGCGAATCAATTACCTGTGGGTCGCAAAAATAGTTGTTCCGTGTGGGAATCGAACCCACGACCACCGACGCCGAAGCCAATACGTTAGCAACTGCGCCACGGAGTCATTAAAAAGTAAACGGTTTTTATAAGATCTGTTTAAGTTGTAAGATGTTTTAATTAACGACACATTATTATAGTACAGTTACATGTTTTTTACTTTATGAATGTTAATTATAGATCTCGTGAAATATTTTAACATTTTAACATCGTTCAGTCTATCAATCTATTGTAGAGTTGCAAAGATTTATGTAATTAATTCTGACAATTAATAAGAAATGTTAGTCCAAAAGTACAAAACAACAGATTACTAAATGAAACTATGTTTACGGATTTATCGGGTTTGCTTTTTTTATAATCGCGTAAATACAAGAAATTATTAAGTAAAACAACAGATATTGCTTATAATTTTAAACAATTATTTTTGTTAAATCAATGAACTTATTAAATCTATCATGTCTAAATCCATATCCTGTACGAGCTGTTTGTTAACTTTATCGCCCGTATTTTATTAATGTATTTATTGATAATAATAATAATAATAATAAAATATCTTTATTCACATAGACGCTTGCGCGTTCTTATGAAATGTCAAAATTTTACAAAGAAATTAACACGTTCGTAAGTTACCACGGGTTCGGAAAGCAGTTTCTGTTGAGAAGAAACCGGCAAGAAACTCAACAGTTGCTCTTTTTTAAAAGGTCAGTTTACAATATTATAGCACAGTATAATAGTCTTGTTTTAGCCTATGTGAGTATCAACAGTATTAACCCCATACATTGGCGTCGTCAAGATATTCGGCAATAGTATAATAGGCTTTGGCCATAAGTTTACTTTTAATTTTTCGTTTAAATTCATCAAGTGGCAGACTTAGTATCGACTGTGATATTTTATTATACATGCGCACACCCCCATGAACGTTTGCCCCATGAACGACCTGTTTACTTTTTGTAGACGAAACAATGGCGTAGTTAGTTTGTCCTTATTTCTAGTATTTAGTTTATGTCTGTCACTATTCTTTAGATAATTATTAATGTTATGTTTAACATACAAAATATTACAATAAACATATTGAGACGCAACAGTGTGTATATTAATCTCTTTAAAAAGATCTCTGAGTGTATTCCGGGCTCCGATGTTATAGATTGCTCGGACAGCTCTTTTTCTAAGAATAAATAAAGAATTTATATCAGATGCACTACCCCACAACAAAATGCCGTACGACAAGATGTTTTGAAAATAACTGAAGTAAATAAGTCTGGCAGTATAGATGTCTGATCAGTATAGCTGCCTATCTAACCCTATATAACCTTCCTAATTGCAAAAACAGTGGAGCTTAACCTATTCGCAAGAGATGATAGATGGGGACTCCATTGGAACTTTGAATCTACTGTAATTCCCAAGAATACAGCGGACTCAACAGATTTAAGGATTACGCTATTTAATTTTAAGCTAAAACTTTGCCTTCTTACGCTGGGAAAGGCAAAATGAAGGCATTTAGTTTTTTTAGCATTGAACACCATATTATTAATGGTAAACCAGTGGAGGATACGCGAAAGTATTCACGTCGTCATAATTCGACACGTTTCGGTCAACCTTAAAATTGAGCGATGTGTCGTCACCAAACAGTACAACATCACATAACTCACTGGCATAAAAGGAGAGATCATTTATATACACTAAGAATAATAATGGGCCCAAGATTGATCCTTGTGACACACCCATTTTCATTGGGGGACCCTGCGGAATTTACATCATTTATAGATACTTTTTGAATTCTATTACTAAGGTAAGAGGCAATGAGATTGAGGGCGATGTCACGAATGCCATAATAATCAAGCTTTTGAACGAGGGTTTTGTGATCAACGCAGTCGAAAGCTTTTGAAAGATGGCAAAAAACACCTATTGCATCTTGCGACCTTTCCCAGGCGTTATAAATATGCTTGACAAATGCGACACCCGCATCTGTTGTCGATCTGCCTTTAGTGAATCCATATTGCTCATTGTGAAAAATTTTGTTCATATTAAAATGTACTAAGAGCTGATTTAAAATTAGTTTTTCAAAAATTTTACTCAGAGATGGCAATATGGAGATAGGTCTGTAGTTTCCTGAATCATTTTTATCGCCACTTTTGACGACGGGGATTATCTTACTAAATTTCATAAGATCTGGAAATATACCAGAATCTATGCAGTTGTTAAAAATATTAGCTAAAGGTGCAATATATGGCACTATTTTAGTCATTAATTTTATGGACATGCCCCATAAATCCCCTGTATTTTTAAGATTAATAGAAAACAAAAATTTTATAATATCATAAGTATCTACGTGATTAAATTTAAATGTGTGTGGACAATAGGTTACATTATTTCTTAAAATGTTAATTGCATTTATGGGAGATGATTTTAATGTACATGTGACATTAACAGCAATTTCTGCAAAATAGCTTTCGAAACTACTTGCAATTTCATTATCTGATGTTATGGGAATTTTATCTATAACCAGTTTTATAGGTTTTAAAGTTTTTTATAGTGCTAATCTCTGCACTTAAGATTGAACATTAAAACATGTAGAAAAAGTACGAAAAGATTGTCACCGCTGTGGGAATCGAACCCACGTCTTCGGCATTCGCGGCCTGACGCTCTAGCCACTGAGCTAAACGGCTGATAACCACAGCGACGAAAATCTTAACGCCTTCTTTCTACATTGTTATTTAGCATTCGAAGCAATGCTTGGCGCATCTTTTGTTATATCCTTTCCAGCATACAAACAATTTCGAATATCGTTTTACAACGACAATTCGAACGAGAGATGTCGCCATTGCTTTTTATAAATTTTAAACTTTTTTGTAGTACTAATCTCTGCACTTAAGATTGAACATTAAAACATGTAGAAAAAGTATATTAAATAATATTTCATACGGCTAATTATTACCTTAGAAAGATCCTTTAGAAAGATCAATAAATTTCTTGGTCACGTAATGATGTTATATGATTTATTCATATAACGGGGCAAAAATATTTATAAGTTTAATTATATATACGCAAAAAGGGGGGTTCAGTTACAATATGATGTGCCACTTTGTCTTTAAAAGAATTTATTCTTTTAGTAGTGACTGGTCAACACTTGATCTTATGTTTGCTTGTATTAACTTTTTCATTCATTGAAAATTTTAGACCAAAGTGGTCAGTGCTCAGATAATTTATTACATATTTATCATATACATCATCATGGCAGAAAACGTTATCTATACATGTGGAGGATGAGTTAGTGACACGAGTTGGTTCATGATAAAGATTTTTAAGTTTAAATGAACTAAATACATTTAAAAGTCGTTTACTAAGATGTGTCACTTGTAATAAATCCATATTAAAATCTCCACAAACTATTACTGATTTACTACTTGAACAGAGTTTTATAATGACATCATCCATTACACACTCAAACAGATCGAAATCACTTGAGGGGGGTCGATACACGCATACTATAATATACTGTTGACTCTCAACGCAGGATAATTCTATAGAACGTTCGACAGAGTGTGCTACTATATCCTGTCGATTTTTACAGACTATATCAGTTCTTACTAACACAAGAGAGCCACTGCGAATAGCAATTTATAGGTCTCTATATGTATAATATTAAAATGCTTATGTAACCATGTCTCTGTGAAGCAGATGACATGAATATTAAATCTTCTAAGAAACAGATCAATTTCAGGTTCTTTGCCACCTATGCCTTGTATATTTTGGTGTAAAATATTTAATATAAGTGGCATAGGTGTGGTCTCAATGTTTAGTTTAAACTAACATTGTTTTTTTGTAAAATTATTACTAAGTAAAATGTTCTTAGTTGTAAAATGTACAATTGGGTTTTGTATATTATGTGCTACTAAAGTAGCAATTAGTTTCTTATAATATAATGGCAAATACCATCTATTTTTGGCACCTTAAAACTTGACTTAATAAAACTATTTACGTCAAAATAAAAGAAAGCGTCACTATGACGGTGAGTTGTATTATATATAGTCATGACTAAGTAATAACAGATAAGTAGATAATATTTGGTTACATCTTACGCTAAGAAAGATCAAACCTAAATCATATTTTTTCATTGATTTAAGAAGATAAACCTTTTATTTTCACAAAAACAAAATAGTTTTTTAAATGTTTAAATCGAATTCGATCAATACAATAAAGTAAACTTTATGCAGTACCGTGTAGTACGGAATGAATATGATGCGTTTGCTTTTGCAGTTTGGATTATATGCATCGTTTGCCGGTGGCTTTGTGTACGCAATAATGGGTACATGCCCTCAAATAAACATCGGCCCTACCGCTCTGCTGTCACTCCTCACGTTTACATACACAAGCGGAACAAATCCCGACTTCGCAGTACTTTTGTGTTTTATGGGTGGCATTGTCACTTTGGTAGCCGGTATTGCGCAACTCGGTACGTTGATTATTTAATCATTTATTACCAACGTTTCCCTTCTTTCTTATATACGTTTGAACTATTCCATTCTGTACTTGTTTATCTCTATCCGATGTATCTGCTATTACAGCGAAGATTTTTATACCAATGATTTTACTTGTTACTAATTCTTTCAGAGAAAGGTTTACTGTGGTAGGGTCGCAGCTGTGGCTATCTGATGGTTGAAGTAACCGGGGCCCACTTTTTTTAGTAGGTTGTTAATGCACCTGCAACTCCACTGGTGTTGTAGATGTCCATGGGTGGCAGTGATCATTTAACATCAGGTGAACTGCCTGTTCGTTTGTTGTTGTAAATATTGACCTTTTTGACCTTTTAATCTTTAAACATTATTAGAAATTGAGCATTTGTTAAAATTTCCCAACTGATATTGCAGGATTTCTCGTGGATTTCGTTTCATTGCCCGTAGTTTCGGGTTTCACCTCGGCGGCAGCTATAACGATCGCTTCATCCCAGATTAAAGGACTTCTTGGTTTGAGGTTTGAAGCTGAGACTTTTAAGACAACGTGGGAAGGTGTATTCCACCATATAGGTGATACACGTATGCAAGATACTTTACTTGGGCTTGCGTGCTGTGTAGTGTTAATGGGAATGAAGGTAAACTACCATTTTTATATTAGAACTACTAACAACAAATGTAATACGAGTAATAAGTTGATGTTTTACATCAAACATTAAAACCAAGCTATGACGATGTTAACTATAAACAAGTACATTCTATGGCCTATTGTATATTTAATGATAGTCAGTCACAACGCGGAAAATTGTAGTGTCTTGCGAGTTAATTGTTTCAAACATAAAAAAAAGATCTCACGAATGCACTGAACATTTTAATGATTGTCCAGGCGGCTACAAAAGCAATCACTATTGTTGTAACAACTTTTAACATTTATATTTCAATTACGCAGTCGAGGTTATATTCAAATAAACGTTTGGAATGTTATTAAGTCACATTTCATACACTTCCTTTTTGTTCCTTGAAGATTTATTTAGCTTTTAATAAATCATTGGTTAAAAGTATGTATGTGTTAATTTATTCATTTTATGTTACTTTGAAACTAGAATCGGTCAAAAAATTTTATTTAAATAGTTTTGTGGTCAATGACATGAAAATCTGTTTTCGGGGTCTGTTTTCATACACAATTACACAAGGACAAAACCGCTTGAAGAATAAGATAAGACCTACGAGTTCTAAAATAATCTTAAATCGATCTACGAATTACGTATCGATCAAACTTTTCATCAAAAATTACTTTACGATTGTATGTATAATATTCTAACAATCCTGTTTCGAAACTTTTAAGCTAAGATTTTTTTTATTTCTTAATATTCCAAATGTAAATAAGTACCCATCTAATACCAATTATTTCATCACGGTTTACTTTTGTAAGGTAAATTATTTACATACTTGATTGACGTAAATAATAAAATTTAATAGACTAAGACTAAGATCTAGACAATTAACGTTAGGGTAGGTTAGGTTAAAAAACAAAAGAGTTTTAATTAATTTCAATCACCTCGATTAACTAAATCGAGTTATATTGTTAATACCTAAATCTGCACATAATCATGATAAAGTAATAAGAACTTAATAAAATAAAGAATCCCTCGATTTTTGAAGTTATACCTCTTTAGGCGCGTTATGAAAAAATGGGTAGAGTGAAATTTTATGATGCGCGCATCTCTGTAACACAAAAGTACCTTGGAAGCTGCCCACTAAATCGCTGATTATTTTATAGATGGCACCGTGATCACATTCACCCGTTACAGTTCTCAATAAAGAATATAGATGACGGTTTCATAATCTTATTACTTTTATTATTTATATCCTTTTCCAGTCTTTTTATTATTTTATTGTAATTAATTATGTGCAAGCAATTAAAAACTATTTTTTAATGATGCCAAAGAAGTATAACTTTTCATACATAAGTACACGCACCCATTTTTTTATTATAAGTCATTTGTCTAGAAAAGATTCTTCACTAAAAACACGTTGATATTTGTATACAAAATAAACGTCCAGGGTAATAATACACGGCTTCACAAAGATGAGGCGGGAATTGGAAGTGTTGCAACTGTGGCCTACTTTTCAAAGTTTGATTACGCATTCGTGTCACGTATCCGAAACATCTCAGTTATATAAACTATATTAAAACGAACAAGATTTAAAACGAGGCTAATCCTTACTAATATTATAAACGAGAAAATTTGTAGGGATGGATGGATGTTAGTTACTCTTTCACGCAAATAGGAATGGATTTTAATGAAACTTTACAATAACATAGCTTATATATTAGAATAAGCCATAGGCTATAATTTATATACATATTTTATGTATATCTGTTTTTCTGACTGAATGTTACGCCTTCAGCCTGTTCTACGCAGACGTAGTCGCGGGCAGCGGCTAGTATTGTTATAATTGTTAAGGCACCGACCGACATACTTTATTTAAAATCTACAATGGAATGATGAGAAATTTGTATTGCAGGCCATGAAAGATATACGCTTGAAGCAGCCTCTAGACGACAAAGGCCGCCGCAGTGCTCTTATAATTCAAAGGACTCTATGGTTTGTTGGCGTTTCAAGGAATGCAGTCGTAGTTGTTATAGCCGCTGTACTGGCTTTCCTTGTACATGAGGATAAACGCGATCCTTTGATACTTACCGGTAAGTCACGTTTCTTACTGAATGAGATTTCACTCGATTATTTCATATCATGTCACGGAAACTTAAATGGTAACCCCCTCTAACTTTTCAGAAATTTGAAAGTGAAAATATTATAAAAACAAACTTTGTATCGAAAATGATAGCCCACATTGGCACTTTATGTTATTGTATGCAACAAAACTCATTTATTTTCCCGTTAGTAATAGTTTAGTTATTAATTATCTAAACCGATTTTTGAGGCAAGAAAAAGATAAAGTTACAGCCTGTATACGTTCCACTGCGAGGCGTATCCCTTCTCTGACGGTGGCTAATAGGGCATAATCCTTTTATCCGCGGATTGGCACACTTCACATATCTATGAAATTATTTTTTACTGTTATAATTTTCAAGCAGGTTTCCACTCGAACTTTTCCTTGAGAATTCGATAAATCAGCACTTAAAATTGCAATTATTATTTAGGTATTTGAACTCAAATTGCTCGACTATACTTAATTAAATGTTAGCGTATACTAAACAAAGTTTTTTGGAACTAATATATTATATTGATAATTTTCAACCGACTTTACAAAGGAGGATGTTTTCAATTTAATTGTTTGTTACCTCAAAGCTCAGTCGTTTATGAACCGATATTGAAAACTCGCATTGGGTAAGCTCCCATGTAACCACCGGAGATACATCAGGGGGAATTCTTCAAAATGAAATAGAAAATGTGTCGCGATCGAGACGTTTGAAGTCTCGATTGTTTTGTAACTGAAAATGTTTTACGTGTATTTTATTGTCTCATATCAGGAGTTGTTTAAGTCCTGATGTCATAGTTCATCCTATATCAATCCTGTCAATAAAAACCCAACAAAATCAATAAAATAACTTTGTAAGAATGGGTAGTGTTCGCGTTTTTGAAAAAGAATTAGTTTTATTGTATTAAACATTTATGTAATTTTGTATATGTCGTATATTTTAAACGTTTTGATATTACTTAGTATACCAATATACTTTTCATTTATTGCAGGTTCAATAACCCCAGGATTGCCTATACCACATCTGCCATCTTTTCATAGCACTGTAGGAAATACAACGGTGCCCCTGGGAGACATGTTAGCTCACCTTGGCTCGGGATTAATTGTCGTCCCTGTTGTTGGAATTATATCTAATGTTGCTATTGCAAAAGCTTTCTGTAAGTTTCTAAAGATATATTCTTTTGTTTTAAATATACCCATATTTTCATAATATACATTTACACAGTGTTTATGATCAACACAAATCTCAACTTTGTGTCCTTTTTCAAAGTCTTCGAACGCAGGATGAAGAACAAAAATAAAATATAAGAAATTGCTCTTTATACGGTTCATTAAAATTGATTTCGCTTTCTTTCAATATTAATATTCATATAAATTACAAGCATATAAATGAAAACAAAAATGGAGATATTACAACTATATAACTTGTCAATCACGGCTGGTGTTAGCTGGGAAAATTGTATCGTGGAAAAGTCGGACTGCTCTAATTTACATTAAAATGTTATGAAATCATGCGTATTCTTCGCGCGAAATTACAATTTCAATGTAAATTGTGTTAGGGACTTTGTTTGGATTATGCCGTGGAGGCCAACATTACTATGTTCATGCCTGGGTATTAAGACATCAACATAATGAGATACGGTTAGAAAATTTAATATATGCAGGTTTTATTATTTTCATATAGAACAATATTGAAAAAAAGGAAAGTAGGATATAAGCATTTAAATATAATTTGGAGTAAAACAGGCCGAAATGTTAATGAAGATGGTGAGGATTTGAATAACTTAATGATTAAAAATTTCATCATGCCCAGATAAAACATACTGCTTTAATACAAGAAAATGAAAAAATGCGTAAATTGTAATGGTCTGCGCTGTGGTTTTTACCTAGGACGTTGTATAAAGTTATTGCTATATAGATTTAGATTGAGGAAGCTGATGACGATAAAGATGCAAATCTCATCTGATTTGAATGTTAACCTTGTGTGTTTTAGCTAAAGGAAAAACGTTAGACGCAACTCAAGAAATTGTATCTTTGGGAATTTGCAACATTGTTGGCGCCTTCTTCAAATCTTATCCAGTGAATGGTTCGTTCACCCGAAGCGCTGTAAGCGACGCATCGGGAGTGAAAACTCCTGCCGCTGGGTTTTATACTGGTATCTATATACCTGTAATCTAAAGTTTAACTATATGGTGTTACATTCCAACGATATCTTTACCGAAGTTAATGCTGACACAGATGTTATTGCGTGCTCTTTCTAGATCATTCATAAATAGTGATATGTTTTTATAACTATTTATTGCTACAGTAAATTAGTTGTATTTTGTCATCGCTATAGCATAGACCGTTTTAATTTTTTTTATATTCCCATTAGCATATTCTCAATAATTTAGCACAATTTTTATTGCTTTATTCTTACTAATAAATCCTCATCCTATTTAAAAATGAATTGAGTTTGAAATATTACAACTTCGATGACGAAGCCTTAAAGTGCAAGGCTAAATGTATATTTTTCGCGGCCTCAAAAAGGTTCTCAATGTTGTTGATTATTTCTCTACAGGTGTAATAGTACTTCTGACCCTGGCGTTGTTAACGCCGTATTTTTACTTTATACCCCGGGCGGCACTCGCTGCGGTCATTATGTGCGCCGTTCTACATATGGTGGATTTGGCCATAATCAAGAAATTATGGGCCACAAGCAGTGAGTCATATTGCTGAAAACATTTACTTTATACTTTATTAAAATAAAATGCACTATACTCCCGGAGTAAAAAGGCATTACCTTTAATCATCGAGGAATAAAGTTGATTTTTACACAACATTAACGATGAACTTTGGGCAAAAATTATGTGTGGGAGTTTATGAACTCAATGGTTTAAATAATTTTATTTCAAAATTCCGAATACATATTTTAACTCTTTCATTTTCCTTTTAATACTTATGTCACGATATTTGAAATGATTATAACCGTTTTTATTATTTCGGAAAACGAAAGGAATCCTTGCCAATCGCAATTTGGAATTTTGATAACATTATTGAACGTCAGACGGCACGATAGTAACTTATAAACCCATTTTGTATAATCGATTTCATGCAATGCGCAAGCTGTCTAATTAAAACGATTCGATTCACAATGCACGCATTTATGTTCCTGTTCAGTTCACGCCATTATGTCGTGAATTTTACCCATAAGTTAGTGACTATGAAGCTGCTGTTTCAAGCTGTTATTGGTCCTTGGAGTGTTCCTTTATAAAATAGATATTTTTTTTTACCATGAACGGCTTACAAAATTTTTTGACCTGTTCCATATTCTTAGGATTGGACCTAATACCACTGGCGGGAACTTTTGTCTGCTGTCTGGCGTTGGGCATTGAAATTGGTTTGGTTTGTGGTGTTGGAATCGATATACTGCTGCTTCTCTATTACCACTCCCGTCCGCCTCTGGAAGTGCAGTTTATAGACGTGAGTAAATTCACTAAAAGCACATATGGATATTTCTATTAACTCGATTCGGCCAGTAGCTGCTGCAACACACAGATTCATTGACATGATTAATTATAAGATGCCAACATGTATGAAAGACGCGTTCTACTTATATTCTATGGATTACATGTTTATGATTAGTACAAATAATTATGGATCCCGTGTACACAAAACTTCATCATAACTGTCAATTATAGTGCATCCGTTAATCAATCACTAGCTCTTATTTCAAGTCATGTAAATTGAATTAACAATAGTAAAAAAAATATATTTTCTTTTATGAATTCTCTCAATTAGAATCTGTGCGGTAGTGTTACGACTAAGCCCAGTAATAACTTACAGTAGTTTTATAAAAATATAAAAAAAACAAATAGAAACCGTTTAATAAAAATTTCATTTATCATAAGAATGTTTCCTTTACGGTAATTTGTATAATTGTGTTACACGAATTGTTTTAACCAGGATGGAACAATAACTCCCCACTATGCAGTACGTCCAATTGGTGGGTTTCATTTCGCTGGAGCTGAAAGGTTCAGAGCAAGACTGGTCTCGTTAAAAAAAGAAAAACATTTTCCTTCTAATGTACATACTGTAGAAAGTGTCACTTCCGTTGCCAATGACATGCGAATAACTGTACCCAATGGAAGCATAAATTTTGTTGGACGAGGATCAACTAAAGTTTTAGTAATACATTGTGATGCATTATGCAGGATGGACTACACTTTTATAGAGGTACGCATAAGTAGAATTCAATGGATTTACATTTTACAGGGTGTTAAACGAAGTTATAAATGTGCATAAAGTAACAGCCTATACACATTCCACTGCTGCGCAAAGGCCTCCTCTTTTTTGCAGAGGGTATCAGGACATAGTCCACCACACGGCCCACTGCGGATCTTCGAAATATTTTTTGTTATTTCGCAAATATGCAGGTTTCCGCACGGATTGTTTTGCTTCACCGCACATGATAAAGTCAGCACTTAAAATTAACAATTTCGTTGGTGCTGGCACCGGGGATCGAACTCCAGTAGCTCGAGTATATTGAATTAAAAGCGAGCGCCCGGACTCTGAGCTATCACGGCTCAACATATAGATAAAGGACCTATAAATGTGCATACCCTCTGTATGCATATACATATTCTGTACATGCTAATCCCCACATAGGATGTTGATTGTCATTGTATATTATCTTTTACAGTCCGTTAAAGTTATATTTAAACAAAACTAAAATGTTATACTAAAAATCGTTTACTGAAACACTGATCATTGTAGAAATTGACTAATCAGCTGTTGTAATTTTATTTCTTTTCCGTCTGGAAATACTGATTTCTGTATATCATAAAATTCTTCTATCAATTTTGATAGGAGTTTATAAAAACAGCAGTTTTTATGTTTTTGTTTACTTTATTTTATCAATATTTATTCAATGTAAATCTATTCCACAGAGTATTAAAATGCTTATATCGGATTGGTCCCATGATGGCTGCGTAATATGGTGTGATGTGAAACCCAAGATCAAAGACCAGTTGAACAGTGTTCTTAATGATCCGATTTACTGCAATTACGATCAATTAGGGACCATATTGTCCAGTGAGTATTAACACGTATTAAATCATTGCCACTTGCAGAGTCTTAATAAATTCCGAAAGTACCGAACTACCAATAGTTTTCAACATTTATTTGAAATGCATTCGAACCATGCTGGAACATGTTATAGATAAAGGACCTTACAAGATAATACTAGCTAGAACTAGCTGTGCAAATCACTACATAGTATAAAACAAAGTCGTCCCACTGTCTGTCTGTCCCTATGCATGCTTAGATCTTTAAAACTACGCAACGGATCTTGATGCGGTTTTTTTACTAGATAGAGTAATTCACGAGGAAGGTTTATATGTACAATACATTACACCCGTGCGAAGCCGGGTCGGGTCACTAGTTATTTATAATATACATTTCTAGCGATAATTTATAGCTAAATGATATTTCGCATGAAAAAACCTATGTTAACTCTGAAAAAATTTTTTCAAAATGATGTGTTTTCTAATTCGTTATTTAGTTATTCTTTAGCCGTTTGTGTTAAATTCAGTAAATTTTATAATGTATATTTTCAATTTCGTTGCAGGTTTTTTTGCGATGGAGTCACCGCAATATGTCATTAACAATTCCTGCAGCGACACGCCCTTATGATATTAGTAAATAACTCGTTCCTTGCGTTTATTGCGTACATTTAATGCATTTGTTTTGTTAATGTTATACGATAATTATACTTTATTGTATTTGTTATTTCTCAGGCCATTTAATTACAATACTTAGGTTCAAAAAATTGTGCAATATGAAAAATAAAAATATACAAATGAGTCAGTCTATATTCGTATCAGTATTAATATGAAACCTGTAGTTGTTATTTTTAAATGTACATAACTATACAGGGAGGCTTTTCTAAGTGTATCCATTATTTTATTAAATGCTAGACATAAATCATGTTACATAAAAATGATAAAAAATTAAAATCACTCGTAATTAATTAATTATTTTCATATGAATTTATCTCAAAAAGTGTTTGATTTATGGGCAACTAATTTTTTTTACGCGCGATCATTCAACTAACACGCACACAATTTCATTTCAAAAGTATACGACGCATTTATGAATGAATACCACGTTGTCAACAAATTTTGTTTTTTAGGGAATAGATTAGTAATTTTTTTGGAAAAAAAGTTTGTTTTTATTTCAATAAACGATTATACTACCGAGTCAGAAACTCCTGTGTTAATTTCAGCACCTCAAGAAAAGCTACCCTATACTTTTTAAAAACCATACTCAAATAAATTAAGTGTACAGTCGCATTCAGAGACGTCAATTTAAATCATAGCTTTCAGTCTTAATATTCAGTCTTAACAGTCTTACTATCTCATTAATGAGAACGAACATGTAATATGGATCACAAAATACGGATCATAAGACTATGATTATGCTGATCAGTGACGATTAACGCTGTATTATTACAGCGTTAATCGAACTCTGAGTGCATTTTTGAGTGGGGTTTTAATAATAGCTGCATTGATTTGCTACCATTACAAGAGATTTATGAAAGACAAAAAAACTTTTACTTTAAAGAACCTAACCTTCTTGAACAGTAGTTTCAGTGTCGAATAAAATACGAAATAGAAATATACTTCAAAACGTTGCTAACAAAACATTGTTATTTGAGTACAAAATAAAAATGGAAACGTTTCATTTTTTAATTACCCAGAAATACTAAAGCTGGTTGGAACTACGTACGGGCTGTCTAGTTGTTTTAGCAGCCTTGTAAAACCCGCTGAGCTAAAAGTTTAAGTAAGCTCGTGTTTCGTGCCAAAGTTTAATATGTAATTTGACGTTAATTATAAAATAAATGTCGAACAGTTAGTTCCTAATTTAATACTTTGTTTTAATAAATGACAAAAAAATTTTAAGTAAATTTGTAGACTGGGTATTAATAGTCGGTTACATATTATGTTGGATAAAAATTTATAGTTTATAATGTTTTTATAGCGTAAATAGATTTTTTGAACTTGTAATGCAAAAGATAATTTCCTATAAAATCCTTACGTTTCCTTTATAACTTAGCTAACTGAGAAATAGAGAGATTGATAAATGAATTAAGTTACAGTTTAGATTAAAAATATAGATTATAATAGTAGGAAAAATATATCTTAATACCCTATTAATCTATTAAAAATCATTAACATTTGTATTGCACAAATATATGACAGTGTAAAAAGATTACTACCGATGAACAACGTTCTTTGTAAATAATGGTGAAGTTGTGACCTTAAAGGCTAAAACGTAATGCAGTTATCACTCAAGTCACAAAAGCTCGGCGTAATATTAAACTGTAGCTCAAAATAATAAATTTTATCAGCTGTTCTATACCACTCCAGGGATAAGGGTTCTCTATTTGCTCTAAATGTCACTACTTGGCACCATTTGACGACACATTTTCAAGTAACCATGCAGTTCAACCCGTCGTGTCCTTCAGCGTCTGCCGTGAAATTGGAAAAATAACAATGCTGTACGTAATTTTGTTGTACGTTATTGACTAGAAGTATATATCGGGACAAATCCTCATTCATTTTTCCAATTTTTCACGTCAAAGTCAAAATTTCTGTACTCAAGATAGGCTTATTTTAAGCACTTATTGAATGTCAAAACTACCAACTGTTCACTAAACTAGACCTGCAAGAGAAGAACCGGCAACAAACTCTGCGGTCATATCTATATATTTTTTAATTATTTAAGTATATACACAAAATTATTTTAGTATAATTTAGCAGGAGCCAGGGGACTTGCAAGTGCAGAGCAAGAGTAATTATAATAGGCCCTTTCCATTAAGGTGGCTTTTACAAAATGTTTGAAATTATTTACACTTAATTGTTTGTGGATGTCAATTATTCTATTATATAAGTTAAGACATCTATCAAGAAACGATTTCCTGGTTTTAGCTAGTCTAAACCTCGGTATTTCCAACGTGTCACCACGGCCCCGACGCGATGTGGTATGTTTTTTTTTTGTAAAAAGGTGTATGTTATTTTGCACATACATGATGTTCTCAAGTGATGTATAGCGACGGGAGCGTTAAAATATTTATTTGTTTAAAAATATGCCGAAGGGACTCACGTGGACCCAAGCCATAGACAGCCCGTATCGTTTGCTTTTGTAATACAAATATAGTTCCTAAACCGAATGAGGAACCCCAAAGTAGGACACCATAAGACATAATATTGTGAAAATAATGGCAAAGACGGCAGCGCTCAACTTCTTAGCTAATTTATCTATATGAGCTCCCCATTGCCACTTGGAGTCAATGCATATTCCGAGGAAACCTCAAGAGGTAAGATGTTGTCATCAATAAAGATCCCTGGTTTTTTAAAGTGAGACAGCTTTGATAAAGTAAATCTGATAGACTTATTCTTAGTGGCGTTCAAAAGTAAATTATTGGTCGCAAATTAGCTCGACACGACACTTAGTATTTCATTTGGTTGCTCTAATGTAACATCTTTCCTATTAACCTTAAACAACAGTGAAGCGTCATCCGCAAACAAAATGATTTGAGACCTTTTTTCTACCACATACGGCAAATTATTTATGTAGTCTAACAACAGAAATGTGCCCAGGAAAACTAAGAGTAAAGATTAAAAAATCAGAAAAAGGGTAAGATTGAAAACTGACGAAGAGCTAAAGGAAAAGTAACTCAAAGGCAATATTAAATCTTTACAATACTGTTAATTTCTAGTATTATTTTTAGGTTTTCCTAAGGGTAAAACAGGAAAATATTGCTAAGAATCCGCTGTCTGTCTGTCGGTCGTCTGTCACCAGGCTGTACGTGAACCGTGATAGTAAGACAGTTGAAATTTTCACAGATGATGTATATCTGTTGCCGCTAAAATACTAAAAAAATAGAATAAAATTAAAAATGGGGGGCTCACATATAACAAACGCGAGGCGGTTGCTCGGCAATCATTGCTAGGCAACCTATAGGTACTTACCAATTAAATTAGATATTGGTACGGAACCTTTCGTACGGGAGCCCGACTAGCATTTGGCCGGTTTTTATATAAATAGTGTTTTAAGTCAGTATAAAATAAAAACCTAATAAATATTCTAATATAGTAAAAGTCCATTCATACTTCAGAACTGCCAATTTTTCTCCAGAATACAAGTATTTACAACATAAAAATGTTACTTCATATCTTATGGATTGCTAAAAAAGTTATTATTTTTTTTTAATTTCTTCTTTCAATTTTTTTCATTCAATCAAGATTTGAAGATTGACTTCTTAAGTTCCATAGCGTAATAATAGCTCTATTAAACTTATGGTTCCCATTTGTGTTCTAAAGTGTAATTTTACATGTTAGTTACTGGTAGCAAATAAAATTTGCTGTGAATTATATCTCAATAATAATTTATCAATCCACATTGGAAATTTCGTGGAAATTTCATTTCTAGAGTATTAATTAAACACAAATGCCCCCACTGGAACAAGCGGTCTTTTGTACAGACATATTGTTAGTGGAGGATTAACGCGATGTTGATTTATAATTACTGTATATGCAGGAAAATTGTAAGTCGTGTGCTTAAATAAGTATATTCATTCAGTATTTACGTTAAGACATTAGACTACTTTTGATGAGTTCAACAAAGTAATGAAAAGAAATAGAAATATTACACACCAGCCATTCATCACAACTCGAAACTCCGAAGAATAAAACAAGTCACAAATCCAGATATAGCACAAATGTTTAAATAGCCTACTAGTTACACAGCGCCGGTGAAATTCAAAAGAAAACTTTTATATTTTTAACTGTAAGATGGATATAATAAATCATGTATCGTATTTTATGGCGACGCTTTACGATCCCAGCAATTGTGATAGTTCCCTTAAAATAACTAACATTTTTAACCAATTTTGTCTAATAAAAAGTATGTAGGTATGCAATGATATTATATACAAATAAATGGTAGATTTGGCATTAGCGCACCGAAACTTAGGCACTGAAATTACACCAATTGGCGTAATTAGACTGCGATTCCATATATTGCTATCTCTTTCCTTGTCATCTGCCACAATCACTTATATATGCCACTAGCTGCTGTCCGCGACTACGTCTGCGTAGGCTGAAGGCGTAACATTCAGACGGAAAGGAAAGACAGATATACATAAAATATGTATATAAATTATAGCCTATGTCTTATTCTGATGTATAAGCTATATAATGGTAAAGTTTCATTAAAGTCCATTCAGTAATATTTGCGTGAAATAGTAACAAACATCCATCCATACATACATACAAAATTTCGCCTTTATAATATTAAGTAAGGATATAAGGTAAACTGGAACAAGTTTTAAACGCTACGCAGTATGGGCATGCATCATCTGTATTATTAAACAGCATCGAATATATGTATACATATATTGTTAAAATAATATTGAAATGGATTTGTTAGCTACTCCGTGTAGCCATATATACAAACTTTTGCCTTTATAATATTAGTAAGGATGTACGAATAATACAACATAAATTTTAATAATTTTCTCATTTCATTAAAATCAAAAATTAATCGATGTAACGATAAATTATAAGCTATTTTAGATTCTTAATCAAGGTTTAATTACCCAATTTGAGAATTTATTTGTTGATGTTTGGCAAATTGAATAACTGCTTGTAAAAATGTACTATTATCCGGAAAAATTTTAACAGGCGTTTGGCGAGGATTTTTTTTGTCAGTTATATTGCTTCAGTATATTTTATAACCGTACCAATGCTTGATAATAGAGATTTTTTTCCAATATATAGCTATGTTGGTGTCGGATCTTCACTTCCAGAGTCCACATAAGTAATGCTAATGCATGTTTGCAACCACCTGTCGACACAATAAAAAAATATTATTGTTTATAATATCAAACAACTTGAGTTTAATAGGAGTATAAATTACCTGGTGAAGCTGCGCAGTCATGGCATTGAACATACTGAATTTTTCCTAACTTTTCATTAATAGTTAAAGTAACAGAATGAGCTTTACACCGAATTTGATGTTCTGGACGTACCCGTCCTTTTACGATACAAATATTATTTTTACGACTAAGTTGAATATTACCTATACCTTTGCCGCCGTAACTCTTACTCAGGAATTAAAACTTGGATATTTTCATTTATAATAGTATTTTTAATAAACATACCTTGATGCCTTGGTACCTCGAACTTGAGCAGGATTGAACCTAACGTAATTTTTTTAAGAATTTGTTATCATAAATACATCAACGTCAGGAATATTATCCGACTTTGCCTTTATAAATCCATTATCACACATAGCTAATATCTGAATTAACGAAAAATTCGTTTTTTTAGGAGGAAATTATTAATATCATTGTCAAGTCACATGTAATTGCCGTAAACCCTGTACTGTTATAAAATAGCTTTTACATTATGACGTCACAACTATGGTAATCAATCATGGCGCGTTTATCGTGACGAGTCACGTGATTTGTTTTTATATTTTATCAATTTTTAATTGCTTATTTATTGCATTAAATATCAATATTATTAATAACTAGCAAAAAGGTGAGCTTTGTAAGGGCTAGCGTAGTTTTTCTAACTGATAATAATTTTTAAAACAGTTTTTTAAACTTATTATTTTTGATGTGAGCTTCGGCCCATATCAATTTTACCGAAGTAAATAATTAATACGATTTTCATTTTAGATATTTTTTTATTTATCAAATATTGTTTAGTACTTATATTATTTGTGTGACATTAGGTTTCTCATACGGATTTCTTTCTGCTTCCTACATTTTAACAGATATCAATCTTTAATATTATTTAATCTATGAAAGGGAAATTGTCTAGGTATATATTAATAATCCTTCAAGTGTTTTACTGTCGAAAATGGGACGTATTCAAGCCCAATAGTTGTTTCCTTTTCCCTAATATCTATAACAACTTTATCTAATGTTATCTAAGCCTTGTGACTTGTGAACTGTAGTAGCGTAAGCTAATTGTAATGGGAATTGTTTTCTAGAACAATTGGTATTTTCGAAATTATCATTTTCTTGATGCCAATTGATGATTTATTAAGTATATTAAGTATATTACTTTTTTTTTGTTAACCTGTGGGAAAAGGCTACGCATACCCACAGGTTAATAAAAAAATACCAGCCCTCGCGGGGGCAAGAGCGGGTTATGTCGGCCTAGCACCGAATAAACCCCAACGATGTTCCACGTAGACACATATAGGCAGGGCCACGGGAACGCTTTGGCACACTTACGCCACCCTGCCTGCGCTGGCTGCCTTAGCAGCCCCTTCTCGCTGGAACATTCAGCGCGCCTTCCTACTCGGCTGCCAGAAGACCTAGGAGAGCCAGTAAGCAGCAAGCCTCCTAGCTCCCAGCGGTGGACCTGCTCTGTGGCTCCGCCGCTTACCATATTTCGGCCGCGGAAGGTAGGGAGAACGGTACACCGCAATACCGACACTATTCTGCTTATCAGCACTGGCTCTCCTGGCTCCCATGGTCCCGGTCAGCGAACTCGGGGGAGTTCGCTGGCCGTGATAATGGGGCGGGGCCAAGTAGGAAGGCGCGCTAAATGTCCCAGAGCGCCAGTAGAGGTGAGAGGAGTTGCTCCCCGGGAGGGGGCTGCTGAGGCGGCCAGCGCTGACAGGGTCGCGGAAGTGTGCGAAAGCGTTCCCGTGACCCTGCCGATATGCGCCTCGGTGGAACATCGTGAGTGTTTTTGTCTACCATTCCACAACAGCGCGATTTTCAAGGCATTTCCTGCCTCGCACAAATACTCTGTGCAACCAACTCCTGCCGGCGGTGTTTCCGAACCGTTACCCCCATTTATAAACCTTCGGTGATGCAGTTGTTCATAGGTGGCGGTAATCACTTACCATCAAGTGAGCCTCCTTCCTGTTCGTTTGTCCCTTTTCTCCATAAAAAAAGTTAAGATTAATAAGATTTATTGCTTCGATAATTTTTTTTGGAAAATACTTGCATTATCGGGTAGGCATTGTGAATTATTTTCATTGATTGTCATATCACGATACCAAGGATTATTACTTTTGTGATATATCAAAGCTGCCTTAACATTAATAATACCTTTATTTTTTCTAAACAAAATATACTTTTTTTACTTAAATTTACTTATATTATTGGGCCGTTAATGGCAAATTCTAAAAAAATCTAATTTTCGTGATATTAATATGATTCCGCCTCTCGTTCTCTTTTATAACGTTCTCTCGTCTGATTCATCAACAAACTTTTTTTTTTCACGTTCGTTACGGCCTGTTAATATGAGTCTTCGCGTCATTTTACTGTAGTAGTTTTATTCTTTGTTTCGCTGTAACAATATCATTAATATACTTACTGTAAGTGAAATATTTGACTGATTTTCACAAAGTTATCGTTCATGCATTCATATATTATTTTTTGTACGTGCTCACTAATAGTCATTTCAAAACATGTTCAAAAAATGTCAGCCTTAGTTTTGTTGCAGTTGCCGATGGTTAACTCTTTAGTTTTCTAAGATGGCGTTAGTAGTACAATAACATTGTATCCAATAAATATAAAAAAAACAAATTACATTGTTTTTGGCAGATAACACATCTAGATATGAAGTTAAATTGCTGTGTTAAGGCACAAATCTATAGATCTGATAGTTTTTCCGTAAAGTGTACCACAAAACTGCTAAGATTGTCGAATTGTGTTAGGACTCGCTTCGCTCGCCCTAATAAAGTTTTAATATACATAAAAATATTTTTTTTTAAATACCAATTGCTCCGAAATAGGCGAAAATGTGTCGCCATACATTAAGGATTGTACAGTAATTAAAAAAATATGCCTCTGAACTAACTTTGTTTTTAATCGAAGTATTATATTAAATTCATTGTATACTTGTATATAGTGTCCTTCGACTCTTTAGATGACCGAAGGAGTTCGGATGGTTATGAGGCGGAGGGATCGCGTATTATGTAAATTTAAAAATAACCGTTCTGACGAGAATTGGTCCTGCTACAAATTAGCTAGGAATCGGTGTAATCAGATGGTACGCAACGCTAAACGTCGTCATATTCTCGACAATATATCTTCGTCTTCTCCTGCTGATACTTCAAAGGAATCTCAAACCTGCATACTTCCAACGCCTTAAATGATTTAAACAAACATTTCATCACTATTTCTTTAATGGATCATCTGACGATTACTGACACTATTTCTTATTTAAAAGGTTTGACGCGCTCTAGTATTAATCTGTTTCACTTCTCTCCAGTCTCTTCTGACGAAAACAAAAATATATCCTTGCGATTAAGTGTAATGCGATGTGATAAAATTAGCCGACGTATGATTATTCCCATCCTTGATTACCTTCTTCCTGTGATTACCCATATCGTCAATTTCTCCCTAGATACTGGATCTTTTCCTTCCCAATGGCGGAAAGCCCTTGTCCGCCCACTCCCAAAGTGCGCAAATCCCTCACTTGCCGCCCATTATAGACCAATTTGTATCCTGCCCTTCCTTTCCAAGTATTGTTTTTAGTGATAACCTTCTTAGTCCACTGCAATCTGGATTTAGGTTTGGACGTAGTACCACCACCGCACTGCTAAAAGTGATTGGCGATATTAGGGCAGCCATGGATAACACCAAAATCACTGTCATGGTCTTAATTGACCTTTCAAACGCCTTTAATACCGTCAGTCACGACATTTTTTTAGCCATCCTCTCCCACATTATGGTTTCAGATGAAGTGCTGGAATGGTTCGCATCCTATCTTCGAGGGCACCAACCGTATTAATGTCGGTGAATTGACGTTAAACTGGCTTAATTTGGCGACTGGTGTTCCTCAAGGCTCTTCTCTGTTTCATAAATCTTATTACTCTTGATCTTCGGTGTGCGTATCATCTTTATGCGGACGATTTACAACTGAACGCTCAGGCAATCTGTGACAGCCTAAAAGATGTGATCAATAACATCAACCGAGACTTATATGCTATAAAACCGTGGTCTGATAGATTCGGATTGATTATCAATCCTGCGAAGTGTCAGGCCACTCTTGTCGGGAGTGCTCGTATTTTAAGTAAAGTCTATTTAGGCAATCTTCCACCAGTAACGTTCAACTACTGTACAATCCATATAAGCCCGAATGTGAAAAACCTTGGTTTGCTCATTGATATGACCCTGAGCTGGAAAGACCAAATCGCCAGTCTCAGTCAGAGGGTCACAAGTGTTCTACGTTGCCTATACAGACTTAAACATTTTTTACCATCTAAAACTAAAGCTACGCTCGTGCAGTCCTTAATACTTCCCTTCTTTCTTTAATCGACTATGGCGCCGTGTTCTACTTTGACCTGAATGCAGATCACCTCAACAAACTTGACCGTCTTCTGAATAACTGCATTCGACTCATTTTCAATTTCTGTAAGTATGGCCATGTGTCTTACTATCGTTCCCAACTTCTGTGGATACCCATTCGCCAACGCCGCTCCTTAAGAGCATTAACCACTCTTTATTCCTCTTTTACTCCGTCTTAGTTATAGCCTCATTTTCAATATCTTAGTACAATCCATCATAAAAATCTTCGCTCGAAACATAACCATCTTCTCTAATGTCCTTCTTATCGTACTGGTTTCATGCACTCTTTTTTCTTTGTTCAGTCCTTTCTTTTGTGGAACGTGCTGCCTCTCAAAATCAGAACAGCTAAAAGTCGCTCCGTATTAAAAAGAAAAACTCGCGAGCACTTCCTTAAAAAATTGTCGGCAGATTCTCTGGATCGCTGAACATAAAAGTATTTATATTTATTTATATATGTATGTGTATATTGTATATATATTGTATATTTTGTATATGAATTGTGCATTAATATGTTTATTTTATTTTATACATATGTATGGTATTGAATAGTTTTATCTGATATTATTAGTGTAGTATTTTGAGTACATTTAGTATGTAATGTAGATATTTTATAATTCTTATGTTTGGTTTTTTTTAATTGGTAATAATGCACCTACCTTAACTTTTCTGTATCGCCCCAAGGTTGACTGAGGGATAATGCTGATGGCATTAAGTCTGCCTTTGCACATGAATGTTTGTGTATAAAGATTAAATAAATAAATAATATATAAATATATCCCTATTTTCGTAGTAATTGTATTTAAATAACTTTCTAAATAACAGTAAAAGTAATTCCTGTTATTAAATAGCTTTATTGTTAATAATAATCCTGCAGATGGAGACAAAGGTTAATTTTGCGAGCGATACGCATCGACTAATAATAATAAAAATAGTATTTTATTCTTTAATTTCAGTATGCTGCATGCATAAATCTGAGATTTCAAGAAAAATAACCGAAATGCCCATTTCGAGGAATTTTTCTCTTTCATTAACTTTATTCCATACGTAAAATCACATAATTGATGTTTTGTTCTCTTGTCTAAAAGCCAATGTTTTTAGTTTGATTACGGGTTGTTTGATGTAACACATCAGGAGATTAATCATCAGGAGACAAATTTAAGTAAATTAACACAACATGTGATTCGTGTTGTAGCGATTTTGGCTATGTTATAAACGACGGTTAGCCTATTTGATGTCAACCATCCATGGAAATTTTAAGTAAATAAATATATAATAGAAGTCCTCTTAGAAGGGAACAACGCAATTTGGAAACTGGTCCGAATTAGAAAAGTTCTATCTTTTTATAAAAAATGCTTTATCATCAAAGGTCGTTCGCGGGTAAATGTTAATGTTCAAAATATTTATCAATTTTGTCTTCATAAAGACCAAGTAGCGAACTTGGTCTGCCCCAAGTTTTTGCGAAGTTAAATGAGGGTGGTCAAAGATACGGAGTTCGGACCTTACCTTTTCACCAAGAACTCGTGTCCACCCACCCGCAAAGCCACTAGCACAATTGACAATTGATCTATCGGAAGCATTATAATATTACGCCATCCACTATACAGACCAGGTGTATGTTTGTTTTTTCTTTACTCTGAAAAAAAGAATAGACTATTAATAAATTGTCCTCCGTAAGATTCCATTTTTAAATGTTTAAATTGCTGCTTAAATCGAATCATTTGTGATTATTATAAAAAACAATCAATGTAAATTTTTATACGCTAGTTTTTTTATAAAAAAATACTGTCCGGATAACCGGTTTCAATATTCTATCAGTAGATTAATTAACGACACCTCCAAAATGTAATTCATCTGACGCTCAGATTAATTTTTACTTGTAGAAGTTTTGAATCAGCACTTTGTTAAAACTTTACCAATTATCTTTAGTTGGCTGACTCTTAACGAAGTCCTTAATAAGAACGATTGGCTGCCGTGAGGCTGTGGTATGTCCATGTGGCATGTAATCTGTATAATAGCGGATCGAATACAGGCTTGGTATTCGATCATCGGTAAGAAAGAATTTAAATTTCAAAATGTCTGCTACTTTGAAGTTTAGGTCATTCCGTTACGTGCCTGCATATAATATTACTTATCTGTAAAACAACCCTTATTACATCCTCGTAATATAACACTTACTTACTACCGTGGCGAAATGACGTAGCGTAATGGAGATAAAATCTTTTTACGCGAAAATTCCACCATAAATACTCTATATTTACAAGTACCCATTATTCTCTTTATATAATGTACACTTAGTTGTCGCCTGTATTGTGTTTTCGCTAAGTGGTGCTCCGCAATGGACAACGTACAATACATATTTATATACTAAACTAACTTTATATTTATATAGTAAAAGCAACTTTATGTGACGATCTTCATAAACATTGCAAACAGTCTCTTAGAAGTATCGCTTTCGATAAATATGTTCATATTTACAAAAAAATTACATACCTTTATTTTTTACTTTCTGATTCTAGTCTACATTGGTTTGATATATTTTTTTTCTGGCCCTTTTTATTACGAATAAATCTCGTTGTACTTATAACAGCAAACTTTTCTAAGATACATTCTCTAAGATAGAGTAGAAATTCTTTTCATAATATGAACAATACGAACATACAACACGTTATTGGTTTTCCCGGTTCCGTTCTGGAAATGTTGATTTGAGAAATTCACGAATATTACTGCAAATGTGTACTGAAGAACCAGCTGCGATCAATCGGTCGTCCCCGCTGGTCCACGCGCGATCCCATACAGCACAACAAACAGTCTCCAAGCTTCAAGAGTTGGGGTTGTAAGCTCTACCTCATCCGCCAATTACTTTTCACCTACCAAATATTATTTTTTCCTAATTTTGACAACTTTTCAGCGGGAAAGAAATTCAATTCCCGAGAGTCAGCACAAACAGCCTTTCAAGAGTTTCCGTCCAGCGGACTTTAACAAGAAGGGCATCAATAAACAATAGACCACAGCATGGGCAAAGGCTCATCGATTACATGAATTTTAAATAACAGAAATAAAAAAAGGATAAGCTTATTTCATACAAAACGGTGATTTCGTAGACCTAATATTACACTTTCGCATGTCATCTAGGTAGCCGGGGCCCTTACTAATACTATACTTTTACTTTTAATACCGCCGCCCATGGACATCTGATACAACCGAGGGTTACAGATGCGTTGACAACCTTTTGAAAATTGGGCTCCGGCTACCTCACTCACCACACGAAACGCGAAAGTATACTTCCACTTTACGCCGGTCTTCTGTGAGGTCGTGGTACTTACCCGGACGGGCCTGCCCATTCGTGCAACAGCCGAGGCTGCTGCGTGGCCCTACCACGGTTGGCAATTGTTGGCACGAATTTGCAAACCGTCTGATGTTGCAGATGTTCATGAGCGGCGGTTAATCACTTAACATCAGATAAACTGTCTGCTCGCTTGCCGATTAATGTAATATGGGTTATAACTAACATTAGATAATTTTATTGGGTAGTAATATTTTTTTTTTAAATATTTTTCTATTAGCCACGTTTTTCAAGTTGCCGAATCGTTCCCTTCGATTTAATTTAAAAAAACTCAGTATTTTGTCAAAAACCTGTATGTTTTATCGATATTTTAGTTGTCAGCACAACTTGTCCCACGTAAAAATTAGGCGATTTGTTTCACAGACATTCTACTAAATAGCTTTTCTGAAGTATAACCTAACATAAAGGCTATCCAGAGTGCCTCATTTTCAGTGGACGTGCTTTTCTTGGATAGTTTAACGCTTTAATAAGTAATGTTTGTAAGTAAGTTGTAAGGCTTGTTTCTTACTTTTGCAAAATCAAAAATTTATGTTCGACATCCGCAACATTGCATTAAAAAATCAAAATTTCTATTAGTGTATAATCTTTTAAGTAAAAAGTTTGCACGTGAAAAAAGAACTTTTTTTTAAGTTTCGAGATTGGCCTGTTTTCGCAAATACTCGCTATTTCTGTGCCAATTATTATTAATAGTAATACAATCAGCGGTATTTCTGGACCTATACGACTTGGGAACCTTCAAGAAGAGAGATTATTCCTTCCTCAAAGACCGGCAACGCATTTGGCAACATCGCACGCGGCGCTCACTTACCACCTGCTCATTTGCCTCCTTCACCATAAAAATATATAATATTCATTCGTATCACATAATACAAATTATTATACTGCTATGAAGAGTCTTTGGTTTTATCAAATCTTTTTTCAAAAGAAATTTTAATTAGGTGCGATTGTTAAATAATTAATAACGTTATCAAGTTTAAATGCTTATCATTTCGAAAAAAATATGGTATTCGTGTAAAAATGATAAGAATTAATTAGGTGAAAACATTACGCACTTTTGACAGGTGTTCTTTTCTAACATTTATATCAACTGCAGATATTTTTAGGATCTCGGCTAAGAAAGTGATTGCAAAATTATATTGCATTGAGTATTGCTTATTTCATAATAAAAAAAATCGTACAATGTTTTATGCAGCTGGTGTTGTTTTTGTAAACAAATCGCTAACTGCAATTTTTTTTGATATATTTCAATTTAAATTGGATTCGACCTTGTTAGGAATATGATTGAGAATTTTCTAAAACTGAAGTGACATTTAAAAATAGCAACTATTTTATGCCAAAATACTAAACTACAATAGGATTTTTAAAATACTGAATAACAGACCAGTCTATGCAAATGAGAACGTTATCTTCTAGATCTAGACAATGTATTTTTTCCGTTCTCATATGATACAAAACAAAAGAGCTCATTACAGCTGTACAATGTAACCCCCAAACTCGTAAAACGGGAACAGACAATTAGGGCATACAAATCAAGCAGCATAATTAAAACTCGTAATTTTCGTTAGCTATTTCACAAAAAATTCCATTGCGATATTACTATGATAACTTTCGAAAATTAAATTTTGCAGTGTTTTCTTTTAAAGCAGTGATAGTTGATTCTCCGGGCGCTCGCTTTAAATTCAATATACTTGTGCATCGTGAGTTCAACCCGGTGCCGACACCAATTAAATTGTTGATTTTAAGTGCTGTCTTGTCTGATGTTTTTGCTTTCAGTCCCGAGACTATTAAAGCTTCATCTGACGCAGAACCGTTGGGCTAGCCAGAACCCACTTGTTTTGGCCCTCCGCTGTGGGTAGAGCCACGCATGTGCTCATGCAAGTGCTGTCTTATCAAGTGCTTAGCGGTGAAGGAAAACGTCATGAGCGAGTCATTGTATTTTCATTTATTTATTTATTACATTTTATTTTTATGTTAGTAGCTATTTTATTGAAAATCATTTAAAATCCACTGATGCAAACTTCATTATCTTACACTCAATTGTAAATAGCTCAGTGTCCGGGCGCTCGCCTTTAATTCAATGTACTCGAGCAACCTGAGTTCGATCCCCGGTGCCGGCACCAATGAAGTTTTTAAAAAACATCGTGAGGAAACCAGCATATTTTCGAAATAATAACAAAAAAAATATTTTTCGAAGATATGTGAAGTCCGCCAGCCCGCAATGAGGCCGCGTGGTTTACTATGCCCTGATACCCTCTGTATGGAGGAGGCCTTTGCCCAGCAGCATTGTACACGGAAGGGGAGGGAGAGTTGATGACATTTTTACCCCACAAGAAGGGAACTAAATATCTTGAATTCCTTTTTTCTGTATTATACAATGAATACAATAATTTTCAAAGTCATAAGAATTTAAAGTTTCACCAAACTATAATCACCATAATCTAGATTGTCGGCGACTTATCGAATGAGACCTTAAGAGATCGTACTCCTCTATTATTTACAATTAGCATTCTGTTTTAATGTGTAATAATTAATTGTATGTTCGCAAGATTATATATTTTCTTGGAAGAGCTTTCTGCTGTGTAAAACAGTGACGAAGAAAGCTTTAGATGAGGTTTTATAATAAATAAAATATATACGCCATTACACGAAAACAAGTTTTATTGTATAACTGTCGCAGAAATATATTGACTAAGTAAATATTTAAAAATAAAATAATAATAACATTTAAGTCTACGGATTTTCTTGCAATCTGATAATACTTATATGTAATGTATTTTTACAGCTTAAATGCTGGTAAAATTTTAATGCAAAAATTTCCGTCTGTTACAAATCGAGCTTTTCATTTGTACCATTGTGCGTACAATTGTTAATGGGGTCCGTGGTAGCATTAGCGAAGACAATTTTAAACTAGAACCTTATCTGAGAATTAAGTAAAAGACTTCAGAGTAAGCATAAGTGATTTTAATTACTTTAATATAAGCTATAATAATTTACAAACATAAAAATACTGACATTAGGTACATTTCGTATCACGTATTATGTAAATAGATATAGCACCAACCATTCCCGCTTTATGTATTACGTGATACACTCGCTGAGATGCAACATCAGTTTTTATAGACTCGTGTTTTATGCTTGTAAAACAGGAATATTTTCGTGCGAAATTTTTTTGCCATGATTTTCGATAAATACTTTTTTATCAACAATGGGTTGTTACGAGTACACAATGGCATACAAAATAATACTTCTTTCATGCCACACTAATCCTCAAGGGCAGCATGCCCAGTACTTTGATCTTTGAGGGATCAGTGCATCGTAACTATAAAATTGTTGTGGTCTTCGAAGTAGGTGCATTTCAGACTGATCTAGTAATTAAATGTGGCGCACTTAGATCACTATGGTCGCAATCTCACCAATTGTCGGACGTCAGTGAACGCAAAATAAAATATTTTGTCTTTTAATTGCGTTCATTGCCAGACGTAATGAAATATATTTATGTGATCACATTATTTAGTTTTATTATATTATTTTTTTATTTTATGTGTTTATTTATTACGTGTGAATGTCACTGAACTCCTTCTAAACGGCAGTTTTAGTTTTAAGTTTTCACTCCTGTCGACAGTCCTTGTGACTGCTTCTTTGGGATTATTCCGAAAATGTGAAAAGTTTACTCATGATGTTTTTCTTCACCACTGAACACTTGATATATCAGCGTTTAAATTAAATTTGTTTCAGCACCGGGACGATGTTACACACGGTACTAGAAATTATATAATACTAGCGACCCGCCGCGGTTTCACACGGGTGCAATGTATTATGCATATGAACCTTCCTCTTGAATCACTCTATCTAGTAAAAAAAACCGCATGAAGATCCGTTGCGTAATTTTAAAGATCTAAGCATACATAGGGGCAGACAGACACCGAGACGACTTTATTTTATACTATGTAGTGATGCAAAGCAGAGACGTTTATATTTAAAGTGACATTCTACCACAGTCACTTGTTTTCCCTTCCCGGAAAGCCTCCACTAACATTTAAACTTTATGGTATGGTATTAAAGTTCAAATTAACTTTTAAGTATTATGACGAACCTTTTGTACGGGAATATAGAAAATTGTTGTTTTTATACTTAATAGGCTATTTTTTAAAATTTTTAAAATAAATTTATATAAATGTATATAATAATTATTAAATTTTTCTCTCTGTAAGAACCATCCTCGTACTTCAAGGAATATAAAAAAAAAGAATTAGCGAAATCGGTTTAGCTATTCTCGAGATATGCGCTTAGCAAAATATTCAGCGATTCATCTCTTATCCTTTAAACGAGCAATTCTTGTATATATATATATATAATCGGAATCTCGGAAACGGCTCCAGCGATTTTCATGAAATTTAGTATGTGCATAGATTCGGGGGCGAAAAATCGATCTAGCTAGGTTTCATTTTTAGAAAATGCCCTTTTATCCCTGTTTTCAGGGAATGAAAAATATCATTCGAATATGACGGTAAATAATAGCTCGGTCGGTAATCGGGCGGCCCCAAAACAGACGGCCGTGGTTCGCGTCACGATCATTTACACATTTATTTTTTTACTTTTTTTTCGATTCCAGATCATTGCTTTCTTTATTTTTAATTTTTTGTCGATTTGTTCTTTTGTTATTTTTTACCCTTTTTTTGAAAGTTCTTTCTTTTGTGAAAAACATCAGTTCATATTTTCTTATTATTACGTCAGTAAGATCGAAAAATATTATGCATGTTTCATTACTCAGTAATTTGTATCTAAATGTAATTTCCAAAATAAACGATTTACCAAAAAAAAAAAAAAACAAACCGAGCAAAGCTCGGTCCTCCGGGTACTTTTATATATATATATATATATATATATATATATATATAGAAGCCAGCAGCACCTACTAAAAAGTCTATACTTTGTCGTGACTTAAATCCGACAACAACTTATAAACAAAAAAAAAAAACGTAGTGGACTGAATTGTGAATCTAATCTCTAAACCATTCTCGAATCGACCTGAAAACACAAAAATTTTCATTAAAATCGTTTAGGAGGAGTTCAGTGACATACACACGTAAAATGTAGAATTATATACGAGTACATACACATTACCCGTAAGGTTATGATTACTGCTATGTTAATATTACGGAACATAAGTTTAATCCATTATCCAGTTTATTAATGAAATTTGCATGCGTTTAATAAATTTAATTTTATGTATATAAAATTAAATTTCGTTTATAACATTTTTTTTAAATTTTCCAAAACTATTTACTGAAATTGTTCTACCTTCCGTTTTAATTAATATAATAGTGACGAGAACTTTGGCAAGAGAGAAATATTTTGAAAAAAAAAAAATGTTTAGCTATATAAGGTAATAAGGGTAAAATTTCTTAAACTTCAAATATAATTAAAATTAATTAGTTGTATAATTAAAAATTAATTAGATGATTCTGTGGCGCAGTTGTCAAGTTTCGGTTTGGCTTCGGCACCGGGGGGAGGTAATTTTTGCGGATCCTGGTGTTTGTCCACCTGAAATTCTTGTTTGTAAAACGCTCTGTTCATACATTATATACAATAGTAAAATTTTATATGTGATACAAATGCTAAACATAAATGAAACCGCTATTTATAGTCTTGTAGTTGAATTTGGTTTGTTGTTGCTGATCTGCAATTCCCTTTCACTAGATAGTGTGCTACATAAATTAGACTAATTTAAAAGGAACGCTTTCACCTTGACACAAATAAAGAGCACTTTACACATCTGGCGTAGAGAATCGTGACGTGAAATGTCCAATGTTTTTTACCACGGTCTTTGTGAAGAAATTAGAAACTAATAGAGTACTATCTTTAATTTTCTTATACGGATCGCTGAATTGCGCCATTACCTGAAAATAATACCTGTGACCAATTTCTTTAGAGAAAAAACAAACTTTAAAACTTTCGGTATCTATTTCGCATCCTCTGAAGCGATCATCCAGGACTACTATTTACGGCGTATTAAAGTAATTATTTCGCTTCCGTCCGATAATATGTTGCCGCAAGGACGCGGCGATGCTGACCCGAACGGATAAACAAGCGCTGATGATGCAACGCCATGTCTGTTTTTGTTAATGCGTGCATCGGGGCACACGAAAGCGAGACACATTTGGTGCATTTGTGTGCACCGTTCAGTTGGGCGCTTTCGACGGTAAACGCGAGGCCAGACTGCTTTGCTGAGAGCCCGAAATAGCTTACGCATACCCGCCCTTGTCTGACAAGGGCGGGTATTCGTAAACTGTAGCTATTTCCTCCACGTAAAGCACGTAAACAATACAAAAAAGGCAGCTTCGGAATGTATTACGTCATCAATATTGCGAAATCTTTGATTATTAATACACGCAACGATACTATCTTGTAATTGATACAACGATATTATTTATTATTACATTGATATTATTTGAACTAGTCTAGCAGCGGCAAAAAAAATGTACTGTTGATTCACGATGTTTCATCTCCCTTTTAATTACAAATTCTAGTATTTTTTTCAATTTATCCTTTATTGTACTATTATAAGGATGCAACATTAACAGCAATAATGGTTAATAAAATTCGTAGTTCCACACCGCTGAACGTTGTAACACATTTTCCGTATTGTTCGTCATCCGTTTCACTTGTACAAACATGGCACACAAAATAACCGTATTTTTTTCTACATTCTATGTAAATGGCACGGGCTTAAACAAAAAAATAACATTATTAATTTTGTTATGTCTACTGTTCGCATAAGCATCACATCTGCGTTTCATCGTAACACGTGTCACTGAGTTTGACATAATCTAATAATTCAAGATGGTGCTCTCCATCGAAATGAGGGAAATGACGTTATCATGATTTTTATTATTATGTACGTAAATGAAAATATTCTTGTATGTTCTAGGAAATAAAGAATTAAATGATTTGCAGAATTTCGTAAAAGTAAAATGTGTGGGATTTCGATATCGGTAATCACCTTTTTTGTGAGGAGGTGGCAAGCAAGTTGCCGGTCACCTGATGTTTTGTGTTTCGTAACTCTTCAAACGCCCCAGCTTGAATGGGACGTTCTACCACACCCACTATAATCTCCAGATTTGGCACCTCCAGTCCGGAGGAGATTATTTGTTTCAGTCTCAGCAATTTTTTTAGGAAGGATGACCTTTACTTCAAATCAGCATGTCAAATATAGCTTGGAATAGTTTTTTGCCACAGAAGTTTCGTGAGGGTAGAATCAATCTCCTGCTCAAAATGATTGAAAATATATAATTTAATAAAATGTTTATTAATTTAAAAAATCGTCTTACATTTAGACAAACAAAAAACGAAATGACTTTTCATAAAACCCAATACCTACTTAATAAAAGTGATTTTCTTTTATAAAATAATTGCTTGCTAATATTCTACCAGGCTTTGAAGAGCATCATTTAGAAACTCGATTACATTAATAAGGACCTCTAATTTTCCTTATAAAATTATAAGATTCATCATAATGTCTTTATATATGTATTATAGAATACATATTTATGAATTTTACATCAAAACACGAACGTAAATGAAATACTCGTATACAGCGTGTCGTCACCATCGCGACAATAAATCAATACACGTGTAACGCTACTTGCCAATAATCATAAAAAAATATTAACTTAAAAAAAAAACCATAATTAAAAAAATATTTTTCAAACTAATTAAGTAAAAAAGAAACAAAATTTGTAACATCCTATACAACTTTAACTGACTGATTCATACATTCAGAGACTTTTTCATCCGTTACCACAGCGTTGCATTACAAGCCTCTCCTTCTAACAGTATGTTTTGTCTCTTTTAAATTCATTCAACCCATTCATATGCTTTGTGACCTTTACAAATGAACTTTACGTTATAGTTTTATACGTAAGGGTGTTCTAAAATTATTTCTTTTGAAAATTTAATAACTCTGTAAATATTGATGTTTAAAGAATATAAATGTTTAATACAATTTTAAAAAGTTATCCTCTATATGTGTGTTCATTTATTGTCGCGATTTTTCGCCATTTTCAACTCTGAAATATCGCTTCTCATATTGACATTCAATGATATTATATACAAATGGGAGGTAGATATGACACCAGGGCACCAAAACTAAAGCACCCAAATTACGCTATTTGGTGGAACTCTATAGACTGCTATGTCTTTCCGTATCATATCAAAGAGAATGTAATCACTACGTTTATGTATCTTATTGTATTATGTGTATCAAACGTTCTATATGATTTGTCACATTCATTTATATGTGTCACTTAATGTAAAGCGGAATGATTTTTAAACGCTGCGCTATATGGACATGCGTCATCTTTATTAAAACTTCATTGTTGACATCAACGTAATCTTTGAAAACGTTGACAACAATCGTAGTCTACGACAAAAAACGCTAATGTCGGTAATAACGGAAGTATACTACGACTCTTACGTCCGGTCTCTGAAACACTGATCATCGTAGAAGTCAACTAATCAGCTGTCAAATGGATTTTTAAACGTTATTTGAGTTACCAAAAGGGTTGTTAAACTCTCTGAATTGATTGGAATGATATTGTTAATTATCAGAATGATCAATTCAAAGAGTCGAACAATCATTTTCATTTAGTCCTGGGCAATATTATGAGATTAACTGTTAACTCTAACACATTTAATTTTGTCCGAATATTGCATTGAACTTTACAAGATAGCAGATAGTTTAGTAAGAAGTCTACTACAATAGGGATCGAAACCGATACACCGCCCTATTTTACAATTTCAATATCTATCTGAATAAAAGATTTTCTTTAAGATTTATTGATTTCAGTTATAGGGAAAAAGGCATATAGTACAGTACTATCCAGTCATAATTTCATGGATGGATATTTATAAAGTATCTAAAAAATCCGTTTTGGTCAAGAGGCTGCATTGCAAAAAATTTTTTGGGCGTGACAAATGTCAATGGGTGACAATTATTACTTAACATCAGGTAAACCACCAGCTCGTTTGCATCTTTTCACATAAAACATACCAGTGCTTAAAGAATAACCGTTAGCCGTCTTTTGCTCCTTCGATAAGTATCATAGCAATTTGTAGAAAAGAATCTTAACTGCAGAGATTTGCACTTTAAAAAACTTTAAAAATCATAGCAAATTCTTTCGTTTAATTCTTCATTTTTGAGCATACCTTGCATAGGTGTTATAAAATCATATAGAATTCAAGTAGTGTTGTTGTAATTTTTTTGACTTAAGAATTCGCATTCATTAATGTTCGCTTGTACGGCGGCCTTTCCAAATGTCTTTGATTATGTATTTCTCACAGGTACATAATCAAAGCCAAAGTGTTTTGACCCGTCATCCTGGTCGTCTCATGTTTTCCGCCATTTGTGTAAATTTTAAAATTTACTTTTAGAAATCTGAAAGTTTTCTAGTTTATATAATGTAATGAGGACGTGGTTGAAGCATCAGACTTCATTCCTCTTGCCAAGGATTAAAGTTTTAATGCCTGCGTCATACTTCTAACTTTAGAAGATCGCAACGATCCAAGCGGTTTAATTAAAATTTACATTTTTCAATTATGCTTAAAATTCAATTACTACTATTATTTGATTGAAAAATAACTTCAAAGAAAAATATTATTCTTAAATTATGAATATTTTATTGTTTCCTGTGTACTCTAAAAATAATACAGCACCACTATTATTTCTAAACTAAGGTTGTCGATTTCACAACACAACACAATCGATTTTCGTGTTATGCATCGTTTTTTAAAGATTCTTTTCAGTATTCGAAAATAAGTTGTCAAATACCATTGTCAGAAAACAAGCTCTTTCTACATTAGATATGTATGTAAAAATAAAGATCTGACGAATAATTTTTAGGGTTGCGTAACTAAAGGGTCCGTCTGTCAGCAGGCTGTTGAAATTTTTACAGATAATGTATTTCTGTTGCAAAACAAACAGAATAAAAAAAATATTTAGGTGGCTTCCATACAGAAGATATGGTTTTATAGATAATGGCACGGAACCCTTCATGCGCGAGTCCTACTCGCACTTGACCCATTTTTTACTTGGCTATATCAATAAACAAGGGTGTGTTTTTTAATATTGTGAACTTAAGATATACAAGAAAAATTATTTTAATAACAGCATAATTTAAGTATGCCAGATTATGCTTACATCAAAAGTTGTATTAAATTACAAAGAAAAGATGTGTCTTGTAACAACCACCAGATATTGTTTCCAGGGTCCAGCATGAAGTACCTCTTTGAATATCGATGTAATGAGGTGGTTTCGTAAATCGTTTATAATTAAAATAACAACTTGTGAGCACCTTCTTAATAATTGACTTAGATCTATCTATCTTCATAATTGAAATAGGTACTTCTATACATAACAGTAAATTGATCTCAAGAGTAGTCTTACCTAAACTGACCCTATTACGTCCCGTTTTGAACGGGACTATCCCTTTTATCGGACAGCTGTCCCTTTGTCCCTGAACAAATCTTCGGGATGCAAGATTGTCCTTTTTTCCGAAATCGCGCAAAATTTTAAAACCACGCTCTTCAGACATGATCATGAGCAGCGCGGAACCGCGATCGGTTATTCCCGGTTAGTCCCCGCATGTTTTTCTTTCAATTTGTTCATCAATGGCTAGCCCCGCGCATGTATTCTGACTTCTTTATAGTTTTATGTAACGTTTGTTAAATAGTTTTGTAGATAATTTGAAGTTTTGTTGTTTTGACATTTTTCCTATAGCTATGCCGAAGTGTGCATTTAACGCCAAACTACAAACAAAATACCCATTTATTAAGCAAATTAACACTCCTTCGGATGTCAGATACGAAAAGTGTCGCACGGTTTAGTGTTTCCCATAGTGGTGCTGGTGATATTGAACAGCTCCAGTTCTGAAGGCAATGCTGATAACAAAAGTAACATACCAACCACTTAAAAGAAACGTACCAAATTTTATTCTTCTTTAAAATCGTCACTTTATTTATTAAAACAAAGTTCCTCTGAGAAATATTTAAAAACATACCAATGTTGTTTTAATAAAAATAGTGAAGTAATAATTTTTTTCTTTGTATCAATTAATTTTTAATCTTTTCGGAATAAAGAAAATTCAAAAGTTATGTTTATTTTCATTGTAAATCGCGACATTCGTTTTGAGTTAGAAAAAAAGTGGTCAGTTTAGTCTTAACAAAAGGACAATATCCATACTTACAATATTAAATTTATCTTTTGAGAATAAATAGTATAACCAAGTAAGTAGACTGAGTTTTCTTTATGCAAAACAAAGCGACCTAAGACTAAATGACATTAATGAGTCACCGTATTACACGTAACAAAACGAACGTAAATACCGCCCTCCCCCAGCTCCCCCTCTGCAGTCTGCTTCCGTCTCACACCAGCACTACAGTAGGTCTCTGTCGCTCACTGAGAGTGCAATGGCGACTGCGGCGGAGGGAAATAAAACGTTTTACGATGTGAATGACGCCGCGGCGTTGTTCGAAAAATTTGTCAAGGACTACGACAAACAATACAAGGATGAGGCTGATAGGGAAGTGCATTATCAGGCGTTTATCAAATCCTTACACCGAATCAATGAGCTAAACGCGAAACAAAGCTCCGCTACGTACGGGATAAACAAATTCGCAGATTACACACAAGAGGAAACGAGACAGATGCGCGGTATGGCAAAACCAAGTAAGTTGAATACATAAATTAAGTTAGCCCGACCGACCGATTAAATTGCGTTAAATTTATAATTTTTCGTTTGTCAACGGTCACTGGAGAAAACGAATATAAGTTATTTTACATTCTCCGTTGTACCATGTCATCTATTTAAATTGTCACTGGAAATAATTTTAGTAATAAACAAAACCAAATCAAGAAATGTTCAGATTTTTAACTCAACGAAAAAAAAACATTTAAACCTAATTATAGTCCGCAGAACTATAATGCTGTAGCCATGCATTGTAGCCATGCAATGTTGTAGCCTTGTATTAGTGATAAAACTGTGATTGTATATTTTTCTGATATCGACAACAATTTCCTTTTTGAAGTGTTATTCGTTTATTAATCTAAAGAATCATTGAATTCTATCTGATGATTTCAATGGCTCATTTGTATGTTTCAACGATGCAATATGAACCTTGTTATTGGTCATTACATAGTACTTTACTCATACCTATTTTTGCAATACTTTTCATTACTCATGCAGTATTTTTCCATAAATAAACAACTATCGCTACGCAGTTATCTCAAAGCGTTTGTATTATGTTTATTTAATTGAAAATACAGCATCATCAATCGGGATTTCTTCTTGATGTATTTACACTGATTCTGTGAATTGTATGAGAATCGACATTTAGACAGTAGACATTTTATTTTATGGTTGTTAAAAGCTGAAGGAAAGCAACCAAGTTTTATCAATACTATGATATGTTTTTTGAATATTGTTACCGTAATTATTGTTTTTTTAAAATCTAAGTAAAAAACGTTTCGTGTTAAACATTACGCACAAGAAGATGCAATGGAAAGGAAAGCAGACTAATTAATGTATTTGAATACAAGCGACAGCCTACAGGTGAGACTACAAACACAAAGGGTTTTAAAGCTCTCGTTTTGTATTTGAAAATACAAGCGACAGCCTACAGGTGAGACAACATGAATCGTGATAGTTGTACAGTTAAAATTTTTACAGATGATGTATTTCTGTTGTCGCTATACAAAATAAAAGATATTTAAGTGGGTCTCCCATACAAAAGAAATAATTTTTTTGCCGTTTTTATAGATTTTTTACATAAGCGAGCTAGCGGTTTACCTAATGTTAAGTGATAACTGCCGCCCGTGGATATTTAAAACACATTACAATTCTGTAGACTGCTATCTTTTTCCATATCATACGTTTTATATCATCTGTCATCTCAAGGGCGGATCCAGGGGGGGGGGTGGGGGAGGGTCATGAGGGTCATGACCCCAACCTGGGCTGGGTCCAGGACCTAGGTAGACCACTAATTAAAATTTTATAACATAATTATAGATTTTATGTAAGTCCCTTCAATATTTAATTAAAATAATATAATATTTTTAACCGACTTCAAAATGAGGATTTTCTCAATTCGATTGGTATATTTTTTTCGATGTATGTACACCGATTACGTTGAGATTTGATCCGATTTCCGTGATTCTTCTTTAGTTTGATGCAGAATAGTTGCCATTTGGTCCGATAAAAATTTAACATATTTTTGCCAAGTAGTTTTAATTTTATGAACATTGGAGCTGGAAGAAGGCCAAAGGAACTTCGAAATGAAACGACAGAGCCTCATCGCGTTTGGGTTCATTTGAATCGTATTAATGAGTAGTTTGTCTTTCATTGGTAACCACGATCTGATGATGGAGCTCCATCTTCACCTGTCCATGGACATATGCATAGGGTTGCAGATGCGTTTTCTCCTTATAATAAAGTGGGCTCCGGCTAGGTAGCCAGAGCCGGAGCAAAATGCATCTCTTGAGTGAGGTACTCACCAGACAAATCGCAGAAGTACTTTACGCCGATCTATGAGGCTATTCTGTGACGTTCCTATGACTACTCTGGAATGAAACGACTCAACCCCAACGAGATTCGATTCGTTTGATTCGTCTTGGCGAGTACTTAATTTTTAGATGGTTACCAGGGTCTGATCTGATGATGGAGCTGGAAGATAGTCATATGAATTCAGTAAAGAAACGACGCAACCCTATTGCGTCTCGGCTCGTTAGATTCGTCATGACGAGTTCTTTGGTGCTAGATGGTAACCAGGGTCTGATGACAGAGCTGGCATGTGGCCATAGGAACTCAGTAATTAAATAACATAACTGCGTTTAACAGAGTTTGATTCGTCTTACTGGGTGGACCGTTTTTGATGGGTGGTGAGATGTGGTGATTTGGTGGACGTGAGTATGCGAGACCATCTTTGGGAAATAAAGATTGTTCTTTCCGTTTGTTATGAATGTGGATTCTGTCTTTGATTAGATGGATAAGAAGCGCTGAATATTATGAATGAATAAATGAATGACAATAAATATTTTTTTGTTATTTATGAACATTTTTAATGTGGACGATGTAATTTTATTTTGTGTACGGCTATTTTAGGAGTTTTCATTTGGGTTGATTATATATTATTATCAACCCGTGTCCCTTTAGTCTCGTCTCAGGCTACTTGTCATTGAAGTAGAGCCAGCGTGCGGAGTAGAGGAATAAAGAATATTATAACCAACATGACTATATAAAATCTGTTAACGAAATGAATAAAAGAAATTCCAAAAATAAGTAAACCTACCAATAGCTACTTACAAAAATACTATACAGGGTGGCTTTCCTAAGTGTATCCATATAAATATTTAAAATCACTCATAATTAATTAATTACATTCATTTGAACTTATCTCAGAAAGTGCGTGATTTATGGACAACTCATTTATTTTACGCGCGATCATTCATAACTAACACGCACACAATTTCGTTTCAAAAGTAGCATTTATGAATGACTACCGATTGTCAAGAAGTTTGTTGTTGTTTTTAGGAAATAGAATGCGCGAAAAATTTATTTCTATAAACGATTATATTACCGAGCATGAACCTCCGGTGTGAATTTGGGCACCTTTATAAAAGCCAACCTGTATAATATATGATAATAAAAATCAACGCTATGTATGAGCAGAACAGAATTTTGCAAATCCGTCTATATATGACGAAGGTATGCCCGAACATACCCACATAAAAAAAAATATAAACATCCGAATTGTCTCCTCCTTCTTTTTGAAGTCGGTTAAAAATAAGTACCTACTTTTTACTTCTCTCTGTGATTATAAAATAAATTATAACTTCTTATCACTTGACCACGACAATGTGACCCCCACACCCCCCCCTCCCTGGCACCAAAGCTGGATCCGCCCTTGGTCACACTCATATATGTCATTAATGTAAGGCGGAAATATTTTAAATTGCCGCGCAGTATGGACATGCGTCATCTATATTGTTAAACATCATTGCCATCCTCCATCTCTCTGCTGATCGATTTATTAAATTTATATAATTCACTCTCCATTCAATTATCCTGCCTCCGTCAATCAGACTAATTATATTAACTTGGTAATAGACCTTAGGTCATGTGTCGTTCAGACATTCTTATATATTTCCTTTCCTTTTATTTATAATTAATCATCAATTTTATGCAAATAAATAAATAAATGGTTTTTCCTTTCTTTTCAGATTAAAGCATAGCCGCATGATTTTAATTCATAATGTGTTTATATCAGCTAAATATGTAAAATGTCTATATAGAATATTTTCTATTACTTATTAAAATGTAATTAAAGTGTATCTTTCATAAAAATGTTTTATTTAAAACTTAACCACATCTTCCAACAACTTAAAAAATATTTAGTTTTACAAAAATGGACAGAAAGCTATCACTTTATGGGATGCAATAATAAATAATCTGCAAGATGTAATGTAATTTATATCTTGCAGATTATTTATCATCAGCATATAGATTAATGGTCTTATTCATAATAAGTTATCGGATGTTTAAGAGCTCGCTAAAAACAGATTGTCAAAAAGTCTTATTCATAATCGTTCTATAACGCTAAAACGTTCATTAACTCTCCGATAGTGTCTTTGATATAAACAGGCTAAGACCCTACTATAGACTTTCGATAAATGTATATTGAAAAACAATATCGATTTTTGTCAGCTGATTACTGACATTGGTAATGACTTCTTTTAAATCATTCCTCGCCGCCCCGTCGTTGCATTGGAGATCGTGTCGTTGTTTTTTTCGTTGATTTTAGATAACACGAACCCGCTCCTTCACCAAATCAATCTTTCAAGATATTTTTCGAAAGCAAACACAATAAATTTTAGTAGGTAATGCATGCATAAAAATTACAGTGCGAAGTTCTAGACTTGCAAATATAACAAAATTGTAACACAAACTTTATCTTCCTCTAGCCAATTTTCACTACTCTGTTTTTTTTGCATTCATGTTCATTTTAAAATAACAATAATCTATTTATTTTGTTAAGGCCAAAGACTACTAATAAATAAAAACAGGAAAGTTGACAGGAATCTCGATAAATACGTTTGACATGTCATGATGCAATTATTTTTTAATTTGTAGCGAACCATAGATAAAAACTCATGAAACCATTCTTCTATCATTCAATTTACACCATTTTTTTACGAAATTGCAACATTATGTTCAATAAAAACATTTTAGTTGTCGGAGGTTTATCAAACGATTATGAATAAAGATTTATATCGAACGTTTGATACGCTTAAAAGACGTTTTAACTAACATAGGTTTTTACCTTCGATAAGGGTTTTATTATGAATAAGAATATCTTTAAAATCTAAATATAACAAACTCAAGTTTTAAGCTTCGTGAGTCAAAATTAATATTAAAACTAGGCGTTTTTCTTGTTTATTGAATAAACAGGCAAGATACGCAGGCCCCGGGTAAGTCGAGACCTAAATGTCCTTCACAGTTAGGGTGGCATGAATGTCGCGGTATAGTTCGAAATTCATTTGAGTTTTTTTAATCAAATAACGGCAAATAATGGTGCCGTTGACAAATCTATCACAATATGAAAGTGTTTTATTTTGACGGAGTGTGATTTCACAGATTTTATTTTTCGCAGCCCTTTTTTATTCACATTCATATTTAACAATTGCGTTTCAATAAATTGTCATACTTTATCTCGTAACATAAAAGTGACAGGATCTAAAGAAGGTTAAAATGGAATGTCAGATGCAAAGAAGACATTATTGGATTTCACTTTTGTGCGACAAAAAAAAGGAAAACAACTCTTTATTTTTTATACATTAATGGTTTAGATAGAGTGTTTAACGATGAAAATATTGTCAATAAATATGTCATTTACGTATTCCCAAACTGTCTTTACGCAACGAGATCTGTAAAAGCATATTACTTTTTATCTATCGTAGAGTTAATTTTTGTATGATCTCATGAGAAAGTTTAAAAATATTTTGTCAAAAACAAAATACTTTTACTGTCCATCACGTTTCCTTTCATATATTTTATCCTTGTTAAAAGTTTTATCCGTGATAAGAAAACGACCTCGCTTTTTGTCGTTGTACATTTGTTGAGGAGACCCTAAAAATGATAAATATAGGTATAAAATAACTTTTCTCTATATTCATAACTTTATTCTCGAGGTTTTTTTTCAATAATACGTTGGAAAGGAATAATTAATAAAAAAATAAATAATCGTTTCCTTACAATGAAATAAATGCCGATAAATGCAGATTTAGGTGCGGTAAAGAAGATAGTACAAAAAATTTAAAAAGATAGTATTTGACAAAAAATTATATTACACTATTATTTTCATAGTTTATGCACAAAAAATAAATTATTTTACTCAAAAAATCGTAGAAAACTGTTATCATTTGAATTTTAAATAAGAATGGAACGGCAGTATCATAAAAATATTGGTCATATAGGTAAAGTAATGAAATTACAGTACGTTTTCGGACTATCCTTAGATATGGATAGTACATAGCACGAAGCATATAATTATAGTACAAATACTATAACTATAGAACTAAATCTTACCCTGGCTATGCAGTCGTGCCGGCGCGAGTGAGACGGACGCGGGAAGAGAGAAAGGGTCGTCTGCGATTTATCGTCGCGAGCGCTTCGTTTTGTTTGTGTGCGTGCACAGTATTTAGGTATTTATGAATGACTACCGCATTGTCAACATGTTCTGTTTTTTAGGGAATAGTATGGCAATTTTTTTTTTGAAACAAAAAGCTTATTTTTAATTCAATAAACGATTATACTACCGAGTCTGAACTTTCTGTGTAAATTTGGGCAATTATTGTAAATTCTCCCTGTATTTATTATCATTACTTTTGAATCACCCCTCCTCACAAATACACTTATGAGGCAGTTTAATTACGTTATAAATTAGGTTATATTTTACTTAACCTTATTTACTTAATAAATTAATCTGCTAAGTAATTTCTTAATATTATTTTACTTAACGTATTTTGAGTAGAACAAAACTGCAGTATAAACAAATAGTGTACATATTATTTACCCTTTTTAATTTACATTGTGACATTAATGGGTACAAAACGGGATATTAAAAACCTAATTTCTTGCGGAATTGGACAAATTCTTCGGTTTTGGCAAAGCGATGCCGTGAATTATTAATATTTTGATGCCAAAAATTAACCAGAAATTCCAACAGCCAGACAGAGAACATAACTAATATTATAATGTATCGAAATGAAACTGGTTAATTATGCAAAACAATGAGGGGAAGAAAATTAAAGCCATGTAATAAAAAAAATAATTAACTAAATTATGTACACGTAAATAACTAATATTGTTATAATTTATCCTAAAGTGCTCTCTCCAAAATGACTCTTATTTCATAAGTTTATTTTGTCGTCTTCACAAAGTCTAGATAAATAGTTGAATTGAAAGTTCTGAATATTTAAAGCATGCGAATATGATGTCGACAAAAAGAAATCAGTTTATCTCTAACTGGTGCGTTTACCACCTAGGGTAACTTCGCCTCTTAGCGTTAAGTAGACAAAAAAGAAGCAAAGATTATAATAAAAATAACCTTTGGTATATGCTGCAAGATTACAGAAGACATATTTTCAATATTCAAAATATGTCTTCTGCAATTAAACGAAATATAACGACGGACGCAAAGAAGTCTAAGAACCGATTCAAATTACATGTTTCATGTTTTAGATTGAATTAATTTTAACTGTGGTAGGGCCACGCAGTCTATGTTGTTGCACAAATGGGCAGCTCCGTCCGGGTAAGTACCACGACCTCACAGAAGACCGGCGCGAAGTGGAAGATAAACATAAATATACGTACTAATTAGGTTATCCCAAAAATATTTATATAATACTTAACTATTATTATAAATGATAAATTTATTATGAATTATTATGAATACCTCAACAGGCTTAAATATTTTGACGGATGCTTTTGAGTTTTTGGGAGTGCCAATGACCGCGAATCACAAGTCCATTGAAAGAAAATTTGACTTTTAAATATGACAAGACACCCATTTGGCGTTTATAAACACCCAAACACTATAAAACACTATGTTCAGAATATAATATTTTTACAGTAGAGGATTTATCAAGATACATGTTTAAATGTGATAACAGACCATTAAGAAATCAAGTTTGTTTTCTTATATCTTATTCTATATTCCTATAGCCAATCAGAACTCGCTGGGGAAATTTGCTCCTGATGTTGCTATTCTCGTTCAAAGTGCTTTATAGCGACACGGGAATTGTGACTTTTGTACTTCATTTAAAAAAAAAACTTTAAAAAGGTGCAATTCCCGTGTCGCTATACATACTTAGGATTATTTAAAATTTCCAAGTCCTCCTTATTCGTACATTATGGAAATTGTCATTAATTTGTGAGCGTGGTAAGTGCATAGAATTATAATTGATATTTTCTGTCTTGTTTTATTGGCGTGAATTGGTGATGATTGAAACAGAATGATTAACATGACAGCTGGATTTCGGTATCAGCCTTAGCGACTTATTTAGATAAATGATAAAGCAGTGCTTGTCGCAAAAGATGGTGAGGTGCGTTATTGGATGAAGGTTGTGTTTTTATATACCCAATTTTTTTTTTAATGTTAAAAAATGATTAAGTTTATTAAAAAATGATTAAGTTAAAAGATTAAGTTTATGTTAAAAAATGATAAAGGTTTCACAAGGTAAATAACCGCGTACAATACAAGTATCTACATTGCGTGATTAAGAACCAATTTTAGTTTTTAAACAATTTTTAGTCTACGGTATCTTCTTAAAACACAACGACGCTTATTAGCATTTGAAAGAAAAATATGCGATTGTAATGAAATCATACAGGTAATCGATTGTTGTCTTATGATGTTTTTATATAGGTCTGCCTTTGTTAATTGAACGTTATAGTTTTAAATAATCTCAGATCATATCATCGACTTTTATACTACTAATACCTAACTGATACAAACACAGTATTAATAACTATTCAAATACGTCGGTTTACCTTTATTATACTACTAGCTGCTGCCCGCGACTACATCTGCGTAGAATAATTAAGACAGAAAGACAGATATACATAAAATATGTATATAAATTATAGCCTTTGTCTTATTCTGATGTATAAGCTATATTATTGTAAAGTTTCATTAAAATCCATTCAGTAGTACTTGCGTCAAAGAGTAACAAACATCCATCCATACATACAAACTTTCGCCTTTATAATATTCGTAAGGAACTAAGGATAGTAACATGATCGTATTAAATTATCTCATGTGTTTATCTTTATAGCTAATCAGCACACTCTAGGGAAATTAGTTCTTGACGTTGCTATCTCTACTCTGACAACAAGGGAATGTTCTCTTTAAAGAAACATTATACAGATAGAAACTTAAATTAAAAGTAACGTTGTCTCGAATACCTACACGATGATTTATATATGATCAAATGCTTTTTCCTAAACATTGTTGGATACTGACCGCAAATAAAAAAATTTAAACTGATTTTGCACATACGTTATCCGAATGAAGTTTATTTCACTTTTGTAAGCCAAGTGTAGTCGAAGCCACGTCATTACATCATGTATATTTTTACTGGTCGAAATACTAGCTATAACAACACAATTGCCTTTTATGTTCTGCATATCACAGAGAATTATGTTAGGTGTTTCAAACGCTACATTGTTTTCTTATCTTTAATTAGCGACTTATTTAGTAACCAAAGTATTTTATTATCATAATAAAGTTGCAGTGGACATTTAAAGGTAACCTTAACCTTATTTAGAAAATTATTATCAATATATTATTATAATATACATAATGTTATCGAATTTTGGTTTAACCTCAAACGTTTTAAATATCTTACAGCACTCATGGTCCCGGGATGGATGGAGCCTTGGGTTGTTGTCATGTAAGAGGTTTTGGGTGAAAAGAAGTTGCGAAAAGTATAAAAAAAGTCCCAGGTTATTTGCAAACCCCATACGATATCGCGATATGTTGTTACATGGGGTTTTTTGGTGTGTAGATATAAAATAACTCTTAATCACTTAACAAACTAACGATTATTTACAACCGACTTTAAAAGGAGGAGGTTCTCAATTCAACTGTGTTTTTTTTTTATGTTTGTTACCTCATAACTTTTGACCGAGTGAACCGATTGTGATGATTCTTTTTTTATTTGAAAGCTGCTGCTTCCCATGTGGTCCCATATTAATTTCATTGGTATTGGATCTTGGGCTCCGGAAATACGTAGGGGACACGTGAAAATCAACTATAAAATGAATACAGAGTGAGATATTTGAAGTCGGTTTTGTTTCTGCGTTAGTAAAAAAAAATTATAAATATGAAAATCTGTATATCTCTGTTTAATCCATCGTCACCCAGTAAAGATTGATTATTTTACTCCTAAAGGAACAAAGCAAGCCTCAATAAATGTAAATTAAAATAAAAAATCAATTTATTTCGAATCAAAATATCACTTTTTTTCATTATCTGCGCTATACACAATAGGCACGCATGATGACAATTTTATGACTTCAAAACAAAACAAAGCATAGTTTTTCTTAGGACTCAGAATTTAGCCTGCAAGTGTATTGTCTAGCATAAGGGCTCTATACTGTTCGAATAAAACTTCATTCAACGTACCCGTGCTGCAGACTAGTTTTTCACCGTTTCTTCTTACATTTTTTTATAACATTTTTACAATTAAGTGGTGGATTGGTGCGTAGCAAGACGGTCGTCGCACCTATAGTAGTGAAAGTTAAGGATTTGTTCGGAATAAAAACGCCAAACATTATATGACTTATATATTATACACCAATGATATAGGTTTAATTAGAAAGCAATGATATAGGGTTAATTAGAAAAGCATTTGAGATTTCCTTAAAAAAATTAACAATTTTTGAGATCTTCGCTTAACTTAGTTAACCGTTAATAAACACTTAATAAATAAATAAAAACAAAATCTTAGTACTTACATAAAAGTAAAACGAAAAGACCGGAACCCTAGTTCGTATTTATATATCGTGTCTTCTCGTGATGCTTGTGTTTGCTATGTTTGATATTTTTTTTATGAAAAGCGGTTACGTATGATACTTTTGATTTTGAACCCTTTTTTTCGTAGATCATGAGCATTTAGCATTGTATTTCACAAAATAATGGTATTTTCTATTTTATTGCTTTCCATTGCAGATAAGGTGGCTAGGTGCGAAATTATGGAATATCCTACCTCTGGAGGTGAGACGTGCTCAGTCACTTACCACTTTTAAAAACCTTATCAAGAGTCACTATTTGTCACTTTAAATCTGGTTTAGATATTGAATGTATTAACTATGTTTATGGATATACATATATATGTGTATATGTAATATATATATATATATATATTTAGGTATTTATGTACTTATTTATTTATTTAGTTTATAACAAAGTTTGTATTTATCTTATAAAATTTGTAGAATTTTACCCACACCTCTAAAATACTCTTTTCATATTATGTCCATCAAAAGGTTGTTATTTTTAATGTATTATTTTTTACCATGGTGTGTGCAATAAAGAATATTCATTCATTCATAATATCCATTTTATTGATAAATATAATATCTTAAGATTCATTTGGTGCATATACAAATAGGTCCTTCCTCTATTCTCTCGGGGAGATTAAAGTAAAATATAATTTTTGTCCCAAAATAAGAAATAAAAGTCATATTTAATTTTGTAATTCAATATAACCTAAAAGATGGATTATTTTTAATATTTCGATTTTGGAGCTGCTTAGTTAAGAAAAGTTAATTCAGCTTTTGACTCACATTTGAATCTCCTTCATGTAATATAAATCTTACACCGCGGTTTACGGAAGTTTGTTGGAAGTCCTGAAGTTAGTAAGTGTTCGCTTGCTGTCTTATTTTGTTATAAAGTCGAGGCTAATTTAATTTCAACATGTTTCGACTTTTATATAAACTTTCTGCATATTTTGCAGCCTTAATGATCTAACTGAAACCATTAGAAATAGGTACTACGTATGGTAATAAAATTTAGATACAATTTCGGATAATTTATAATTTTTATTAATAGACATGCAGGTGCTATGTATGAAAACCGTATTATTTTCCTACATTATATCAACGGTAATTGCCCATCAACACTGCTTTTGGAAACCATCGGACGCTGACAACTCTTTATTATTTTGGAAAACGTCATCAATACCAATTTATCATAGAAGGCACATGGTGTAAGATTAAACCAAATAAATTGGAAATACACATAACGCAATTCTTTTCTCTGCATTCATTACTAGTGGCATTGATTACACTTTATTTACTTCGAATTGAATTAATTTACTGTCCCATGAAGACGGTCTAACATTACACTGCTTCATTGGTATATCTAGGTCTATTTTTAGGGTGGGCCTGGGCCTTTACAAAAAAAAAAGATCGAACAATATGCGTCTTATTAAAGAAATAACAGTTCCTTATCGTTAATAATTAATATTAATTTATAATAGTAGTATTAACTAATTAGTAGTGAGAACGTTGCGTATTCACAACTAAATAAACGGTATGTATTGTAAAATAGTATGTAATAAAAATTAAGTATGTACATAGATATCTCGGCTATTGATAATTATTTGATTTCAATGATTTTTTATGAAGTTTCTTAGGCCAGCCTAGAATTTCTAATCCCTACCCCAAAATCCTGGGGTGGGCACTAGACGATACTGGGGTGGGCACGGCCCACCCAGCCGCCCTGCAATATACGCCTATGCACTGCTTTCTAGTCAACTATCGTTTTAAATGATTGAAAACGTTACAGGCGTTCTTCTAACAGGGTGATCAGATGACGTAGTGTCCCCAACACTACGTTATATGAATTTGGACCTAAAACTACTTTAAAAATAAGTGCTATAAGTAATAAGGTTCAGGAATCCTAAGCTACGTTATTATTTACAAAATGTAGCAATTTAAAAATTAACATTATAAAGTGATTGCCATATAAAACTTATGTAAGTATTACAGTAATATATTATACTAAGAAATTATTGTAATACCGCTAGAAGTAGCTATTAGTTTTAATATACTACATATAAATGCGGATACTATAATTATTATATAGTGAGAATAGAGAATTAAATAGCTTCACATTGCTTATTAACTTGAACTAATTTGAAATCTTATAGCTCTGTTATTACTATAACTACACAACCCCTTATAATTACTATAGGAACAACGCTCTTAATTTTAATAATACTCGAGCAATCTTTGTTTGATCCCCGGTGCCGGCTCCAATGAAATTGTTAATTTTAAATCCTGACTTATCACGTTCTGAGCGTTGAAGGAAAACATCGAGTGTAAACCTGCATATTTTTTGCCATTTTTAGGTTTTGAAGTAATTTAAATATATATATATTTTGAAGTTAGAATGTACTATAGAACATGAGATGTGTGTCGATCTATGTGCTTTAACTAAGGTCATGGTTTGTCGTTCATTTTCATGGGACCAGGCTGTTTGTCCTGGATTAAATCTTTGTAATGTTTTTTACATGTGTGAATCAATTCTCTGGGTTCTGGTAAATGATTAGTGAAGAAGGTTCTTCTCTTTCATTGTCTGACAAAAGGATTCTTTTAATTTGTTTATTGTTATAATCATATTTTGGTGATGACGATGACGACAATTTGAGCATACATGATTGAATTGAAATTCTTCGGATGTATCTTCCATGGTTTATTTATATTATACAGGTGAAATAAAAATTGAGCGAAAGTCTACACAGCTTAGTATGGCTGCAATCGTAGACAGCAGTCAATTTTTATTTTCGTTTCTACTACAAGTAAATTTTAGCAACATCATATATGTATAACGAAAAAGAAATTGCCAGTTGTTTAATTTTGCAGGCGTTTAGTATACATAGGTGGTAATTAAAGGATGTTTTATTTTATTTTACTAAATAATAATCTTAAGTACTAATGGTTTTTGTGCAAAAGTTTTTAAAGAAAAAAAATGCTTCAAGTAAAAAGAGTCGTTTTTCCATACGACTAATCGAGAAAAAGCATTTTATAAAGTATTTTCATAGTTGTATTTGCCAAATTTTTGGGCCCGATAAGACCGGCCCAGTTTGTGGCAGTTTAAATGGATGCCCTGTCCTCTGGCTTGTTGCTTTAGAGAAAAAAGAGAAGTGAAATTTTCCAACATTCAAGTGTTCGTTAATAGAGATTTTTATGAGCATATTGAAAATAAAAAAAAAAACTGACTATCAGTGCAAAAATGATCCTATACCATTGACAATGAAAATTAAAAACTGCAAAAAATGTTCTATTCGATTTTAAATATAAATTTTTAATTTACGTTTTAATATGACCGCTTTACAGTAAAACAACTGCATTCGTTTGGTGTATTTTTCAGACAAAAGTATAGCTTTAAACATCGGACGATATTGGACAAGATTAAAAAAGTTTTATTGGACAGCAAAGGGGGAAATTCACAACAATTCGCCAGCGATTGCTTAGTGCCTGTAACATTAATATATTCTCATATTGTGCTCTTGAAATGTTCGGAATATGATGTTATCGGTGATTTTAACGGTGGTAGGGCCACGCAGCAGCCTCGGCTGTTGCACGAATGGGCAGGCCCGTCCGGGTAAGTACCACGACCTCACAGAAGACCAGCAAGTAAAGTAAAGCGGAAGTATGACAAATACTTTCGCGTTTCGTCTGGTGAGTAGGTAGCCGGAGCCCAGTTTTCAAAAGGTTGTCAACGCATCTGTAACCCTCGGGTGTAGCAGATGTCCATGGGCGGCGGTATTCACTTAACATCAGGTGAATGGTGGAATGGTGGAGGTCTGCTCGTTTGAAAACTTTTCGCATAAAAAAAAATCGTTTATTGACCCACACCCAGCTGATTTTTATAACATATTAGCTGGCCCTACAAACGTTGTTTTGCCATATTAATTATTTCTAGAGGAAATGGAACGCATGCATAGAGTGTTTGACAGGTTACACATACATAGTTGACAGGTTGACACGAAAATAAAATTGTTGCTATTTCGATTTTTCATGCAATTTTTCCATAATTTCCCATCATTTAAGTCTTCCCTGGACTGCCACAAATATTTCAAAGCAAAATTAGCCAAATCGGTCCAGCCGTTCTCGAATTTTAGCGAGAATAACGAACAGCAATCCATTTTATATAAGTATAAGATTTTTCAAAAGACATTAGGAAATGAAAATCAATTATACGAACAACACTATGAAAGAGATGGCATGGTATATCTTACATTGATGGACGAATTACTTTTGAAAATTAAATTTATCTGACTTATGCAAGTTACAAAAACTTATGAAAATAAATCTATGTGGCTTTTATTTTTATTTGTGAGAATTTTTTTTTGCAACGAAGTCAGTTTTTTGTTTATTCTACGCGGCAAAAGGTATTGACGTGCATTTTCCTATATCTATAACCTTGACGCGTTAACGTGGTCGAGGAGGTGTATATAATAATGAAAGATGTTATTTTGACCGTCAAGGAAAAATGTATATTATCCAGACATAATGTTATCGTAGTGCTTCTACTTAGTTTTAAACGGTTATATAAGTAGATTAGGTTCAGGCTCTCAAGCAGAGTGGATCGTGATGAAGCATAAGTTTTTACTTTATGCTGGTACCTTGAGTACTACTCTGTAAAAATTCTTAATCGCCTTATTTAAATATTTTACGGACGTTTTAAATATGTGAATATTATTATTAATTATACACACGTGCACTTTATATTTTTTACACATTTTACATTATAATTAATATTAACAAAGTAGATATAACACGTTAAAATTTTCACGCGGTGAGGATGTCGACCGTTAATTTTATAATATAAAGTCCGTGCATTTTAACTTGGTGAGGATGACAGCTGTCATTCAAATCATGCCTATCAAGTTCCATAAGTGATAAAGTTACCATGTACACAAAGCAGATGATAAATAAAAGAAATCGAGAAATTTCTTTCTTTTTAAATTCACAATCTGGATTGATTTTTTTTATATAAAAATTTGCCAAACGAGCAGACGGTTCACCTGATGGTAAGTGAATACCGCCGCCCATGGACATCTGCTACACCCGAGGCTTACAGATGCGTTGACAACCTTTTGAAAATTGGGCTTCGGCTACCTCACTCACCAGACGAACCGCGAATGTATTTTTCATACTTCCACTTTACGCTGGTCTTCTATGAGGTCGGGGTACTTACCCGGACGGGCCTGCCCATTCGTGCAATAGCCGAGGCTGCTGCGTGGCCTTACCACCGTTAAAATGATGGATAAAATTGTAAAAATGGATATCATGAATAAAAAAAGCTGATTGAAGAAGTGGATATCAATGGATTATTAAACAAAATCATAATAGGTACATTCTAACAAATTTCTTATTTCTCAACATAATTATTATAATAATTATAATGAATACGTTTTTAATCGATACTAAAGGCCCAGAGAATCGATAATACAAACATACAAATTCGAGATCAATTTGTTCAATCTCTATGACAAACTCACCTGCAACCCGCTTCAAGTTAAAATGCACGTTTTTAGCGTCTGGACGCGTAATGTGACGAAAATTTTATGACTATTTTATCTATAAAAAAGTTAATTGTACGGTAAAGCTTTTTTTTGAACGCAACGGTAAATTGTAAACAATTTTTTTTTGATAAAGAAACTGGAAATGTATAGTTACATCGCAATACATGTTAATAAACCAAGATATTCATTTTAGTGCATGTTATATTGTAAGAGTCCAAATTCATAATAAACGTAGTCTGGCTAGGACAACGAACAGGAAAGAGGTACTTATAGTAAACCTGGCAACATAATGTATATCAAATTAGTATCGCCATAATCCTTGTAACAAATCAGCTAAGTGTTAGTGTTAGTGACTCGAATTTCCGCTTCCTGGGTTTTATTAATATTTTAATGCTTGTAATTATATGTACTTGTAATTTTGATGTTCTATTATGTTCATGTGCGTGCGTATTTAGTAGATGGTTCTTTAATGAAATCCATAAACCAAATAAATCAAATGAGAGCAAAATCACGTGTAATTATTTTTTTTACTTTCTTTTGGAAAACCATGATTCTGAGCAGAAGTCTTTAATGTTTAGCATTGTATGTTTAGTAAATTTTTTCTGTAACTTGTATAACCTTAAAATATTATCTTTAAATCTTAAAATAAGTCGTAACTGTTAATGAACGAGAAACATGTTATGATAAAAAAAAACCTGTTAAAAACTATTTTCGATACTTAAATCACCATCATTAACTTGGGCTAAGTTGGTTTCTGTAGTTGCACAATTAAGTTATTTGAAAAAGAGATAAGACCAGCTGTGTGCACCAATGAATAAAGTTGGAAACAAGTTGGAACTTTGTATTGGAATTCTCTGGTAAAGTTAGTTATAATTTTCCCCTTTTTGAACAGCACTATTATTATGTTAAATTAATCGTAATGTTCTAATGCAAATTAGTTGTTTTATGGTAAAATAAATCAAATAAATTTATTATAGGCTAAGATTAATTCTTATTTTAGCTTAACTTAATAAGTCCTACGGCCGGGAAATTACTTAACGATTAATTGTTGTTGTTAATTTCCTATTGAGATGATTACCTAAATAGTTTTTATATTGTACGTTTTTATTTCGATTACAATAATAGGGATCTGCAATAGTCAATCGGTTCACGTTGCTGCTATGATAAATTGAATTCAATTACACATTAAAGAGTACCTACACAATTTGTTAGATGTTGATGGTTGAAAGTTATCTTTAAGCATAAATTAGTTTCATAATCGTATGCATGTCAATTGAGTTTGTCAGGTAACTAAAAAAAACTACTTTCTATAAGAACTTGTACATTTAATGATATCCCTTATAAAATAGAAATTAGCCTCCAAAAGAACTCTGAGTAATAGGATAAAAGGGATTTTTTAATATCATATCCACTATAAAATGCGTTTGATCCTCAGAGGAGGGAAACACTCAAAGATTGGTCTTAATTTGCGACTACGCCGTGATATATTTATAGCCGTGATAGCTCAGTGTCCGCGCGCTCGCCTTTACTTCAATATACTCGAGCAACTTGAGTTCGATCCCGGTGCCCGCACCAATGAAGTTTTTAACTTCACGTGCTCCGAGGTGAAGGAAGACATCGTGAGGAAACCTGCGTATATTTTCGAAATAATAACAAACAAAAATATATATTTCAAAGATATGTGAGGTCCGCCAATCCACAGTGGGGCCGCGTGGTGGACTATGCCCTGATACCCTCTGTATAGAAGAGGTCTTTTTCCAGCAGTGGGACATATATAGGCTGTTAATTTACTTTTGCGGCTACGATGTACAAGGTAATAACGTACGTAACGTACAAAATTTCAAGATTTGTCGACTTGCATTTCTTACAAAAAGAAATTACTGTTATTCATTCATATCCATTGTTTGGCAACAGAGTAGTGACCCATGTCACATGCATGAGGTATCATTTAAACTGTAAGTTTTTAAATTAAATGTCAATTGTTGTTTTTGTATTTGAATCTTTTTATAAACTCAAACAGGCATACCGCCGCTTATGTTTAGTTCGTCGGCCCTTGGTTAATCAACTTCATTGCACTACGTAGTATAGTGAAGTAACATATATAGTGAAACACGAAAGTATTATACTTCCACTTTACGCCGGTCTTCTGTGAGGTCGTGGTACTAACCCGGACGAGCCTACCCATTCATGCAACAGCCGGGCCTGCTGCGTGGCCCTACCACTTCCACGCTTTCTAAACTTGCAGCTTTTTTCTTTTTCACTAAACGTGCAGCTTGTTTCTCTCTAACCTGAGTTACTGCAGTTGAAAAAAGCTTTCGGAAAGTTTACATTTGCAGATTTTATTTATTCTGCAAGTCTAATCGAAAGTTGGTTGCATGGTTTTTATTTTGAGTCTATTCGTGGATGTTAGTTCAAAAACAATAGCAACAATCGGAAACATTTGTTGTATTCACAAAAGTATATGTATAAATAGTATCTTGAACGTAGTACTCATTAGAATCATTACTATAACCAGGACTTCGCATTTCAAGGAAATGAGAAGTATTTGTATGCAATCACTACAAGTTGCGCTCGTATGTTTTGTGCAAATATAAATTAGTCCTCATTAACATATTTTTAAGGATTCTTATTGTACGTAAAATCATTTTCTTGTGTCACATTTGTCCTTCGTATCTCTGTCTCTCTTTCCCTCTGGTCTTTAACAGTATTTTACTAGCAATTTTATTAACCAAGGCATGGTAGCAAAATGTGATAACATCGATGATCTAATTTTTTATATTATTGTTTATAATAAAACTAGGGTTGCCAAAAAACAACACGCAGGAAGGGTTCCGTACCATTATCTATAAAAACGGCACAAAACCATCTTCATCTATTTTTTTTAATAAGCCTTTTATTCGGACTCAGGATACATTTGTTACTTAAACTACTGCACAATAACTTACTACTAACTACTAACTAATTAAATTATTAAAATTCGTGTATTTGGTGCTTCTTTATCTCCTGAAAGTCCGTTTGCCAGTTGGCAAAGGCCTCCTCCAACCTACTCCACTCCACTTCTGATCTATCTCTGGCTACTCTAGTCCATGTTATGCCTGCAACCTGCCTGATATCATCGTCCCATCTTTTTTGTTGTCTACCTCTTTTCCTTTTTCCTTGCCTTGGGTACCACTGCGTAACTGTTTTACTCCATTTGTCCTTTCCTCTGATCATATGTCCCGACCACTCCCATTTTAGCCTTTTTATTTTTATAGTTACGTCCTGTATCTTGGTTTTTTTCCTAATGATAGTGTTTCTTATTTTATTCCCCCTCTTTACTCCTAGCATGCTTCTCTCCATTGCTCGTTCGCAACTAGCAATTCTGTTGGTTGAGTTTTTTGTAGTGGCCCATGTTTTGGCTTCCATAAATTAAGATTGGTAGAATGCAGACATTGAATAATTTGCTCTTTGTTGTTATATGTAGGTTTTTGTCTTTCATTACTTCCCTTAGACCCCAATACCTTTTCCAACTGTTTGCTATCCTTCTCTTGATTTCTTTGTTTATGTTATAAAAAAAAAAACAAAGAATCATGTAATACTAAAATACAAATAATTTTGATAACAAATCAAACCTAAAAACAATGTCCAAATAACACCATGGACGTTAAGGCATCAAATATTTCGTTACCCTGACATTAATGAGTCGTATTTTAGTCGTTTGAGGCCAAAATTGCCTATTAAGACCCAGTGAATCCTGCATACAAATTTTAGATTGTTCTTAAAAAAAGCAAAGCGCTTTACGATGGTACCGTTTGGCGCAACTCCAAGCTAACATAAATGGAATATTTGTTTGAAGTATTTTGTAGTCTTTTGCGGGGATGAATAATTTTGTTCCATTCGTTTAACTATAAGTTAACATTTATCAGAATCCAAAAGATTTTCATGTGGTAATATTTTCATGCCTTACGCGTTTACTCAAATTGTAGATAATTTCGAATTATCTACAATTTTACAATTTAAATTATGAATAATTTTATAATAAATATAAACAGAAATGATCGATACATTTTTAAGTGAAACATTAAACGAGAAGCACGGTGACGGTGAGTGAAAGCGTAACCAATGAAGCTTTAATAGTGTACGAATTGAAAGCGCCAACATCAGTTACAACAAAAAAAAAAAAGAAAGCGTAATCCGCACTGGCGGAGACAATGTGTTCCAATATTCAGTGAACAGGTGGTTGTTGATTATCGTCGCCCATGGACAAACACGGCAACCGTAGGGATTCAGTTACGTTTCTAAACTATGAAGGACGTGACCCGGTCGCCTTACTCACCAGGCGGAATGCGAAAGTCCAAATAATCTTTTAGCCACCGAAAGTGCTCTAGCACAGTGATAGTGCACTATGTCGGACGGTCTATTCCATGATTTCCATGAAGTTTTTGTCTTTAAATTGTTATTCCATCAATTAGAAATGTAAGAATAAAATGTATAAATACTGACGGTGACTCCTCCCGGCCGATTTAGGTCACAGCGACTGCATTCAACTCCGGTTTTGTCTTTGGTGGGCTCGTGTTTGGCTTATGTAGCCAATTTTTTTGCGTAAAAATCCTCGCAAACTGTGCACGTTACCACACCATATACATTATTATAACTAATGGCCGCTGGTTGTCGGACCTTTAGTTTATCTCGCTTGGCGTCCAGCTCATAGAGCCGCCAGCCTTTAAGTTTTGTACGAAATTCTGTGCTAAGAAGTAAATTGGACTAAAAGTTCTCAGCTACATTTTCGAGGGGGAATTTGTTCTTCCTTTTGTGCACTATAAATTTGGTTCACGAATGAAACCCAAGTCGCCCCTATTTTAATAACCACACAGCGTACAAGAACCAAAAATTAGTAACTGACGGATATGCTCCAGAATAAAGATAGTCATAGCCTAGGAGAGGGAAACAAGTACATTTGGCAGTTCATGGTTTATAATAAGAAGTACGCAGCTTAGATTTACAAGTTTACAATAAAGCAAAATAAAAGGTTTCAATAAACTTAAACAAAAAAAATCTCTATTTGAATTTGTCTTTTATTGAAACACTAGCTGACTCGGCAAACCTTGTTTTGCCATATAAATTATTTCTAGAGGAATCGGAACGCACGCATAAAGTGTTTGACAGGTTACACAGACATGGTTATTATATATACTTTATTGAGCACCAAAAAACATAAAAGGAAATGTTACAGAACTATAAACTTAAGAGGTATAAACAATAAGGCGGTCTTATCGCTAAGGAGCGACCTCTTCCAGACAACCTTGTGGATAAAATATTTTAATTTGGACAGCGGTACGTGGTGTAAATGATAAACTTACATACTAACATTTAAATAAACTAAACAACAAACAACAAAAATGGAAGTTTGACAGATACAGTTTGTATGGGAAAATAAAATTTTTGCCATTTCGATTTTCCATGCAAATTTTCCATAATTTCTCATCGTTTTAACCTTCCCTGGACTGCCACAAATATTTCAAAACCAAAATTAGCCAAGTCGGTCCAGCCGTTCTCGAGTTTTAGCGAGACTAACGAACAGCAATCCATTTTTATATATAAGATAATAAACGTGAAGTATTCTGTCAATTAAGATTTGGCAGCCAATTTAGTTCATTTGCAATGTTTCATACTCCAATCGGATTAAAAAGGGGATAACATATACGTGGCTGACTGACATTATTAACTACGTGGCTGACTACAGAGTTAATTGAACGGTGGTTAATTAAAAAAAAAAAAACAGTCGTGTCATTGACCTATTTGTATTATGTTTGTTAGTATTGATTTATATATTTTGTTACTGTAAAAGTGAAAATAGTAAACTTCTTTTTTTACAAAAACATATTAATAAATTACGAGTATTGGGCTATTGATATTAAATAGGTAAAGTTGATGCTATTCTGAAGATAATAAAAAAACCTGGTCTCTATACGTCCATTTTTCCGGGAGTTATTGTGACCACCTTGTAAAAATAATCCGGACGTCGACATTAAATACGTTCCAAACAGTTTTTCTAAATAACAAAACAAAATTGTTTTTACGGAATATTATCTTATAAGTGCCGATAACTTGTGGTTAGTATAAAGGCCCATTTACACGATGCCATTTTCTTTTACATACAAGAGCAATAATTGAATGCAATAAGTTGCACGCAATAAGTGACCATCAAGAATTGTAAGCAACAGTTTACACGCAGATATAGTAAAAAAAATTGAATGCGATTATTGTATGCAAGTCTTGACAGGAAATAATTGCAAAGGTCTTTTGTTTACACCAATGCAATTATGTTTAGGCGATTATTGCTTTCAAGTTTTGACTTGTCTAAACACATGCTTGTATGTGCGTGTACAATTTATTAGCGTGTTGCTTCAAGTATTGCACGTATTTGCGTTGACAAATTTTTCATGCAAGTGTTGAACGTTTTACAAAGGGCTGTTTTTTTTAAAAAAAATGGCTCAATAATAAGTGTTCAAGTTAGATTATGCCGAATAAATATATTTCGTTGAGATTTATTTATTATTCCATATATTATTATTCATTTTTTTATCCAACTTTTTTTACGACCTTTTCTCAATATTTCTTTCCTCAAAAAAACAGCCACGATTAAATACCCTCACTCATTGCACAAATTTTTGCAAAGGAAGAGAGATTCTTGACCGTAGAACAAAACTTGAAGCAAGTTTTGTTCAACGGTCAAGAATGTTATGTGCTGTTTAGACCATGCAACTCATTTATTGCTTCAATTTAATTGTATACAACAGGCAAGAAACTTGCACCGTGTAAATGGGCCTTAAGAGAAAAAATTGCTTGACTTTGACATGTCGAGAGTAGAGCACTCCCTCAACCGCTTCGTGGTGAAGCGTGCAAATAACATTAAAGGCGTGAAATAAAAAGATGCTTAGTTTGGAGCTGAGGTTCAAGTGCTTTAAATATGGTTTTATAACAAAACGACGTTTACACGGATATAGAAAAGAATTGAAAATGTTGTGAAAAAAAATAATGTCCGGGAAGTCGATGGATGCAGGTGGATCAGGTTCGAACTTCGTGGCAAGCTATGGGGGAGGTCTATGTTCAGCAGTGGACTCAAACAAGCTGAAACCATAATGATGATGCTGTTGAAAAAAAGAATTATCAAAACGTGTCTCGTAAAAATTGTGAAATTATCTGATTGATGATGATGATATTATCAATCAAATTATTCTGTTTATATCTTTGGTATCAGGATTCAAATAGCAACTCTATTTTTTAGTAAATTATTATTATATTTCGTACACTACACGAAAAATACTACATATTTTACAATTATTACCTTATAGTACAACTTTGTGAATAACTGCATATCTTGCATAACCAAGTAATCTAATCATATTTTTGTTAGCGAACACAAGTAGTGTGTTAAAAAAGTTTCGCTGGTATTGTTATGGAAAACGTTTATATGGAGAGCCATAAAGTGATTTCGGTTCAAGCTGAAACGAGCCAATTTCTATTCTGGATCAGCGTTCCTACTTACTGCTTCGGTGTTTGTAGTATCAAAGTAAGTGAAACAAGTAATCTTTTAAATAGTTTTTATCCTGCAAATTTTTATCGGTAAAAGTCTGATTTTAATTTAATTGTTGTGTTGATGGTGATTCTGTCATTGGCAGACTTAACATACTTTCGAAATATTTTTTTTTGTTATTATTTCAAAAATATGCAGGTTTCAGTGCGTAATTAAACAATTTCGTTTGCGCTGGTACCGGGATTTGAGCTCGGGTCAAATAATTTAATTAAAAGCGAGCGCAAACGAAACTGGACACTGAGCTATCACGGCTTTAGTTATGTCTTGAAATATTAACGTGGACTAATCTATTTTATTATGTTACATGGTGGTGGAGAGAAAAGGAACAAACTTTAATTAAAGAAAAGAAGAATGGTTTTATGTTGTCAAGAAATGTGGATGTAGATATGCACAATTGAAAGAAGAAAAAAAAAAACAATTTCGGTGGCACATCCAGTTTCTCTCATGTAATCTAAAAAGGTAAATCTTCCAGTTTGTTCTGATTTTAGGTATGTAGGTATTTCGGCTCATTGGTCCAAAACGACTTTGGCATTGACCGAGATGTTAAAAATAGAATAAATGCAGACTGGATGAAAATTGAATAAAAAAGAAAGAACAGGAGGACACGATATCAGGAGTTACACGTGACCCGCGCATACCCCTAAAACTCAAAGGGATGATTTACAAGACGGTGAGAGACCTGTGTTGATAATAGAAAGCAAAATAGAAAATGCATGTGGTAGAGATACGAATTTTGAGATGGATGTGTGGTGTGACCAGAAAGGATAAAATCCGGAATAGTATCTAGAGGAAAACTTGAAAGTGGCACCAGTGACTATAAGGTAAGTTGTTGACATGGTATGGCCACATTATGAGAAGGGTTGAAAGGCATTTGATTAGAAGAATGATACGACCTTGATACGACCCTCCTCATTACAGATGCAACGTAATAAGTTCGTATAGTGTCTGATATGCCAATAATTTTAATGACCTTGAATAAAATAATATTAAACAGAACTAAAAAATTATATTGAACCTGCGATGTAAATTCATTTAGTTAGATTGTAAGTTGATCAACATATGCTTTTATTGCTACGCAACATATTGTTAGACAGTGTGCTGCATAAATTAAGTGAAATTAAAAGGAGCGTTTTCGACATTGAGATACACTTTGCACGATGGGAGTAACGAACCGTGACATGAATCATGTCATCATTCTTTGCCTCGTTATTTTTCCGTAAAAAAAGAGGATTTTAACATGAAAAGGCTAACTTTGCGTTTTATATAATATATGTTTTAAAAGAACACGTTAAATAATTTCTAATAATTATAATTTCTCTCTCTTTAATAATTTCTTATATTAACGTGAACATTAATCATTTTTAAATGAAACAATTTTTGAGAATTTACCGTGTTTATTATAAACTAAAATTCCCGATGTTCCGATTGCTCATACAACATAACATTTACATAATAAACAAAACCTTACCTGCCGTGGGCCGTATTATATTTGCTACTTCAGTATGTATCACTTGTTGTAGCTCAGGTGAATTTTTTCTTACAATAAATTTACTTTTACGTTTCAGCAGAGAACTACCAGAAAGCACATAAATATGTATATATTATTAATGGTGATTTTTACCACTATGTACCCCAGTACGCCACAATGACCGAGTAGTATTGGAACGAGTGTCTACTGATCTACCATGTGTCAAGTGGGATATTGCACTATGAAAGATCCAGGAGTCACTGTGAATGTGGGCTTTCTTACATAGGAAAAACAAAAAGAGCAATAAAACCCGCGTAAATGAAGATATATCTGAGTTAAAACTTAATAGATCAGTCAATTCTTCAGTCTGTGAAGACATCTTAAATCGCCCCAATCACTACACCAAACTTGATTGAAAATAGAACCTTGCAAAACAACACCCATTCCTGCCAATGATGATTCGCGAGTTTATTTCAATTAAAAAATGATTAATTATATCAAACGAACCACTACTGCAAAACAAGATACAGTAAGCACCTTCTGCGTAGATCGGACACAAAATTAATTATTTCAAAACTGTAGCGGGGCTCACGACATTCACACGTCAAACACCCTAGTCTGTCCTACTAACGACGACCTAAAGTTAAAAATAAACGCCATAAATCCGTAAAAATGTTTCCATTATTTATTAATTATTGATGATAGGTACATAAATAAATAAATAATTCATTTATTTAATACCACAACTTAAATATTTAAATTTAACGATAAACAATTCTTGAAAAAGATTTTAAAACATGTTTAGTTGTGGATTCCTGGTGCCTGCAGTAGGTATTGAAAAACCCGTAAGGCACAGTTCACCAGGTCACTTTGGAATCTTTTAGTACATAAAAAATAAACAATAGCTTTTAAGTAAATTATTTAGAGCTTTGAATTATTTAGGATCAAATTATTTAGAGTTGAGCTTAAAAATATAAAAATGCAATGATCATTTTCATGGTTCTTGCTAAAAAATAGAATTAGCATGTATCACCACGTACCAGCCAGTAAGTTATAATTCATGTTTATCTATTTACTGCTCACGACTTACAAGAGATTTATATTATGTAATAGGGAAGAAATGCGGAAGAAGTATTATGACTTTATTACCCGTAGGGAATAAGTTTTATACTTACTTTAAATGCAAGCATCATACTCTAGCTTTCTCCGCAGATCGCGAAGACCCAAGAGATTAAATTTAAATTTGCACTCGCTGAGGATGTTGAAATTCAATTAAGTACTTCAAGAAAAAACAATTAAAATGATTTTTGTAGTGTCTCCGTACGCAAAAGCATTTGTTATACGAATGGGCAGGCTCATCTGGGGTCATCTCAAGTACGAGAGGCTCACGGGAGACCGGCATGAGGTGGTAGTATTATTTTTTATTTCGTGTTTCTCGTCTGGTGAGTGTAATCCGTAACCTAGCTCTAAACTATATTTAAAGATAAATCTTAACATAAGCACATAAATAATCGAGTAAGCAAGACGAAGGCACACAACAACAGGTCAAAGTAACACCATCTACCCGTAGGAACTACGAAGCGAAAGCGCTATATATAACGTTCTTTCTATAGATTTTTTCAAAGTCAAAGTCAAAGTCAAATAATCTTTATTCAATATAGGCATTGAACGTCAACATAAAATCTACCACCGGTTCACTAACCTAGACCGGCAATAAACTTAGCGGTTTTGTTTTTTTTTTTGTTATTTTTTTTGTGATGTAATTATACAAACTTATTTAGGTATAAAATCATCTGCAGCCAGGGGTTTTGCAAGTGCAGAGCAAGAGTCATTTCCACACATCCTTGTCCTCAATGTATTCTTGGACATTATAGTAGGCCCTTGCCTTTAAGGTAGCTTTTACAAATTGTTTGAAATTGTTTATACTTAGTTGTTTGTGGATGTCACCTATTTTATTATAAAAGTTGATGCATCTACCAAGAAACTGTGTTGAATGTTTTTTTGTAAGTAGGTGGATATTATTACGTACATACATGGTGTTATCAAGTATGTAAAGTGACGGGAGCATTAAAACGTTTATTTGCTCAAATAAATGCCGTAGTGACTCACCTGGACCCAAGTCATAGACGGCCCGTATGGCCTGCTTTTGTAATACAAATATTGTGTCTAAATCGGATGCGGAACCCTAAACTAAGACACCACAAGACATTATGCTGTGAAAATAAACATAATAAACTAATTTAGCTGTTTCCTCGTTAGTTAGCTGTCTGATCTTGCGTATGGCAAAAACGGCAGCGCTCAATTTCTTAGCTAACTTATTTACATGAAATTCCCATTCCAACTTGGAGTCAACGCTTATTCCATGAAGTGCTGTTGAGTCCTCAAGGGGTAGGGTTTTCTCGTCAATCGAGATTCCTGATTGGTTACACAACTTCGAAAGAGTAAATCTAATCCATTTTGTTTTAGTGGAGTTCAAAAGTAGCCTGATACAACATCTAGTATTTCATTTGGTTGTTCTAGTGCATCATCTTTCCTTTTAACTCTAACCAATAGTGAAATGTCATCCCGAACAAAACAATTTGAGACCTTTTTCTCACTATATATTGCAAATCATTAATATAAACTAAAAACAGAAAATGGCCCAGAATCGATCCTTGGGGAAAGCCCATTTTTACGTTTGAGCCCGTTGACAATTTATCAGTAGGGGAAACAAAGTCAATGGCACATTTGCGAATACCATAATATTCCAATTTCCTGATAAGAATTGTATGATCTGCACAGTCAAATGCCTTGGAAAGGTCACAGAAAATACCAATGGTGTCATGAAAGCTTGCACAGGACTGCAGGATATGTGAAACTAATTCTATCCCTGCATCAGTTGTAGATCTACCTGTAGTAAATCCAAATTGGTGCTGTTTTAAAATTTTATATTTATTAAAATGAACTATCATTTGATACAGCATTATTTTCTCAAACAACCCCGAACTATCCGCTTAGCACGCGCGAAAGGTTAGAAAAGTCAGAGAGTGGCAAATCGAGGTTAATCCGGAGACGATTAATAACTACGCAATTTTTTTAGAACTACGCTATTTGTTAGGTATCCATTGATATAAACAGATTATTATTAAGACACATGGATTACAGTAAATATCCTAGGGACAAAATTTAATGCTTAGAAATAAATTGAAAATGATATTTTCCATGTTTGGACACGAATAGTTTACTTTCATAATTAATTTTGGTAGACTTTATAAAATAGCTGCTGAAAAGAAATACATTAATTTAAACAATGTTTACTTTAGTAGTAAGCAAAAAGCATATCTGATGTAAACAAAATATTTGCCCTCGCCTCCGAGCACGGCGAGACCAACACAACGCCTACACAGGGTACACCCGCGTTCCAGGGGGGTTTTTAACGCACCCAGCCACCGATTAGCTAAAACACAGTCGATGGCAAGGGCGGATCCAGCTTTGGTGCCAGGGGGGTCACATAGTCGTGGTCAAGTGATAAGAAGTTATAATTTAATTTTTATAATCACAGAAACAAGTAAAAAGTAGGTATTTTTAACCGACTTCAAAAAGAAGGAGGTTATCAATTCGGATGTTTATATTTTTATTTTTTTATGTGTGTTCGCCGAGAACTTCGTCATTTATGAATCGATTTTGATGATTATTTTTTTGGAAAGGAGATATCTCAAGGATGGCACCATGATTAGGAAACCCGGATCTGGTCATGGCATCCCAGAGAAATCAAGGGCAATCCTCAAATTTCATAGATGTTGACAATCTTTTTAGTTTCCTGTTTGTAGTCGTTTTTTTTTTGTTCAAAATTATTAAGTATTAGTAGTCGCGGCAATTAGCACGTTTAACGGAAAAAAGTAGTAAATCGAATGGTTATTAGGCATACCTATTAAGCAATACTCTACGTATAGAGTTAAAACAAGCAAAACGGTTTTAGCTTTTTTAATATTTTATAGCTTTTAAAAATTTATAAAAGGCATATATAGTAAAAAGTAGTAGGTAGGTAATTAATATTACTATTTACTTGTTGTAAACGCTCGTTGATAACACGCAATTATTTTGTGTCGCGCAATAGTTTTGAATTGAAGTTTTTTTATTTTTAAAACTTCAACAAAGATTATTATATTATAAATTTCTTTGTGTCGCAAAGTGTATGTGTAACACGAAATGTGACATCAGATTAAAGGTTGCGGTGGCGCGGTACTGTTCAAATTTTCGATGCGTTCGTTCCCGAGTAATGCGTTTGTAACTAATCATACAAAAATAAAAAATAAACTACGTTTAAAAAACCGACTTCAAAAACTAAAAGGTACAAAATAATTTAATAAAGTACTTGTACAAGTAAGTACTTACGTAAATTACGTAAACCTATCAATAAGTAGCACATACAAGTTATGTGCTACTTATTGATAGGTTTGAAGTCGTATTTTTTTAATATTAATATATTATACCTTTTAGTTTTTGAAGTCGGTTTTTTAAAACGTAGTTTTTTTATTTTTTTATTTTAATGTCTGTAATCAGTTGTTCTATAAACTACAGTAGGATTTTTCTAGATTACATCAGGTAAACTATACAGCGTGTCGTTACCAACGCGACAATAAATGAACACACATATAGAGGATAACTTTTTAAAATTGTATTAAACATTTTACATTCCTTAAACATCAATATTTACCGAGTTATTAAATTTTCCAAAACAAACAATTTTAGAACACCCTTACGTATAAAACTATAACGTAAAGTTCATTTGTAAAGGTCACAAAGCATATGAATGGGTTGAATGAATTTAAAAGAGACAAAACATACTGTTAAAAGGAGAGGCTTGTAACGCGACGCTGTGGCGCGAGTTGTATGGAATGTTACAAATTTTGTTTCTTTTTTACTTAATTAGTTTGTTTGAAAAATATATTTTTTTAATTATGGATTTTGTTCAACGTTAATATTTTTTTATGATTATTGGCAAGTAACGTTAGACGTGTGTTCATTTATTGTCGCGATGGTAACGCCATACTGTATATAACATTTCGTTGCTTTTTATGGCATATATTAAATATTTTTTTTTAAGTAGCTATTGATAGGCTTACTTATTTTTGAAATTTCTTTTTATTTATTTCTTCGTTACCAGATTTTATGTAGTCGTATTGGTTATAATATTTTTCAATTTCTCTACTCCGCACGCTGGCTCCACTTCAATGACAAGTAGCCTAAGATCACTTGTCGGGACACGGGCATAATAATATACGATCAACTCAAATGAAAAGTCCTAAAATAACCGTACACAAACTAAAATTACATCGTTCACGTTAAAAAAATGTTCATAAATAACAAAAAAAAATATTTATTTAGTCATTAATTCATTCATTCATAATATTCAGCGCTCATCCATCTAATCCTAGATGGATGAGCGATCAAAGACAGAATCCATATTCATAACAAACGGAACGAACAAACTTTATTTCCCAAAGATAACCCCAACTGCATACTCACATCCACGAAATCACCAACGCTCACCACCCATCAAAAACGAGATCAAGACGAATCAAACTCGAAGCAGTTGTGTTCCTTAATTACTGAGTTCCTGTGGCCACAGTCCAGCTCTGTCATGAGACCCTGGTTACCATCTAGCACCAAAGAACTCGTCGAGACGAATCAAACGAGCCGAGACACAATAGGGTTGCGTACCTTCCAGCCCCATCATCAGGTCAGACCCTGGAAACCATCTAAAAATAAAGTACTCGCCAAGACGAATCAAATGAGCTGAGACTCGATGGGATTGAGTCGTTTCATTGCAGAGGAACCTTACAGAATAGCCTCAGACCTCACAGAATAGCTTCATAGACTTCACAGAATAGCCTCATAGACCTCACAGAATAGCCTCAGACCTCACAGAATAGCTTCATAGACTTCACAGAATAGCCTCATAGACCTCACAGAAGACCGGCGTAAAGTACTTCTGCGTTTTGTCTGGTGAGTGAGGTAGCCCGGGCCCACTTTATTATAAGGAGGAAACGCATCTACAACCCTATGCATATGTCTATGGACTGCTGAAGATGGAGCTCCATCATCAGATTCTGGTTACCAGTGAAAGACAAACTACTCGTCAATACGATTCAAATGTTTCCAAACGCGATGAGGCTCTGTCATTTCATTGCGAAGTTCCTTTGGCCACCTTCCAGCTCCATCGTCAGATCAGCACCATGTCATAATAATATTGTAAGATCTTGCGATTTACACATGTATACAAAATTTCAGCTCTACCGGTAACCGGGAAGTGGTACAAATTAAATTTTCAAGATTTGATGACAAACATTAAAATATTGTAAAAATGTTCATAAAATGAAAACTACTTGGCCAAACTATGTTCAATTTTTATGGGACCAAATGACAACTATTCTGCATCAAAATTAAGAAGAATCACGTAAATCGGATCATAAATCTTAACGTAATTGAGGTGCATACATCGAAAAAAAAAAATACCAATCGAATTGAGTAACTCCTCCTTTTGAATTCGGTTAAAAATATTATATTAAATTAATTAAATATTGAAGGTAAATCTATATCGTGGCAAAATATATATAAAAACATTATGTTTAACAATTTAGTGGTCCACCTAGGTTCTGGACCAGCCCAGGGGGGGGGTCATGACCCCCATGACCCCCCCCCCCCCTGGATCCGCCCTTGGTCGACGGCAATCGGGGTCACGGTCCGAAACGCAACCTCGATGGCCCTTAGATGACATACCATAGTTAAACGCACGCATGAGCACATGCGCGGCTCTACCTACAACGGAGAGCCCAAACCCGTGGGTTCTGGCTAGCATATCGGTTGCGTCAGATGAAGCTTTAATAATCTCCAAAAACATCAGTTATAAATGTCTGATGTCCGTCCAGCGAACTAAATTTGAAACACAGCTTGCAGTATTTATTATTCCACTGCACAAGAACCAAATTATAAATAGAAGGGGAACAGTTATTTATAAGTGAAAAGACCTATCCATTCGTGCAGCAAAGAACTGTTGCCTGGCCTTACCACAGTTAGATGGCGTCAAGTATTGCTTCAAATGTAAAAAAATAAACAGATAAAATACGTTGATATTTTTTTCGACCTGGAAATCAGCCGTGTAGCTTAGTGGGTAAAGCGTCTGGGCGCGATTCCGAAAGACGTGAGTTTGATGCTCGCGGTGACAGAAAATTGTCTGTTTCCTACAATGTCAATAAATTATATATATTTTTTCCATTAAATAGTAAGCAAAACCTAAGTAGTTGCGTAACCATGTGGACGTGTATAAATGCTTACATTACTTTACCATTGTTATAGGTATTATTAACGCTTTATTTATAACGAAAGCTAAAATACTGCTTATTACAAAGCCGTTTAATCCAATATTATTATTTTTTTATTTTATATATTATTATAATATTATTAATTATAATTTCAATTACGTATAATATAAACAAAATAATTAGGTATAATATAAAAGTCCTAGTCGCTTCTGGGTTTAACCAATGCATTTAAAAAAGCAAATTTGTTTGTGTGGGTTATGCATATCGAGAACAATTTAGAGAGAGAGAATTTTAAAAGGCTTCGGAGACGATTTGTCGCTGCTTTCTGGCACGGGAACTTACTGAATGAAATATTTGTTTTAATATTTAATAGTGCCCATGTTCCCAATATACACGGTTAAAAATACAAACGTTTACCTAAAACAATATTCTTTGTTTCTAATAATGTAAGCACAATCCGGAAGAATTAATTTATAATCTAAAGCTTAATTTTCATTTCCTGGAAGTGTTGATTTCTCTTTCATGCGCTAGAAGGCGTAATAATTAGGGAGAGTACTCCATGGGTTTTTGCACTGCATATTTCCTTGCTATGGAGGACGTTCAGATGTTTACTGTAGATCTTTTACTCGTTTTCTTGCAACTTACCGCGAATTCATATGCAGTAGTAATGGGAATCCTCAAAAATGCACGAGAATCCCCCAAACCGCGCGACTTTCAGCCAATGATAATTCTCTTCTTTCTGTTTGATTTCCTCATGTATCCATCGCTGATGGCAATTGGAGAAATAAGACAGACGCGATTGTAAGCATTGAACACCGCTAAGTTTAGGTCAAAGCTTTATTCGTGTATAGCTTCACTTATTCACTATGTGTATGCTTAGATTAAAGTGGAAGTAAATATTATTCAATCTTTAGTATTTTTATAGTATAAAAGTAAATATACGGAGCCCAACATGATCGTCCTGAACAGGATTGGACGTGAAATATAGGAGTAAATATTTTTATTTTTAAAAATTTTTGCGATACGTTAACGTAATTTTTACGACATTTGAATTGGAGAATATAGTATTGATGGTACTATTTAGCATTCATATTTTAAACAGTTTTATTTCATAAAGTAAACTATAATAATTATTGAAACTTCCTTATTTAAACCAAAATTGCGAGAGGAAGCTAACTTTTGAAGTGAAGTGAAACTTTTGAACTCAACTTAGTGGAGTTATTTGTAAACTTTGTGTCATAACTTTTACAGATTTAGCATTTATGTACTAGCTTGAAATTAAGAAGCAATTAATTTCTACATTATCAATAATTTAATTAACGTGAGCAGCCATGTTTTTCTTTATTAACCATTACAAAATCTTTAGCCGAGATGGCTCAGTGCCAGCTGTTCTCTCTTTTTATATCTTTAAATTTGTCTACCGTGAAGGCGGTTCACCTGATGTGAAATGAATACCAGTGCCCTTAGATATCTACAACACCCGATGGCATGCTGATACGTTGACAACCTTTAAAAATGTGGGCCCCGCCTTAACTCACCCACCAGACAAAACGCGCAAGTTTCATATTTCCAGTTCACGCCAGTCTTCTGTGAGGCCGTGCTACTACAAGCCTGCCCATCTGTGCAACAGGAGAAGCTGTTGCGTGGCCGTAACACGCAACAGGTTCGGCAACGACAACTCGAGCAACCTGAGTTCAAATTCCGGTGCCAGCACCGGTATTGAGGTTGACGAGTTTGACATCGTGAGGAATCGCGCATTCCAAATAATATTAATAAAAATATATCTCTCTGTCTAAAATAGTGCTATATTAATTTAAAAGTTTAGTCAAATGACTATGAACATAAAGTAAAAGCAATTTAAATTATTCAATGGAATTGAAGTAATCCTCGTTTAAAGTTATTTAATGAATGATTCCGAATGCGACAGTAAGAGGCTATCACTTTCAACACCGAAATTTATGTACTATAGCCGTCTTTGATGTCGTCCGAGCCATAATCGAAAGACGATTAATCACCACGACCGGGATTAAGGGGCTGTTTACGCAATTAGCGCTTTAAGGCTTAATAAGGGCTTTAACTCTCTCCTACGGGACGTTTTTAATTGGCTAGATAAAGTTATAATTGATAAAATCAATTTAATTATTTGTGTAATTTGTTCTATATGCGATAACGCGGCGTTGGTTAATTGTTAAAGTAATTAAACTAGATTCTCTCATTATTTGCTTCGTCACGAACGTATGCATAACAATCTAAGCGCAGACACGATTCCCCTTAAATTCGCACATAATTTACTGCAATATGCTTCGCTACAAACACTCGTTTTAACCATTCTCCTTGCGGAAGCCCGGATTTATATCAGCGAATTATATAAAATCTTTTCATACGTGAGTACTGCATCGCGTCGCTAGTTTTTTGTTAAATTTTTCTCATTCCAAGTAAAACATTTAATAATCGCACTTTAAAATGGAATGAATTAGACGGGATAAGGAACAACATAGTAATTTTTACGTTAATGTTCTGTAATTAACTCTTCATTTTAAATGACAGCTGAACGGATTTTGTTGCAAATTTAGTATTAAGGCCCTACAAAACACATGGACGCAATATATCATCATCATCATTTCAGCTGGATGGGTCTGTTAGAGCACGATCCTGAGGCACCTGCATCCGTCTACTTCCCATACATTTGTAGGTACAGGTCGTCACTCCATCTAGTGACGGGAGACGTCATTGTTTTTTCCAAGTTGGTTATCGGTTCTACTAGCTATATTTTCGGTTCATTGCTACTTCAGCTAACTAATCTTCTGAGCTATTTCGCTTATCTTCGTTCTACTGCGGATGTCTTCATTGCGAACTCTATCATGCAGAGGAACACAGCATAGCCCGCTCCATACCTTGCTGAGCAACTTTGAGCTTCCTCATATGACCAGCAGTGAAGGACTACGTCTTAGTTCAATACTACAAGAAGAAGATCATGTCTAATTAGTTAGTTGTTGACGACTACGTTTACCTTAACAGATTAGGTAAGTCCAACTTCGAAGCAGATGTCAATTGGCGAATCCAAACCGGATGGGCATCGTTAGCAACCGGCAGGAAACTCCGCTATATTCGGATTATTAAAGGTATGGAGGGCAACGGGAGAACGGAAACGGGAGCTTGAATCCGAAAGTAAACTACTAAACTTAACAGCGATGCCGTCTTGGCTGTCGCAGGTTTTATTTACGCGGCTTAGTAGGTGTACCGTCAGACCTATCAGGTGTGAGATCAATATCTACTTTATTAAAAAGTTGCAACACATCTGCAACCCTACGGGGGTTTGCATACGTTCATGGGTGGCGGTTGTCACTTAACATCAGGTTGAAATGCCGGCTTGCTTGCCACCTTCTAACACAAAAATCTTTGCCAACTTATCGTTTATATTATAACGCTATAATACTCTAATGACCACAATTTTTTTTGTTTATCTAGTGATAGCACTGATTTATTTTATGTTCAAATAGTATAAACTACGTTAGTTCGTTCGGATCCAGGCAGGCAAAGCAGCGTGTTAAAGCTCTTACAAAATACTCAGTGTATTTAACAAGTCCGCAGTGAAATATAACTCCAATTAGTTGCAAAACCATTCATGGATATTTAATTTAATCAGTATAAATAACATTTTTATAATAGAAGGCAAGATTAACTACAAATGATATGTAGATTTATAAAATACTTCTATTTATCAAAGTTTAATATTCGTTAAAACAACTTTATTAATTTTGGAGGATTACTAAGCTAAATCATGGCACAGAATAATTATTGCTTTGGTTAATTTGAAAATGCGAGCAGTATAATTCAGTAAACAGGAGAATATAACAAACAGGTGGTAATGCAAAAAACGATTAGGCAAACGATGCACAGCGTTTGGTTCACCGCAGAAGATTTATGTTCAGTTGTTTTTTTTTAACATTTTTATTAAAATTTTTCCTGGTTTTACAATATGTTACGTCAATTACTATCTTAATGTTGGTGCATGCCTTTGACTTGTTGATGCTATCGCTAGCTATATCTATTAACGAGCTACAAATAAATGACGTTTTCATTGCGCCGACTTAGATAACACATAGTATAGCGCGCCTATAGATGTGTTTTTGTAATCTAGACACTAAGCTAAACAGACTATATCATCACCGCGTGAAAATCTCGACGTAGTGATCGCATACAAATGATGGCTTAGTTTTCATTTATTATTTTATTGACTTTATTTTAATTTAACAGCAGATTATTTCTTGGTAAAATTTTTGGTATGGGGGGGCTCACTTCAAAAGATACCCTGTCATGTAAGATCAGATGTCATGTAGAGGGTATCTTTACAAAACCCAATAAAAAAAAAATCGAGAACTAAATATCTGTCACCCGGGTAGGAGGCTCCTGGCCCCAAAAAAGGTGAGCACAGTTGTCTTTTGTGAGTACTAGTAGTCTCACTAAGATGATAGAAAGAAATGCATGGTATTACGCACTTCTGGTACGGTTTTGAGTGCTGGTGGATTCAGAAGTGAGAAGGAGTACACACAAAATCCGGCATGCGAAAATGATTAGCTATTTTTTTAACCGACTTCAAAAAAGAAGGAGGTTTCTCAGTTCGACCGTATATATTTTTATGTTTTTTATGTGTGTTCGCTTCGATAACTTCGTCATTCATGGACTGATTTTGATGATTCTTCTTTTGTTGAAAAGGGGATATCCCAATTGGATATTCCCTTTTCAACAAATAAGAAAAGCCGGATCTGATGATGGCATCCCAGAGAAATCGAGGGCAATCCTCAAATGTTATAGGTATTAACAATGTTTATTATTAGTTTACGGATTGAAGTCGGTTTTTTTGTTAAAATTTATACTTGTTCAAATGTGCATAATGTTCGTCATGTAGTTAAGTAATTAAACCACAATTATTAACTTGGTTAAGTTGGCTTCTATAGTTCTACAATGAAGTTTGAAAAAGAAGTAGACCAGCTGTGTGCACGAATGAACTGTGTTGAAAAGTAGTTGAAACTTTGTATCAGAATGCCCAATAAGAAAGTTGGTTACAAAGTGGCTCGGATTAAACAAGGCGATCATGACAAGAAAACTGATAATTTTGTTTGTTTTATAAATTAAAACAACATTTATTGATTACAGAATTTGTAATGGGATCACCAGGCACGAAATGTGCTTAATAAGATATTACAAGTTAGCATTTGAAATAAACGACGTCATACAAAGTTTAATTAATTATTGATCATAAAAACGTACACATAGAGATTGTAAATTCGTCATTACGAAGCGTATTGATTTCAATCCAAATTACTTGAATTTGCAATTTGGAATTTATTCACATTGGTGCAAACACAAACTGAATTGAATTATATATTGAAGATCATAAATCGTTTCAAATGTTGAATATGCAAAGCAAATAATCTTGAAGTGCACACATTTTAGTGTAAGTATCAGATTCAATTAATTTTGATGGAAAAGCTTATAGTATGCTCACTTACAAGTATGATAATGTATGTACAGGTAAGCGAGCATCCATGCAGAACTTACAGACTTACTTGTCATCGTCATAGCCTGGTTCAAGCTTGGAGCTGCGAAGGGGAATTTATATTTAACCGTAGTAGGGCCACGCAGCAGCTTCGGCTGTTGCACGAATGGACAGGCTCGTCCGGGTAAGTACCACGACCACACAGAAGCCGGTGTAAAGTGGAAGTATAATATTTTCGCGTTTCGTCTGGTGAGTGAGGTAGCCGAAGCCCAATTTTCAAAAGGTTGTCAACGCATCTGCAAATCCTCTGGTGTAGCAGATGTCCATGGGCGGTGTTATTCACTTAATGTCAGGTAAAAAACCTGCGCGTTGGCAACATTTCACATAAAAAAAAATAAAAAGCTGGTGCCGTCCGCATAGAGCGTTGAGATCAAATGAAGTTGAAACAAGTTTATGAATGAGATGATTATTTTATTAAGTAATTGAAATAGCATAATGTTATTTGTTAACAAATCAATTATAATATTTTAAAAAAATGTTTTGTTTTGATATAAAAAGTCGTTCTTTAGTCAAATTTTCATTTAGGTTACTGAATAGAACGAAGTATTCCGTTTTCGTTTTACATTACAGAAATTTCACAATTAATCAAAACTTCTGTAACTCTTTAACTTTTTGAGTTAAAGAATTTCAAGTTTTCATTTTCATCAATTGAAACAATTGTTTTTAAAAGTCTTGCGGTGGGAATTTTTAGGAAAGTGTTATTCTTTGTAATATGGTGTAAGAATTTCTTATTTTAAACTTGCTCTGTCAATGCAGGGTTCAGTAATTCTTATGATGGAAATTATTCTACTTTGTCTTCGGTGACACCACAAAAGAGTTTTGATTATTATTAATTTTCTAGCGCTGACTATACTCCTATGGGTATAGAGCGTGATGCATGAATAAGCTGCTTCGTACATGATTTGAAATTATTGAAAAGTTGTGTTCCTCATATGACAAGAAGTCAGCCACCTTGTCACACTCGAGCGAATGATATGCTGATGTTTCGTGGTTATCACCCGTGGATTTAACATACCTATGAGATGGCAGATGCGGCGCTTAACTTTAAAAAAGTAGTTCCAAGTTACTTATCCATTAGATGAAATGCAAACGGCTTTCATTTTTCGTTGAATTTTTACGACGCTGAGGTACTTAAACGACTAAAGTGAAGTAAGGTCACATTTCCGTGCTAAGCTCAAGTGGCTGCCTATTCCTCTTCGCCGGAATTCTCACATACTTTCTGTTGTTTACAATAGTCTGTTTAATCCTTCACATCCTACATATCTAAAGGAACGTTTCCAATTTCTTTGTGATTCCCACTCTAAGTCTCTAAGATCATCAGAAAACTTGGAGATGAAAATTCCTACGCACAAAACAAAGTTTATGAGTAAGTCATTTATGGTGCAGGGGGCACGACTCTGAAACGTCTTACCTCTAGAAGTAAGACGTGCTCAGTCATTAAATATTTTCAAGAATCTTGTAAAAAATCATTACTTTTCTCTGTAATGTTATATCCTAACAGTAACATATGTATTTGTATATGTGGAATGTATATATTCATATGTATATATGTATATATGTATATGTGTATTTATATGTATATATTTTGTTAGCCTTTTGTACATAATTTTACCTGCCCATTCGTGTAACAGCCGGGACTGCTCCGTGGCCCTACCAACGTGAAAGGTGTCCGTTGTTTCTGCGAAAATAGAGAAGTCAAAATTGCTTATTATTTTAGAATACGAAATCTATCCTGGCATCCACGCAGTACAGACAACATTCAACGACTTATGTGCACGAAATATCGTAAGGGAGCGCACTATATTTTGAACGCTTTCCTTTTATGCTCCATGTAGAGCTCCGTCGCCGACCGAAGCCGAAAGTCGATAATGAGGAATTTAAATTCGTAGCGAAAATAAATTCATTGGAAAGCACGATGGAGTAAGTAGTGGCTTTAAACATTTTTTCTATGTGAAAAGTTGCCAAACGAGCAGACGGTTTACCGGATGTTAAGTGAATACGGCCACCCATAGACATCTGCTACACCCGAGCGTTTGGAGATGCGTTGACAGCCTTTTTGGAAATTGGGCTCCGGCTACCTCAGTCACCAGACGAAACGCAAAAGTATTTATCATACTTCCACTTTACGCCGGTCTTCTGTGAGGTCGTGGTACTTACCCGGACGAGCCTGCGCATTCGTGCAACAGCCGAGGCTGCTGCATGGCCCTACCACCGTTACCATAAACGGTAAACAAATTATCATAAACGGTCAAATTAGTATATAAGAAATCGCGGTAAGAAGATATCTGTATTAGCTTCGAGTTGCCTTAGATTGTAGGTTAAGCAACCTTCAACTTATTGAATAGGCACACAAAAATGAGCATTTTCACTTGGATTGCCACTTGGGAAAACGTTTAACATAAATATAGCGTCGAAAACGTAAGTGAAAAATTTACTATTTACTAAAAGTACACCTGGCTAAAAGTTAACATGTGGCTTAATTAACCCAATGTAAACACTGAAGCTAGAGCTGTTATTGTATCTTATTTATCCTCTAATTTACTACTGATTTAGTACGCCCGGATCAGGGACATTTTCTGTAAGTCATACAAAATACTTGTTCCGTTTTGGAGTCGAACTCAAGACCCACGGCACCGAAGCCATATGTAGTTTTAGCACTAAAAATAAATAATAATTACAGTACATTCACTTGTTTTCTAGGTTTTAGTAAAAAGGCATGTAAAAATGAAAAACAAGTTTTGTCACGCTCGGTTCGTAGCAATGATTTATCGTGTTTCGTTACCTATGTGTGATTTATTTCATCGACTTGACAACTGCGACTGTGACGGGGTAGTCAAAGCGTTACGTTAATCTTCATAAGTTATGGTGGTTTCACACATGAAAAAACTTGTCCAGCTTTGACCATACTTTCAGTGAAGGCAGCGTGATTTCTAATTGTGCACTTCTGTGTAGCATTATACCCAAAGTATAATAAATTTTCTGCTGTTTATTATAATGTACATATGGCAGCAATAAAAATGAATTTGTAAAGGTTCTCCCAAAGTATTGTAAAAGTTCCTGTCTTAAAAATCTGAATTCGTCAGCCTGATGTTAATTAGCCAATCTCAATTATTCTTCTGAACGAGTGTCATATAGAAAAAAGAAACAATTTCTATTAAAGAAAAATGGATGTAAATACTCTATTGACTTACATATACCTAATGATATTCATTGACTATGGAAAAAAATATCCTATAGCTTTTACATATCATATCCGAGAAGGGAAATAATACAAATAAGGGAAATAATAAAGCGGACTGTTTATTTATAAGTTTATTTTGTTCAGTTTGATTTGGTTGCGCAGTGTAAAAGTGTATTTTTCTATGTTGCTTATTATGTTGCCAAACTACCTATTGAACTTCATTTACATTCATTACTGCGTTCATAGTTTGATCCTGAGATTTGACGAAAAAGTACGATAAAGTTATTATGGTTTCGAAATACTAGTAAATATAATTTAAATTTTACGTCATTATTCAACTGACTTGTAACTTAAGGTAAGTTATTCAGCAAAAATTTTCTCGGTAGTAAAAATATACTAAGTGTTATAATAATACCATCATCAGGGTCATATTCAATTTAATTAAGGCTTTTGTGACGAGAATGCTGCAACGGTTGTACGAAAGTAAATGATCTCTATAATTGATCTTCTAGGTCGCAGTGATCGTCGGGACTTCCTACACAACCCCTTCCAGAAAAATCATTACATTTAGAGTAGACTGCTATTGCGCGCCGTGATATAGATTAGATTCCCTAAAGAGAATAAAAACTTGTGAATGTAAACTTTGAATGATTATATTTCCTGTTCTGAGTTTCTTAAAAGAATTTTAAAATCGCAACACATTATCACACTAATAATTTATCAAATAAATCTGTTTGAATCTTAACTATTACATTGAAACATACATATTAAGATTCGGAGTTGTTATCATTATTTGACCTCGTTAATAAGGCGTTTGAAATTACATCCCGAAGGCAATGAAACGTTATTTATGAAATTTTCTGAGAAAAAGTAAGTGAATTAATGTTCGGGACGATCTCTAAAGATACCTTAATTAATGTTCATTTTACGTTTAACAATTTTTTTTTATTTCTATCTGTGAGTTGTATATTATTATAGCAATTAATAGTACTATATCCATGAAACAAATTATTAGTTCATCACATGTTAAAATTTAAAATACTTAGATTCGATGAGATTGTTACTATGTTACAAGAACGTATTAGTCTGCTAGAGAAGAATAAGTGTCTTTACTACTAAGCTCCAAACATTTTATACTTAGCGATAAATATAGCACATCGACTTTGGAAAGAGACAATCGGCTTCATAGATGGTTAACTCTGTTAGTGGTTTATGCGACGGAGGTAATGCGATACGAAGACTTCTTTCGCTCATCTTTCAGTCCGCAGCTTATTAAAGCTTCATAGATCGCAGAATTCGTGAGATAGTCAGAACCCATGAGCTTAGTACAACCATCCGCGTGCGTAATCTTTGACAAAGAATCAGGGCTTATTATGGACCGTAGCCCGATGTCCATTGACTGTAAGAATGTGTGAATGGGGGCGGTGAGAACCGCCCCAATGTGCGGGTGTGTCGTGTGTTTTGTATCGTTATGTTGGTTTCGCCATGCTCGTAAGTGAGGGCAAACTACGTGTTTATATATGTTTGCACTATATGTGGGTAAAGTGTTGTCTAGCGGGACTCCTGATTCATCCCCTGCCTCGGTCGATGGATCGTTTAGGTTAGTTTGATAATTCCCTGCGCTTACCATCAGAGGGTGGAAATTGCTTTCAGTTCTTTCTGATGAACTGTTTGGTTAGCTCTAAAAGTCAGCTCTAAATCGCCATGCCGGTCGACTTGACGCTGGTAGCAACTATGATTCAAGCTGGATTAACGTATTTTGAATGATCTGAAGTTTGTAAAGGCGCAATATTGGGTCGTACGCAAGTCTTGTATAACAAAAGGTTATGTCTTAAGTATTTTGATTGACACGTTCGTTAGTTTATAGATTCGGCCAAATAGGAACCCCTTCCTTATGTTTCAATGTGAGTATTAAAGGAAATTTTGGAGTCGAAAGTGGCACATTTTGTCGAAATTTACAGTCTGACCTTATCGATGAAAGTGTAGATTAAATACATGGATAACTTATTAAAGTACATAATAAAAACTACTAATATCTTCTACGTTTTTGTTCTATCATCTTAAACTTAGCAGGATGTAGTCATAATTTAACGAAATGATCATCTTTTTCGAGTATTGAAATTAGTTAAAGTTATTAGACTTACTCCAAAGTTTTAGTGTACGTCAGAAACTTTAAATACTCTGCAACGTTGCAATGCAAACTCTGTTTACAAAATTATTGCAATTTTATTCACATATTGTGTTTTAAACACAATCGGTATAATTTGAAGCAATAAAATTATATTATATAAAGAAAACGTTATATCTTTGTAAATATTTTTCTCCGATATACATAGTCAATTTGAAGTGTATTAGAAATACATCAGGTTTTTCTAATGTTCAGGCATACAGCGATTGATTACTGTATAACGTCTATTCTTAAGACATATATGAACAACTAGCTGTGCTCGCGACTGCATCCGCGTGGAATTTAAAATAAATATAATTTTTAAAATAAAAACAGCCTAAGTTACTCTCCTTATTACACCAGCTATCTGCCAGTGAAACTCCCGTCAAAATCGGTCAAGCGGTTTCAGTGATTAGCCGGAACAAACAGACAAAGATAGACAAAAATTGTAAAAACAATATTTTGGTATGTGTATACGTATCATATGCGATAAGTAAAAAGAGGTTATTTTAATGTTACAAACAGACACTCCAATTTTATTTATCTGTATAGATGTATAGATATATCGAAAAAATTACTATATTTAGTAGTGTTTTCCCCCCCGGAATTACTATATCTTTTTGTGATTCAACCCAAAAAAATCATATCAATATATATACTCCATTTCCCGATGAAATGTAACCGATGACGTCAGAGAACAGCTGCACACAATGCCAATAAACGAAATGGAAAGAGCGCTCGCAAGTTGTTCAAATATTTGTATGATTCTTATCAGCGCTGTAGCGGTTAGAAGCCACACTTTTGCTGCGACCGATGATCGATGTACATGTTAAAAGTATTAAAAATAATTGATATTAAAGACATAAAAATTTTGAATTAACTGCGGTGTAGGTGGAATAGATTGCGAGAGCCCCCGAGGTGTTTAAATTTTACTTTCATTTGTTTTAATAAACATAAAATTTTATAGTCAATTTAAATTAACGAGAGTAAGACAATAAGCACTAGTTATTTTCGTTATTTAATAATAGAATTTGTATTATTATCTCCTAATATATTTCATATTTATAACTTTTAATTTATTTGATTCAATCAGTGTTAATTTATTTTATAGTGCCTGTTATTAAGTAACAATTGACTGCGAAAGGAATTTCATTCTAACTGTATTCCCAAGTCAGCTCTCGTTAAGTTAAAAAATATTGATGCTAATAACAATAGAATTTTTTTTAAATTATAGATTGAAATATATATATATATATATATATATTCGTTGATGGTCAGACATATTAATTGTGTTAAATTTAATTATTTTGATTGGTCTAGTGCCCCTTGCACTATGTCATGTCAAGGTTTATTGTTTGCTTTAATTTACATTAATCGATTATGATAATCGACAAAATATGTTATGTTGACCTCAATATCATTTTTAACTATCTTACTATCGAGGTTGTGAGAATGGAACTGATGACTGAGTTTACATTTTGAAAAAAAACCAATATAAAGCTTTGTAAATTATAAACCGTATCTCGACATAATACGATTTGGCCTCAAAACCCTTTGGTATATTTGCAGTAGATCCTGTTTATTTATTTTATGTACTTTTATACCTAAATTTATTGCATAAAATGGTCGGTTTAAAAGAGCTACGTCATTGAGCTCTTATTTTCAAATACTTCATATTTTATCTGTACTCAACGTTGTAAAATATACAGAGTTCCTTCGTAAGTAAAGTAGCCTAGGGCTGTTGTTGAGATAGATGTGGTTGGTCTTTAGTAGAATAACATAAAACATATATTTTGCATAATAATACTGTCTTGTGTGGTCGATGAGATAGGTTACCCGATCTAGATAGATCTTGGACTTCATTCGCTCTTAGGAGTAGATGCTTGACTATGTTCTACAACACAATGTAAAGTTTTTTATGTTTTATTAAAAATACTACAGTATAATGGGGAAAGTATTTTGTTCACTGTGTTAGCTGTGGCGAGTTGTGGTTTATACTGGAACCACTAGACACTGAGTAAGATTATATCCTCACATTATCGACATTTTCCTCACTCGTATCAAGGGATCTGCCCTTTTCAACCGACGTCCGACAAAAAATGTGGAGGTTTACAATTCGAGTGTTTTTTTTTATATTTGTTACCTCAGAACTTTCGTCTGAGAGAACCAATTTTAATGATTCTTTTTATTTGAAATCTCGTGCTTCCCATGTGGTTCCATATTAATTTCATTGGTATTGGATCTTTGATTTCATTGGTTTTGGAAACTCCTAAAAATCAATTATAAAATGAATACCGAGCGAGATATTTGAAGTCGGTAATTAATTTGTTTGTTTTTCGTCAGTAATTAATTGCAACATATAACCAGCGTCAGTTTCCTTGTCTAAGTATATGTAGTTTTTAATGTCTTCAAGTGTGCAAAAGTTTATGTCGAAAATTTTTCCCTCAGAACATTAATTTCAATACAGTTTTTGTAATACAGCACGCCATCAAATTGCTAACGTTGACGTTTTTGTCGAGAAATTAATATAATTTAAGAGGCCTTTTGAAACCATGCTATGAAAGGAATTTTTGAGTAAAGTGAAGCTTAAATGATGGAAAAGTTTCCTTTACATTTCCGGTTTAGTTACAATAAGCTTGAAAATATTCTTGAAGAAACCACATGCCGAAAAACTAACGCATAATCGTTATAGCTAATACAATATGTTTATATTAAACAATAATAATTTTAGGGATCTGTACCTCAAAATGTAAAAAAAGAAACTCATATAAGATCACTCTCTTTTCCGTATATCGTTCGTGTGTCCGTATATCATCACCACAGATTTTCTTAGCGTTTTAAAATAAAAAAAATTGTATGTAATTTGTACTTACATGATACTAGAAAAAAAAAAAAATACAATTTTATGAAAATAGTGATAGTTTATATTCAGATGCTACAATAGTTACTTGAATTTTATTCAATAAAAAAATAACATATCTCTATATTGTTAGGCTTTTAACTCTTTCATCAATTTGTTAAACTGTTCTAAATTTCTCTATAAGCCTGTGTAAATTCGTATAATGTCCTGCCGCGTTTACCTGATTTCAACGGTTTAGATAAGTTGAAACTGCAAAGGGAATTTATGTACATGTGCATTTCAAGAGTACGTCAAGGAATATTTAATGACGTTGGCGACGATTCTACAGCAGTCTTGTGGCACAAGAATTTACTGAGTTAAATATTTGTTTTAATATCGAACCATACCAAGATTGATTTCACAAAAAAGAAAAGGTTTAAAATACGAATATTATTATTCAAAAAAATATATTTATTTGTTCGTATTATGGAAAAACGTGTGACGCGGAAGAAAGACTGAAGGTTTTTTGAAGTTATTATACTTTTGGCGCGTTTGGAAAAATTACGCTTCTTTAGATTTAAACTTTTTACTGTTATGTTTAATAGGTATAATGGTTAATCGTAAACAGAGTCAGAAATCATTTAATATTAAATATATTTTGTGTTTTGAACATATATGTACTAAATATTCTATTGTAACGCGAGTGCGCGGATGCGCATAATTTATTATAGCAATGTGCCTCGACTTGATGGTCCTAGATACAATTGCACGTCTGTTGCTGGTCTGTCCAAGAGCAAAATGCAGAAGAATTTATTCAAAAAATTTCTATGTAATGTAAATTATTTATTTTTAATATAAAATACACAAATGTGTAGCCCACATAAATTTTGGTATTTTATGAAAAAGTGCTGCTTAAAGGTAATTTAAGAAAATAGAATGTTAGAGCTTGAAATCAAGAGTCGTAATGATCCGTTTTATTTGTGTGCATACTGCACATTTCAACAATTTTACGAATGTTCCTCCTCTGTATACATATATATATATATATACACCTATATAGATGAGAAGTTTTTACTTTTACTATTGAGAATTATTATTGAGATTTATTATTGAGAATTTATATTTTACTATTGAGAAGTTTTTTATATAGATGAGAAGTTATTACTTAACACTTCCACTTCGCTCCGGTCTCTTGTGAGGCCTTGGTATTTCCCTGGACGAGTCTGCCCATTCGAGCCTGCGGTGTGGCTCTATCAGAGAATTTATCTGCATCTAGTACAAGTAAAATAGATTATTACAGTTTAAAAGATAAAATTAATTATTATAAGTACTTAGTACTTATAGATGTTTCTTAAATAAGGGTGAAAAAAATATTTTATGTTTATAAATATGAATTTTTACTGCACAAATTTAACAAGAAACAATGAAAATTTTGACATTCTAGTTCTTTCTTATTTTCTTTTTTTTTATATCACTACACGGCGCTGGTACATTATATACAAACTGAAGCATGAATTTAAGTAATAATACAGTAATCTGTCTCAATTACAAACAGCTTTTATGGTTGAAAGCTTTTTAAGAAGGCTTTCATTTTGTATTATAATCATTACATTTGATAAATTGAAATTGCTAATGGGGCAAAGTGTTTCAACTGCTTCTCAAATGGAGCAATTGAATTAAATGAGGATATACTTATTAGATCATATATATCTAGCAGCCGTGATAGTTTAGTGTCTGGACGCTCGCTTTTAATTCATAACACTCAAGCAACCTGAGTACATATCTCGGCAACAGAACCAATTATTGATTTATTATAATGACTAATTTTAAGCGCTGACTTATCACGTGCTCAGTAATGAAGAAAAACATCGAAGATACAAAAAAAGGCATATTAAAAAAAATATATACTTCGAAGATATGAAAGGTCTGCCTATCCGTAGTGAGGTCGCGCGGTGGACAATGCCCAGATATCCCTTATACAGAGAAGGTCTTTGCCTCAGGGTGGGACATGTGTAGCCTATTACTTTAATTTTATTTTATGCTTCTGGATATGTTCTTCTGTGTTCTTCATATGTGCTTCATAAAGTTTACCACACCTGAGGCTCCAGACGCATTGCCAATTTTTAATAAACCTACGATTTTTTGAACATGATCTTAAATTCGAGTTAACTTATAGTCTACCATATATATTAGAAAATAGTAAAAATTTCTTTTTAGAAAATAGCCTATAAAAAGGAGATAATACGTGAGATGTGAGACGGTGTCTTAAGAGTATTCATTGTAAATAGATTGAGTGCAGTGTCGTGTGAGTGAAAACATTAGTGCTCCATTTATGGGAGTTTACTTTCCTTTCACGTAAGCTATTGTTTACTTTAGTTAAGTAATGTCGAGCATTACTTAAAGGCTTTTAGTAAAGTTGCAACGAAGAAAATTATATTCAAACATTAAGATGATATTCAGAAATTACACAGAATTTGTACATTTTCCTTGCCGTTACACGGTTTTTAATATATTACATTTTTAATAATAAACCTCTCGTAGGTCTAGATATTTTATGATTTAAAATAGTTGTTGCATCACTTTGTTCACATATTCTGTCTGATATATCACGGGGAGTGCTCTCAGGAATCGTTAGAATTTTTACCTGCTGGTGAATTTCAGCATCGTACAACTCGCCAAAACGCCATTACCATCGGCACCACCTTGATGGTTGCTGGTCCACCACTGTGCGTTTTTCACGCAATTTTCTCCCCCACACAGCTACCTTGTAGAACAAGTTATCGGCAGCGATATTTTTGCACCGATACGACTTAGGGTCCTTTAAGTAGAGAGCCTACTCCTATCTTATAGGCTGGCAACGCAATTGTGACTCAACGGATGTGCAAGTGCACAAGGGACAATTATTTGTGTCCAACAGACAGTTTCGCATCTGGGTGGGTGATTGTCCACGTGAAATTTATGAATAATGCAATTGAGAGATGAGAGCAATGTTTTTTAAAAAAACTTTCCGCAGAAACTTTAGTTCCGTGGGATTCCCGCAAGTCAAGTTTTTTGAAAGAATTATTCCTTCGACTCATTGTTGCGGCTGGCGATATGAGGGCCAGTTAATTTCTCGCTCAAAGATTAAGTATAACTCGGCGATTATTATCGCAGTATTCGGTGACTAGATATATAACATGCATTTTAGTAAGTAAACGAATATTGTAAATATTTTATGTTCGATAAACAGGTTTTAATAGTACTGTCATCGTATTTTTTATCGAGTATTTGGAAATTACTTCATTTTGAATACCTTTACAACTTGACTTAAAATATTTTATGTAAATTATTATAAAGTTAATTTATTGAAGTATGTTGAAATCCAATTATAACCTGAACCACTTCAACAAAATTGCAAGCTAGCAATTTCTAACTTCCTACAAACTTCCGCAAAACGAAGTTGAAGACACATTACTTGAAGGAGAATCTAAAATGTCAGTCGAAAGCATAAATTTTCTTGGCTCTGCGGTCAAAAAATTTGTAAGTTTTTTTTTCTTTTTGGTCACCATTTTCGTCAAAATAAGTTATAGGTCATTGTCAAAAAATTAACCTTTTACTTTTCCCCCTTAAAAGAAAGTTACTTATGTTATTGCACAAACTGTCAATTATATTTAATTTTAATATAATGTTAGCAAAGGTTCCAGAAAAGTTATATCCAACAATACACAAATAAATTAAACGATAATACAATAATGATTAATAATTATCCATAGCTTCGCCCTGTCCTACAATTTACATACAGCCTAATAATATTACGGAGGATAAATATCTTGAAACATTCATACGTAACTAGCATAAATAAAGCAGGATGGTGATGGCCCCTCCCAATGGGTTTCCGCCTTGTTGTGGCGGAGTAGCCATGGCTTGGTCACACATGCTCGCCAAGACGAACCCATACTGCGCCAGTCTGTGGTGGAAGGCAGACCCGAGAGGGCTGCTTCAAGTGTTCTTTAAGCTTACTCTGAATGCGTGGTGCGGGGGACAGGTCGAGGGTGGTAGAGGAGGAGCCATACCTGTCTCCTGCAACCGACTTGGAGTCACGGGGAAGGAGACATTTGGTCTCTCTCGCTATCCTCCGCGACTTGGCCGAGCTACATGGCTTATGCCGTGGTGTTGGGGCCGCAGTGGGAGTGGAATGTCGGTATTATATAACGCTATTCTCTCTACTCCCCGTGACGAAGCCACAGATTCAGCTGCAATACTTCTTCTTTTCGAGTCAAAATAGCTAGTTAGATCTTGTTCGACCAGTATTTGGCCACATCCACCGCAGCAGTTGGCTTCAAGCAGGTCTTCGTGCGTGCAGGAGGAGGGACACAACGGGCATTGCAGCAGGTGGGCCATAGTTTGGACCTCGCCACAGTGACATTTATTGTCTTTGGAGAAACCCCACTTCACCAGGTTATCCTGGCATCTTCCTACACTAGATCGAAGTCTGTTTAGGGACTTTCAAACTGCCCAGGGAAGATCACCACCCGAGGGGAGCCTCTCAACAGGAGGCAAACTTGCAGGGTATTTAGGAGGGTACTTTTTATTCCACCGTTCCAGCCTAGCTTTTGGAGCGAGCCTCTCATTTAAGCTAGGCTGTCTGAGAAAGCTGTTACGGCTCTTTAGACGTGGTGATGGTGGAGTCTGGCCTAGCCTATGTAATACTAGCCTAATGAATGATAGGCTTTCAAGTAGGGAGCCAATATTTTTCCAAGGGCGGTACGAACTATGTATCAATTTTTATGTAAAATTCGTTTCATGAGAACGCGCAAGCGTTTATTTCAATATAGATATTGAATTTGAGTTTGAGTTTAAATACAAAACTAACACACAGTCTCCTTTCTTCTTACATAAATATAGTCAACTCTTTATTTTATCAAAATCGTCGTCCTCTGGTCATTTTAGATTTTATATTTTCATATGACTGAAAAGTGTAAGTAACCAAACACGAACAATGATCTAATAGGCCCCGTTCTTTGGTTTTTTATAAAACAGATTTATGTTTGAGAAATTTTATTACTTACATACGAATCGAATCGCACCTATCTCCTTTACGTAGCACTGGATACTTATTTGGTAAACAGTAAATATTAATACAAGATATTTTCTGCTGACATTACTTACATTTTATAGCATAAAACGCCAATATAGCCATATTTACATTTCATTGTAGGTGCTGTTTGTTTTTTATATATAGTGAGAAACAGAGTCGGTTAAGTGTTTTCGGGCCTTAATTAAAAGTAAACATTTAACTTTACTTGAGAAGCTTATTATTTAACATAGAAGTTGATTTTGTGTTAATAATAGATTCCAACGTGCAAATGTAGATTGATAAAAAGACAAGTTATGTTTCTTTTTCCTATCTTTCCTGAGACAACAATTGTATTCAGTGCTACATAAACCGAATTTGATTATTAATTTCTTAGGATCTATAGTTCAATAAAAGGACGAGTCAAATTACCATCAAAAAGGCAAGCCTGCGATTTTTAATTTAAGTTGGTTTTAGCATATATTTAAAGGATTTCATAATCATCGTCAGCTGCAAGACGTCCACTGTTGAACAAAGGCCTCCATTATCCATAAAGTAATTACAGTCGATTAAAAACTTTTTTAACAAAAAAAATTAAACTACCGAAAACACTGAAAACCAAAACCTAATTAACCCTTTTTTATTTATCCTTAATAACTATTTTCTTAAACTACATGATTCTTACTGCTTTGATAAAACCATTGCATGAACTAGTTACAATCTTAGTATTAGTAAAATCAGCTTTGCTTTTCAGTAAAAGGTAGGTACAGATTTAAAAAGAAAATTTGCTATTTATAAAGCATAATGAGGGGAAAGATAAGAGACAAAAGTAGTTTATTACTTCTTGTCATTTTAACAAAGTGAGTAAGCTCTATTTGTTTCTAGATATAAATGTTCCGTTTGCCTTGGAAATAAGGTAGTTTTGTTATTATACATTCGTTTAAGTTTGTTTAGTAAAGTAATGTTTATCAATAAAAAATGTAAATGAACTTAATACTATAAAATTTTTAGAAAAACAATGTTTCATCCTAATTGCAGAGATTACACTATAAACCTTTTTAATTTGAGCTTAAAAATACCTACTTTTCAGTATAGCTTTCTAGTTATACATTTATCATAACATAATTATTTTGTGGTCTCATTGGCAGCCCGTGGGCCAGTTGGCAGAATGGCAGTAAAATTGCGGTTTAAATCCTGAGGTAAAAATATTGTCTGAAAGTTGGCTTGCGCTACCAACGTTATGTTAGCACTGTATACAGAATCCAGTGTGATGCCAAACCTATGAAAATATTTTTTCTCCTCCGTGCTGATAAACTGAAGTATTAAATAACATAATAAAAATCTGGAAGGGAATGATCATACATCCGCGGTTTTACCACTGCCTTACATGAAGACTATATTTAAAGATTCGTCGAACTCAGAACTCGTGGGAAAGTCTGATCAAACGGAAGGTATGTCACTTACTGGCCATTTAGGTTCCATTTGGGCCGAGAACCCGATGGTCGTTGAGTGTTCGCGTTGTGTTGATTTCGCCATGCTCGTAAGCGAAGACGTACTAATAGGTTAGCACTACATATGTATTAAGTTTTAGTTTTAGAGACGGATAGTGATTCGGTCGAGATGTATATTCGAGTAGTTTTAGGTTGTGTCATTCGCGAGTTTGACTTGTGGGTATCATGGGATATCGTTCATGTTGAACGACATCTCATATACGGCGAAGAGCACACGGGAGAGGGAAGAGATGTGAGTGGACGGCTTGTGTAGAGAGTGCGTTCTACTCGACAATAAAAAGAGCGATTCGACAGGAAGGTTCTCGTAGTGGCTTTGAAGGCCCTCTCCTGTGAGAGGGCCTTCAAAACTACTAATTCACGACGGCATTTACCTGATAGCTTACAGAGTCAGAGCCAAAATACACTAGGTTAGCAAATGACTTGCATTTTAATTTAAGTTTTGTGATCGACCGGGGACATATATATATGTTTCAGCTGTGGAATACTAACAGGCTTTAGTGTATTTTTATATTTATTATTTTTGCTTCTGATTCATAATAATGGATTTATTTGTTTGCTACTGTTGATAGTTTTGCATAGATGCGGTCATTTAAACAATTCATAAATTGTTTGTGCAAATAAACATATTCACAATACAGTTCAGAGCCAAGCAGTCACATTAATGAATACTATATAGTCCAAGCGACGGCCGTCAAAAAGTTTGGCCATCCGGAATAAGTAAAAAATATACTTTTTTATTTCCTGAAATGTTAATCTGAACTCTATTCGTTATTCTGATGTAGTCTTCTGTTTAAAAATTTTGAATCTATATATATCTGTCGGAGAATAGGTGGATCTCATGGGACAATTCGTTGTCAGATCCCTCATCGGACATGTTGTAAAAGTTATCACGCAGCATTGTAGTTTACTTGTTCGATTAAAATGAACAATAACGAAAATAACTATTAACCACACTGATGTAATTCAATGGAAACGTAGCAAGTTGGATACAGGAAGATGACCGCTCGCATCACCGTCCCTTTTCTAAGTGGCGTGCCCGAGCACGTCCAGAACACACCGTGTCCGATGTCAATTGACTTCCACAACTCATAACCGTCAAGTCCGCTCTCTCACTTCCTGTATCGACCTTACTCAAGCGCACTACTTGACGTTTCCGAGAGCTACCAATAGATGGTGTTGTAATCAAATTATAGCGCCACATCTTGATCCTGCGACATAACTAATAATTATAGAGGATTTCAGTGTATATGAATAAAAATGTCTCATTTTCGGTGTCTAATGATTACGCTCACCTTGAAGACCATGAAAAAAAAAATATTGGATACGCAATCCAGCTTATCCACTTCAGGACCTTGCAGATGTTGACTGTGGAAACCGCCATCCCTAGTGCTCATTGTCAGATCCAATTTTCTTGACATCTCATAAACTTAGCGACCAGATTTCTAGTGGTCTCAAAAACAAAATGATGGCTAGGATGGATATTGTTGAAAATAACTAAGTAAATAGCAGTTCCTAAGGCACGTTTTCGACAGATACGTTGTTTTATGTTAAAAATTTTATATTTTGTAATGTTGAGCAAAATGTGGCAACATTTGGAAGGAAGAAGATCTTTAGTAGGGCTGCGTATATAATATAACCCTGTGTTTGTTGTTTCCCACTTTCAGTTACTTTACTTAAACAATACATAAAAAGAGTATAAAAAGGAGAATAAATTACTTAACAGTTATAGGCCCAAAAATTGCTTACCGTATTATATTGACGGAAGAAAATAAGTTTTAGCAGTGCTGGGTACCTTATAACTTTTTCAAAACAATACAAAATGTAGAAATGGTAGGGTGTTGTACGAATTGATAGGCTCTTCCACCGATGAGCCTGTCAATTCGTACAACACGGCTTTACGAAAAACCAACGTGAAGAATGAAGTAAACGAGCATCTGCAATCCCTTAGGTGTTCTAGATGTCCATGAGCAGTAATAATCACTTAAAATCAGGCGAACCGTTAGCTCCGTTGCTAACTTTACACATAAAACAAAAGAAATCATGTCAATCAAATAATACAACAGCTGCTATATTTCCATGAGAATAAAATCATCTCTGTTGAGACGTGACGCGAAACGTTTGCTTCCTGGCGAGAATACTAAATTGTGTTCTGGGACATTTTCCTTCTTCTGGTGAAAACAAAGCCTGTTAGCGGCGAAAAAGAGCGTTCGAAGGCAATGGAAATTCAAGTCGACTAGCAATTGAGGTACAAGTATTAATAGTATGAAACCAGGAGACACAGATTGATTTAGATTAGATTTTTGAATTCCCGACGTTTCGAACCCTTTCCAGCGTTGTCCACGGGACAGACTACGTTATTACACGTCTTGATGTCAACCTGGGCTACTGTCAATTATTTTGTAATTTACGCCGGGAATTTAAAAATGTAATTTAACCGGGATACATCCATCAAATAGTTTCAGTTTAACAAAAGACAAAGTTTCGAATCCCGCAGTGCCGAAAGTAATGGTTCATTTATCTACAAAAATTTATAATTTAAATTTTAATCTTGAGCGCAGAGACTAGCACTAAAAATAATAAAATTAATATTAATAGGTAAAAATATATTACCATTAAATGGTGTAAAGTGTACAACAAAAAGTAGGGGGAAAATTGAACATTTCTTGTGGAATAAATTTTAGCATTTTCATTAGGGCGAATGACGTGTACAAGCTATTTATTTTCATTAGAGTACGCATGGACCTTGTAATGGTATAGAGCGAAGTGATGTAGGCCATTACAACTCAAAGCGGATATTACTCTTGGTTTCGCTTTTCGTGACTCATTTAGTATAAGTTTGAGAGTTAGATAAGTTAGATAAGATAATAATATTGTCAGCCTCAGACACTAGTACCCTGGATATGACAAAAATATTTTTCTTTATAGAGAAAAAGTTAAAAATAATTAAAAATATGTGAAAAATTTCATGCCCATATGAATAACTCAAATGTGGACAAGAACATATCAATAAAAAGTGTTGTTTAATGAATCATATGAGATAATGTAGAAACCAATTTACTTATTACATAATAATAGCTACTTATTGGTTTGTCTTAGACCCCAAATAAAAAAACACCTATTATAGAGATTGACACGAGATTGTTTTTTTATCTTGTATTAACTGTTGTTTTTGCTTTCAGTCCCGAGACTATTAAAGCTTCATCTGACGCAGAACCGGTGGGCTAGCCAGAACCCACGGGTTTGGGCCCTCCGCTGTGGGTAGGGCCGCGCATGTGCTCATGCGTGCGTTTAACTACGACATGTCATCTAAGGGCCATCGAAGTTGCGGTGCGGACCGAGACCCCGATGGCCGTCGACTGTGTTTTTAGCTAATCGGTGGCTGGGGGCGGTGAGAACCGCCCTGGAACGCGGGTGTACCTTGTGTACGCGTTGTGTTGGTCTCGCCGTGCTCGGAGGCGAGGGCGAACTAGTGTGTTTGTTGTTGCACCAACTGTGGGTGTAGTGTTGTCCGGCGGGACCCCCGGCGGTGGGTCCGGCGTATCTAGGTCCCCTTCCTCGACCGGGTCGATGAGGATGTTTCGCGGGCGACGCTTGTTGACGTTCGCGTTTGTGTCGGGTTGGTAATTTGCTGCGCTTACCACCAGAGGGTTGGGATGATGTTCGGCTCTATCGAAGAACCGTTTGGTCAGGTCTTTAAAATATTCGCGAATCGTCGGGAGTCTGCAAGCGCTGTGCAGATCGACGTTGCGTTGATACCACTGCGCACCGGTTGCACGGCGGATGAACTTATTTTGTACTATTTGCAGCTTGTACAAGCGAGTAGGGTGCGTGTGGGCGAAGATCATGCAGGCGTAGGACATAATAGGTCGTACGCAGGTCTTATATAATAATAATTTGTGCCTTAAGGGCATTTTACTTTTAGCGTTAGTTAAATTGTGTAGCCGGCCGGAGACGAACGCGGCTCTATTACGAACGTTATTAATGTGCGTAGTAAATGACATACGCGAGTCGAAAGTGACTCCTAAGTATTTGACCTTTTTCTCCCAGGGGAGCGGTTGGCCATAAAGGGATATTTGCCCCAACTTTCTGCATTGGCGAGGACCATTATAAAGATGTGACGGTAAGTACTTCGTGTGAAGTGAATCGCTACACTCTTTTCGGGATTTATTTCTATTCTCCATTTGCGGAACCAGTCGCCGAGGCGGTCGGCGGCGCTTTGGAGTCGAGTGGTTAGTAGTCTAAGGTTGCGGTCTGAATAAAAGAGCGCCGTGTCATCCGCGAAAAGCGCGAGATTGACGTGGGGATCTTTAGGTATATCGCTCGTGTAGAGCGTAAAGAGCAAAGGTGAGAGGCAGGAGCCTTGTGGTACGCCGGCCGTGAGGCGGCGGCTTGTGGAGAGGGTGCTTTCAACTCGATATCGAAAAGAGCGGTTTGACAGGAAGGCCTGGATGGTGTGTACGAGCCTATCTGGCACTTTGAGTGTGTACAGCTTGTAAAGCAAGCCGTTGTGCCAAACCTTGTCGAATGCTTTTGCGACATCGAAGAAGAGAGCCCCTGTACTAATATGTTTAGGGTGATTTAGGCCTTTTAGGATATGTTCCGTTAGGCGGAATAGTTGATCGGGACAGGAATGTCTAGCTCGAAAGCCGAATTGTTCCGCCGGCAGAAGGCCGTTGGTAAACACGTATTCATTGAGCCTGTTTAATAAAAGCCGCTCGTAGAGCTTCCCCAGGCAACTGAGGAGGCTGATGGGACGATAACTAGAGGGCTGGTTGGCTGGTTTATTCGGCTTGCGAATGCCGATAACCGTGGCTTCTTTCCAGTCGTCGGGAAAGGAGCAACTGGAGAGTAAAGTGTTGTAAATGGTCGCCAGTAAACAAATAAGCGGCCCAGGGAGAGCTTTAAGAATTTTGTTACTGATATTATCTGGGCCCGGGGCGGATTTCGTTTTTAGATTTTTAATAATATCTTGGACCTCTTCGGGGGCCACTGAATTTAAAGGCTCGCCTTCCGGTGGAAGCGCAGCCCTAGTCTCGATTACGCGGTCCACCTCCATTAGGTGGACTGTATCGGTGTGTTCGCGCGATGGCGTACATTGCTGCTCTAGGTTGTCCGCAAGGCATTCGGCTTTTTCGGAGTCATCTAGGGCTACTGAAGCGCCATTAGGTCTAACTAACGGCGGTAGAGATTCGCGGGGGTCTGCTTTCAGACTGCGGGCCAACCGCCAGTAGGCGGTGTGCGATGGCTCGATGTCCTCTAGGAGATTGTCCCACGTTGTATGTCGGTGTTCCGATACACGATCTTTGACTTCTAGCTGAAGGCGTCGAAGTAGGGTTCGGTTCGATTCCGATCGGTATCGGTCGAAGGCGCGTTTGGCTGCATTTTTCTGTCTAATTAGCAGTCGTAGGTCGAGCGGAAAGTTAAACCGTCGGTCGCCCGACAGTTTCACCGTCCGTTCCGAGTCTGTGACTGCGGAAGTAATAGTTTTGCGGAGACTCGCTATCGCTCGATTTGCGTCATCGAACGTAGCTATCGTCTCAGGTAAGTCTACTAAGTCCTGGGGGTCCAAGGCCTTGAGTTTGACCTCAAGACGATGCCAGTCCACTATGGATTTGGTCGGAGGGACCGCGCCGGCGTTCTGGCCCAGTTTACACAGGACGGGCCTGTGGTCTGAGTCTAGTTCATGGATTGTCTCTATCGACTCGATGTCGAACGAGACCTCCCTGAATAACATTATGTCTAGGACACTCGGTGACGCGTGCACGAGATTGTTGTTACACTTCTTCTTTACTTCAAGTGCTTTTCATAAAAACAATTCGCAAGTGTTTAGAAAACCGTTGTTTATGATCCATAAATATTATCGATTACAAATTGATTAATAGTAACGTTGTAAATATAAATCTAAACAATTAGCATTATTCTGACCTTTTTTCAAATCTTCTTTATGAGGCGTTAATTTTATTTTAAACTAGCTGCTGTCCGGTATACTTCGCTTCGCCGACAATTTCCCATTTTTAAATAAAAAAATAATTAAATTAACGTCATTTATCAGTTCCCAGGATAATTCGTTGGTGTTCCAATGCTGCCAAATGCTTATAACATACTTTCATATCAATTCGACGAATGGTTCAAAAGATAAAAATCACTGTCACCAGCGCCACCTATCCGGCACTAACGTTACTAAGTACGTCCTAATGGTCATGTCGCTCTTTATCTGTGTGCTAAGTTTCATATCTATTGGGCAAACGGTTATTGAGTTTAGGTGAACATAAAACACATGTAAATTCTTTTTTATATTAATTTAACTTGTAGGACCGAATAAACTAATCTATGATATAAAATTATGTAGACAATTACGAGTTTAGCAATATCAATATTTAAACACTCTTTTGATATTGTAGTGGTGGGGAGTGAACGAGGTGACTACAGCTTGTCAAGCGTACGGCAAGTGTCTTGTTGCTCGACATATTTATGTATGTAGTAGGGTAATGAGGTTTTTGTAGTATTGACTAATCGATAAATAAAATCTTGAAGTGTATGTAGCTTTTGAGATTTTGTGAATACATTTTTTTTCGTTAAACGAGCAATTTACGTAATCCCTAAAGTAATAAAACCATGTTAAAAGTTACTGATATTGTTGTTTTTTTTAGACAGACAAGAAATATAATAAGTTAAACTACAAATTTAACTTATTATATTATTTTCTGCATTTTTTTATTAAATTCAAAATGGCTATCGGCCTATAATTAGTAGATTCAGTATGGTATATGTTCAGTATAGTATGGTAAATAATTGTAATGATGGATAACTTTAACTCTTTAGGATACGAGTGAAAATTATGAAATGAGCATTTAGTTACTGGAGCTGTATAATATTTAATTCCTTTAAAAATTCTGATCCAAATACTGTCTGATCCCAGCGTCTTATAGTAATTCATGTCATTTATAGCATTTATCACATGCATAAATTATAATTTACTTCGGGTACATAGGACTTTCATTCTAGAATAAAATTATGATATAGATGATTAATTTTTGGGTAGCGTAACCAAAGTGTAAAACGGGGCCCAATCACTAAGACTCCGCTGTCTCTCTGACTGTATGTCTGTCCGTCTGTCACCAGGCTATCTCATTAACCGTCATAGTTAGACAGTTGAAATTTTCACAGACGATTTATTTTTGATGCCGCTATAACAAAAATTATTAAAAATACAGAATATAATGTGTTTAAGTGGGGTCTAAAGTAGGTATAATGGTACGGAACCCTTCACGCGCGAATTCGACTCACACTTGAATTACACATTGAATACAACTGTTATATTTGATGTGGCTAAAAATCCCTAAATGACCATAAAAGAAGGAACTGCTTCAATGAACGGAAAAATAGACAATATTTTATTGAGTGTCGTCGAACGATTGAAACGATACGATAGCGATATCTATTAACGGAGCGCTAAATATGAATATTTATAATCCCATAAAATCAATTTATTATCTCCATATTGACACGGTAGGGGCAGCAGTATGAGCCTCCAACGGGATTCCAGCCTTGAAGTGACGTGGTCTTAGTAGCCGGTTCGGTCACGGTGAACTCAAGAGTAACCGACACCGGGCTGTTACTCAAAGTTTAAGGGTCTCAACTTTGATCAAGGATAGAAAAACTTATAGTAAACTACTTAAAAAAACAGTTATTTTGAAATTACCATTATTGTATAATTATTAGGTTAGCTTAAAAGAGTGAATTTAATTGGCATGCCTTGAATTGGTAAGCTAGATGAACTACGTTTCAAAATGGATCTGCAACGCTCTGTAATCTGTCACAGCAATTCATGTAGTGCGCAAATTAACTGCAATTTAAAGTGTTCAATTAATGACACGGTTAAATAATTGGTCAGCCGTTTAAAGTGACTATTCTAATTAATTGCTAAAGGAATACGTGATATACATTACGTATTGCACAGGTTAACAGATTTTCTTTTAACCTATTGTTTTGCAAATGAAATATTTATTGTCTTTTGATTTGGACTTCGTGATCTATAGAGCTATTAAATCAATCTGCCCGTGACCATGCATGTTGCCAAGTATATGAACGCCAGGAATTAAAATTTAATGTAAACAAGATAAATGAGTAATGGTTTTAAAGAAATATATAATAAAAATATACCGTAAAATTATTTTCAATTTTTGTAATTAAAAAAGTAAGGTTATAATATTGGGCAAAGGTCTAGGGTATGACGACATTTTTACTTTCGACATTTTTTTTTCATATTTAAAAAATATGTAAGTTTCCTTCTTTCACTGTCGAACATGCGATAGTTCAACACTTATATATAAATTAATAATTTCATTGATGCCATTCCCGATACCACAATACCAAATCCCGATAGATTTGAACTCCTATTGCTCGAGGATGTTAAATTAACGGCGAGCTCCTGAACACTGAGCTGTCACTGCTTAGTCTTTTACGTAGTAGTTTAGCTAATAATGCCAGAAATTGTATCGAGGCTTGACCTAGTTATCAATATTCGTTTACAACTAATATAAACAGCTTTTAAGGTGAACGTAATTGCTACATTATTGTAAATTATTAGCGACTGAATATGAAAGGTCATCAAGTTCGTGAACTGATTCATCAAGTCCGTGATCTACTGTAGAAATTGTATAATGTATTTAATGTTAAATATACTACGGGTGTTGCAAATGTCGATTAACGGCGGTTATTGCTTAACGTTAGGTGAACCGCCAGCTCGCTTGCCACCTTCTCACATCAAAAACTTTGTGGAATCCATGGTCCAGCAGTATTTACGGACCAATACGACGAAGGCACCTTCAAAAGAGAGCCCATTTCTTCCTTAAAAGCCGAAATTGCATTGGACTCTTCTGATGCGAGTGACCATGGGTGACGCTGAACACTTAACATCAAGCTCGTTCGTTTGTCTCCTTTTCCATAAAAAAAAAAACTAATAACTTATAACTAATCTTACTAAAAATAAATAAACATTACGATGGTAGGGCCACGCAGCAGTCTCGGCTGTTGCACGAATGGGCAGGTTCGTCAGGGTAAGTACCACGACCTCACAGAAGACCGGCGTAAAGTGGAAGTATATTACTTTCGCGTTTAGTCTGGTGAGTGAGGTGCCCGGAGCCCAATTTTCAAAAGGTTGTCAACGCATCTGGAACCCTCGGGTAACAGATGTCCGTGGGCGGCGGTATTCACTTAACATCAGGTGAACCGTATGCTCGTTTGGCAACTTTTCACGTAAAAAAAAAATTAAACAACTGAGTGCACAACTAATTACGGGTGTAACTGATTACACAAGAATGACTGTACTGTTGTAGCATAATAGTTGTTGCAGTCCAGCTTCCAAATCCACCCTCCTGCTTGCAATATGACATTTATTTACGCAGGACGCCAAACCACTGACAGTATGACACTCCTGTGCGGTGGACTGCGAGTGATGGGCGGGGCTTCAGGTCTCTTGCAGGATGCAAAGTGAATGCTGGCCAGTGCTGCCGGACACCGTGAAGGCGCTGACATTAATTACCCTGCATAAAGCGCTGGATGGCAAAGCGGACTGCCAAGTAGGTTAGTGAATGGGCGCCTTATGACCTCACCTTCTTACACGTTTCGATACACCTACAAAGTAAGCCAAATGCCAGAAAAACCGTTTCTGTACTCTATCTAGGATCTGACAATGCACTGAAAAGTGTGACCGCTAAGCATTGGTAAAACATTCAATAATACCCAGTTCTAACTAAACAGTTAAATAAAAACATTTTAGTTTTACCTTGTCTAAAACTTTTGCCATCTATCACGTGGGGCTATGTTAGTTTGTTATCTAACTACTATTTGTTATCTAAAACCCCAAGGACTTTAATGGTCTCTAATGGCATTTGTGTCATGTAAGAGCATTTTTAACCGACTTCAAAAGGAGGAGGTTCTCAATTCCACTGTATATTTATTTTATGTTTGTTACCTCATAACTTTTGACTGAGTGGACCGATTTGGATTTTTCTTTTTTTTATTTGAAATCTGGTGTTTCCTATGTGGTCCCATTAATTTTTTTTTTTTTTTTTTTTTTTTTTTTATGTGAAAAGTTGCCAAACGAGCAGATGGTTCACCTGATGTTAAGTGAATACCGCCGCCTGCACCCGAGGGTGGGACAGATCTGTTGACAAAATTGGGCTCCGGCTACCTCACTCACCAGACGAAACGCGAAAGTATTTGTCATACTTCCACTTTACGCTGGTCTTCTGCGAGGTCGTGATACTTACCCGGACGGGCCTGCCCATTCGTGCCACAGCCGAGGCTGTTGCGAGGCCCTACCACCGTTGGTATTGGGATCTTGGGCTTAGGAGATACTTAGGGATCTCTTGAAAATCAACCATAAAATGAATACAGAGCGAGATATTTAAAGTCGGTTTTGTTTTTTTGGTTGTAAAAACACGGTTATATAATGCAGTGTCTCGATAAAAAGTGATCATTTATTTTTGAAGAAAATTTTAAACGATAACATTATCTTAAGTTCCATTTTATTATGCTTACAACGATTTTTTATCATCTCCACATCATTTTAAAGTAATGCACCATAAGTTTCTTGTTGGTTTTAAGTTCAAGGAAATAAATAATAAGATGGTGACATATATCAATTTAATGATAATAACATAAACTTATTTAACTGGTAAAATGGTTAATGGTAATAGAACATGCTCCGTCGTAAGTGGTCGGAGATGAACTGAACTCTATATCTATAACTATATTATCATATTATAAAGTAACATAAAGTTTGTCGTTATAATGACTGTATTCTGCCAGGTAGTTCACTGTTTCTTGTATATTTGTAGTGACATATAGAATGCCACGAGAATATTATATACCTACTCTACTACTTTTAATTTATTGAAGACAACATAAGTTTCCTTGCTCCATTTATTCGCTTAAACTACTAAATATTCCTTACATCCTTTGCAGACGTAATCCTGACATGCAATCTCCGGACCCATCAATCACGAACTCTATGAGGATGAGCTATGGCGGCACAGATATATCAACGAATTACTATAATTTCCTCGTGTAATTAATAACTTATTTTATAAATATTTGAATATCTCTACCTAATTTATAACTTCTTAAAAATATTGTTACAATATAAAATTACTCTTGTATTCTTGTATTAACTGATGTTATTGCTTTCAGTCCCGAGACTATTAAAGCTTCATCTGACGCAGAACCGGTGAGCTAGCCAGAACCCACGGGTTTGGGATAATATTACTATACGAGTATACTAACGAATAAAATTTTAATTAACATATCCGAAAATTCCTTCTTATTCCTGTTATTAAGGGTCAATAGGAGATTGGTACAAAAACAGTAAAAACATACATAAATTACAGCTTTTGTTTTCTTCTCTTTTATAACTAAAAAAAATCTATCTTTTGAAGCGAGAAAAATCCGTCCTGCGATTTCGGTGTTTGCTGAGACACAACTTGATTAATTGGACAAAACATCCCTCATTTCTGATTGATTACATTGTAATCTTGTTTTTGACTTTACAGATGCTATATAATATCTTGTGCTTTTGTTTATAGGTACGATTTAATAATCTAATATTAAACTTAAATTTTCTGCTTTATTTTAACGTTTATTATCTTTGATAGAGGATTTCAATTAGTGTGGTTATATTAAATTGTGTGTAATAAGAAATTAATGTACCTATATTTTCTTCATAAATTATTAGGAAATGGTGTTTAGATTATGCCTATTGTAATAATTCCATTAAATTATCACATAAATAATAAAATCTTCCATTTTTTATCATTCAATATGTTATAAAAAATAATTTAAAATATTAAATTACACGTAATGCCATCAGTCTCAGAATTTGGATATCAAATATGAAACTCTTTATAAACTAGTTGAAAGAGCTTCATAATGATTCTAAACATATTAATTTAATTCATTGTTCATGATCGTTACTATTTTGATTGTTACTATTTTAACATGAACCTTAACAGGCGTTTTCCTGTCGTTTCTCCCACTACAACTATCAGTGAACTCATTTTATTTTTTGAAGAAGTAAGGGATTGTAGGTACCGGGCTTAAAAGGCTGGAAACTTGCAACTTGAACTTACCTATCCACGATTTGATTGATATCTACTGCATGAGTCAAAGTCGCAGCGTTCTTGTCTTTCCGTCGATTACAGTAGACTGCGATGTGGTTAGGCTCGACAGGTTCAAACATCATCAATACAATTCACGTTTACATAATAATTAAATTTGTTTTCCACTTAGCTTACAATCAAAGGACTACTTCAGAAGCGGGTACTCGTCAGTTCCAGAATCGTAAGAAAGAAGCAGTTACTACCGCAAATCACCAAAGTTTGAACTACCCAGTAAGAAGCTTACACGTCCATCGTACTAACTAGATTGTTAAGGTCAAACCTGGAAAGTAGTAGGTTCAACGCAGCCGAAACTCCCTTCGCGGCTTGCAAAAATGATGTGAAATTGAATCAAGCCATAATCGGTCTTAATTAAAAAAAAAACACATAATTTCAGCATAAAATTTAATGAGTTAAACCCTCTAATTTTAGGTGACATGCCCTATAAACAAATACCATTTAACAATTCAACAATTCATTATGAATCTTAATAAAAATTCCGGAAAAAGAAGTTAACTCAATTTGGACCGAGCTCTGGGTCACCGAATACTATTCTTTTAAGCTGTTCTATTTTCATTGTTTATTGTTAAGAATTACCATTGTGTGTTAAACAATAACAGGTTATGAGGATTGTACCTACACTGGTAACAAGTTGAATCCTGAACAAACTATTTCCAGTCAATAAAGAGTAAAGTAACAGCCTATACATGTCCCACTGGTGGGCAACACACGGCCTCACTGCGGATAGGCGGAAAAAATTTTTCGAAGATATGTGAATATCTTCGAAATATTTTTTTTTGTTATCATATCGAAAATATGCAGGTTTCCTCACGATGGTTTCCTTCACCGTTGAGCACGTGATAAATTGCCAGTCAATACTTTTGATTTATCTGATAATTAAAGTTGTCGAGCTTTGAAGTGGAAAGTGTTTAAAATGCAATAATAACTCTTAAAAACTAGAAATAGTATAAAATATTTTTTACAATTACATTATTAATAAACGGCTACATCCCACTTTGTCATGTATTATTGCAAGGATTTTAATAGAAACATTTTACATTAAAGTAAGTTATGTATAAACACGTATGCATATACTTAATGGTGCAACTTAACGAATTTTGTTTATCATCTGAAGAAAAAGCTTTGTTTATGTTACCGTTATAAGGTTATAAAGGTTATTAGTCCCCTAAAGGTTAATGTGCCTGAGACCAGAGTAACTGAGGCGGCTATCCTTTCGAGAGTATCGGCGTCGACTATCCTGGTCCTATGATGTACACTAGTCGTCAGGATCGTAGTACCAAGATGTATATTCTTTTTTCGTTTGTTTTGCGATCAAAGCTGTACATCTCCAGATGGCGGCCGATTAAACAAGCGACATATACTTATTAAAACTTAGTCGTTTAATTTCGCGCCGCGGGAAACCTAAGCATACACATTCGAACAATGCAACCTCATATCAGTCGTTTTATTAAAGGCAATTGCCATTTGCTCTCTGGGAATTTGGCTCTTTAAAATATCAACTTCTATTTCATTCCTCCGCAAGCTCCTCACCTTTACTATTTTTGTTGCAAAGCGACCAACTTCAAAAAATTCGGTGCTAACATGGCAATCAATAACAACTTTTTAACATTTACCTATAATTCAAAGTTAATTAATTTAACCGTTATGAATTCAAAGGCAATTGTCAATTTCACAAACAAAGAATATTGGCAAAGGAGAGAAAAGTTTTTCTTTTGTTACGCTAAAGAAGTATAACTTCTTTCGTGCATACATAACTTCACACATAAGTTTAGTTGGTTAGTTTCAGTGATTACACGGTTAGTATATCCGATAATAATAAGTTTTTATTTTCTCCTTAAAACAAAAGTATTCAACATAAGATTATTCCAAGATAATTTTTTTCAACCACATAATATGGTAAATCATTTGTATAACCTAAAAACAATATGGGTTCAGGATTGATTCCTGATACACCACCCACCCATTTGTACTATAGACCCCGATGACCACTGGCGGATTTGCCTTAGGGCCCAATAGGCCCGGGCCTAGAACGGCCACATATTAGGGGCCGTCAATCGTGACAAAAAATCACTGATGATAACAAAATATATGAAAGGCTCTGAGAAAGAGACGGCTGGAACTTACTACATGGTCTGGAACCTAGGGCGACCAAGACTACAAATCCGCCACTTCCGATGACAATGTACCAATAATGATTACTTATTTCTCTGTCGGTAAGATACGAGGAAACGAAGTCAGTGGCAGATTTACGAACACTATGACATTCCAATATATTTGGGTTACCTGTAACTTTCGATAAACGAACTTATTGAAACTTCGAGAGTATTAAATATATCTGACTTCTGACCTCAGGTGATAGATGTGATGACTTATGATCTCTGAACGTTTTTATTTATTCCTAGATTAGGTAGACCCTGGCAATAGCCGGGATTAATGCTAGGTAGAAAGAAAGATATGCATGCCCCTTTAATATTTATCTTCTTCGAAAAGCCCCTGATAAAACATCGATTAAGCTCGTTATTGATAGTTTCAAAACACTACGTAAAACATAAACTTAAATTATTTTAAAGGAACAATACTTAGTATGGTTTACGGAGATCATTTGCCTATTTGCTTCGTTTTGAACATATTTTTATTTTAGTATAGTTCGCGACTGCATGGGTTCACATGCGCTCGCGAACTATAGTGTATGCAATGGAACTGGTTTAAATTATACGGTAACTTAATTAGGTTTTCGCAAAGTTGACACGAGCAGAGCCAACATTCAGTTGTTCCGCGAATTGAATCGAGAACTTTGATTTATACTTATTTGCACATATAAGGACTGCTACTAATAAATCTCAGTCGCATCTGTTTTATTTACGAAAAAAATAATTATAACTAATAGACAAAATCAGAAGCTGTGATGGTGTTTATTTGTTATTATTTAATTAATTCAGTAGCAGAAGTAAGGCAACAATCTGTTATATGAGGAAATTCGAATGCTAAGATTAAAAAAAAAGTCTTTGAATTAGATATATGTATTTGAATTAGGAGTTACAGTTGAATATGAGGGACGACCTTTAGTGAAAGATGTTGGAGATGAGCTCAACTGATGAAATGGAATGAACATAGACTGGCGGTACGCTGACGTTGCATTAACTGTCAGCATCTTCAATAAGAATGATAATGTATAACAGTACATCGTCTAGTAGCTTGAACTTTGTACTTGCTACCAAAGTTCTAGGGTTTCTTTCAATTAGATTTCCTTATTCTTACGTGTAAAGAAGAGTCGCACGTTGGAGTCCGATTATAGTGTGAAAAATAATCTGCGTATGAAATACAAGACAAAAGACCACTACTTGTGCTATTAAAAGATTTTCCTTCCTGAATAATACATTAAGTTTATGTTGAATGATAGTCGATGAAAATATTACTCGCTAAACTGGTAATAAAATAAAAAAGGTCTTAATTTGTTGACTTGTATAGTCTTATATTATTATTGTGGAATCTTCAACCTCACATTTATACGTCTCAGTAGCTTTTATTTTTCGACACTTATGTAAAAGTGTGTATAGTTCTACATAAAATATTAGCATTAATTTAATATGGAACCTGGATATGAACATATTTTTTACTCTTTCAATTTCATTTATGACGCTAATGTATAACAAATTATGGCAAATATCAAATATCGTACATCGTAATAATAGACCTCGAATTTGTTAAATGATAATGTTGAATAAATGATCTCTACTTATGTTATGAGAGCCGTGATAGCTCAGTGTCCGGGCGCTCTCCTTTAATTCAATATACTCGAGCAACCTGAGTTCGAACCCCAGTGCCGGCACCAAGGAAGTTTTTAACTTTAAGTGCTGACTTATCACGTGCTCCGCGGTGAAGGAAAACATCGTGAGGAAACCTGGCATATTTTCGAAAATAATAACAAAAAAAATATATTTTTCGAAGATATGTTCGCCAATCCGCAGTGGGGCCGCTTGGTGGACTATACCCTGATACCCTCTGTATGAGCAGGCCTTTGCCCAGCTGTGGGACATGTATAGGCTGTTACTTTTGCTTATGTTATTCGTCCGACAGTGTATTTTTAGGTTTGCCTTTTTTTCACGAACCAATATTTGAAACAACAGTTGAAACAGGTTTAATCGGGAAAATATACAATTTCTTCTAGATATATCACTAAAATTGTGTTTTCTATACATGCTCCAGTTGATTTTCATAGACCGGTGATAATAAAAATCTCAAAAAGTCCTGTTTTTAATACATCATCATTCTCTTACCCTTACTCCACATAGGTGAGATCGGACACTACATGTGAATCGTGATTTTGGGTAAAATTGGCAATAACGTAGTAGTTTGTCATTTGTAAATTGGCTCTTATTAATTACAGGCTTCAAAACTCTTCTAGTACTCTGTAATCTGCCATGACAGTCCATGAACTGCATAAAACGTTAGCTAAAAGGGGCAATTTGAAACGTTGATGATTAGGCCACAACTTTAAAGGTTCCGATCGACCTTAATTTTTATGGCACATTTTAAATATCGTGTAGTATTAACTAGGTTAGTTTAAAAGCATACGATAAATGAATAATTTGATAGAAAGTATTACATTAATCGGAATATAGAACCTATTTCAATATTTTTTAGACATTAATTTTAAAATGATGAACATCTTTTTACCATAAACTTCCTTTCTATGAATCACATAAGTTATAATAACAAAACACATCTTAAATAAAAATGTCTATTTATAAACATAACATAAATTACGGTTGCCCGGTTTACCTTTGACTTTAGATCGCAAAAAACTAAGTCAATTAGTAATAAATTAACAAAAAAGACCGACCCTGGAATTACAATTATTTGTAAAGTATACAATTACAATAAAGACGCTTGTAACATTTAGGTAAAAAAAGTACAGAAACATAATTTTTTTTTTATATCTCAAACCTAAATTAAATTTGGACTGTTTTGAAAAGAACTATCAGCCTAAGGGAGTGTTACTATACACGTTTCAGAGCATTAACTTACAATCTTTCCATCGAGACAGCCAGCGGATATATTTCATTTACAATAGCATACGAACTAATAAATTTTCAACTGAGAAAAACTCAGTGAACATATACATTTATGTACATACATATATTTCCATGTTCCAACATATTCCTTATTCACTTCTTTATTATTGACTTTTTTGTTCTTCAAGATATAATTTGCGAAATTCAAAATAAAATTTAAAATTCAAAGAAGTTATACTTCTTTTGGCGCCTTTGAAAAATTATGAGCGTAAAATATTATATACCGGTAGCTAAAAAGCGACATGATGAAGTGGGTTCCAAATGGACCAAATTCACGGCATATTCCATGGCAACCAACAACAATTATTTTTATTTACCTATAATTCCAAATTATTTAATTAAACCGTTTTCAATTGCATTTCATGTCTTTTTCTCAAAGAAAGAGTATTGAACAGTACGGGGGATAAAATTTTTAGTTACATTTTCTTTCTTTCGCTAAAGAAGTATAATTTCTTACGTGCGTACATAAGTACACACATATTTTGTCCACGCGCGTGGAAGGTTGCCTTGTGCTCATCCTACATACGGAAGCAGCTGACGTTCACGAGGCTCCCGTGTATCATACACTCTGAGGAACATTACGTGTTATAGCCCGAGTGTTTGGTCGTGAAAATCTTTTGCTGGCTCACAGACGTCGTTATTGAAATGGGTGAACTCATTTTGTCCCTTCCATATTCAACATATTTTATTGCATTAACTAGCGACCCACTCCGGCTTCGCGCGGGTGCAAATTATCTAGTTAAAAAAACCGCATCAAGAACCTTTGCGTAGTTTTAAAGATCTACGACAATAATACATAGGTACAGACATACTGCGGGACGACTTTGTTTTATACTATAAAGTGATAGTGATGAAGTAATTTGTTCCTCGGACATCGTCAGTGAATACACGCGACATTTATAGAGTATCCTGAGCTTAATGAATTTAAATGCAATTTGTCACAGCAAACCAGACACAACATAAATTAATCTCGAGATCAATTACAGATGACTGAATTTAATTTACAGCTGCAGTCGCGATATTCTTATGGAGAGATATATGATGTGTGCATTTCATGTGAGAAGCTGCTCGTTCGATAAAATGCTTCACTGTATCAGGACGTACCTATATATTTTTTATATTCTTATCTTTGGAAAATTAATGTTTAATTAAGCTATGGGTTAACATATGGCTAATAAACATAATATCTTAGACTTTTTGAACGAAGTATACATTATTAAAAATGTATTTATAGCAAAAATCTCGGTGGTAATCGGGCGTTGAGCGGTTAAAGCGTCTGGGCACGAATCCGGAAGACGTACCTTCGATTCCCGTAGCGGTGATAATCGTTTCATCCTTTTTTCTACAAATATTAGAGTTGGTGTTTACATCATAAAGTGATACTTTAGCTATAACTTTTGTATTTAGAAAACTGAGAAGATACTGTATTTATTTTTAAATGAATAGTGTCCATAATTAAAACTCATGCCCTTTTGCATCTTGTAAATTTATCTTTAGAATTTTGTAAATGCCGTTTTATATGAAATACATAAACCTAGTTTGATTTCGATTTCATTAGGGTCTTTATTCTCAATTTTTTACATAGTTTTTTAACAGTTTTTTATACCAATGCCATCTACGGTATTTTTTCATCGTTTACTAGTACGTTAGTATTACTTAGTTGATAAGTACTAATCCATTGTAACATACTCGTATAAAATTCATTTAAATTAAATAGTGGATTTAATAGATAAGTTGTGAAAGAAAGAAATTACACTTAGCTAAGCGGCTGATGCTTTTTTACGTATGTGCGAGTTGATTCTTGTTCCGCTTAAGAAAAGTTCACATGTATGTATCTTCTTGTCTCTTTCTCATTAACTAATTAAATCTCTGGTCATTAGTTCCTCTTGTTCTTGACATCTCATAATCTCTCTCTCTCTCTCTCTTGACATAACATTATCTTAACTTAGTAATAACATATACAGATGTAAAACATTGCTGCAATGCTTCATATTTGTCAACTTTAGACACGGTAACCAAATTGATGTTTCGTTTGTTGATTTTCCCCGAGTTGACTTTTGACGTTTGCTAGATTAAATTGACAAAACCGTCGAACGAGTTTGATGCCATATACAAAAATTCAAAAATACGACTAGCGATTAAGTTATCTATCCTTACAAATATCTTTTTGAAAACCCGTGTTTAACCATTAGTATACCCCCTGAATGTATACATAAAATTATAAATTGAAAATTTTTAAGGGATCTAGCAGTTGAACTTAAAAGGAAATTGAAGTGAAAGCGGCATACATTTTTCGTCGGAAATAACACGTATTTCACAATATTACTCCGACTGAACGAACAATCTCTATTTCTTTTTTTAACCTCATTTCTGAATTGTACAAAATATTTCCTATCACTACACTATTTCGTTCCCTACAATTCAATGCGATTCTTTAAAAAAACAATAAAGAAATAAATTTTGTAAAATTTCATATGATATTATCTCAAAGTTATGCATTAATAAAAATAATTTAAAAAGTAAATTTCCATAATGAAATAGGAACAAATGATTATAGTCATTCGTAAGCAAAATTAGACAGACATCAGAATTGATCTGTTACGCTTTGTTATCTGCACAGCCATTCATGTTCGAATAGGTACTGAATAAATTAGCTCTAATTTAAAGTGTTCAATTGTACAATTACATGTCCAAATAATTGTTCTGCTATTACTAAAATCGGTTATGTAGGATATTTTATAAAGGTATAGATAATATTCATATAACTATTAACAACCAATTATATAGTCTAACACTGAGGAAAATGTAAAACTGTGTATTGTGTAAATCGTCTTGCAATATCATTATGGTTATGGTATATTTATACATATATTGTCTCTGGGAGAGGCTTTTATACATTAGTGGTGTTGAACTTTAAAAGAGGATTAAGCGTTCTAAATTACGTTTTTCGTCTTGAACACACTTTAACAACAGTTTTTTCTTGGTTTTTGTTCATATAGACCCAACTTGATAACTCTTCGCAATGTCACAACATTATGTTAGTCACAACATATGCGATCATTTACAATGCTCGAAATTTCATAACATCTAATATGTTTTACAATAAGAGAAAATAATTTATATTGAGTTCTTATTTATTTATGTTGTATTTAATCTCATTCAAATAAAACACGTCGTAAAAGTCCAAGGGACTTTGCTGTATAGATCAATCCCCGTCTCGCTTACAAGAGAGGAAAGTGAATAAGTGAAGAGACAATAGTCGCTGAAAGGACTCGTGAACAATAGGTAGTCATCATTCGTTTCGGGTGCTTAGTGTGATATATGTGAATTGAGTACGTTTAAGGGACAGTTTTCATAAGCTTTTCAACTTATCTACTCCACATTGGGTGCTTTTTTTTGTAATAAAACAAATGTAATAAACTAGCGATTAATGTTCATAAAGTTACAACATTGAGCTTTAAGAATGTTTATGCTTTACGCACTGAGGAGGGCCTCAAAACCGTGGGTTCTGGCTAGCCCACCGGTTCTGCATTCGATGAAGCTTTAATAGTCTAAGGACTGAAAGTGTAACATCAGTTATACAAAAAAATATATAATATTGAACTTTGTAACTAAAAATTTTATCCCTGTGCCAGCGAGTACTATGTTAGTGAAAAATACATTAAATGCAACAGTTTATTTAAATAACTTGGAATTATAGATAAATGTCAAAACGTTCATAACGTTATTGATTGCCATGGTAATACCGTGAAGTTGATCGAAGTGAACCGGTGGTAGATTTTTTTTTGACATTCAATAAGAGCTTAAGTTAGGCCTATATTGAATAAATATACTTTGACTTTGACTTTAAAGTTGGTCGTTTTGCATACAATTTCATCATATGTGCGCGCATCGTACAAAACACTTTTGAAGAGGAAATGGTTGTGAAAGAAGCATTTATTGAAGCGGAACTTTATTTGGAGATTTTAATATAAACACGAGTCTCTTTGTGAACTTAAGTTATCTCGGCCGACTGTCAGAAGGCGTGTTGAAGTTATGATAAATACCCCTCCGACCGGTTCTCCGAGTGGGCTCATTGAGAGCACTCTAGATGCGTGCTTGGAGGGTGCAGGGGACAGGTCGAGTATGGTAGAGGTGGAGCCACTCTCCTGTCTTCTGCTACCGAGGAGGAGTCGCGGGGGAAGAGGAGTGTCGATGCGCCGTTCCGTCCGCAGCCGAAACGTGGTGAGCGGCGGAGCCACAGACCAGGTCCGCCGCTGCCTGGGGGCTGGGAGGCTTGTTGTTTATTGGCGCTGGCTCTCCTGGCCTCCAGTCAGCGAACTCGGGAGAGTTCGCTAACCGGAGAGTTGGCCGTGAATAAGGGACAGACCATGAACGCTGGAATGGGTTTGAAACGTTGGGAATGAAAAATAAAATAAAAACACGATAAAATCCGTAAAGTTTATACATTTAATATGTATAATATTTGCGTAAAATCAACAAATCAGTATGTGAACAAGTTTTGTGTTCAAAAGTACTAAACATGGAGGTGATTTTGGACCTTGAAATAAAAATTGTGAATTCCATACGTGCTCGTAGATTGCAACGACGACTCTTAAAATTGCGGACAGTGTCTACTGAAGACGCTGATTTAGTTCTTTACGTTACGTTAGAAGGTTGCGTCGCGGAGAAATGTTTCAAATCATTGCCCGAAATAAAAGCTTTTATGGACGAAAGCGCTGATGATATTCAGATGCAAAAAAAATGAAAAAATCTGATCTAACATTTTTTTACTGACTATTGTTGAGATGATTAACGCAACAAACGGAAAACAGCAATGGCGAGGTTACTCGTTCGTTGTAAAACGATATTTGTAATTGTTTGCGTGTTGTAAAGGACAAAAAAATAGAAGTGACAAGCAATGCTTAAAAAGGAAAAACTAATGTAGGTAAAATACTTTGAGATTTTCGTCAATACAAACCTACTGTTGGATAAAGACCTCCTCTATCAGTGCATAGTCATGGCGGACTTCACATATCTTTTATTATTACTTCGAAAATATGCAGGTTTCGTAACGATGTTTTCCTTCACCGTGTCGGAACGGGTGATTGAACTCAGGTTGCTGGAGTAGGTATATTTAATTAAAAGCGAGCGCCCAGATAGTCATCTAACAGCTTAATTTAGTAAATAGGAAAATTTTGGATTTTTATATCTAAATATAAAGATCCGAATCTAAGGCAAATCGCTCTTCAGTGGACGGCAATGTTTGGATCACTACTATATTTTACTGCATTTTCTGAAATGAAGGTTTTAAATATGAATGATTCTGAGGTTTGGACTTCTCAATGGAATAGTACTTTGTCCTTCTTCTTATTTCCGGACACAGCACGGCTGTATCGCTGTTGAGACAGACTCCTCCTCCACATGCAATGAGAGAAGTGCCGATATTACAATGTTGTGTCTGCATACTATCAGAGAAAAAAATCGCTCCCAGAGACAACGGAAAGAGTGTGCAAAGGGTGCTAAGTGGTTAAGTGATTTCATAGACATGTTCAAAACTACAAGTTAGTTGAATATAAACAAAAGCATAATTAACTATGTTATTGCAATAAGTCGCTATGTAAAACAAGCACGTATACTGAGGCGTACTTAACATCCTTACATTGTTTACTTTTCCCGCTGCTACAAGATATGTAACATGCTGTAAACGAAGAGCTTATAGTTTATGCCTTGAAAGTTAGGTAGCTTAATTAATTAGAAAATTAAAAGGAGGTGGTTTTGTATATTGTACCACGATTTAAGTGCCTTGTAAAATCTGAAATATAAGTAAGTTAAGTCCCATTTGATGTGATATTTAATGAATAATCGAAACTCACGAAATCTTTAAAGATTAATAAGCTGTGTAAAAAGTACTTACATAGGTTTTACTTTTTTAATTTACTAGTCTAATGGATTTAATATTAAAAAAAAATATTTTTAATGCTCATATCTTATGTCAATTGAACCGGTGGTTCACCTAATGTGACATCGGTGACACCCGAATGGTTGTGGGTTTGTCGATACCTTTTAAAAATTGGGCACCGGTTACGTCACTCACCAGACGATACACAACAGTATAATAATTCCCCTCCATTCTTCTGTGGGCCGTGGTACTGTCCCGGATGAGCCTGCCCATTCATGCAACAATAGAACCTGGTCCGTGGCCCTACTGAATAAAAAACTATTCGGTATACTAAATTAAATTATATCAAACTTCAATATATTCATTTTTTAATTTGATAAGTTGGCAAGTGAACACGCGGTTCACCTGATGTTAAGTGATAATCACCACGCATGGACATTTGCAACGCCCATAATGTTGCAGATGCGTCGCCATCTTTCAATAAGTGAGCCCCGGCAATCTCACTCGTCAAAAATATAATAACTTTAGGTCTTCTGTGAGGTCATGGTACTTTCCCGAACGGACCTGCCCATTCATGCAACAGCGAAGATTGTTGCGGGGCCCTACCACAGTAAATCTCTTTATTAATATGAATTTTTATTAATACACAATAGGAATTATAAGTGCGGAAAGCTGTTCAATTTTGCTTTCTTCTTTATATACTGTTCAAAAAATTTCCCTTCCGTTAGGCCGAAATCTAAATTCGACAGTATACGTTCGGAAAAATAATTTCACATACTATTTGATAGTTTATGCACGGCAACGAGTTACTGGCTGGCCTTTGATCTCACCTGCTTTGGCGACTCTTTGAGTCCTTTGAGAGTTGATTGAGCGCGTTACTTTGTGTGCATTTGAAAACATGCATTTGAAAACTGCTCTCTAGCAGTAATATAAAGAAAAAAATGTCTTTTTGGACTGAAACTTTACGAAGGATTAAGCACTGTTCGTTCAATTTCTCATAGATACTCATACATACTCACATACTCTCATCTCTGTAGATGACTAATTAATATTCTAATTTGAATTATTTATGGGAGGTACTAGAAAAACAGTGACCTTTGTTATATTAATGTATTCCAAAAATTAATAAGAATGTAATTAAATATTCTTAGTTTTTTTCGCATTTTCCTATTCATTTGGTTTTGATTCAGATGTGCCTTTTATCACAAAAAGTGAGACGAATCTTAAAGAAGGATAAACTAGCTTATTGACATACGAGGCGCTAGTGATTTTTGCTTTTAAAAAAATAAGGCCGTTAGTCTATAGGGATTTGAAACCAAAAGTCCGAATGAATGATAAGGTTACGACTGGCTTCCTTGTGGTATTATTTTACAATATGTTCCGGCTTCTTTATTTACATTACATTGCAAAAGGCGACGAATACGAATATAGTTATTATTTAAAGCGCTTATTTTGTGCCCTATCTTTGCTTATTTTTTTAGATTTTTTTTTCAAAAACGATTGTGCTTATTTTCGACGACATTTTCAAATTAATCAACAATCAATTAGCACAATAAGAACACATTCACTTACGCCATAGCACATAACAAACAAATTTCGTACATTCGTAAATCTTACGCGTTAAGTTCAATAAAACTGTTTCTCATTTCGAAGTTAATTAAAGTGTTCTCCTCGGCACTGCCTTCATTATTACCCTTAAGCTAACTTAATCGACTCTATTACGCGGCTATGAATGCTACGTAAGTCATGTCTCAATGCAGGTTAATTTTAATAATTACTTAAGAAGTTTAATATTTGGTCTTATTTCCTAGTCTATACCATATATTATCTATATTATAAATCTAATGCAGATAATATATGGTATAGACTAGGAATCTTCAGAAGTTTTATGCGTCTATTTCTAGACTCAAATGCATAATTTAAGAAAACGTTTAAGGATATTGCTTAAACTAAAAATATTAGGATTCTCTCAAGACATAGTATCTTCAAGAAGCAACAAAAATTCTTGCCTTGAAAGGAACGAGATTCTAACGGAAGACCCACTGACCTATTTCATCGATGTAAGCTGCACTCTGCAATCTTTGCAAAGATTATCGACCTGCCAATATTGTAGCTATCAGACGAGAACTATTACTATGGCGATGAAGATATCTTCCAACACGTTTACGCTATGACATCAACATCAAAAAAAATGAACGTAAATCTTGAAACTCAATGGATCATTTTTGAAATACTAGCTACCGCCCGCGAATAGAGAAAAGGCTAGTAGAATAGGCTGAAGGCGTAACATTCAGACAGAAAGACAGATATACATAAAATATGTACATAAATTATAGCCTATGTCTTAATCTGATGTATAATGTATATAATTGTAAAGTTTCATTAAAATCCTATTCTGTAGTATTTGCGTGAAAGAGTAACAAACATCCATCCATACATACAAACTTTCGCCTTTATAATATTAAGTAAGGATTAAATTTGAAATTTATCATACTGTAAATGTTATATCACATTTGAACATGACCATACATCACTAGTTGCAGTACCTTAATATCAGGGAAATGTCGAATTAAACATTCATTTTCGCCTCACCATCCACGGCTAGCAGAGCCGAGTGTAATTTCGTAATTTGTGTAACGGTTCGTTTCACGCGAACCTTGCCGCTTCAAAACAAATTTGGCGAAACGATTACGTCCTATAAATCCTCTCTGCTTTGAGTTTTGCTACTAGTTTAACGTTATTTTTGCTCATATCCACTTTATTTGAAATTGTAGATATTTCTGATTACGTGAATTTAAAATCAAACTATTGCTACCAATAAAAAAAGATTATTGGATAGTAACAAATATCAATAGTATCCTTTCTATATCTTGTTGATATGAATGTTCTCTTGTTATAACTATTACTATTGGTCAATAGTTGGATGTATTTCAATATATATATAATCAGAATCTCGGAAACGGCTCCAGCGATTTTCATGAAATATAGTATGTGCGTAGATTCGGGGGCGAAAAATCGATCTAGCTAGGTTTCATTTTTAGAAAATGTCCTTGTATCCCTGTTTTCAGGGAATGAAAAGTATCATTCGAATATGACGGTAAATTTCGCCGCAAAAAAAAGTGTTATAATGGCTCGGTCGGTAATCGGGCGGACCCGAAACAGAAGGCCGTGGTTCGTGCCATGATCATTTATACACTTACTTTTTTTTCGATTCCAGATCATTGCTTTCTTTATTTTTTATTTTTTGTAGATCCAGATGATTTTGTTATTTTGTTCCCTTTTTTTGAAGTTCTTTCTTTTGTAAAAAACACCAATTCATATTTTCTTATTATTACGTCGGTAAGATTGAAAAATATTATGCATATTTCATTACTCAGTAATTCTTATCAAATGTAATTTCCAAAATACACGATTTACAAAAAAAAAAAGAACAAACCGAGCAAAGCTCGGTCCTCCAGGTACTTTTATTTATACATGTACCTTCCATAAAGAATTGAAATAAAATGTAAAGAATTTAGCGAGACAAATAGAATGCAACAGACGAAATTTCACGTGTTGTAGAGAAAGGTTCAACTTTTCTCGTAGTAACAGATTCATAAAACTCTGAACGACGACGCCAGACCATCCATCCTTTACAAAAAGAATTTCACGAACGTCCAACGAGAGTCTGGAATGCTTCTATATCCTATTGTGCCTTTCATTTCTATGGTTGGAATAGAAATACTTTTGTAAAATTTATTGTTGCCTGTGAAGTTTTAATAACTTATCTATTGTTTTTGTTTTGATTTTCGATACTAATCTTTACTTTGGTACCTACAACTTACAGGATTCATATCTGAGTAGTATATTTGCAAGTCCTTACTTGAATCTGTATTATTGACATTAATATCCGTGGGAAGATTTGTTCCTAATTACCTTCGCTATTGATTGTGCTTTCTCAGTTCTTACTGCGCTTCTGGGAGAATAAAAATAAAAGGTCTGCCGTAACTGCTGCAATTTCAAAGAATACTCGAACCGCGTAGCTTTAACCCGTGTATGTATATTTAATTACTTAAATATACATACACGGTACTTGATAATAATATTGAATATTTATTATATATAAAAACATATTTTAAAATTTAACAGCAAATATATTCATATAATACATATTTCATATTTATAGACGTATATAACACATTCATAGATTTGTAAATAATAAATAAAACGTATTATTCATAGAGCGAAGAACAAAAATGTACGACTCTCGTGAATCTCTTTCCATCGAGAAGCACCGCAAATTTCATTTTATTTGTGTCAGTTCACAAAGAAAAATATTTTAAATACCATCGTATAAGGAAAGAATTCGCAGTATTTTATTTTAGTGCGACTCGTACGTCCAAATATTCATTCCTTGATCCGCGAACCGACTAAGTAATTTATACATACATACATGTATATTCACAGATTAATTATGAAAAGGAAATTCCAGTTCATGAAATAAATATATTTTTAATATTTTTTTTTACTTAAAATTCTAAGAAATTTCTGAAAGGAATTTTTGCATCAATTGTAGATCCACCTTTCATAAATACAGTACATATATATATATATTCTTTAAATATACGTTTTTGTATATAGTAAGCGTATCTCATAAAGCATCATTGTGACTATTATAAAATATACTTTTGGGGTACTCGGTTGTTGTTGTTGCGTAAATTAAATTTATGGAATTGTACAGAAGTGTAAACCAACCTTCATGTGTATTTGAACTATTAGACTAAATTTGAATTCTTTTGAAAGCGTCGCTAGAGGAAATGGTGGAAAGTTCTTTGTCAAAGCTAAATGTGCCTTTCGATCATTTGGTCGATTAGCGCTAGTTAAAAATAGTATTACTCTAGCATTGATGCTCATCTAATTACCGGTTATTAAATAAATTGCTTTGTTCAAACGGATAAACGTTATATCAAACGACAAGTTTTAAATCGCCATGAAATCACGAAGTTATTCGTTTATTATTATGGATATTTTTGTTATATTTATTATTGTTGGAAGCCTAAAATAAATAACTAAAAAAAAAGAAGTAATATAAGCTTAAAAGTATTTAAAGCTGACGTTATCCCTACTTTAGATCTCTATTATTACAGTTTAGCGATGATCTAATTTCATACGTTGCGAAAATCAAAACTTAAAATTTTTTTTTAAACAACGGTATAATATAAAAGAAAGTCGCTCCCGCTGTGTAGGCTTAGATTTTTTAAAGTAAGTAACGGATTTTAATGAAGTTTTCAGTAATAAATAGATTCAGGATTCAGGAGGATTATATAGCGTGATTATATGTAAAATTTACCCGTCAAGACTTAATTTTGATATCACAATACCATGAGCATTACTTGGAAGACGCAGGGTCCTATCAAGGTAGCGGCGTATTTAGGTCGACTAACTTTAAAGGCGAGAAAGAAGTGCTTGCTCTTTGACTACTCTTACGGAAGGAAACGTGCTTGAGTTACTAAGTTGATTTAAAAGAAAAGTCTTACAACGTATGAACAGAATCCTTTTAATTTACACGATTGTACGCTTACATTGGTGATACAGTGGTATGCTTATCATGTGAAGAATACAGGCTCATTTAATAATGAGTATTTTTAACAAATCGTCACAATAATTATCAATTTTATACTAAATTAAAAAGGACCAGGATACCTTATCTCAAAATGTATATCGCAAAACGTTCTTGAATTTCCTTCTTTCTTTCTTTGCCTGTCGATTCATCGATTCAATTAAATTCCCTATTAATAAGAACATTACACAAACGTGCTGCTACGTATGGGGAATTGAATTTTGTTATGCTAATCAGTGGAAATTTATAATCTATATCTTTGGGTGACTGTTGAAGAAGAGATATTGAAATTTCTTAATTGAATTTAAAAACTTGTTTGAACGTTATTAGTTTGTATTTAAAAACTTGTTTGAACGTTATTAGTCCGTGAGAATTATTTATTCCAATGTTAATCAAATATAACGCGAAAAACCTTAATGTGACTATACTTAATATTGAAGTTGACATTTATTATATAATAATCGAAACATCTAAGAATAAAAATATCCACCAATTTGTAATCCTGCGCTGAAAATATTCAAAGGCTATATATATAAAATATATTTTAAATTTTTGTGACCATTTCAAAGGGCGGAACGGTGTCTAAGTAAGCGGTTTTCTTGATCGGCACTCGATGAGTAGTTAAATTTCAATTAAATGAGTTATAATACAACGTACAAAACGTTTTACATAAGAATATAACTGTTTACATAAGAAGTATTTAATAACCTCACGTATAAGGTTATATGATAATTCCATCTAGCCGTTACGTTACTTTGTTATCCTATCATTTAGTTTAAGAATATTTATTTATGTTATAAATTGATTATTTAAAAAGTAACTTTAATACCAGTGAGCAACTTATATCAGCTGTTATCATGACTGATTCTGACATTTACTTAAGTAAACGCATATAAAAATGTCTCACTACTTCTGACAAAAACTATTAAATATTATAAACAAAAAAAATTGTAGGTATTTATTTTTATACCCATTTGGGATAATATATATTATTGTCACTGTATTATACATATAATCATAAGACACTACTCCACTCAGTTAACAACGTTTCATGAAGTTAGAAATTAAGTTTTCACTTCGATGCCAAGCAATTTAGTCTTGGTGCGGCATTTCCGTGCTAATTAAGTAGCTACAAGGATGCATTGTTCTATGCATCCTTCGCTTGTTTAATGAAATCGAGTTTAAACTCAGTGCTTTTAATGTGTTATTTAAATTAAAGTAATTAATTATTAAAACAATTTATACCACCAAAATTATTAGGGCCAGCGAAGCAAGTCCTAACACTATCCGACAACTTGAGCACTTTTGTGGTACACTTTACGGAAAAACTATCAGGCCTATAGATTTGTGACTTAACATAGTAATTTAACTTTATATCTAGATGTGTTATCTGCTAAAAAAATGTAATTTGTTTGCTCTTTTATATTTATTGGATACAATGTTATTGTACTACTAACACCATCTGTTAGAACATCAAAGAGTTAACATAGATGCAAAGGGACTAAACTCAATCCCTAAGGAACCTACACTGAACCGGCCTGTAGTGCAAGGCCGGCCCGAGAAGGCCACTTCAAGGGGGCTCATTGAGCCCACTCTGGAGGCGTGCTGGAGGGTGCAGGGGATAGGTAGAGGGTGGCAGAGGAGGATCCAGTCTCCCTGTCTTCTACTTCCGAGTAGGAGTTGCGGGAGGAGAATAGTATCGGTATTGCGGTGTACCGTTCTCCCTACCTTCTACGGCCGAAATATGGTAAGCGGTGGAGCCAGAGAGCAGGTTCGCCGCTGGGGGATGGGAGGCTTACTGCTTACTGGCTCTCCTGGCTCTCCTGGCAGCCGAGTAGGAAGGCGCCTGGATGAGAGGGAAGTTGCACCCCGAAAAAGGGCTGCTAAGGCAGCCAGCGCTGGCAGGGTCGCGTAAGTGTGCCAAAGTGTTCCCGTGGCCCTGCCGATATGTGCCTAAGTGGAAAATCGTTGGGGTTTTAGTCAGTGCTAGGCCGACATAACCCACTCTTGCCCCTGCGAGGGCAGGCATGCATAGGCATTTTCCCCAGGTTAACAAAAATAAGTATATCGACTTAAAGGTGGTCAATTTGATTGAATATACTTGCTAAATCATCAATTTGCAACAAAAAAATGATAATTATATTTTCAAAGTGAAAATAGCAATTGTTCCAGAAAACAATTCCAATTGCAATTAGCTTTTGCTATTACAATTCACAAGTCACAAGGCTTAAGATAAAGCTGTTATTGATATTGGGGAAAAATTGGTTGGCTAAATAGGTCGCGTTTTCAAGAGTGAAAATACTTGAAGGATTAGCATTATATCGACGATTTTCCTTTGATAGATTAAATAATATTGAAAATTCATATATGTAAAATGTATGAAGAAATCCGTATGAGAAACCTAATGTCACAGAATTGATATAACTAAAGAATGTTTGATAAAACAAACAAAAATATCTATGATTATTGGTCGTATGAATTATTTACCGAAGCCCATTTCAAATATAATAATTTTAAAACTGTCTTAAAAATTATTACCTGTTAGAAAAAATACGCGAGCCCTCGCAAAGCTCTGCTTTTTGCCTTGAACCATATATTATTTAATCGATTGGATGAAGAGTTATGTTACGTTCAATTAATGTTTAGGTTGAAAAGGGTTAGGCATTAGGTAGTTAGCATTAGGTTGTGTCGAAGATATAGTCATCTTCATCATCATCATTTCAGCCTTTTTGAGTCCACTGCTGAACATAGGCCTCCCCCATAGACTGCCACTAAGTACGATCCTGAGCCACCTGCATCCATCGACTTCCCGCACATTTGCACTGGTCGTCACTTCATCATGGGGGGGGGGGGGGGGGGGGTCGTCCTACACTGCGATGGACAGTACGAGGCTGCCACTCGAGACTACGAATGTGGACTATGAGAAAGCTTTCGATTCTGTCGAAATTTGGGCGGTATTCCAGGCTCTTCAGCGGTGCCAAATTGACTGTTGGTATATTGAGGTGCTGAGGTGTTTGTATAACAAGGCTACGATGTCCTGCTAAGTACAGTCCATTAGTACAAAACCTATCCAACTGCAGAAGGGTGTAAGACAGGGTGATGTCATATCCCCGAAACTCTTCACCGCTGCGTTGGAACATGTTTTCAAGCTTCTGGAATGGAAGATATAATATATGAAGAAAATTATAGTCCTGATCAAATGCCTCAAGTGATAAAGGTTCGATTTGAAAATTATTCTCATTTAACTTATAACAGGGGCTTTCTTTCAATATCATCAAAATATTAATAATAAAGAGTTGAAATGTCAATTAAATGTTCAAGAATACAATTCCCATTGCAATCATTTTTCGCTATTACAATACAACAGTCACCAGGCGTAACATTATATAAAGTTATTGTAGATATTGAGAAAAAGGGAAACATCTATATGTCGCCTTTTCAAGAGCGAAAACACATAAGGATTGGCAATTAACGATTTCCCTTTAATAAACGAAGTAATATTAAATGACAATTAAAAAAAAAAGCTATCCTAAAAATAATTACCGTATGTTAGAAAAACTACGCGAGCCCTTACAAAGCTCAGCTTTTTACTAGTTTTATGCCAAAATGTGGCTATATAGGTTATTATTTTCATACTTTTTGCTTCATATGGTGAGTGAGTCTATCGTAATGATTGCATGTATAACCCCTCAAGGAGCTGTAGATCTCCATATGCGGCAATAATCACTTAGGTGAGATCTGATAAACTGCTTGATCATTTGCCAAGTTTTCACATACAAAGATTTTACATTACAACTTATGACAATAGTTATAAAAGTAAGCATGTCTAATATATATGACAATGGTCCAAATGTAAAGTGATACATGAATATGTAACGTAATTGATTTCATCTGAGATTATATATCTATTTGTATATTAAAGATTGTAGAAAGTATGTTTTTTGCCGTTACGTGAATCAAACATAGAATAGTGGTTAAAGGTTGAGGCAGCAGGCTTCAAGAGCACGTATTTTCAAACGGCCCTATGCCGGTTGAACAAATCGGCTTTCGAACTAGACATTCCTGTCCCGATCAGCTATACCGCCTAACGGAACATATCCTGAAGGGCCTAAATCACCTGAAACACATTAGCACGGGAGCTCTTTTCTTCGATATCGCAAAGGCATTTGACAAAGTCTGGCACAACGGCTTGATTTACAAGCTGTTCGCTCTCAAAGTGCCAGACAGGCTCGTACACACCATTCGGGCCTTCCTGTCGAACCGCTCCTTTTGATATCGGGTTGAGGGCGCCCTCTAACAAGCCGCCGCCTCACGGCTGGCGTTCCACAAGGCTCCTGCCTCTCACCCTTACTTTTTACTCTCTACACGAGCGATATACCAAAAGACCCCCACGTCAATCTCGCGCTTTTCGCGGATGACACGGCCTTTTTTTACACAGATAAAAATCTAAATCGACTCTCTACTCATCTCCAAAGCGCCGCCGACCGCTTCGTCTATTGGTTCCGCAAATAGAGACTTGAAGTAAATCCCGAAAAGACTGTGGCGATTAACTTCACATGAAGTACTTACCCGTCACATCTTTATAAAGGTCGTCGCCAATGCAGAAAGCTAGGGAAAATATATCTTTATGACCAACCGCTCCCCTGGGAGGAAAAGGTCAAATATAGGAGTCGGGAGTAGGGAGTCACTTTCGACTAGTGTATGTCATTCACAACGCATATTAATAACGTCAATAACAGAGCCGCGTTCGTCTCCGGCCGTCTAAGCACTTAAACCAATCAGTGAAGTAAACTGCCCTCAAGATATAAATTACTTTTATACAAAGCTTGCGTACGGCCAATCATGTCCTACGCATGCGTGATTTTTCGCCCACATGCACCCTACTCGCTTGCACAAGTTGCAAGTAGTGCTACATAAGTTCATCCGCCGCGCAGCCGGTGCACAGTGGTATTAACGCAACGTCGACCTGCACAGCGATTGCAGACTTCTGACGATTCGCGAATTTTTCAAAGTTCTGACCGAACGGTTCTTCGATAGAGCCAAACATCATTCCAACCCTCTGGTGGAAAGCGTAGCAAAATTACCAACCCGATCCAAACGCGAACGTCAACAAACGTCACCCGCGAATCATCCTCATCGACCCGGTCGAGGAAGGGGACTTAGGTACGTCGGACCCAACGTCGGGGGTCCTGCCGGATAACACTACACACACAGTTAGTGCAGCAACAAACACATTAGTTCGCCCTCGCCTCCGACCAAGGCGAGACCAACACAACGCGTACACAAGGTACACCGGCGTTCCAAGGCGGTTCTGACCGCCCCCAGCCACCGATTAGCTAAAAACACAGTCGACGAACATTGGGGTCTCGGACCGCACCGCAACCTCGATGGCCCTTAGATGACATTCCGTAGTTAAACGCACTACAAACAAACACAGCGGAGAGCCCAAACCCGTGGGTTCTGGCTAGTCCACTGGCTCTGCGTCAGATGAAGCTTTAATAGTATCGGGACTGAAACCACAAACTTCAGTTAATACAAGCCAAGAGGTTGAAGTTAATCGGCACACTGACGAAAACTACATAATATTTTATCTACATTGTTGTTTCACATTTTAAGCAATGCTTGGCATATCTATTGTTAAGTCCTCACAGCACATAAACAATTTCAAATATCGTTGTACAACGATAATTGGAATGAGAGACGTCGCAATTGCTATTTGAAATTTAAATTTTTATAGTGCAAATCTCTGCAATTCAAGAGGAATCATTTGGTCTACAAAGTTTTATGTTTCACTTAAGTGCAGTGATTAGCTCTATTAAAATTTAAATTGATGTTTAGGTATCTCTTAATTCGTAAGAGTCTAAATTTAATTTATTATGATTTATTTGTGACGATTATTTCGTTTCATTAGCCATTTATTTTGGTTCGAAATGTTCTACCTTAAGTCATTGTAACTTACTCTTAATGTTCAACAGCACATTGTGGTGACTGGTAAAGACAGCAAGTATTTTAATTAGCGGTTGTTATATCAAAACTCATGTTTGATATTGCGGTTACCAGCACTATTTTATTAAATGATCACAAATGTTTCCATTAAACTAATTCCATATTTATTATTATTTTTGAAAACTATTGTTTCAATAATTATAATATTTGTGAAGAATTAATATCTGTCTGCTGTATTTTATCAAGTGAAATCATGACTAAGAATATGATAAAATCTAAATAAATAAGATCTTGAGCTGAATTCATAATTTTTCAAAGTTGTTTTCTATGCTATTTTGTCTATCAATTCTTGTTTCTTACTTAGTAGTGTTTATTTTTATGAGACAGATTATTTATTAATGCATTAAAGAAGTGATACAATTTTATGAACTAAATGTATAATACCTTATCTATCACTAGCCCACGAATCATGGTGCCAAGAAATGTAACTGCATTTCTTCGCTTAATTTTTAAGCTAAAAACTTTTAATTAGAAAGAAACCAGCTCTCTTGTCATCAGTCGCAGCAATAAGTCTAATAAATAAATCTTTCAAAAATTTTCATGTGTGGTGACCCCACGGATCTAAGGTCTCAACAGCATCACTGCAGTGACTGATTGAGAGGTCTAATCTATACCAAATTCTATGTTTATATATCTTTCCATAGTCAGAAACCGCACCAATGCAAATTTTACCCAATACCATGACAGCATCGTCTCGTTAGTCATATTCACTACTTTTTTAACGATTTTGTACTAAAACTTAAATAGACTTATTACAATCCGAATTGTTTCCATATCATTTGCTCCCGTATTATTTTTCACTCCAAAAGCCTTTAAGTATTATAATTCACGGTTGACTATTTTATTTTGTGAGAAGTAGACTGATAACTGAATGGTAAGGACACTCCTTTTCTATGATTTTTTTAAAAGAAACGATGTGACCACTTTTTGAAGGCATACCTAAATCATGTCCATCATCATCATAATTTCAGCCTGTTAGTGTCCACTATTGAAGAGCCCTCCCCCAACAGACTGACACGAAGACCGGTCCTCAGCCAGGTGGCTGTCAACTTCTCATTGAAAAAATTATATACATATCTTTAATTTCTAATAGATAAATATAATAAATTATGATATGATATTAAATAAAAGAAAAGTAAAGTTACAAGTTGCTTAAATTCAGACGAAAATTCAAACGTATTAAGTGGATAAGAAAAGAGTCTGGTTATGACTTACGTTATCACTACTAACCCATTATATATATTCATGTATATTTAATAAGACCTTAAATATTATACCATGTGAGAATAGCGGCAACGTAGTAAGAGATTGCTTACGTCGGCAAGCTTGATTAATTGCGCTCGACATCTAGTCTCTCATTCCTGATTGATTGCCTTGTAACCTTGCGTTTGACTTATACTGTATGATACGTATACATGTGCAAGATATGAGACTATATTTTCCATAACCAACTATTGTTAGCGAAAATTATTGTAGAATTATTAAATTTATTTTAACAATATTTTTAAAAACATATAATTTTATATTAATACTAGCGGACCGGACACGTTGTCATGTACACAAGACTTAAATTGGACAACGTAGAAAAAAAATTATGTAAGCCGAATTGTGAATCTAAACCATTCTCGAATCGAGCTGAAGACACACAAAAAAATACAAGTAAGGTCGAGCCGTTTAGACGGAGTTCAGTGACACACACACGTACAGAAGAATTATATGTATAAAGATATTAGTTGTTTTGGGATACTTAAAGTAGCTATCTAATATATAGATAAAGCTATAGTATATATATATATACGTTTGGAAAATTCTTAGTCATTTGCAGCTCTCATTTCAACACACGAAGTTATATAGGTCTTATCCGGCAGTAAAGTTTCGAAATATACGCAAAGATCCCATCTAACGAAAGCTGTGATGTAGCATTGTTGATATAACATTCGCCTTGTAGTACCTACCTAGTAATGTCAAACAGTTTTTCAATCTATTTTGTACTTCAAAGTATTTTAAACGTTTGAACAAGATGATTTATTATTGTAAGAAAGACAGTAGTAACTCATAGTGTTCGTACGCCTGGAGAAACTTCACCAGTCAATTTATGTTTCTGTGTAAGCGCTTTAATAATAGCAATAAAATAGCAACTGTTGTATGCATCGCATAATTTGTTACGCAGCATTCAGAAATATTATTTTGAAACGTTGGTAGTACAAGCATTTGGAAGGGAGTCATGCGAAGAAAGACTAAGATTTTTATGATGATGGATGTGATGGTGAAAAAGATGTATGATCTTTTTCATCAACATAAGTGCTAAAATATTAATTTGAATGAATTTAATATATTTCTGTTATATTCTAGTACTTTACCAAGCTTAAGCTACGCGGCCGATGACCTCACGGTGTGAAATTCTCGACATCCGTCTACGTTATTTCTGATTGAAAGCAATATCCGCAGCTATACGCCTTTTGAAGAGGATAATCATTTGAAAATATTACTGACTATGGTTATAATAATTAAAAAAGAAGACATAAATTATTAACAAAATACAGATAGTAATTGTTTCTGAAATCTTTTAATTTTATTGGTTAACGCTTGGTTTCGAAATACAGGAGTAAAAATCTAGCAAACTACCGAAAATAACAGTTGAAAGGCATGATGGGTATTTTAAAGTTCTTTAATGTTCATTTGCCTTTTAACAAAGCCTGCCAATTTTGATATGGAACATGAAGTGGAAATTGGTATTAATCGATTCTACTACTCGAGAGGTCTGTAGGGATGCTGTGTAACGCTAATTACTTAGTATTCATATAATTCATGTTCGGTTCAAACTTTGTGGTAAAGTAAATAACAATAGTATCCTGAGGATGGTTGAAAATCGGGGCATAATGGGGTTAATAGCATTAGTAAAAACAACTAGTAAAATATATATTTGAACATTATATAATAGGTGTAATTATATTTCATTTATCATGGACAATTAATTGTTTGATTCTTAATTTACTTCCAATCATGTCTTCATGCAACACGTTTATTACTTCAATATCACACCTGCAATACATTGATAACCATAATATAATTATAATGTATTTATGAAATAAATAGATTAACCGCAAAGGAAAACTATGTGTGTTTTTGTAAAGATGTTACGGCCATCTCAGCACAAGCCGCAAAACGACAGATTTTCAGTCGGCTCTGTTAAAAAAAAATTTCTATTGTAAAATTGGGTATTATGCCTAAGGATGTAATAATTACTAAGCCCTTTTCAATTTTAAGTTAAGAAATTTGATAAGAAATATTTTAATTCTTGTTGAATAATGTCTTTTAAAAATAAAGTTATCAAAGCCGAAGTGGGGTATTTAAAAATTAAATCTTCAATGATTAGATCATTACTTACGGATGAACACATTTTAATTTATCAAGTTTGATTAAATTCTGATTTGTGTTAATTGTCTGTAATATGATTCAGGTATCTAGCAATGGTCTTCTTAGTAAATCAATTCACAAGGTCCTCTACAACATAATTGTGAACCTATAATATTACATTTATAACTTAAGCTATAAATTTCTAATCAAGAAATAACTTTACTAGAGGATATTGTGATGGTAACAATTGCAACGTTTAATTAACTTCCATAAATTGAACCATGTTGCAAACTTCACCTCAACTAGTCAATTTGTTTTATGAACCGTCAAATCGAAATGTAAAATTTATAAAATAATATTTTTGTCTAATTGTATATAAAAATCCTCTTTTTTGAAAACATAAACAACACGTTATTTTTATGTACTTTTTATCAATGAGATATACCTTGTGTTATATTTCATGAAGCTCGAATCGAATTTAAATAATGTTTTCGTTTTTGTAAAAATTGTGGTTAAATAATAGTGTACATTAGCTCTGACATATTTGGCTTTGCTTTGTATGTATATACTAGCGACCCGCCCCGGCTTCGCACGGGTGCAATGTAAAATACATATAGACCTTCCTCTGCAATCACTCTATCTAGTAAAAAAATCGCATCAAGATCCCCTGCGTACTTTTAAAGATCTACGTTTACATAGGGACAGACAGACAGCGGGATGAATTTGTTTTATACTGCGTAGTGATGATATAGTAAAGCCAATTATGTGAGAACAAAGCACACGTATACTATCATATTTGGGACTAAAATCCTATTTATATAATAAATAGGATTTTAGCCTCGAATAGGACGGTATGTGACACATTGTGTTAAATATGAGCAAAGTAATTTATAATACTGTGTATTCTACTAGAACATACATACATAATAACGTTTTCAACTTAAGACCTGTTCTCGAAAGCTTAAGTAGATATTCTAATGATGGATTTAAATATTAACAACTAAATTCTGTAAACTTTGATTTCTACACGTTAATTAACATCATTTCTAACTGAAATAAGTTGTGACTAATATACATGTCAAGGAAACCCTTGTAATAATTAGTAATCTTACAGTTTATTTTAACATAACAGTTTCGTTTTCTTGTTCAGGCATTACGTATACATAGAATATACCTAATGTTGTTTTTATGTGTAAAGGTGGTAAGCGAGCTGCCCGTTTATGTAATGTTAAATGATAACCAGCGTCCATGGACATTTATAACAACCCGTAGTTTTGCAAATGCGTTTCCATCTTTGAATAAAGTGGGCCCGGATACCTCACTCACCGGACGAAAGGCAGAAGCTTATATTATAACACTAACTTCACGCCGATATTCTTTGCGGTCGTGGTACTTCCCCGGACGGACCTGCCCATTTGTGCAACAGCGAACTGTTGCATGGCCCTACCACTGTTTTATAAGTGGTTTCCTTTCACCTACCACTGTTTTATAATTATGACTTTTAATTTGTGAGCTCTCTCCTCACAACACGACACAGATTTTGATAGATCAACATTTAAAATTAACAATTAAATTGGTGCTGGCACCGGAATTTGAACTCTGGTTACTCGATTGTATTGAATTAAAGTACTACTACTACCTTGATACTGATCTATCACGGCTTTTAAAAGTTTATTAATAGATAACTGTATTTTTAAGTATCTAGAAATTGTATCCTTTTTTTTAAATTTTATTAATCATTATCATCATACTAATATTATATCAATAATTCATGCAGGTCCAGTAACAAAAAAGATAAGAAAAATATAATTAAATCAAATTATTCCTCTAGATAAAGGTTTTTTCAAATTTTGTTGGCCATTGAAAAAACCTTAAATTTATTTTTTATGTAGATCGAGGCAAACAAAGTTTCGTAATATCACTTCGTGACGCTTTAAAGGCGTGTCATAATCCGCCGGGGCCCCTTTCGTATTTTAATTTGCCTATTTTCTTCTTGTTTTGTTCTGAGTTTTAATGAAACATCCTAAGACTTAAAAAAAATTATTACCTCACAATTCTACTCTTATCGTAGTTTATTTTGTAAGTGTAGCAGTAAAAACGCCTTTATAATATTCTGGCTCCTAAACATATAATAGATAGAATATAGACGGTATATTTAAAAAATGTATAGTTGCCTATAGCTTCATCAGAACGGGGGTCGTGAATTCGATGCTATCACAGGACAAGTATATTATGGTTGCCTGACTTCAACAATGTGTAATACATTGTCAGCTGGTCTAGAAAAACCGGCCAAATGCGAGCCAGACTCGCGCACTGAGGGTTCCGTACCGTTATCTATAAAAAGGGAAAAATTCATGTCTGTTGTATGGAAGCCCCATTTAAATAGTTTTTTATTGTTTTTAAGTATTTGCTGTCATAGAGGTAACAGAAATACCTAATCTGTGAAAATTTCAACTGTCTACCTATCACGATTCATGAGATACAGCCTGGTGACAGAAGGCCGGACAGACAGACACAGTCTTAGTAATACGTAATCGATATCGATTACGTATTTTAATTAAGTATTATTTTTGTTGTTGTTATTATAATTGACTTTTCTGATATGACAAGTAGATAAATGTTTTTTTTATGTTTTATTGTACGTATCATCATCAAAAAAAATTATGTGCTTTTAAATAAAACCTAAAGCAATCTAAACTGGGTCAATGTGACAAGTGCTGATGCATGAAAAAATGATGGAAATCAGTTGCATATCAAACTGATTTGACCTAATTTTGGTGTAGATCGATAAAATGTTTCTATTTTTGAATTTTACTCTGAATATTTTTGGCTGCAGTAATGTTATAGAAAGACAAGAAAGTGTTGGATGTATAATGTAAACTCAATTCCTTAATTTTAATTTGGTAATAAATCTAAGAAACTAAGTTCAAAAATACTTTATTTATATATATAACCAATATTGCAAGATGTGGTCAAATTCAGGTGTCAACTGTTACAAAAAACGAGAGTTATATAACAGTTTAATTAAAATACTCAACTATAAACTATAATTCAACTCAATTAAGATTAATGACTAAAACCTTTCGGCTGTGCGGTATTCGAACCTGCGTCTTCTAGTTTCGCACACAAAGGCTTTACCAACTAAGCTAACCGGCCGATGACTTCACGGCGCGAAAAGCTTGACATCTATCTACGTTCGTTCCATTGCATTTTAGCAATGCTTGGCGCATCTAGTGTGCATCCTTTGCATTCATATATGTTCACTTTTCAAACTATATTATTTATTTATTTATTTCTTTACTTTATTAGGAAACTTCACAGCATACAAGAAATGTTTACCGTAAATACAATTAACAAGGATATTTAGCCATTAAGGAAGTTACAACTATATACATTTTTATTTTTATTAATGGTACGTTTGTGCAACAGGCGTAATACATATTTTAATCTGTAGCGGGGCGCGCGCGCGCGCGCGCTCGTTTGTGTGTGTGTGTGTGTGTGTTCGCGCGCACCTGCGTGTGCGTGCATGTGTGTGTATGTGTCTCTGTTAGCGAATGTATCTTAATTATTAAGGCTTATTCAGGAGTGCTTCAGAAACATTTTTAAGAAACTGCTTTCGTTTAAGATGAAATATGTCAATTTTACCAAAATTAACGTTATGTGTGTACATGTGCATGCACCTATATAAGACTGAGCTCTGGGCATGCTTTGTTTTAATTTCTTTTCTTTGTTCTAATTAACTCTCATTCTATAATATAAACTTTAGAATCTTTGAAACTGGCAATGCACTGTCAAATTAATAAGGAGAGGTTACCTGATGACCCAATAACATAAGCCTTGAGCTTTGTTTGTTGCATGTCTCCCAAAATATGGAAATCTATAAAATCAACATACACAGGCATCATCTCTATTACTAGACACTGTGGTGAGAAATAAAGGATTATTATTAATTAAGTCTACTACAAATAACTCGTATCGCAATAATGTTCATTATATACTATACAAAAAGTATATAAAAACCTTAGGAGAAGTAAAAATTCTAGTAGCTAGGTTTTTTACCTGGCTGCTAACCGAAAATTTAGTATGCCTCCTAAAGTATAAAATTCTCAATTTTATCGCTGAACTTTTACTTATGTTAAGAAGTTGAAAACTAAGCAGCATTAAACTGCACTTAAGTTCGTTACTTAGCTCCCTTATACAGTGGTGAGAATAGAACCTTATACCAGCTGCGACCACAAATGAACTAAGTTGAATAATAAAAATTAAGTTTAGTCTAAAGTTAAGTTTAAAAATTGGCTTTACTTAGCCATACCGCGAAGTCATTGTGAGCAAACTTACTTAACCTTTCACGTGCAAAACCAATTTCAGCTGAAGTGGATACTAAACTTACACTATAAAATTATCTCAATCGTGTTAGAACTACCAATATGCAAATATAATTATATAGGGCGAAACTGTTTTTAAAGTCAATAAAAGTTAATATGAGGAATGGACCTTGTGTTTAATAAGTATGAGTGATATGCGCGTCAATTTGGTGTATATGCTTTTGTGGGGTTCCATAGTGTTTGGTAGTAAGCTATTGCTATAGAAACTTGATCTACCCACTGTCTTAATATTATCTGCTATGCGGATCTCCCGTGAGATTCCGAACCAATATTAGAGACCAATAGTAGAGTGTTTTGTGGCGTTATCAGGCTATTTCTTGATGTCGTATCACTCCAGTTACCACACAGTATAACGATTGGTGACCATGGGGCTGTAGATAACAGAATCCCGAAATAACCTATGGGTACCTCTAAGGCGGATGAATAAAGAATTTCCCAATAAATATAGTAGTTTCAGGTTCGTCAAAAGTGCGTAGCTGACTGTTATTTTATTTTGATATTTTACTTAACTCAGTTCATAATTTGTCTAACTAAATGCTAAACTGTTATTTTCATTAATAGTTTATAGCCACAACCATATTTATGACCATATTATGAATCAATTATTACTTTGTATAAACTTGTCACAGAATAATAATTTAATCATCCCTTTTCATTAAAAATAAAAAGTGTGTGCGTGTAACCTTTACGCGCGATTGAAGTAAAACTTCTTTGGCGTTGACGGCATATATCACTGAAATGATTAAATATTTAGTAACGTCATAAGTATATGTCATATTTTAAAAATATTACATATACTTATTTTAAAAATATGAAATATACTTATGACGTTACTTCCGTCAGAAAAAATCTGAGTTCCCTAGTCGCGCCTAAAGAAGTTTTACTTCAAAAAACTCTTATTTTATGTCTATAAGCTCATGATAACGAACAGACGCAGGAAGTCGTAGATAGCAAATCCGGCTGTACGTTTTCCAGAATTGATTAAAACATATGCTCTGTATCATTATTTTATTATTTAATTCCATTTAAAACTTACAAAGTAAATTAACAAAACAACAAAGTGATAATTATATAATTTACATTATTAGATTAAAGAAGACGTGCAAAGAATTGACGTTACCTTATGTGAAAACACAGCCACAGATGCCTATTTACTATCACGTAAAACTATTTAACGTAGCAAAAAATTAACCACTCTGATATTAAATTCACAACAAGCAATTTATCTGAGTAATGTTTGTATGGCAGGCAAAGTTCATTATAGTATCAAATCTATATATACATTGCATCTTAACTTTTAATTAATAAATAAATTTGGCATTTTTTTTTTGCAAAAATTTGGCATTTTTTTTGCATAAATTGAACACCAAATTCAAAGGAGCGAAGCACATGTTACATAAATATATGCGTCGATAGTTTAGTGAATGTCATATGTCAAACTTATATTGCCGATATTACTTTATTTTGTACTTAGATAGAGCTGTTTTTATGTGAATACATGAAGAAATAAATATATATTTATTTATGCAAAATGTTACACGTTTCTTTGTATAATCTAAGCAATTATTTAAGCGAAATATAATATTTTATATTATTGTTTATGTAAGTGCACGCGGAAATGTAAGAACATCCTAATCATGTCACAATTACGTATGCATTTTTACTTTCTTCTCTAATTAACTCACGTTTCTATTAACAAGAAAACGTGTGCTGTTTGTAAATACAGTTCGTTCTCTCTGGAATGTAAAAAAAATAAAGAATTTCATTTGACACATTCACATATCCCTACACCTAGTTAAATTTAGTCAAACCAATGTTTGTTTTCTTATTGAGTAAAATCTATAACTTTATACATTCAATGCTCCAGTTATTATTATATCAATAGTGTGATTGTTTATTATCTACACTTAATACTAATATCACGACTTTATAACATCAAACCACTCCTCATAATCTGCTTGTCATATTATTTACAAGTAGGCGATTACTTACAAATAACACAATCCACAGATATTTATTGCAAACAGAAGCAACACCTGAAACAAATATTAGTTAGTTATTATTACAACGCTGGGTTTTTGAAGTTATATTTCTTTTGGGGCGTTTGGGAAAAATTCACTCTCATCACTTATGATAGTGAATGCGACACCCAAAGTCGACACCAACTTCATGGTGTTACCATAGAACCGAAAAAATATATTTCCCTATAATTGCATAAAAGTTTAAAAGTTATTAAATTAACCGGTATCAATTGCATTTAATACCTTTTGCACAAATAAAAAGCACACGGGATAAAATTTTTAGTCATTTATAGTTACGCTAACGAAGTAAAACTTATGAAACGTGTTTTTTATACAGAATTTAAATGAATTATCGTTGGCCATTAAGGAATGTATTTTGAACACACTGTGATGTGTGAGTTTAAATACTAACTTACCTAACAATACTATGAAAAATAAATACTAAGTTAAAATTATTGCATGAAAGTGACGGGAAAATTACCTAGCTAAAATGGATACCTAAATATTGTTTTCGAGTAATGAATAAGATTATGTCAAGTTAGTCTTTGTCACCAGTGAATAATTATTTCTGGGCTAAGATTTTAACATTAGTTTTATATTTTGAGTTATAGACTAACGGTATTGCTGAATGCTAATAAAGAAATCACTTTAATAAAATTATATCATTATTAACTACATGAGTTAAGGTAATAAAGACTGAGACAGAAAATTACAGACGGAAACTTTTTGTTCTTACGCTTTCACTGTAATAATTTAGCACAAATTAAGAGTAGCCACTTAACATTTCCAAGCGAAAAATATTTTTTTTTCAGTTATACAGGTTATAAAGGTACACATTTAAATATGAAATGTACTTCAAACTGTACTTGCCAGCCTTGCCATTTTATATTTAAATATGTAAATACTTGCCAGCCAAATTATAGATAATTACAAAAACCCCAAGAATGATGTTCACATATTAATGTAGGTTAATAGCTCACCTAAATTCGAAACGTATTTCGACAGCTGCGTAAGCGAATGGATGGTGATGATTGATGCCGCATCGCGTACCACAGGCGGCTCAACCATCAGCGTCGCTTCGCAACGCACACGCAAAGCCCCACTAGCAGCCGACGGGACCGCAACTCGCAAAACTCTCCAGGAAGCCCGCAAACCGCCGAACTCCGGGGCACTTAATTCCGTACGCTGCCAGACTTCGGGCTGCGGAATGTCATAAATACACTGCAGATGTCGCAATCCATGCAAACACGTGCACACACCGAAAAAATCACCAGCACTTAGTTATTCCCTTACATGTAAAGGAGTATTGGTTGTTTTGGAGAAATTATTATTTTACTTACACTACATTGGTCCACGTGGAATTGTTACCTAATGTAATTACAAATCGGTTTAAAAATATACTATATACATCACCCCAACTGACCAATTTCTAAAAAAATATAAAGCACTAAAAAGTACGAAATTAACTAAATCAAATAAATCAAAGTTGGTCTCATATTTTTTTAAGTCTATACGATAGGTGGTGTCATTGCATTGTCATAGAGGGAATTTTACAGTACAGATTGAAATAGACGTTTTAGAAATAAGAAGCTTCGCATTATGTTAATAAATCTTTGACCGTAATTTTGTTTGTAATTAACTTCGGAGGCTGATATTGGTTAGAAAACTAAAATGTAAATTTTTAGCCCGTGTTTGTTCTTAACATTTGGGGGAGATGAGGGTGGCACGGGTGGAAGTTTGTGACGCGATCGCGCGGGCAAATTGCTGCTAATATTTGGATTACGTTGTTACGTTTCATACACAATTTACTCTGTAGATATTGTTGTTTTAAATGTTTAAATATTCAAATAAACATAAACCACTAGTAAGTTTAGTTAGAATAACAATATTTAATACATTTGAGGGACACATTTCCTGGTATTTTGTTGTTAACAATAATTTTTTATTACAATAATTTGAACAAAAATACAAGTTAAATACAAGCTTTCAATCATCAACCATCTGTGGGTAAAAGTTCGTAAAAAAGAGAGCACTCGAACCTTTGAACATAATATGGTATGCAAATTGAATACAATTATGATTTTTCTGGCGAACTTAAAAAAATGGGTCGACATCGGCTTATTTTATTTTATTAAATGAGGTCTAGAAAGGACGTTACCTGCCCAACGCCTGCCAACGTAATTCCTATATCCCAATCACAATAATTGATAGTACCTAATCCAAGTAGATTGGATTTCTCATTCCATTATCGGAGCATGAGTGCAAACTGTTAAATCGAGTTAGCTATCTCTCCAGTGCAAGCAGTCTAGAGTGATAATTGTACAAGATTGCTTACAAACCTTTTGCAGTTCATTGTCAATGTACCAATTAATGTCGGATGGCGGAAGGGAATAGTCCGATGTGCAATTTAGCAGTAATTGCTCCCCGGGCTTCACTAGTTTTGGTGCTCCAATTATAACAGGATCATTTTCCGGCATAGCTGAAAGTAAACGTACTTTTAAGGGTACATACAATTACATTGAATATGGGACAGGATTCATTGCTGGAATATTATAGATTCCAGACAATGATGATATAATGAATTGTAGAACCTACGAAACATAATTATGTTTATTTTCAGTTATACAGAGAAAGGATTTTTCGAACCAAATGTAACTAAAGCTTTTAAAATGTGTACGCAAGTAAAAACTTAGCGATAGATATGAGATTTGTTTCCCGCTAAGGATTAATCATCTTAGCATAAAAAAAGGTTTTTGTAATTGTGGATTTATTTTGAGATACCTACCTGTTAATACCATATTATCAATAACTTAAGTTCGAGAAAAACCTTAAAAACTGAAAGGACTTAAAAGTAATTCATAACTCACTTTTAAATGGGAAGGTTTACGGAGGAGGACGCACAAACCGCGATCTATAGCGTCAACAAAAAAAGATGTGCATAAAAAGCTGATAGGCGGACGCTATTGTCCCTATCTAGCCTTTTAAGAATAAGGACCGAATGATAAAATTAATCATTGTGTTGGTTTTCTGTTCGTCTTAATTACATAAATCCATTTATTGTTGCAATAAAATATTTGTTAATCGATATAAGTTACAAGATTTGTTCGTTACATACGTTACGCACAATTTCAGCAACACGAGATGAACTTTTTTATATAATGTTTATGTATGAATTTAAAAAAATGAATTACCAACAACAGTCATGTGCTTGGTCTTTCTTGCTATTTGGAATTTGGGGCCCTCTGTCGATACCTCACATGTATATGCAGCCCTTGTTGCAAGCGGTGGGGGCATCACTCTCACCAGACATGAGTCAATCTGACAAACCCCGCCTTGAACCATGATGCCCGTAACATTGAACAAACGTATCGGTGGCTAAAACCATAGAGCAACATTTAATACATGTTCATCACTGTATCGATTATTCTTTTAAGCGAACAATTAAATTCATATTTAACGATATAACACAATAATATTATAATATTATTTTATTTTATATTGCAAATATCAAATCTGTAAATGTTCCCATGTATTTTTAATGTTCATTTTGTGTTTACATAATAGCGTACCTTTTGCGATGGATTATAGCGAAATATTTCGTGAGTATCCCTGTACCATTTCACTGAGTGAAGTTTTTGATCATCCATTTCGAAGTGACAACTCAGTTCGGCTGCTCGTCTAGGATCTGCGTACAGCGGTACTTTTAACTGTGTAATTTTGTGGGCTGACGTTACCACTGTTAACAACGTTATGCATGTTAATAGTTTCTAATCACGGCTCTGTCGTAGTTGCTATGTTGGTACGTCTTAATTATATTTGTACATCGAACATAACATAGAGACACATTAAAAAAATTGTCGAAGGAATTGTGTCAATTTTAAGAGCGATTATTTAATATTTTTATTCATGACGGCATCAGTTGTTTTTAATCTATTTTTAAAGTCAAAAAGAGTTATTTTATCATTAAAATGATCGCACAAAGTGAAAGTTGATAATACAACCATAATTGCTTATATTAAAACCAATTGTACTTTGCTTCAATTGATGTTCCCTGGAAGTTTCTGCTACAAAATTAGCGCTACCTCTCAGGGGATTAACTTTCAAGCTTGGTAACCGTTTGGCAAATTAGGTACGTCAGTGTTACAGTATTTGGTCCCAAAGGATACAAAATAAAATAAAGTAAGCTTAATAATAATATAGATTATTTACTACCCTCTCCTACCATAAATCATCGTACCATATAAATGAACACGGTGACACGAAATTCACATATGATTCTAAGAATAAATGAAGTTGTCTGGTGTTTTCAATTTTTTTATTTTTAAATATTGTTAGGTAAAATAGGCAATTTAAATGCAATGACAATAAGTATACTTTAATACGCGTTATTCTTATTGTAGTAAATAGGCCGTGAAATAACAAAGTTTGTGTCGAAAAGGTCAGCGCCATCCATCAGAAAAACCGATTTTTGTTTCAGAGCAAATTCTATCTTAAGTTAAATAATATACGTATTTAGAAGATTTATTTTCCACCATCCATCTACCAAAATATATTGTAGCCTGGTTTATAAAAGTGAGTAAATAATTTATTCCCAAATAGAAATTCGACTCCCTTCGTCCCACTTTCGCATTTGAGGGTTCATTAGAAGGCAGGCGATAAACTCTTTTTTTTTTGTAGGAACAAGCATAAAATATATAAATATTTTACACAATTTCTTAATAATCTTTGCTTAAAATTTAATATTCAATATCGAAGTAATATTATAAAGCCTACGAATCCCGTCATTATACGTTGCTTCTTTAGAAATATTACTAGTGTTTAAAGCTGCCACAATTCTATGTCGTATTAAGTGTGCTAACAAAAAGTACATTAAAATATGATGTGACACAATGCTGCACGAATTAAAAAAAACGAATAACATTAATATCGTATAAATGAAATTAACTTTACGGTGAAAATTAATGGAGGTAAGTGGAAAATTTCCATGCAAAACGGTCGCGTGTGAAACGGCATTAGATGACAAATAGATAAAGGCTCTTCTTCCTGTGGTAACCTAATATAACAACTTTATTGTATCTTTTTAAACAGTAACTTAATTACATACATTTGTACTTGTAGTAGCAATATTCTGTAATTAGGGTTCTTTTTGTACTTGTAGTAACAATATTCTGAAAAATTTTATTACTTAGGTTACTTTACCTTAACTTAATAATATTGAGTTATTATTCATTAATATGCACAGAATTCTAAAGTTTACTAATGAGTAAACCTTAGAGTTCTGTGCAAATCATATTTTATATTTTGTGATATGAAATCTGTTTTTTTGCATTTGTAGAAGGAATTATTAGGTATACTATTTGTAGAAAAAAATTGAACGCATTATTTTTCAAACAAACTAATTAAGTAAAAAAGAAACAAAATTTGTAACATCCTATACAACTCGCGCCACAGCGTCGCATTACAAGCCTCTCCTTCTAACAGTATGTTTTGTCTCTTTTAACCTCATTCAACCCATTCATACGCTTTGTGACCTTTACAAATGAACTTTACGTTACAGTTTTATACGTAAAGGTGTTCTAAAATTATTTGTTTTGGAAAATTTTATTACTCAGTAAATATTGATGTTTAAAGAATGTAAATGCTTAATACAATTTTAAAAAGTTATCCTCTATATGTGTGTTCATTTATTGTCGCGGTGGTAACGACTCTTTTCTAAAGGTGCCCAAATTCACACAGGAGGTCCAGACTCGGTAGTATAATCGTTTATTGAAATAAAAACAAACTTAAATTTTTTTAATTTCCATTCTATTTCCTAGCCTCCCTACATCAATTTTTTTTCAATACGAGGATGTTTATAGTCTGACACACATCTGGTTTCAACAAATCGGCAATTATATTTCGTCATTACATCTGAAAGTAATTATTAAGAATTCCATTGGAGTCGATATAGTAATTTCTCAACTCAGATTGGACGATAATAATAAATGTAAAGAGAACACGAACACTGGCATTTCATTGGCATATTTACGATACTAAAACAGTTACGTAAATAAGCCAATGAAATAGATTTTTTTTAAATCAGAGTCATAAAACTTGCAAATAAATTTATTAATGAAAAGGTAAAGGCGTACAGAATATCTTTTTATTTTTTTGTTATAAAACAAAGAAAGTTATAAATATTAACTAGATGGAATCATGCCATAACCTGGCCCCGTTCCAGCATTCCAAGTATCAAATTGTCATGGCAATAACTTTTATACACGTCCTGATTTCTTTTGTTTTACATATAACACGTATACAAAGCGCAATATTCGTATTGTCCAAACATGAATAAATTTCGAGCAAAAGTTTTATACCTACGAATATTCATATAAAATAATTGAGACTCATAAGGATATTACTTTCATTATAGTGCGAAGTGGGGCTAAACTCGAGAATTATTGTATAGCACGGATTGACATGAAAATAATACTCAATAAAATTTATAGACGGAAAGAAAAAGTTAAGTAAAGAAAACTAAACTGAGAAACTAAGAAAAAGTTAACCAATTTTTTAAATAGCTTCTTTATGTCACTATTTATTCCTATACACGAGATTAAAGATATTATTATATTTACTTTGCAATAAAGACTCAGATATAAACAATACTTTCTCAATTTTATACTCAATTTTGCTAAATATATTACCATCAAATAACAACATCAATATTTGCCTTCACAATTAGATCAATAAGCAATAATGGCTCTTGTGAATACTGTATGTTGTACCTCATCCAAAAGTTATAATTAAATGGTAATCGAACTTGTTTTAATGGCGAAAGTAAACAACAATTTAATTTAAAATGATGAGGTTAACAGACAACATCAGAAAACCATAATCATTATAAACTTTCCAATATTACTATACAAGTTACATACATTTTGTAAAAATTTGATTCAAACTTTCACATATCCAAGAAACAGTTATAACTATCATACTTTATTTGTTGCAAAAATGGTGGCAAAAACTCAAAAGGTTAACGGTGTGAAATTTCGCTAGTGAATGGCCGAACTCTAAGGTATAAAACATTCAAAATATACAAGCGAATATATAGCGAATAGAGTCCCATCTTTTTTTGAAGTCAGTTATAAAGAAACTTGTTTCTAATAAGAACCAATAATCTTTAACACAAGAACCCAAAAGTTCACTAGTATTTGGAAAACGCGCTATACAATCAGAAAAAGAATTTAAAAATATTTTTTTGTCTATGTAAAAGCGGTCTATAGAACAGCTAAATTTAACGGCTGGCAAATTCTTTTAAGTCTTCAAACGGTCATGTACCATAGCAATTTAAGCCGTCTGGCAGTAAAAATAATCGCTATAATACAGTGCGGTCGTTGACTGGAAATATGCCAAACCATTGCAGCGTGCGAGATGCGGATGATGTGGTTTCCTATAGACGCTCACGCTTCAATTGAATTAACAATTTACATCCACACATGGTAGACATGGTAGAAGTCACGTGCAAAATTATGATATTTTAGCTTTTACACGTTACGTTACTGTCAACCTTACGTTTTAACGTGTTCTTATTATAATTGAAGATATTATTATTAAGGAGAATAGATAACGTTTAACTCTTTCCAAACTAAGCAAAGCTCCTACTAGTTACCTTTTATCAGTTGTACAGTAGCCCACTGTATAACTGATATAAGGACTTATACTTCATTTTGTAAGAAAATACATATATAGATATTTAAATAAACATATATATACATACATTTATAGATAAATATTCAGATAATAGAAAACAAATTGTTTCTCATTCAAATATTTTTTCGGGACGTCAGCTCAAATTAATTATTAACATTAATTATGTAATTTCTGCCTAGCTTCTTCCCATTTAGATATCTTATACATGACTGATTTGTAAAACCCGGGCACCGGGTATGGCATAAAATTGATACAAAGCATACATACACTGTATTTAATTAAATTTTTCCTTTAAAATTAATAGTTCTATCAATAAATATCTCTGGAAGTCGCACTTTTTTCAAGGCTGGTGAAAATTTAAATAAAAACTTACGTTTTACTTCTCGCATATATTACAATATCAACATTTCGTCGGTAAGTGTGGTAAAGAAACGAATTTTATTATCCCAAATATTCTCTTATCGCAAGAGTTTATGTCGTAATTGACTGATCGCAACTTTAATGAGTGAACCGATTATTGAAAAGAATAATCCATAGTTTTAATCTTAAAGATTCAAAATGTCGCAATCGTAAATATTCGTATTTTTTCCCGCAAATTTCTTGGTACAGACATTGTTATTTGTACAAATTTATTTTCTAGAGAAATGTGCGAAAAGATTTACGAGCTGCACGCTCCAACAAACAGAAAAAATATGTAAGTGAATATTTCTTTATGCTACAATTAATGTTTAAATTTCTGTATTGGTTATGTTTTAAGTGCGGCTATATTGTTAAAATGTGTATTCTCTTATGTTTTTCATATCACTAAGGACTTTGAAAAAATTAGCAATCATATTGAATTCTTTATATGCACGCAAAACACTAAATCAACATCAAATAGATTAATATTATATATATAAAGATAGAATTTAGATATTATAGATCTAGATCTAGATTATAATCTTTATTATTATTATGTATAAAGTTTATCAGATTAAAGTTATTTTTTTTCCCCCTATTTGAAATATTGTTAATAAACTGGTGATTTGTTATGTATACATTTTTAATGATTGAAATAATTTTGACACGGCTAAATTACACTACACAATGTGAAATTAAAATACATAAATTTAATTTTATATAAAATATTACAAATAAACAATGACGTGATTAAAACATTATTTTTACTTACCACATAACGCGAGTACTGGAAAAAACCTCATTTTTAAAGATTTGTAATCCTTTCGATATTACATAATACTTTTTTGAAATTTCACTTGCACTTTCATCCATGAGATATTTTGATATTCTTTCATCACGATACAAACATCAGTTAGGATTAAAATTAAAATGTCACTGGCTACTCTTCATCAAAATCGCTAAAGAAATCAAACTAGAATAAATACATGCATGCGAGAAGCGATATATGTGGTTTATGTTAAAATTTCTAGACCATTTTTTGTTGTAGTTTACAAGTAACGTTCACGTTCGTAATTTTAAACTGAATGGTGCAAACGCGGAACGTGGTGCGAGATCGGTAGCTGTCCGCCGAATGTCCTTGAGTTTCCCGCTAGGGTTGGGTCATGCGCACTATCGACGCGCCTGAAAGGGTCCTTAGTGGATTAAGTTTTTAAACTTTGACAATTGATGAAATGAGATCGAGTTTGTTAAGGTGGAAACGTTAAGGGGAAAGTTATTAATAAAGCACTCTCCCTTGTAAATAGCATTTCACGTTTTAATGTTTTTACTGCTTCGACGTTTTCCTGTTCAATGAAGACTTATTTCTATGAATTAAAACGCTATGTATTATGTAGATAGGGCTGCAACTTTTATCACTTTTTCTGTGGTGTTCTTGTCAGAAGTCGCTGACTGAAGACAACGATGCATTATGATAGAAGGAGCTTACTCAGTTGGATCGAAGAGTTCGCCAAATAATTACATATATTATATTACACATACTAATTATAATAGCATATTCATTAATTTAAATTAATTATAACAGCAGGCAAAGGAAAGGGCGTTATGCCTGATTAACATTTTTAATTCTTGTGTTCACTCTTCCAGACTTCGAGCTAATTGCCAGAAGGCAGTGTGCGACGGCTTAATGACAACTAGGCAATTACAACTTTTACTATTTAATATAAGTGTCTACAACCCTGGGGACACAAATTTTCAAAATTTTATAGATATATATGGAAAACAATTGGAACAACATAAAAGAGCGATAGTTTTTGGAGACTTTAACATAGACCTGTTGACAAAAACTAAAAAATTAAACCAGTATAAACAAACAATTAACGAATCAGGATATAGATTACTCAACAAAATTAACCAATCATACTGTACAAGAGAATCGATTACAAAGAAATCCATCTTAGACCACGTTAGTACTAACTTAAAAGGTGACCACTTCAATATTGCTGTTGTCAACTCATGTATGTCAGACCATAAACAAATATATGTACAACTAAACAAATTTAAACCGCCACAAAAAGTAAGTAGACACTATGAAGCAATAAATTACAGAAACATGTATAACTCAATGGAATCAGAAGGACTCGGAAACGGGCTTAATTACTGTCAATTGGAAACCAAAATTAAAAAGCATGTAGAAGACAACAAAGTATTGAAAACTAAAATTCTATATACACTTAAAGAAAATTGGATTAATAATGACATAATTTCCGGAATTCGCCAAAGAAACTATTTATGGATGCAATACAAAAATAATCAAGAAAATAAAACATTAGAGAAAGAGTTTAAACTAAGACTTTAAACTAAGAAAAAGATGATAGCAAAATACATCCATGATACGAAGAATTCCTATTATTTCAAACTATTTAATAATTGTATTAATAAGCCTAAAAAAATGTGGTCTCTAATTAATAAAATAGCTCGCAATAAAATAAAACAGAGTTGTGCTCCTCCAAAACTTCTTATAGATTCTAAACTTATTACTAAAACAGGCGAGATCTGCGAGATATTAAACACATATTTCTCAACCATAGGGTCCCAACTGGCGGACAAGATACCTAATAAACACTATGATGGCTCGAACTATCTCACCTCCAAAACACAAACAAATAGTCATGAACTTTCTACACTAAACCCATGCACTACAGCTGAAATCAACACAATTATAAACAACCTTGACCCGAATTGTAGTACTGGTATTGATAAAATTAGTACAATGAAATTAGTACAATTAGTAAAATGTCTTCAAAATTGAATATTGAATTGTTTGGTCCAATGTTTTAATAAACTAATGATTGACGGAGAGTTTCCAGATACCATGAAGATCGCAATGGTTACACTGATCTACAAATCGGGACCCAAAACTGACCCAGGAAACTATCGTCCAATATCTGTGCTGCCAGTAATTAAAATTTTTGAACGAGTCTTACATGATCGCTTAAACTACTATTTAAACTCCTTTAATTTTATATCCGAACGGCAATATGGATTTCGAGCTAAAAGTAACACTACTATCGCAACAATAGATCTCACAACTAAAATAAAGGATAACATTAAAACATGTAGGAAAAAGTGCTAATCTCTGCATTTGGCATAAAAAACTTTAAAAAGGATAACATTGATAATAAGCACATTGTGTTAGGTATTTTTATTGATTTGAAAACAGCTTTTGATACCGTAAGTCACAAACTACTATAAGAAAAACTAGAAAGTGGTCTAAATTTTTTAAAATCTTATCTAACAAATAGATTACAGGTAGTACAGATTGGTAATTCCCAAAGTAGTACGTTACCGGTAACGCACGTTGCGCAACAAGGCTCTATAATGGGACCACTCCTATTTTAATATATATAAATAACATAACAGAACTAGGGTTACATGGTCATATAACTTTATATGCAGATGATACATGTTTATTTCATTTTAGAGCTAACATAAATGACGTTATTTTAGGAGCACAAAATGACCTGAACCTTTGTTTGACTGGTTCCAATATAATTTACTCATGGTTAATACTACTAAAACATGCTGCATTATGTTCAAAACAAAAAATAGGACAATCCCATTACATGATCCATTAAAAATTAATCACTCTGCCTTAGAACAAAAATCCAGCGAAAAATACCTTGGCTTAATAATAGACAATTATATAACATGGAACAAACAAATAGATCACATTAAAAATAAATTTTCGACACGTACTGGTTCTCTCTGCAATATTTCTCAATGTCTACCTAGACAGATGTGCTTCACTATTTATAACTCACTAGTTAAATGACACGTACTTTATCTCATAGAAATCTGGGGTAGTGCTGCTAAAACTAAATTACAGGAAAATAATTAAAATACTTTTCCGTTACCCGTACATGACGCCAACATCCAAAATTTATAAAAATACAAAATTAATGAACATTAAACAACTATATATACAGAGTGTCGTTACAATCGCGACAATAAACACACGTCTAACGCTACTTGCCAATAATCATAAAAAATATTAACGTTAAAAAATCCATAATTAAAAAAAAATATTTTTCAAAGAAACTAATTAAGTAAAAAAGAAATAAAATTTCTAACACTGTACAACTACAACTGACTGATTCATACATTTCGAGAATTTTTCATTCGTTGCCACAGCGACACATTACAAGCCTCTCCTTCTAACAGTATGTTTTGTCTCTTTTAAATTCATTCAACCCATTCAGATGCTTTGTGACCTTTAGAAATGTAATTTACGTTACAGTTTTATACGTAAGGTGTTCTAAAATTCTTTGCTTTGGAAAATTTAATAACTCTGTAAATATTGATGTTTAAAGAATAGAAATGTTTAATACAATTTTAAAAAGTTATCCTCTATATGTGTGTTCATTTATTGTCGCGATTGTAAAGACACGCTGTATACAACACTTGTATTCTAATTAGGAAAATAATGGATAAATCCATTCATACTAACTTATCATTTGTAACAAAATCACAAATAAGTAAACCCAGTCTTCGCCGTCCTTGTAGCTTACTTGTATTACCAAAAGTAAGATACGCAAAAAAAGTATAACCTTTGAAGGAGCTCAACTATACAATAAAGTTCTTACTCATATAAAAAAAAAATAATCGCATTTAGCAGTTTTAAGTCTCAATTATCTCAATACATAATTGATAAATTTTCGCCTTCGGTTTGATACATAAAGCTGTTAACTGTTTGGCGACCATAACTTTATTTTATGATTGTATAATAGTATTCTCATGTAAGTGGCATTGTATTGTCTTTTTGGGAATAAATTTCTTTAACCTCATAAATTGAGGTAATTTGTAGTGATTGATCTCTTTCGTCTTTTCCTTTCTGATCAGGCGTCGGAGATTTTCGCTTTCGGTCGCCCAATACGCTTGACTAATACATTCGCTAATGTATTCGAAACTAAACTCTAAAATTTGTAGAATGTCTAATCTACTTCTGGGCAATGAAAGAAAAGCCTTATAACGTAAATGTACCTGTTCGACGCAGTGTTTTATCTCTGTAGTCGTATGCTATATTTGTGTAGATAGATATATTAATATAATTAGGTATGAATTAAATCAGACGGAGCAGCATACAAGCTCCTTCTGATTTGATCGATTCAACAGTGTAAATATAAACAATATATGTCAACATACATAAACATGAATAACTCCCATAAAAAAAATGTAACAGCCAATATATATACGTATGTAACGTCCAAATGCTGGGCAAAGGCTTTCTCTGTACACTTTAATTAAATCGTCTCTTCGACGTCTCAAGCATTCTTTTGATTTAGTTTCTTAACAAATTCTAAAAATCAGTTGATTTCAGGGAAAAAAAAATTGATAAGAACATGAAATTTAATTCATCCATTTTTACTTTTGTTACTCGTAGCTAACTACGTAATTTGGTAGTTCAGAATTGGAACTGGTGCAATAATACGTTTGGTTATTTTCGTTTTAATGCGCACTTCTAACAGAAAGTATCGTTATTAAACCCATATTAGGCTATCTTCAGCGTTAATATTGCGGTTTCAGTAACTGCGCTTTAACAAGTATTTTCAACGGAACGATTTAATGAAAAATACAAATGATGAGTGTATATACCTAATGCAAAATAAATTTCTTTTACTTATAATTTTTTTGTTTAAAAAATGTTTAGTTCGTAAATTACAAAATAGTTTCGATAGTATTTTAATACTACATAAATAATAATAATTCTACCTTATCATATAACACCGCGAGTAATTTTTTGTACTAGCACATTACATTTTGTCATGTACAAAACGACATTTTAATGCTTCCATAGCCCTAGATACGCTGAGTATTATGATTTTTAGCCCCTTAAGCCTTTATCTCACCGAATATGAGACCCTTTTCGCTAGCAACGCCTTATCAAGTAACATTTACGTTTGCAACCTTCACGTTAAGCTATCTTATCAAAACTCACTTTGCTTTAATAACGTAACCAACGGCTTTTATAATGGATATGTTAATTTATACTATGAGTAAGCACCAGGTAAGAAATACATACATAGTATAGACAGAAATGGAAAAGGTTCTGATTTCATTTAGATCTGATCTAACTATTATGAGTAATACAGAACAGAAAAAGCAAAAGTAAAATCTGATGGAACATTTTTTCATTTATTAATTCTAAAACGTCTCCAGATATGTGTTAAAGAACTACTGAAACTAGGATTACGAGTACTAAGTAATAATTTTTGCCACAAGATGGGAAAAACATGAATTCATGGACGCAATTTAATATCCAGATTAGGATTAGCTAATATACCTTTTATTCCCCGAGATGTCGGTTTTATAATGAGTTAAAACGAAATTTTACAAGTTGTTTTTTTCTTTGAAGTTTGAGTGACGTCTCGTTGTGGATTAATATCGAGACTTTTATTCACGTTCGAATATTATTTTTATTGAAAAATAACGAGTCGCAGAAAAATCATGATACGTCCTAAAATTGTTTAAATAATCCGCTATTATAAATAGTATGTTATGTGTAGATTAGTAATGCTTATTATAATTCTGAAAAAAAGGATGAATTTGTATTGTTACTAATACTTGACCATGTATCCTCTTACCGTGATCAACTTCAATGGCTGCTTATACGTCAACGACGTTCCTTAAGCACTGAGTACTCTTTATTCTTTCCTGAACTCTCCTTCTAGTCAGACTTACTTATCCCATCATTTTCAGTATCTATGTGCAGTCAGCAACAAAACCCTCTTCAAAATAATCTTCTTCTTGAATGTTCTTCTCACCGTTCTGACTTCATGCACTTTTCTTTCTAGATCCAGTCTATCCTTCTGTGGAATGCGCTTCCTCCCGAATATATTTTTTTTTGTCATGCGGAATTTCTGCATGGTTTTGTCGGATTCGAAAATAAAATTGAGCACTATGCTAAGAAATCAACATGTAATGATTCTTCAGGTCGGAAACAGGCTTCAAGAACTTCACTCCAACAACATGCGCTCTGACACGATTCTATGATCCCTCTGTGAAGCTGATTATGAGCCCTACACACCGGCAAATGGCCCGAAACATCTCAGAAAACATCGAGTTACACAGTTCCGGTTTGCTCGAGAGCACGTCCAATGAAGTTTAAATTCTGATAAAGAATATTTCCAGCTTTTTTTCGATGGATCTAGAAAAGTAGGCAGACTTCGAAACTGTGGGAAGCAATTACTTCAGTTACTACTCAGAACGCAAAAGTAAAATATTTCCATTTCAGGCCGGCTTCAGTCATTCCATAGTACTTTCTAGAACTTGCCTGCCGTTGGAGAGTCATAGAAGTTGATGCAAGGCCGCACCAATGCATGCGTTAATAGTAAAAGGACCCAAAAATGCAATGCAATATATTTTTTATAGTACAACATGAAGATTGCATCTTAAATATAGCATTTTTCATATAAATAATTTTTAACTTTTTAAACAGTTGGTAATTAAAGGCGAGTCAAATGAATCATTAGTCCTAAGCCAATATTAGCTTACCTTGTTTAAACACCAACATTAGGGTAAAATATACCGATGAGGGTAGTGGTTAACATCGAATGACTGAGTTTGTATTTCACTTCAAGCAAATGTTCTTCCATTTTGTAATGGATTGATGCTTGGAAAATGTTTGTTGAGTAAATATTTACCAAGGGTCTTATTTCTGTTTAAAATGTTTTAAAAAAATTGGTGCGGTATCATGAATTTTGAGATATTTAAAATTTTAATTTTTTAAAGTATCAAACAAATAATTTTTGTTTTAACGTATACATGTTGTAATGAATCAAATATTAATAAATACATTTAAACGACAATAACTAAAATTAGATATTCTTATTCAAATAAAATATTAATCTGTTCAGATGAAATATTAAGTTATATCTAAGGTAGAGTTTACAATAAATGTCTTCTAAATGTATGAAATGAGTTAAGTACGCTTCTGTAAGCGTTAATAATTTGTCACGACTCGACTTAAACGAAGTTAATGATCCGAGTTAAAGATAATATTAATATCAGCGATGTTTAATACTCGGTTATTTTTATAAAAGTATACAGCATTTTAATTAAACAATTTAGTCTTAAATTATATAAAAATATACAATATAATAAATACACTCATATGAAAAAAGTCGCAGGGTTGATTTTTTGGTGCTTTAAAAAAATACGATGTGACAAAGATTTCAATTATTTAAACATGTTATGTACTGGCCGGTTATGAAAGTTAATATCGATTCTTATTAACCGTTAAACAATTTTGATTGAATTATTAAGTCTATTAATATCAAATTGGCGTTTTGTCTAACTTTGATCTCAAATATCGTTCGGCTAGGAATTTCAAAGTCAATTTATTTCAAACTTAGATTTGCATATTTGTGTTTCTACGTGAATTATTCATTTGATTTTTCTTTGATATCGGTCTATTCACAATATGGAAGACTTAAAACAGTGTTCCATTTTGGCACCAACGCAGAAACTGTTAAAGCGTTTAAAAAGTACTGCTAAAGTAAACACGATAAGATTTTGTGTCCAACTTGGTTGTTTTGGAAATTTTGACCCACACAATCCCCGTGCACGACCGCAGATCTAAGTTGACAACGAAAGATTAATGGCGATCGTGTAAAAGGCTTCAGTGTGAGTGATGAAAATATTTTAATTCGTTTGAAATAAATAGGAAAATTTAAAAAACAAAAAATGGGTACCGCGTGAATTGAATGATGCACACCAACAAACATGCGTTGAATGTTGCGTTAAATTGCTCAAACGTCACAATAACGAGGGATTTTGAATCGTATTATACATATTACTTGTGATGAAAAATGGCTTTAGCCGGTTCTTCTTGGTTCGCTAAAAATTTATCTTGTTCCAATTGAAATTCGACTCAGAAACAGGTACTAGTGAGTATTTGGTGGATCAGTCCCGGTATCACTACAGCTTTTTAAGATCTGGTCAGACGATTACGTTAGATCTTTATTGTCAATAATTGTAAACCATGATGGAATAAAAAAGCTAACCCATGGCTCTAGCGCACTGCTGCTTCAGGACAACGCCAGATCTCAAATTTAACAACAAACGCTAAATTAGGAAGAGCTGGAATCTCTTCTAAACCCCTAGGCCTTGCTCCAACAGATTACGACTATTTTCGCAGCTTGGTCAATTTCTTGCTAATGAAACAATTCAATTTAGCTTGTGCAGTCTAAGCCACCTTTTTTGAACCAAAGATTTTATTGATTCTCGCTTAATTTTTTTCAGGATTCGAATCAATAAAAATGACAGCAATGGTACAAACTTCGATTCATTAAATATGTTTTGATACATTTGTATTGATTCCATATAAATGTAAGGACATACATGTTTCATTCTATGTACCGAATCACGGAAGAATAGTTTTATGGTAACAATATTTTCAAATTAGTTACGCTATGAAAAACAGGAATTGACAACCATTTAAAATTTAAAAATACACCATGAACGACTGTAAATCTTCACGTTAGAATATTAATTACCAAAGGATCTAAATTGAATTACCCAAAGTTCTATTCCATGAACAATATGCTAATAAGTTTCTACAGACTATTACGTAAGTAATTCATGTTCAACAATTGAGCATACAGATATAAACTTACAGCTAATATTACATGATATCACCACCATCATAAAATTTACTAGATGCTACTATTATATATCATAAATTCATCTATTTCCTATAATATTCTATATTCATTCTAGTTTCTTTTCTAGTATCACTAATATTTTATTAATCATTATTGAAAACTAGTGAATTATTCTTTTTCTTTCATTATTTTCAATAGCAATAGGGACGCCTTTATAACGATATGTTCTTTTTGTTTTGATTCATTATCACTTTTTAAAGGGATATGTAACGTGAGGACCTTCAAAACGCTTTGCTAGTTTACGAATTGATACCACTAAAAAATATCTTACGTATGTATATGTAGGACATGGCAAGTTTAGCAATAGTCTAGAGTATAACAAGTTATTATCCTCGTAAGATCAGTGAGAGACTAAATGGTTTATTTTACGGTTTTTTACGACTAATTTTTAGAAAATATTATGTTTGTATCAGTTTCCTTCGCATACGCGCTTTGTTAATATAATAGCTTGCTCTTGCGTGGAGGTTCCTGATACTGTTTTCTTAATGCAAATTAAGTGGTTCGTGGGTTGCAACGCATAATTTATGCATTTGTATATTGTTCATCCGATTAAAATGAAACTATGTGAAGATATTTGTATCACTTGAGTTTATGTTTGAATACAATGAAGCTAAGCTATGGACTGAAAGCTAAAATATTTGTACGCTAGTCATTAGCTATTTAATTATCAGACGCTTTTCACGTTTTCATTAATCAGTACACCAATATTTGAAATAATGACACATATTGATTTTTTGTCTTTTTCTGAAGGAAATACCCATGATATCGAGATGTCATTAAAAATAATCTGCTGGTTATCTTTATCATTATTGAAAGCGAACGCTTTGAGTCCGTCGATATTTAAAGCTTAATCAAACGTAGAGCACGTGGTACAGCCGAATTCCACGAGCTTGAACTATCTATGACCTTACGTTGGAAGAACTTGTAAAAACATTAATCGAAAATTGCTGGCACATTGTAACTTATGTAAACTAGATGGCCCCAAGCATTTCTGAAAATGCAAGAACGTATTGATGTCGAGTCTTTCGCGACGTAAAGAGGCCGAACATTTATAGAAAAATTTCTATGTATAGTTCATTTTACATGTAACTAAATGTTTAGCCAATAGTCTAAAGAAGTATGTATTGATTGCGCAAAGTGGAAAAATTTGATCTCTAATAATCCTCAACGATGATAGGAGTGTGTTTATTTATTTTCCTAAATGAGCAAATCAAAAGAAAACAAAGTAATGATCAGTTAGTAATGGAGATATAAGATCTTACATTATATAATAAACATATTTCAAAATCTTCAATGTCCTTTAATTTTTAATCTTTTTAGTTAAAAACCCACTACATGGTTCTATATTGAGAGCCGATATCCAATATCTGAATAGAAATGAATATCTATAGAATTTTATTGCTCTTTCAAATGTACTTAAGAGCTCGGAGAGTTCAGGTAGCGTTGGTCCATAATAATATTATGGCATAAAGATCGAAAACGAGTATGCTGTATTTATGTTTATTACATTAAGCGAAAGATTGTGTCATTTAAAAAAATGGAATAATTGTGTAACCTTGTTTCTTCAAAAAGAAAGACATCAAACAAAGACTTCTTATTACATTAGAACAAGGTCGCACTTCAGCGTTTGTAAAAATCAAATATTTTTCTCTAAGTACTCACACGTTACAAGGTACGTTATTCTTCGAACCAGTTGAAATCAAATACAATTCAAATGGCGTTTAAATCTGACACTGTCCGAATTCACTAAATGAAGCAATGCCAATCTTGTGCGATTTCATCCTGTGAAATGCTACAAAAACTCAGGCACGTCTTTGCACCGCGAAAAAGGATAATCAGGGAGTGTCTTTATGTAATAAGGTAATTTAATTACCATCCTCATTAGTATATTAAGCCGATAACGAGAACACATTTAACTTCCTCGTACTTGACTAACAGATTGCTTAAGCTTTTTAGCGCTAACTAACCGATTAAGAGTACATTAGTTGTATTTTTGACCTTGGAGGATGATCATACCACTTCTTATAGCTAATTTAAATGGTTCATTATAAAATAAAGACGTAAGTCTGAACGGTGCTTGTACTTTTCTCGATTTTAAATTGTCCAGCTTCTCTGAATTTACAATAGCTTTAAATACCTCTCGCAAACAGTAAAACATAACTCAGTTCTATCATCATCATCCTCCTGCCCTTATCCAACCTAGATGGGGTCTGCACAACGTGTGAATCATGTTGTAATCGGTTTTAGCCAGACTTTTTACAACCGGCCTGCTGACGTCAACCCTACTTGGGGACAAACACCAATATCCAGAACAATTATCTGCGGGTCACACAAATACTTGTCCCATGTGGGAATCGAACCCACGACCCCAGACGCCAAATCCTAGATAGGCAACGGCGCCACCGACTCAGTTCTTTATGTAACCTAAATATTACTAGTTTACCTCATATTAAGTAGCTTCAATGATTATTTGTTTTGATTTCCTTGTTCAGGTTGCACTGCGATCAAATGACTTGTCTGATAAAATATGAAGCACAGTAACAGGGCTTCATTTAACTGCTATTTTCCGTAACATATAATTAAGGAACAAAAAAGACCTAAAATGTTAAATTTTATCATTATGCTACTATAGTTTATAAAGTTTATTAGCACGTAAAAAATATTAAGTCTTGTAAAAAACGCTATAAAAAAAACTAAATTTCTACGTAAAAAATAACTTAATTAAGTTACCATTCCAATTAAGCATGATATTATGGTAGATTTCTTTTGTTTTGTCCTTACGAAGTTTTGTGACCATAAACATTCCATACAAAAGAATTTAAATTGAAACTTGGTTTTGTTTGTAGTGAATACGGACCGCTATTTGAATTTCAGTTTGAAATAGAATTTTCGATAAACAAAGAGGGTCATCTTTTCTATTTCTTTTGCTGGTCACCTTAAAAACAATAAATAGCTTTGAACTGAATTTCAAAATAAAGAAAATTTCATTTTTATCGTTATAATTATGCGAACGATTTCAACGATAAACGATTACAAGTAATATCTGCTAATATACTAAGAATTTATTTCTCTCTGCTAAAAATGCACCCACGGCAAATACTAAACATAAATGATAAAATAATTTGCTATTTTACAGATTATGGGAGCGGGTACTTGTACTGAGTTCTGATTTGTATTTTTAACCAGGCCCTGTTATTGCACAATTAAAGCATTTAATATATTATGTCTTTCTCCGCGTATACATTGCTACGTTATAACACAATGCTTATTATTAAAAAATACAAAGTCCTAAATCTTTCTTAGATAACTTATACAACTTTTAATGCTCTTTGAGATTTTGATATGAAAAGTTTCCACATTTCGTTACAATAATGGCTAATTTAATGTAAGACATAAACAATGATCTGAGGTAAATCATGCATTGCATCGGTTTTAATATGATTTATCTTTTAAAGAAGTTTGATTTTATTATTATATAAAAAGATAGGATGACACTATAAGTAATTGTACCATTAAAACCACTATATATGCCAATTAAAACTTCAATACATTTTTCATTTATAATTATTAAAATTTGTGGAAAAATACACTTAAACACAAAACACCTTTGTAGAATGGAATTATATAATTAGCTTCGGTTAGACTATACAACAATTAGACCCTTAAAACTTATTTATTTATTTATTTACTATATCGGAGTCAAACGGGAACAAAAGACAAAATAAAAAATTTAAATTAACATACAGCATGCGGATATTTACAGTTGCTCCCTTAACTAATGTCTCACCGAGAACAATTTTTTTTATTTATCGGCAGCACACATACGGCAGAACTATTAAAATACAGAGGATATAATAAAATTACAACAATGCAAAAGAAAGAAAAAAAAAGAAAGTACAATCATGCGTTATGCGTGTTCTGTTTACACTGGCCTAAGTAGACTGCCCATTTCAGTCGGCATTGCCAACCGGAACGATAGGCCAGTTGAAGGTGGCACCATCGTTATTAAAATATCAAAAATTTAGCTTTGTGTTTGCCGCCGTAGCAGGGTTTTATTAAATTAAAGAAAAAAAGGAAGGACTGTTAAAAAAAATTACTTCTAAGAACAAAATTTTCCTACGATATTTTTAATTTTACATACTTTCAACTAATATTTAATTTATCTTAAATAAATTTAATGATTGATTCCAAAACGTTTTAATAAGTGTGCTCTTAAAATATTATATCCGACCGTAAAAATTTTATACATTTTTATAAGGTACTTTACTTAGTGGGAAATATTACTCCAAGTCTAAAGTAGGTGGTAATTTGAAAAGCTACGGCAAATAAATTGCAAGACATTTTCAATGAAATTTATCACCAAGAAAGGTGTGGCGCTTGTGAAATTGAGCTCATTTCCTAATGGCTCCATCTTGAGTGGAAATGCTGCATCCTTTCCCCATTCCTCTTTATGGCTAAGATTATATTTATCTATACATTTTTTTTGGCTCATAAAATCGTTTTCTGATTTTATTTACGTGGTCTTATTTACATAACTTTCATAGATCGACATTGTAATTTTATCTTGTATAGAAGCCATCATTTAAAACTTTAAATAATTACTTTAATCAGATATTTGTGGTGATTACTTAAAGATTTATATTTATACTTAAAGTCCAGCCACAAATCAAATTTTAATAAAAGTCATTATAAAACTCAAGTCAACTAAATTAATTGCCAATTTACTTGAAAATTATAATGGTTGAACGAAATAAAGTTTGGTAGTGTACGATCATTCTAACGTCCTGTTTCTGAAACACTGATCATCGTAGATGTCAACTAATCAGCTGTCAAATGGCTTTTCAAATTTCATTCTGGTTGCCAAAAGAAAGTTTAACTCACTAAATTGACCAGAATTATCTTCTTAATTATCAGAATGATCAATCCAAAGTGTTTAATCATCCTTTTGGCGACTCAAATGACATTTGACAGATGATTAGCTGACATCTACGATGATCTGTGTTTCAGAAACCGGACGTAAGAGAGGCAATAGCCTGACAGTAGACAGTTTCTGTGTCTAATGACACAGTGACATTGACAAGAGAACTTTCGAGGTTTTCGTCCTACTCGTATTTTAAAACAGTGTTCTTAATCTAATATTCTACCTTCAAGTGATAAATTCGGAATCCCAATGTTAAAAGATGCGTTTACGGCCAATAACAGAATTGCTACTGAAAAGTATTGCCACTATATGGTACTGGTTAATTTTACAACTTGCCGGGAACAGCAACAACCACGCAAGTGTCACTTTTAAGGAAATTACTCAATATTTTTTTTTTTCAAATCGTGGGCTTTTGAAGTTGATAAGCAAAAAGTGGTTTGAAAGATATTGTGCAATTTATTTCATTATTTCGAACAGAAAATTTGTAAAATATACTTTAATATGCTTTAAATACTAAGAACTATCCATTGAGAGAATTATCCATTAGCAATTTCGTAAATTTTTTAATATACGTAGGTGTACTAGAAGAGCCGTAATAGCTGAGTGTCCGGGCGCTCGCCTTTAATTTAATATACTCAAGCAACCTAAGTTCGATCCCCGGTGCCAGCACCAATGAAATTGTCAATTTTAAGTGCTGAATTATCACGTGCTCAGCGGTGAAGGAAAACATCGGAAACCTGCATATTTTCGAAATTATAACAAAAAAAAATATTTCGAAGATATGTGAAGTCCGCCAAACCGCAGTGAGGCCGCGTGGTGGACTATGCCCTGATACCCTCTGTACAGAGGAGGCCTTTGCCCAGCAGTGGGACATGTATAGGCTGATACTTTACTTTACTATACGTAGGTACTAACAGAATATTACTGGGTAGCAAAAATCATTAAATTTGACCTTATTTGATGCTTAGCGTGATATTTCTCATATTTAATGTTTTGGAACCAATTTAGTCCGAGCCATTTTCATTTTTAAAATTACTTGTGAGTTGTCACTTTGTCGCTTCTTTAATACCTTGGTCATCGTTGCCACATTTTACATTGATTTCAAAACGCCCCCTGTTCATAATGCAGGTATCACTGTATAGAGACTAGTATCTTGTGTTATGTTCGAGATAAAGTTCGATTACTCTTTATATTGAGCCCGTACAATACATAAAGCAATAAACGCCAGCAAAATTATTGCGCTTCTTATGGACGGTTGTAGCCCTCAGAGGCAATATTTGAACTGTTCCCTTTGTTTTACAATACGCGGTATTAATGAATAACAGTATTAATATCGCATATCTATAAAGAGACCGCTTTCATAAAGACAAGGTCTGGTCCTGAAAAAATAGTCATGTACGGTATCGCGGTATGATCGTTTTCTAATGATTTAGGTGTTGAGAAGTTACAAATCTTTGAATTAATTTTTTTAAATCAAAAATTTTATCGAGGTCTTATAGTGGACTTCACTAGAATAACTTCAATAAAAAATTTTCTGATAAAAAAATTAATTCGTCTTCTTTCTCTGTTAATTTTTTGATAGTTTTTTTTAATGAAATTTATATTAAATATAGACTACATACCTTTAATAATAACCCTTAAAAAAAACTCTTGTTTGAATAAATACAGGGTGACACTGAAAGTGTGTTTTTGAACTAAAATTAAAACTTCTTTTAAATTTTGAATACAGAACTCTTTCGTAACCTAATGTGACATATTGCATTCATTTGTCATTTGTTTTTGTGGATTGGCGGCAATTCCAAAAGTCTTGTTACTTGGCGATATCATAAGGACTGCCTTCTAACTGCCTTAGAAGAAGAAGAAGAAGTCTATAATTTTTGGTGCATGATTTAAGACTTCGTTGTGGTCTTACTCAATGATATCTTACTCTATTATCAACTTCGATTGTCATTATAATAATGAAGCGCTATCCCGTGTCACTGTTTACAATTTGTTTGATGATTTTAAGCGCGGGTGTCTCCAGATAAGTCAAACGCCATATTCCCGACTTGGCGCCTTGCAACTTTCATTTATTCCCAAGAATTCAAGAAAAACTTCGAGCTATTCGTTTTGTCAGAACTGAAGATGCGGTGAATGCGTTCGAAAGTACCATGGAAGAGACCTCTAAGGAAGGGTGGGTTCACTGCTTTTCTCAGTGGTTCCATCAAATGTGGAGATGTATAGAGAGGAACGGAGACTACTTCCGACAACAATAAAAAAGTATTGGCAACTTTCTACGTTGAGCCGATTTTTATTTCCCTATGAAATTTCAGTGTGACCCACATATATCATACATATTTTAGTTTTTAAACAAATGAAGCATTAAGCTGACAAGGCAAATTCAAACAAACGAATTTCAAAGACTAATTGTGATAAATAAAAACTAAATAAGAAACTTTCATTACTTGTTTTAACCAAATGACTGTTACTCGATGGAAGTTTCGGTTTCGTAGTGGTCATAAATCTGTCCGTCTCACCCTAGAAGACCGCATCGTAATCATTTGTCACTTGTCCACATTTATATGCAAGGACTATTAAGGATCCAGCAATTTGCGAATAGTTTCAATGCTGTAATGGGTTTTCTCAAAGATCAATGCTAGTAAGCCGCTTTATTTATTTCAGTTTTCACTATAATACACGTAACGTTAGGCGTTATGAGAGCCTCATTTAAAACTCTGGAACGTGACTCTTACTTAAAGAAGGATAAAACAAATTGTTACAACGATTTTGGTCGTAATGTCACTATCTATCAAAATATGCGTGTACGCTAATTTTATGTTTTCACGTAAATACCATAAAAGTTATTGGTAACTTTTATGGTATTTTGTGCAGATACACACAATGAACACATTTTTTTAAAATTATGTAGCATAGTCTACATTTTTATTTAACTCACAACTACGTCATAAGAAAGCATGTCAAGGTAAACTGTGATCTCTGTATATTTTACTGTATAATGTTTTACTTGACATCTGTATTCTGTACATGTAAATAAAATTGGAGTGTCTTTTTTAATATTAAAATAACCGCTTTTCACACATACACTAAAATATATTTTTTCTTAATTTTTGTCTATCTGTCTGTGTGTTCCCGGTAATCTCTGAAACCAATTTTGATGGGACTTTCACTGTCACATAGCTGATGTAATAAGGAGTGACTTAGGCTATTTGGATGTAATAAATTTTATTTCTTTTAAATTCCACTCGGACGAAGTCGCAGACACAGGTAGTACCTATAGTTCGTGGACTATTAAAGCTTCATCGAACGTAGAACTCGTGAGATAGCCAGATCCCACGAGCCTTTTACGGTCACGCATGAGTTGATGCGTGCGTCAACTACTGGGTAGGAATGTCACTTATGGGCCATCGAAGTTCGGTGCAGACCGTGACCACGATGACTGTTGACTAAAATAATCTATGTCTCAAAACGGAGTGAACCGCCTTGGTATCTGTGTAGTATAAACTAATTAATGACAGGCTTGCAGAGGCGGGGCAATATGCCTTAGGTTTTGGAAATTTTAAATAGTCTTGAAAATCCGGACAGTATTCAAATAGGGGTGGTACATATGAGAATTCATGATGGTGAAAATATAATAATGAACAGTATTAGCGCAAGCCTAAGGATATATATATTTGAATTTATGATTTTCAAAGATGGAATTACCTCATCATTTAAACCAGACCAAGGTTGTGCTACCGCACGCATTCCGATTAAAAACCTCGTATTTATCTTTAATGTAGCATAGTTTTTTTTTCAACAATACAGGTATCGTATTAATATTCCTTTGTCATTTCATTCAGGACGTACCATAGCTGAAGAATGAAAAGCCGTTGAAGCTTTGATAAATTGCACTAGGGGATTACTTTCCGGAAATATGAAGAAACCTCCGCTTTCCGCAAAGCTCCTTGATGAATGTTTTCATAAATTACAACACTTTTTCACTGATGATTTAATTTGTTTTACTGATGATATTAACTTATTCTATAAACGTATAATAGTAACGACTCGTCAACAACTTCGCATATGCCGAATTATTTGCATAGGTAGTACCTACTCTCGATGCACAGTAATATTAGTGTAGCTCTTGTTATTTGATTTGGAGTCCAATAACTTTTGATGACAAATAACTGATTTTAAAAATAAATCACCAACAAAATTTAACGATTAGAAGCTAGATGGGAGATCATCAAACTAAAAGTTTAACTCAAAGTTGCAGTCGAGTCAATGTAACTCTAATTATACTAAATTAATAATTTAAAAACTTTGTAAGAGCCACCAGTTTATAAATACTCATATCATAAAACAATGTAAACATAACAACAAACTCATATCGTGAAAAAATGTTTATAAGATTTTGATATAAAAGTTTACTAAACGACTAGTAAACTTTTATTTGAAAATTTGGAATGCAAATAGCCAATTCACCTGATGTTAAGTGATTACCGCCACCTATGGGTATATATATAATACCGGAACAGTTGCAAATACGATAAAATCCTTAAAAAATGTGGGCATCGGTTACGTCACTCACCAAGCAAAACGCTAAAGTATTCTTCCTTATCAGGCCAGTCTTCCCAGCCGTGGTTCTTCCGCAGGTGAGTCAGTCCATTCTTGAAACAGCAGAAGCTGCTACTTGGTTCTTAGTGTGTAACAGTATTTTATGCTTTTGCCATTTAACAGACTTTAGTTTTAATATTGAAGAGATTTTGATTTTTATATGTACTTAAGTGACTTTAAGTTTAGTTATACGATTAAATCATGTTAACAAAATAATGGATATGACATTTGTGCCAAATTTTAAGGATAGAGACATCAAAAATAGACAATACTGTCTGCAAAGTATGTTGATGTCTCCTGAATATTGAAATGGATTAAAACTAGCAAAAAGCTGAGCTTTGTAAGGGCTCGCGTAATTTTTCTAACATACGGTAATTATTTTTAGGACAGTTTTTTTTATTATCATTTTAATTTTACTTCGTTTATCAAAGGGAAATCGTTAATTTCTAATCCTTATGTGTTTTCGCTCTTGAAAACGCGACATATGTAAGACCAATAGATGTTTCCTTTTCCCCAACATCTACATTAGCTTTATTGTTAACGCTAAATTAATTAATGTTACGCCTGGTGACTCTTGTATTGTAATAGCGAAAAACGATTGCAATGGGAATTGTATTCTTGAACATTTGATATTTCAACTTTTCATTTTCGAGCATTCGAGGAGCATCGAGCATCAGGAGGACTATAATTTTCTTCATATATTATATCTTCCAGTCCAGAATCTTGAAAACATCTTCCAACGCAGTGGCGAAGAATTTCGGGGATATGACATCACCTTGTCTTACACCCTTCTGCAGTTGGATAGGTTTTGTACTACTGAACTGTACTTAGACGGACATCGTAGCCTTGTTATACAAACACCTCAGCACCTCAATATACCGACAGTCAATTTGGCACCGCTGAAGAGCTTGGAATACCGCCCAAATTTCGACAGAATCGAAAGCTTTTTCATAGTCCTCATTCGTACTCTCGAGTGGCAGCCTTGTACTGGCCATCGCAGTGTAGGACGACCCCCCCACTAGATGGAGTGACGACCTGTGCAAATGTGCGGGAAGTCGATGGATGCAGGTCGCTCAGGATCGTACTTCGTGGCAGTCTATGGGGGAGGCCTATGTTCAGCAGTGGACTCAAACAGTCTGACATGATGATGATAATGATGATGACTATATCATCGACACAACCTAATGCTCCATTGACTAACCCATTTTCAACCTAAACATTAATTGAACGTAACATAAGTCTTCATCCAATCGATTAAATAATAATATCTAACAGGTAATAATTTTTAAGACAGTTTTAAAATTATTATATTTGAAATGTAACTGTTCTTTTGGTTTACCAAGAAAAAAAATTATATTTATTATAATAACTTGAAGTTTTATGAAATTTTTATTTTCAAATTTATACAAATGAATCTCCATGCATTCATAGAATTCTTCTTTTCTAAAAAGAGACGAAAAAAATAAAAGCAATAAGTCTAATTACGTTTCGGCTATTTGAAGTCTTAAATATACATTAACATTTATTTCAGCTATAGGGTCTTTATCCTGGTAGTAAGTATCATGGCCAATTAATTACAAATCTTCTGACTCAAAAAGGTTGCTATTATTTAAACTCTGCTTAACGTCAAAGGCGAAACTTTGATATTAAACAACGTACGAAACTGTTTACACTCGGACTCACTCCAGTTATTGGGAACAGTCGATGACGCTCTAAGTTGAGTTCCATTTCTCTATACTATAAGATATGAGTAACACTCTATTGTCTTGGCTACTTGCTTGGAAAAGCCCTACTGCTAAATTAAATTTTAAAATGTATTTCGTATTTCAAGCTTTTTCTTCGAACTTTCTCAGGTAAATCGAGCATTTATGCAAATCTGAAATAATTAGAGTAAAATGTTTTAAAAAATACTGTAGCCCATTAACATTCTGTCAATAAATATTTATTAAGTGTTTAATACGCATGATATACTTTCCGTATTGACTTTATGATAAGAAAGTTGTAGATCTAAAAGAACATAATCAACAAAAATAAATTGATAGAAATAAAATGTCCAGAATAGCTGGTACCGAATTCGTTTTCGACATACGTGACCGTCTGATATACTTCTAAATCGCCAATTTATTTTCCTATTACTTCCATTTGATCTGTATAGAATATAGTAATCATATAAAACTAAAAGGAACAACTACTGAACCTTGTCGAATAAACCGATAATATTATGATTTTTTTATTTGTTTGCTTATTGCATAAGAAAAAAGGTTTATTAATAACGATTTTGTCTATCTTTCACATCTTTGTCGAAAGCAGAGCTTGCGGAACAATTAAATTTCACGAGTTTGATACAATTCTCTTAGTTGGCAAAAACCACGTGCCATGTGCTTATGCGTGCGTAAGATTAGGGATGGATTGTCTCCTACGGACCATTGGAGTTCGATGTACATGTTGCCCCGATGGCCTTTAATTGTATTAGTATTTGACTGGGGGTGATAAACCGTCCTGAGTACACCCAATCGACCAATCCAACAGGTATACTGTTGATCAGCCACTGTTGGCCTTAGGGGAGTTTACAGATCCGACGGACTTGAGGTGGCCTGGCGCATGGGGCGCTTAGCCTAAACTTCGGCGTATTATTATTACGCGTTATGGTGACTAAGCTCTAGGGCTCCCGGGGGAGCATCGGCTCGGGCCGTCACGCTATTATTAATACCGGTTTGTGAGGCCGCCAAGTTCTTAGGGCGCTTTGGCGGACGGTCGCCGGCGAGTGCGGTGTGTGTTGGTTTGCTTGCGTATTTTTTTAATCCTTTCGATGAGGATAGTCGTCTCATCGTCAGGGAAGTCGAGAACGTTCACCCATGGTACCGGGCTATCCATGAGTTTAACGGGGGGTGGATTAGATACATTCTTTTTATGAGAGAAAAGGACGGCCGCGCTTTTGGGGGGATTGATATTGATCCTTCATTGCCGAAACCAGTCACCGACTCAGGAAGTCCGATTACTCAGGAAGTCCGATTACTCAGAAAGTCTCGTATTATGCATACGAGACGGTCGGGCACTCCGTACCCATATAACCTGTATGCGAGCCTGTTGTGCCAGACTTTGTCAAACGCCTTTACCACGTCGAGGAAGACCGGGCGCTTCGGTGTTGTAACCACGTTAGCGTTTTATTAATACGTGCTCCGTGATGCGGTGCACTTGGTGGGTACATGAATGTTTGGCTCTAAATTCTGGGATGGGGAACCCTTTGATTTCCATAAGCGATCTTAAGCGGGCTAATATTAGTCTTTCAAAGATCTTCCCAAATGTTTTGAGAAGACTTATTGGACGATATGAGGTGGGGAGGTGGCGGGTTTGGAGGGTTTGAGGAACCCTATGACATCAGCTTCCTTCCATTCGGACGGGAAGAAGCCTTCGGCTATGGCCGCGTTATATATGATTACTGGTATCTGAAGGATGCTAGTAGGGAGGAGTTTGGTCACCTTATTGGTGATACCATCTGAGCCAGACGCTTTGCGTGAGCGTAGCTTTTTAATAGAGCACGTGACCAGCAGAACGGGATCTCGGAGTGGCACTAAAGCTTTCCTTTTGACCTCTTCGTTAACCTTACGGAGGTGTTCGGGGTCGAACGGAAGCAGACTAGGGGAGCATTGACACTAGTCTGTCAGCCAGGCATTCGGCTTTCTCTTCGTCCAGCATTGCTGGCATACCTATCGGGCGGACTAGTGGTGGCATAGTTGAAATGGAATTACAATACAACAGATTTATAGTTACCTAGCTGACTCGACAAACGTTGTTTTGCCATATAAATTATTTCTATAGGAATCCGAACGCACGCATAAAGTGTTACACAGGTTACACAGACATAGTTGAAAGGTTGATAGGTAGAGCTTGTATGGGAAAATAAAATTGTTGCTATTTTGATGTTCCATGCAATTTATCCTTAATTTATTATATAATAGTAAATAAAATTGCAATAAGACGTCATAATTATCTGTAAATATATGATATACCCCAAAACTATACAGATTCTACTAGCAATAGTTAATTTCAATCTATGGCCCTCTGTTAATGTCATCTATGTACAAACTTATCTTTTTAGCACTGTAGAACAATTCTATGAAGTAAAGTTTACATCGTATAGTCTGTAATACTCAGAAGCAATATGCAAAGAGTTTGGCGGACTAGGCAGACTCAGTGGAATAACAAGACATTATAAAATGCCTAAGGCGAAGGCAAATACCCCTTTTTGCCTACTTTACATGTTTCATCTCAATAACTTAGATACTATAAACTGAATAGAACAAATAGTCTGGGAAAATTTTGTATAAAGTTACTTCCAATAATAATACCTTGATAATAAGAAGACCTTGTCGACTTTTATAATTATTTTGGCAGGCAATTATTTTCAATAATTTTTGGTTTTTAATCTATCATTAACAGTTATATTGTTTATTTAACGTGAAGCATACATAACAGCTTTGCATAAATTGCGCTAAGTTTCAGTAAAACTATTCGCCGTTTGTTTTAAAATCATCTAAATTTTCTTCAAGCACTAAATAATGGAACTTACATATCCACCTACCTAAATGTGATACAAATTTTCCCCAAAACCAATGACTTTATTATCTACAATAAAGACATTATTCTTTGCGCTATAAAATAATTGGCATCGAAATAAAAGTTTATTCGCAATATCAAAGTGAATTAGTCTTAAAATAACCACCAATATTTATTTCTGAATGACTGGTCTATATCACACTAGTATCTTAGAACAATTCTTTCTTTTTTGATAATATAATACGTGAGAATCATTGCATTACCTAAATCTTTGTCTTATTTCAACAGAGAAGAGGTTTAGGTCCTACCATTTTATTAGTATCCTACGTTAAAATAATTAAGTCTAGGCCTAAACGAATTACTACTGCAAGACAAGACTTATATAGAAACTTCTGCGTAGATTGGACACAAATTAATAACTTTATAAAATTGTTAGTAGGGTTAACAATGACATTCACCTCGGTCTATCCCGTGAACATGAATGGTGCAAAATATTTAAAACGACGGGAAGTAAAAATAAACGCGTTAATGTACAAATTTAGTAATAAACGTAAAAATTGAATCAAAAGTAAAAATTGTTCAAAAAATGCCCAAGTGCAAGTTGGACTCGCACACGAAGACTTCCGTACCATTCTATAAAAACGGCAAATAAAAATCATGTCTGTTGTATAGGAGCCCCACTTAAATATTTGTTATTCTGTTTTTAATACATATTTGTTGTTATAGCGGAAACAGAAATACTTCATGTGTGAAAATTTCAACCGTCTAACAATCACTGTTCATAAGATAGAGCCTTGTGACAGACGCAAAGGTAGACAGCGGAGTCTTAGTATTAGGGTTCCGTTTTACCCTTTGGATACGGAACCCTGAAAAGAATGTCTTAAGAAATAAATTTAGACAGGAAACGATTTTATATGTACTATTACTTACTATGCAATATAACAATATAAGTTTTTAAAAATCTTGTATCACCGTATTCTGCAAGAAAATAAAAAAGTTTAGTTTAGTAAAAATTAACACAAATTAATTTTGTGCCAAACGTAATGGCATGGCCTAGTGTTAATATGTAAGGTTTTTTTCTCAAAAACTAAATGTCTCCGATTGTTACTTCGAAATTATTATTTCAGTTCTGTTTTTCTATTGACGAAAATACATATTTTAGGGAAAAGCTACCGTACCGCTAATATTAACTGTTACCTTGAGGCTATTTCTATATAAATAAAAAGACAGAAAACGCCTATGCCCAAGGGACATAAACGACTATAAGCAGATAAGGCGCAAATTCGGCCCCACATGGAGTACTGCTCTCACCTCTGGGCGGGAGCCCCCTGTTACCAGCTTCTTCCATTTGACCGCATCCAACGTAGGGCAGCTAGGGTTATCGACGATCATGGTCTTTCCGATCAGCTTGATCCTTTGGCTATGCGTAAAGATGTTGGGTCACTCTGCATCTTCTACCGCATCTATCACGGGGAGTGTTCCAAGGAATTGTTTGGATTGATCCCAGCGGCTGAATTTCACCATCGGACATCGCGCCAAAACCAAAAATTTCATCCACACCACCTCGATGTCCAGCGTTCCACAACAGCGCGATTTTCAAGGCATTTCCTGCCTCGCACAACCACTCTGTGGAACCAGCTGCCGCCGGCGGTCTTTCCGAACCGTTACGACCTGGGAACCTTCAAGAAGAGAGCGTACTCATTCCTAAAAGGCCGGCAACGCATTTGTAAGCCCTCGGGTGTTGCAGATGTCCATGGGCGGCGGTGATCACTTACCATCGGGTGAGCCTCCTGCTCGTTTGCTGCTTTTTTCCCATAAAAAAAAAAAATGAATAACATAAAACATTAACATTATTGTCATAGTCAGTGGAGTTTACAAAAGTTTGGAATGGCACTCTATAGCAGAAACATTAAATTAAAGGCGAAGTTTTATAGTGGTAGCCCTAGATAACATCTTCCAATAATTATTATTTACAAATTTATTGCATATAACCCCAATAGCACCATCTGCGTGCTAGATTCAACCCATTGTTTTATGACTATTAATTTTGCTAATATGTTGTAAATGAAAATTTAGTGCCATAATTTATTCATTAAGTTCCTCTATTTGGAGTATGTTATTGTATTCTACGATCTTCCTGCTTCACATATTTTTGTAGAATAATCAAACAGAATACAATAACATACCATTCAGATCTATATAAAAAAAGTAAAGTAACAGCCTATACATGTCCCACTGCTGGGCAAAGGCCTCCTCTATACATAGGGTATCAGGGCATAGTCCACCACGCGGCCCCACTGCGGATTGGCGGACTTCACATATCTTCGAAACATATTTTTTTTTGTTATTATTTCGAAAATATGTAGGTTTCCTCACGATGTTTTCCTTCACCGCGGAGCACGTGATAAGCAGAGCAGATCTCTATGTTATATAATCAAATTCAAATAAAGTGTCTATTATTGTCTTCAAGTAAAGTTTGATAGAAAATTGTATTTATTTACTGCAAATGTAAGTTTGGTTTTTATTTTTCAAAGAAAAATTGTCACAAAAGAATATATTTAAGTAAAATAAAATAATGTATTCATGATTTAATATTTGTGATAATTACTATTGACAATTACTATTTCTGTCCTAAAATGTGGATAAATATTTAAAGTGGCCTTTATTAATTGAAAAAGTAATTTAAATTTAGATTTATATATTATATTATAGAAAACTATCTAAATTACTTTAGAAAAGCGTCCTGTCGAAGTTTTAATGAACTTAATCGGAAAGACATTCTCAATAATATCGAATTAGTATCATATCAATTTTAGTATCATTAAAGAAAATAAATCGCATTTTAGCACATCACTTCTTTGATGTTAATGTTTGAATAAAGTTAAAAATAATTATCTAGAAGTAGCCAGACGAGTCACTAAGCCTTGACTCGTTTAGTGGTCAGTACTAAGGCAATAAATAAAGCACGTAAAATGTGGATTCCTTAGTTATTACACCAGTAAATCATGTTCCGAAGTGATTTTTACATCCTGACGCTTCTTATCCCAATTTTTTTAATATAAATGCTAATAGCAATTAAGCGCGCAGCTTTAGCTCGCGAATTAACACCGTAACTATGAGGCTTTGATGAAAATTTAAATTAGAACTTTTTTGCCAATGTTTCCGCTTCTGAGCGTTATATTAAAAGGTGTTAACAATTATTTTTAAAATCTGATTGTTATGATTAAACTTTTATACCTTTTGAATTTAAAAAATATGTTTGTATTTCAACTTATAAAAGTTAAATACAAAATTGAGATTTTTTTTACTAAATGTTGCATATTAAAATATTATTTAAATATTTAATCTGTGACCTCAATTTACATTTGGATACTATTGTAATGCAGGGGAAGACGAGACATTAGTTATTGTTATTGTTATTATTACTAATAATTTATTGTTAGTGTAGCCCATTGCAACAGGGTTAGACTCATACTGTCATATTATTCCATCTACATAAGTGATTTTAATGATCATGACAAATAATAATAACTTTGAGCTGAAGTCTATTTTTTAAGGATTTAATTTAATTTTAAGATAGTTGACAATTACAATAAACGCTGTATTTTCATAGTGGAAGGGACTTCGGATGTCGTGTATTTAGATCCAAATGGTGTACACAAATGAGTGTTCAGAGAGGAGGACAGTGATTGCACTGTTTTACAGTCCACGAAAATACGGATAAACAAAATCTGTATAATGGGAATCTAAATCCCTATAGAGTTTTTAGTCTTAAGAGCTAATGCTGAGAACTTCAAATTTATTTTTATCTTATTAATATAAATTTCTTAACGCAAGTGATGTGAGGATTAAGTGAACATAACACTGTTGTAGCACCTGAGAATAATTTAAAAGGATTATATTTATAAATGACAAGCGGTAAAGAGTATAGTTGGTTGCGAAAAAACTACGTTTGATAAGAAAAAACTCATAAACTAGTCCGAGCTATTTTCACGAAAAAGGACAGTATTCATTAATAGTAAAAAAATAGTATAGACAAGGAATCATAAATAGAAGTAACGATTATACAATCAATTGATTTTTATACTTTTTTATTCTTTGATCCTATCTATTGGGGTCGTCGTTCAAGAACAATATAAGACCACAACAGGCACCTCTCCCTTTAAACGTTTAAAATTGCATAAATGTGGCGCAGATGATGAATGTGTAAGGGATTGTGGAATATTTGATTAATGGAACATTTCTGACGTTACGGTGAAAAATATTTTTGCTAACGATATCTGCTGTCGCATTACGTCACATTCCAAACATTATTCACATAAAGCTAGGCGTAATCAAAACACCCGAAAATATTACTTCAGACATTTTCCAAGTGTTGAAAATTAGTACATAAAAATATTTTTGCGTATGGAATATTTTCTAATATGTTTTTTTTTATGGTAGAAAGTGGCAAACGAGCTGGCGGTTCACCTGATGTTAGGTGCTAACCGCCGCCCATGGACATTTGCAACACCCGTAGGGTTGCAAATGCGTTGCCAACTTTAAATAAAGTGGGCCCCAGCTACCCCACTCACCAGACGAAACGCAGAAGTGTAACACTTCTACTTTACGCCGGTCTTTTGTGAGGTCGTGGTGCTTACCCCTCTTTCGTGCAACAGTGTAGCGTAGCCCTACTACGTAAATGTTTTCGCATTATATGACCAGCATTGAGATATTTATAGGCTTTAAAATATGTAGAAAAGGTGCGAAAAGATTGTCGCCGCTGTGGGAATCGAACCCACGTCTTCGGCATTCGCGGCCTGACGCTCTAGCCACTGAGCTAAACGGGCTGATTGCCACACCGACGAAAATCTTAACGCATTCTTCTACATTGTTTTCTTAGCATTTGAAGCAATGCTTGGCGCCATCTATTGTTATATCCTTTCCAGCATACAAACAATTTCGAATATCGTTTTACAACGACAATTCGAACGAGAGATGTCGCCATTGCTTTTTTAGTAATTTAAATTGTTTATAGTGCTAATCTTTGCACTTAAGATTGAACATTAAAATATGTAGAAAAGGTGCGAAAAGATTGTCGCCGCTGTGGGAATCGAACCCACGTCTTCGGCATTCGCGGCCTGACGTTCTAGCCACTGAGCTAAACGGCTGATTGCCACACCGACGAAAATCTTAACGCATTCTTCTACATTGTTTTCTTAGCATTTGAAGCAATGCTTGGCGCCATCTATTGTTATATCCTTTCCAGCATACAAACAATTTCGAATATCGTTTTACAACGACAATTCGAACGAGAGATGTCGCCATTGCTTTTTTAGTAATTTAAATTGTTTATAGTGCTAATCTTTGCACTTAAGATTGAACATTAAAATATATAGAAAAGGTGCGAAAAGATTGTCGCCGCTGTGGGAATCGAACCCACGTCTTCGGCATTCGCGGCCTGACGCTCTAGCCACTGAGCTAAACGGCTGATTGCCACACCGACGAAAATCTTAACGCATTCTTCTACATTGTTTTTCTTAGCATTTGAAGCAATGCTTGGCGCCATCTATTGTTATATCCTTTCCAGCATACAAACAATTTCGAATATCGTTTTACAACGACAATTCGAACGAGAGATGTCGCCATTGCTTTTTTAGGAATTTAAATTGTTTACAGTGCTAATCTTTGCACTTAATATTGAACATTAAAATATGTAGAAAAGGTGCGAAAAGCGATTCCCACAGCGGCGATGATCTTTTCGCACCTTTTCTACATATTTTAATGTTCAATCTTAAGTGCAAAGATTAGCACTATAAACAATTTAAATTAATATTTATAGGCTGTTGATACTAAGGACTGTACAGAAGGTTTTTGGGCTTAGTTCACCACAAGACCCCACTGCGTATTCGCGGGTTCGCATATCTACAAAATTTTTTTATAGTTATTATTTCCAAAATATGGTTATTTCCTCGCGGTTTTCCTTCACCGCTGACTGAGCACGTGACGCGAGAACGGCACGCACTGACAATAAATATACTTTAGATATCTGCTAAATCATAAAGAGTGAATAATGTATAAAATATTGAGATTCACCTAGTCTCAAAGTCAATAAGATGGAAAATATTTTTGTAATATAATTTGTATTAAAGCTTACTTCTTTAATTTCTATTGTAGGTAAGCGTAACTCAACAATTCTGCCTATTGTTTTCTCGGTTAGAAACTATCCAGCATCTCCGTCTTACCTTAAGGATAAATTTCAATAAAAGTATTGAAAAGTGAAAGATCTCTTATTAACATCTAATCTAAAAATTAAAACTCCTCGTCATCTTTCACCGTGCTCATGAACGCCTTTTACTTGCTTGAAGATATACGTATAGCACCCAACAGAATTAAATCTTTGGTATGGGATTATAACTTAATGAAAAATGAAACAAATCAGTATGATGATTGTTGTAAAGTCACTGACGTTCAAATTAAAATGCCAAATAGCTTTAAGTCTGCCCTTTGTAATTACAAAGCCGGATTGAATTGTAGTGTCCAAAAGTAAAGCAAGTGTAATAACCACGTTTTAAGCGAAAGATGATATAGCATTAAATAATACATTATTTTCTAGTAAACAATCTGTTGTGGTAATATATGTTAATTTGTAAGTTTATGACTACTTCATTGGCGTGAAGCGATATACCGCAGTAATTAATGAAGTAAATATTTTTCCCCGAATACAGTTTCAAAATTAAACTTTATTTATAAAGATAAAACATCGAAATTACTTTTCTATCATATATTACATGCTTATAAAGTATATTGTAATCATAATGCGAGATTATGTTTTGTTCAGATGCAAACATATAATAATGTATTGCGGTAATAACATATGTATCGCGGTGCGATAAATCGTTTACGCATTTTATGTATCTATGAAGCTTTTCCGATAATATATACGTACTTAACAATACATAATTATATGATAGGTTACTATTATAAACTTTTGCCTTACGATGTGTATCCGCCAATATTCGTATACATGAGTTTCCTGCCTGCGGGCATTATGAGAGTTGAAGCGAGAACAGGTTTGTTCATCTAAGAATTTATAAAATAAACTTCAAGTGAAATTCATGCTATTTTTGTATTGTATACATATGAAATAGTAGCGAATGAAAGAGTAGCGTTAGCGTAATGAAAGAGTAGCGTTAGCGTAATGAAAGAGTAGCGTTGTATAAGATGTAATAATTACTGGAAATCATAATTGCACTAGTATTCTCTTAGAACTAACATATGTTAGTGACCTTTATTAGTTATTTTTACCATTATTTTTAAATTATATCTCTTACAAAAATAAATTACCCACTTAACTGTACACAATGAGAATATTTATCTTCAATTCTAGTTTGAATTCCGAATTCAAACTTATTATACTAAATAGTTTGTCATTTTCTTTTCTCTGCCGTTATAACTTTTTTTTTGGAAACTCTTTTTAAGTTTCCATGAAAAAAAAAATGGAAATTTCACGTGACATTAGTTAGAACTAGACTTCCATTATATCAACCACGTATTTATGGATTCGGTAAGAGGAGGAAACTGAACACGGAGAGTTTTAGTTTTAGTCGCTGTACTAGAAATTTGATGGGGAAGAAAACTTCTCGAGTGCAAGACGACTGGTTTAAGTGAACACCTGTGTAAATACGATGCAAGTTGCTCAGGATCTACTTCGACAGTCGGTGAAGGCCTATGTCTAGTAATTAACTAAAACTCAACCTCCGACAATAAAGAAGGCCTTGCTCCAGCAGATTGACTTTTTTTTTCAGAATTTGGATAACTTTGTATAGATAACACCTCAAATCAGATGAAACAGTGAAAAATATATTTTAGGTTTCAACGAATCCCGTCACCAGGAGTTCTATAAGAGGCATCAATGAAATTCCATTTAATTTTAATTTAATTATTGGAATGGGAAATATGCATCGGCCATAATGGCCAATGTTTCGATGAATCAGATAGATATACAGCTTAATTGAAAACTATTTTTTTAAAAAACCGCCAATTTCGTTGCACCTAACGAAAATATTAGTTTAGGCACATGATTTAAAAATAAAAAAATATATCTTTTTAATAAATTAGATAAAGAACGACAAGTAAACATAATAAAATTGTTTATGCTGTTATGATTTGTTAATGATTTGATTTAAAGTAATTTACCAACTAAAACATTTTTATTAAATTGGGTAGGTACAGTTTCAATTTAAATTTCATTCATAATTAATTCATATTTCATATACCCTTGTGTCACCTGAGTAAACAATGAATTAATCGAGTTCGTAAATTCCATTAGTTCTGTGCAATATTTGACAGCCGTGAACGTTACATGAAAAAGAATTTAAATTGCAACTTCGTTTCATTTGTTTCAAATATGTACCGATGCAAAGGTTCAATTCGAAAGCGGATTATCTATAAAACAAGAGGCGAATATATATTATACATTATTGAATACTCTTGTTGGATTGGCGTTTGACTAGTATGTGCTCCGTGATGCGGTGCACTTGATGGGTACAAGAATGTTTGGCTCTAAAGCCAAACTGTTCAGGGATGGGGAGCCCTTTGGCGTCCATAAGGCTCTTAGTCGGGCTAATATTAGTCTTTCAAAGATCTTCCCAAATGTTTTGAGAAGACTTATTGGACGATAAGAGGTTGGGAGGGTCGCGGGTTTGTGAGGTTTGAGGAACCCTATTACGTCAGCTTCTTTCCACTCGGACGGGAAGAAGCCTTCGGTTATAGCCGCGTTGTAAATTAAGACTAGTATCTGAAGGATGCTAGTAGGGAGAAGTTTGGTCACCTTATTGGTGATACCATCTGAGCCAGGCGCTTTGCGTGGGCGCAGTTTGTTAATTGTTTATGCGAGTTCCGAGCACGTGACCGGGGGAACGGGATCGCGGAGTGGTTCCGATGCTTTCCTTTCGACCTCTTCGTTCACCTTACGGAGGTGATCGGGGTGGGTCGGAAGCAAGCTGGGGGAGCATTGGGCCTCTAGACTGTCAGCTAGGCATTCGGCTTTCTCTTCGTCCAGCATTGCTGGCGTTCCTATCGGGCGAACTAGTGGTGGCATGTTTGGAGTGGCAATACCCTAGAGGGATTTGGGAAGTTTCCAGAAGGCTTGGTGGGACGGTTTTATTGAGACTGGGTGGAGTCCCACCGTTCGTTTCGTGAGTCTGCTATACGTGTTTTGACTTCACGTTGCAATTTACGTAGCAGTCTACGATTCGAGTCGGTGGGATATCTATCGTAGGCGCGTGTGGCCGCATTCTTGCGCCTCAGTAAGTCTTGTACATCGTCTGGCAGGGCCCAGCGATGGTCGTCCATCGCTGGAACCTGTCTCGAGCATTGCTCGACGACGGTGTTGACGTGACTCGTGAGGGCCCGAATTGCGGTCTCCGTGTCCTGTTTGTTGTTGAGTTGGTCGGGGATCGACTCTAATATTGAATTGGGCTCATTAAGTTTAGTTTTGACTCTATGCCAGCTAATGACTGTTTTGGTTTGGGGGGCGGCTATTGCTGAGGGCCCTAGCCGAAGGAGGGCTGGTCGGTGATCAGAGTGAAGCTCGTGAATCACTTCCGGGTCGCGCATGGTCAGATTGATGTTTTTGACGACTGCAATATCAAGCACATCCGATGATTGTCCCTCTATATAAGGGAAGTGCGTATGTTCGACTGGGGCTACAACTTCAAAGTCGAGCCTGTCGGATAGCGAGTCGAGTGCGGTGCCTTGACTGTTGGTGCGTGTCGAGTTCCATCGGATATGCTTGCTGTTGAAGTCGCCAGCTAATATCGTGGCTCCCCCTATGGAGAAGAGGGCCTCAAAATCGGATTGCAATATAGTTGCGGTTGGTCTGCAAGGGAGATAGACTGATACTAGAGTGATGGGAGAGTGGCCAGTTAGTGCCAGCTGACAGACGGAGGCCTCGAGATGCGTGAGAGCGGGCGTATCTACCAGTACCCAGTGGAGGGATTTTTTATAGTAAATTAGTGTGCCGCCGCCCGGGGCGCCGGCACGGTCGTTTCTAACTATCCGGTAGTTGGGGATGTGCGGATCCCTTGTCGCGGGTTTCAGGAACGTTTCCTGTATTAGTAATACGTCGATTTGGTGATCGCGCAGAAAAATACGTAATTCGTCGCGTTGTTCTTTGAGCCCGTTCGCGTTGTAGAAAGCTACGTTGATCGATCGCGGTTTGACTCTGCCATTATTACGCGTGGCAGAGGGACTGATATTTTCGTTATTATTGCTTCTAGTTGTACTATCCATGTTCGGTTTAAACTGAGAGCGCAGCAACTATGTGCTGATACTGGTCTAGAAGGAGTAATCGCGAGCTGAAATTGCCTTTGGCATACTGCTCGGCAAAGTACATTACCTCCGCCATGTCGACGGCTCGGAGGAGTTGACTTAGTGAGTCCAGGGGGTTGCCCCCGGCCGCTTTTGGTGGTGTTGGGATGAGCACCGGTTGAGGGGCAGCTTTCGGTTCCGCGAGTGGCGGATTCGGTTTGGCCCAAGCGGGGGCCATGGGGTTCTGCCACGCGGGGCGAAGAGGAGGGAAAGAGGCGGCCGTTGGAATCGGCTGCCTTCTTGTTGCCTGAGGGGCGGGCCTAATGGGTCTGCGCTTAGGTGCGGTCGGGCAGCCAAGATAGTTGGCTGTGTGTCCTTCCGACTGGCAGAGGACGCATGCGGGTGGACCGTAGTTGGCCAGAAGGGCCTTGTCCCTTGGTCTGGGACATTCCGGGGTGCCGTGGTCGCCTAGGCACTTTACGCACCTGGGCTTGGCAAAACAGTTACGGGCGGCGTGCCCGTAATTTTGGCACTTGTGGCACTGTCCCGGGAGGGTGGCCTTGTGCGGAGGATCGATGACAATATTGGTCAGTCCCATGACTGATTCAATATTGAAAATGGCTTTCCCTTCTGGGGAGAGGTCTAGGTGGACCATGACCATGTCTATTGGGGTGCGTTTACGCCTACTTTTCATGCGGTGGACCGCATGTACGGGGAGGTTTTGCTCCTTAAGGGAGTCTAGCACCGTTTCGGTGGGGATATTTGCGGGTATGCGCTTAATGACGGCGCGTAGGATTCGGTCCTCGGCCAGCGTGTAAGTATGGTAGAAGATTTGTTTGTCCCTAAGGAATTTAGAGACTTGGCGGTGGGCGTCAGCGGTTTCAAGCTGAAGCTTGATACCTTGTGCGGTCGTTGTAGCAACGAATTTCAGCCTGTTAGATAGGGCTGATGCTATCATGGGCCACTTTTCGGTGTCCCGGATAAATAGGGGTGGTGGGCGCTTATCTTGCGGCGCACGGGGGGCCGCGGGAGGAGCGGGGGCTGCTTGCGTGGCAGCCTGAGTCGAGGGGGGGGTTGGGTTCGCTGAAGGCGATTGGGTAGTCGGGGTGGGCTTAGAGGGCCCGGCGTTGGCCGATTCGGTCGGCCTTGGCGCCTTGACTGGCGGAACGGGGGACGGAGCCGCTGAGGACGGCTGCGAAGAGCGCTTTTTGCGCTTCTTCTTGTTCACCACTTGGGTGAACAAGCCGCCTTCATCGGCGTCGGGGGAGAGCGGCGAATCGAGCTCCATTTCCTCTTGCGAGGAGGAGGAGTTCGCTTCGGCGCCTTCCGAGGATGCCCTTGAAGAGGGCCTTGAGAGTCCCCTTAACACCTTAAGGGTGTCGGGGATAGCTTCCGGGAACTTTTCCCGGAGAAAATCGAGGATGGCCTTTACTTCGGCCATTTTTTAATTTAGGACGTAATATTTTAATACGCCCGGTGGGATGCCGGGGTGTGTGCCGTATCCCGTAGGGAGGATGAGTGCCTAAATTGTGTGGCCCTAGTGCGTCCTTGTGCCGATCTTATTGTGCACACGGGTGTGTACTTATAGCTAATTAAAACTACCCGAGGGCGCTAAAAGGCCAAACGTGGACCACCGCTGACTAGGGACTACACCCAAGGCCAGTGATGGTGGTCCCTTCCGAAGATTCGCGGTTCTCAGGAGAGAACCGCAAGGCGATCGGGGCAAGCCTTGGCTAGCTTCGTTAGCACCGTTAGGTATCCACTAGCCCTAAGACGTCGAAACAGAACCGCTGCTAAGCGTGTTGGTCGGCGCAGTCAGAACTGCACCTCGCAACTCGACTTGCGAGCGGGGTGCCCACTCGTAATAAAAATTACGAGTGAGTGAACGCGGCGCGCGGTGCGCGACGACTGAGCGTCCGCGGCGAGCGAGTCGGCACGCGGAAGCGGATAGGGGTGGGGAGTAGCAGAGTAGAGAGAGCGCGTGCCAAGGCGTGCGTTCGTCTCGACTGTTGCGAGCGGAATGAAAAAAGTTATATTGTATTATATAAATACGATTTATATCAGTTAACAATTCAATTCAATTTCTTCCATTAATATAGGAAATATTAATTATTATAAACTAAAGCAGTTCCGTACCCAAAGGGTAAAACGGGACCCTATTACTAAAAGTCCGATGTCTGTCTATCCGTCTGTCACCAGGCTGTATCTTATGAACCGTGATAGTTAGACAGCTGAAATTTTCACAGATGATTTATTTCTGTTGCAAAAAATTATGTGGGGCTCCCATACATGGTTTATGGTTTTTTTTTTTTTTCAGTTTTTACATATAATGATACGGAACCCTTTGTGCGCGAGTCCGACTCGCACTTGGGCGGTTGTTTTCTAATTCCTTGTTATTTGTTGAGGTAACTTTAACGTCACAGATAGTGGGTTTTACTCCATAAATGGCGTAAGTACGCTACACAATATTTTTGCAGCGATGTAATTGTTTCTCATTTGGGATTTTGTCCAATAAATTATAGCAGGTCAGTCCGAAGAATTAGCACGGCTTCCCAAAAGACGTGACCCTTTGTAACCTTTCAAAAATATATTGCACTCGTAAGAGAGTGAAAATTGGATTATTTTGAAGCTTTTTGTTTATGTGAAAAGTTGTCAAGCGAGCAGACGGTTCGCCTGATGTTAAGTGAATACCGACGCCCATAGACATCTGCTACACCCGAGAGTTACAAATGCGTTGACAACCTTTGAAAATTGGGCTCCGGTCACCTCACTCACCAGAAGGAACGCGAAAGTGTTATACTTCCACTTTACGCCGGTCTTCTGTGAGGTCGTGGTACTTACCCGGACGAGCCTGCCCATTCGTGCAACAGTCGAGGCTGCTGCATGGCCCTACTATCGTAAAAATTAGGCGGCGTAGAAGTGTAAAAAAATTTCCAGTTATATCTCTGCTTTTAACATAGAAATATAAAAACCTACTTGAGCTGTGTGTTACTATTTTATTTGTATTAAAAATTAATTATCTAATTACAGCACGATAGCTCAGTGTCCGCGCTCGCTTTTAATTCAATATACTCGAGCACCCTGAGTTTGCAAACGAAATGTTAATTTTGTGTGCTGACTTAACCTGCTCAGCGGTGAAGAAAAGCATCGTATTCGAAACCTGCATATTTTCAAAATAATAACAAAAAACTATTTTATTTTATTATTTTGATAATATATAAGAAGATATATGAAGTTCAACAATCCGCAGTGGGGCCGCGTGGTAAACTATGCCTTAATACCATATGTACAGAGGAGACCTTTGCCCTGCAGTTAGACATGTACAAATAGACTTTTCTCTTTTAATGACGTGATGAATAACATTTTATCTTTGTAATCCGGTCATTTTGAATCTTAACTGTTAAAAGAATAAAATAATATAAACTAGTTCAATTCCTTTCTTTGGAATTGAATTAGCTCTCTTTTAGTAAATCTCCATAGCAATACAGTATTTTAATACTATATCGAAGATTGTTCTTTAACAGTGACTTTCATAATAATTGTGCACGTGCTAGAAATGAAACTTAATTTATATTCCTAATTTGTGTCAGTAGTATTAAAAATTAATTGTAAAGGATAGGCGTCAGTGAATGAGAATTTAATTGAAATGAGGATGTCATAGCATATAGACTTCCAGAGAAATAGTTTTTTTTTTTATGTGAGAAGGTGGCAAGCAAGCTATAGTATTCATCTTATTTACATCTTAAATTAAATTAAAAAAAAAACTTGTACAGTTTACCTCTACACGAATACAAAAATGATAAGATTAAAGCAATGATAAATATATTTCATAATGAACAAATACAATAGAGTAATAATCATGCCAACTGTTTTATTAAATGGAGACAGTATGACTCGACAGTTATGTCAGCAACATTTGGAGAAATGAGACTAACAAAAAAGGCAGGATAAAACTATGTAACTTCATGCCAAAGTTATGTTATTATTTGCCGTCATTCAAAGAAATTTGTGTTTAGTTCAAGTAAACTTTAAGCAAAATAATAAAGCTACTCTAAAAATTTTTTTATCAAATTAAAGAATCTAAAATTAATTTTAACTTCATATTTCAGTTTTTATTAAAGAAAACAAAAGGAAACAGTGTGATTTAAACATAAATGAATAGAAAATCATAGATACTTCTGAGAGTCATAAATTAACATTTTGAAGAGTAGTTTATATGCTTGCTATATGTAGTTTATATGCCTTGTAATATGTAAATATATTTTTATTGTGACGGGACTCTATCACATCGCAACAATTTCCGTCAGCGCTTGATATATCACAGAATTTTTTAATTCAAATTATATGGGCAATGCTAAAAAGGCTGGAGTCTCTTTTATCTTATACTCGTATTTCCCTTATATCGTTCGCGTTTGATTGTAAGAATTTTTGCTTTTTTCGCGTCTTGCGATTAGTTTTTTTTGAAACAATTGAGTTGAAGAAGAGTGATTACTTATGACAATATCGACACTGGCATGATTTACTTGCCAACTGTAAGACGACGATATATGTTAGCGGGCGTACGTAACAAGATATTGTTACAATATAATAAGAAACAAATTTTCAAAAGGACCACTAAAATTTACAATTAATATATTGCTCAATGAAAACTATTTTTTCTTAAATATTATTTATTTATTGTATTTATAAGTTTTATATATTTATTTATGTTTATGTATTTTTGGTTGTTACCACCGACGGACCAATACCAATATGAACGTTCCGCCGCAAATGGTACACACCGCGACATATTATCCTCCATTTCCCAGACAGTGATCATCGCCATTAATAGGATTAAACAGTTACGTAAACACACACAGAACTCGCCGGCGAGTGCGAATAACTTTTATTAGATTCCACCACGTACATGGCAGTTTTTCACTGATAAATGATAGAAGTGTTTCTTCCGCCACTTCTACTGTTAGCGAATACGCTTTCCGATGTGGTAGTAATGTTAGCTGTACAAATTCTTCTAGCGTGACAATAGCTAACGATCGAGCCGGGGTCGGGGCCTCTCAGGCACCCTCGAAGCGTAATGCAAAGCTAACAATGCTCTCTCTAGGTCCCTTTAGCCTACTTACTGCATTAAACATCCACCAGAGCGACCTAAGAGCTTGGTGGCCTTTCAATCTAGTACTTAAATTATTAGAATGACAACCCTTGGAAGCCATACCCATAAACGAGATTAGACTAGGCCTCAGCGCTCGGCTATCTCAAGCCTGGTAGATCTATAAAAGACAACAATGAACGATTCAACCAAAAGGAATAATCTTCCAACACCGCAAGAGGACAATACCATTTTCTTTTCAAGATAACCTCCTCCATAATTATATTAGAATATAAAAAGATGAAACAATTTATACATCTTACACAGCTCCAGTTCGATCGAAGTAACCATCAGGTTTTTTATAGCTTTTTCTTTTAAAATCTTATGACAAATAAGTGGAATTATCTGACGACACAAATTCAAGTAAAATTGTTGGTCTAAAAGAACCTGAAACTTTTGTGTCAATAAAAGATATGTCCATAATAACTGCTACCGAATCTTTATCTATTTTCACTTTTGTGACCCTTTGATTTCGTTCCAATTCGCCAATTTATTTTCCTGCCTCCACTTCTCCCAATTGATGAACTGAATATCCTACCATAATATCAGATAAAACTATACAATACCATACATACCATACATTGAAGTGTCTATCACGGTTAATGAGATACAGTCTGGTGACAGATGGACAGAAAAACAGAGAGACAGCGGAGTCTTAGTAATAGGGTCGCGTTTTACCCTTTGGGTACGGTAACCTAAAAAATATGTGTGTACTTATATACGCACCTAAGAATTTATACTTCTTTAGCGTAACAAAAGAAAGATCTAAAAAGTCTTTGTTTGTGATAACGATTTAATTCAATAACTTGGAATTATAGGTAATAGCCAAAAAGTTTTTATAGGTTGCCATGGTAATACCGTGAATTCAGTCGAAGTTGGTCGCTTTGCAAACAACTTCATAATGTCGCATTTTCCCTGTCGGTGTGCGCGCGCATCTTAAAAATTTTACTCTCTTAAATTTTTCCAAACGCGCCAATAGTAGTACAACTTCAAAAGTACGATATTAGTACCCTATTTAATTAATATGTAATAAATAATATGTAACTAATTTAATTAATATATAAGTATTATAAGTTGTTACTAATATTATATACAAGGCAAAAAAAGTTATGAAAAATCTTATCGGCGTCCCGCGTGCTGGCTGCCACGTCAAGCGCCAGCTCCAGACAGGCAGTGGCACTTTAAGCTTTCTTTGTTTACCCATTATCCTTAATACCTTAGGGCGTCGTTTAATGGAAGACGCCCCCAGACCGGCACCTTTTTATGAAGTCTGGTATTACGTGAGCCTATCTATATCCTATCTACTCTCTCTCGCTTTTGATGTTACACGATGAAAACATCGTATGACACTGACTTATTGAACACTGAAGAAACTGATACTTTATTTAAACAAAACATTAACATTTTTATCATTTTTATCAGAAGGCTAAATGTTTTTGTTATTTTGAACAAATATCTCGTATGGTTAAAATTCAAATTTTATACCACGAAAAGTTTGGAAAGAAATAAAGAACAGCCAATAGTTTCCGAAAGTTTAGCGTAGCCGTTGTACAAGTACATTAAGTTTTCTAACATTTTTCATACTTCGAAATCCGTTCTGCAGTCTTAGTAAAGCGTCGCCATATCATGATAGTTCAATAAATATTCTGGTCCTAGGTGCGTTTTACTTTGTAAATTATGTTCCTGTGTATGTGTACCTATATACTTAATCGTGATGGAGATCTACTGTGGACATCCTCTACCCCAGCTAGGGACATAGGACATAGAATGTTAGAGAGGCCTATAACTCTTCTAATACACGTAATCTTTTCTGGACCTGTGCATGTTACCTTCATTTCATCCAACCATCGGGTGGATAGTAGACTGTTATTTGTATAGCTGACGGAACGGAAACGAAACGGTAATATTATTCTACACATCACACAGACTATTCTCACTTTTCGTGTGATGTGTGAGGTAAACTATTTTTTTAAATGTTGGCTCCTATGGGTGACGCTTATCACAGATAATATAATTTTTTTTTCAATCCCTTGTATTATCAACACTTATTTTTAAAGTTGTATTAAAACATGTCTTTAGGTGTGCATTTTATTTTTCTTCATGAAACACGTATCATCGTTTTAGCAATTCACACAGTTACTTTTTATATTAATATTCTATTGCCGTTTCATGGGAGGAAATACTTCCAACAAAAAGAAAAGCCGTTGAGGTTTTGATAAATTGCGCTGAGGGATTACTACATGAATATGTGAAGAAATATACGCTTTACCACAAAGCTTCATGATGAAAGTATGTTTTTGAACATAAACTACAGTTTTTTTGTCACGAATGAATCTTTGGCGTTTATATAAAGTCACATTTCACACTACGGTTCATAACTTATGGTTACATTTAAAATACAAAAATGTTTAATTTCAAAGAAATATACGCCTGAGCTGTCTTAGTAGGAACTGTGACATTTGTAACTTTGTCAGATGGTAAGGAATTTAAAATAAAAGGGTAAACTATTAGGGTTCGATGAATGGCCTCTACCAGAACTTTTCTTCTTTTCCCTTCTTTTTTGGAATAAAACTTAAAAATGTATAAAATTCTTCGTCAGATTCACTCATTTTGCTCACTTATTAAATAAGCCTTCTAAGACAGAGAGTCTTTCTTTTTCTTCCATTCGTGTCGATGACAAATTATATCTTTCCGGCCCAAAACTTAGTCACTTCGACTGCACAATTTGTGACATCCATCAAATCATGATGCGAACGGGTGAAAGGGCAGGCAGGACAGGACATCAGATGAGCAATGAACAGCACTGCTCCGCACACACAGTCCAGGTCTGGGTTATCTGAGAATCTCCACCTGACCATAATATCCTTGCACCGGGCAACCTGAATCCGAAGTCTCTTTGAAGACTTCCAGATTGGCCATGGTAGCCTATGTCTTATTCCTAATTCTAAATTAGAATTTAGTAATTCTAATTCTAAATTCCTAAAAACCTTTTCTTAGAAATAGGGACGAAGAGATCCGGAAGCAATGTTTGAGCACGCCACATGCTGCATATCGATTGAACAACTAATATGAATGTTTATTTTTCATACAATATCAGTAATTAATAATAGTAATTTTTGAAGAGACGGATCTCTAATTGAAACCTTGTTTATGAATATTTTAAGAACAACTTGTTTTTAACTAAACAATTTAATTTTAATTGAATTTTTAGCTTATACTTATCCCTCCAGCAATATTTTTTTATTAAATTTTAGCAATTAATTTTAAGTTGATTTGGCAATGGTACTTAATTAATATTAATTAATGAAAAACTGTTTCTTTAAAATAGGTGCTAAACTCAAACTCAGACTAGTTATAACACTCAATAAATAAAAGCTTACTTTATAGCATAAACATAAATAGGTTCTTTGAAAAAGGAGGTTTATATTCATTTACTTATGTATTTTGATCTTAGGTGAGATTATCAAATTTATCAACACAAGGCAAAAATTATTTTTAAACAATGTCAAAATTTCTAGAATACCTAAATATTTTTTTTAATTCATACAAAATAAAATAACTAGACGTATATATAAAACATACTAGACATAGAACCGTGATAGCTCTGTGTCCGGGCGCACGCCTTTAATAAAATATACTCGAGTAACCTGAGATCAATCCCCGGTGCCAGCATGAATGAAGTTTTTAACTTTAAGTGCTGACTTATCACGTGCTCCGCGGTGAAGGAAAACATCGTTAGGAAACCAGCACATTTTCGAAATAATAACAAAAACAAAATCGAAGATATGTGAAGTCCGCCAATTCGCAGTGGGGCCGCGTGGTGGACTATGCCCTGATACCCTCTTTATAGAGGAGGCCTTTGCCCAGCAGTGGGACATGTATAGGCTTACTTTACTTTACTTTTCTTGAAAAATTGCATTTTGATCGCACATAGACTATTTTATACGGTACGTATTTTGGGGTCAGAAAGCATTAAATCAATACTCGGTTACTTATCAAATCCTGCCGTACAACACCTTGCAAATCCAATTATTCTGCTGCTATCAAATAAAAACCTCAGATAGCGCCAAAATAGTTTTTTTAAATATCCTGTCAAAGTTAATACAGCTATAATTTTATACCATATGTAGCTCAAATTTGTTAAAAACTATGAATACAACTTATTTGGATTTTATATTCGTGGATGGAATGAAAATTATAAATTTGGAAAAATCTATATAGCGTTAGATACTCAGAAAAAAATCTCGTTTGATGATCAAATTTAGGTTGTAATTATTCAGACTACCGTGTATGTAATTCTTCTGTTGGTATATCTTTCTACAGTACAACCATCATTAATCTGGTTGAGGTAGTCAGCGTTATTCACTTTTTACAGATGCTATTTCAAATAAGGTATAGTTCCATTGTTCTATAGTTTTTTTCTATCAATTTTTACCCCATGATATTTAAGAAGTGAATACTTTTAAGTATGCTTGAAAATTAAATAAATAGAAAGATCTCAGTCATTATAAATCCCTTCATTTTAAGTTTAAAGTATAAGTTTAATTCTGATGTATGTAATACTTTCATTTTAAATTGTGAACAACTGAATTACGCTGAATAAAATTAAACATTTACAGTACAAAAAATTTCTGAGGTTACATAAACGAGCCGCGCGGTCTTTTCATTAACCTCTTTGCCACTCGCATTCCAGAAACAATTACTGATTTTTACGCCAAACTCTGTAAAGAAGAGATAAAGGCGTTTATGGGTTTGTTTAATCATCTTTATACATAAACTTTTAAACTAACTCATTATTATAAATTATCATAAATGAAATTATTATAAATATTTTTTTTAATAATTAACTGTTTGCACCTAAGATGAGCCGTGATAGCTCCTTGTCCGGCCGCTCGCTTTTAATTCAATATACCCGAGCAACCCGAGATCGATCCCTAGTGCTAGTTAATTTTAAGTGCTGACTTATCACGTGCTCAGCGGTGTAGGAAAACATCGTGAGGAAACTTGCATATTTTCGAAATAATACCAAAAAAATATTTCGTACGTCTGCCATCCGCAGTGAGGCCGCGTGTTCCACCCCCTAATAACCTACGCCGTAATAACCTCTATACAGGGGTTATTACGTCCAGCAGTGGGACATACTGCTGGGCAAAGACCGTTACTTTATTTTATTTATACTTAAGATGAAACTTAAAGGCGCAGGTTCGAAACCTGGCAGCGGTGATACTCGATCTACACATCACTACATAGTATAAAACAAAGTCGTCCCGCTGACTGTCTGTCCCTATGCATGCTTAAATCGTTAAAAATACGATACGGATCTTGATGCGGTTTTTTTTAGTAGATAGAGTGATTCATGAGGAAGGTTAGATATAAAATGTATAATACATTGCACCGGTGTGAAGCCGGGGTGGGTCGCTAGTTTAAATATAAAAAGCAAAAGTAAAACATTTTTCTCTGTATTGCTCTAACTACAGAACGTATTGAGCATTAAGGTAACGACGGAACCAAAAAAACTACGTTATTCATTACTTTGGATTTGATCATAGTAATATGGCTTTTGAATAAATACGAAGACTGGATCTTTATTCTAAAAAAAAGTTGAAGTGTAGTGGCTGACATACGGCCACGAAGAGGACCGACGTGGAGTACAATTATTATACTTTTGCGTATTCGTTAGTGGCCCCCACACAAAAGTAAACTGCGAACTTACTATTTTAAAGGCTGCGAAGCATTTGAAGCCCTAAGGAGTTGTATATATCTATGGACGACAATAATAACTACACACCTTACTTTTTCTTACATGCGAAAAATGAAAGCCCTGCATATTTTTCTCGCGGCGCATATAGGATATTGCTTCGACACGCTATTCTTCACTTATGAAGGCGTTGTGTAAGTACTTTTAAATGTAATTATTTCTTCATATAGCAGTTTAGCATCCGGGGCAAACTGTAACTGTAAACATGTAGTCAAACAAATTATACTATTATAATGTAAACTGAACCCATGACATGCCAAACTAAAGTTTAGATTTTAGCGTGCTATAAACTATCTTCCACGCGCTAATTAATATGGAAATATTTATTACACTATTAATGATTGCAATCTTAATTTACATAATTTTTTTTTTTTCGTGAACCCATTGCATATCGATCAAATTATAAATCTTTGACATAAACTCATTGATAGATACGGATTAAATATCAATTAGTATTTAGATCGAATATGAAATTTATGCTAACCTCGTAAAACGTAATGCATTATTAGAAGCGATCATGTACGAAGTTACGGAATATTGCTCGAGCGATGTATTGATTTGGCGGTTAACGCTCCTTTACGTGTCTGAAGCTGAACACGTCCGAAAGGAAATTTTGTATAAGTTCAGCATATACCCTCCTTTTGATTTTTTTATGTGAGAAGGTGGCATATCCTCTGGCCATTGACATCACCCGTAGGATTCCAGATACCATTAAAAAAATCGTAATAGTAAAATAATTTTATGATGTTGTTTTCTAACGAACTGCTTCAATTATCTTACATGATAATCACGATATCAAGATAGAAAAAGGCTTTTTAATAGGAACATTTCCTTGATACCTAAATATTTTGAATCATAAATATTTCATAGTACATACTCGTACAAAAGAACAATAATGACAAAGGAGCATGTTCCTCGCGCAACAAAATAATAAAGTACACTGAAGTATCAAGACAAAGAAAGTGGATAAAAATGCCACTTTAAACAGTGTAGATTCGTATTATTTAAAATTTTGTTTTTATGGATTCCTACTGCATGAAAAGCGACATTGAATGAACTAACTAAAGGAATAATTAAATTTGTTCATGTCTACGTGACATTATTATAAATCAAACGTAATTTATTTATTTATTTATTTATTTATTTACACTTTATGCACAATCTAGTACAAAGGCGGACTTAATGCCAAAGGCATTTTCTACCAGTCAACCTTAGTAATTATTATTCTTTACTTTGTAGTAGCCCATTATTCTTATTTAACTACTTAACTATTTTACCTACGTTTTATGTGTATTAAGTATTATATTTATCATATATTTAATCTGTTCTAATTTAAACATTAAACTTAGTTATTCCACACTAATTTGTGATAGTACTAACAGTTTTGTTGTGTTATTCATTCAAATACAATTTATTCTGAAGTTTAAGAATTACATTCAAAATAAATTGCCCAGACTCCAATGAAAATTAACATTGCCATTGATATCCAATGAATAATGAACAAGGTAATTTATTACGAAAACCCATAAATCTTCTTCCGATTTAATCGGAGGTAAATGTTTTAGAATCCTGATTTATTAATAAGTAAACGTCTGACTGAACTAATTTACTTATAATCGTTCCTTAATTATTATTTATAATGATTTAACATTGAGAAATACACCCAAGCCTTTCCAACATAATAGGGAATTCAGTTATTGATATAATATATATTTAAAGGAAAATAAGAATAATTTTATGTAATTTAATTTAAACTTATTAATGGATCGACCTTAAATAAAGTATAGAATCGAAATTGATATTCACGTGGATTACCTTAACCAAAGTTTTAATACCTAATAATTATCTCTGACAAATACGCAGCAAAAAAGCAGCTAACGATTCTTATTATAAAAACGTGACGTTTTCAATTTGAAAAATAGAAATCACTTTATATCAATTGAAATATCACATCTCTCCATGAAATATTAACAAACTCAACTAAGAGGTTCCTTCCCGTTTATAAAATAAATTCTCTAAATTATCTCTCTAAGTTTACTAAAATCCTTTGTAGAATTTACTTACTGTTTACATTTCGAATCTGATAAAGGAGATTAAAAGCCGAAATCCGTAAATTTCTTAACGTTGAGGTCGTGTTATCATCCTCCCTACTTTGGATCTGATTATAAGCTTTATAGGCTGAAAAAGTAAATTAATGACGTCCAGAAGATGGTAATAAATGGAGTTTAGTGTTATTTTAATGTTAATGTTATTTGATTATCCAATTATGTCTCATTGAGATATAATGTGAGTTATAGTCATATAAATTGGTAAAAGCTATATTTTATAACTTATTTCTAACATCATATGCTATAAACTTTATTGTAATTTGATGTTAATTCGACCAGTGTTTTATCTACGAAAGTTATTTAGTTTATCCTCCTAAAACTAATGAAGAAAACCTGTTGTGAACCTATTGTTAGTGTCAACTTAATTTGCTTCACTGTTATATTGTAGGACTAAAATTTTATTTAATTTATTTGGAGAACTTTTATGGATTAACATATCACATGTATTTGTGCTACACCCATGTGATGAGATTTAAATAGCCACATAAAACCACGCCAGTGATACTTCGATTAATAGCAACTGTCACATAATCGAACATAACTGTATTTATAATAATTTTATAAGATAACTATGTTTATAATATTTGTTTTTCCAAAAAACTCTTAATGACTGTGAATGTGTGAACTACTCATATCACTTTTTAAATAAGATAATTGCTAGACGATTCATAGTCTGACCTTCTTTGTCACGGCAAATTTCATTCAAAACATAACTAAAAAAATGTAATAATTAGTATTTTTTTTTTTTTTTTATGCGAAAAGTTGTCAAACGAGCAGACGGTTCACCTGTTGTTAAGTGAATACCGCCGCCCATGGACATCTGCTACACTCGAGGGTTACAGATGCGTTGACAACCTAATTAGTATTTGCGTAAACATTAAAAAGCTTTTAAATGAAAATAAAGTTTTACTCATTTAAATACTCTGGTTTTCTCGCTTTATTAATATTTTTAACGCGTAAATTCAAGTGAAGCACGGACAAGTATTTGTGCAACTGTCATGGGGCATTTTAAGTAATTTTTTAAGTCAGTTTGTTTTACGTATTTTTCAAAGTTTCCTGCATTAGCTTCAAACTCTCGAATGTTCCAAATAACATAACGAAAAAGTACATCACATTTAGCTTACCAAATATAAAAAGTAAAGTAACAGCCTATACATGTCCCACTGCTGGGCAAAGGCCTCCTCTGTACAGAGGGTATCAGGGCATAGTCCACCACGCGGCCCCACTGCGGATTGGCGGACTTCACATATCTTCGAAATATTTTTTGTTATTATTTCGAAAATATGCAGGTTTCCTCACGATGTTTTCCTTCACCGCGGATCACGTGATAAGTCAGCACTTAAAGTTAAAAACTTCATTGGTGCCGGCACCGGGGATCGAACTCAGGTTGCTCGAGTATATTGAATTAAAGGCGAGCGCCCGGACACTGAGCTATCACGGATCAAATTAAATTTAATAATAAAATACCAAATATAATTTAAATAATTACTTTGATGTAGGAAAGGAAAAGGTCTGTATTAAAAATCTAATATCCCTTAATTTAATCTCGTCATTGAAGCTTTAATTAAAACTCCGTTTCACAGATCTTTTAAGTAGCACCATTTTCTGCTTTATTAAAATAAAATATTTTAAAATACTGAAAACTAAAACTTCCAACATTTTATTCAACGAATGTTTTATGCTTTATGTCCATTGCTCACGATGATATCAAGAAACTATTATCTTAAATATATATCATAAATATTGTTTACATCTAATCAATGCCCTGCGTCCATTTTAGGTACAGAAGAAAATATGTGAAAATTGTTGAAATTCACCAGCAGGTATTAGCCCGACAAGTTCCTCAGAGCACTCCCCGTAATTTATCCAACAGAAAAACGCAGAGAGATGCAACAAAGAGAGTGCCTTCAAAAGAGGGAGATACGACGAGGAGTTTCTTCTAAGCTGTAAACGCGCAAACCTGCGGATTAATGGCGTTAAATTGGACTAGATTGAGTCGGCCCTCGTCCAAGATTTTGCATAACATAACCAGACATGGTTTTATTGTAACACTCTTCAAACGTATTCTTACACTAAACATAATGGGAAGGATTCCGTGTGGTCCGCCCGACTTTTGGATGTCTAAGGAGAAGAGCGCTTCGCACACTGTGCTCTACAAAAACCAAATGTGGCAGTGTGTTTCCCTTATCATTCAGTGTCGAGTTAGACACGAAGAGGGTGTCCAAAAGTTTGGCGTTGGGTTGTCTCTTCAGCTATGTGGGCCAACGAGTGACCTCCCCTGTACAGAGATGGAAAAGATAGCGTACAGGTTCCCTTGAATAACCTTGGCGAGAGACCAGAATACACGAGTCCCTGTGGAAAGCTAACTAGCATGGAGGACTATTGTTGAGTGAGGATCGATACTCACAACCCAAACATAGTGACAATAACGGAGGGAAATAGGGAATTTCCAATCTCTTTAATCTTTATTTTACCTTATTCATTATTCATTGTATAAAGTTGTTCTCCCCTGCTTGAATCTTTGAACTCGCATTACTACTATTTAAGTGAAAGGATTGCGATGAAACAAAGCCTATATGTTCCATCAAACACCGTTAAGTAGTTTTGAAATCATAAGAAAACTTAAGGAAACTTAAAAACAGTTAGACAGACAACAATGTTATAATGTTTTAATTTGTCCTGTAACCGTTTTTGTAACATCCTATATCAGTTTTCATAAATTTCGTGTGTCCTGAAATATTATAGTAATTATAGTAATAGATAGATAGCGTAGATGAACACGATATTATTACAAAGTGAGGTCATTAATAAATCTAAAGTAATTTTTAATAAGTTAATTGTTGCTAACGGTTGTTAAAAGTAACCATGCTAGTAACAACCCATCAAAACTTTAAAGGTTATATTATTTACTCAATGTCGGACCCGCTACATCGGTTAATATATTTTGTAAAGTTGGATCACTCACACAACGTGAACTAGTGAAAATTTATGAAAGAACTTTTTCAATTCCAACTTAATATTCCATAGTAATTAATAGAAACCATAATTAAGTTAAGGAATTTTCTTCAATAAAATAACAGAAAACGAATGGAATAAAGTAACTAAATAAGAACTTGGTAGTACGTTTCAACAAAAATGAAAACCTCAAACAGAGACCAATATTCGGAAGAATAAAATAAGAACTTACAGCTTTAGAACTTGAGAAGGCTATTATAATTCTCATATGAAACTAGCCAAGTGACCTTAGGCCTCTTATCCTAAGTTGTAAGAAGAAATGATTTTTAAGTAGTTATAAAATAATTTCTGTCATTATCAATAAATTTCAGGTCTGACCATTGAACTTGTCGTTGAAAAGTGAAGGGTAGGATTCCACTCGTTTTTTTATTCACGTGAAGACCTTAAAATCCATATAAAGATCGGCTATCATCGATTTTGATTGCTAATTCTTACATTACAGGCACTAAAAGTAAGTGTTCATAACAGAATCAACTTATTGAAAAATAACAATAATTTACTAGTTTCTGATTTATTCCATTGTATTCACCTAACTACCTATCTGGATGCCAAATTCGAACTTTCTAGGTCATCTGAAGCAGTGAACTAACTATTAGTTATGCTACTATATAATGTAACATTGTCCAGTTTTAGCCTTTTTATTTTAAAATAATACAGAAGGTTGTTGAAACATAAGCGCACTGCACCTCATAGAATAACATTGGATGAATTTAAAAATAAATACTCTAAATGGTGTATTAATTAGATGTCACTGGAAAAAGCTTCTTTCATAGTAACTTACAGTGTTACGTGTCAAAACATGCGTTCATTTTCGGCTGCCACAATTAGTTCTTTCATTTGGCGAGTAGTAACTGCAATTCCAGACACCACTACAACTTTTATTTGGTGATTAACCCACTCGCTTTAGGCAAACTGCCCGCATTTATTGTCGCAACAGTCTTTTAATTCAGATACAGTTGAAAATAATAAAAGCATAAAATACATTAAGCATCCGCAACGAACTTAAAGTATTTTACTTTCGATAATAAGATACACACTTTTGTTACTAAAATGGTCTTCAACCAGGCGTTAAGTGGTTGTCGCCACCTATGGACATACAGTACCATACGAAGGATGGGATTTTAGTCTATTAAAGTTGGGCGTAGAAAAATGCGGGACAAGCCACCTTGTTTTCCAACTTCGCAACTTCCCTCACCTTCAACTGCATACTGGAAAATAAAAAATAAAAATTAAAGCATAAAAGTGGCCGACTTTTATTCGAATGTGATTTATCTATTAAACTCGCACTTAAATTTCATTTTACTGACTCGAAGTTGACATTTCCAAACTCAACTTGTTTTCCATCCGTTCTGTTTAGTTAAAATTATATTGAAATAGTAAAATAATTTGAACTAAATAGTATGGAAATTAAACTTTTAACACAATGCAATTAAGTTATCCTGCCATTTATTTATGTAACACATTTTGACTCTCGTAATATCGATCATCAAACGTAGGATAAGCAAATTTGGCAAAAATAATGGTTCATTACAAGACAAAAATTCCCAAATTCTCAATTATATTACCCGAATATTAAAATGAAATATATAGAACGCCTACTTATAGTAGGCTTTCTTCTCGTATTTTCAATTTTGTATTTTTATTTCTATTCTCTGTGTTCGCATGTTGTTTATGTATCTCAAAGTGTGTTTTAAAATTGCTATTTTAGTGCAAATTTGAGCTTCAAGCAACTTTATGATACCGTTTTATGGTCTTCGTAAAATTTTATTTCTTGACATTGCGTTACGCCTTCGTGGTAAGATAAGAAATTGTATACTTTTGTAATAACTTTTGACAATAAGAGAAAACTGTTTATCTTAAATTCATTTAGGATATTACAGATAAAGTTGTTTTTTGTTTTGGTACAAAATAAGATACATTAATGATAAATACTTATTTGCACATTATTATATTACCATTCGGTACTGTACGAAAATTTGTCAAAAAATATTATTTCATTAAAATTCAATCCCACGGGCTTTATTTAAAAATATTTTTCAATTACTTCCCCTTTGAGATTTTAGTCTACCACGCGTTATCACCACTACCACATACCACCGGAAAATAAAACAGAGACACCAAAACTTTACATAGCTTATGATGCCTTAGTTTTAAATAATATTAATATGTTAAATGTATTCATGCCATATTTAAGCTATTTTTAATATATACTAGGATTCTTCGAATAATTTCCAACCAATTAATTACACATAACTGCAGCAATATCGTCAACAAGATATTTTCATATTACCTTTTACTGACTATATACTTCTAATGGGATGCTCAGTGCAATTTGGAACGTAACGTTAATTGGAATTTCGTTTTGACGTTTTCGGTTTTCGGTTTTATCTCTATGGTATCGTAGTACTGCAAGGACTTGCTCTACAGTAAAATAAGTTTTGATATCATCATACATATATTAGACATGAACAACCGTGTTCTTGTTGCCACGAAACAAACAATTACACTCGTCGTTGATTGTGTAAACGTCAGTTTTCTTTTTTTCTGACGTGTAGTTTGCTGTAAGCCCAGCGACTGAACCACCTGCGTACCTCATAGGTCCGCAGGCAGACGACCCACGGACTCGGCAAAACAACTTCGCAACACCCTGCTTACGAACGATGGACAATCGAATTAAGAGGGCGCGTGTGGGGGTTATCACAGTCTATGATGGAGGTTCAAGAACCTCTGCTTGAATCGCAATCGAAAAGGTGGCCTTCCAGAGAGCGGAATAAGGATGAAATTGCGATTTAATCCCGAGACGTAACGGCGCTGCACTGTCGCTTACAAATTATACAAACAATTATTAATGAGTATTTGTTTGCAAGATTTATTCATCTTTATTAACAACAGTGTTAACAAAAACAATCATTCACGAAAACATCGTCAACAAAATTAAAGGTTATATATACAATTAATAATGCAGCGAGCATACGAGCGTTTGTACTCTCGTCATTAAATAACAATAACAACACTACGTTATGATTCTGTCACAGGAGTTTATCGCGTGAAGGGCCGCTTATCTGCGACCTCAAAATGGCAATCGTCATCTAATCTATCAACATATAAGAATTATTCTGATGACAAACGTCAAATAGTAAATTTTAATTCTACGCTTTTAGAATACTCTAAATTATGCACTTTAAAAATATTAACCCTTCGATCTAGTGTGTGAATGAATTTACAGTTTAAAATTTAACTAAGCATTTATTTAAACTGAAACAGTGTCCGACATACATCAACACACACGTTAGGGAATACCCACTTAGTTCATTAATTAGAGCGGTATCGCAAAGCATTAATCTTATACAATGCAGCTATTTTTCATAAATTTAACAAATTTTCCCTAACCTAGTTACAACATTGATCAAGGTACCTTATTCACTTTAATACATTTTGAAATTTTAGAAAAAAACTTCTTGTTTCCTTATATTTATTACTACCGGAGTGATGACTGTCACATTTCAGTCAAAATTATTTATTAAATTTAAGCTTAATTTAAACTCCCATTTCTCCGGTTGTCTAAACCAGACCTAAGCAAAAAAGAACCGACAAAAAATTGCAGTCTTGTCATCCCTTTTTTTATTAATACAAGTACCTATATGGTACGGTACAACAATCAATACAACAACAATCTTATTTAAGTATAAAAGCTTTCATTTACCAATACACAGCATATGGTCAGAAACTTCACTAACCACAAAACCTAACAATGCGATAGTACGTAGCTATAGATTGCATGTCTCATGGGATAGATTATTTATTATAATGATTACAATCTGGGAATGATTTTTTGCAATTGATTACGTATATCTAGTACTTTCAATAGTCATATAGAAACTGGTGTTCAGTGTTATTTAAATAATATAATCGTTATCAACCTTCAATACCCGAACACTACGAACTTATTAATATGGTTTCAATGTGCAACATAATTTTATAGGTCATACTTTTCTATTTATATATTGGATAACTGTACAGAATATTTTACAATTGTACGGTTATGACTTCATGGGTTCAATGTATTTTAATAGGGTAACTCGTTTAATAATATTGTTTCAATTCACCATTTACAGTAGTGAATATGGTCTATGTATAATATTCAAAGGACGAATGAGAAACCCGGCATAGTCGTCGTACATATATTCTTCTTTAAATTTTACTTTATTCATATCCATTTATTAGGCTTACATTGATGTTTATTTTGAGCTATTAGATGCGATAATGATTCTTGAATTGATAATAAAAAAAATTTTTTTGGGCATAGGGTTTTAATAAAGAGATAATAAGGTCATTCATTACGACGAGTCTTGCGAGACAAGTAAGTTATCGGACGTTTTATGGCCTAAAATGGGCAATCCCCTTTACAAAATAAAGTTTAACCAATAATAAAATCTTGATAAAAGGAGATCAAGTGCCAAAATTTGTATATTTCTTTCCGTTTATGGCGCGTTATCTATCTACTTTAAATCAGATAAGATGAATGAATCCTGAAAAATGAATTAATCGCATTACAGTAAGACCTTCTTTCGTAATACTTTGATTTTCTTTTGTACGTATTGTTCATGGAGTCGGAAAAGCTTCACAAAGACCGGGCACGCGTAGGCGAGCTTTGTAAAGGCCAATCATAAATTTAATCTTTTTACGCTCAGTCTGTACTAAAAACCTGTGTTTTAGAGTAAAAAACTTAACAATTGACTTTTATTAACACAGCTGAATGTGAATTGCGTAAGTACATATTTAATGTTTATTTTCCTAAACTTTAGACCACATTTTATTGTAGCTTAGACTTGTCCACGGTAAATATAGGATTACATCAAAATCAATTAATTATTTTTTTTTGTCTCATAGCAAAATCATAAATCCGAAAAACTTTATTAAATCCATAGCGTCCTTTCGTTGACGCTAAAAAGCGTAATACAAAACAGAGTACGCTGGTTTTGAATTTTATTTTAAAGGAACTTTCAATTCATTGAATATTTGCGTCCTTTTATAAGTTCACTTCTTAAATGGTGTTTAAGAATTGAACTTAATTAGATGGTTTATAGTTTTTTTCAAGTTTTTAAAGTAAAACAAAGGTGAACCCTTCGTTTACCTGGTGACTAATGATTTTATACTATGTATTTTACATCTTTTTAGACGCAAGATGTGCTTGACTATGACATCAGTAACATACGCTGACTAATAATAAATGTTGACGTATGTACATGCCAGAAGCAGTTAACACTTCTCGTAATAGAGTAGGGATATCTAATCCTTTAAACGAGCATAGATTCGGGGGCGAAAAATCGATCTAACTAGGCTATTTTTAGAAAATATCCTTTTATCCCTGTTTTCAGGGAATAAAAAATATCACACGGTTAATTTCGCCGCAAAAAAAAATGTTATAATAGCTCGGTCGGTAATCGGGCGGCCCCAAAACAAACGGCCCTGGTTCGTATCACGATCATTTACACACTTATTTTTTTACTTTTTTTTCGATTCCAGATCATTGCTTTCTTTATTTTTATTTTTCGTCGATTTGTTATTTTGTTATTTTTTCCCTTTTTTTAAAGTTCTTTCTTTTGTGAAAAACACCAGTTCATATTTTCTTATTATTACGTCGGGTAAGATCGAAAAATATTATGCATATTTCATTACTCAGTAATTTGTATCTAAATGTAATTTCCAAAATACATGATTTACCAAAAAAAAAAACAAACCGAGCAAAGCTCGGTCCTCCAGGTACTAATTCTTTCAAAGAATATGTCGTACGGGGATCCTTAGAGAATGAAATTTGTACAGCAAGTTGTATTATTACATTTACACCGAGAGACTCATATATTTTGTGACTGTTACTACTTCGGCGGCGTCTGATGCCGCCTCAGTTCAAAATAGTACTCCTGAAATGAGAAGCCGCTTTTATGTCTGAGCTTTAAACAATAACATTTAAAGGATTGATCATTTTTCTTCCCGTATTACTATCACCTAAGAATACATAATATAGAAAAATCTAATAATGTTTAAAAAAAAGTACGTATACGCAAATTAATATCATAAATTGTTATGTCAAAATTATCAGCATTTAAATGTGACAAGGGACATAGAAACGCTTTGTTCGAGAAGTCGTAAAAGCTATATATTTTTATGAACAACAGTTGAGGAAACTCAAAAGCTTCCTGTAATTGTTTGCTCCATGGCAATTGCTCACAAACTAAGAGGAAAGTAAAAAGCTTATTCTTCTGTCCAGTCTTTTAATATGGAAATAGTCTCTGTAGTGAATTAAAACGAGAAAACTTCAACTTTAATGTATTTTATTTAAAATGAGATGAAATTTACAACGAAAAAGAAAACCAATGACTTGAAATACGTTCAGATAGATTGAATATCTATCAGTCGAATTATCTATGCTGTTAAAAAATTACGAGTACTAAAAGAAATCGTTTGAAAGAAGAGATAAATTAGTATTGTTATCTGAGCTTAAGCTTCGTTTCAAAAATAGATTTAAATTGGTTCAGAATTATTCGAATTCTTTATACTCTTTCAAAGCTGTAAAGTTTTCGAAATATGTATATACACATATATGTTATAATAAATAAATATCAATCTACCTAAATTAATACACTTGTTTTTTATGGCGACAAATGCAGGCAATTTCACCGAAGTGAGTGGGTTAATCGCCAAATAAAATTTCTACTAGTAGTGGTTTCTCCAATTGCAGTAACTCCGTGCCAAATTAAAGCTCTAATTGTGTCAGCCAAAAATTAACACGTATTTAAAACCCACCACAGTAATATTTAAAATGTATATGAATGGCCTCTTATTAAATATTTATGTAAACAACATATTTCATAGTGAATTCTTAGCCCCGGGTAGCTCACTCAACAGACGAAATGCAGAAGTATAACACTTCCACTGCACACCCGTCCCGAGGTTCAGGCACCCCGAGCGCCAAGCCACCTCAAGTCCTACGGATCTGTAAAGGCCTCCAAGACCGACAGTGGCACATCCACCCAAAAAAAAAATGACGCCCGTTCCAATCCGCCAATCCGTTAGTCGTAGGTGCCGTCACTTACGAATCCCACCGCTAGGTAAATCCTGCCTTCTGTTTAAATGATATGTCTTATTAAGTTTTGCATGTATTATTGTGTGTCTGGAGTTATTCTAAATTTGAAGTTATAATATAAAGCATATATATTATGTTATTATAGACATTTCATAATTTAACTGTTATAAATGGAACTGCTTTTAAAGTGCATATAAATCAGTAGCTGTCGTACTTATAAACCAAATGGAGCGTCGCATAGTTCATTCAGAGACACAGGAAAGCCTATGTGAATTTGCATCACTTAATTTGCCCGTATTCATCCGTTCATGCCCCTACAGTACAGCAGTTTCCTCGTAGACAACAACTTTGCTTTGTAGTTACACAAATAATCATTCGAGGCTCTCTTTAAGTGTAAATGAAAACTTATTAAGAACTTGCCGATCGGACAGATCTTTTCCTGTACACATTTTAATACCGGTATTTACATTCTTTTTTTTTTTTTGAAAAGCAATTGGTAATTTGCAAACTAAGTAAAACCGATATAAAGTGCGACTCGGACTGGCGCACGAAGGGTTCCGTACCATTATCAATAAAAACCGGGAAAAAAATCATGTCTGTTGTATGGGCCCCCACTTGCGGACCGACGGACAGATGAACTGACGGACTGATGGACAGACGGACAGACTGACGGATGGACAGACAGACAGCGCAGTCTTAGTAATAGGGCCCCGATAAAGTTAATATTTCTTAGTGTACATTGTGTTTATCAATTGAAGTCATGTGGATGGTGTCCTGTTAGGGGTAAAAAATAATTCCATATCAAATAGAATTAGTTAAATATAGAAAAAGACAAAAAAATAGTAAAAAATGTGTATATATATATTGTTGATGTATATCAAACGCATGTTTTGTAAACTACTAAATGTTGTATGAAGGAGTGAAAAAATTCGAAGGTACGCTTATTAATTTTCTACATAGAGGAATCCTTATTTGCTGAAATATACTGCTTTCCTCCCGATATTTTCCTTCACCGCTAAGCACGTGATAACTTAAAATTAACAATGTAATCATTGGTTTTGGTACCGGAATTTGAACTCAAGTTGCTCGAAAATATTGAGTTAAAAGCGAGCACCTGGACACCGAGCTAACACTGCTCTTATGAAGATTTGCAAATTCTTAATTCACCAGTAAACAATCAAGCCGCAGTTCGGTATATTAATTGGAACCAAGATATTTCTCGACGGAACCGCCCCTTGATAGCGCTTTATGGCCCTTTGAGCTGATGAACAACCCTCATTTAGTTTCTAAATGACGAAGAATTGGCTTCAACCCCCCAGGAGCGCAATTACTTTGTCGACTTTCATCACGTACTCTTGAAAATGGTAGATCATTTTCAAGGTTGCTTAGAATAAATAACAACAACAAGTTTAAAAATGTCAAAAAATTGAGGTAACTCAAAACTACATATTACTTTTCAGGAATTTGTACCACAAAATGTAGTAAAAAGTTTTTTCCAAAAAACCAGCGTCAGTCCAAAATTTGTATTAATGACGTAAAATATTCAAATAATGAAATATTTCGTACAGTATTTTTTAATGCAGGACAACAATAAAACCTCCACATTTTTGTTTAAATAAGCGTAATAAAAGCATTTGTAATGTTAATGTATTGTATGAGTAAAGGTGTAGTTTACTTAAAAAAGTAGCTTCGTAAAACCTATTTAACTGTTTCACTTCCTCATTTAAGAAATTACTTTAAAATTCCTCTTTAGTGCTCACTAACGAGTATTTTTGAATCAGAAATCTCTATTCGTATTATCTCTGTTTTAAAAGATGTTGAGTCTTATTACTTATGCTTTACATACATTATAAATGTATGTTCAATTTGTATACATACACATGTAGGCTAGCATTTTGTTAATTAACATATTTTCTAAAGTTATAATTGATAATCGTTTTACAAAAATTGTGTAATATTTCTTTTTTTTTCGTAGTAAAGTAAATGAAAATGTACAAATTTATCTAGTCAAATCACAACATTTTAATAAAAGTAATCCAACGTCGTACTCTATTTATGTTCATTAATATTTATAAGATGGTATTTTTCTCTATAGCCTTCTTTTGTGTTTTATACTGCTCCATTCGCAACTACAATATATCTTTGCTTTAATGTATGTGTTTTCTAAAAGTACACCTATATGTAATTTTCATGTTATTTTTAAACGAACAAAAAAATAAATCAAATACATTTATTTTCATGCGCACAACAAATAAGATATCATATCATAAATCTCTCTTCTATATTAAGATAATCTAAGATCTATTTCAATTCTACGATTATTCAAATTTGTTTTCTAACTGCTTCACGTAATCACTAACTTTAAACATTAAAATTTTTTTTGAAAACCCAACCTGGGTTTAATTAGAATTCTTCTTACTTTCAAGTCAAGTGTAAAAAATAACACCTCCTTTGTTCGGTAAACTATGCCTTGTAATGTCAGAAAAAACTCTTGAAAAATTTTAGGAGACAAGGTTTTTGCGGTACGAGAGACAGCTATGTTCATATATCCTGATGCAAGGTACGAACACAAGCGTACCTTTTTACAAGAAAAGGGCGGATCAGAAGTCAGATCTTCAGTTCAATATAAATACGTCTTTAAGCATGATCAGGTATGACCAACTGTACGACTGATTTAAAATTAAATCGTAATAGAAACTGCTCTAAAATGATTTATTATTTTGCTATACTTTTACATTTAGTTATTAGTTAATATTAGGAGCAACGTTATTTTTATTAATATTTTTACTAACGAGTATTTTACAATTCATGAACATTAATCAACACAAATGATATATTTTATGGAAATGAGATAATAAGATGTGTTTGAGATTGGGCAGACATGTGTGAAGTCATCGAATTTGTTATCGAGCCATGCTAATTGGTAGTGATTCTAAAAGTCCTTCAATATTCGTTTTAAGGCTGTATAGAATAATAGGAAGTACGAGTTGTGATAACAGGAATATAAATTGGTGAATTAGTACATGAATAACTGCTATTAAGGACATACCATACATAATTCATTAAGAATAAAAATAAAAAGCAAGAAAAAAACCATGCAGATAGAGCTTAAATGTTACCAAGTAATGAAGGAAACCGGATCTTTTAAACTTTTTCAGCCTAAAGCTTTAGAATATCAGAAGCAAATCCTTATGCCCCTCTTGGGAAAAATTTATATCGTACCACTTGTATAAGATCTCTTGAATGTGGCAGAATACTGTTCTCCGTTTCGAAAGTACTATTTTATTGTAGACATTATTTATTTAAAAACCTTTAACATGTTTGTAAATGTTGCATTTGGCGAAGCTTATATTATCTAAAATATAATATAGTAACTAATTTTAATAAAAACTTACTAAGAATACTTATAGGTTAGATTTTCAATATTTGATTATATTAGATTCAGCATTATTTTTAACTTTTTATTACTAATAGATATTTTTGAAGTCAGTTCTTTTTTTTTTTAACTTTTAATTGTCTAAAACTTTTAATTTTGATCGTCGTTTTGCATTTTTTTTTGGAAACGACACCCGAATTTCGAACGTCTCTTTAAAAAGAAGTTCCAGAATTAGAACCTTATTTTGCTCTACACGTAAAAGAAGGTTATAATCTATAAAGGTTATATATCTCTCTCATTTAAATTGTCAAAACTGTATGTTTACATTCCAGATGTCAGCCCCGTCGTATTGATCGTAACAGTTTAATATAGGAATCTAATATCTCTATATCATTTAATTTATAATGTCTGTTGTTTACAATATTTCTGCTCTTTCTGCAATATAACATATTATATTAACTTAGGCACTCAAATTACGCCAATTGGTGCAATTCTATTGATTGTATCTCGTATAGAATAGATCTCTTTCCTTATTATACGTTTCATATTTTATTATCTGGACCATTTACTAATACTAGTGATCGCCTAGTGGTCGAAATTCGACCATAATTTTATGTAATAATACAGTAGTGTATGTAATGTTTTTTATTCATTTTTTATGCATTTCTACTGTATATAAAATATAAGTGTGGGAAATTTCAGATACTCACTGGCTGATAGAATGACTGTGTAAAAAGAATTTCAAAATATTTTTTAAAACAATTATAATCAAATCAAAATATTTTTTTAAATTAATTTGAATTTAGAATTTACAGCCAATCAAAACTTTTTTTTAAATGGCCAGTAATGAAGAACGGCAATTTTCATAGGTAAACCCCTATTACGTCATATAATGTAAAGCGAAACAGTTTTCAAACACCGCGCAGTATGGACATGCGTCATCTCTAATAAAACATTAGTGGGTGCTAAGTAATGTAACGTAACGTTACATAACATTTAAGTTGTTTGATATTAATTACAGTAAATGGTTTCTATAGCAAAATTAATTGATATATCGTAATAATAAGACGGCTGAACTCACGAAAAACCATGTGTACATACACTAGTTTCGGACTCATCGGAGGTTCTTCATCAGGGTGAGTGAGATTAATTCGCGGTCGCGCCCCGTCTCGCACGCTAATAATGTCTCGAGAGTTTTAATAATTTTATAGTTGATATATGATACGAAAATACAACTCATACAATTTGCAACCTATTTTACATTATTGATTGACTGATAGGAGGAAAATATTTTATATGAAACAGAAAAAAAATGAACAAAATATGTTCTTGCCGTTGATGTACGACGTAAATTGAAAATAGGCTACATTTTCGTGATGCGTGAAATGAACCGTTACATTAACGAGAGTTCGATGTGCTGAGTTATCCCGCGGGCATTTTTTACATATATATTTGCATGAAAATAAGAAAATTCATCGGCGTTCTTTTTGAATAAAATATGATACACATTTTCTGCAAGGAAGGTGTTGATAAAACCATACGACATTACTTTATGACTTTTTAATTTTTCAAATTGATGCATAATTCATACACCTCAATATAATATTTTTGCAATTTAGTTACTAATTCTCGACAGGACAGGATCGGACGACAGGTTTAACACAGATTTGTGCATTATACTCACCTAATTATGTTAATTTTCCGTCTGTCTGTTTATAAACTATTTTTATCGTAGCTAAATTAACAGGTGTTTAAGATGTTCTTCAAAAACCGCCGGGGTATACTTTATTAAAAGGTGGCATCGAATGTGCAACCCCACGGGTATTCAATGGGTGGTAGTTATCACTTAACATCAGGTCAACCAGCTCGCTTGACACCTTCATAAATACCGTGTCCTTAGTAGTGGCATTTCGTTGTGAGTTGGCAGCTGATATGAGTCAAATACACACAATAGCATAGATTCTGATTAGTATCTGTATAGCCCAAGGTTTCTCATATGCTCGTAGGACCGGATTTTAAAGTTCGACTAGAGCCATGGCACGAGCCCCATGGCTCTATCAGTCTCTTGCAAAAAACTCCTGCACCCGTACCTCTTCCTTGCAGGTGTAAGCCTAGATGTTACTACTGATCGTATGATTAGTCTACTCTCTCTAGTGAGACTATTACCCGTATTCACGATCCGCAGAAAACTCTCTAAGAAAATGACGAAAACTGGTGACAAAACAAAGGGCTAGCACATAAGTTATATTACTTTTCGTACCGCCCTTTACAACCCGTTACGGGGTACAAAGGCGTTTTTGTAATGGTTAGGTTTTGTAGTGGTTTTGTAACCATTACAAAAAGTGACACCGCTTCTCGGCGGCCTGTTGCTGCGTGGCCCTGCAACAGCATAAAATTACACTTATCAGGTAATATCATTAGTCAGATCACTACAAGCTAATGATATTATTACCCTTAAGAAAACCTCCTAAATAAAGGAAAAAGAATGTCGAGCTCATTAAGTGTAGAATACATGCCATACAAGAACGTTATAAAATAATAAATGACAGGGTAGGGTATTATATATATTACACATACAAAGGCCCTGTCACGACCGCTCTCTTTAGAATTAAACACCTGAAGTGACCCAATGTACAATATATTTTCATACCGAAACTTGATCTACGCGGACGAAGTCTTAAAGTAAATTATGATATTATCGTATATTCCTCATACAATTTGTTTGCCTACTCTTATGTCTTGTCTTGTATCTTGTATTAACTGATGTTTTTGCTTTCAGTCCCGAGACTATTAAAGCTTCATCTGACGCAGAACCGGTGGGCTAGCCAGAACCCACGGGTTTGGGCCCTCCGCTGTGGGTAGGGCCGCGCATGTGCTCATGCGTGCGTTTAACTACGACATGTCGTCTAAGGGCCATCGAAGTTGCGGTGCGGACCGAGACCCCGATGGCCGTCGACTGTGTTTTAGCTAATCGGTGGCTGGGGGCGGTGAGAACCGCCCTGGAACGGGTGTACCTTGTGTACGCGTTGTGATGGTCTCGCCGTGCTCGGAGGTGAGGGCGAACTATTGTGTTTGTTGTTACACTAGCTGTGGGTGTAGTGTTATCCTGCGGGACCCCCGGCGGTGGGTCCAACGTATCTAAACGTATCTAAGACCCCTTCCTCGACCGGATCGATTAGGACGTTTCGCGGGCGACGCTTATTGACGTTCGCGTTTGTGTCGGGTTGGTAATTTGCTGTGCTTACCACCAGAGGGTTGGGATGATGTTCGGCTCTATCGAAGAACCGTTTGGTCAGGTCTTTAAAATATTCGCGAATCGTCGGGAGTCTGCAATCGCTGTGCAGATCGACGTTGCGTTGGTACCACTGTGCACCGGTTGCACGGCGGATGAACTTATTTTGTACTATTTGCAGCTTGTATAAGCGAGTAGGGTGCGTGTGGGCGAAGGTCATGCATGCGTAGGACATAATAGGTCGTACGCGTGTCTTATATAATAATTATTTGTGCCTTAAGGGCATTTTACTTTTAGCGTTAGTTAAATTGTGTAGCCGGCCGGAGACGAACGCGGCTCTATTGCGAACGTTATTAATGTGCGTAGTAAATGACATACGCGACTCGAAAGTGACTCCTAAGTATTTGACCTTTTTCTCCCAGGGGAGCGGTTGGCCATAGAGGGATATTTGCCCCAACCTTCTGCATTGACGAGGGCCATTATAAAGATGTGACGGGTAAGTACTTCGTGTGAAGTGAATCGCCACACTCTTTTCGAGATTTATTTCTATTCTCCATTTGCGGAACCAATCGCCGAGGCGGCCGGCGGCGCTTTGGATTCGAGTGATTAGTTGTCTAAGGTTGCGGTCTGAATAAAAGAGCGCCGTGCCATCCGCGAAAAGCGCGAGATTGACGTGGGGGTCTTTAGGTATATCGCTCGTGTAGAGCGTGAAGAGCAAAGGTGAGAGGCAGGAGCCTTGTGGTACGCCGGCCGTGAGGCGGCGGCTTGTGGAGAGGGTGCCTTCAACTCGATATCGAAAAGAGCGGTTCGACAGGAAGGCCCGGATGGTGTGTACGAGCCTATCTGGCACTTTGAGTGTGTGCAGCTTGTAAAGCAAGCCGTTGTGCCAGACCTTATCGAATGCCTTTGCGACATCGAAGAAAATAGCCCCCGTGCTAATATGTTTCGGATGATTTAAGCCTTTCAGGATGTGTTCCGTTAGGCGGTATAATTGGTCGGGACAGGAATGTCTAGCTCGAAAGCCGAATTGTTCCGCCGGCAGAAGGCCGGTGGAAAATACGTGCTCTTTGAGCCTATTTAATAATAGCCGCTCGTAGAGCTTCCCCAGGCAACTGAGGAGGCTGATGAGACGATAACTTGAGGGCTGATTGGCTGGTTTATTCGGTTTGCGAATGCCGATAACCGTGGCTTCTACGCATTCGGCTGTTTCGGAGTCATCTAGGGCTACTGAAGCGCTATTAGGTCTAACTAACGGTGGTAGAGATTCGCGGGGGTCTGCTTTCAGACTGCGGGCCAACCGCCAGTAGGTGGTGTGCGATGGCTCGATGTCCTCTAGGAGAGTGTCCCACGTTATATGTCAGTGTTCCGATAGACGATCTTTGACTTCTAGCTGAAGGCGTCGAAGTAGGATTCGGTTCGATTCCGATCGGTACCGGTCGAATGCGCGTTTGGCTGCATTTTTCTGCCTAATTAGCAGTCGCAGGTCGGGTGGAAAGTTAAACCGTCGGTCGCTCGACAGTTTCACCGTCCGTTCCGAGTCTGCGACGGCGGAAGTGATGGTTTCTCGGAGACTTGCTAACGCTCGACTTGCGTCATCGAACGTAGCTATCGTCTCGGGTAAGTCTACTAAGTCCTGGGGGTCCAAGGCCTTGAGTTTGACTTCAAGACGATGCCAGTCCACTACGGATTTGGTCGGAGGGACCGCGCCGGCGTTCTGGCCCAGTTTGCACAGGACGGGCCCGTGATCTGAATCTAGTTCATGGATTGTCTCTATCGACTCGATGTCGAGCGAGACCTCCTTTAATAACATGATATCTAGGATACTTGGTGTCGCGTGTTGGTAGTTGTCCACCGTAGGATACCTAGTGGGAGTCGCAGGAGCGATTATGCTAAAGTTTAAATCATCGGATAAGGTAAAGAGATGCTTTCCGTTGTTATTTGGGATGCTGTGGATGTCCCATGAACCGTGTTTGCAGTTTAGATCTCCTACAATTATCACGGATGGGCCTAAGTTGAGAAGCGTAACTAGGTCGCTTTGTAATAAGGTTTTGTTCCCCGAGAGGTAGGCTGAGACTAGTACAAGCGGCCTATGGCCGGTGAGCGCTAACCTACACGCCGATGCCTCTATATGACTTAGCTCTGGAATGTCGAGCGGGCTGCAGTGCAAGGACCGTTTATAATAAATTAGAGTGCCTCCCAGGCGGTTTGCTAACCGATCGTCGTGGACTATGTTGTAGTTTGCGATTCTGGGATCGCGTACGCTAGGTTTTAAGAATGTCTCTTGCACTAGAAAAATATCTACATTATAATCGCGGAGGAATTCCGAGATTTCGTCCCTTTGACCCTTAATGCCATTTGCGTTGAAATACGAAACAACCAGAGCCCGAGGTTTTGATTTACCTGCGATTGTACTTTCCATAAAAGTTTTTTATAGTTTCTAATTAACGACGCGGCGGAGCGCGGTTTTATTGCGCGGACTATAAAGTTTACGGCTGGCTTGTAAACGCCCATAAGGCGTCACACGTGTTTTATGGTCGCGAATAGCTGTGAGACGTTCGAGGCCAGATGTGGCGGCCGATAATTTATTGGACAATACGCCGAGCTCTTGTCTATTTATGCGGTCTAATAAGCCGCAGATGTTTGCAATTTGGTCGAACGGGTCGTCATTGTTTCCGGTGAATACCGGTGGTGTTGACTGCACCTGTCGCCTCGGCGCCTGTTGAACGGCGGGCTGCTATTGGGCTAACGTTGGTCGTGAGGCGACCTGTGGCGCAACTACCTTTTTTTCGTCGGAAAAATCCTTTATGGATCCCCTACCACTGGATCGGGGGAGTGGCAGGGGTATGTGGGAGTCCCGGTGAGAAACGGGTACCCACTAAAAAACCCACGTTGCACCTGTCTCTGTCGCATCGGCCGGGGACACGGGAACACGTGGACGCAATCTTCCGCGAACCCGGCGCGACTATGGCCCTGTTTAGGCCTCCTCTACTGTATCGTGCTGTACCGGTGCAGTGGCGCAACTACCTGCGTGACTACCTGGGGTTTCGCCCAGGCGTTTACGACGGGTGCAGGTGCGGGAATGAATTTCGCGGGCGCGGATTTAGGTAACGTTGATTTCGCGGGAGCTTTTCTCGCGGGAGTTTTTGGGGCCTTAGCGCAGCCCCTGTAGCTAGCCGGGTGGCCGGTGGTATGACGATTGACGCAGTAAGGTGGATCTGCGCAATCTTTCGGCCGCGTACAGTCGGGCGTGCCATGGTCACCGGTGCATTTGACGCACCTAGGGTGAGCGAAGCAATTATTAGTCGTGTGGCCATAATGCTGGCAGTTGTGGCACTGCGCCACAACTCCCGATCTTCGCGGGGGCTCGATCACGAGGTCGCTGAGCCCACAGACCCTCTTCAGGTTGAAGATGGCCTTACCTTCCGGGGTAGGGTCAAGTTCAACCATCACCATGTCCATAGGGACACGGGTTCTGGGGTGCCTGAGGCGTCGTACGGCATGCACAGGGTATCCCTGAGTGCGGATGACGGTCTTCGCCTTGTCGACATCCGACTCTTTGGGGATGCCCTTGATTACTACCCGAAGTTTTCTTTCTTCGGGCAACGAGTAGGTGTGGAAACCTATCTTGTTTTCGCGCAAATACTTCGTTACGCGGCGGAAGTCATCCGTAGTGTCAAGGTATACACGGATACCCATATGCGTGTTTTTCGACCGAGGGTCGCGGATATTGTGGCGTTCAAACCACGAACAAATTTGGTGCCACTTAGCCTCTCCTGAATGATGATGGGTGGAGGAGGCTTTATTTTTCGCTCGGAGGCGAATTCGGGTGTCGGTTTAACCGCCGCGGCCGCCTTTTTAGCGGGCGTCGCGGTGGGACGGGTCGTTGAGGCGGTCTCGCATTCGGGGTCGCTGTCGGTAGCGGGGCGTTTCTTGCCCTTTTTACGCGATTTAACGACGGTGAAGCCGTCGGCGTGTGTGTCGTATTGTGAGTCGGGTACGACGGAGCGAAAAGAGGTCGAGCGAAAAGAAGTGTAGTGTTGTGCTCGTAGGCAGGTTCCTGCCTACGAGCACAACACTACACTAACACTAAACTACTGCACTATTTGCACAAGATAAATTGCAACCGAGGTTGCGAGTAGCGTCTAATTCGGGTGGCATGTGCCCTCCGTCTTAGAGAGACGTCCGTTCCGTACGAGAGCACGAAGCGGAATGACTCTTATGTCTCTATCCTTTAGCAAGAGTCATAAATTTTACTTTAATAATTATGTTTGATTTTTTTGGATCATCAGAAATGCTTACTTTAGGTACTTTAACCCACCTTTTATTATCTATTTTGCAAAATGAAAACTACGCATGAATTCATATTTAGTTTTCATTTTGCGGTTCCACTTAACTGTTATTGTAATATATATTTATTGACAAACTTAAGCAAAATGAGCCTCGCAACAGTTTTTTTTTTTTTTTATATGAAATGTTGCCAAGCGAGCAGACGGTTCACCTGATGTTGAGTGAATACAGCCGCCCATGGACTTCTGCTACACCAGACGGTTGCAGATGCGTTGACAACCTTTTGGAAATTGGGCTCCGCCACCTCACTCACCAGACGAAACGCGAAAGTATTATACTTTCACTTTACGCCTGTCTTCTGTGAGGTCGTGGTACTTATCCGGACGAACCTGCCTATTCGTGCAACAGCCGCGGCTGCTGCGTGGCCCTACCACCGTGAAAAGCTTCTACTGTTGCACGAATGGGAGGTGTGTTCGGAGAAGTAGCTCGGCCTCATAGAAGAACATCGTGAAGTGGAAGTATCAAACTTTTTCACCTGTTCAGTACAGTAACCGGGGCCACTTTTTTAAAAGTTGTCAACGTCCATGGGCGCGGTATTCACTTAACATCAGGTGAGCCGCCTGCTTGCTTAACAATTTATCACATAAAAAAATCTACGCTTAATTTGTTATCTATTATTCATTCATTTATTTGTGTTTAACATAAATAAAATATCCATGACATAAGATGTGCGTATTTAAAATTAAAACAAACTCTTTGATAATATACATCGTAGTAAATGATCATAAAATAAAGGGACGAATCTAATGGACGGATGGTGCTAAGCCCATTGGGGCTATTTGCAATAAAGCGGCGAAGAATAATGGATTGGGTGATATTATCCAGAGCTACCACTATAAAACTTTGCTTTTATCTAGAGTAATGTTGACATAAGCGCAGGCCGTTTCTGCTTTAGGGTGCCATTCCAAACTTTCGTAACCACTACTGTCTCTGATAATTACGTTGAAGTTTTATCTTATGTATTTACTGCTGTAATAATGAATTACAATAGTACATAAAAGTAAAGTAAAGTAACAGCCTATACATGTCCCACTGCTGGGCAAAGGCCTCCTCTATACAGAGGGTATCAGGGCATAGTCCACCACGCGGCCCCACTGCGGATTGGCGGACTTCACGTATCTTCGAAATATTTTTTTTGTTCAACAATATGTATATCATTGTCTATCATCATGTAAACATAATAAAGTAATGTTTTTGTTTCAATAATTCGAATCAATATTATTATATTAATGACGCAATATTTAATTTAATATAAAATCGACCCTCAAATTTAATTAAAGTTAATTAAATTATGGTATTTAATTAAATATTTCAGAAGATAATCTTAATTAACAATACACATTACTTCCTTGTTAAACCAACGTACGAAGTTTAGAATGTAATAATTAAGTATAGTAGCTAAATATAATAGTAAGAAAAAATATAGTAGTTAAATATAATAATACTATTTCCGTTTAGCAACGTTTGTTTAAAATGATTTTGATTTATTTTTTATTTTTTTTTTTATGCGAAAAGTTGTCAAACGAGCAGACGGTTCACCTGATGTTAAGTGAATACCGCCGCCCATGGACATCTGCTACACTCGAGGGTTACAGATGCGTTGACAACCTTTTGTAAATTGGGCTCCGGCTACCTCACTCACCAGACGAAACGCGAAAGTATTTGTCATACTTCCACTTTACGCCGGTCTTCTGTGAGGTCGTGGTACTTACCCGGACGGGCCTGCCCATTCGTGCAACAGCCGAGGCTGCTGCGTGGCCCTACCACCGTACCATTTCAGCTAATATAAATACCTCACATCATTAGCCCTGTGCTGTTCAACGTAATATGTAATAGAAGTGTCAAAATCTTACTACCAGTCAAGATTAACATTTTCGTGAAATTAATTTGTCCAAAATAAGAATTATTAGACTTCTTTAAAGCTGTTGTCTTTGAAACGCCCCCATTGGAACAAATTATCACGTCAAGCGTCAGATAGAACGACCTTTTCATGATTTTGTGATGTAAATTTTCCTCGTGCTTTTGATTTAATTCAATCTCGGTCACAAGAGTGTTAAAACCATGTTCGTAAATTTTGCCAGCCATTTCTGTCTACTTAAGTTTTGTTCTTCAAACTCTTTATTTATTTAAGGGAGAAGGGAGCAGTCATGACACTTGACTACCACAAAAACTTTGAAGTTACACATACGTTGATAACCTTTAAAACAATGGGTCCAGGTTTTATCCACGATATCAAACTTTTTTGTAAAGAAAAAAAAACATTTTTAGAAGTCTATTTTTAAAACACGGGTATTTTGGAAGCGAAAACGGCATAAGTTAGGGTCGCTGACTCGCTGATATGCTCATGTAACGTGTTTTGTCATCGACGTTCGTGACCCTTAAAGTTTTGATACCGTTCGGTTTTATAATGTTTGATCTCTGTAAAACTAGACTAGTCCGAATGTTCCATAGTGTTTTTTGTGCATTTTTACACAACTTTCTCTATTTCGCTTGTTAGCAACACTTCTATAATGGGTAGAAGAAAGTTGATAAACATAGATAAGAATAATTTTCTTCCGTAAATAATACATATTATTCGTATATAAACACCCATACATTGGAAAACACTATGTATGTATATTACAAAATATTTTTCCAGTTGTGGGGATCGAACCCACACCCTCTGGCGTAAGAAGCATGTTAACTACTCACCACGCCAATTGGGTCACTTAAAAAACACAGTTATTCCAGTTTTGTGTTATTCAGTCCCCATGACAGCTTATTGTATTCTTACTGTTTGTTTGCAAAAAGAAGTGTATTTTTGAATTAGTTTTTTCAGGTACGAAATAATCAAGGCCGCCGGGTTTCTTATAAAAATGATGTTTTTACATTTTTTTTTTTAAATAATTTTAAAAAATCAAGGTAAAACTTATCGATGTCGAAGGTCTTCTTGAAGGCCACGGTACGCCCCGGACGAACCTGTCCATGTGTGCAATAGCAGGAGCTTCTATATAGTTCCGACCACCGAAAAAACGTCGTCCATAATAAACTTTGAGTATGTATACATGTTTGAGTAAGTTAGGGAAGAAAGGTTCTCGAGTGGCAGCCTCGTACTGGCCATCGCAGTGTGGTGGGACGACCCCCCACTAGACGGAGTGACGACCTGTGCGGGAAGTCGATGTATGTAGATGGCTTAGAATTGTGCTTTGTGTCAATCTGTGGGGGAGGCATATGTACGGCAGTGGACTCAAACAGGCTGAAATGGTGATGATAATTGTATACAATAGTGATGAAGTTAAATTTAGTTAACGGAAATTTTAATACAATAAACTAATGTAAAGTTGAGTGCATTAACATGATATGAGGATGAACAAAAAAGAATAACCTGTACAGAAGTCAATTTTGGACGACCAATCTGTGTTAGCTATTTATCTCAAACAGAATCTAAAAAACTTTTTATACGCGTCAACAAACAGTGACAATGTCTGACTCTGGCCAAGGCTAAACACGAGTGGCTTGTTTCGTTCTCCTCATTAACTGTTCTAAGCCCCGTCATTAGTCTCACGGTTTCAATAGAAAAAAAAATTGATGAAACAAAATAAAGCTCCTGTTGCTTAAGCCCATTTGTAATTGAAATGTTAGTCAATTATTAAAAAAAAAACTTCCATATATTTATTCCAAGAAATGCAGGTGCATTACTGTACTTTCGATAGAAGTGAAATTTCTTACAAAAAGAAAATAAATACAAAGCACAGCGATAAATGTTTTTTAGGCAATGTGCGCACTATCTTTTTATTATATCTCGTTGTATTAAGTGTATACGTCTCTCTCTCTCTCTCTCTTTCTCCGTTATGCTTTCTCTTCTATTATGTAAAACTTAACGTTAGGCGTATTTTAAATTTAACTGATGCTCAATTCGCAAAATTATTGATATTCAATAGATTCTACCAAAATTCAAATAATATGCGCGTGGATTAGGTTTATTAGATAATATGTAATTTAGATAGATTTAATCTTGTAAATATTAGATCAATAAAGATTGTATGTAACTCTTAAAAAAATAATATTGAGATATGTCATTTCGCCAAAATACTAACACATTATTTCTTTTGGCGTAATTAATAACACCATCTTATTATTTTAGTTAGAGAAATTGGAATTGTATGCATAAGCTAAGGTTGTGACAAATGAAACATTCAAGTTTTTCTCAAGGTTAAAAAAAGAGGGGCTCGCTATTTTCTTCTCATTAACGTCTTTGAACTTTGTCGCGTTCTGGAAACAATTTCTTTTTTATACTGAAAACTCTTTTGAGAGAATGTAAAGACGTTGACGACGACGAAGTATTATAACTTTAATATTCTCTTACGACAAGTTTTACTCTTTTACGACAAGTTTTGTGATACAATTTGTTTAACCTATAATTACTGATAAACTGAATTAAAGTAAAGTAAAGTAACAGCCTATACATGTCCCACTGCTGGGCAAAGGCCTCCTCTATACAGAGGGTATCAGGGCATAGTCCACCACGCGGCCCCACTGCTGATTGCCGGACTTCACATATCTTCGAAATATTTTTTTTGTTATTATTTCGAAAATATGCAGGTTTCCTCATGATGTTTTCCTTCACCGCGGAGCACGTGATAAGTCAGCACTTAAAGTTAAAAACTTCATTGGTGCCGGCACCGGGGATCGAACTCAGGTTGCACGAGTATATTGAATTAAAGGCGAGCGCCCGGACACTGAGCTATCACGGCTCTATAAATGAATAAACTGAATTAATTAATTAAATCCTAATCCTTTGCCTACCACTTAATAATATTGGTTAGTTACTTTCCTATTGCTAGTAAAAATAATTTCTAACATCTGGAAGGTTTATATGTAAAATACATTGCACCCGTGCGAAGCCAGGGCGAGTCGCTAGTATGTGTATAATTGATATGAATTTTATTTTAAAGCTATCTATCTTATTTGAAAATATTATTTTTTTAAATTTACAGTCTTTGTAATCGATAATTAATTGATTTGAGTGTGCTTCGCAAGTACTTCATCCAACGAATTTGAAACATTTTACAGGATTTAAGAAATCTCATAAAAACTTACAAGTCACTTTTAATATGTCTTCTGCTTTATACATTGATAAATATAGAAGACAATGGTAGACCACGAAGAGTCATCTGCAATACCGCTGTAAATAACTGCTAGCTTTCTTAGAAGAACGTAAAACGGTAACTTTTTATGCCCCGATTTATTAAGTTCGTGAAATCATCAACTCAAAGAACTCGCGTACAATAAGAGATCGATACGCGGTCGGTTGAGCATCGGCTACGATCGTGAGCTCATTGCCCACATCAGGCTTATTTCGTGTGAATTTGGAAACTCCCAGTGCTGTCGTGACGTCTTGACGTATGTTCTGGTTTAGATACCCGAAACGGTAAAAAGATCGCGCACCTCGGTGCATTTACGCTAGCTACTGATTGGGAACGATAACTTCTTATATTTTCGCGATTTAACATTGCTAAACTATTTTAACAGATTTATTAATGGGTACGATCTCATCGAAGTGGGCCTTCATCTAGGTCTATGGTGGCTGTTGCTTCAAGCACAACTCGGTTGAGCAGCGTCTGTTATACTTCAGAGGATATACTTCAGAGCGTAGATTCATTACAAAAATAATGCGGCGGTGATCAGTAAGCGTGATCAATTCCTTAAAAACCTTTTACGACGAAAACATGCGTCTTGCAGAAGGAAACACCGACTACGGGTTAACAATCGACTTCCACTGCAACTAGAAATAGGTATAGATGATTTCTGATTGAATAATCAGGGATCAACTCCCATCGTGCATTCCCTTATAGCCTACCTTTGCTTAACACCATACTGTAATGAGACAGTTTAAATCACCTTTATTTTATCTTAATAAATAATGAGTATAAAACGCACACCATAACATACATGGCTTTTGTGTCTTAACAATACGAAAACTTGTCATTAAAACTATCAAACAGTTTTATCGTCGTAGAAATCATAGTCCAGACGACAGCGTCCAATCCATGTCTTTAATTAAAGGGGTTGTTCCTATAATGTCGTATTTATCAATATTCCTATCGCTATCGAAATAGTGACGTAACAATATGTCATTGTTAATAGTGAAGAAACAGTTAATGCATACCCTAAAAGTTGGCTTAGTTAAAAAGAAACCGCTAAACAATAATTGAGAACCTTCTTCTTATTTGAAGTCGGTAGAGAAATTTCGCAACTTTCGATTTAACAAATGACTATTTTTTATATCTTTACGATGATACTTTTTTTTTAATTTTCACGATCTGTTGTTAAATAAGGAAAGTAAATCTTTACGCCGTAATTGTTATAAACAAAAACGCCATATAAGATCAGTAATATTTAGCTTATACTCGTGAAATTCGACAAATAAGCACAAAGCTTTTACATAGATTAGACATAGATTTTTACGATTTCCATTTAATTGACGTGTTTCTAGGCAAAATCTTTTGTCGGTGATAGAGCCACGCAGCAGCCTCGGCTGTTGCACGAATGGGCAGGCTCGTCCGGAAGTATGAAAAATACTTTCGCGTTTCGTCTGGTGAGTGAGGTAGCCGGAGCCCAATTTCCAACAAGGTTGTCAACGCTTCGCAAACCCTCGGGTGTAGCAGATGTCCATGGGCAGCGGTATTCACTTAACATCAGGAGAACCGCCAGCTCGTTTGGCAAATTTTCCTATAAAAATAAGCTACATAAGGTTTACATATAGTTTGGGGAATCGAAAAACTATGAATATGACGAAAAACCTTGTCATTTGTCTCATTATTTAAACCAACCTACAAAAATACCTCCTAACTATAAGCCAATATTCATACTAACGTAAAAACACCGTAAACGTATGTAATCAGTTGTTATATACAAAATAAAACAAGAAGTAAAAACCTGTTTTTCAAGCATTGTATAAAAATATCTTTTGATATTAGATTTAAGAAACGTGCTAGGTCATTTTGTTAATATAAGTCAAATTTTAGACAAGTTCTTTTCAGTCCGCTCAAAGCAAAAACGTTTCTGAATTGGCTCGCCGCCAATATCAGTTTGTCATCAAATACTAATATACGCAAGAGAAGTTTAGGCAGCTGAATTAGCATGATCGTGGAAATTTATCTAAGCCACAATTTTTTGGTTCTGTAACTGTATAAACAATAATATTTAAAATAGAAACACAAAAATTAGAAAACAAAAAAGAAACTGCTTAGGTTGAAACTATTAGAATCAATAGTATAAAACAAAGTCGTCCCGCGGTCGGTCTATCCATATGTATGCTTAGATCTTTAAAACTAGGCAACGGATCTTGATGCGGTTTTTTTTACTAGTACGATGGTAGGGCCACGCAGCATTCTCGGCTGTTGCGCGAATGGGCAGGCCCGTCCGGGTAAGTACCACGATCTCACAGAAGACCGGTGTAAAGTGGAAGTATGACAAATACTTTCACGTTTCGTCTGGTGAGTGAGGTAGCCGGAGCCCAACTTTCAAAAGGTTGTCAACGCACCTGTAACCCTCGGGTGTGGCAGATGTCCATGGGCGGCGGTATTCGCTTAACATCAGGTGAAACGTCTGCTCGTTTGACAACTTTTCGCATAACAAAAAAAAAATAGTAATTCAAGAGGAAGGTTTATATGTATAATACATTACACCCGTGCGAAGTCGGGGCGGATTGCTAGTTAGAAATAAGACATCCCTTATTTCGACCTAAACAGTCAAGGACAGATACGTTGCTGATTGAGGTAAATGAAGCTAATATTAAAGCGTATAACGGACCGAAGAGAAAACTTAGTAAAAGAAAATTTCCTTTGTTACTTCAATGTCTTGTGCCATACACATTTCATAGCAGCGTACACGTAAAAGAACAGTAATAACAAAGACGCATAGTTGTTTCTCACGCAGCAAAACAATAAAGTAAACTACAGCACGAAAACAAAGAAGTGAAGAAAGAATGGCCACTTAACTAGCAGAAATGTATTGTGTACACACTCAGGTCGTGTTTTTTTCTTTCTTGTTGATGTCTATAATAAAACGGTGAAAGAATTTTTTAAATCTATAATCTTTAGCTGTGGTAATTAAAACAATGTATTTGCGTCGGTTTATACAATTAACAATAGAAAATAGAAAATTAAAAATAATATTTGGATTAAAAAAACTGGTTTGCCGTCTTTTTCTTTCGCTATTTATGTATTTTCCTGTTTTCCGGTCCAAATGGTCTGCATTTACTAAGACGACAACAAAATTAAGCATTGCCTATACATTTTAACATTTCTAAAATCATACGAAATTCATAGTCAATGACACTAATATTGCCAGAGAAAGAGGTAATAAAGTTTTCGAAACATACTAAAAGAAGTACCGACGAAGCGAATGGCATTGTGGGTAGTGTACCTGCCTCCTGCGCCAGAGGGTGTGGGTTCGATCCCCACTACTGAAAAAATATTGTGTGATGAACATGGTGTTTTTCTAGTATCTGGGTGTTTATATATGTATAATATGTATTTATTTACAAAAGAAAAGTATGTTTAAGTATATTTATCAGTTTTCTAGTACCCATAGTACAAGCTTTGCTTAGTTTGGGACTGGAAAATGTTGTGTAAAAAATGTGTACTAAAATATTTATATTTATTTATTTATTTAAGTATGATTTCAAAATGTAAGATCGTTCGTGTTACCAAAAGTGACCAAAGAACCGCCAAAAGGAACTTTTACCCCTTTGCTCTCGGGGATGCGCCTCTATACGGGTAAATACGACTATAAGATAATATATAGGACGCACTAGCATGGAGAAACCACCGCGAAAACTCATGTCTCAACAGGACCTGAGGAAGGCGAGTCACAGTTACGTACATAAAAATATGTGTAAAGACCCTTCGTACCTACATAAAATATAATAAAATATTGTAATGTCAAATATTTTAATAGTACTTTTAGGTAGGTTTTTTTTGAAGTTCGATATGAGCTTTAAACAAGCCAATACAATACAATGAAGTAATTTTGATTTTGACTTGGAATCACTTTCTTTAGGTAGGTATACATTTTAACAATACCATCGTTTTTACAAGCTTTAATTTATTTTCACCTGTCCCGGCGTCTATCAATCTTACAATTTTAATTGGAACCACTTTCCAGCAATTAACTTGACATATTCGTTTAGGTTCTCATGTGCATCACGATTACGTAAACCCCACCCATTTAACACAGGGTTTTAAATCCCATGAATACAATATCTTATACGAAAAATAAAGTAGGATATGGGTGTTAAGTACATTACAGCTTCTGTAATAAAAGTCTTGGGGATCGGATTAAATTAACCCCTTGAAAGGCGTTTTTCATCGTCTGATCGGATTTGAAATTATTCCTCTAAATTCAATACCCTTCTAGCTTTCCAAATTCTGAAAAACATTCGAATTGAAATCATAGAGCAATTAACATGTCTGTGTATTTTAATGTGTATTTAAACACGTTTATAAATTAAAATGTAGGACTTATGTTTTAATTTTATATAATATCATAAATTTGTATATGTTTATTGATTTTTTTACCCATCTATATCCACACTTTAGATTTTTTGCACTTTCCACAATTCCTCCTCTCGCCCCGAATTTGAATTGTATTGCCAATTGGCGTATAGTCTTCGCCAGTTCTCTTCGTATATCAGCGTAATATGGTAGAAAACTTTTATAAAGAAATAATATCATACTGTAATATGTATCAACTGTATATATGACTATAAGGGATAGAAAGAAATCGGGGATATTATCAATAACCTATGTAATCACTGCTCCTTAATAAACCGCCTCCTTAACAAACCGACTCCGAAACAAAGACCTTACAACGATATTGAGTACAAAATCTGCACAACCTTACCTATCTACGAGGAAGTGGGTTGACTGCGAAAAACCGAATTAAATTGTATTATCCTCCAAGACGATCATTAACAAATAAAAGAATGTTTATTATTCCTTTTTAATTAACCACAAAAGAGTAAAAACACCATTCTTCTCTACAAGTACTGTTGAAATAATTAAATAATATTATAATTTATTTCATTGTTTATTTTATTATATTTTGTCATTTAAATATTTTAATTTAAACCAAACATGTTCACTGCGCACTAGTAAAATTAACAAAATGAACGAATATTTCACTTTTACTTACCAGGAATTCATTTACTTAAATAGAGGACAATTTTCTAAACGTCAAGGCGCATCTCGCGCTATGAATGTCCTGCTATTTATTTGCGGTAATTCATCTGGTTCTCACAGAGCTTTTGCATTTACTCATACTTAGCTTGACACTTCTTAAAGGGCAATATGATTTACATGTATTTCCTTCATTATAATATCAACAATAAAAAAGAGTACACTTTCCGAAAAAAAAAACAATGCTATGACGACCACCATTGTTAATGAGCAATATATAAAAGTTTTTTTTTTAATTAAGTGTATTATTAATTTACTAGCGGACCGCCTCGGCTTCGTACGGGTGTAATGTATGATACTTATAAACCTTCCTCTTGAATCACTCTATCTACTTAAAAACCGCATCAAGATCCATTCTGTTTGAAAGATCTAAGCATACATAGGGACAGACAGACAACAGGATGAATTTGTTTGATACTATGTAGTGATGTAAAAACTAATATGATTGACGTTAGATTAGTAAAGAAACAGCAACTGATGTGTATCGATGTCTATTTATGCCTAACGATTTTTTGATATTTGTGTAATCCAGTAATTTATTTCTCTACTGCTACTATTCCCGATTTATCTGTACTGGTTTAATGGTAATATATCAGAAATATGTTAAACAACGTTGGTATGGCCATGCAACTGCATGCATGGGCAGGTCTATCCGGTGAAGTACCAAGACGTCACAGAAGATCGATGTCAAATAAAAGTGTTATATTTCTGCGTTTCATCTGGTTAGTGGCGGATGACTCGGTGGCACTGTCGCTAAGCTATTGGCTTCAACGTGGGTTAGATTCCCACACGGGACAAGTATTGGTGTGACCCACAGACAATTGTTGAGCTGGTCGTTTGCTTCCCAGGGATGGTTGACGTCAGGCAGGCGGCTGGTCATAAAATTTATAGACAAAACGACTTACAACATAATTTACATGTTGAGCCGACCCCATCTGTGTGGGATAAGGGCAGGAGGATGAAAATATCGATCGACTATCACGATGTTCAGACCAAGGCGCCGGCAATGGTGGGCCAACGCCGATTTTGGCCGCAGGCGGCTAGTCGTAAAAAATATAGCCAAGCCACTTACGATATGATTTACATGTGATGTGAACCCACCTATGAAAGGTAGGACGGTGATCATGATGTTGTTCACCAGATTCACCAGAATGAAGTAGCAGGGCACCACATTAAAAGGTATATTAAATGGTGGCAACGCCGATGGGCAGTGGTTATCACTTAACATTAGGTGAACTAACAGCTCATTTGACACCATTTGAAATAAAAAAACTGACATCACAAATTCGATAACTTCTTCTTTTCACCTGCTTGTCTCTCAATGCAAAGTAAACATTTCTAAGTTTCTAATTTTATTGTAAAATAAATTTTAGCACGAACATGAATGAACATTATATTCATGAAGACGCAATTCCACAAAAATATTTTAACTTAAATGTATTCGCTAACAATTCTATAATTTACAAGTCATGTGCTGAAAATGGCATATAAAATAAGACTAAAGAAAAAAAAGTACTCACTCTGCAATTTGTCTTCGGCCTCAATTTCAAGGTGGTCATTCCTGGATACTGTTTCAAAAAGTTTAACATTGAGCTGTAGGACTGACTTGGATCCACCTTTTTCTTGTAAAAAGGTACACTTACGTTTATACCATGCATTAGGATGAATGGAACTATGTTGCTCGCATGCCGCGTAAAAAAAAACTTCGCTCTTAAAACGTCTCAAGATTGTATCCTCGATATTAAAGCTTACCGAATAGCTGATAGCTCAGGTTAAAATCAGCATATTATTTAGCAACGTAGACATTTTTTTTACATCGATTAAAGAAAATAAAAACATGCTGAAAACTTAAACTTTTCTAAAATATTTGGATATTTTTTTTTTCTTAAAAAAATATCGCTGCTTTACTTTATGGTGATTTTGCCACAAAATTTTAGGATCAAACGTTTTCATAGCTTCATGCTGTCTGACCAGCGTATAGTACAAGAAGTCATAAGAAATTTTACTTAATACGCCATTCTAATTAAGGTTCTATACGGTCCTTTTTTATTAATATCTTTTATCTCTTAAGGCATTTCACATCGGACCGCGAAAATGTTCACAAAAATAATTATACAGGTTGACAAAACAAGAAGACAATAAATAAAGATGCACGTTGTAAAATTGCTAATTAGCCATTCAACTCAAAAAAGCACCATAAATCATAACGTTATAATATGGTGGTTAGTAAAAGCATCACAAGCCGTGTTGATTTTCTTTTTTTTTATTTATGGAGAAAAGGGGCAAACGTGTAGGAGGCTCACCTGATGGTAAGTGATTACCGCCGTCCATGAACACCTGCAACACCCGAGGACTTACAAATAAGTTGCCGGCCTTTTAGAAAAAAGTATGCTCTCTTCTTGAAGGTTCCCAAGTTGTAACGGTTCGGAAAGATCGCCGGCGGCGGCCACAGAGTGGTTGTGCGAGGCAGGAAATGCCTTGAAAAACGCGCTGTTGTGGAACGCTGGACATTGAGGTGGTGTGGATGAAATTTTTCGTTCTGGCGCGATGTCCGATAGTAGAATTCAGCCGCCGGGATCAAACCAAACAATTCCTCGGAACACTCCCCGTGATAAATGCGGTAGAAGATACAGAGTGATCCAACATCTCTACGCAGAGCCAAAGGATCAAGCTCATCGGAAACACTTAGATCGTCGATAGCCCGATAGCCGGCCTACGTTGAATGATTAATTAAAGTAAACATTATCTTATGTAGGACTACCCAAAATTTTTCTTGCAGTCTGTAGAGAAGGCCGATATACAACAATAAACTAAAACAGACTGAAATGATGATAATGACGATGATATCAAGAAGCGCTAATTTATCACTAGGAATGTTCTGAGGAAGTTTACCGATACATGGAGTTTACATTTATTATTATACAGCGTCTATACAGTATACAACCAAATCAATAATTGTGATATTTTATATAGAAGTAGTAGATTTAAAATCATATTCATATCGTTTTAATTTATATTATATTAATTGGCTACTGCACACGTCTGCTCTCTAACTATAAGTGACTGTGAAGTATTACTATAAGTGAAGGCTTGTTTTTGGATGTTTGTCATCTAGTTTAGGGTTGGTTAGGTTTCAATAGCTGTAATTCTTCAATATATCATATTAAAGCTGATCACGCTTGCACACGACAGCAATTTAAAGCATGAGCTTTTATAAATATAAAGTAGCATTTAACAAATTAATGAACTGTAAATGCTTATTAAAACTTGTGAAGCTGGGAAAAACTAATTTAAACTTTGAAGGATAATATAATTTATTCAATGTTGGGCCTTCTATGCCAAAGAGCTATCTTTAAGGGTGCGGGCTTCAGTTGCCTCATTCACCTTACGAAAGGCAAAGGTGTAAATACTTTTACTTTGTGTCGAAGTTTTGTGAGGCTGTTGCTGCCAAGTTGCCATATCAAATAAAAGTTCTTATAGGTTTGTTTTTTGAAAGATGCTAGTCATATTGTTGGTAGATAATAGGTTAAGAATGTAAAATATAGTAAACAAGAACTCTGTCTAAGGGAAAGATCTCCTTACTCAAGACTCCTTCGTAACCTTCTTAACTCTTAAGTCGATTATTGGGAACTTATAAGTATTTGTGGCCGTTACTCAAGACTACTTAAAATATATACCTACATAGCTATTAATTCAATACACTCTAGCAAACCGAGTACGATCTCCGGTGCCGGCACCAATGAAATTGTTAATTTTAGGTGATGAGTTATCACTTACTCAGCGGTGAAGGAAAGCATCGTGAAGAAACCTCCATATATTAGAAATAATAACAAAAAACTATTTGGAAATTATGCGAAGTCCGCCAATCCGCATTATGGTCGCGTGATGGTTTATGCCCTCTGTATTGAGGAGGCCTTTACCTCTGTACAATGGGATGTATATAGGCTGTTAATTTACTTTTACGATATGTCATTCGAATCTATTATTTATTGATTAAAATAATAATTAGTAACGATGTCGAAGGCAATAAACAACACTACTACACTTAATATTTTTTGTCTGTCATAATTTTTTATGTTTACATTTTTAATTTCTTTTTTATTCAAAACTTTCTGCACAAAAAATCTTTGTACAAAGTTCGCCTTTATAGTATGGCATTTTCTGCCAGTCCACCTAACGGGTGGTAATTTAGAACTACGGTAACGTTAATACACAATAAATATCATAATGTACTATAGAGGATAACTGGATATAAAACAACACTCGCATATAATAAACATACTTACAATCATAAATACGCTGATTCTGCCGAGAACTTTTTTGTAAGTACTCGCGAGCTCATATCATCATAGTCGGTAATAGGGAATATAAAGGACTGTACAAGCGTTTCTATGGTTTCCTTCGGTAGGAAATTTTATGAAGACAGAAATACTGCAGAACCTTTGTGACCTGCAATTTGATCATTCCACCTTAGTGTCTGGACAATAAGTAAATCAAGGTTTTTAACGTTTTGGCTGATAGAAATAGGTGAGTTGTCAACTTATATAGATCAAAGATTATCTAAATCCGTTTAACTCAAGATATGGGAACTTGGCATTTTGAACGTGGAGAATTAAGCCAAACCGATCAGACCAATTTTTAAGACTTTCAGTCCCAACTGACATTAGAAATGACTTCTAATAGGCTATCAGTTGTTGCCTGAGGGAATAGTTATAGGTCATTAGCGTAAAGTAAGAATGATAAAATTTGTAATAAGTCCATTTTTATTAACGAAAAACGGAGCTCCCTAAGTGTCCCCGATACAGTACCAATGAAATTAATTTGGGACCACATGGGAAGCACCAGCTTTCAAATAAAAACAGAACATCAAAATCGGTTCACTCGATCGAAAGTCCTGAGGTAGCAAACAAAAAAAAAATTATAGTTGAATTGAATCCTAAATCTACTCCTATTTTGAAGTTGGTTAAATAAAGAGAATAAAACAGAAGAAAGGACACCAGTTAACAGTTGAACCAGCTTGATGGGAATTCACCGAACAACTATTAACTGACTGGCGCCCTCGAAGATATGAAGAAAATCATTCTAGCAGATCAACAAAATCCATACCACAGCCATCCACATTGCAAAGGTGATTAAAAAAGGATGACGTGACTCGCATTATTAAATGCGTGAGATTCAATCTAATATATAAAATTCTCGTGTCACGGTATTTATAATTGAACTCCCCCGAAACGGCCAGGAAAGAGAATCGGATAACATCTATTTTTCATCCCCCGAAATGTTGAGGGCACCCCTATTTTTTTTATATAAATTTTTTTGATTTTATTTTTTTATGATACAGCATACAAAAAACATACAACCCTAAATGTTCACTCCTCTACGCAGTCGTAATCATGGGCAACAGCTAGTTGAATATGAAGATAGAAAATAAAGTCAATGCATATTGTTAACACTGTTAATTTTGGTATCTAATATCGTCAATCACATTAAGTAGGGCCGCGGTAGTAGGATGTCAAAAGTAAACCTATGATACAGCAATACCTTTTATTGTAAATAAGATTTCTTAGTAATTAGGTGTTGATCGTCAGAATAATAAATAAATATATCTTGAAGTTTATTTTAAGTACCATATCTAAGTGCAAAATAGAGCAAGTAAACAACTTTATTACACTATTTTACGATCTACGAAAATTTTATTTCTTTACCATTACGATACGCCTGTATACAGCGATAAGATAAAAGGACTTTTGGTTATAACGGGCCACATAGAAAATCGCGTTATTTTCCAAAGTTCTTTACCTAGATTGCTTCTATAAATAGCATGTTATAAGTAAGTTTCTTCCACTTGGTGGTATTCAAACACAGACAAAGTATTTCTGTTTTTAACGCACTGCTTTTACTACGGGGATTATGCTAATTTTTTTTCGTATTAATTACAGCCGCCAATTTCAATTATCATTTTTCGTGAAAAAAAAATAAAAAAATCATAGTATCAATACCGTGTTGTTGTTTCGCAGGCCATCGTCCTTAAACTTGCGTCTTTAAAGTGGGATATAAATTCAGAAAATTGATGATTACAAAATCGCAGGCCATAATTAGGTTTTGCAGCTCGATCATTATGTATCAGCTACATCGCATATTTAATTACACCAATGATAGTTAAAGAATTCGGTACGTTTTATGTGGACTGTGATGTATTGAGCACAGTGAAGGGAGGAGGCGCTGCTGTTTTGAGATCATTTCGCTGCGTCATTTATATTAGAAATAACTAAAAAAACAAAATTTGACTCGTAGCAGCTGTTTGATGTTATTTTTAAAAAAATGATGTTTGTTAAAATTCAATTGTCGACGATTTAAATGTGGTAAGGCTACGCAACAGTCTTCGCTGTTACACGACTAGAAGACTCATAGAAGATCGGCGTGCAGTGGAAGTATTATACTTCTGGGTTTCGTCTGTGAGGTAATCGGAGCCCACTTTAATAAAAGGTGGCAACGCATCTGCAAACCTACGGATGTTGCAAATGTTCATACATGGGCGGCGATTATCACTTAACATCAGGTGAACTATCGGCTCGCATGTTACCTCTCCCAGAAAAAAAGCTACTGATTGTGTTTATACAAAAAATAGTTTGCAACAGTTATTTTGAAAAAAAAAAATTACTTATATGATTTTATTAAATATTGCAATGTCGGTCTATATTCGTCAAAAAAGCCAAATAAAATTAATAATTATTTTTAGATTTTACGTTTAGACTCTATCCCTATAATTCGGAATCTTGTTCACAGAATACACTTAGTTCTTTTACTTCCTAATATTCCATGTCTCAGGTTCTAGCAATAATGGTTACTAAACGATAGTTACTAAAACATGAAGATCTCCACGTGAAAGCCACGTATGTGTTCATTAAACTAGACTAAACAGAGACTAAGAGTATAAAGTAGACATAAAAGAAATACTTTTCGTTATACGTTCAACGTTAAGTACTTTTGATTAAAATTCAATTTTATTAAGATTAAGTCCCTCTGGTTGAAATCTCTTAAAAGGTTTTGAAGCTTTAAAGAAATAACGCTTTTAACGCGTAAATTACGAAGTTTTCCTTGCCAATGTTATTCAAGCCCGTTTTAAAAGGGGTCGATGATAAATATTATCTATTCATTAATTATCGACCAATCAGTCGACTTTATGTGGTTATTATAACACAATCATGCATCTTAAAAAAAATTAATTAAAAAAAAGATATTGCACATATTACGTGATACGATTTTGCAAAAACGAATATTTTAATTTGGTAACGGAAATAAAAGTTTCGGCACTTTAAACCTTAAAAAACTATTTAATATAAAAAACATGTAAAATTAAATTTGAAATTTTGGCATTCACTACACGCCTTTATTTTATCTGTTATAACTGGTTTACCTTTTAATTATCTTATAATCTACCTTTTTATTACTTGTGATTAAAATTATCTTCATTCTTTTTACAAAAATATCCCTCTATGTTTCATCAACCTTAAATTATAATGATGCATCATTTCTCATTTTTATCAAGTAATATGTCTCCAAGAGGTTTCATATAAACCAAATCCAATAAAACGTAGTTAATAAATAAATGAAGACTCTCAGTATCCTCTAATAATACATTATTGAAAAGGGGCATAAAACAAAGGGATAAATCTAATGGATGGGTGCTGCTAATCTTACTAGGGCTATTTGCAATAGAGCGATGAAATAATGGATTGGATAATATTATCGAACGCTACAACTACAAAATGTTTTCACTTAAGTCCTTGATATTGACATAAGTTCAAACCATTTCTACTTTTGGGTGTCATTTCAAAACTTTGTATACCCTTATTATATTTTCTTATATATCTCCCCGATCCTTACTTTAATGTTTATAAGTGTAAAAAAATGTATAAACTACGATATACTGAACGATTTTTAAACACTGAACATGGCTTCGTTTTGGATGCTAGGCATGATTGAATTTAAAACGAATGTGTTAACTGTCATTATTTATTGGAATTAACAAGTAATTATTCAAGCTAGTTCTAATTGTTGAACTCCTCAGAGACTAAAACTAGAGAGAAAGAGCAATATGCAGCTATGAAACAATACAATTTCTTCCTTTGGGTGTGTATAAATAAGGATCCTTGTGTCAGAATCAGAAACTTTTGTTAAGAATCAACTTCTGTTTACAATTTTTAAGACATAAACGGGCGAACATTTCCATGAAATACATTAGAATATAATAATTTTTTTAAAATAAATTTCTTGAGTTATTCAGCCTACAGATAAATTAATCTCCTTTTTGCCTAAATTTGCATAAGCATCCGGTGTTAACCCTATTTAATAATCGTAATTGAAACTTAAATAATTATAAATTTCACACCAATTGGCATCAAGGATAAAATTTTAATGTGAATGTTATCCTAAATATCATTTGGCATTACATCTTTCACAATGTCGCCTTTGGAATTCCCCTCATTGAAACAAATTGTGACATGGACATCAAGTAGCAAATAAAAGGGTCCTTTTCTTCATTTCAAGATGTAAATTTTCCTCGTCCTATTGTTTGAATTCAATCTTGGAAACGAAAGCCTTAATATCGACAGGGCCTTCCATACATTGAGAGAGTTAACGATGTTTTACATTTCTTTTTATTGGTTTAACACAAATATGAAGAAAATTCTTTTATATAATTATATTATTCCGTTTTTTAATTAATCAAGAAAATAAAGTTTAGTTTATGTTATCACTGTTATTAACAATATTTTTGTTTCTTTTTCATTTAACAAAAGTCATAAAACAATTTAATTTGCCTGATAACGATTTACTTCACAGGATCTGACTACCTATATAAAAAATGGCGTCTCCCATAGACGCCATTTCTTAGGGTCTCCTCTTCTAAATACCACAATTTATATATCAAACTGTCATTTTAATTATTAACAAGCTAACCCCGAAGTTCCTTACACTTTTTATATGAAATATAGGAGAAATATGTGTACCTCCTTATATTTGACTGAACGTACTCAGTGATTTTGACATTCATATACAGTTATATAAATAATATTTTTTCTTCTTTCTTCTGTCCTTATCTTACCTAAGAGTATAATAAAGTACAATAATATGAAGATAAAACTACTTTTTCAAAGTTCAGGTAAAGCTCTTACCACATAATTAATATCGATGAGCGTCTCAAAGCATTTCCATGTAAAAAAAAATCTCCTCAGGGTACTGGTAAAGATATTGGCATTGATATCCAATGAATAATGGATTCGTGTCCAAAAGCAATAAATCTTGTTCCGATCCAATCTGATGTAAATATTTTAGAATACTGACTGATTGAGTGGCTAAACTCACTGTATTATGTTCGACATCCTGCTATTCCTTTGTCTTTTCTTTAGTTTTGATATGAGAGGCTAAAATAAATTTATATAAAAATCAATGATGTTCTTGTTACTAGAAAATTGTATTTGGCGGATCAAAATCCGGATTCAAATCTCCAAGGCATGTCAATATTTTTTTTTTTTTGTGGGTCACACTATTAGTTGTTAGAAAAACATTAAATGTTGTTTTTATTGTTGTTCGAAGTAGTCACCGATCTTGTCTATACATCTACATAATTGATGGAACCACTGAGAAAAGCAGTGGGCCAATACCTCTTTAAAGGTCTTTTCTACGGCATTTTCTCGTACTCACCACATCTTCGGGGCTCGTAAAGTGAATACCTCGAAGTTTATCTTTGATTCCTGGAAATGAATGGAAGCCGCAGGGCGCCAGGTCGAGACTTTTTGGCGGATGAGTCATTATCTCGACACCTGCCATAGTCAAATATTCAATACTTGACACCGTGGCGCAGTTTCTAAGGCATTGGCATCGACGCCTGGGGTCGTGAGTTCGATTCCCACATGGAACAACTATTGTGAAATACGGATAATTGTTTCGGATGTGGATGTTTGTCCACGTGAAATTTATGTTTGTAAAACGTCCTCACTACACTGGATTATGTTATCCTACAGTAACGGCAATGTTTTAAAAAAAAAGGAAAGGAAACATTCGTCACGCAGAATGTACTGAAGCGTTGTTGTGGTGAAGGAGGAACATTTTTATACCGAAGCCTAGCGAAAGAAGGTGTGGGGTAGAACAAAACCTGATGTGAAACCTCTATGATAGCTTTTGGTTTAGTTGCACCCACCGCCATTCGCACCATAGACCTTACATGTAAACCTCACCATATAATGTCAGTTGAAACTTTCTCAATTATTTCTCAAGTGGTAATTATGTTTACATACAAAAATGCAAATTTCTATGGAAATCGTTGACTAACAAAAATACGTTAATCGAAATGTGTGAATATATTTATATTGCACGACCAACATTGAAACTGTTGCACGAATGGGCAGACTCGTCCGGAGAAATACGGCCTCACAGAAGATCGGCATGAAGTGAAAGTACAATACATTCGCGTTTCGTCTGGTAAGTGAGGTAGCCGGGGCCCACTTTTTACTAAGTTGTCAAGGCATCTACAAACCCTGGGGTGTAACAGATTTCCACGTGCGACGGTATTCACTTAACATCGGGTGAACCGCCTGCTCGCTTAGCAAGTTCACATTAAAAAAAGTGAAATTTTTTTTTTACTTTTTACTTAATTACGTTTTTAAATATGTTCTGTAATGTAATGCCGTTGACATTATTGACAAAAGGATCTAGCAAAAGCGGTCAAAAAATGTGTTATGTTCTTTTGACTGCGCTTGTTACACAATTGTCAAGGCGGGAGCGGCACACAAAAGCTATGCTGCCGACTTTTCTAAAGAACGGTCCTCTCGCCAGGATACACCCTTACGGTTAAAAATTAATTATTCTTGTAATATTTAAGTCATCTTTGTAGCGATTTTCGTCTTTAAAAAAGAATAATCTTTTCCGTGCCCTCACTTAAAGGAACTACAACTGTGTTGTAGATTTTCAAACGACTTCATTCACGGCTTTATTTACAAGTTTGTATTATTTGTAACATATGAATAAATTTTGGCCATCCTACGTGTTAACGATAAGTTGTCACGATAATATACTCGAGTAACCTAAGTTAAAATCCCGGTGCCAGCTCCAATGAAGTTGTTAATTTCAGTTTCTTTTAGTACTTCACAGTTTCTGTGAAGTACTTAAAGGAATAAAATACCCAAACATATTTAAGGACTTTGTGGATAAGGACGATGTGCAAGTCTATATGAAATTCACTATCTTGCCTAATCGCGTATCTTGTGTTAAGAAAATTTTTACTCGAACAACTTGCACTAAAGAAAAGTCGAAATGATGACTCGAAAATCGGAATCCGCTTATCTCACTCACCAGCCGAAATGCAAAAAGCAAAATGATTTTACTTTACGGTAATTTATGAAAAAAATTGCAAATTTGCAAAAAAAAATGTTGTATTGATGGAATCAGCGTGCCAAATTTAATTTCATAACGATTTCAAATCTATGTCAATTTACACATAAGTGGACGTGAATCTGCAATGTACAGTGAAACATACAATGGCCGCACGAACGATTTTCGCTCAAAACACAAACATAAGCGGTTTTCTGAATAATCAATAATTTTGAATATCCACAGACGTCCACAATACACGACCGTGAATGACCGGATCGATTTCAATAGAATGTGGTAGTGTGATAAAATTTGGGTAGGTATATGATAAAATAGGATTATCATATTCAAATTTAAGTTCTCAGACTTTGTTTTGAGTGTTAGTCCCAATATTAAACGAAAAATTATAACGTAGATAAACAAATTAATATAGAAAACAGTTTCATGAAAAATGTCTTTGCGGTATACTAGATACCGCAAAGACACATTCACACATCAAGAGCGAGGAATCATTTATATTAAAAATTTTATACTTACTTAATGAATGATATCAAGCATGACACCTTTTTAAGTTAAGCAGGACTATTCCTAATAAATATTTCTCAGATTAAAGTCAAGGTTTAAGTAAAGCAAATCTAGTTAAACTTTACTTTAACGAAAACTTTTAATGGTATAACAGCTTTGTTTGCTGGTTCAACTGGCTGGTAGTAAGTAAAAAAAAAATTACATTGAAAATAAATCCTACAGATCCTTCAAAAATTAATATGGAAATTCATTGAACAAAAAACGAGGTAATTTATTCCCAAAACCCATAAATCTTCTGTCGATCCAATCTGTGGTTTTGGAATCCTGATTGATTAACAAGTCAGCTGTACAGATTCATGTACATCCTTTTATTACTTTTTGTTCAGAATGTTTATACGTAGTAGTTATGAAAATTACGCTCTTTTTTACGTTGATCTTGACAATATAAGAATACTTTTTTGGAGTTATAAAGACTTAAAATACTGTTCCTCAAATACTCTTCTACCTTCTACGAGTTCCGGAAAATGTATCTAAGTATTTAATATCTTCTAAATCTTTTTGACCAATCCCAAGGAGACGTTTAAATTATTATATGACATCATCATCATTTCAGGGTCGAGGGACAACTTAGATAATGTTAATCAAATGCATCACGTTTTCATTTCAACGCCAACTAATAAACAAATACAACTAATAATACAAATCATTTTGCCGACACCAGTTAATTATTGGTGCTTAGTTTGATTGTTCTAACATTCGGTAGTCCCTATATACTATAAATAATAGTGAAGTTTCCGGAAACCTCCAATTATCGTCACCAGAAAGATGCATGAAGGTAGACTGGATAAGACTTATGTGCACTAAATTTTCCAATACACGTGCATCTTCTGATATTAACTGTCAAATGCACATGAATTTCGAATATTCTTATTAAATATTCAAGGAAAATTCATTAAAATTATATTTCAAAAACACAAGTAGAAGTAGTATTCCGCATTAACTTTAGCTGGATGTTCACTTATGAAGGAAAACCGTCCTATTTCAATGGTAAAGCGCAAGCAGCTGGGTGAAGAACATAAATAAACGATCTAAATGATCTAAATGAAAAAAATATGGTCATAACAGTTCACGAAAAGCCTTTACTAGGCAAATCAAGGTCTACTCATGCGCATTTGCTGCGGGCACCGCCCTTAACTATTAATTCGTCACTGATTATGTGCATAATAGCTTGATTTCCTTAAAGTCACTAGGCTGTCGCTAAATTTCAATAGTACAATAAATAAAATAAAAACAATATAAAGTAAATATTTCCTGCCTTCCCATCGTTTACAGCTCTTCAACGCGCAGATTGGGTCACACATGGAGTAAGAAAGAAAGAAAACAGTACTGTTCTCATCCATGGGCTAGGTCACCATAATACCAGCTCCTTCCATTTGGCTGCATCCAACGTAGAACTGCTTACATTGTCAGCAACCAGGTGCTTTCCAATCGTCTCGAACAATTGGCCTTGGGAAGAGATGTCATATCTCTTTGCATCTTTTTATCGCATCGATCACAGGGACTGCTCTGAGGAGTTGTTCGGATTAATACCTGCTGATTACTTTCACCACTGTACGACGCGTCACACTGCAAAATACCATAATTACCACCTCGATGGTTGGCAGTTCGCGAATGTGCGTTTTTCGCCTCATTTTTTGCCACCTACAAAAAAGTTGTGAACCTGACGGCAGAAGTATTTCTGGATTGATACGACTTATAGACCTTCAAGAACAGAGCATTTTCCTACCTCTAAAGCTGGCAACGCATTTGTGACTTCTCTGATATATGCTAGTTCACCTCCTTTTTCATAAAATAAGTAAATTTCAGAAGTTTTTAACAGTGGTAAAGCACTGGTGTACGAAGTGGCAGTTCCGTCAGGGAGAGTACCACACCTCACAGAAGACCGGGGTGAAGTGGAAGTGTTACACTTCTGCGTTTCGTCTGATGAGTGAGGTAACCGGGGACCACTTTATTAAAAGGTGGGAACGCATCTGCAACACTACGAGTGATGCAAATGACTATGAGCAGCGGTTATCACTTAACATCAGGTGAACTGCCAGCTTGTTTGCCACCGACTAACATAATAAAAGTATAAAATAACACTAAAATAAATGTTTTTTTATGAAATCGAAAAATAATAAGGATACTAAAATTGAAAAATAAAAACTTAAGAACAATACGACGACGAAGTTTATTTTTGCCCAATACCCCATTCGATAAACCTTCATCAGGAGCATTTGTTAACCCATTCAAAATACTTTAATATTTTCTACAATACCATTGGACAACATAAATTTTAAATTTTTCTTACGTTTCAACTTCACGTAATCTCCATTAGAAAGTTCTATGTCTTGAAAGTGTAATGTATATAATATTATATTAATCATCCACAGCAAAGCGCAGACCTCGTTTCTTAATGAGTGAGACCTCGAAACATAAAACATAGCGCTGCTTCAAAGCGTTGACATTATGCACATTTTTGAAAGCACACTCATTAAATCTAAAGATTTCATTGAGACTTTTCTAAGATTTTTCTAAATGATGTTGAAATGAGGCGCCCTTTTTGTTAGAATAACACAGCTTTTGGAAATATTGCTTGTGGATTGTTACCGGAGTGACCTCCAAAAAGTTACACACACATACAACTATTTTTGTATTTGTATTTGTATAACTGATGTTACGCTTTCAGTCCTTAGACTATTGAAGCTTCATTGAACGCAGAACCGGTGGCCTAGCTTGAACCCACGGGTTTGATGCCCTCCTCAGTGTGTAGGGCCGTGCATGTACTCATGCGTGCGTTAATAATAGCATGTTGCCTACGGGCCATCGAGGTTCGGTGCAGACCGTGACCCCGGTGGCCGTTGTCTGTGCTTCATATAACCGAGTTAAATATCTTTCATATATTTTTTTTTTTCAGTTTATATTGCCAAAAAATTTTTAATTACTTGTAATGTGATCATACCTTTTAGTCAATTTTCTAAGTTACCACCGAAATAGTTATTTATGTAGTCAAAATTCAGCCTACTTTAAAAAACAAAGAGGTTCTCAATTCATTTGTTTTCTTTTTTAGTAATGTTTATTACCTCAGACCTCTAACTTTTATAAATAGATTTTAAAAATTCTTTCGAATAGGGTTCCGTTTAGCTTCCTTGTTAATTCAATTCATTGATATTGCACATTGGAATTCGGATTTAGATCAAGGAATTCCTCAAAATGGATAATGTATAGCTAGAGAGATATTCGAAGACGGTTGTACCATTTATAGGGATCCGTACCCAAAGGGTAAAGCGGGACCCTATTGCTAAGATTCCGCTGTCTTCCTGTATGTTTGTCTGATCTGTCTGTTCGTCTGTCTCCAGGCTGTATCTCATGAACCTTAATAGTTAGATGAAATTTTGAAATTTTCACAGATGATATATTTATGTTGCTGCTATAACAACAAACACTGAAAAACAGAATAAAGTAAAAAAATATTTTAGGGGCACCCATACGACAAACGCGAGGCGGTCGCTAGGCAACATGTAGGTACTTAACAATTAGTTTATTATATATAATACTTTCGCGTTTCGTCTGGTGAGTGAGGTGACCGGAGCCCAATTTTCAAAAGGTTGTCAACGCATCTGCAAACCCTCGGGTGTAGCAGATGTCTATGGGCGGCGGTATTCACTTAACATCAGGTGAACCGTCTGCTCGTTTGACAACTTTTCACATTAAAAAAATATATATATATATATAATAGATAATGGTACGGAACCCTTTAAGCGCAAGTTCACGTCGCACTTGTTAGGTTTTTTAGTAAAAATTTATTTATTTATTTATTTGGCACGGTTACAAAATACAAATTCTAACATGACTAAATTATTACAGACTAATATATATTACTAAACTTACATTTCAATAACAACCGAGCACAACATGCAATCTTATCCTTTAAACGAGCAATTCTTGTATATATATATATATAATCGGAATCTCGGAAACGGCTCCAGCGATTTTCATGAAATTTTGTATGTGCATAGATTCGGGGGCGAAAAATCGATCTAGCTAGGTTTCATTTTTAGAAAATGTCCTTTTATCCCTGTTTTCAGAGAATGAAAAATATAATTCGAATATGACGGTAAATTTCGCCGCAAGAGAAAATGTCAAAATAGCTCGGTCGGTAATCGGGCGGCCCCAAAACAGACGGCCGTGGTTCGCGTCACGATCATTTACACATTCATTTTTTTACTTTTTTTTGATTCCAGATCATTGATTTCTTTATTTTTAATTTTTTGTCGATTTGTTATTTTGTTATTTTTTTCCCTTTTTTTTTAAGTTCTATCTATTGTGCAAAACATAAGTTCATATTTTCTTATTATTATGTCGGTAAGATCGAAAAATATTATGCATATTTCATTACTCAGTAATTTTTATCTAAATGTAATTTCCAAAATACACGATTTACCAAAAAAAAAACCGAGCAAAGCTCGGTCCTCCGGGTACTTTTAATAATGTATGTAATAAATTATAGTTATAGTTACTAATTTACTTATAACAAAGAAGCAGACCAATGTTCTTAGAGGACTTAATAGTTTTTAAAAATAATGACAAGTTTTGATGAAATATATCTGTCTCTACATAAAATATTATACTGTCTACACATTCGAATTAAGGGATTGTTATAAGATACATTATTCCGGGTTAGCGGTATATGGAAAAGATGCTGTCTACGACTGTTAAAAATGTATTTTATATATATATATATTTATATATATTTTTTTTAAATGTATTTTTATGTGTAAAAATGTTATTTATTTCTCAAGTTTACGTACCTTCAGCAATACGACTATAGTGAAAAACCTTTTATCCCAATTTTCGACACATCTGTATTTACATACATTTACATATTATGTAAAGCTATACAAGCATGTTTACTTTCAATATGTGTGCAAGCGTAAATTAACGGCTGTAGTAGGTCAAGATTTAGTCGAGTTCTTTTTGTAAAAAATATTAATGGTAGCCCTTAATTAAAACCTTTGCACATATAAAATGTTTACATACACTTTTCGCTTAAATAAAAAAGCCGTATTTCTCGCGACTTCCTTCTCCTATTGCCAGACGCCAGACTATTTCCAAATTCGTGATGATAGGACTTTGATGTGCCTCTCTTTATTGAACAAAATGGTCATAGTTCAAACAATAAGAACTAAAGAGTCATCTTCATTACATCACTTCAAAATAGTGAACTATTCCGTATTAAAACGTTACATCACTCCCATTACCTTGACATCCAACTTACTACCGTGGTACCTTACGAACCTATACACATAATCTTTGATGTAAAATTTGACGATTCATAAGAGCGCGCAAGCGTCTATTTGAATAAATATATTTTTTTGATTTTGATTTTGATTTTGACTGCCATAACTCTATTATAATTCATGATGACGTAATTCACAGTTATAAATCAGCAATTGCGCTTAGGATGTAAATGACGAAAGCGCTTTAACACTGTTAAAATAGATACACTTTATATGCGAATAATATCTCGCTTTATATTAAATAAAATTCCCGGCGCTTCAAAAAATATATTAAGAGTATGGTAGCTACACAGTAAATTAAAAGGATTTTTGTGGGTTGTATCTAATAAGCGGCCCAAAATTAAATGATGGAACTGTAAATTGTTACCAATTCGGACCACTTTTTTAGAGTTCAAACTTTAAGCTGCTTATTAGATGGGGACATTAATAAATAATTAAATAAAGGTTTTAAGAACACATTTTTACACAACGTTCTCTAGCCCCAAACTAAGCAACGCTTGTGCTATGGGTACTAGATAACTGATAAACATACTTAAACATACTTTGCTTTAGTAAATAAATAGATATTATAGATATATAAACAGTTACTAGTGTCTGGGACACTGGAAAAACACTACGTTCGTCCCACAATATTTTTCCTGTAGTAAGAATCCAATCAAACCTCTGGCGAAAGAGACAGGTTCACTACCCACTACCCCAAACGGGTCATCGATTGTATGTCAAATTATTATTTATATTCTTCTGATTATTTTCCGGTGTACATATATATATATATATATATATATATATATATATATAATATATATATATATACCGGGTACATATATATATATATATATAAAGATCCATTCCATTAAAATTTCTTATAAACCCAAGATCTTTTGTACCTAAAAACCATCTATTACTTCACTCTGAAAAAAAAGTGCAGTTATAAAGGACACAAAAATGAACATTTAAATGCAATTCATCACTTTTTTTATTACTTCAAAGGCAATTCGCAGACTCGATGACCATTGCAATATGTCGCGAAACATATGATGGCAATTCGAACAATTTTCGGCCAGAACGCAGGGATAAGCGGTTTTCTGTATAATCTATCATTATAAATATCCACAACTGCCAAATACACAGTCATGAATGCCCGTTTCGTTTCGAACAGTACGTACACACGTATGTGATAAATGACTGGAAATCTATCGGACAGTAATAATTCTATAGTGCATTATTCTGAGTAGTTGTCAATTTATAAAAGGTCGTGTTGAAAAATTACGAAATGTTGACTCTTCCAACGCCATAACAGAATCATAATCGTATTCTTCTAATACTTTGTAAAATTAATCTATATGTTTATTTTATTTTTATTGAATCATTAATTTTTATTCTTAAGGATCTTTAGGTGGCAATCGATACGAACATGAATTTATAATACTTTTCATAAAGAAAATAGTGTTGAAAATCTTAACATGAGGTTTTCACCCTTTCATGATTTCAGAGATAATTCAGAGCTAATTCATGGTCAAAGGCTAAAGTTGTCGACGAAAAGTGTGTGTGAGTTAGACTTATGTTGTGATTGAGATGTCGCTCGTGTAGAACGAGAATAACAAGATAAATTATAAGAGAATTGAGAAAATGTAAGTCATGTTTGATGGGATGTTAAGCCAAGTGGGTTATGGTTTCATCCAACACGTGGAGAGAATTATTACAGTGATAGGTCGATATGTTCAACTTAGGAAATCTGATAAACACGATAAATTTTTATATGGTAAGTCTGACTGGTATATAAAAATCTAGAATTTTATGTGAGCATTAAACTTAACTGCATGTTTTTATTGGATTTGGTGTAGAGGCTTTGGGTCTCATAATTACCTCGTCCGCGGTAACAGAACTAAAAACGTCACCTTCTGGCAGACACAGACAAATATGTTAGATTATGATGTCCATCTTGGTCTGGTGCACGAAATTGGCGTGTTGATATGAAACGAACATTGGAAGTTTATTTTGTTCACTAGATATTCGGAATTTACAAAGTTGTAGAAGAACAATCGATTGCCGTTATGTCACATTAATGGCAGCTAGAACTCACAGGGTCCCACTTTCAGCCTCTTGTAAGAGCCTCATTCTAGTGTATTGGTATTCTGGCACGCAGCCATTTATCTCCAATTGAGATGTCTAAGACGGACTTAGTTCTATTCAGATCGGTATCGGTTTTAGGCCGATTTGACCGTGTTTTTCACTCAATACGTGTATAGGCGTCGAAGGTCATTCAGACGGTTAAAGCAAATATAGTCGACTGGATTAAGAGACGTGAGACCTTTTTTCATAGTGTTGTATTTAAAAAATATATATAGAGCCTTAGATAGTTAAAATTATTCAGAAAAAAAAATCGTTTATACGCTCTTGATTATTAAAACAGTTGACCGGTAGGAATACAGTTATATAAAGCAAAACCATATCTTATTGCGATCATAAAACAAACTTTGTTCGTAGATAGCAATTTCGCAACTGAAAGGCACCTCAAGTTTATAAAATAAATTTTCAGCGCTCAACAAAATCCTTCGTAGAATTTATTTCACCGTTTCCATTTCCAATCTGATAAAAGGAGATTAAATGGCGAAATCCGTAAATTTCTTGTCATTTAAGCCGTGTTATCATCCCGCTACTTTGAATCCGATTATGAGATTTAGGCCTAAAGGTAAATTAATTGCATCTAAAACATTACTTATTTTTTAGGGTTCCGTACCCAAAGGGTAAACCGGAACCCTATTGCTAAGACTCCACTGTCTGTCTGTAACAATACTAAAAATATTTAAAAATAGAATATAACATGTATGAATACATAAAATGTATGAATTAAATGAAAACGCTAATATATATATATATCTCATTTACACCATGTAAAGAAGAAACAGTCAGTGTCAACAACAATTTTTAAATCAAATGGATGGTAACCGAAAAAATTCGATACGTGGCGGTAAACGCTAACACTCAATGTTAACACTCCGCGAGAATTTTCTTAGTAGTTGGTAACACGCATGGCCATATGAACGATGAAGATTTTATCTATAATATTAATTTCCTGACGAATTTAAACATTTTAAAATAAAACAACAAGAGCAATATGAAATAAAATCTTGATACGTTGGAATATTTAATAAGTAAAAGTAAAGTAACAGCCTATAAATGTCCCACTGCTGGGCAAAGGCTCTCTGTAAAGGGGGTAACAGGGCATAGTTCACCACATATTTTCTAAATTTTTTTTGTTATTATTTCCAAAATATACAGATTTCATTACGAGGTTTTCCTTCGCCACCGAGCACGAGATAAGTAAGCACTTAAAATTAACAATTTCATTGGTGCTGGCACCGGGGATCGAACTGAGGTTGCTCGAGTAAATTAAATCAAAATAAAGAAGATCAAATAAAGAAGAGCACCCTGACATTGAGCTATCACGGCTCATATTCATAAATGTACATTTATTGTCCATGAGTCAACAGCCCGCTTTTTATGTTACAATAACTTTGCTAAGCAAATATGATTTTTAATTAAATCCTATCTTTAATAAATCTTATCTTTATATGTATTTAATAGTAATCCGTAGTAATATAAAGTTAAATGATTTCTAAATATCATTTCATAGACACCAGCTACGCAAGGCGAATATATAACCGATGCTACATGCATCCTTACAACTGCTGCTAAAGAGCTATTGAAGACATATATTCAGTTAACGTTCCAATGTCCTAGATTGGGACGTTTGATAAATAAATAAAAACAAATATTTTCTCAACACATAGTTAAAACATCTCTTTGAAGCCTGATAAATCTATTGATAATTTAACAACTTTGAATTATACATCTAGAGAAATCTCAATTAATTGAAAATTATGATATGACTGAGAATTATGAACCTAATCAAGTTTAATTTTTATCGACTTCAAAAGGAGGAGGTTATTGGGTGTAAAAATTAGCAAGCGAGCAGCAATTTACCTGACGTTATTTAATATTACCACCCGTGAACTTAGAAGTTCATCGGTTTGGCTAACTTTAAAATGCGTTGCCAAACTTTAAGACCAATTGTTAAAGTTTGGCTTTGGTTACTTCAATCACCAGAGAAAAACAAAAGTATAATAAATCTACTTAGGCTAGTCTTCTATGAGATCTAGGTATCTTTCCGGGTGCATGGCCTTAATTTTTATAATTTTTTATATTATATATTTATATAACATGGTTTATACAATAACAGGGTTACTTGCCCGTCTACTTCTAACTGGTAAAAAACATTAGTATAAATGTCCTTACAGCTACATCTATCCACTGGTAACGTAAACATTTCAATTTACTTTGTAACTTACAATTTAACAACATTTTTATTTACAAAATACGAAACCGTCCTTAACGAATTCACTCAATGTATACTTTCTATTTGATTTTGTGGAGTTACCTGATGTATGTATCTCCGGAGTACAAGTGACAATACCCATATAGGACCACATCAGCGCTTAACCGAACGCAAGAACCCCAATGCAATATGATTTTTTAATTATTTCATAAATGAAGGACTTTTGAGGTATTAATCATAAAAAATGTAAAAGAATTGAGGACTTCTTCCGTTTTAAAAGTCCCGTCAAATATATTTTATTTATACTTTTCGTATTATATTTATATCCTTATAAAAAAAGAAATGTCTTTACTGAGTTTCAAGATTAATCGACCATTTTCTATATACAAATTTCACTTGACAAATTCATTCTATTTTTTCTTTGCAATTTCAGGGATAAAATATTGTAGGTGTGAAATTTTTAAAACACTTTTAACCTTTCACACGTTCAATAAAAAATCAGCTGAGTTTTTTAAACCTTAAGTTTGTCTTTAGAAACTTGTTTAATAAGTCACTTAAGTTTCATACAGACGTAATAACTCAATTGCACCTCATGTATTTCTCGCGGATATACTATAAGAGTTCCGACGATTTTACCTCGATCCTAATATTTTAACTATTACTGAAATTGAATATTAACAACTATTATAACAACAAGCCTCATTAGTGGTTATAATACTTAATTTTTTCAGAAAAAATACTTCATGTGTTTTTGTCTAGGAACTACTAGACAGAAATTAGTGTTAGGGCCACACAGCAGCCTCCGCTGTTGCACGAATAGGCAGGCACGTCCGGGTAAGAACTACAACCTCACAGTAGACCGGCGTAAAGTGAAAGTACAATACTTTCGCGTTTCGTCTGGTGACTGAGGTAGACGGAGCCCAATTTACAAAAGGTTGTCAACGCATCTGCAAATCTTGAGTGTAGCAAACGTCCATGGGCGGCGGTATTCACCTTACATCAGGTGTACCACCTGCTCGCAGACAACTTTTAACATAAAAAAAAACTTGATATAAAGTTATCACCAATACAAACAAAGGTAATAAAAAATCCAAAATAATGGAAAATACTGTAAGAGCAAAGGACGTAAAATGAATAACAAAAAGTTCATAAAGTTATATTACGTGCAATTTACTTCAGCTTCGTCGAATCAATGTGAACAATTTGCGAAGAAAAGTTCTCTTAAAGCCGTAAATTACTGTCTGCAACACATTTAAGTCTTTGTCGAATATCGATCGGCTTTGGTTACAAAATTTTCAGTGTTCATTGTACAAAAAGACTGAATGAAGGACCCCTTTTTCTTCTTATACATACATACATATTTATAAATATATTATATTTATACATTTATAGAAATTTTGAATTTTCCCAGGCACAATTTTTAATATAACCAAAACACGTCATCTCTTGCATTAAGAAAATGGACCCCAGTTACACACATGGACATACTATAAACTAATAAAATGCAAAAGTAATATGCGTCTACAACAGGATGGTCTCCTGTGATGCCGTGGTACTTCCCGGCAAGCCTGCTCATTCTTGTATTTTTTTTAATGTGAAAAGTTGGCAAGCGAGCGGACGATTCACCTGGTGTTAAGTGAATACTGCAGACCATGGACATCTGCTACACCCGACGGTTCCAGATGCGTTAGCAATTAGAAGCTTTTGAAAATTGGGCTGAGAATTGAATTAAATCATGACCCATACAAGAACACTGAATATAAGAATACCTACCATTTTAAGTTATCTATCACGTACCTATATATTTTTTGGGATGGAAATTTTTAATAAAACATTTTTTTAAGATGAAATTTTAATTTTTGCTTTACTTAGTAGCTTTTTCCTTTTAATATTTTCTAATGGAGTTTCCCGACAAATCAACCACCAAAAATCTGCAAGCATATCTTCAGACCATTTCCTCTTGTACTGCCTTTCTATGTGTAAAACCGTTTATTTGTGTGGAAATACAATCTCAACTGATTAAAGTTGCGTTAACGCGACCATGACAGCTATAAATAATTAAAATCAAAATTTTTCAATATTTAAAATCATCTTTAAAAAAAGTGTACGTGATAGCACAAAATAAAAAGCAAATATAGATTGAGCTTGCTAAACTCTTTATACGGATCATAACTTTATTGAGAGGAGGATTTCGTTGCAGACCAGTGTTATTATTCAATCGTTAGAAATATCTTAGAGACAACATTTAGCTAAATCTGGACCTAAACTATGAAATACTATTTAAATTTTTCTGTACAAAAATTATTAGATGTTTTCAAATAATCATGATTAGATAGTTTTAAAAAATTGAGATAAAAAGAGTTGTGCAATAGTGTAAATTCACAATTCAGAACTTACGTAAATTGTTATTGTAAATTACACGTTTCTTGCCTTTGGGCATCTGTTTCATTAGATATAACTTGAGACAGACCTCTACGTGATTGCAAGACTCCAGTATCCCTTCGGAACTCACTTATAAGTTATATTACCTTTACTCCGGTTTGACTCTATGTAGTTAGTAATTTCTATTATTTACGATTTTCATTTTATTTGTGCATTTATTAAAAAGGCTGTGTCTGTAAACTTTTAGCCATAATTAGCTTAGTATTTCAACGAATTCTGTGGCTGATAAAGCTTCATATGGTCTGAGAAATGAGAAGCACTATATCATTAATAAAAAATATCCTCAGGTATGTGCAAAACTGTGTGCAGTATATAGAGAGTTGCGTCATTTGTGAAGTACAAGGAATACAAAAGGCCAAGCTTTGACTTATAACTTTTAATTTATATATTTTTAATACAAGTCATATTCAGGGCTAAATAAACTTATGAAGTCCGATTTTGTCGGCAATCGTAACAAAAGGAGTTCTATAAAGTTTCATTTGATGCAGTTTCCCTCGACATCAAGTTAATATGGGTAATTTGCGAGAAAGTTTATCACCTAAAGAAAAGTTCCAACGACGCCGTAAATTACACTCACTCACTGCCAGAACCGATTTGAACTAATCGCGTAAATCCCTTTCATACGTCAGCATTTTATTAAACGTGAACCTCGCAATACTCGATTCTATTCTGTTTTGCTACTTCTACATTCATCAAAATACAACAGCAAGCTTTCTGTATGTTATGATGCTGATAGAGTTCCTTGAAAAGATATAAAAACTATAACCGTAAAACCTCTTTTCTTGGCTTGCAAAACTTTGATGGGCGTAAGAATAAATAACGCAAGCTTCATAAAATATCCTAACATTGGAAATTAATAGCGACTAAATCAATTTCAGCAGTATGTTCAATTTACAGAAGAGACAGAATCCAAAGGCAATAAATAACAGCAAGGAAATCACTCAGAGTTAAAACTATTGAAATATTTTTAACCTTTTCACGGCACTTAAACTATTCATTATATTCAAGTTAAAAATGCAAGCAGTACAATTTTTTTCTGCTTTTGATTACTTCTTTTAGATTTGAGTTAAGTAATCGGGTACACGACAAATCTACAAATCTTTGTATTGTATTCTGTCTTATATAGTTTAAGCTTAACATTTAAACCAACAGGATCAGTGAATTGAAATTACATATTTTTTAATTTTAATACTGATAATATAACGAACAATTTATACAAAACAAGAAAAATTAACAAGAAATAATTTCTTACAAGGGAACAATTTTTTTTTGCTATTTACTTGGGGCAAATAAGTTCTCATTTTCAACGCAATAACTATTTAGAGATACAGTCCGAGCCCGTGTTCATTTAGTGTTAGCAAGGAAGTAAACAGTACCTAAAACTCGACAAGTTATGAACATGCATTGTTTTAAATGGCACACTGAATTTCTTGTGTGCTCTTAAATTTTTTAAATAGTTAATTCTTAAAAGAATCTTTCAAGTTTGATAAGTGTCCGGAGAATATTTTTTAAACAATATCCAGCTTCATCTTATTATATTTTTATTAGTATTATTTTTTATCGTATAACTTTTCTTCAAGAGATGTTAAAGCCCGCTAACTAACGAAATATCATCTTTAAAGTAAAATTGCTGTATTTTAAACGGTTATTATTTTTAATTTTTATTGAAACTATTGATTAATTAATTCTGAAAGTGTATCAAGAACATTCCATTGAATAATGTACGTCACATTTGAAGATTTCTTCCTGTTATAAATGCGTAGGTATATAACAGTACAATAACAGTCTTCAAGAAATCATCATTTCATTTCAATCATCAGAAACAACAAATCGTGTACGCGAAATAAATATAAAATCCTGTTACGTTTTACAAAAAAAGCAAGTAAATAGCAAAAAAGTTCGAAGGCAGAACTACTTTAAAACATAATCATAACATGCATACAGCTATTGGACGAATTGCGAAAAGCATTATTATATTTTGCCGGAAATTTTCATGTTTCAAATTATCCGTTTCTATTTGTTTTTCCCTTCGCTCAAATACTTCTCGAGTTCTCGCATTTTGGGCGTACTCATCCTGTAATTGAGTTTTCGTTATCTGCCAAGTAGGTCGGGCGTGTAGTTAGAATGTGAAGAGATAATTTAATTCGATTGAATTTTTTGCGTATAATGTAGTTATACCGTTTACACCAATAAATGCAAACGATCGTTACGCCTCAATCCTGTTAAACCGGAAATGCAGCATATTATTTAATTTGCCAAGGGTTTTCAATAATAGTCAAAATAAGTCATATGCTCTATAGTTTAATTAAAACGTATTGTTATGATTAAAATAACTGTGTATTTTTTTTTCTTTCAATTTGTATGAAACAAAAATGTATGCCTAAGAGTATAAACAACTTATGACAGTTATATAGCGAGTCAATTTATTGTTTATCCACTAGTATTCGTATATTATGAGTTAGTTCTATAATAGACGATTTACAGGGATACATTTGAAAGGTCGATTCATATTTTATTCCCATAAGAACGTGCTACCGGGATATATACCATCCTTTGTCCATTTCCAGGGTTAATTTAGGCGTGATTTTAAAAAGTATTCCTAACTATCGGAGATATTCGTATTCAAGGAAAGGCGCGAGCAACATTAGTGGGTCACACCCCAAAGTTCTTAGAAAATAAAAATGCTCAATATCATAGGGGTTGTAATCGGTTTGAGACTAACATAGGCCACCCTAGCCCACGCGTGGTCGGGCTTGCGTCGACATTTCCTCCACGTCAACAAAAAAAAGGCCGTTCTTACACGGTAGAATGGTGAAACACATGTTCTCTTTATGATTCAATGTCGAATTAGACGCAGAGTGACCAAAAATGGACTTGAACTAACGAATAATCTCCTCTATGCAGAAATGGTAACCCACCACTTTCCATCACAGCACCAACCTTGTAGTTATATGGGATAAATCCCCGGAAGACGCACTAGGTCTCGACGCAAGTGTCTTCACATTTTTATTTTTCATGTGTGTATATGATTATTCTTAATTGTTAACATTGTAGGGCTTAAAATAATAAAACAGACGACTAACGTCGGGCGCCCTGCGGTCCCGTTCTGTGCGCCTGCGTTGCCAAGATTTCGCAAACAAACCTAAACGTCGCACTATTTTTCATTACTTAAAATAAAAAAGACGTCACTTTGTTTCATTTTATTTATAATAATAATAAGTTAACTTCCAATTTTTAGTCTCAAAACTGTATTACCCAAAATAAATTTATTTAATTATTGTTTTATAATTAATACTGTTTAAGAAACAAGTGTCCGTCTGTAATTGAAATTGCATGTTGTTGAATTGTCCACAATTTTAGGCGTTGCGGGCTTCGAGTCCGCCTCTTCCAGGTAATACAGTCAGACGCTAAAGCCACTGAGCTAAGCGGCTAAGTGGTTTGAGCGTCTGAGCGCCTTCGAAAATTAACAAGTTCAACCACAAGGCCACGACTGCACGACGACAATTTCAATTAAATTAGCATTTTTAGTATTCATAATAAACCGTTGATGTTATTGAATATTCATTATTATACTGTTATTGTAGTAAAATATTTTTAAATTTATAAATGTATTTTATTCGTTTTTTCTTTTTTTGCTAAACTCAGAAACTCGAATATGGTATTCCTTGGCCTATCGTTATATCTATAGTTAAGATGTTAATAAGCTGGCCAGTAGACTTAGCTCAGCAGCTTTTGCGGTTGAAAATAAGACAGTTGACTGATGTAGATACGGCTCCTTTTATATATTTTAGTTATTTCCACAGTATACCGTCTTATGGCATTCTACTTCGGTGAAACGCGGCCTACATAACGTGAATACTTACAATGTTTATCCTCCATAAGAGAGCTATTCGAGCATTTTATAACCTGGACCCCAAAGAATCACTGAGAAATTTGTTTAAATAGATAAAAATATTCACTGTTACTTACTTGAAAATGTACATAAAAATAATTATGAATTTTAATAAGACATTGTAATGTGCATGAAATCATCATATCAATACAAGGAGCAAACATCTATCTCACATGAATCATTTCTAACAACAACTAGAATACGTAGAATCATTAAAACGTTTATCTCGAAGAATCTGTTTTTACAACAAAATCTCATAAAATGTATCAGTTCCTAAAATCCAAAAAAATCCTAAAGGAACATTTCTTAAAAGTTATTATATTAATAGATAATAATATACTCTGAAAATGAAAAGACCGCTCCAGGCTCAGCTCCAGCTCTTTAAGTGAACTAAAATCATCATTGTCATCATTTCAGCCAGTTTTAAACCACTGCTGTGCAAAGGCCTCCCCCATAGTCTGCCGCGAAGTATGATCCTGAACCACCCTGTATCCATTAACTTCTCGCACATTAGCCCAGTTACATATAAATATATATAGTAGTAAATATATTTTATTGTCCAAATAACGGTTAAAAAAATTGCCCCAGTGAGTTTCTTTCGCCGGATCTTCTCGGGGTATTTTTGGACAATAAATGAGTAAGTGTAATGCTTCTATTTCGAATAAATATATTTGAAAGTGAATTCCATTTAACATACTTAGCATACTTTGAATTACATTCATCGCTTTTACTCACAGTTGCATCCGTAAGACAAAGTATAAAGAATAGAAGACATCCTAATGTGTAGTATTTAATTAGATATCACTAGTGTCAATATCAGAAATAATAAGCAATTCAATGACGGACTCTTCATTAAAGCTTCTCAGGCCAGCGTTTATTTCCTCTTTGTATTGATGGTATTTTAAGAGAGAAATATCTTACTATTGTTTATACCCTGATTATTTGCGTCTATTGTTCCCTATAATTGGCCTCTTATATCCTTACCAAGATATATTATTAATGAAACCCTTGTTTCCCCCTCACTTGAATTTCAATTATATATTATTTACCGTGTAATACATTATTCACAAAAAGGGAAGTTGTTCACGTTAGCTTTTACATAATATTATGAAAACTAATCTCAAAATTAATGAACCGATGATCATCAATGAACATCAATGATTTAAAATAAAAACTAAACTTAAACGGAGAATTTCTTTTGAGAATTCCGTATCCGAAGGGTACAACGGGACCTTACTACTAAGACTCCGCTGTCTATCCGTTGAAATTTTCACACATGGTGCATTTCTGTTGCTGTTATAACATACAAATACTAAAAATAGATTAAAAAATATTTAAATGGGGCTCGCATAAAACAGACATGATTTTGTTCCCGTTTTTATCGATAAGGGTATGGAACCCTTCCTACTCGCACTGGGCCTATTTTTATTTTATTTCATTTTCTAGAAACCTTATAATCTTCAGAAATATTTAACTATAAGGATTATTGTAGCTATTTAAATATAAATATAACAACTATTATTTCTTAAAATCTCTCCTATCGTTATTCTTCTTTTTATCCATTTTATATATCATAGGTATCTACTTAGATATCTACGCAGCACAGCAAACACAGTATTATCTTTTATCAAGATAACCTTTAGAGTTACGCAACGAGAGTCACAGATCCTCCTCAATCTTGACAAGAATACACTTGCAAATGAGCTAACTCTCCTTTACAAAATTACAACATCACATGGATAATTTTAAGGTCTTTTGTTTATGAGTGAAAACCAGCCGCTACTTCAACGCGTTTCTATTTAATTGAATACAAACATTAACATCTATAATATACTAACTAGTCGGCTTTGGCTCACGGGTAGAAATGAAATTTTTACATGTTTGTATATTAAAATCTCCTCAAACGTTCCGGGACTTTTTTATGTGAATAGTTGTCAAGCGAGCAGGTTCACCTGATGTTAAGTGATTAACGCCACCCAAAGACATCTCTGCTACACCCGAGGGTTGCAGATGCGTTGAGAACCTTTTGAAAATTGGGCTCCGGCCACCTCACTCGAACAGACGAAACTCGAAAGTGTTATACTTCCACTTTACACCGGTCTTCTGTGAGGTCGTGGTACTTACCCGGACGAGCCTGCGCATTCGTGCAACAGCCGAGACTGCTGCGTGGCCCTACCACAGTGAACTTATAAGAAATACAGTCAACGCTGTGTATGTGTTGCGCGTTGCAAAATTTCCTTAGATTAAAGCAAGTTTGTGGGATAGCAGAAAAAAATATAAAAATAAATACAAGTCTTAATTAAGGGAATATACTAATTACTATATAAAATACTGTACAGTGTTCTATGTGGCAAGGCGTGTAAAATGCCCCGACTGCTGTAAAAGTAACCTATATTGACAAATAGGAGAAAATAAATGAAGAAACGTAAATGAAGGCTTGTTGTATTTTATATAAGTAACTGAATTATGAAGTACTGTCCCAGTAACATACCTCTTGTACATTCACCGTAATATCATATATATTTAAAAATAGTATATTTTATCTTATAAAGGTAAAAACTATATAGGGTAAATTAATCCAAAAGAAAGAAGCTAGTCCAATCCAAAGAAAATAATCTAGTGCACTAACTACGACTCGGCTAATGTGACATGTAATGCAATCTTTCCTATATACAGAAAGGGGACGAATTTTGTGAGTTTATAAGTAAACTGAGGAATCATTATTTAATTATTTGATAATCTATAATTTTTTTAAATATGAAGGTATGTCAAATTTATATGTGACAATCACTGCATTTAGGCTAAGGTGAGGATTCGAAATAAAGAACACGAATGTAAAAATTGCTTCTTCAACTGATTTCAAAAAAGCAGGAGGTTCTCATTGTGGTTGTATTTTTCCTCATATTTGTTACCACAGAAGTCTGAACTCAGATTCAAAAATAATTTTAAAAACCGTACTCATATATGTATGGTGTTGGTTCAATTTTGCTTTCTTGCAGTCCCATACATACAACGGAGATACATTAGAGAACTCCCCAAAATCAAATTGTAATGAACTGTAAGTGCGATATTTGAATTCGGTTCTATTTTTTGTTAATAAAAGTGTACTGGTTCTATTACAATCATTTTAACGTAATCTTGATACTCGCATGGCAAGTCTTGAGCGGAGCACACACAAATTTGACACAGTTTTAACGGTGCCGCCACTTAAGGCGTAACAGCTCGATACCCTATTCAAACAAACACGTACGTCGTTCAACAGCGCGGATCTGTCGCAGTCGCTCAACATTTCTGCAACGTTTAATCAACGCGGGGAATGAACGTCTTTGGGAATTCAAGGCAACGACGTTTGTAAACTTATCTCGTATTCTTGTTAGCGACAGCGTCAAGCCCCTTGAATGCGTAATTAAGTCCGACTGTCCTTACCATCAATACTATCACTGTCAATCCTCGTTAATCAAATCGACTGGCTCTCTACGTCACGTACAAAATATTTAACACTATTTAAGTATTTCTTAATTGATGAGTATCTGTTTTTATAGAAAAATGGAACGGGCAAAAGCAACTAGAATAACGATTATATCAACAGAATTTCGCGTAAAACACGCAAAAATGGATAAGCCCAACTTTTAGACACGTGTCACCATGTGTAGAAGTACTGTGACCCCGAAAGTCAAATTTATTCCTGATCATGGGTCTGCCCGCAATGAAGATGGGGAGCTATTTACACGCGGTCACTAAGGGATCCGAACAATATAGGCTACAATACAATTACGAAGTGAACGGTTTGAATGTAGGTTTCACAATACGCGCGCTCAGTCTTTGTATTCTAACGGGATATATATAAACAGCTGGAGCTTTATTACATCTGAGGGATTTAAGATAGAAAATAAAATGAAAACTGGTAGTAAGTAGCGCAAGTCACTGGGATTTGAATTCGAACTCGATTATTGTAACATAAACTTTGAAGATTTAAAAAACATAAACATTCACTAGAAGTTAAGTTAGTTTTACCTAAAATTATATTGTTTTTAACGATTGTTGTCATAATGTTATCGGCTTTAGCTACCATTATGACCCCTTCATATTCGTATATCAACAGGCAAAATCTATGTACTGTAACAAGTTTGTCTTGACAAAACTTCAAACACGTAGACGTTACGCAGGAATTATTTTATGAACGAAAGCTCCTCCTAAGTTTTGAGCGTTAGTTAGGTTATTATTTATACCGAGGTTCTGACTAGCCTACCGGTTCTGCGTCAGATGAAGCTTTAATACACTTATTACGTAACCATACAATGCTACCTGTGGACTTCTCTGTGAATTATTCATTTGAAATAAGTTAGTTCAGTTAAACCTATCCTACGCCACTAGTATCAATATAGCTACCCCATTCTAAATTCAATTCAGATAATCTTCATATGAAGGGAGACCTATGTAAATGCTGACTCCTTGCGCTTATATAATAATATTTCGATAAATACGGAACATTATAAATAATATGTATTCGTTATTATTTGATGTCATCAATAAATAGAAAAGATTAAAGAAAAAACATGCAAGTTCTTTTAAAGGTCAAATACTCGTGTGGTGCGTAAAATTGTTTTATTTTAATGTCAAGGTCAAATTGACCGAACGGATTTAAAGTACAGCTACAAATATTACGCCCGATAGAATGTATTAAAATATCCGTTGGCATTAAATTTCATCTTAATGTTAACAATTTTATTACTAACTAAAACATAATGGCTAGGTGGTGTACCTTCGCAGAGATCTATGCCAACATAATGCAAAAGCCTGTTGATTAGTAATAAAAACACTGAGTTCTAAAATGTAACAAAGAAGCAATAGCCATAATAATTTTCATTAAATTAGACTTACATAGTTTTAAAATCCACGTTTAAGTAACTTCAAATTGAAACCACAAAGAACTCATAGAAGTAAAAATTAACAGCCTATATAAACAGGCCTCTTCTATACAGAGAGTAGCAGGGCATAGTCCACCAAGCGACCCCACTTATTTTGAAAACTCAAGTTGCTCGAGTATATTGAATTAAAAGCGAGCTCCCGGACAATCGTTAATATAAATTCAATCAACAAAATCTATTTGATTCAAAAGCCACACAATTTTTATACTTCCGTCTCAAATAACACCGACAGAAATATTTACGGTAATAACATAAATCGCCCCATTGGTAACGAAATTAATTCCATTCCTCAGAGTCGCGTTAAGATCCTTATTTACTTTTTACGAGGCCACCTTACTTAAAGGATGTTTAGATAATTGGGCAAATAGGACAACGTATAAGGGAGATATACCCTTATAATTAAATCTTAAGAAGACGTTAGCTACCCTTTGGGCTGTACCCTTTTCTTCATTACATAACTACACGTGTCTTGTAGTTTCAGAATTAACATGTTAACAGTTTTGCGTACGAAATAAGAGTAGTTTATTGAGTCAATGACTCATATTAAAAAAACACAATTAGGAGTTATCACAAATTATAAAGAAAATTATTAATAATATCAATTAATTCTTTCATATTTATTGGTGTTCATCTTGTCAGTATAGACTGTGAATAGTCAGAATCAGTATAGACGATGAAGTGGAAGTTTTTGAAGAGTAGTTTTGGTTGTTCAAGAAGTACCAACTGCTACTCGCCCGAAACAAGGCAATTATTGGTTTGATCCACTTCTCTGCGACCAACAAACCGAACGGACTAATTTATTACTTAACTTATGCAATGGATGGACGAATCAACGTAGAGAAGAAACACTCACACACTATTTTTGAACAATTTATATTGTTTTCAAAATAAATAGTTACAAAAAATATACCTAAAATTTAGTTATTTTATACTTAATCCATTAAGCACATTAGAATCATTTTATTAGGTTTACTTCAGTGGCTTTTTGATATTTCAAAATAATAAACTTTTATTCTCAGGAAGAAGTACCTTCTTGTTAACAATAAATTGAAGACTGAAATAAAACCATAACGCAAACCCAAATCCATTCCCATAGATATAATCTTTGGACTTAACAAACATCGGGAAAATTATTAATAACTAGCTGCTGCTCGCGACTACGTCTTAGTAGAATAGGCTGAAAGCGTAACGTTCAGACAGAAAGACAGATATACATAAAAATATGTATATAAATTATAGCCTGTCTTATTCTGATGCGTAAGCTATATTATTGTAAAGTTTCATTAAAATTCATTCAGTAGTGTTATCGTGAAAGAGTAACAAACATCCATCCATACATGCAAACATTCGTCTATATAATATTAGTAAGGGTTAATTATTATAAATGAATAAGAATTATTATATCAGCGAAGACTTCATTTATAAATTCTACTAGATCCCGTCCGTTTTAAAAGAACTATTATTATTCATCAAACACTAATAGAATTTCTTTTGTCGTTTCAAGAAATCTGCCTGCCGCAGTCGCCGGCGAGTTCTGTGAGTATTACAGGTAGAATTTTGTTGACAGATAAGAGCGAGCCAACTGGGGCCCGCGGCAAGACGTAATTCTACGGCTTTGTGCGACCCACCTACAGTTAGAAACTGATAAGCTTTGTTTTCATCTTATCTAAACCGCTGAGCCTTTTTCACGCCGGCTTAGCCTTAAAATGTTACAGTAAAGAATAAGCATCGAGAATATTCTTTTAACTTTCCATGAAAATCGATTTATTAATCACAGTAGCTTGGTTCCGATTTCAAAGACGAAAGTAACGTCATTAAAACAAACTTTGTAATACATATTGTTTTAACAAAGTATGTTCGGTTTATTAAAGTGATACTTAGATAATTCACAGCAGTTGTTAAATTTTAGTTGATGTCTATTACCTACGTAAAAAAAACTTTGTCTAATACATTCATCAGGTACATATAACAATCACATTCTCAAAATACAAGGGTTAGTACTGTAGTAACTTCATTTATTTGTGAAAAGGGATTAGAACTTAAAACCCAATGATACTGAAGCATTTGATTTAGATCTTAGAAGTTTATTGTTTTAATTGACCTGAATGTATTAACTAAGTCCAACATTAACTGACCTTTCTTGTCGATGGTATTAATTGATCATCGCTGTACGCAAAAAGACTTACCGAGTATTCATAATGATGTAATAAATAGCCGGGAAACTACCTGAATGCAGATCAACTCAATAAACTCGACCGACTTCTGAATAACTGCATTCGATTCGTTTTCAATCTTCGCAAGTATGACCATGTATCTACTTACCGTGCTCAACTGCAGTGGCTACCCATACGTCAACGACGCTCTCTAAGAGCACTGACTACTCTATACTCTTTCCTGAACTCTTCTTCTTTTCCGACTTACTTATCCCATCATTTCCAATATCTATGTGCCGTTAGCAATAAAAACCTTCGCTCCTCGCATAATCGTCTTCTCGTATGTCCTCCTCACCGTTCTGATTTCATGCATTCTTCCTTCTTTATCCAGTCTATCCTTCTGTGGAATGAGCTACCTCTCAAAATCAGGTTGGCTAAAAGTCGCTTTGTATTTAAAAAAAAAGCACGTGAGCACATCCTCAAAAACTTGTCGGCAGGTCAACTCCATCGTTAATTGTCAGAATTTATTTATGTATATGTATATATGTATTTATAATTGTCTGTATACATTTATTTATGTATGTATATATGATTTTTTATGCATATATTTAGAAAGATATTTATGTATTAGTATGTATGTACATACACCTGTTAGTATTTATTATATATATACTATAATTAACATGTGTATATACTTTCATTTACAACAGTTTATATTTTAACAGTGTTTTCTTTTTATTTATTTCTTTTGACATCTTTCTGTGCACCTACCGAATCTTCTCTGTACCACCCCAAGGTTGACTGGGAGATAATGCCTGTGGCATTAAGTCCGCCTCTGTACAGCTTGTGCATAAAGTATAAATAAATAAAATAAATAAATAAATACCTGCCCAAACACCTGGAAAATATTATTTATAAGCATGAGCCTATAAACTCATTCGGATTTACATACACGTAGTCTGAAATGTATCTTGTTACGTCACGCAATAACTGAGGATCCCTATCGTAAGGTTAAGATAAGCTATAAAATGGTTTATTTTTGTTAAAACAAAAACTGATAATACATTTAAAATAAAGGAAACACTAGCAGAATAAACTTTATTTGCTGCGAAAACAAAGCGCTTCTTTATATGTTAAAGTATATTATTGTTATTAACGGGTGTTCGTATTCGATGATCATTGATGTTTAATGATTATTAAAAATATATACTTAGCAAGCCTATACAGCAACAAATTTAACTATATAAACATAATTAACAAAAACATGCCGCTACAAACAAGTTCTCGAGGTCATGTAAAACATAATCCTTAGCCCAGACGTTTCCGATACTTCGAATGGTCACATCGCGTGTCATACGTGAGAAGAGCGAAAACATGAAGCAACTAATTCTCATAATAGTGTCTTTAACATTATTTAGTATCGCATTTTCATCAGGGTACAAGGACCTGAGATTTTACGATTATGATTACAGTGACAGGAGTGCTGAAAAAGCATATGCCGATAAAACTGTAGAAGAAGATTCGTACGCAGATGAGAGACCCATGTACGAATTAAAAGATGCTCCAAAATTGTTCGTAAAATTTATCAAAGATTTTAATAAGCAGTACAAAAATCAAGCCGATTATTCTAAGCATTATCGAAACTTTGAGGCCAACTTAAAAGACATCATTCGACTTAACAAAGAGAATAAGGATTCTGTAGCGGATATTAATATGTTTGCGGACTTAGACGAAAAGGAAATGGAAGCTTTTATTGGATAGAGAAAATTGTTTAAGTTTTAGGTGAGCTACATTATTTTGTTTTTATTACTAATTCATTTTGATTTTTCTCCTTATGGTATTAACAAATAACGTATCTTTAAAAGCCTATTAAGAACAAACTGAATTTATTTAAATTGGACATTTGTCCACACAAATACTTTAATTATCTGTCTTTACATAACCATATAGATTTTCTCAAAAATTAAGAGGTCCGAGGATACTGAAAACGTTGAACTCTAGTATATTTTAAATCCTTAAAATGTTAAATCTTTTTTTAAACCCTACAAGCACCATTGAAATCCGTTAAGTCGTTTCAGAGCTTTATCGTACCGAAGTTTCAAACAGAAAGATAAAAGAAAACTAAACTTATAATCTAAAAACCTCATGATAAGCAATTGTATAAAACTTTTTCTTATCTTTAAGTAGTACGCTTCTATTTTATTTATACTTTTATAATTGGTTTATCTAATAAATAATTTACATGTATGTGCTTACAATGGTAAAACAAATAATTTTGAATTACAGCTAACCTGTAACACAAGTTTTTAAAATGAAACAAAAATCATTATTATTTATAACATGGACTTTAATAATTGTGTGGTAATAATAGGAAATAATATGAGTAGTACGCGTACAATTAAGCTAATTTGGAGATTATAACATAAAACAAAAAAAATTCTTCAAATTTAATCATAGACAAAACTTAGTACAAAGGCAGTGCTTATTTCACTGGAAAATTACAATTACGGTAAATACTGTGTACTAGAAATATATTTATATATAAAAAATATATTATTTTTAATACCTAAGTGAATCGGTGGAATGTTGTTTTAGTCGTTATTAAAATAAGAAGTTCAATTAGAACTTATTGTTATAACAAGAAACTTTGAAAGAAATTTTAACTTTATCCTGCCTATCTGTACTTACTATAAATATAGATAATATTCTTTTACTTATTTCTTAAAAGAAGAAAGTGTTATAGCATATTTCTAAGTTTCTTTGGTGGTGAACTCTATAATCTGACATCGTTGGCAAAAAAGGAGTATGAGAAATAGTCGTTTTTAGGAAGTGATATTTTCGGAACAGATTTTTGATGAGATCTACAAGTAGACTTGAATTAATAAGCTAAGGAATATCGATTCGGTAAATATGAAATGCAAAAGGAATTATACTAAACGTTGAAAAGCAAAAAGAGTGAGCTATCCTCCTACAAAAGAGAAGCCATGTAAGTTCCATATCAAATTCGGAGATGCGATCGTATCTTTCGTGCCCAAAGATGTGTTGAATACACGAACATTGCAAACATCCAAAATTATTCAAAAGAATATTTTGTTAATTATTGGTTAATTAATAAAATCATTTATTACTAGTAATCGCCTAGTTATTGAAATTCGACATAGTTAATTATACATGATAGAGTGTGTAAGGTTTTTTTTTTATTGATTTAATGTATTTTTACCCATAATTAAAAAAAAATATTAGCATTCTGCACTCCTCTATATAAACTATAAGTGTGGAAAATTTCATACTCTTCCGTCCGTCAATTTTGGTAAAAATGGGTACCAAGTTCTGCTTCACGTATTTTTTTTAATGTGAGGAAGTGGCAAACGAGCTGGCGGTTCACCTGATGTTAAGTGATAACCGCCTGCACTGCCATGGACATTTTCAACACCCGTAGGGTTGCAGATGCGTTGCCACCTCTTAATAATGTGGGCCCCGGCTACCTCACTCACCAGACGAAACGCAGAAGTGCAACACTTCTACTTTACGCCGGTCTTCTGTTAGGTCGTGGTACTAACCCGGACGGACCTGCCCATTCGTGCAACAGCGAACACTGTTATGTGGCCCTACCACCGTTTAAAACGTATAAATGTATACATTGATAATCAAAAAGAATTCATGTCCTTTTACTGATAAAATTTAGCAGATACCTTTCACATTCGTAAACATGCATGATTATTATATATTTATTCACGATACTCATAATACATTTTAAGTCCATTGCTCTGTTTTAACCTTTGCAGAATGTGTGGAATCACGGATCCGGCACTAGACTTCCTGATTATTACAAAAAAATACATTAATGAGTCGTTCTTGTAAATGCTATTATTCGATACCGGACAAATAAAAAAATCATACAAAATCGTTTATTTCTGTATCGAATAAAAACCTGGTAAATGAAAAATGTGAGCAATATCACTACTGTTATCAGCTACTACATATTCATATTTTTTATTATTTCATTTATAACAAACGTATGGTAATAATTTGTAACCTTTATCATTGTATACTTACTATAGTTTTTATGTTTCTTATTAAGTTGAAACCGAGTTTTTTAAAGTTACATATGAAGTTGTATATCGAACTCGGTGGGCTCAAGAATTTTATTAAAAAAATAAAAAATAAAATAAAAATTCGCATAACAATGAAGAAACGTCTTGAATATCTTCTGAACTACAGAACGAGTTTAACATGCTTGAATGCAATTAGGATGGACTTCAAAGCATCAACATGAGTGGAAAAAAATTAAATAGCAATCAGCTCAGAACCGGTAACAAATAAAAATAGAACCACGTCTGTGTTCTAAACGACATTATTATACTAGGCTAACGTTATGTGTAATATTATTTAAATTGGAACAATATTTGACATTTAAGATATTGTCTTCATAATTATTATTTTTCAAAGATGTTTTTTATCGGAACGCCAAACCGCGCTTGTTTTTAGGTTTCCGTACCAAAAGGGTAAAGCCGGAACCTATTACCAAGACTTCGCTGTCTGTCTGTCTGTTTGTCCGTCTGTCTGTCTATCATCAGGCCATATCTCATGAACCGTGATACCGTGACAGTTCAAATTTTCACAGATGATGTATTTATGTTGCCGCTTTAACAACAAATACTAAAAAACAGAATAAAAACATATTTAAGTGAGGCGCAAATACAACAGATATTATTTTTTGCCGATTTTATAGATAATGCTACGGGACCCTTCGAGCGCGAGTCCGAAACGCACTTGGGCGGTTTTTGAAACATAAAAAATAAAACTAACTTAATGTTTTCATAAAAACATTCGTTTAAAAGTTTCTTATAGTACATGTTCACAAGGATAATGCCACATATTGACAGTTTGTTTAAAAGATAAGGAGGTACACATAGTTATCCGTTATTTTTCAAAATTAAATCATACCTTTCATTGATAAATACGTAGTACCTGGAGGACCGAGCTTTGCTCGGTTTTCTTTTTGGTAAATTATGTATTTTGGAAATAAAAAAAATTAAAAATAAAGAAAATGATGTGGTATAGAAAAAAAGTAAAAAAATAAATGTGTAAACGATCGTGATACGAACCACGGCCGTCTGTTTTGGGGCCGCCCGATTACCGACCGAGCTATTATAACATTTTATTTTGCGGCGAAATTTACTGTCATATTCGAATGATATTTTTCATCCCCTGAAAACAGGGATAAAAGGACATTTTCTAAAAATGAAACCTAGCCAGATCGATTTTTTGCCCCCGAATGTACGCACATACTAAATTTCATGAAAATCGTTGGAGCCGATTCCGATATTTCGATTATATATATATACAAGAATTGCTCGTTTAAAGGATAAGATTTACACATTATTCTTGTATCTTGTATCTTGTATTAACTGATGTTAACGCTTTCAGTCCCGACACTATGAAAGCTTCATCGAACGCAGAACCAGTGGGTTAGCCAGAACCCACGGGTTTGTGGCCCTCCACAGTGTCGCCTTCGGGCTGTCGAGGTTCGGTACGGACCGTAACCCTGATAGCCGTTAACTGTGCTTGGTTAGTTGATGGTGAGAACCACCCTGGAACGCGGGTACACATTATTATGTTTGCTAGCTGGTCACGGTACAGTATTAACATTTCTCACAAGCTTAAATTACAATGTGTAACCCTTAGCTTAAAGACTACAGCGTCTTGACCCGTAATGTCGAAGTAGAATAGTAGAAGGACACGAATCCTGGCAAAGCTGAAAATAATTTCGACAATTTTATCTATACTATTTAAGTTTCATACAAAGTGCAGAGACGAAAACTAAAATTAAAAATTAATTATTAAATAATTAAACAATGTAGGTAATAAAACATATACAATTATAATATGGGGTTTGATTTTTAATTATTTTTTAAACTTTGCCCTTACTGTTCGATAACATTTTCCTGTGTTTTACATACATCCGTCATACCTATATCTGTGGGTCACACAAACAGTTGTCCCGTGTGAATATATATACATATAAACATTTTTTTCAGCAAAATTGAAAACAGGGATAAAAGGACATTTGCTGAAAATTAAACCTAGCTAGATCGATTTTCCGCCCCCGAATCTACGCACATACTAAAATTTCATGAAATTGCTGGAGCCGTTTCCGAGATTCCGATTATATATATAAAATGTTATAATAGCTCGGTCGGTAATCGGGCGGCCCCAAAACAGACGGCCTCGGTTCGTATCACGATCATTTACACACTTATGTTTTTTACTTTTTTTTCTATACCAGATCATTTTCTTTATTTTTCATTTTTTTATTTCCAAAATACATGATTTACCAAAAAAGGTCCTCCAGGTACTTTGTTTCATGGCTTATAGAATTCAGTGCCATATCAGTCAGTAGATCTTTCCGTAATGACTACACCATAAAAACGCATCTTATATTCCTATAACCAATTAAAAGAAATGACATTAACGATATAAAAATATGACGTGTTTTGCTATAACACAGAAGCACTCCACTCACCTATGTACGTAATCATAACGTCATGAGTAATATGTTATTCCTAGCTACAAAGTATAACCGTACATCGCTTCTTTTAATTCGAAGTAATTAAAGTCTCTAATGACATATGGAATATTTAGATTAAAACAACATCTGAAATTAAAAATATGCCTGACAGCTTTTGTAAAATATGTAGTAATGACGAGAAAAGAATGCGAACACATAATTCGGAATAACAAATTCTTTTCCTGTTACATTTTTATTTTGTCGGTTTTCACTTGTCAGTTGAACACGAATAAAGTAAACAAAACCCATTTCCTGAAAATTAATCACCCCGTAAAAGCAAGTATTTGCTTAGGCGCGGAACTTTAGCCGGAGGCAATAAATCAGTGAGCAGGTACAATCATCATAAAGGACCGGTTGATAGTTAAGTTGAGTTTAGAATAATCCCAATACAGCATTAATCCTATATTTATCAAAAATATGTTATTGCTTTAATCATGACGTAAGCGTTTATTTTCATAGGTAATATTTTTATCGTATTTAATAACAAAAGCAATCAATGCACGGATCGAGCAGGCTTTTGGAAGAAGAAACATGGTCTCTCAGAAAATTAAAACGCTGGTTTATACTTTCGCATTTCCTCTGCAGAATAGGTAGACACTTTTTTAAATGTTGTCTTAGCATCTGCGGCCCTTCGGGTGCTCTGGATGGCCATAGGCGGCAGTAATCACTGAACATCAGGTCCACTGCCTAGCCTGCTCGCCTGCTACTTTTCACATAAAAACTAAACATCCATTTGTTTGAATGTTTACACACACTTTTGTTTTCACACACTTATAAAAGAAATGAGGTATTCATTTTCAATTGTTAAGAAGTAAAATAGTTTTTCGAGCAGGTGGTTGACCTGAGAATAAAAATTTTGTGGCTTTGGCAAATAACAGGTAGCAAAATAGTATAATGTTGCACTCCAATTTCGTCATCACTACATAGTATAAAACAAAGTCGCCCTGCTGTCTGTCTGTCCCTATATATATGCTTAGGATCTTTAAAACTACGCAACGGATTTTGATGTGGTTTTCTTTAATAGATAGAGTGATTCAAGAGAAAGGTTTATATGTATAATTCATGCATAATATAGTGGAGAAACACTAATAATTTAAATCCCTTCTAAAGGTTTCTAATGCGATATCGAAAATAAACATTCAGCATTGCACCCGTGCGAAGCCGGGGCGCAAAAAAATCGTATAAAACAATGATTATTAAGATACTTAACATTTTCTGATTGGAAAATATGGCAATATGTTTTTCACATCGGAACGTATCACAGCCAGTAGAAGTTCGCCAATACCCGTACTTATTTACATTTGTTTATTATGGCTAGGGCTGTCTATGTTCCACGTAAAATAAGCAATATCACCTTCATATCATAAAATCTATATATCCGCGATATAATATTGCCATTCCTATACCGCTGTTTGCGTAAGCATTCAGTTACAAGCAAAACTTGTTACATACAGAAATATTATATATACTTGAAGGTGAATTTAAATTGCATTTATGACTTAATCACTCTTTTTCTAGTTATATTACTAATCAAAATAGTGGCTGCAAAACATCTTGTATGAATCTTATAAAGAGGCAATACAATTAAATTAAGTTTTGTAAGATTTTGACTTGCTTTTCTAATTTAATTTAAATTTAAAATAATTTATTTTATAATATTTGCATTTGAATTAAAAAAAAATTGATCATAGTTACGACAGGCAAAATGGGCGAGAATAGCCGATTTAATGTGCATTAATAGAATAATTTTGAATACGTACGTTTACGCCTTCAACCTTGTTGGGAAAGGGTCGGTACAAGGCGAGAGTAATGAATTAAATTAGGTCCCAGTGATAACCTCTCCACACAATCCCGTCCCTAAAATTTTGGTGTATCCTCAATATTCACCTTACTATAAGTGGCATAAAATGTATATTACTGTATTTTAATGCTCGTTACCAAGTGATCAATAGAGAAAAATGTGTTCCCCTAAACAAAGTTAAACAATTTCAAGGAAAAATTCCACGTTCATTTTTAATTTCTAGTGTTAACAAGAGCGTATGTCTATGTACCAGCAACAACGTTTTACATTTTAACATTGAATGACAATTGTTACATTGGTAATTGACACGTGTATTTTACATTAATCTTTTCTTGATCAAACTTTTACCACACCATAGTTAAATAGGATCTTTTAATGGGCCTTTGTCTTAAATTGAATACCTAATGTATTAAGTACAAATGAAAATCATTAAGGCCGTTAGTATAATATTAAATTTAAATCAGCTTAATAGATTAGTAATCAGGATTCATTTAAAATTAAAATATATAATTTTTTAATTTATATTCCCGGATAGCTATTTCTTTTTACATGTTTCCTTAGACCACGGGCATTAAAAAAAATTTTGTAATATTTAATTCAATCGTTAAGGAACGAAAATCACTTCAATTTTTTATTTATAACCAGCTGTGCCCGCGACTTCGTCTGCGTGGAATTTGGAATAAAAAAATCTTAAATAAAAGTAGCCTAAGTTACTCCTTATTACATCAGCTATCTGTCAGTGAAAGTCCCGTCCAAATCGGTCCAGCCGTTTCTGAAATTAGCCGGAACAAACAGACAGACAGACAGACAAAAATTATAAAAAATGCTATTTTGGTATATGTACCGTGTATACATCCATATGCATTTAGTAAAAAGCGGTTATTTGAATAATACAAACAGACACTCCAATTTTATTTATCTGTACTGTATGTACTGTATGTACTGTATGTACTGTGTGTATGGATAACCTAAGAATTGAATAATATGTAGTAGGTAGACAAGAGTGATGTACTTTTATAAACATTCGAGTTGTCGCATCCAGCCGCGTAAACGTTATCTGTGAAATGGGACAAAACCTTGCTAATGTCAAGTGGTCCGTAGCCCAAGAGTTATGTGCATAACGCCTGCTCTGTGATTTATCTCGCTAGAGATTCTGGGCACATACATACATATGTATGGCGACATACATTTTAACTAACGCTTTTTGACCGCTAATGAAAAGGGCAAGAGAGCGCGTTACATTTCCACGATTTATGGGAATCTTTTCGTTTTGTTTCAGAACGGTGACCGGAAAACTTTGTGGAAATGCATGTGTCGTACGTTGGAAAAACTGTATAAACAAATATTTCGAAACTCGGTGTTTTATTATGTAATGCAATTTTTCTCCCCTGTTTAGTAAATAAATCGCGCTTGATGTTCGCGTAAACACACAAGGTAACTTTTAAGATTGTTGTAGTGCATCGTTGCTGGTTCGTTCTGTGATCGCTTGTGGTATTACCTACTCGCTAATAAACTTAGTTTATGAATACAATGCATAGTTCACGAATAGGCTTTATTAAACTCCCTCGCATGTGGAAACTGGCGAAGCTATTACAGTCTTCATAATACAGTTCTCCCGGTCTCCGCACCGCAGAGGCCCGGTAACATTGTTAGTTGTGTCAACGTAGAACGCTGGCGGTCCACTAGAGTTATTACAGAAATACGGACAAAATTTATACGGAAATTATTCCATGCGAGTTTCGTGCAATTGCATAAATTTTCATATCACGAACAGATGCCTAACACAAGTGCTTCGGTGGAAATTCATCAATAATAAAAATTAAACCCTTTAAAAAACGAAACTGCCTCAAAAGTAAAACCTCTGAGGATAAAGCGAACCTATAGGATTAAATAAATATATCTTCCAAAATCGAGTGCAATAAAATCTTTAAGACGCTGTGACGAAGAGTAAGTAAATAGGGACATATGTAAGAAGATTGTTGGCCCGTAAAGCCGTAGCGACTGCTCAGCCGTTCGCCGACGAGGAAGATCTCAAAAGGAACGACCATGCGTGAATATTGACATGGCTCCTAAGATAATTGTACAGTAGAAAGTTTCCAGCGAAATGTTTACTCCAAGAAAATGTTACGGAATGAATAGCGTTCCGATTTACGTACGCTACTAATGATTCTCATCGTCTACTTAAAAATGTCGAGTGCGTTTTGTGTTGTTATTTTATAAATGGATCTATATCATTTTAATTGTTTTATCTGTTTTTTCTTTACGGTCATAAATGATAATTTTTCGGAAAACCTTTTTTACTACTTGTCTCTTCCTCGTCTGGAATTTTATCGTTAGTTCTTACCAAAGAAAAATTAAACCAATTGCGGGATAATGAACTGAATTGGATATTAATGTTCTGCTATAATCTGAGATAATAATTTATTATCTCGCTTTATTTATGCGAAAGTAATTTAAATTTACTTTTTAAATCATTCGATAATCTAAGTCAAGCTTTCAAAAGTTCCTAGTCTAGATTAGCCAATGTTTAATTTTAAATTCTAAATGGAGCCGTGAGAGCTCAATCCGCTTTTAATTCAATATACTCTAGCAACCTATGTTCAAATCCCGAGGCCAATACCAATGAAATTGTTAATTTAAGTTCTGTGCTCAGGGTACAGGAAAATATCGTGAGAAAACTTGCATATTTTCGAATATCTACTTTTTTAAATTCTAAAGAAAATCTTAGTAGCTTCCACTGCTCTTATAAATATATATAAAAAACAACTATATTGATCGATAAATTTTTCCTGCCCTAATGAAATTTTTTGGAAAGTTATTCGGGTTTTGTTTTTGTATGTTAATAAACTTTAACAATTATACACCCAATCATGAATTTATAAAAGTTAGATTAGGTCAGGAAAATGGAAATTTTTTGAAGTTAGTCTTCTTGAAAATTGATGAGATTCAGTTTTTACGATACACGATACTTAAAAGCGACAATACCTTGATGTTGTTACCATGACAACCAATGACAATTTATAACATTGACCTATAATCTCAAGTTATACAGCGTGTCGTTACCATCGAGACAATAAATGAACACACATATAGGGAATAACTTTTCAAAGTTGTATTAAACATTTAAAATCTTTAAACATCAATATTTACAGAGTTATTAAATTTTTCAAAACAAAGAATTTTAGAACACCCTTACCTGTAAAAGCGTAACGTAAAGTTCATTTGTAAAGGTCACAAAGCATATATGAATGGGTTGAATGAATTTAAAAGAGACAAAACATACTGTTAGAAGGAGAGGCTTGTAATACAACGCTGTGGCGCGAGTTTTATAGGATGTTACAAATTTTGTTTCTTTTTTACTTAATTAGTTTGTTTGAAAAATATTTTTTTTTATTGTGGATTTTGTTTAACTTTAATATTATTTTATGATTATTGGCAAGTAGCTTTAGACGTGTGTTCATTTATTGTCGCGATGGTAACGACACGCTGTATAATTAATGTCTCTTTTCTCATTCAGAGAGTACTGATTGGCACTCGAGTTAAAATTTTTATACTTTGTTACAAACACAAGATTTTATGTAAATAAATAAATAAATAAATTAATATTTAGGACACATTTGTACACAACATTTACTAGTCCCAAACTAAGCAAAGCTTGTACTATGGGTACTAGAAAACTGATAAACATACTTTCTTTTGTAAATAAATACATATTATACATATAGAAACACCCAGACACTAGAAAAACACCATGTTCATCACACAATATTTTTCCAATAGTGGGGATCGAACCCACACCCTCTGGCGCAGGAGGCAGGTACACTACCCACTACGCCATTCGGGTCGTCATGTCGTTATATTTTTATTTCAACCCAGGCGTTAACTGAGTAAGACGATTTTCGTAAACAAAACTTACGGGTGCACATAAAACTCGTGTCTATAGATACTCTTTTAGTTCAAGTACATTTGTATTACGCATAGAATTATACATATCATCATAATCATCAATAAGCCTATTGCATTCCTTTACTGAAGATAGGTGTCCCCAAGGGCACGCCACTGTACACAACCTTCCGCTTTCCTCATCCCGTCACTACCAGTGGCCTTTTTCAGGTGATCGGTCCACCTAGCATGGGGACCTCCCATATCACGTTTGCCGAGACGTGATTCGAGAACCCATCTACTACAGCGCGTCGATTTGCTGGCAACATCTGTCCTAGAACCGATGTGGCCAGCCCTTAGCACTTCAACTTACTACACTTCTAGGTTATCCCCAATAAGTATTTAAATAATGAGCTCGTTGAACATGACCTTAGTCTTGTCCAAGGTCCAAGGCAGCATTCAACCATTACGACCTGGGAACCTTCAAGAAGAGAGCATATTCTTTACTAAAAGGCCGGCAACGCTTTTGTAAACCCTCCGGTGTTGCAGGTGTTCATGAGTGGCGGTGGTCATTTACCATCAGGTGAGCCTACTGTTCGTTTGCCCCTTTTTCCATTTAAAAAGACTGCAGCATTTTTTGCAGATCTTGCATCGATTCTGCGATTAAAATCATTTTATCGGCAAACCTATCAGTTGTTATATGGTTAAAGGGGCAAACGAGCAAGCGGGGCACCTGAGGGTAAGTGCCACCGATGGAACACTTGCAACATTGGTTGAGTCACAATTGCGTTACCGGCCTTTAAGGTAGGACAGTTGGCTTTCTTTTTGAAGGTCCCTAAATATATACATAAATGAATATCAAAGTAATGAACACCTTAAAAGATACATACGTCAGAAGCGTAAAGAGACCATGGTGGTTTTTTATCGTGAATAGTTGGTAAGCAAAAAGGTGGATCAGGTAATGTTAAGTGATTACCAACGCCCATGGTCACATACAAAACCTCAGCGCCTATACCTTAAAAAAATTAAGCCGGATACCTCAGTAAAGCACACACAATGCAAAACTGCACCAGACTAATGTGTACAAATTTTTCAAATTTTCAAAATTCATTGTTAACGGTAAATTCATTGTTAAAATTCATTGTGCGCCGTGCTCAATAAGTATCGGTGGTAGCGGCCTTCGAGAACGGAGCTTGACTTACTCAAAATATATATAATGGTTTGTTCGCTCATCATTCTTATCCTTGAGAAGAAAGATCGCAAACTGAATTGTGCCCAATGTGGAATTATATTGGGCGCAATTTAGGGCGTTTTTTAAAAATTATTGGGCGAAAAAGTTTAAAAATGTCATTTAAAGTAATTTTAATCAACGTACTTGATAATTTGCAGACTGTATTATTCTAAATTTAAGCGAAAAATGCAAACTGATCATGAATTGTCTGCTGTGGCTTATAAATGAGTAGGTAATAGTAGTAGTAGTGTTAGTCACAGACTCCCAGGAACACGTAGGTTACTTTATATTATACGAGTAGTTAGTTAATAATACCCGGTTACCTTGAAGAAAACAAGTGGGAAACAAAATGGAATATTATCATGCTAATTTATTCGCAACTGCTGCATTTTAAATTGAGCACTTTGCAAGCTTTTAAAATTAATCAATATTTAAAAACGTTCGATTGCTTGTTCAAAGAGTTATGCGGGCAAAATTCAGGAAATCGTAAAACACTACCTTTTATGCCAATTATTTCAGAAGACAACACCTCCTTTTTTGAAGTTTGGAAAAACTTTTTTTCAACTTACAAACTCACTCAACTCTTAATAAGAAACCTTTTTTCAACTTACTTCAAAAAAGGAGGTGTTTCTCAATTCGATAATGTGTTTTTTATGAGTCCTCGTACTCAGACGGATTTTAAAAATTATTTTGTACTAGGTTCTACTAGGGTAGCACATGGGTGCTAAACAGAAACTAGGCCCCTTTTTAATTTCATTGGCTACATCATATATCTCTTCAAATCGAATAGTACATATTTTTTTTTTATATATAGAAAAAGAGGGCAATCGGGCAGATGGCGCATCTGATGGAAATTGATCACCACCGCAACATCTGCAACACTGCAGGGCTTGCAGATGCGTTGCTGGCCTTTCAGGAAGAAATAATGTATTTTACTTCTTTTGGCGTGTTAGGGAAAAATTATTACGAAGCGCGCGCCCACCGTCACGAAAAATCGACACTCCAAAGTTAGCTCGACATCTACGTATGTTTGCGTGAGAACGTCAGTTCTCATCATTTGCCAAACTGTGTTCACGATATTTATTTTGTGATATCTAAAAAAACTTTATTTAACTAGATAATGCGTTACAATAAAACTTTCAATGTATTAAATACCTTTTTCCTATTGTTACTGTCGTTTATTCTACAAACATAAATAAGGCGAAGGATAAAATTCTTGAAAAGATTTTTATCTTGTTAAGCCAAACAAGTATTAGGTAAGTAAGTTTTACGGTGGTAGGGCCACGCAAGAGTGTTCGCTGTTGCACGAATGGGCAGGTCCGTCCGGGTTAGGACCACGACCTCACAGAAGACCGGCGTAAAGTAGCAGTGTTGCACGTCTGCGTTTCGTCTGGTGAGTGAGGTAGCCAGATCCCACATTATTAAGAGGGGGTCAGATGAACCGCCAGCTCGTTTGGTGAGGTGCCGGGGCATTAAAAGGTCGCAACGCATGTTCCAAATGTCCGTGGGCGGCGGTAATCACTATCACTTAACATCAGATAAACCAGCAGCGCGCTTGCCATCTTCTCACCTAAAAAAACGCCTACTTTTAATTGAAAAGAAATTATTAATTGCACTCAGAAACCCCGAAATTTTGATTCACTCATTTTGTTTTTCGAAATTACAAAATTTGTATTATCTTTCCGCTTTAAAAGTTTTAAATATGTTTAGGGTTCCGTACCCAAAGAATAAGATGGGACTCTGTTAATACAAATCCACTATCTGTCTGTCTGTCTGTCCGTCTGTCCAAAGAGAATGTAATCACTACGTTTTTCTTGCGTCTTCACCAGACTGTATCATGAACCGTAAGTGCGTAATAGTTAGACAGATGAAATTTTGCACAGATGATGTATTTCTGTTGCCGCTATAACAACAAGTACCTGCTAAAAACAGAATAAAAAATATTTAAATGGGGCTACCATACAACAGACATAATTTTTTGCCGTTTTTATAATTAATGGTACGGAAGCCTTCCTGCAGGAGTTCAACTCGAACTTGGCCGGTATATAAATCAGTTCATCTTTTACTTCGAACTGATTGTTTAGGTTTTCAAGGTGCATAATTTAAAATATCAATGACCACAACGAAGCGTAGCGACATCATTTGCATCATAGAAAGTAATCTTAACATTGAAAGTGATTGATTATTATTATTTGAATCTGTTTGTAAGTTTAGAATGGCCGACCCAAACCTTGCTGATGACTACTCACCGTTCTCCCTACGAACCCGGATTTACGCCGACCCCTAACGGGTTGGCGTGATGCCATTCGATGATCCAGACGATGCATTAACGCGCGGGATAAAAAAAATACTTCCGCTGCACGTCCACGTCCACGTCGCCGCTTCAACGAGGTAACAGAGGCCGAAAAAAGTTAACGACCGCCGTGACCCCGTGAACGTACCTCGCCGTGACTAGCGCGACACCCAATAAAGTAAAGTAAAGTAAGTAAAGTATCAGCCTATATACATGTCCCATTGCTGGGCAAAGGCCTCCTCTATACAGAGGATATCGGAGCATAGACCACCACGCGGCCCCACTGCGGATTGGTGGACTTCACATTTCTTCGAAATATTTTTTTTATTATTATTTCAAAAATATGCAGGTTTCCTCACGATGTTTTCCTTCACCGCTTAGCATGTGATAATTCAGCACTTGAAATTAACAATTTCATTGGTGCCAGCACCGGGGATCGAACTCAGGTTGCTCGAGTATATTTAAATAAAGGCGAGCGCCCGGACACCGAGCTATCACGGCCTGCACCCAATACATACCAATGTATTTATGTATACAGTAGCAAATACACACATGACTCAGCGTAGAGATGGGTCGTATCGCTTTTTCTGAGAACCGTATCTGAATCAGATTTCGATTTCAAATATTAGATTTCGAAACTATGTATTTTAATATCTAGATATTTTACGTTCGCGTATCCACCTTAAATTCATAAAAATAAAAAAATAAAAGTGAGTGACAATATTTTTATTAATTAATAACATTCAATATTATAGTTTAGGGCGGAAGAATTTAAAATATACACAGAAGCCTTGGCCTGACGCCCACCAATGCAGCACGGAATTATTAAATTATATTTTTCTTTTTCGTTTTGTGTAGTTTTTTTTTTTTTTTTTTTTCAAAAATGCGAATAAAATTTAACTTCTAAAAATTTTTCCTCCTTAATTTAGGAAGAAAATTCCTAAGTTGGCATCCCTTACTATTACGTGCTTAAGTATCAATGCACTCCAGGTCAAGGCTAAACAAAATTTAGACATCGTTAATACCATGATTCGTATTTAAATGAAACAGAGTTTTTTCCATGCTTTTAAAATTCAAAATTGCTTAACTTATTCATAAAATCTCTTTGAAATTTTGATATTGTGCATTGTTTGCCGTACCCCTCTAACTAGTTTAATATTTGTATCTCACGCGCTTTGTCGCTCGCTACGGCTCAAGGCTAATGCCCTAAATTTCAGTATATATGTCTTATCTATGTCTTATAAATAAAATAATTAAATGATATCGTAATCGTTGATACCATGCTTAGTATTTAAATGAAACGGATCTTATTTGCATGCTGTTAAGATTCAAAATTACTTAACTTATTCATAAAATCTGTTTAAAAATCTGATATTGTTGCCGTACTGCTCTAATTAATGTAATATTTGTATCTCATGCGCTTTGTCGCTCGAAATCTGTTTAAAAATCTGATATTGTTGCCGTACTGCTCTAACTAGTGAATATTTGTTTCTCACGCGCTTTGTCTAAAAATCTGATATTGTGGCAATAATTTAAATGAAACGGATCTTATTTGCATGATTCAAAATTACTTAACTTATTCATAAAATCTGTTTAAAAATCTGATATTGTGGCAAACGCGTATGATACCGCGATTCGTGTTGATATAGCGAGTGAGCGAGTATTAGATACATCAGATTTCGGAAATATCAGATATTGTAAAATACATCGATTTTGAACGGGCCAGTAAGCGATTGTCAGATATTGTATCAATATATAGTTTTCGTATCTGTATACGATTTGTATCGCCCACTTCTAGCTCAGCGTACTTAACGCGAGTGTAAGGTCACCGATTCCAAGCCTACATATGCTTTAGAGTCACTTACTATATTAGCGCTGAAAATAAATATTAATCCAATCTTATTTAGATTGTTAATTGGCCTTTGATGATGGCATCATAGTGAATCTTGTTTCTATAACATTAGTTCTCTTTTTTAAGAGTAAAATGATTACGGATGTATTAGTTTAGATAGTGTCTAAAATTAAAAAGAAAGACTGCAATATTTACACTATAACATTTTTTTACTTCTATATATATTAATACTAGCTTCTGCCCGCGACTACGTCTGCGTAGAATAGGCTTAAGGTGTAACATTAAAACAGAAAGACAGATATACATAAAACATGTACATAAATTATAGCCTATGTCTTATTCTCATGATATATATATTCTGATATATATATTCTGAATTTATACAATAATATGTATAAGTTTTAATGAATGATTCATTAAAATCCATTCAGTATTATTTGCATGAAACAGTGACAAACATCAATCCATACATACAAACTTTCGTCTTTATAATATTAGTAAGGATTTTCGCTTCGGAATTATTGTTACCTGTAACTTATATGTATATAAGATCGCTTTCATCCATAACTGATGTGCATATACATCATAACTGATGTGCGAATATCCGAACGGATATTTTTGACATACCGCATACGACACAATAAAAATGACAGTTGGTTGTTGGCATTAAAACTTAAAACCAGCTGCTACGCTAGGGCTGTTGCAAATTTGTTTCCAGTTATAAATTGATATTAAAAACGTAAAAAAACAAGGCGATTCTCTTAATCCGAATATAGTATTACGTACTTCTATGTGTGATTATTAACTCATGTGCATCATTGTAATATATATAAGCTAAAAAAATAGAAAGTGACTGTTTTGGGTAAGAGTTTTATTAATTTTAAAGAGTTTTATTATAGTGGACTTTGTAAACTAATAATTAATAAATCCCTACAGAAATTTTGTATTAAGATAATTAAATGAAAAGATGGCTATGGAAACTTTAATTTTTTTATTTAAAACTATGTATTTTTCTATGATAACCGTCTTTAAAAATTTTTTCGTCGCTGAAGAATATTTTTTATATAATAAATTTCATAACAGCTAAACAAAAAGAGTAAAACATAAAGAGTCATAGTCTTTATTATCTGATTTTGCATAAATTTGTTATATTTTTTTATATATGCAATAAAATAGGAAAAAGATGTAGTATATATATTTTAAAACACATGTGCATGCATACTTTCGTAATATTATCCTTAAATAAGGGATTTGATAGCCTTGATTTAATTGATGCTATTAAACTACTATTAATAATAATTTATCTACTAATAAATGTCTCTAATTTTATAATCTGCTAGGTACTAGGTCAAATTTGAAAAATATATACACAGTAAATTTATCATAAAGTGTATAATACAAATACCTGAAAAATTGCAATTTGGTTTTGTTCAAATTCAAGCATTCTCATGTTTGTATAAATAAACTTTTTCTTCCATCATTTTTATAAACTTTTATATTTTTAAAAGAAAACATAAAAATAAAATTTACACAGAGTATTTGTATGTAAAAACATATCGAGTACTTGAGTTTTTAAATTAAATTAAATATATGAATTGGACCCTGGGGTTTGAAAAAAACATAAAAAATATTGTAAAATGTATGTGTGAAATATAAATACCCCCTTTTTGTTATCATCCTGATTACGTGTGAAAGTGCTAGTCTAGTAATTGTAATTAATAATCTTAAATATTATAATGATTTTACATCTGTATTTGTTCACAATTCAGATTCTCTCTCACTTTGGTTTTCTTTTTAATTGTATGAGATCAATGTGTCATATCATTGCCTTATAAAGATTTATTTTGAAGAACAATGCATGCAAAGTAAATGATTTGAGATTCAAGGTTTTAAAGGTAATTTACAAAGTTATTGTATTACAATATTTATTATATAAATTTAATTATTTTTAAACATTATAATAGTGATTGTTCTTTATACTTATATGGATACAAATCTTTCACCCTAATGTAAACATATGAAATGAGTAACAGGACAAAGTTGATTAGGGTTTCAAAGCTTTGTTATTTCAAAGTACATAGTATTACAGATCAAAGGAAACTAAACAAAGAGACTGACATGTGGAGAGCTTCTATTTCATTGCCATTTGTGTTTCGAGTTATGTATTTTGTATACATTATATCAAGCATATTAACTTTTAAATAAAAGGAAGTGGTAATCTAGTGGTTGTGGTCTGCGGCCCTCAATCTAAGGTTCAAGGTCCAATTAGTTTCACCGGTATGTCCGAAGAACCGCAACTTCACAGAAGACCGGCATGAAATGGAAATTTCATACTTGTGTGCTTTGTCTGATGAGTGGGGTAGCCAGGTTCCTCTGTTGAAATTTAACAATGCATTTGTAACCCTACAGGTGTTGTAAATGTCTATCAGCAGTGGTTATCACTTAACATCAGATGAACATCTGTTGCCTTCTCTTCTGTTGTAATCTTCTTACAAAAAAGCGGTAATTTTTACAATAGGGGTCACACTCTTTATGGTATATAAATATTTTTAATTGATAGAAAAGCATTACCGAAATAATGATAACTCATTAAATGAGAGGCGGAGAAAAAAATTTTGCAATTTAATATTAAGTAAATTCGCCATTATAATTTTAAGAGAGAACTCACGTTTTTACTTTGTTAGAGTATGCAATTGTGCTTATAAACATAATAAGTAATTAAAAAATTAAGATAAAATAGGTTCAACATTAAATTGTTTCAAATTGGTAGGTTATGCTAGTTATGTGTACAATTTTATATACTAAGGAGTCCCGGGAAGCTGGGCAACGTCATTTATAACAATTTTTTTTTTCTCAAAATCTACATGTTGCCTATTAGTTACTTAGTAAAATCATTGTTTCTATGATGTTTCTCTATCAATTAAAAATATTTGTTACCGAAAACGCGCGTACCCCTGTAGTAAACAATTACCAAAACCCATATAAAAACACTTACTTAAGTTTCTATAAAGTTTAAAATTTCACCAATCCAAAAATATTATACTTTTAATAAAGAGGATAGCATCAATTGCGAATAATCCGTCAGTGATTAAATACGATAGAGCTTTCTTTTTTCGTACCCAAAGGGTAAAACCGTACCCAATTACTAAGACTCCGCTGACCCCACGGTCGAACAGTGGCAAGTCTACTTGGCCGTCACCACTGTCCGACGGTTTACGCTACTGTACTTACCCACTGTACTTGTCTACTGTACTAAACACTTGGTCAGTGTAAATCGGGCTTTATGGTTGAATCAAATCGATCAGCCCTGTTCAAATTCCGACTCGCGCTCGTAACGAGCGTTGTGCAACGAATACTTACGGTTTTATTACCATTTAGTAACGCCGTATGCGCAAACGGACAATAAACGCTTGCGCCGGCATCCACAACCAACAACCATCATCGATCCAGTCCAGTCAACGAATGGCCGTCATGATGCATCGACGCCCGTTATTAGTTTGATTGCGTTTTCTTAGTTCCAAACACATTCAGTATTGAAACTGTGATAATATCTTATGCAATCAAGGTGAGTTTTCTCTTTTTTATTGCAATGCATAGTTTTCGTCTTATGATCGTAATGATTTGTTTACGTCATATATGCGTACTTACTTTCTTTCTAAAAACATGAATAAAACAAATTATAAACTTACAACACCTGTTACATTATGTTTTTGTGAAAAGAGATTTACTTAGTATATAATAATTTTTAATTATTATCAAATGTTTAGCAAACATTAATCATAAAGTAGTAGCAAACATTGAATTAATGAGCTTAATTAAACACAATATTTTATGTTAATAATTAATAAATTACTTTAATTCTCGCACATCAGCTTTTTGTTTTAGGCTTATGTTAAAAATAGTGTATATTTTCTTCGACAGCCTTTGTAGGTCAGGACTAGCGCAAACTTAAAAACAATTACAATCACGCTATGTGCCAATTAAGCGAAATAAAAGAACACGTTATCATAGATGTTAATAAGTTCATGAAACTGACGCAAACAAATACGCTGTTAACCATTAAAATATATTTTTATACTAGATAAATAAAACCCATAACATGTTTTAATTATTACAAATGCGGAACGTTATGGATGTAAGCAGGAATAGTTATGAAATCGAATGCGTTGCTGTTGCGTCTCAATATATTTATTGTAATATTTTGTATGTTAAAAATAATATGAATAGTTATCTAAAGAATAGTGACAGACATAAACTAAATACTAGAAATAAGGACAAACTAACTACGCCATTGTTTCGTCTACAAAAAGTAAACAGGTCGTTCATGGGGCAAGGTGTGCGCATGTATAATAAAATCCCACAGTCGATATTAAGTCTGCCACTTGATGAATTTAAACGAAAAACTAAAAGTAAAACTTATGGCTAAAGCCTATTATTCTATTGCCGAATATCTTGACGACGCCAATGTGTGGGGTTAATACTGTTGATACTCACGTAGGCTAAAACAAGTCTATTGTACCTGTACTATTATATTGTAAACTGATTTTTTTTAAAAGAGCAACTGTTGAGTTTCTTGCCGGTTTCTTCTCAACAGAAACTGCTTTCCGAACCGGTGGTAACTTACGAACGTGTTAATTTCTTGTAAAATTTTGACGTTTCATAAGAACGCGCAAGCGTCTTTGTGAATAAAGATATTTTCTTTATATTTATTAATGTGAATCTGTTTATTATTTATTGTTTTTTTCCTTGTTTGCATATTAAAATTCTGAAAAAGTTTATCATTGACTGCATTTTGCATTTTGTAAACTGATTCTTATTAATGCTCTTCTGAGCAAACCGAAGGCAAAGTAAACATTTATTTTATTTCTTTACATTTATATTATAAAACTTATAATAATAATAAAATAAAATATTAGAAGTTTTGATCAGTTTAAAATTAACAAACTTGAATAACTTCCAAACCAAAAATTTGAATTTTCAATGTGAAATTGGGACAGTTTTTTTGTGGAAAAATGATTTATAGTTGATTATTTAGCTAGGCGACTTTTTACGCATAGCATTGCATTACTGCTAACAAGAAGCCGGGAAAAACAACTGTGGCAAAACCAGTTTTATTTATACACTTTTAAGATGTCAATCACCTTGGTCCGGTGAGAACATTCCGACGTAAGTTCGCTATCCATATCTCATTACTACGGGTTCCATTTCAATAAAATTTTCTACTTTATGTGTGGTAGGACCATGCAACATTGTTCACAGTTGCACGAATGGACAGGTCCGTCCGGGTAAGCACCACAGCCTCACGGAAGATCGGTGTAAAGTAGAAGTGTTACAACTGCTGTCGTCTGGTGAGTGAGGCAGCCGGGGCCCATTTTATTTAAAGGTGGCAACGCGTTTGAAACCCTAAGGGAGTGGCAAATGTCCATGGGCGGCGGTTACTTAACATCAGATGAACCGCTAGCTCGTTTGCCACTGTCACAAAAAAAAACCACTCAATTTTTACAAACACCAAAGCTAGTGGAGTGTTACGAAAATTTAGCGTTAAAAATGCGATTAATTAAATGTATCGACCTTGAAATTATAATACTTCCATGTTCAAACGTATGGACTTAATTACTGTGTTAGCATAGCATGCAGCATGATATTAACTTCTAGTTAATAAATTTCATTGGGCAAAAGGATCAATTGTTGTAAAGTAGCGGCGTCATTTATGTACTATAAATCTAAGTTATACGTTATCATACATTCATATCTTAAGTTGTTTTTACGTCAGGTGTCACTCTAGAACTGCTTTAAAAGTTCGTACCTTTAAGTGTAATTTTTTTGGAAACTGATATGTAATATGAGGTTTATGGAAGAAAGACATTCTTTTAATAGCTATAAATAAATAATGTCAAAATGATGAAACGCATATCTAGTTTTTTGGACATTTTAGAGTATGGCAACCCCGTATTAAACTAGTTCGTGAACTTTGCAGAACTATTGTAAATTTATTTAGTCTCATTAGTTTCTAATACTCATGAAATCAAAATTTTAAATCATGAATTTACGATTTAATAACTTGGAATAATTAATAATCAGGCTTTATCAATCTTAACTTATTTTATTTATTTCTTCATACCTACTTACAAAAATTGTTCAAACGCATATTTAACGCAAAGTATCATAATCATTGAACAAGCCACCATTGAACTTTGGAGTACAGTTATGGCTTAAAAATAAAACTGAAGTAATTTTATTTTACCATTTATCATATTCAAATAAGAATGAACCAATGTCTTTGACTTGATAAACTCATATCGTAGTGATGGAACAAAAATTCTGAAACTGAAATTAGATAAGTTATTTCTAACGAGCACAAACTAATCGTCTGTCAACCTTTTAACCTTTGATAAGAGAACCCTATTTATATATTTTCATATATAAATATCGTATTACGAAATAAGCTGAAAGAAACTTAATTTTGCCGCGCCACATTTACGGCCACAGCAACGAAATAACATAATGCATACGAATTTCGTCAGCCGTTCACTGTTTTACGAGCTCTGCAATACAATTTATATACATAACTCCCAATTTTCCCGGAGGAGATCGGCGGGAGCGCTACGAAAAATTCGAAGGAAATCTATCGCGACTTTATGATATCCAATGTATTGTATCGCTTCTCGATCGCTTATTTATTGCCCCCATTCAGGATTCGTCACGGAATTGGCTCGAGACATTCCGCCGGTCGCAATATTTTCGCTACTCTGAAAGTTGTTCGAAAAAACGCGACGACACATCGGAGCCCAATTCGACACCTATTGGATTTTCGGCTTGGTCGAAATTAATTTTGTTGTTCACCCGAGTCCGGCACCCGGTTGGCCGATAGCGTTGACGGATCGTGGCTCGGACGGCCGGAATTAATGGAAGGACTACGTGCTTCGTCCTCCGACACGACGGTGATGAATCGGTGACTTGTAATCGCCGCACTAACACGGGCAACGTAATTTGTTCGTATAGTATATAGAACGCGACCCTAGCAAGATGTGCACCATCATCGATTCTGAAGAGCGCGCACCTTTAACATGACAAGACGAATCTATTTTTTTTTCTTTCGTGAAACGTCCCCGATCGTGCCACTTTATCTTGTCTTACCTTGACTTGAATATAACGTTTCATATAATGTAATTTTTCTGTGGAAAAAGATAGGATTTAAGTCGTTTTGGTCGATTATAAAGGTCGAAAGGATATAACAATAGATGGCGCCAAGCATTGCTTCAAATGCTAAGAAAACAATGTAGAAGAATGCATTAAGATTTTCGTCGGTGTGGCAATTAGCCGTTTAGCTCAGTGGCTAGAGCGTCAGGCCGCGAATGCCGAAGACGTGGGTTCGATTCCCACAGCGGCGACAATCTTTTCGCACTTTTTCTACATATTTTAATATTTATGTTTACTCAGTCTGTTTGCATTATATAGATTTTGCGTATTTGTTATTGTTTTTCCAACGTTCCTAATACCAGCCAGGATGGTGACGTACGCCTCATATCCGTATCTGCACAAATATCGTAATTTTATACAGCTGATTTAATCTGCTAACAAATATTGAAGGACGCCGTAGATAATATCGGTCATTTTATCGCTGCCAAATTGTAGTTTACGTAATGCTTGATATGCAGCAGTCCAGTTAAAATATGCATACATACGTAAACAGTCATGCTTATCGCTCAAAGGGGTACAGATCACGGATTGTGTACTTTCCATTTTTTACATTGATTACTTATAATGATAACACCAAAAACACGACCTTATCAAACCTTAAAATAATGTTTTAATAAAGAATAAACACGACTTCATCTGCGTCGCTTATTATATTAACAATATATTTTATGTTCGAAGGAAAATAACCTGAAAAGATCGGAATTTTTCCAGCCCACTTCCCACCGCAAGAAAACACGTATCTGAACACGTAGTGCGTGCACGTGTGTAAAACTGTTTCCTAAAACTTTAATTTAAAGTTAAATAAAAGGTATTGTCATAATTTATGTTATGATTTTTAAATACGGGCCTGTTTATGTTTTTATATTTACGTTCATCATTATGTAATTTTAAGTAACAGCTTAAAAAATTCAACTCAGAATAATTTTTTGAAATCTATCCATTATTTTTTTCGTGATGGGCGCATAACGGCAGACAGATTATTTGATTGCTAAATACCAAGAAACTTGTAGACTTAACGAATATGAATACGGACTTACGTTCAAGTTTCTGGCTATAAGTATCGTCTCATCATTTAAGTTTATTAAAGACTAGCGACCCGACCCGACTAAGCGCGGGTGTCATGTATTATACATATAAACTTCCTCTTGAATCACTATCTAGTAAAAAAAAACACATCAAGATCCGTTGCGTAGTTTTAAAGATCTAAGCATACATAGGGACACACGGACAGCGGGACGACTTTGTTTAATACTATGTAGTGATGAACTCTTTAATACATGACATGTAATAAATAGGCCCGCTATCACTTATATGGACAGCTGTCCTAGTGTAAGTAACATGGCTACTGCAAAATGTAAGCTATATCTGCCAGTACAAATGGGCAGATATTTCGAAATATTATAATATTTGTTTAAAAGCTAAAATATGAAAGTAAGGAATGGAAGCAATTATTTTACCAAACCCTTCAAAGAGCACAATTTTTACACTTGTATTGGAAATCGAATTTGATCGAATCCGTTATTTATGTAAAAGTTACCGAATTCCTTAAATAAAAGCGTACAGGTAAAAGATGAAACAACGTATTGTTGATATAAAAAATCCTTAATATCTTATTAAATGTGACATCGAATACAATTTTAAAATTATTGCTATGAGTTAACACGGATATGCGTTATTAAATATGTTTACTCAGCAAATCCTGTTGTCGACACGGCATCGAACTTCTCCCACACGCGCAGCACAATTTAATATGCCAAGTGTATATTACTTTTTTTTACAAGCTCGTCGTGTTCCGATGTATTAAGGTTGAAGGATAGCCCAAGTATGTCGACAGAATGATCGAGAAATTGCGTGTTCTCCGGCAAAATGATAGATTAACATCTTGGGACCGTGAAGGCTCCATAGGTATTTGTCTCGTAATAATAAAGACAGATTGCTATAACTGCGTTAGCACGTAGACGTGTCTTCAGAGGCTCCTTATTTTTATATTAGTATGTATAAGATCGTAAAATAAATTCCAATTTTAAAATTTCAAACGTTTTACGATATATTTATAATAAGTTTTAAGCTAATTTGAAAAATGGATATTAAATTATACAAAAATATCTGTTTTACTCACCATAATATCTAACTGTAATAATATCTAATATCTGACATCACAAAATGGCGCGAGGTCAGTCCTATTCTTATTTAAATTGCACTGTATGTTCGAAAATGCACTAAGCGAACAAGTAACTGAATAAAGCATATTCAAATTTATTGCTTTAATAGCAATTCGAATAAACAATCATTAGGTAACAAAATTGTTAATCATTAATATTTTACCTTGACAATGTCGAATTTCGAGTTAAAGTATAGGCTCTTTTGGCAATAAAACATCAAAATTGAAAAAAAAATAATAGCCAATTGTCTTATTGCACTTTAAATATTGTAGTAAAATTGCAAAAACCAATGACTACCTATATAACGTAAACTATTTATTGCAAACAATGTACTTCGTAATTTGAATTTCACGATATACAGCGTGGTTTTTATAAAGGTGCCCAAATTCACACAGGAGGTTCAGACTCTGTAGTATAATCGTTTATTGTAATTCTCTTTTTTTTTTTTTTAAATTGCCATTTGCCCAAAAACAACTTGTTGACAAAGCGGTAGTCATTCATAAATGCGTCGTGTACTTTTGAAACGAACTTGTGTGCCTGTTAGTTATGAATGATCGCGTGTGATACACTTAGAAAAGCCTCCCTTTATAGGCAGATAACGTAAATATACGTGATAGTCTACATAACGTGACGTCATCGATATTACAAGAAAGCCTATCCATTATCATCAGATGTAGCATTAGTTTTCTGTTCGACTTCCACGAAAAAGAATTGTATTGAGTTACAGGGGAATCTCGTGTAATTGATTTATTCTTTGAGATAATACACCTCCTTGGTTTATATGAGATAACCTTGCCACTTCTCTGCGTATTCAATGTAACTCCGCAACTTAGGTATCTATAGCTATTATTAATTTTTTAAATCTTTAAACAATTTATAATATCCGTAAAGTATTTATAATATTCACTTCTCTTTAGTATTTTCGATTAATTTCTGAGTAACGATTTCATATGTATGGAATAGATGGTATCAATCTAATGTGTTTACCCTTCCCCATTTGTTACACCCGACGCAAAATCTACGTTGTAGACTTTGTATTTGTGTTGTTTATGTTAGTGCGGACAGTAATGTAACAAGATCATTGATTATCGTTGCCCTTTTGTGGGAAGGAATTATTTGCGGGCCTTTGTTTTTCGACCGTAGCGCTTAACGGCGGAGCGTTTATTAGGAAATTGGAAATGTGCGGCACAAAGGATCTTGGATTAAATCAACGGTCCAATATCCCGCCAGGACTGCTTTGTAGGCACTCATGAAAGGTCTGGGAATAGTGACTACGTCTCTTTAGACTTCTATTAAATTTAGTTATTATTCAACGTGTAAACACATTTCTATATTACGTTTATTTGTTATATTTAACCGACTTCAAAAGGAGGAGGTTATCAATTCAATTGATATTTTTTTTCTAATATTTACAATCTTTATTGATCTAATATTTACAAGATTAAATCTATCTAAAATTATATATTATCTAATAAACCTAATCCACGCGGCATTTTTGATATTTTGCGAATTATTTTGCAGGCCTATTTGTTTGAATGCAGATCAGTGTGCATACCTGACCATAGACAGGTTTCGCTTAAGAGATTAATAACTATTTTACAACTACAGCATGTAGGTGAAAAAACTCTACTGTTTTCGTCACAACTTGAAAATTAACCAACAAAGTACCGATAAAGTACTAAATTATTAGTGCGTATATAAAAATGTATCGATTTTGGAAAAGGAAGGAAAAAAGGTTTGTCCAATGACATTTTCATTTATAGACACGTTATTGGATTAGCACATTACGCTAAAAATGGTGCTAACTATCGTTTATATTACTAACATACACAGGTATCATACTCCATGCCTGTTAATACATATAGATGAACTGCATGGATGGTGAGCTGACTAGGTAAATATCGGACAAATAAAGATATTTGTTATTACTGATTTGAGGAGCAGTAAAGCAAGGACGTTACTGCTCCTCAAATCAGAAATAACACAATCGCAAATAACACACCTACAGTTTAATAAACATCTTAAGGTTTGTCAAAATTGATAGACTGTGTCGCGATTGTCTATCGGCACAAGAGACGTGATCTGTTTGTTCGTACGTATATGTCTATTATAGAATTCATGATGAATTTAACTGTTCAAATGTCTGTTCATTTTTTTAATTTTAAGTGCTACTTTGCTCTCGTGATGAAACTTAAATGTGAGTTTAATAGATAAATTAACGAAAAGTCGTTAACCATTCATTTATTAAAATCACATTTATGTTTAAACTACTACTTTTGAAATATTATGTACAGTTAATAAAGGAACAACTTTTCTTCAAGCACACTTTGTCTTCAATTGCTCAGATTTCCAGAAAAGTTTTTAAAATGAGGCTAAAGAAAACTGTATTATGCTGAGCTGTTGAAATGGAAACGCTACTGCATTTTCATACTCCTTTGTAATAAAATAGATGCATTATTTTTCTTCACGAACATATTTCCATATGTATTTACTGTTATTCAGCAAGAAAGTTAACATTGAGTAAAATATTGTTTAGAAATCGTGCATATTAGATATGTGCACAATGTTTGCTGATATTCTATTTATAAATTATATTCTTAAGAATAATTAAAGTCACGGATATAATGTCATACAAATTTAAATACATTTCCATCTCTTTGTCCTCAGGTTACATAAATCATGTCATCTCCGTCCAAACAGCGCTTTAAGAAACAGACATGGTACAAACGTCTGATGTACAAAAGGATTCCCGTGACGAAATGGCTGCCAGGCTACAATTCAGAGAAAGCTATTGCTGACTTGATTGCTGGTATTACAGTCGGTCTAACTGTAATACCACAAGCTTTGGCATATGCAACCCTAGCCGGCCTTCCACCTCAAGTGAGTATCATCGATACACGATAAAGACATGAATAGTATCATAAACATTAATATACTTATATCTACTTTTACGTGTCATAAATTGTGACGTAACTTCGAATTTCAGTACGTGATCTTCTGAAACTTCAATCCTCGGGAGATGAAAAATTGTACGCCGGTTGAATTCTATTGATGGATCAACCCTCTATAAACTATGTTACGTGTATTGAAGATATGATCAAAAGATATTTAAATGCCTTTTTTTTTAAATGCTACATCAAACAACACTTTAAAAATTCTACTAAAAAAGCTTATGCGATAAATGTATACCAAATGTAATGATAATGATGTTAAATTTATTCATTGATGTTTTTATTTCGACTGCTGCATGCCGATAAGGATGCGAAATACTTGGGGAGCATTAATTTGAATAACAGCGTCGTAACATTTGCATGTTAGCACCCTATTATTCAATAAACCATTGCCATCAAAAAATAAAATGTCGTCGAAATATTTTCGCTTCCCTCTACCCATGTTTGTGAGATTAATGTGTATTGTTCCACTCTCTAGATTTCTCCCCGAAGTTTTGCGCCGGGGAATCGGTGTTATTCGAAAGCAATTCTTTTAACAATGATTTATATTCACTTCTGCTTCATTTTTTTTCTACTCATTCTTATATTTTCGTTCCTACGTATTTATCGCCTTGCAATTACAATCAATCATTTCAACCATTATTTCAAATCCTGTAAATCCAATAACACTAACACGTATGTTAGCGTTATTGGATTTACTAGCGTTGCAAAATTATCAAGGCCGGGAAGAATGGGAAAGGAACGCAATGCAAGACAAGGTAGACAAAGTGAAACATGAAATTCTTTCTTTCAGTATGGGCTGTACTCATCTTTCATGGGTTGTTTCGTCTATACAATATTCGGGTCCTGTAAGGATATTACTTTGGGCCCGACAGCTCTACTGGCTCTAATGACATACGAACAGATCCAAGGAAGGAATTTCGACTACGCAATATTGCTGTGTTTCCTCACAGGCGTCGTTCAACTAGTTATGGGAATATTGCATTTGGGTTAGTAACTATCTTTCATTTTCACGATTTTAGCTAGATTCCGTAAGATCTGACTTGCTATGCAAATTTCCTCCAATAGATCATCAATTCTTGATTTATACTTTCCCCTAATCCTTGGCCATTTGGTCTATCCTGCTGGGGTTTTATTCTAATTTAGATTTTATTTGTGTATATATTTTATGCAATGGTAATTGATTTTTCTTTACTAATAAATTGCTTAGTGCCTTTATGTGTAATATTGAATTGCATATCCAACTCAGACGAGAACAATTGGAATACAGCAAACTAAATTAAAACGGTAATGTTCACATTTATCGCCACGAGAATTAAAAATTTACAAAGCAACACGAATTTTCTTTTCGTTTTGATAAACAATCATATTTAATGGTCATCGGCTTGTTGGTTACCTTTGTAATTTACGTATAAGAAAGGAATGAAACCGGATATTGTAATGGTCTATTCATCTTGTTCGCGATTTAACTCTATCACAAAAGGGGAGGGAACTTGTACATTTGTGCCCATGATTTATCTTCCTTTACACTGTCTTAAGAAAATTCATTATACAAGATTCTATTAAATCAGTCGTATTCATTAGCATTATTGATTAGCATTTCAGTAATTTTGAGGTTAGTATGGCATAGAGTATATGCCACACTAAACTTAAAATTACTTAAAAGCATTTCAAATTTTTATTTTTTATTTTTAACCTACCACAGTAACTGTGTTGTACTAAAATTCTTAACGCTGAGAAATCAATAATGAATAAGTACCTCTTGTAGAGTATTTGAAAAAACTGATTGTATAAAGTATTCATCAATTTCATCTATGAATTAAAGCCACCCGATGTCTCTATTGTAGAAAACAACGAAAATTTGACATGGAATTTCTTTGCTAAATATATATACATATATATATATATATATATACACACATATATATTTTTTTACTTTTTTTTTTGTCTTTGTCGAAACAGGTGTTTTAATAGACTTCATATCGGTCCCGGTAACAGTTGGTTTCACGTCGGCGACTTCGGTTATTATCGCCGTCTCGCAATTCAAGGGTCTTTTGGGGCTGCAGTTCAAATCCAGGGGATTCTTAGACACCCTAACAAAAGTAAGAAATACATTAATGGTATTTTTTAAAACTGCGTAGCTTTTGTTAGATGCCTTTTTCCCGTGAATTGGTAATTGTAACCAGGGAGCAAAAATAACTATCAATTTATTCTTACTTAATAAATATAATTTAAAGTCTGGTTTACTTAATAAATAACTAGTAGCTTTGGCCCACCCATTTATCGTATCTGTGCACACGCTTATATGTAGTTTAGTCATCATTTGATGACGTATGTTTAGAATATCCTGTGAATGTATATGTTCCTAAACTCTAATCATCAAATGATTTTCTAGAAATATACGTAATATAACAGGTTTGTTGTAGAGATATAAAAAGGTGGAGTAACAGTCTGTTACTCCAGGTGGCTAATGGGCAACCGCTTCCCCTATTACATCTACAGCTACTCCATCCAAAACGATCATTTTGTTAAACAATATTTAGGACGGTGAGCCCCAATTACGTGTTTCAGCAGACAAATCTTATATGTAAAAATGGATTGCTGTTCGTTAGTCTCGCTAAAACTCGAGAAAGGTTGGACTGATTTGGCTAATTTAGGTATTGAAATATTTGTGGAACTCCAGGGAAGGTTTAAACGACGAGAAATTATGGAAAAATTGCATGGAAATTCGAATTATGGCTATTTCAATTTTATTTTCCCATACAACCTGTTCCTACATGTCAAAAATTTTATGGCTGCGTTCCGAAAATTCTTTTTCTATGTCTTCAGTTTCACACTTTTCCTAGAAATACTTTATAAAGCAAAACAACGTTTTCTTGGTCAGCTAGTCACTTAATAAATTCTTTACGCCGGTCATCTGTTAGCTCTTAGTTCTTCATTTAGCTCAGGAAAAAGTTGACGACAGTAAAAACGTAAAAACTCATAAAATGAATACTTGTAATAATGGTAAAGGAATACCGTTTTTTTCAATTGCATCGGAGTACACTTAAGCTAGTACCCAGCGTAATTGATCATTCATATGGCAATAGACATGTACAACAACCAGTTTAGCACATACATACGATGATAGCGCGTAATTGCAAAGTGATGTCGAAGGCTTTTGTCACAACATCCTTTGTAGGCGGGTCAAGGTAATGCAATACGTCCTTACTTCCTTACTAATATTATAAAGGCGAAAGTTTGTATGTATGGATGTTTGTTACTCTTTAACACAAGTCCTACTGGATGGATTTTAATGAAACTTTACAATAATATAGCTTATACATCAGAATAAGACATAGGCTATAATTTATATACATATTTTATGTAGATCTGTCTTTCTGTCTGACTATTACACCTTCAGTCTACTAGACGCAGACGTAGTCGCGGCCAGCAGCTAGTTTAATAATAAATGCCGCGATTAGATCAACAAGAGCTTCCGGCAGTTTAATTCGCAAGTACCAGACATTTTTACGTCAACCGGCATATTGTTGCTTACTTGTACAGATACTAATTGCATCAGTATTACTGTGGTAGGGGTCACGCAACATCTTCTGTAGCACGAATTTGCAGGATCGTCCGGGGAAGTAAAATGGCCTCAAAGAAGAGAAGTGGCAATGTTATACATTTACACGTATTCGTCATTTCGTCTAGGTAGTGAGGTAACCAAGGCCCACTATTTTAAAGATTCTCTGCAACTTCTAGGAGTTGTAGATGGCGATTGGCATAATTGTAGGTGGGCGGCGGTATTCACTTAGCATCTGGTGAACCGCCTGCTTGTTTGACAACTTTTCACATAAAAGGAGTGGCTAGTCTATTATAAACTTAACGCCGTCTATTGTGAATTGACTGCAGGAAAATTCTGCAAGTTTTCTTGCTAATATTAGTTTCGCTTGAGATACCGCGTCCTCAAAGCAATTTTCACCAAAAATCGGATAGGGCTTGAGTTCCAGTAGGAGTAAAAGTTGTTTATGTTAAATGCAAAGGCTCAGACATCTATTGTATTTTTACGTTTTTTCTTATTTTTCATTGAAACGTCCATGTGATATTCAGACGGAGAACAGGCGTCGACAGATTGTTTCATTCCTTATTGTACAAATACTAACATAAATATAACTTTGTATGTGTACAATAACATCTTTCAGTATAACTTGTGCAATAAGAATCCTTTGACTGTTTATGGTATATAATTTTTATGCAACTTTAAAATGTGCTCGCACGATTTTCGAAAAACCTACGAAAGGATGTTTTCAGAATTTAACTTTAACATTACACATGCTATAAGCCAACTTAACTTTAATTTTTCCCAGGTAATTGTGAACGTACCCAACGCCCGGCTTGCTGACAGCGTCTTAGGAATATCGTGTATTATTACGCTTCTGCTAATGAGGGTGAGTCTTTATATTTTTTTTTAATCTTGGGGGGCGCAATTGCTAAGTAGTTTTTGCGGTGGTAAGGCCGCGCAGCAGCCTCGGCTGTTGCACGAATGGACAGGCCCGTCCGGGTAAGTACCACGACCTCATAGAAGACCGGCGTAAAGTGGAAGTATGACAAATACTTTCGCGTTTCGTCTTGTGAGTGGGGTGGCCGGAGCCCAATTTTCAAAAGGTTGTCAACGCATCTGCAACCCTCGGGTGTAGCAGAGGGCTGCGGTATTCACTTAACATCAGGTGAACCGTCTGTTCGTTTGGCAACTTTTCACATAAAAAAGATGCTAAGTATGTTATTTACTTCGGCGCCGGGGGTCTCGGGTTTGATTCCTAGTCGGGACCAGTACTTGTGTGACCCATACGTAATTGTTACGGACCTGGGTATTTGTTACCAAGTAGGATTTACGTCAGGCAGCCGGCCGTAAAAAACCTAGCCAATAGCATTCGACATGATTCCCAAGTGTCACCTAGATGAGATAACGTCAGGAGAAAGAGCGATATCTTTTATAAATCTTTATTAAATTACCAAACACCGGAGCCATTTTGTTTGCCACAAGCTCGGAGAAAAAAGGACTGTTTCTGAAAGGTTAATAAGCGTGAACGCTTCTTGTGTATTATTATAAAACAAAAATGCTCCTAACTGTCCGGTACACGGTAAATCGTTATGAGAATCCAGCGGAGCGAACACCGGCCCGATGCCCACTGCGTTTGTCGTATTTCACTTTCAACGGCATTGCTATTGCGTAGTCCATCGCACAATCCGGCCCGAACACGTTGTGAATTCGTTCTGTATTTGTCCAAAGAACGTTACTATTGGTACAGGTGTTCAGCTTTTAAGGCAACAACATTTTTAATAACAAAAGGCAATAGGCTATACATTTTCTGTTTGATTTTGAAGAGTTTGTTGTGAGTGATGTACATTGTTGGATCAGGGGGGGTAACAAAAAATCTTTTGCACACACATATACCTTGTAAACGCTCCATAGATATTCAAATTAATGATCCTTACGTACACATACGTGTCGTAAATCATCGCCCATTAGCGAGACATCCACAGCTATTCTACCACATAAGTCTGGTCTTAGATAGCTAATCAATCATTTGAATTGGCTGTTAGATACCACTCGGTTATATTCAGATATTGTTGGCATTAAAGGCTGTAACAAAACTTGTTATCACAACCCATCTGATTATCTCTTTGGTATCTACCTTTTAGCTATTAATTAAATGAATCAAGCCGTGAAAGCTCAGTGCCCGGGCGCTTGCCTTTAGTTCAATATATTCAAGCAATCTGAGTTCGATCCCCGAAGCCGGCATCAATGCAATTGTTAATTTTAAGTGCTGATATATCACGTACTCAGTGGTGAAGGAAAACATCGTGAGGAATCCTGCATATTTTCGAAATAATAACAAAAAAAAACATTTCGAAGATATGTGAAGTTTACCAATCCGTGGTGAGGCCGCGTACATACTCTCTGTACAGAGAAGGCCTTTGCCCAGCAGTGGGACATGTATAGGCTGCAAACTTTACTTTACATGAATTATTACTTTATTAGCAGAAGTATAAAACACATAAATACACAAAATCTCGTAAATTGAAATTTTTTACATATTTTTAACCCACTTGTTGATACGGGGTGCATGTTACAATCAAATCAGGCTGTTAGATTGGGTTAAAGGGATTACAGTTTTAGAATAATAACACTATCGGACTCATCGATATTTTTATAATAGTTTCAAACTAGTCGCTGCATCATGCGTTCAGTGCGATGACAACAATATTTTATGTTTCCGTTTTACGATAGTACGACGTTAAAAGTTAGCCTCGATATCCATCAAAGTGGAGTCGGTTGGAGAGAAGACTCGCTGCGTAATAAATAACCAATAGGATTTCATTATTTCCCGAAGATCTTCCCGGTTTGCCTCACTGAACACGATTCAGCGGAAGAGATCGTAAGATAAAAAAAAACGATTTGCTTATTTCTGGTCTTTTTTCTTTGATCAGATCCGGTTATGTGTTTGTCTTATTTTTTAATTTTGTTTCCGCATTGTGGCGTATAAAAGTTTCTTTACACATTATTTGTTAATACCAATATCTAAGAAATTTTTTCTAAATATAAATGAACCATAGTATTTGAATTATTTTTCTAAATTAAGCGATACAGTACAAAAGTAGTAATGAAAGTTACGGTTTGAAGTTAGTTCCTATTTAATTACTAGTTGTCTAATGTGTTTTTAAATCTCTCTCATACCTTTCATGGTCATACAGTTTGTATCTTACTAAAAACTCCTTATAACTATTATCTGCTTCTTCTATTGCCAAAGAAGAGGCACATATAAACTTATTCTTTTAAAATACTAATGGTCTGAAGATACTGACTTCACATGTATTAATCGACTATTTACACTACACTTTTTATTTTGTGCGATTTTATTTGCTTGCTCATCAGAAAGCACTCATGTTATATAAATTTAACGCGTGGGAAAAAAATAAGTGTTTAAATAATCGTATCAAATATAAATTCTGTTGTACCAATATTCAAACAATAATATAGCATGAGATTAGTCTGGTAATCTTAACATTTCAAAAATTCGCAAACAAAATCTGAAAACTTTTAACTAAAACGGCCCTATTTTAGCTATTACTAGAATAGATTTCTCATCTATCCGATGCCTATGATTCGTTGTATAACATTAATATTCCAAAAATCGACATCGCGTCAAGTCTGAATTCAATACGTTAAAAGAATCTTTAAATACATGCCAAAGTATAAATACGCTATTAACCAATTTGAATATACATATCACTAATATTTTACGTAACTGCTAAATAACTAGTTCTTCCCCTAAACCAATTGTTATTTTGTCCCTCAATCAACTAGATATTTCTTTTTGTTTCAGAAAATGAAGGATATTAATCTCCCGTCTAGCCAAAAAGGCTTTAAGAAAGCCCTGTGGTTGCTGTCAACATCCAGAAATGCCATTATTGTTTTGTTGTGCTCCATAATGGCATTCTTTTTGGAAAGACACTCGGAGTCCCCTTTCAAACTCACTGGAACTGTCAAGTAAATCTAATTAAGCACTTTTGAATAGCAATTAATGTCAGACTTTTGCTTTAATATCGGTCTTGTTACGAAATCGTGTCACGATTTATTATTGTTTTGTTTATTTACATTAGAGAGATGTCTAATTTAATGATGAACTTAATTAAAGTTACAGCAATCATTGAGAGCAGTAAAGAGGACTAACTTGAAACTTTTGTTTCTAACCAAATAAGAATCTAATTCCGCCCTTGGGTAAACAGACAATAAAACTAGCAGGCAAAATTCGTGAAAATATATAAATTTTGTTAATATCTCTTGTATTTACAACATCATTTATATAACTCTAGAAATCGTATGGTCTCGTATGGTCAATCTCTAATACCAAAATTTCACAGACTATCTTGGGATTCCGTAACGTGCCGTAAATCTATCAATAGAACAATTCCTTCGAATTTCGCTCCTTTGTTAGGGCGCGACGTTTCTGGCGTTCCGGTATTATTCAATAACCCGCCCGCCAAGCCAATTTCGATATTAGTAATGCGCACTTCGTTTCAGAGATGGTTTCCCGACTTGGAGGGCGCCGCCTTTCCGCACCGAACACGGCGGGAGGAATGTCACATTCATCGAGATGTGCTCTGATCTTGGCTCCTCCATAGTTCTGGTGCCTATCATCGGAGTTCTGGGCAACGTCGCCATCGCCAAAGCCTTTGGTATGTCGGAGTTTGTTCGAACTTAGATCTTAACTTCATCCAATCCGGTGTTGCCAGCGACCACAATCGCTTACATTCAAGCGATTCTCAAGAATGCCACGCGAAAAAGCATTTTCTAAAGTTTTCTTTTCTATGGCCAACTTTTTGGGTCTAATTATGTCCCGGCAAACCAAAACTCTGTACGTCTCGAAAACTTAATATCAAACGAAACAGTTGAGTCGCACGTAACTTTAAAATGTTTAAGATCCATCATTCTTAATTCAAGGGGAGAACTTTTCGGTTCACCATCAGCGCAAAGTGAAAAGTTGCTTGACATTTTCAAGTATGAAGTTCCATACGAGTTTAACTTGTGTGTTTGCCTTACAATGTTGTCTGTACGTTTGTTGTCTATTTCCTTTTACGTTGTTTGATTCGCTTTATCAAAACATTCGCATTTCAATTTGAAAGCAATCATGTAATTAATTTCTAAAAATTTCATATAATGATTGTTAATTTTGGATATCTCGGGTCTCAAAGTAAATAATTCTCAATGTAATAAATTTACACAAAAAAATTAATTGAGGTTATAACCGACGGCACCCGTATCTGAAAAACATCGTGCAAAAATCCACATCGTGTAGTTTGCTTCAGTAATAACAAGCATACATTCCTACAAGATCCTACAAGATAATGAACTCACGCATTATTCGAAAGTGATGTTTATTAAAATACCCATAGCACTTAACCAAAGTTGTGCTTAAAAACATACAACCCAGGTTCAAACATCCTTTCTCATGATTATAATTATGTTTATAATAGAACCTTGTTACGAACTGTGCCACCTGGTACAGATCAAATTTTGTTGACTTCAAAATATTTCATACGAAATAAATTCCTCAGAGAAGGCCAGCGTGAAGTGGAAATGTTATAATTCCGCGTTTCGTTTGGTGATTGAGGAGGCCGAGGCCCCACTTTATTAAAAGATGGCAACGCATCTACAACCCTATGGGTGTAGGCAAATGTCAGTGGTCAGTGGAAAGCGATTATTACTTAACATCAAGTGAACTTCCAGCTCCCTTGCCACTTTCTCACATAACAAAAAACCGAAAACCCTCAGTCTTAGCATATAATAAAACACATGAACCCCGTGAGGATTCTTTCTACACAATTAATGTTAATTTAACACCTATTAATTACGAGTATGTTCGTTAGGTTTTTTTTTTCATTTACAATATAAATAAATGTCATATTCGTTAATGGACTCGTTACACCTCAAAGGCGAGCTAATATTTCGTTACGTTTTTCTTTGTAGTCCAATTACTGAAGGCCGCACGAAAACACGCCGCTTGCGTAACACTAAATAGCCCTAATATCGTTACCAGCTACCGCTCTTCAGTATTCGGTCGGTGTCATACCCAATAGCGATTAGACTCCTATTTTCAAATTGGGTTCACTCTTTCGCAATTTACGTTGGCCAAACACGAGTTTACCCTTTTATTAACAACTCACTTTAACATTATCTTTAATTCGGGTGCCACGTTTATTATTAGGGAATAATATTTACGTTTAAGGTATTATTCCACTGGATGTGCTCTATTATGCAGTACTATTTTATTCTTTAAATAATTTTTTTATCCTGGCAGTTAATAAAAAAAAAAATAGTTGAGAATAGTAAACATATTGCAACTATTGTAATTATTTACGATATTATTGTGGTTATGAATGGAGCCGTAATAGCTCAGTTTCCGAGCACGCGTTTTTCATTCTTCAGTACATTCGAGCAACCCGAGTTGATATTGGTGACAAAAATTAAATTGTTATTTGCAGTTTTAAGTGCAACAAACAATTACATTGAAACATTTTTATCTTACTTGGGTAATAGCATTCTCTAAATGGGTACTTACTAATTGATAATCGGATAACAACAGTTTGGAATTAGTGAATATTTATTTTTATTTCTGTATGTTAATCTTAATAAGCGATAGTAACGCGTTATCGTGTAAAATCCAAATCTTGTCTTAAACAGGCACGTAGTTATTTTATTATTACCATGCATTTTATTAACTTCTAATGGAATTATGTGATTGATTTTAAACTAACTTCCCGATGAGCTAAACACTTGAAACTTGGACCATAGCTAAACTGACCACTTTTTTTCTAACTCAAAACGGGACATTGGTTTACAATGAAAATAAACATGAATTTATAATTTTCTTTACTCCGAAAATATTAAAAATTAATAGATATAAAGAAATATAATCAGTTCACCATTTTTATTGAAAATTAAAACATTGGTATGTTTTGAATATATTTATATTTCTCAGAGAAAAAAAATAGTTTTAATAAAGGTGACGATTTTAAATAAGAATAAAATTTGGCACATTTTTTTTATTTTGACCTTTGTTATCAGAATCGCCTTCAGAACTGGAGCTGTTTAATATCACCAGCACCAATATGGGAAACACTTAACTGTGCGGCACTTTTCGCATCTGACATCCGAAGGAGTGTTAATTTGCTTAACAAATGGGAATTTTGTTTGTAGGTTGACATTAAATGAAGGTTTCGGAAGGACACTTAGGTTTCGGTATAATTATAGGAAAAATTTTAAAACTACAAAACTTAAAATTATCTACAAAACCATTTAACGAACATTACACAAAAACATAAAGAAGTCAGAATACATGCGCGTGGCTAGCCTATTGTAAGAAACAAATGCCCCCTTCCCTGTCACCGCGTTACTAGGTAACCGAGAGCGCGTGCATGCGGGGAATAACCGGGAATAACCGATCGTCAACACAACGGTTCCACGCTTCTCATGATCATGTGTGACGGGAAAATTTTGTGTCCCAAAGATTTGTTCGGGGACAGCTGTCCGAGAAAAGGAACAGTCCCATTCAAAACGCGACGTATGGTCAGTTTAGCCATAGCTCAAAAGTCAATGCATGAAAATGCGAAAAAATAAGAATGATCATAAAATGAATAAAATAATTTAAGTTATCATGTCTTTACATCGGCCTTAAAGTATAAACAATTATAAAAGTATTTTATTTCATTATTATTTATACACACAAAACCGACCAATTACACACGAATACTTTTTTTTTATATGTCATATAGCTTTCTAAACGAAACTCCTAAAACCGAATTTCCCCATCGACAAAAATCAATTGATTTAGGAATCGGATTGTTGGCGTTTACAATTGCAAACACCGGCGATCCGTTTGCTAAACTAAAAAACATTCTTTTTTCGAAATTCCAGACCGAAAGCTGCAATCCAATAAACGCTAACTCGTTTCAGCCAGTGGCGAATCGGTCGACGCTACACAGGAACTGCTGACGCTGTCGCTGGCCAATATTTTCGGTTCGTTTGTCAGCGCGATGCCAATCACCGGTTCATTTTCTCGCAGCGCAGTGAACCACGCCAGTGGGGTGGCCACGCAATTCGGGAGTATTTACACGGGTACGCAGTTTTGTTAGCGCACACATTCTATACGATAACTGAGCTTTGAATAAACAACAGACACAAACACTGGATAGTGCAGCACGCAATCGGGTAAGTTGCCATTGCAAGCTAGTTGCACTAGTACTATATTGGAAAAATCAAGAAATTTATTGGCTTCTACAATATTTTCAAAATCTCAATCCTGATATCTCGAGATCTCGGGGTATTGTATAAAATGCAATTTCCAGGTATTTTGGTGCTGTTGGCATTGAGTCTTCTAACGCCCTATTTTTACTTCATACCGAAGGCTTCTTTGGCTGCCGTGGTGATCTGCGCCGTCATATTTATGATAGAATACGAGGTAAGATCAGAACAATGCTCGGAACCCAACTTTAATTCCGACAGTTTTTGGTGTCAATGTTTACCCGTGGAATCGGTTCAATATCAAAAACCGTTGTTATTCGTACACTCGCTTGTGTTAACCGTTATTATTCGTGTAAAGAACTTTAATTTCAGTATACTTGAAACTAAAGTTTTTTATGAACTTTAAAGTTGTTAAATGTTCACAGCGAATAGAAACGTTAAAAGTAGCCAATGATAAATAAAATGAAGTGGAAGTGTTAAACTTCTGCGTTTCGTCTGGTGAGCGATATAGCTGAAACCCACTTTGTTAAAAGGTGGCAACGCATCTGCAACCCTACGGGTGTTTCAAATGTCAATGGGCATTGGCTATCACATAACATCAGGTGAACCGTCAACTCGCTTGCCACCTTCTCAAATATAAAAAGTAAAAGGCAATTTAAGGCAGGCAGTCATAACATTCACTGTCATTGTCACTCTCGCACCTTGTAGCCTTCTGTTGCACTGATGCCAATAACGATGCTTCACATAAGAAAGACATTGTGTCCAGTGAATAAGAAAAACAGGGTCAGCTTTTTTAGATTGACAACGAATCAGCCACATATAGAGTATTTAAAATGTAAGTGCAGACGTCTATCTACATACAAACATTGAAAATAAAAAATGAATTGAGAAGAAAAAATAATTTTTCTTCTCTATTCATAAATGACCGAGTTCAGAGGTAACAAACATGAAAAATAACAACTGAATTAAGAAGCAGAATGAATTTTTAAAATCGGCCATAAGCGACAGAAGTTCAAACATTCAAAAGTAACAAACATAAATAAGTAACAACCGGATTGTGGACCCCATTGCGAAGTCGTTTGACGATCCTCAGTTTGTCTGAGCGACACTTGCGGCTGCCTAGCCTCGGGCTGTCAGCGTAATCGGTTCCAGGTGGTGAAGCCGATGTGGCGGTCGCGACGCGCTGACCTAATGCCGGCCTTCGCGACGTTCGCCGTCTGCTTGGCCGTCGGCGTGGAGGTGGGCATAGTTGCCGGCGTGGCGCTGAACGTTGTTCTGCTGCTGTACCCGAGCGCCAGGCCGCAGCTGGACGCCGAGATTGTGACATGTAAGTCGGCTTATGTTAATCACGTGCCCACTGGCTCGAGATTGTGACTGTGAGTCGGCCATTGATAATGCCGTATAGCCTGCTGGCTCGAGATTGTGACTGTGAATCTGCCAATGCTAATCCCCTGCCTGCTGGCTCGAGATTGTCACTGTGAGTCGGCTAATGTTAATCCCGAGCCTGCTGGCTGGAGATTGTCATTGTGAGTCGGCTAATGTTAATCCCGTGCCTACTGGTTCGAGATTGTGGCTGTGAGTCTGCCAATGCTAATCCCCTGCCTGCTGGCTCGAGATTGTCACTGTGAGTCGGCTAATGTTAATCCCGTGCCTGCTGGCTCGAGATTGTCACTGTGAGTCGGCTAATGTTAATCCCGAGCCTGCTGGCTGGAGATTGTCATTGTGAGTCGGCTAATGTTAATCCCGTGCCTACTGACTCGAGATTGTGGCTGTGAGTCGGCTAATGCTAATCCCGTGCCTACTGACTCGAGATTGTGACTGTTAGTCGGCTGATGTTAATCCCGTGCCTACTGACTCGAGATTGTGACTGTTAGTCGGCTGATGTTAATCCCGTGCCTGCTGGCTCGAGATTGTGACTGTTGGTCGGCTGATGTTAAACCCGTGTCTGCTGGCTCGAGATTGTGACTGTTAGTAGACTGATGTTGATCCTGTAAGTCCTAAAATGTAAGTTCTCTATGACATCCTGTACCGAATCCAATTTGTTACTTAACCTCTTTCCTTGTATTTCTTCACTTATCAGTTTCACACCGTTAATTACAATCCCAATAGGAGATACTGTCAAATGTGTTGTTTACTCAATTACGTTTTCCAAACTGCAACAGACCGTCTTCGTCGATGATATATAAAGATTTTACCCTCCGATTACATATCGCAATTCTAACGCTGTAACGAATATGTACATACGAGCCATTTCGCACCACAATAAGGCGTAATCAAGTTTCGTTTCGACGGTGCTAAATTAGTGAGAGCGGGTCATTGAAATGCTAAATACATTGTTAATTATACCGAGCACTGACCACTAAACCACAGATGCTTACTCAAACATGTCACTAGTTAGATAACAGGATTGAATCTTCGGGACCCTATTACTAAGACTCCACTGTCTGTCCGTATGTCACCAGCCTGTATCGCATGAACCGTGACAGACAGTTTAATGTTTCACTGATGATTGCTTTCTATTGCAGCTATCACAACAAATTGTAAAAAACGGAATAAAAAATATTTAAATGGAGCTCCCGTGCAAGAGACATGATTTTTTTGCCGTTTTTATAGATTATGCTCCTGGGTTTTATACATTGTCTTACGGCCCGAGAAAGTGTTGTTGTGTGTTATTTCTTTGCAATATTCACGTTTTCACTGCCAATGTGGAAGACTAAATCGTTGTTCCAATGGAATAAACAACGTAAAACACTAGTGTGTTAATCGTTATACTTGTTGTGTTAATATTTACTGATTGCAAATATAAAAATCCGGCTAAGTGCGAGTCGAACTCGCGCACGAAACGTTATGTACCATTATCTATAAAAACGGAGGAAAAATCATGTCTGTTGTATGGGATGATTTAATTTTTTTTTGTTCTGTTTAATTAGTACTTGTTGCTATAGCGGCAACAGAAACACATCATCTGTGAGAATTTCAAACTGTCACGAATCATAAGATACAGCGTGGTGGCAGATGAACAGACAGACAGACAGCGGAGTCTTAGTCTATTACTAATAAAGGTCCCATTTTACCCTTTCGGTAAGGAACCCTAAAAAGGGATCCCCAGTTTTAGCACTTTATAAGTTGCCATTGCAAACCATATTTAAAATTTCGTTCAAAAAAATTAAATGTTCGATATGTTCCCTGAGTATGAGAAGGATTTAAAAACAATTAAAAGCGTCGTAAATGCGCAAATGTTTGTGTTAAAAATGATCCGTGAAATTTATATATGAATATTTGCGAAATTATAATGTTCATTATACATGACTACGCTTCGTACAATCGCCTTGACTAATTCGTTACGAATTTACTTGAATACTAACATGCAATCGTTGTATTTGATATCGTATACTGACGTTTCGAGTAATTTAGCTAGCCACTTGCAATAATCTTAAATATTTTTATCATTTAAATATGTACGTATGCAATTACAAATAACACATCAATTGTAAAGATATATTCGAATATTCGAGTATTATATTCAACTTAATTCTTATGGTATAAGACCTAGTAACGTCGTGAAAACAAGAATTTCAGGTAGGCCAGTTTTTAGATAGGCTATCTCTAACATTAATTCATTTGTTAAACCTTCAGCCAGACCGATCCAAAAGTGAAAAGTGATTGGGCATGTTAGAAGAGTACAATGTACAATGCGCACCCGTATGACGTCCGAGAGAGTGAGAGGGATAGCATTATATCCAAAAACTGGCCTACCTGAAATTCTCTCTCTAAGACTTTGCTAGGTCTAAGTCTATTAAATCTTAATGGTTTCATTGCAGTTTCCTTTCACTTGGCATATATTTACTTATTAAAGAGTGACAACAGTTTGTGGCCACATGTTTAAAATAAATAGTTTGAGCGGACGATTAAATAGTCAAGGACTATCGGGGTCACGGTCGTGCCGATCCTTGACCTGTAGGTGACGTGTGTTTCCCGTTTAAGATAACACAAGCATCAACAACAACGCAGTCCTACTCAACTTTCTCCGCGTTACACCATATGAAACTGGTGGATTCTGGCTAGCCCACGAGTTCTGCGTTCAATGAAGCTTTAATAGTCTACGGACTGAAAGCAAAAATATCAGTCAAAGTTAAAATAATACAGTATGAAATTTCGAAGCTAAATATATTACTCACACATTAGGATACTGGATCTGTATGATCCACAAATAAAAACCATAAACAGCCATTGATACACACATATACCGATATGTTTACACACTCATAAATAAGTCAAAAAATAATATCCCTAGTTATAAACATAAATATTTCTGGACTTACTTTACACAATGTTATCTAGTCCCGACATAAGCAAAGCTTACACTATGCGTACTTGGTACCTGAAAAATACAATTAAAAGTACTCAGTATTTTGTACGTATATAAACACCACAATAATCACAACCCCAAGAAAAATTGAGTTATCAATGTATCTCATCTAAATTTGTCTAATTGGTTTTACATAGGTACATATTCATAAAGTTTCTTAGAAAAAGAATTATTATTTTGTTATGAAATGTTCATTTTGTTATGTTTAATTTTTAATTTTATTTTGTTGCAAACTGCTTTCTTACGACCAGTACAAAAATTAACGGTACAAAATTATTCAAATACTTATAAACCCTATCTTAAATGAATTAGACGAAGTCTTTTATATTATGTGTGCAAAATATCTTACAATTCCAGTCTGGAAGCGGGTGACTAAATGATAAAGCGTGTTTAAAATATAAGAAACATAAAGCAACATGAAACAAGCCAAGGTCTCAGCACAATAACCCAGACATAATGTAAACATAATAAAGATACCTCATCTATAAATAAGTTAATGGCCAATATTTTATTAAATTGTAAGTTAAATTAAAATCGAGCTGACATGACGTATAGCTTTGTTGTCCACAAACAAAGATTCAGTAAGAAATTTATCAGAACAAGTCGATATAATTCTATTTTAGTTTATTGTAAATCCCTTTTTCCTCGTATTTGCCTATGTCGATAACCTTCTCGGTTGTCTATTTTAAATATTCGAATCTTACGTAGTATATTGTAATATTTTTTATTTTCACAGACTCCCTCGGGATTCAGCTACTTATTGGTGACGGTTGGCAATAGCTTGTACTTTCCGAGCGTCGAATATATCAGGCAATACGTCACAAGGGCCGCTAAGAAACAAGGCGGTTGCAGTATGCCCGTTGTCATCGACTGCAGATATGTCCTCGGTACGAATCAGTCATTAATAACTTGGTGCATTTCACTCTGTGTCACCTTTTTCGTCGTTATGTTTACAATAGAAAGTGTTGGGCACATTTAAAACTATAATTTATAAGTGACATTGGAGCGGTCGAATGTTTGTACGTAATGTATGTAATATATGAATGTGTTGGTATCGAATATCACCAACAATTACTTCATATTTATAAACGAAACTAATTTACTACCTACTAATTTCTACCTCCTTTCTACACATGGGGTATGTCAATGATGGCATATTTGGTTGGTTGTTGGTGTTTTGTTCTAACCCACACACCGAGTTTTAATTTTTTTGGAATATCTTACCAGCTATTATCACTGTCTCATATTCGTGACCCTTGTTTGGCGTATGGCAACATTCCTCACCATATTTGAAAGTCGCTGAAGCGTGGATAGATTACTATCAAAACACTTTTGTAACAGCCACCCTATCTGATAGTAAGCAAACGTATTTTTCATTGTTGTTGGTGATTTTGAAGTAACTAAACATGAAAGCCTATACATGTCTCACTGCTGGGCTGTCTTCCTTTGCACGTGGGGTAAAGTAAAGTAAAGTAACAGCCTATACATGTCCAAAGGCCTCCTCAATACAGAGGGTATCAGGGCATAGTCCACGACGCGGCCCCAATGCGGATTGGCGGACTTCACATATTTTCGAAATATATATTTTTTTTTTGTTATTATTTCGAAAATATGCAGGTTTCCTCACGATGTTTTCCTTCACCGCGGAGCACGTGATAAGTCAGCACTTAAAGTTAAAAACTTCATTGGTGCCGGCACCGGGGATCGAACTCAGGTTGCTCGAGTATATTGAATTAAAGGCGAGCGCCCGGACACTGAGCTATCACGGCACGTGGGGTATTAGGGCATAATCCATCATGCAACCTCAATGCGGATTTGCGGACCTCAAGTATGTTCAAAATATTTTTTTTGTACGTTTTTTGTTCATGCAGGTTACCTCACAATGTTTCCTTCACCGCTGAGCACGCGATAAGTCAGCACTTAAAATTAACAGTTGCATTGGTATTGGTCGAACTCGGGATGCTTGAGTATATTGTATCAAGATCTTGAGTATCTAAATCTTGAGTATATTGGCTCTAACTGCTACATATGAATGAATAATTAATCAATAATATTTAGATAGTAATTTAAAAAAAATGTTTCTCCGATCCAGGTGCTGATTTCACGGCAGCGAAAGGTCTCTGCGCCCTATCGAATGCGCTGTCATCCAGGGGACAGCCCTTGGTTTTGCTGTCACCAAGAGCCAGTGTCGCTTCGGTATTTAGTGGGGCCGGGTCCAGCGTCGTGTTCGTGCTAACACCAAATGAATTAGATGCAACGTTGCAAGGTATTTTAGCCATTAATGGTATGAAAGATATCGCTTCCCGCGTGTTTTAAAGAAAATCGCTAATTGATATTATGTGAGTGGACAAACTGTACAAGAACTACAATCGTTCATAACCTAACCTCTAGCCTCCTCTTAAAAAAAAAATTATACATAGCTGAAAATGGATTTATCATATCCCCTTTAAAGTCTTGTTCGTGGCGTTCGATCTTTTTTATTATCGTCTAATATAAATATATGATCTTAAGGTTTTGTATCAATTAAATTATCACTAGTACGGTAAAGATGTGACATAAATTACATCATTAAACGATAAATAATGGTATAACACAACAGTATTATATCAACTACTTAATCTTTATCCGCGTTATAATCTTTTTATTGTATGTTTATTGTATTTATAACCCCCGTGTGGAATAATAGATTCTATTAATTCTTGATTAGATAAACAAAGACTGTTCTTTACTGATTTTTCCATATATGCAATAAGGTTCAATATTGTTTGCAGATCTCACCGGCCAGATAGCGTTGCCGCGCATAGACAAGAGAGAAAACAACTTGACACCCCCGCCAACATATAGTTCCTTACAAAATCTTGACGAAAACGTTACCGAAATCGTAATAGGCGAAGAGCAGAATAACGTACCTTTGTTGAGAATCACGAACACGACTGAGCTATCAAAAAACAGTAAAAACGAGATCAACGACACTTGATCAAGGAAGCGTGAATGTTTCCTTAACCGTTTTAGAATGCCTAACAGTCGATAATTCTTTCCATAGAGTAGTGAATGATGATGATAAGTCTTTCCATAGAGTAATTAATAACAAAAGTGTTAGAACCAGATGTAACAAAACGAAGGGATTTTTGTAAAAAAAAAATAATGTACGACATTAGGGATAATATGTTTAGTAGATGTTTTTTGATGTTAAATTATTTATTTAACGTTAAAAATTCCAGTGACTTGACTTTTGAATGGTTACTTAGATACTATACTTTCTAATAGTTACTATAACGGATTAACCAAAGATATATTTCTTCTGGTCTGACTAGAAAATTTGTTTTTAATATATCCTAAAAAAAATTATACAATATTATAAACTCGTCGTATACGAGAAATCGAAAAGAAAAGAATACGAGTCACCTAGTAATTTATAAATGATTTGAATATTTAATTTTAAGTTCACAATTTATGTTACCTACTTATTTATAAAGTGAATTGAATATACACAAACTGTTTTTTTTTTCGAACCTTCTTTATCTACTTTCTATATCCTGTAATCATTCATTGTTCATAAAATTCAAAGATAATGCAAAAAAATTACTAAAAAGCATTATCTTACTGTTTCAGGCATTCAATATATTATTTTAAACGTACATAAATAATAAACATAATATACAGGCCCATAAATATATCACCTAACACTAAAGTTGATAATTTTATCCATCGGCATCACTGGCTGGCGTAAGTGGCGATGCACCCGTAGATTGTAAATGCATTGGTTGATATTCCATATGATTGTTGAAGAACCATAACTAGCCTTGCACCCAGTTAAATCTCGAGCCTAGTAGACACGTTCAAAATAGTAATAGAAATTTTCTTTAGTTGTTACTGAATAGCATAAGTTGTTTGTATATATTGATTTACTCTGAGTAAGGATTACAGAACTATAAGAATCAATATACAACTGTAGTAATAAATGATTCCACTTGATATATAATTTGGATATGTGCACAGCGAGTGATTGACAGTGGAATCATAAATATGGGGCGCAAAAATTTGTATTAAAAAAGAGGACGTTTCTATAAACCAACAACTTTGTTGCAAATTGTGGTTGACGTATGTCCATTTGATATTATTCCAAAATATCTCTTCCTCTATTTCCTCTGCCACGTCGAGCTCTTAGATAAAGCGTTATTGTATTCTATTTATGATTTAAATAAACACAACATAAGAATATGAACTTTATTGTAATAAATAATATGATATATTATGCACGTCTTAGCACCATTTACTTAACGAATATAAATGCATTTTGACTAAATGATGAGTATCATGTAACTATAAAATGTAAAATATTAAAAAGTTCTATTACCTATACATTTACTTATTCATAATTTTAACTTTTTTGTTCTTTAACCATAAATAGCCTGCACCCAGCCGATTTACCCGTCAACTTAACACAATTAAAACAGTAATCGAAATTTTCTTCAAGTGCTACTGAATTCGATAGATATAAACCAGTTCGAAGATGCCCTTCTTTTATCAGATATACCACTCCCAGGCTTTGTAAGCGACACAATAATCGAACTAGTTTACAATCGATTTTAAAGCTACGTCTCTATTGGTCAGTCTACATAAAGACGGCCAATAGTTAACAGTTAGTTGGACTACGTTATTTGTACTGCTGGAGAAACATTGGCTTGGAGGCGGACAACAACTTTTCCGACACAACATGGGCAATTCTCGCGCTGCGTTGCCAAACCAATTCCCTCGTGCGCTCGTGATTACTGTCGACTCGGACCTGATGAAACGAACAATAATTACTACAGTAAATATAAAAGAAATCTTTACTTAATATTATAAACGCGAAAGTTTGTATGTATGGATGGAAGGTTGTTACTCTTTCACGCAAATACTACTGAATCGCTTCTAATGAAAGTTTACCATAATATAGCTTATACTCAGCTTTAACTCAGTATTTCTTTTTCTTTGATTAATAAACATTAGAACCTGGAGGACCGAGCTTTGCTCGGTGTTTTTTTTTTTTTTGGTAAATCGTGTATTTTGCAAATTACATTTAGATACAAATTACTGAGTAATGAAATATGCATAATATTTTTCGATCTTACGGAAAGAGAGTGTTATCAAGTTTAATTGTTTATTTAATGAAAACCAACATAATGTAGACTATTATAGACAAAAATAATTAAAGATATATCTATTGTTCGTTAGTGTCATTATAATTACAGGCGCTGATAGCATTGCAATATAACCAACGAGAGATATATCTTATCCTTTAAACGAGCAATTGTTGTATACATATATATATATATATATATACATATATATATACTTATATATACATATATATATACTTACATATACATATATGTACATGTTTTTTTCGTTTATCCGATATATTTTTTCGTAAAATAACCTAATTTTATTACACATTTTAGAAAACCATCTTCAAACATACATTATTATATAGTTATGAAAATAAAGCATACCTGCTTAGGCTGCAAAACCTTTATCGAGTTTAATGTGGCAACTCCTTGATTGTTTACGCGTAAGGTAATTTTTCCTGTCATTTCAGCAGTAGTTGCTGTAGCAGATTTAATTTCTTTTTTGGCTCCGCGACCCACCTGCGAGAAAATACTTTCTTATTCAATGAGGAACCTACATTTCGCCTCAAAAGAAAATGGACGATACAATGTAATGAATTGGTTAGCATAGTTTTTCAGCGATAGACCGATAACTATTGGTTAAAAACTGCGTGTTCGTGGGTGGTTGGTTCGACTGCCACGCGGAAAATTACCTACAGAAAATTACTCGGAAAATTTTTCAGATGCCATTGTTTTTTCTTGTTCAATTTTCGTTTGGTAAACTCCTCCATGCAGAATTATCTTCTATAGAGGTAATATTTAAGTTAAAAAAATAGAGAAATATTGATCAATACTTTTACTCTAAACGTAATCTAATAAAATCTTTAGATAAAAGAAAATCATTTGTATATGTGTAACTGATCTGTCCTTTATTTTTGAATTTTAATATTACTGTTTGAGTCTTAATATTAACCTAACCTTGGGAGTTATGTGAGTAGACATACCTCCTTCTCAACTTTTAATATAAGCGGTCCGACAGCGAAGTTACTCTTCACAGTAGTGTGATCTGACAGGATATTGACTGCAACATCTCCAGTTCTCCTCAATGAGGACAATCCGTAAAGAGTGCCCTTTGCTCTCGGCTTACTCTTTTGACCTGTTTTAGTCTTGTTCTTAGTGACGGGTTTCTTTGTAGTTGCCGGGTTTTTTGCCGGCGGTTTGGGTTTCGGCTTAGTCGTCTTGTTGGGAGGCTTAATTCCCGTCGTGGTCAGTCTGGATTTCGCGCTTTTGGTATCAGTATTTTCCTTCAAAACTCTCGAATCGACCTTTTGAGGTGTTTCCATTAAAGTTTCCTCGATTTTCTTATCGACTACAGATACATCGTTTATCTCGTTAGTTTTCGTTAACGCTTCGATGGTTTTGTTATCAGTCGCTGCTGCCGAGTTACCAGCGCGAGTGGTTTGCTTCCTTTTACTGCTGGTTTTGCTTAAAAATAAAAATATTATAAAATTATATTATTTTAATAGTATATCAACATTTCCAGTCTAAATTGGGGTTGATCTAACCATCACGGTTCATGAGATACAGCCTGGTGACAGACGGACAGACAGACAGACAGGTAGCGGAGTTTTAGTAATAGGGTCCCGTTTTTCCCTTTGGGTACGGAACCCTAATTGTTACCGTGCGTAGGTTTTCCCATGATCACAGACAATTCGCATTGTTAACGACGTTTCAATATTCTATCTACAGATAGATTTTGTTACTGGAGGTAGAATTTTGACGTAATTGTATTATGGAGCTAATGTCAAACACCTATCGCCAGTAAACAAATCTATCTGTAGATAGGATATTGAAACCGGCCGAATACACATTACGAATAAAAAAAGTATTATTTTATGGAAATTTTAAAATCGAATTAATATTACTTATTATTAATTAATTATTCCTTACTTTTTAGACTTAGTTTTTGTCTTGTTCTTCTTTGGTTTAGAACTCTTCTTTTTGGCGTCGATTGGCTGAAGTTTCACATTGACAGGGTCGTATGATCGTCTTAAAATGTCGTTCATCTTCTCAAGAATATTATCTACAAATCGGTTGTATTTAACTATGTACACAGCGGGAACTTCGGGTTTTTTCGTGGGTTCCTCTTTCAGTGATCCTGTAACCAAAAATAAATGTATTCAGAAAAACATGTTGATGAAGCAAATTCAATAAACAACCTCTACATTGACTATTGCTTAAAATTTATCGTTGATAATCACCATTTAAGGAATAAACATTGTTTGTTTGTTGTAAAACAAACCTTTGACAATTTGTCTAATAGGATTTCGAACGCGATAATCGATAATTTTTTTATAGATGAAAAATTAAATTCGTATCGGTTTGGCGATTCCAACTTTACTTAGTTTTATTTGTAAGATTCCCGAAGAAGAGAAACTGTATACTCATAAATGTTACTTTAAATTAATTAAATTTCTGTTCCAACATTCTATACTAATTAGTGAGTTACTAAAGAACATAAAGGATTTATTTTTATTTTTACCTCCTGTATTAAGAATCTGCCTCGTAATTACACTAATTTAAATAGAAATATTCAGTTGAGTTTCATTTGCATACCATCTCATATTAGCAACCTAAGTATATTTCATTTATTAAACTCTACCTAATGAATAAAAATAAAGTTATATTAATTATCTTATTACACCTAATTTTTCTTTATTAATGTACCGTAATTAAAGAAGCGTAGGTGGGTTATATATTCATCACGTACTATTATTTCTGTCTATAATTTTACGCGGATATATTTTACAACTGTAAAATGATATTTTCAGGGCACGTTTCTACTTAACGTCTTGTCCTAAAGTAAGCAAACCTTTACTGCGTGTAACAAACAAGTGATTAACATACTTTTCTTTTGAAAATGAATAAATATTATAAATATATAAACATCCAGATACTACAAAAACACAATGTTCATCACAGATTATTTCTTCAGTATTGGGGATCAAACCCTCACCCTTTGTTGCAAATCACCCGTGAAATGTTTCGATTCATTCTGTGCTATACTTAAAACCCTAACTAATCAAAAGCTTAAACTTGCTTATTTAAAAATTTGAACTTTGCTTACACATTGATAAATATTTAGTTCAAAGGTCTTAAATCATTGCTTTTAATAAAGAAATATTCGAAAAGAGAAGTTTTATTTCTCTTACAATTGTTAACAATTCATTTAATATAGTTTCTTATGTTAATATAGTTTGGCAATTTAACAATAAGTACGCATTTTTTGTATTTAACGGTTCTTTAATTTTTATTTTATCCAAAACGGAGGCATCTTTATACGCCATATGTTTCCAAGCTCAGTATACATGAACTTCAGTTGTCCTATGACCTCATTAAATACCATTTAGTATTTGAAATTTAATGAATTTAAACTATTAAGATACCCAAACAGTTTCCTTTGTTGTCTAGTATTAGTAAATGCAAAAAATTATTACGGTAGAAATAATAATGTTTTCTTTATTCAGAAATATTCTATGAGCTTCAGTTTATTGGTCGTACGTATAAAGTTAATTCGATACAGCGTTCAGTTAAACTTTGAACATGTTTCTTACCGCTATTCAAATACTTCAAGACGCAAACGCCAATGAATCTCAATTTTCTCCACAAAATGTACCCGACCTATATCGGTTAATATTTGATTTAACAATTATATTCTGACTTTGTTTTCAAAAGATACGATTATGTATTGAAAGAAAAATAAAGGCTTTTAAATTTTCACGGTATATGCAATACAAAATAACACATTTGTGAACATATTATAGCCATTAAATTTTTAAAAACATAAATTATTGCAAAAACCGTTAATAATCGAGCTGTTCGTTAACTGTCGTCAAATAACGGAATCATGGTAAATGTCCATAAAGTAGAAAAAGAAGGCACTTTACTTTTTTTGTAAAAAATCCTCTTTTTTCGTTCAGTTGTTATTAGGCACAGTACGTGGGGTACTGTGCCTAATATATATATGGGCAGCTCACGTATCTTCGAAACATTTTTTATTGTTATTTTTAAAATATGCCTGTATAGTCTTAACCTTTCACGTTGAGCTTGTGAAAAATCAGTACCTACGCAATAATTATGAAAACCTACTTTTTGGTCACGAGGATATTCAGACATTTCGGAAAGCGCCAGAGTTTAAATGGTATACACGGATACGTATATACGGTAGTGTTTTTTGAAAGGACGTCGAGAAAGTTTTCGCATTCGTATCAGTTCGAAATGCGCACTTAAAATTGCAATTAACAATATTGTTGGTGCCGGCACCGATAAATCAAATGCTAAAATCAAAGTTTAAAATCCAATTCAAATTAAATTCAAATTCAAAATCAAAGTGCCCGGACACTGATCTATCACGGCTACTTAAAGACTTACAAAGTCTCTATAGGACCTACAAATTTAAAATTTTCTATAGCTAATTCATTTATGGTCCCAATAGAAAGCTCGCTTGTTCTATTTCTCGATCCACGGTATCGCAAGGTGACTTACTTTTATAATTACATATTTATTGCTCTGAAGCATGCGAGTCTTGTAAGTCAGACGATATAATTAAGCATTCAGCTGACAGAAAATTAATATATCAAATAGTCGATTCAAAGCACGTTGTGAAGGCACGCGAACAAGTAACTGTTCCAGTCTCCGCGAGCCCCGTTTGAATTCTAATGGACAGCAACAATTAATAGGACCACTCAACGATGGATTTTCTATTTTCCACACGTAAAAGAAATTGCGTGCCGACGCGCACATATAAGAAACCTAATTACGGAACAGCTAGCTTCGGCGAACGGGAATTCAATTTGTTTTCGATTACACACGTCTAAAACAAATATCACGACGCTCTTTAAGATGTTCTGCGTGAATTTGATTGCTGAATCTTACGCAAGGTCATTGAAAACAAATTTGTGATGGAAATGTATTTTCCGGCGATATTATGATGGGATATAGAATTTCTTTTCCGTGAAATCTACGATCGACCGCAACTGGCTAGACCGTTTTAGGCATTACCGGTAACAAACGAGTTCCATTCAGGTCGAATGTGACCACTCGCTGCTCCCCAGAATTTCACGACGGTAAACATTTAAAATTTCTCTTTTCGCATCTCATTACGTCGTTTTCACTGGGCCGGACGCGAGGCACGCAAATTTCGCGGTAGATTCGTCGTCCAGTGAGAGTAAAGTAAATGTTATCTCAGCGCCGCTTTCTACGTTTTGTTACTTACTTTCTAGCCTGTAGAGGCCATTCCTGCTGCCGAGTGCTGGAGGAGCCAAGGTCAAAGAAAGTGTCAAGGCTACATGTATTGAAATCGGGCTGGGTCGTTGACCCAACTCCGGATGAGAAAGTAAGCGGGCGTCGGACGCGATGTCCGATGTCGACCCCTTAACACACATCCACGTTAAACTTGTTCCCACTTCACAGTTTGTTGCGCTGAATGCACGCCGGATTCTAGACCACGATCCACGATAGCTTGACACTATCGCCAAATGGAGTCTCGCTTGTGGCGGACTTTCATATTAACTACACATCAGGGAAATAAGGAATAGGGTTTATGATTGGGTTGTGCGTTATATTACATAGATAAATCGGTCAAAAAGCTAGCTACTTAAATATATTTGAATCACTACATTATATATATGTTATATAATATTAGATAAGTACTATGGACAAAATAAATAAATAAAATTAGTGTAGGATAGTAGAATTTCATTCATTTCTTTCTTAAAAATAAGGTTTTACTTTAAAAGAATTGAATAAGTAAATGAATAGAATTGACTAGTAAATATTTTTATTTTGTAAACTTAACTTTATAAATTAATTACTAGATAATGTCACTTTCAATGGACAAACTTAATAGTCAACTAGAATTTTGACCGATGGCTCATTCTGTAATATCATGATTTCATACAAACGCACAACTGACTTAGTAAGGTGAATTAATGAATTTAACACAAGAAATTAGAACAACAGATTTATTTCATATAAATTGCCACGAAATCATTGTGACATGATCTAGACATTAATTTAACTTTGACTCTTTATGCATCATACTTACACTGTCACACATCAAGCACGCTCACTTAATAAATTAAATAAATTAAATAGAATAAATAAATAGTCAATAAATAACTAAGGCTAGAGGAGGGGACCGTGGGGGAACTCTCTGGTGGTGCCGCTGGATTCACTATCTGAATTTTTTGTGATCAGCGACCGCAGCGTTGGGTGTGGCTTTGGTTTTCTTTACTTTAGCGGCATGGTTCGCCTTTTTGCCGCCCTTTTTCGCGTGCGCCGCGTGCTTCGCGCTCAACTTTTTTGACTCACGTGAGTGCTTCGAGATGTTCCTGCCGAGGGCGTCGGAGATGTCGTCGTCCTCGTCCTCGTCATCCTCCTCGTCGTCGTCGTCGTCGTCGTCGTCCTCGGGGTCCAGAGCGTCGGTGATGTCTTCCTCATCGTCGTCTTCGTCTTCGGCGTCCGATGCGGCGGGGGCGGCGATCTCGGCGCTCGACGGTTGGCTCTCGACTTCGGCACTGGCGGGCTCCTTCTGGCCTGGCTCGGGCTCCTCGCCCTCGGCGGCTGGCTCTCCCTCCGCCGATTCCGCCTCCTCGGCGACTGTAGACACCTCTTCAGCGGAAGCAGCCGACGCTGCGGGTGCCGCTGGCGCAGCGGCGACAACGTCAGCCGGAGCGACGACCGGTTGGACCGCGGCTGGTTCGTCATCGTCATCGTCGTCATCCTCTGTGGATTCAAGTGCATGATTAAATGTCGATGTTGTAAACAATTTTCAGTGAACATTTTAGATTTTTCACTATAATACAAACCCACCTCCTCCTAAGATGTCATCGAAGAACCTCTCCAAATAGTCGTCATCCTCGTCATCGTCGTCTGATTCCTCCTCATCATCATCGTCCTCCTCGTCATCGTCATCATCATCGTCTGTAATAGAACAAAAAATATCGGAATTATGTCTATAACACTTTTTTGATTACATCTGTGGCAAAACTGTTTTTGTCGATTTTTTCTATTTAACATTCAAACATATTTGATACTCAAACCTTCTCTAAGAAATAAAAGCAATTGTAACAAGTCAATTGTAAACAAACGAATCGTTAAGTTATCGATTAGTCCAGAGATATCGCATCAACGCGTAACGTCCAACTCTGGGCTTTCGAAGGTAGAAAGTCGGGGAGCATCAATTTCTCTGATTGACTCTTTCTGTTTGAATTAATTATCAAATGAGAACACCTGTCACGCTTTGGCTCACATACCACAACAGTCCGGCTACGTTCTAATTGTTAAGCATTCTATCGATGGAATGTAACACTTTCGAGATGATCTTAAGATTTATGGCATATGCTCACTATATTAATTGTTTTAGTGTCTGTTGCAGTCATGTATAATATTAAGAAATTCTTTCTTTTTATTAAGGCATAATTAAAAAAAATGTTTTCTGTTCAATAAAGCAAGTCTCAATATTTTCTAATTAGTCAAACAAATTACTTGAGGATCTCTTTAAAAAATTGTTTCTTTAGTAGAAATTATACGGAATGAGCTTTAAATTATACAAATTGAGCCCTTCGATATTATTTTCTAATTCATCCTGTATTAACAATTTTAGCTATTATTAAAATCAAATCAAAGTGTTACAAACGATGCAAACATCTATGCAATTTCTGTTGTCCTACAACATATTTTAGAAATTTCTAATTAGTGGCCAGTTGTTTCAAAGACGCACTTCATTTTTTCCAGATGATTTAATATCGATTAACCTGCGGACTATGTTAATCTAACTCAAAGGTAAGCCTTATTCGGTACGAACTACAGTTAAAGCTGTTCTATTCAACGGTACATGTTTTAACAAATAAAGCCACACCTATGTATTTTTCCTCGCACATGTGTGTACGTCAATTAGCTTCCGTTTACATATTGTTTACCCGCTGAAATTTTACATAAGAGACACATTTTTGAACTTTTCAATAGAAAATCCCATCCTCAAAATTGACTTCGGGATAAAACTGAATTGTAATAATTACAATAGTTATATTTCAGTATTTACTTCTTTCTTTGAATTTTGCTGGTAAATATAAATCTTTTGAGTATATAAGTTAGTGTATATTAATATAAAGAAATGTGTACCTCCCAATCCCCCTAGTCCATCATCGTCGTCGTCGTCGTCATCATCATCGTCGTCGTCCTCAGCTGACGCCGCCGGTGCTGGTGCCGCGGCCGCCGCCGACTGTCTCCCCACTTCCTTGTCATCCTCCGGCCTCGAGATTGGACTAGCCCACGCCGACAACACTAAGCAGCACACCGCTGCCAATAACAACAAAGACCTCATCTCGTATCTGAAACAAACGCAGCATTTTAATCATCTCAGTCATCGGCGCCGCGGCGACACTGTTGCCGTCACAACACAACACTATCACGTTCACGTCACGGGCACCACGTATCCCTTGATGGGCACTTCACCTTTTGACTTTTCACTGTGGAGTCCTTGGGCACCAGCGGAAGGGGTTCCGCCCGCGTCCTTCTATGCGGCTGGGACGCTATGGCCGAGCCTGACGAACGGAAACGGTATAGCGGCGGCGTCTTCACTGCACTCTCTTTTATAGAGTTACGTCACACACGCAGGGAAGGAAAGTAGTGATGGTAACCACTGTGGACCTAGATCACGGAAAGCGCAGACGCGACAAAATTAAGTTAAAAAAAATTGTAATACCGTCTCTCTCCAAACATTCATTATGTTCGGCAGAATAAGTTGCATTGTTAAATAAGTTACATATATATTTAACATACATATATATTTTTTTAACATCTCATAATACCTCGTAAAAATAAATATAATTCACAAAATAGAAATATATATCAACAAAACATCTACAACTTTCGTATATTATAAAAAAATGTGTAGCCTTTCTCTTTTTATGATTATCTTTTGGACAATCTGCTCTTATGTTCGCGTTTAGGACTTTATATTATAATTATATTATTCTTCACTCGTTTGAAAGAAGCGTAAGTTGATCTATGGTCATTTGAAAGGGGGGTTGGTTCTGTTCGATTGACTAATTTATTCAATTTATTTGTCGACTCGGCATGTTTCGTTGGAGAAAAGTGTAAGCACCATACAGTTGGAGTTGGAATTTTAAAACATTTTACACATTAGTATGGGGAACAGCCCCAAACTTTCACTTAAGGTTATGTATGTAAATGAGATTTAAAATGTAATTGATAACGTAACTTTATAGACTTAGAGATATATATAGTGGGAAATAACCAACTTGTTAAAATGTTTGGTAAAAAATAATGTTATGACACACTGGAGAAACTTATTTAAAATGGAACGGATACAATATTGTGGCAAAACGGATATATACGGTGCCATTTTTATGACTAACCTTTATGACAGTATATATCCTTGCAGACATATTAATAAAATATTACAGTAATGATATTATTCATAATGTTTTATCTCGTTTTCGTAAACATTTATTACAAAGCCTACTACATTTTTCATCGTAAATTTTTAATGTTTCTTAAATGTTTCTATAAATATTTTCGTTTTTTTTTTGAATGTTGTGTAAATTGTTAAAACCTAGTTGTATTTTTAACAGTGTTTGAATATCAGTACTATCAGAGTTGTCATTTTGGGTACTTAAATACCCAAACCCGTTCCGTATAATGGTGAAAAATCCGTACAGTATTTTCTCTCTTTCAGGCAGAGAGACAGAGAGAGGCGGCGGTGAGACTTGTTTTATAAAATTCTAGTGATATATATCATTAAAAACTTCATTGTTTCGCAATTTAGGCAATCAAAGTTTACTGTCTCTGTTGAAAGATTATCCACCCTGGTAGCCACCGCCTGGACTATAGACCCAAGTTTCGAATTCTGTTATTCGAAATCTTAAGCCTATCGATGCGATAAGCTTAATACTCATAACTCTGACAAGCTGACCAGCCAACAAAATTAAAACAATCTGTAACAATTTCTCATGAAAAATTATTGGGTCATTGGCCTTTGGTTCCTTTGAACGACGATTCAACCACTTTCATTTGAGAATTGTGTATTGTGAAAAAAATTTTGGTTTTAGTTAATTTTCTTCCGATACCTTTTTAAGGAATCTTGTATACTTAAATGGTTGAATGTTGTAAAGTAGTTTTTACCTATAATTAAGGTACCACTCATCACTTTTTTGCATATCTTGTATAATTCTTCTGTCACAGTGTGTACTTTGTTGGTGATAAATAAATAAATAAATAAATAAATAACGATTGTTTGCGTTATGGTGTCTCTTATTATTTTCGCAGTTACAAACTAGCAATAAATGTGTTACAACGAACGACAACAGATCATACATTGTAATCGTAAAATGTAAAGGCAAAATCGAAAACTACGAAACATTCACTACCAAACGCATTATTGTGCAGGTTGATATCGCAACGTTGCTTCCAAAGCGAGAAAGGTCTAAACCCGTTTTCGGTATTGTAGGCGGCCACAAATATTTGTATGCGGCTTGTGAATGGACCTCGAGGACTTTCTCTCGCTCGAACAAGTCTCTAATACTCACATTGACACACCGTACCAACGTACACAAATGTCAGTGACAGTAACACTACATTACAGTCGTTTTGGAAAAAAAAATATTATTCAACTTATCACGTGCTCAGCGGTGAAGGAAAACATCGTGTGAAAACCTGCATATTTTCAAAATAATAGAAAAAAAATATTTCAGAGATTGTAAAATCCTCCAATGCGCAGTGGAGCCGTTGGTGGACTATGGCCTGATACCATCAGTACAGAGGAGGCCTTTGCCCAGCAGTGGGACAAGTACAGGCTGTTCCTTTACTTTACTTTATTCAATTTGTAACAATGAGAATGAATCTGAAAAGGCTGAGACTTAGAAATGATAATAAAAATAAATACAGCGTTCTTTTTTTACTAAGCGGAGAAAAAGCGGCAAAATTACAGTATACTTCGAATCGCTCAAAATGTGGGTGTTAAATCTTTATATGTTATTGTATTTTATGTGGTCCTGCAACACAACTACTTTGACATAAATAAAATCTATTTTGACAATCATACATGGCAGCCTGACGATATAAGGATAATTTATTCACAATGTGGCACGCCTACTCTAAATGTTTGTATTATTCATTCCTTACTCCCATTGCTTTGACTTTCGTTGGAAATGCCACCTAGTTTAAACCTTTAAGTTCGTACTGACCTTTTTCCTTTAAACAGTAAATATGTTTGTGTTGTAACGTGATTACAACAATTACTATTAAAATAAAATTCAATCAGTAATAACTTCGTTGTTTGTATCAAAAGTAAATGTTACGAAATTTTAAAGGTGGTAATTTTTGCTAAAGCGTTATTCGCCGCGCTAATGTCGTCGTTTCGGTCGATTCTCACTTTCTTTTTTGTAAATTTAATTTCGCTGATGCCATACTTTTTCATAACTCGAGCATTATATAACCGAAGCAAGGAAAGTATAAGAATTTATGGTTTTAGAGAGTACTTCGATTTTTAGTATGGATATTAACAGAAAGTAGTTTGAGCTTGTTTGTTAAAAGATGCGAACAGAAAAACCTTTATATGAATAAACTATTTCCGATAAAAACGACCACAAATTTTTATACGTTGATCTTAATATGGTATATTTTATAAATAATAAATCGGCTAAAAATTATTTACTCCTTGAAATAATATCTTCTTAGCCAAATACGTGGGGCATACTAAAAGAATTGCCGGATTCAAAAATATTTATATATATAAACTGCTATCAAAATTGTCGTGAGTAACACAAACAAAAATAACACTCAAAATTATGGTACAAAGTTTTTATGACAGTCGATTCCCTAACTGACCTCGTGCTTTCAATTCCCTGATGAGTGAACCAATAGTATATATATACCAATAATATATATATACTAATAGTATATATAGTTCATAGTAATGTCTTCAAGTGACAAATCACGCTCTTTACAATTACATACTCTTTCCAACTGGATTTCTCTTCTGCAAAAATTGCCCTACCAATTTTTGTGATTTTTGTACAGTAGCTTACTCACAACTTGTCACTTTTTGGGAAAAACAAGCCCCGGTGAATTTTAATACATTTCTTTGCCTACCTCCGTTAGGAATGAGAGTTATGACCAGTCACATTAATTAGTGTCATCATTACAACGGAATACAAAGACCGGGAGGTATAACAAGTCATCACTCTACATATTCTCTAGTGCGTCTAAGCGATTTTATGTGCTAAACGCTCTAACTGCTTGAAAACGTTTAACGGAATAGTGCAAAGATTTTTGTCGCAGAGTTACGGTACACGCGCTGTGTTATGTCAATACAATTTTCACTCATATCACTTACTTCCAAGTAGGGACTAACTGTTAGTAGTCATAGCTCTAATATGGTGCTATATTAGAGTTATATACTATCCTAACTTGATTGAGGACTTGTACGAGTAATTCCATTTCTTCATACAGTGATTCCCAGTTCCCTGGGAGACAATTTATTTTTTTTATTTCTTACTCTGGGTCTCTGTTACCTTTTTAATATAGAGTGGTTTTATTTTGAGTTGTTTTTAGATTTTTTTGAGTAGTTTATATTTTAGATTTTATGTGGTTTTATTTACAATTTCTACATCAAGGCTTTGGTTTGACATTTATCTTGCTGGTTATTACGGGTATTTGCCACATTTGGCGCAAGTGATAACAATAAAATCACTCTGACCATCGCAGCCACAAATATATATAACGAATGAGATAACTTATCTGATTTCACTTTTCACCAAGAACGTATTTATGTATAAGTTGCGTTCCACGAAATCTTCTCAAACTCTTAACGAACCTTCTATTAAAAGTTCTATCTGTTTTCTATTTTCTATTATTTATCTATTACCCATTTTCTATTAAATTATATTTTCTGTTAAAGTTCTATTGCCGTACTTGTAATTCAACTTATTAGTATAGTTAATGAAATTTATAATTCTTTAATATGGAAAAACTATTATTAATTTTACTTTAAATACACAGGAGTATATTTAAAGATTTGAGGGAATACCAGTGTTTTATTGGTATCATTGAATTACAGTAAAAAGCCATTCCTCGAAGTAATTGACCTATTATAATTATATATACATTGCTAATTTAAGAATTTTATAAATATATAAATAAAGCACATAATACAGATCTTTTTTAATATTCCATATATATTCTTAGTAAAACATACTGTACGTGCAAATCACCACAATAATAATAGCAACAATTATTGTCATCCCAGTTTCCACATAATATAAAATTACGATATTATGAGACCCAAAATTTGCTGCAATATTCGCAAGTTAAACAATTAATACGCGTTACAACCTTTCAACTAGGCTAACATTCAATGCATGTTTTATAATACTATTATAACCAGCGATTTATTAACAATTATTATTAACGAGTTAAAACTGTTAAGTCTGGAACATTTTTTTTGCAATGTTTTTACAACCGACCGCATGCTTAACGTCCACCCTCCATGGGAAACAATCGCCCAGATCAGGAACAATTATCTGTGGGTCACACCATTACTTGACCCGTGTTGGAAGCGAACCCACGTTCTCCAACGCCTAAGACAATAGCTTAGAAACGGCCTCCACCGAGTCATCACTGGCTAACATCAGGAACATAAATGTGTGAAAATAATAAAATAATATGTGTGTTATAAAGAGACTCCTTTTAACCGTTGATTGCTTCAATCCAATCTTGTACGTCATCTATTGTGATATCTATATAAATGTCTGCCGTTGTTCGCGGAAAGACGCCTGTATGCCTGTAAATTGATTGCGATAACTTTATGTCTGTCTTTTCATGTCGTGGAGAAGTGGAGCGAGCAGTGTAGCTATTAATATAATAGGTAGTAAGACTACGCAACAGTTTCGGCTGTTGCGCGAATGGACAGGTCCGTCTGGCTAAGTATTTACAGAAGATCTGAGTGAAGCGGAAGTGTGATACTTCTGAGTTTCCGGATCCCACTTTATTAAAAGATGGCAACGCATATGCAACCATACGGGTGTTTCAAATATCCATGGGCGGCGGTTATCACTTAGCATCAGGTGAACCGAAGGCTTGGGCAAAGTCGCGGGTTGTTATTAACATTTCAGATAGGATATTGTCATTATAGTTAGTTTACTATAAGACCAGCATTCAAAAATACCGTAGACACGTTAATCATGTCCGTCCGTGACAGTACTGGTTGTCGCGTCGCTCCACTCTAATGTTCCTAGGCATCTCGGCCGAACGCCGCCAGGTTTGAACTCGATTGTCCCACTAAAGCGACCGGTTGCGCGCGCCGGTACTTTCTTCCTCGCGTTCTCACTTCCGTCCGCGGGCCTCCACGTGCCAGGACCTGTCCCCGTGAACAATGAATAGAGGTTACCACCAACATATTAAAGTAGATCGTATGTCTGCTATTTGTGAATAAAATGTGTCCGTTATATTTACATTCCGCTTTTAATATACTTATCAAAGATTTCAATTGTTATTTCACAATAGTTTTTCTTATTAAATTAGTAATAAATGCGTTTTCCTTTTTCCTCTTATGAGAATTTAAATTTAAAGCTTAAAAAGAAGGTCGAGAATAGACTTCGTTTCATAAGTCTGTAATTATCATTTTTTATTTAATAAAGTAATTTACCGACAGGCTTAGATTAACTTTTTAATGCAGAAACTTTCTCCACATTACTTTTTGTTTTGTGTTCTGTTTTAGACATCAACGCGTGCGGCCCAAAAAGGAATCGTTTTGAAAAAGCATGCAATTCTTTTTATACTTTTCAAAATAGTTTTTTATTAAAGCCTATTTGTTTCATTTCAATACTTTCCGAGAAATTACTAAATTATTACAATAATTTTGATATGTATTTACAAAAATTGCACGATCACAATCAAATCACGCCATCTAGTTGTACAATTTGATATTACGATGATTCTATTATAAGTGCGTTATTGTTCACTATTTTCATTTCTCACATATAATGCAGATGGCGCTGTAGAAAACACAATATAATGCGATTGAAAAGTTCTTATAAGTGGTCGGCTTAAAGCCGTTACTTGATATAGCAAAAGTTTGTAGAGTAGATATTATGATAGGTTTTGTGAAGATAAAAGTTAGAAAGAATTCGGTTGAACTTATTAGAATTAGAAGTATCAGTATTAGAATTTTTATTTCAAATCCTTATCTTAGAATTTCCGTTTCGTGCCTACGTCATTGTTATTAAATTTTCATCACTGGGGTTGAGGACATATTACTCAGGAATAAAATATCAAAGTAAATACTTAAATAAAAAAATAGTCAACAATGTTATAAAATTAAATTATATCATTTAAGTTATTAATTTTGTAAATTGATTAAATTACTATTGAATTGATTGGAGTTTCCGCGATGTCGCAACGAAATAAAATGTCTTATACATTTGTTATACTTAAAAATATATTAGCATTATAAATATCCTTTGTTTCTTACCATAGTGTTGTAAACTAGAAATAGTATTTTTTTTATAAAGACTTGATTCAATAATCCGTTGAAAATACGTAATCGGTTGAGTAACTTTACTATTTTTCTATTTCAAGTTGAAAGTCACACCGTCAGCGTGGACCTTGAAAGAATGAAAAGTGTAACGAAATCTGTTCAATTGGTAAACGTAAATCGCTTCTACGAAAGCTACGTGCCAAAATGTGATCAAGCCTTTGAACGCGCTTTAAGAATAATAATGAGGAATACAGCAATTTCGATTTTCTATTCTTTTGATTTACAAATAAATGGTACATTTGTACGTTCTTATAAATCTACCTAGCTTAGCCAGTTAACTTGATTTTTTTATGTGAAAAGTTATATACGAGCAGACGGTTCACCTGTTTAGTGATTACCGCCGCCCATGGACATCTACAATACCTACAACGTTAAAATATGTAGGCCCATGTTACCTCACTTACCAGAAGACACGCAAAAGTATTATACTTCCACTTGACGACGGTTTTCTGTGAGGCGGTAGATCAACGGACGAGCCTGCGCATTCGTGCAAAATCCAAAGCCACCGCGTGGCCAAACCGTGTCTTTAAAAAATCATGCTATCGACAAGTAATTTCTTAGCTATTTGAACGCAAATCATAGTGATTCGCCTTCTACACCAGAGACATTATTTATTTCATCCATTTTATTTATTTGCGACGATAACAAATGTAGACGACAGAATAAGGCGTATAGCATAATTATGCTATACGCGTTATTCTGTTACCAGCCGTTGTACGTACATTTATGTTCAGTATATTTATAGGATATGTTTTTTTTTTACCATTTAATGTTAAATACTTTGATAAATGTCATTTCACTTGTCGAGAAAAAGTGCAAAGAACGTAAACTGAAGGCAAACGTGCTTAATTTTAAATATTAAAATAGGTATTAAATGAAACTATTTTACTGATTGAGAATAGTAAAGCAAGAAATCAATACTTTAATTAGTATATGAAGTTTAATGCATCTCCTTCGATAAGTAATAAAAGAACATAACTTTAGCATAATTGATAAAAATTAGAAATTTAGGGTTGAATTTATTTAATACAGACTCATCTACTAAATATACTTCCTGTTTTTCGCATAGTTAATAATATATAAAATTATATTAAATGTTTGAACGTTATTATTTAATCATATAAGCTTTATGATATTCTTGATGTAAAACACCTATTCGATAGATTAGGTTCGTATACAACAATCTGATACTTTACTGTACTATAAATGATCATGGATACAAGTAGTGTATTGACATTTGACAACAGTAATAATCCTCACATTTATACTAAATCCGGCAACAGACAAGGATGTGTGCTAATCTTTTGTTCGCGTCGCAGCCGCCTCTATCGGAATGCGGCGGGCGGCTTTACTTAGTAATCGGAACAACATAAATATTGGCCAAGCTCGGAGTCACGTGAGTCGTCGGCGGTCACATCATCATGTGACCGCCTCCGAGACAATGCCAGCCTTGACATTTCCGATGGGGACGATACCACGATATCTTCGAGCTCACCTGAGCTGTATGTTGCATCACTGTTCACGTCAAAGTTTACTTTATCGTTGCACGCTTTAGCTGCCAGTACAAGCTTTATAGCTTGCTGCAATACTAAATTTTATTATATTATAACTTTAAACCAGCGCTACCCTTTGTAATTTTAGCTTAAATTGACTATGTAAACATCGAGACTTGATGGTCATTCCTCACCTCTGATGGCTATTTACTGTATGTTGAGTAAGTAGCGAGGCAGTGAGTTTATCTGAAAAGTGGATGGACCCATTGGGTGCGGTACGGTCTTGCCCTGCTGGTAGTGAGACCAAAGTCAAAGTTTAGTTAGTCACTTTAGTCGTCTTACGCCTGCATCCTTTATAGGTTCGATTGTGTAATGTTATAACATTTTCTACTTCACATCTGATACACAATGTTTAAAGACATAGAGGTATTGCACTTTTGTCATTTTCTTAAATTAAACACTCGAAGTGACTGAATTTTTATAAGGATATTGCCGTGTTTTTACAAATATAGTCATGTTATCTAGTACAAAAATCGGGAAAGAGATTAGTCAGGGATCACTCCATCATTCTGGTTTTTAATAAGCTCGCTCAGTTTTATAATTATAATTATTTTACTCAATTTTATACAGTTTATATATATTTTATTAACATCTTTCTGTTGTCATTGTAATTGGACAATCTTCTGTTACGACACACTTTTGTACACAGTTTGTGCAGATTTTACATGAAAAAAATATAATTTTTATCATTTCTTGGAATAGATTAAAACAAAACACAAATAAATAAATAAAGAATAAATAACAAAGTTAACGACAAAATTTTTACAATATAATATCCATACATTACCATTAATGATGAGTAACAATTTCTATAAATTCGGACAGTTTTACTTGTTATGTTGTGATCATAATTTCCATTAACGCACTTGTTTTCCTATAACAATAATATATTAATAATCTTTATTAGTATCCAAAACACATCTGCACATTACAAGCTTTATTATTATAACTTCTAAAATGTTAATTCAAAGTTCGGTGACTTATTTCCCGTTCGCAGCATAACCGACCAAAGACTCTGAGATAATCACCCCCGCTCACGCCATGGAAACAGGACTTAGTAATAACTGTGAGTAATAGGCCATCTGTGAGTTTTTGTTTAACGTTTTATGTACAACGGCGCGAGCGTAGGCAGATAAATGTCTAATCCGGCTCGATTGCAGGCACAAGGTTTTTCTTAGCGGCACATGTATATGAGCTTATTCAAATTTAATCTCGACGAGTGGCACGCTTGCGAATATATCTTTTTCTATTATTTCTCACAATTATTATTGTATTCTTAAATTTTTTTTTAAGCTACATATTCGACGAAAGCTTGGCTTTTATTTATGTTAAAAGTGGGCTCTATACAATGTCTCATGTGTTTCGTTTTGTATTATTACACTACACTCCGCACTAATGACTTCGCGGTTTTTTTTTATGTGAGAAGTTGCCAAGCGAGCAGGTGGTTCACCTGATGTTAAGTGAATACCGCCGCCCATGTTTGTATATGCGTTAAAAGTGGGCCCCGGCTACCTCACTGACCAGACGAAACGTGAAAATATACTTCAACTTCACGCCGATCATCTGTGAGGTCGTTCATCATCTGTGACTTCTCCGGACGGACCTGCCCATTCGCTCAACAGTGTCCTAAGTTTGTTGGGTGGCCCTACCGCAGTTAGAAATTAAAAATACTTTTTTAAAGCCTTAGTGATAATGTCAATGACCTCATCCAGGAGTCAACTTCCCGTAACAAACCCTTCGTTTGGTTTGCACTTCCACATCCTATTGACGTTTGAAATAACTTATTTTGAAGTAATTTTCAGTCATTATCCAAGTTGACTTAGAAAGACATCTTTATTCTGGTCTTATTGTTTCTATGTTTCCTAGCTTGAGTTAAAAAAAACTAAATAAACACAATCATTTCTAATGACAAATATTATTAATTTCGTGATATTGCTGTATACTCATATGTACGTAAATTTAAAATCAAAGATTATAATCCGACAGCTGGTTCATAACAGAGTTAATCAACAATAGGATAAACAGGGAACTGAATCAGACTCCGCAGTTTTAAGTCACAGACGGCATTAAGTCCTTGAAGCTTAACAAATTAAACTCATAATTAAAAGCTTAATTAAATTGAAATCAGGAAATGCATTGAGTCCATAAGATTTACTTAAAAATTTAACTGATTTTAAAATCCTTTGTTGATTTATATACGGACGTTAATAGTTGTCTTACATTATCGTTCGAACTTTTACGTGTGATTTAATAAAATTATAAATTATATCGCTCTTTTCGTTTACTAGTTCACTGTATTTAGGAGAACTTAGTCGTCATGAAAGTACTAAGAGTTGGTAAATGCTTCTAAAGCATTCAGGAAATTAATAATAGACTTAAGGAGTTCTGTTCGTACGCGCATATATTTAAGTGTGTTTTTCTATTTTTCTCACGTGACCGAACCGGTCGGTCATGTGACGCTAATAAAAACCACCTCCCTATTTTCTGTGAATACAAACGCGTTAGTTAGTGTTGTGCAATCCCATTGTGTGTCGATAAAACACACGCTGAAAATACAAAATAAGACGTAACGCGAACATAACCCAGCCCAGTTTACGTTGCGTTTTCGCAACGGCGCGTCGAGCATTGTGAGCCCCCTCCTCGGTAACAAGCACATGACCGGAGTCACATGCTCCGCGGTTACTACAACGGAAGAACCTTGCTTTCTCCTACCATTTTGCATATTTGCGCACTCCCACCTCCGCAAAGAGCACGTAGACGCACTTCCATTCCTCTTCCGAAGGTGGGACCTAAGATACGCATCGTATCTACCTATATATACGTTGCGATCAAGGGCCTATATATGTACTATTGCTGGACAAAACCTCCCGTGCACTCGAATATAGTAAGAAGTTAGGAGAATGTATGCTGAGTATGAACCGTCTTATATAAGAGGTGTCCTTTATATACATATAAAAATTATTACGCCTAATTTCATTATCGGCATTTTGTTATTTCTATGAATTCTGTCTAAAACCAAGTTGATAAGATATGAGAATTGTTCTGAGAAAATTATATCTGTACAGGAATTCCTCTGTGATTATTATCAGCGTAGCAACATAGCAAAGTAGGAATACAAAAATTATACACAATCTGCTAAGCAAAATTTCATTCGCAAAAATGAAGTAAAAATTATATGTTAACGACCATTTTTACAAAGATTTTGCCAAGTAATAGTCCGAATTTACATTGGTTTGCATTCAAATATCGCAAATTAAATTTCTACGCATTCCGTGCGCATAAATGTTTATGATTTAAAAGAAAATACAGTGATTCTAAATCTGGTGGTGGGTTGCGTAAGAAAGACATTTTATCGCTGTCTCGAACCGGTTGGTGTACTTTATGTCATAATGCAAATCACGTGCTTGTTGGCAACCAAAGAGATTGTATTCTGGAAAGCCGCCCGTTAGAACAGCATAGACAATTTTAAAATTAAAATGTTTTAACTACATTAATACATTTTATGTTTGACGACCCAAACGGCGTAGTGGGTAGTGTACCTGCCTCCTGCGCCAGAGGGTGTGGGTTCGATCCCCACTACTAAAATATAGTGTGATGAAAGTACTGCTTTTCAGTTTGTATATGTATAATATGTATTTGTTTACAAAAGAAAAGTATGTTTTAGTATGTTTATCAGTTATCTAGTACCCATAGTACAAGCGTTGCGTAGCGTTGTGTATAAAAATGTGTCCCAAAATATTTTTTATTTATTGTTTATTTATATATAATATATTAACGTATTGGGCAGGTTTTTTTCTCGCTCTAAGGTTGTAAAAACGCTATAATATATAAACTATTCCTTGAGGAAATGCAGTTAGCATTCTAGGTACCATCCCACGTGGTCTAGGTTTAATAAATATCATATAACTTAGTATTTAATATTTTAAATATATTCAGTTCAATATATTCCTTATAATAAAAATATTAATGTTATACATACATATATGCTAACAAGTAATTTTTGCCAATAATAATTGAAATTCATTAAATTATTTGTACTAAACCAGCTAAAACACAATAAACGCGGCATAAGAATAATAATTAAACATGATTATTAATTTTTAAAGAAAAATATATACTGACTGCTCTTCTTCTCTTTATGTACCTGTGTAGTTATCTTTCAGAAGAAATATGAGGAATGTCGTTTTATTGTTCAACGAAAGTGAATAATGGTATTACTAGCTGCTGTCTGCGACTACGTCTGCGTAGAATACGCTGAAGCGTAACATTCAGACAGAAAGACAGGTAAACATAATATATATATATATATATATATATATATATATATTACAGCCTATGTGTTATTCTGATGTATAAGCTATGTAATTGTACAGTTTCATTAAAATCCATTCAATAGTATTTACGTGAAAGAGTAACAAAACATCCATCCATACATAAAATTACTACTTTCTCGTTTATTATATTAGTTAGTATTTTCGAAATATTAATATGCGAAAAAAGGCAGAACAATCTTTACGGCATCCTTTGCGGCTCTACGATGGATTTTTAATTAGAATGAATGTGTAATCCAAAAATAAATAGTAGAGAAGAAAGAATGGTTAATTTAAAATATAAAATAACATACTCGTACATGGATTTATTTAAATGCACGCTTATTAGTATTTAATATTTTGCTTCTACTTTGCTTCTACTTTGCTTTTCATTCATTTAGTTACTTCATCATCCTCATCAGCCGCAAGATGTCCACTGCTGAACATAGGCCTCCCCCTTAGAACTGTTACTTAGTTACTTATAAAGTCGTTTCTTATTTAAATTATCATCTCGATCAAACTGACTCACATTTATTCCTCTTTATTTTAGTTACCAAAATTCCATCTTTAAGTATTCTGGCGTGGTGCGATGTTACTCTGGTCTTTACTTCGAGATAAGATTAAGATTGTCGCAATGTTTTTGACACGATGCCGCGGCCAAAAGCTATCTGCTTAAGTTCAAAGGACCCTAAATCCGGGTTTATTAACCAGGAAAGTGTAATAAAGTCGCACGGTTGAAAAATATGATGAAACCGCGACTACGTCTGCGTAGAATAAATAAATAAATAATAAATATTTTAGGACACATTATTACACAACATTCTCTAGTCCCAAACTAAGCAACGCTTGTACTATGGGTAATAGAAAACTGATAAACATACTTAAACATACTTTTCTTTTGTAAAATAAATACATATTATATATATATTAACACCCAGACACTAGAAAAATACTATGTCCATCACACGCACGATCGGACGCACACCCTCTGGCGCAGAAGGCAGGTACACTACCCACAACGCCATTCGGGTCGGTAAGGCTGAAGACGTAACTATCAGACAGATGTACATAAAATATGTATTATTTATAAATTATACCCTACGTCTTATTCTGATGCTGTGAACTGTTTGCTCAGATATGTTATTGTAAAGTTTCATTAAAATCCATTCACTAGCATTTGCGTGAAAGAGTAACAAACATCCATCCATACGTACAAACTTTCGCGTTTATAATATTAGTAAGGATATAGAAAACCTGAAAATCGAAGTAATTTAGAATAAGTCGGTAATTATGTGTGAAAAATCAGATTAATAATGGTTTATAAAACAATTTAACATTAATTAGCAATTAGCTAAATAAATTTTCACTTGCTTGATTGTACTTATTCTTGATAAAGAAGCATCAGATTATACTTTTTACACAATTTATACTGATTACAAAATTATTAAATCTCCTAATATCTGATGGATCATTATATATATATTTATTTAGTAACATTATAAATTTTTTATTATTTTTACATTACTACAAATATGCTTGTGCAATAGTATAATTAATGATAATATTAACCTTTAACAGTCTGCATTGCTGTCGGAACAACTATACATATATCCGATGGTTGATCAAAACATAAAATAAAGTATTTATAATACAATACCTTCAGAAATGTTTTTGTATACTGCTGGCAGGCTGTTAAGGGTTTAATGTTGTCATTCAATATACCTACTATTTCTCAGCCTATTGTCTAAATTAAAAAAAATGTAAAAATAAATGCAACAATAATAAGATAACATTTGATTAATGAAGAAGTATTAAATGCCACTGCAAATTATCTATAAAGGTTGCCAAATTAATTTGAAAGCTAAGAAGAGAATTTTAGTCCTATTAATAGGATATTAGCGAGACGTTGCTTGTAAAGGTTTTCACACATATACAGATTGAAAACCTTCTTTTTTTTGTGTGGATATTATTACAGGTGAGAACAAGTTTCACATTTTTTTTATTCCATAGTCGCTGTTACTTAATTAAATAAAGTATTAAAGAAATTAGTGAAATGTGTTGTGGTTCTTATTAAGCTCTGGTAATCGGAATATTGCTTATCTTAAATGAATTTTTCGGTAAAGGAATCAATTCAACATTGTCAACGACGACGCTGTGATGTGGCGGGAGTTCAAGTACACAGAGATGTCTCATGTTATCCATGGTAAATATATATTCATATTGTGGTGAGCTTGTCACCGTAAACCGGGCACAATTGTTGCTCTAAAATTCTAATCCGGAGGCACAAACCTCTAGTCAAAAAATTCCAACCACTAGATCACTTACATTAACCTTAACAAAAAACGGAATGAAAAGTTCACACACGTAAAAGAACTAAAATGTTAACGCACTCATTGCGTTAAGCACGCAATAACGCATTCCACGGAGAACAATCACAATCAGTAAAAGAGGTATTTATAAATATGAACGACATGTGTAATGCATTATCTTCATCTATATTAATATGAACACCTGTTATCAAGCTTTTTTGCTCGTTTTGTCTTTATACTAAGCAGCATATTTCTTGCATTATTATAATACCCTTCATCTAATGATTTCCTGAGGATATTAGTTCAAACAGTAAGCAAATTCATAACATATTGACTTTAAGAATAATCGGCACTAATATGCTGGAATAGGGTTGAATTTTTCATTGCTTCCCAGAAAGGGGGCCTATAAGGGGAAACGGCACCCATAGCGATACCTACGCACTGGAGCCATTGATCGATATATATCATAGCTATATAGATAGCCACGAATAGCACCACAGAGCGGGAACTATTGACTCGTTTCCTAGAGCAAGCTATATTAGCAAGATTAGAGCTAGATTATAATTTCAAGCTTATATGCAGTACATAGAGGCACCCATACCTACCGCAGGAAATTCTGGCCAGCGCACTTACGGTACCCTGGGAGAGTGTCACCCTTAATGGGGAAAAATCGCATGTATCACCTGTTTCCTACCGTGAGGTAAAAACAACGACTGTCATAACCTGCACCTAATAGGTTAATTTACAAACTTGAAATCATAATCATTTCTGTCAAGGTGTATTGTACTGACAAAGTGTCTAACGACACACTAATACTAGTCAACACTAATATTATCTGTCTCGTAGCGCGGTTGCTAAGCTATTGGTTTAGGTGCTGGGGATCGTGGGATCGATATCTACCAGGGACAGTTCGTATTCTCTACAGATAATTGTTGCGGATGTAGGTGTTTGTTCACAAGGAAATTTAACGTCAGGCAGGCGGCTGGTCCTAAAAAACATAGCCAAAACCACCAACAATATGATTCACATCTAGGTCGGCACAACATATAATTAAGGTGAAACGGATGATGATGACTATGTATCTCTCACTGATTAATCTATTGCGAATCATATTTAAGAGCCTTCTGTCTATAGTTATTTTTAAATGATATAAAATATCACAAAGTTATTTCTGCGAATTGAATCTTCGAGAAAATGACATATTAGTATATCAATTCACCGCGGGTAGCAATGATAGCCTTGTCACGATGTTCACGAGCATCCTTGGTGAAGCAGCCAAAACCCATTCTCCGTTCAATAGGTTACTGACCCTGACTGCTAAAGAAACAATCAAAGATGTGTTCGTTTTAAGAGTTCATATTATTAAAAATGAATCCGAACAAGGAAGGAGCGGAATCCGGGTACGGTCGGAAACTAGCGTTTTTTCGCGAGTCATGTGACTTGAGAATAAACCGATTAGATATTCATTAAACCGTTGAGGAAACGTTAAAATTCGGCAGAAACGAGCGTAATATAATATCGGCGCGCATTCAAGTGCTTAACGATCGTTAATCGAGGATGATGTCGTAAACGATGAAGATATAATATTTGCGGTACACGATTATACATCTCGATTAATTCGTAAGGAATCATTCTTGGAAGAATTATTCTTTGTTATTTGCTGAATGATGTCACTTGCGGCGGTTCAGCTTGCGTAGTTACTATGCTAAGCCGGCGTTGTACTGTTGGACAAGTACTGTTCTGGCCTATAAGTAACAGACCTGGGTTTTTGTATGTGTTTATTACGTATGTTGAAATGAAAAGAGCCTGAACAATACAGATTAATGTTATTCTGAAGTAATATTTAGAATACAACTAAAATACGTCGATGGAGAGTCAGCACGATACCCGAGGTTGCGAGTAGCGAGTAGAGATGCGAGTTGCGAGGTCCAAGATGTTATTTATTTATTATTTATCTATAAGTAATCGTTAATTATTTTTTTCTCACCGGAAAAGTAATTCATATGAATATGATATGAGATCGATACGGAATACGTTAATATCAACTGTTGGTGTTCATAATATGTTAAGGACGCGTTTACGAATTCACGCGCTTCAATTTTAGGTACAGAGGCGTACTACTACACGTGCACGGCTCACGCACACAGCGACAAGCGCGAAGCAGCGAAACTTTATGTAACTGACGCAACTTGATACTTTTATTTAATTTGAAGTCATTTATTTTTTAAGCTTACGTTAAATTTGTTTTCAACAAGTTTTTAAACTGAATATTTTTTTACATATTTAGGTATAATTTATTAAATTTCATTTAAAAGCTCGTAGCTGTTGATAATTTGCGTTTTAATTAATTATGTATATAATTTAATTTTAGTTTTAATTAATTTTTATGAAGTAAACGAAGCTTGTTTTATACATGTTTGATTATGCGTGCGGTAGGTAGATAGCTTGATAGGTAGGTAATGGTAGGGTACGTAGGAAGGTAGTTATGTAGGCAGATAATTAGGTAAAACCCGCTAACGAATTGAGTAAAATACTTTGTATGGTATTCTGAATGCATTTTGCTGATTCAATAATATTCATGCTAAATGTTAAAAAAATAATTTTCTGTAAATGTTTTTTGGAAATTTAATATATCCTTTGTCATCCGGGGATAATGTAGCTTCGAGACAGTGAAAGAAATTTTCAAATCTGTTCAGTGGTTTAGGAGCCTATTCAATGCATAAAAACAATCAAATCTTTCCTCTTGCGTGGTAGGCGGAGTGGGTGGTGTTAGGTTTTATTTTCGTTATGGAATTTATTGATTCGTTCGCCGCGCTCAAAGCCCGCGATAAAAGCTGTGCAATAGCTTAAAAAAATATTGTTTCATTTTTAATTTGACTCTTCCATGCTCTTCGCAGAACTGTCGCTCGACATAGCGACAGTTCTGCGAACACACTCCTGGGTGGAGCAAGCCCGCGAGGCCAATTTATACCTCCGACACGAGGTTCTGGCTCCGCCTTTTGATGTTCACTCTAGGGATAGGGAAGACCACACGGAGTCGGGGTGCTCTGTGTCGGATCTTTGTGATTTTTCTTTATAGTTCTCTATGATTTAATTATTTTTGTTATCTATATCGAAGTAGTAGCCTGCTAAAATTTTATCGTTTTAGGCTTTGGCATCTGAAACAACAATTGAGTTATAAGAGGTATAAATGTTGTATGTGATAACTGTGCCATAAAAATAAGTCTTTGATAATTTAAGTTGAGACCCACTACATTTTTACATAACTATTTTTTTTTTTTCGTGTTTTGCCTATTTTAAAGACGTTCTTACTTATTTTAAATTAAGTATTATTTTAGGCAGAATCCATGATCATAAAAGTTGATCAGTGCGAAACACGACAAAACAATAAACGATAAATGGGGTCATAAACGTGAAACAAAAAGTTTGCCACATAGCTGTCGTTCGAAACTTTTGAAGTACTTGTTTATTACACCTATTCATTGAAACATACAAAAAAAATGACCTTTTACATGCCTAATCTTACAATTTGCAAGTGTGCAAATTTGTTTTTGTATTACTTGTATTTTTAATTATCCATACAACTTTTCTACATGTGGTGTACTTTTGGCCAACATTTGGCTGCATGGAAATAAGAATTTATAATAAAATACCAGATAGGTTCATAGGCCTCCCGGAGTATTTAAATTTAAACGAAAATTCTAAAATCTGTACACTGTCAAATTAGACATTTAAAATATTTAATCATGTCTAAGTAATGTAGAATGTTTATATTAAAAATTCATTACTTTGACTTGTGATTTACTTTGACTTTTATTTATACTCTATTAACTCATAATTAAAATCTAAATTTCATTTTTTTTTATATTAACATGTTTCACAAATATTTATACACAGAATTGATGTAGAATACGTAGTTCCATATTTTAAATAACTTTTTTACTGTATTCTTACACCTATGCCAATACATCAATTTCAAAGGTAAGGTCTCAAAAAAACTCACAAAACAAGCCCAAACTCGACACACATAGCTCATCTCGTCTGTTAGTTCCAGTAGCAGTTCTCAAAGTACACCTTCAGGTCACTCCATCTAGTCAGAAGGCAAGGTCTCACCATACCTAACAAAACAAGCCCAAACTCGACACATATAGCTTATCTCGTCTGTTAGTTCCAGTAGCAGTTTTCGAAGTACACCTTCAGGTCACTCCATCTAGTCAGAAGGCAAGGTCTCACCATACCTAATAAAACAAGCCCAAATTCGACACACATAGCTCATCTCGTCTGTTAGTTCCAGTAGCAGTTCTCAAAGTACACCTTCAGGTCACTCCATCTAGTCAGAAGGCAAGGTCTCACCATACCTAACAAAACAAGCCCAAACTCGACACACATAGCTCATCTCGTCTGTTAGTTCCAGTAGCAGTTCTCAAAGTACACCTTCAGGTCACTCCAACAAATCAGAAGGCAAACTCTCACCATACCTAACAAAACAAGCCCAAACTCGACACACATAGCTCATCTCGTCTGTTAGTTCCAGTAGCAGTTCTCGAAGTACACCTTCAGGTCACTCCATCAAGTCCGTAACGAAATATGAATTTTTAACCCCTACTAATTTCTAGTAAAAATATGACAAAGTGTGAATTATAGTTTACTTTTGTCGTTCGTAATCCGAAGTCCGAACATGATGTGTAAAGTATCAACTTTGTTACGACAAATATTTTGTATTCGTACATCGATCTTTTTCCTCACGAGCTGCTGTTTATAAGCGACATAGTGACCACTTATGACGGCAGCCGAGCGCCGACTAATATTTCTTTAAATATTTTTATGGAATAAATCAAAAAAGTGACCAGTAAAATAACCTTTATGTCAATCACTTAAGATTCACGCGTAAGATATAAATGTGAAAGAAATAGATTTTAATCTTTATTTTTTTCTGAAACTAATTTCAACAATTTTGATACGTAATGTAGCTACCTTTTTTGAGTTGAACATGTGTGCTTACATAAAATATTTTTAAATAAAAAAAATATGTTATTAAATAAGAGAAAAATGTTCCTAAACCCAACAGGATATCGTCCATTTTGAGTGAAGTGGTCACGAAAATTCTCATTTACAATATATAAACCAAAATTTTCGATTAAAAACTATCTACCATTTGAAGATGAAGGAGGGATCTATATGTGATAATTATTACTTACATTATATTCGTTTCGTTTTGCCGCAAAATGTACCTGAAAACCCCCTATTTTTGCAGATTCCGCGAGATTTCGCAAACACGCCCTTAAATAGAATATTTATTTTCTTTTAACGCATCATTTCTCAGTTGTTTCTATGATCCACCAGAAGATATGTTGTCTCATGGATTAGACAACATTTTTATTAACTATTGAATTCATATTAGTTCTTCCGTTTGAAGAATGTTAGTAATCACTCCTAACCTTAGGGTTAATGCATTTCTTATGTACTCCAAAACCGTTACATTTATTGGAGGGCCCAAATTTAGTCGTAATTGGATAACTACTTCCAATTTTGACGCAGCCCATATGTTGTTATTAGATGTAATAAAATGTTCAACGAAGCTATATTCAATATGGTCATAAATATTGAAAAATAATATTACTTTTATATCTTGTAATTACAGACGTTACCGATGCGAATCCATTTGACGCAAGTTAAGGTGAACCTTTTGCTCTATTGTTATTTTTATACAATAGTTGTATTTATTTTTATATAATAAATTTAAAAAAATAATGATTCAGCATATAATTTTATTTTAAATAACGTTTTTCTTGTTGTATAATTTCACGTAAATACAGATAGCATATTATTTTTCGAAGATACCATTTTTGTGTGTTTATGCCGTGATAGCTTAGTGTTCGGGCGCTCGCCTTTAATTCAATAAAATCAAATCAAAAATATATTTATTCAAATAGACGCTTGCGCGCTCTTATGAATCGTCAAATTTTACATCAAAGATTATGTGTATAGGTTCGTAAGGTACCACCGGTTCGGAAAGCGGTTTCTGTTGAGAAGAGACCGGCAAGAAACTCAACAGTTGCTCTTTTTCAAAAATATCAGGGTACAATATAATATACATGTATAATAGTCTTATTCTAGCCTACGTGAGTATCAACAGTATTAACTCCACACATTGGCGTCGTCGAGATATTCCGAAATTTTACAATATGCTTTAATCATCAGTTGATTTTTAATTTTACATTTAAATTGGTCAAGCGGCAGACTTAATATCGACTGTGGGATTTTATTATACATGCGCAGACTTTGCCCCATGAACGACTTATTTACTTTTTGTAGACGAAACAATGGCGTAGTAAGTTTGTCCTTATTTCTAGTGTTTATTTTATGTCTGTCACTATTCTTTAGGTAATAATTAAGGTTATGACGTATATACAAAACATTACAATAAATGTATTGAGAAGCAACAGTGAGTATATTAACCTCTTTGAAAAGATCTCTGAGTGATATAATGGTATATCTGGTAATATACTCGAGCAACCTGAGTTCGATCCCCGGTGCCGGCACCAATGAAGTTTTTTAACTTTAAGTGCTGACTTATCACGTGCTGCGCGGTGAAGGAAAACATCGTAAGGAAACCTGCATATTTTCGAAATAATAACAAAAAATAATAACAAATTCGAAGATATGTGAAGTCTGCCAATCCGCATTGGGGTCGCGTGGTGGACTATGCCCTCATAGCATAGCAGTGGGGCATGTATAGGCTGATACTTTACTTTACTTTTTTTGTATCCTGTGTTTTGTGTACAATAAATACATAAATAAATAAATAAATAAAATACTTAATTGTACAAAATTCAATATTAGAAAACAATTGTCTTCGATTATCATTTACCGGTGAAATTTATTTCGGAATTTCTTTTTCATGTCATGAAGATTGATTTTTACTTTATTTTTTTAACCTGGAGTGTTAAAAATATAAAAACCTCTAACTTTCCCTCCACTATATGGTTAAAGGAACTTTAACGGCATCTTATAAATAACATTTATTTAATTACTGTATTAGATATTTAATATCAATAATTAAATTACCAAATTATCAATATATCATACAAGTGCAATGTTAGTACCTATTACAAAATTAGCAAAAAAAATTAATACAGAGACATAATCAAACATAAAAAATTATCCACAGAAGAGAACGATGTTTTTCCTAATGCGGATAAGTCGATGAATTCATGAGAAACACGAAATACAGCTCGAATCTATCACTCGCCTATATATATACACAGACAGAAACGACATGAATATAGAAATACTTTACTTACAAGCTTACAACGTTTTCGCAGATTTCAATTTTGCGGAAAAACAATAAGAATGAAACAATAATAGTCAACTTAACGATTCATTGCTCGCCGCACGCAACATATTTAAATCGTTGTATTTAAATCGTTTGTTCAAAATGTAAGGCTTTCGAAATAAAGAAACTAATGTGCGCCACAACGCTCTTTGTCTAACCCAAGTAGGAAAGCTTGACGAATGCATGAACGCGCGTAAGCAACCCATCGCCACATGAATGTACCGCCGGAAGTGAAATTTTTCCAATATTTGCCTTTAAGCATAATGAGCCGAGATACTATTTTTCAACCAACGTCAAAAAAGGAGGAGGTACCAAATTCCGTTGTATTCTTTTCATGTTAGACATCTCAGAACTCTGTGATTTATGAAGCGATTTTAATTTTAATTTTTTTTATTGACTTTGATGTAACTCCCATGTGGTCCCATATTATTTTCATAGGTGGACCTTGGACTGCGGAAATATATTAGAGAATTTCTTACAATCAAATAGAAAATGTAGAGTGACATATTCAAAGTCGGTTATATTTTTTGGTAATCGTTTTTTTTTTTCTCAGAAAAGAAGGGACTAAAAAAAGGGAAAAATAAAAACAAAGAAATAAATCTGGAATCGAAAAGAAAGAAAAAAATCATTTCAAAACGCCACAATATGAAACCTAGCTAGATCGATTTATCGCCCTCGAAACCCCCCTGTATACTTAATTTCATGAAAGCGTTAGAGTCGTTCCCGAAATGCAGATTGTAAAGAATTGCTCGTTTATAGGTATTATTATTATTATTATTATTATTATATACTTTATTGTACACCACAAAGAATTTGATACAATTAGTATGAAATAAGTCTTAAAAGCTAGGTACAATTAGGCGGTCTTATCGCTAAAAAGCGATCTCTTCCAGACAACCTTAGGACGAGGAAGGAAAAATAAACTAATGAATAGTGGGAGGTGGTGTGCTCAATAAACTTACTTAATACCAAAATAGACTTAAATATAATAAGATAAACAAAATTATAATAAACATACATAAACATAAATAAATATATAATTTATATAAATATATAATATATATAAATATATATTATATATATGAGACAGCATTTAGATGAATTTTTGTATGTTATTTATTACCTTTGATTAAACAACCGTGCGTGATAATAATCCATCAGAACTGTAGCTCTTGTAATAATTACATATTTTTGTAGCACTTTCTCTAATTAACTTATTATTTACTCCTTTAAATTACTTCACACCTCTTTTATATTTCATACTAGCTGACTCGGCAAACGTTGTTTTGCCATATAAATTATTTCTAGGGAATTTGGAAGTGTTTGACAGACAGTTGACAGGTTGACAGGTACAGTTTGTATGGGAAGATAAAATTGTTGTTATTTCGATTTTCTATGCAATTTTTCCATAATTTCTCATCGTTTAAACCTTCCCTGGACTGCCACAAATATTTAAATACCAAAATTAGCCAGCCGTTTACAACAACAGCAATCCATTTTTATATATAAGATGTATATAAATAAATATTTTACCTAAATAAATAAATATTTTTTTTAATTTTATTCCTTAAATTATTCGCATTAAACGATAGAAAATAAAAGGCCAAAATATATTTATAGCTTTTACTTCGAACTGCGTTTAAAGTTGAGAGAGAAGTATGTGGAACTTCGCTACCGACTACTGACCAGCCGTGTAATATTATTATTTCACGCACAAACTTACTAGTGCCAGCCAAATTACTTATTAAGACTTGACATTGTTTTTTTCTAATCACAAAATAATTACAAGATAATCATTAATTAATGAATAATACTCAAAATGCGACAATAATGCAACATAATCAAAATTTTGTTACATTAGTTGATCACAAGATAATGCTGAATATGTTACATTTTGCATATTTTTCACGACAATAAATTAATTTATGACGACGTGAACTTGTCTTACACGTTTCGTTACGTCTCGAACGCTTTTCAGCGTTTTTGGTCATTATACGTCGCGTTGTCAGAGTTTAGCTGGGCTACTGTTGATTAATTTTAGTATTTACCTTAACGTTTTGAAGGTTATAACAGTCATATTTAACCATCAATTACATGTAATAAATTACTTTCGGAGGGTGTTGGTTTCGGTTCGAGTCAATCAATGAGCCAAGAACGAGGTTAATAAACAATGAGATGTTCAGGACAACTTGTCTGCACGTTACACAAGCGAGATACGTGACATGTACGTCAAGTGAAAGTAGGAAAAGAACTTCCAACCTGTTGTTGACATCATTGTGTATGGCTTTAAATAAGCCAGGCCAATTATTTTATTATTATTTATTCTAAAGGTTACTATAATAAATCGCTTGCAGTGATTTAATCAACATTCATCTAATTCGGATTCGGTCTTTATAATATAAAATAAGCATTTATTCTTTTGGGTTTTGCCGATTGAGATAAGGGTTTGGCTCGTAATAAAGTTTTTTGATACATTGATTGTAGTCAATGCTATGTAATTATAGGGGATACATAAAAATCGATCGCATCAATCAAACGAAAGATGTGGTACTTTTTATTATTATTTGTTCTGTTCATTGCTGCATTGATTTTTGTGAGATTATTTTTCATTATTTATCACTCAGTGCACGTGTCGAGGTGTGAAATAAGGCAATACCATCCCAGAAAACAATTGAACAGTACAGTCTAACAGACAAAACACTTCATCTTATTTTTAATGAATGAAATACAGAAACGTAATTGTTCGTCAAAATAACCAGCATAGCGTCAAACACTCTCGAGAATGATCATTTTAAGTTTATCACACACCCACACACTGGCAAAAGTGAAAGTGGCGCTGGCACCACTCACCATCGAATAAGTATTTAAACAGCTTGTTGTATAATACACTATCAGTTTAATGGCTTCTCTTGGACTGATGGCCAATGTTTGTTTATATGATAGATTGTGATCCGGTGCGATAACATCAACTGTTATAAATCAAGATCATTTATCTTAACGTCAGAATCTTTCTTGAATTAAACATAAAAAAGGTACAGGTGTATGCTCGCATAGCCATTTCTTGAACGACAACGATGTCGGTTGGACAAAAATTTTGCGTAAATTCTGTTCGCAACCATAGGCGTATATAGCGGGGGGGGCCGGGTGGACCATGCCCACCCCAGTATGGTCTAGTGCCCACCCCAGAATTTTGGGTTACCGATTCGAAATTCGAGGCTGAACACCTATCCTTCATCGCCAAAACCAGATTGAAGCCAAGCGAGGCTCTGCTGAACTTTCTAATTACACTTAAAATCATAGAATGTAAAACATACTACGAACATTTTCCCGAGTTAAATCCATGTTAATGTAGACAAACAATTTTTAAAATGGCGCCACAATGTAAAAACAATTGACAGTCAGATGAAATAAACTGCATTGTACAGCCAAAGAGTTCCATTTTAAAATGTTGTAATTACTTTTTAAAAACATTGTTTATGTAATTGTCCAGTTCCGGAAACTTTTAGTGTGACCTATGTATAGTTACATGAAATGTAGATAAAAAAATCATTTCAGCAATAATATAATTTTACAAACGATATTTCTCTGTCACCTTCAAACGAAGATCGACAAATTCTTATATCCTGCTATTCTTTCATTCTTTCCATTAATTAACAATTTTTTTTTTTTTTTTTAATGCGAAAAGTTGTCAAACGAGCAGACGGTTCACCTGATGTTAAGTGAATACCGCCGCCCATGGACATCTGCTACACTCGAGGGTTACAGATGCGTTGACGACCTTTTGAAAATTGGGCTCCGGCTACCTCACTCACCAGACGAAACGCGAAAGTATTTGTCATACTTCCACTTTACGCCGGTCTTCTGTGAGGTCGTGGTACTTACCCGGACGGGCCTGCCCATTCGTGCAACAGCCGAGGCTGCTGCGTGGCCCTACCACCGTAAGATGCATAGTAATCTATAAGATTGTACCATGATAAGCAACTTTTCGCTAAACACAACTCATGTTATCGGCAATGCGCTGCCCATTTTGAGAAAGCTACAAGAAAGAGTATGGGAGAACTATTACATCACAGATAAAAACCATAATAATGTATTATCGCAGCATACTTTTATATGGAAAGCATATGCGAAAAGAAGTTCAACAGCACGTCACATGTACTTCGTTGTTTTATATGAAAAGTTGTCAAGCGAGCAGGCGCTTTACCTGATGATAAGTGAGTACCGCCGCCCATAGACATCTATAACTCCCGATGGCTTGCAGATGCGTTGGCAACCTTACAATCTAAACAAGTGGCCCCGGCTGCCTATTCACCAGACGAAACGCAGAAGCATGACACTTCCACTTAATGCCAGTCTTCTGCAAGGTTATGGTACTTTCTGGGATGAACTTGCCTATTCGGGCAGAATGTTTATGGTCACTTTTGTGGCTGGTTTCCGGTTTCAGCACTGCATGTGTCTTCACTTTTTCCCCCTTAACGCCTTCCTAGGTAAGTCTTTTTCGGAGCGGTCGTTGCAATAAAAGATGTTGGGGCACCGGTGCTTTGTTGTGCTTGATACGCATGATTTGACCTCTTTTGACATGGAAATTCGAGAAACCCGTAGAAAATAGGACGATCTTGAATCTTGTATTAACTGATGTTTTTGCTTTCAGTCCCGAGACTATTAAAGCTTCATCGGACGCAGAACCGGTGGGCTAGCCAGAACCCACGGGTTTGGACCCTCCGCTATGGGTAGGGTCGCGCATGTGCTCATGCGTGCGTTTAATTATGGTGTGTCATCTAAGTGCCGTCGAGGTCGCGGTTCGGACCGAGACCCCGACGGCCGTCGACTGTGCATTTAGCTAATCGGTGGCTGGGAGCGGTGAGAACCGCCCCGGAACGCGGGTGTACCTTGTGTACGCGTTGTGTGGGTCTCGCCGTGCTCGGAGGCGAGGGCGAACTGGTGTGATTGTTGTTACACTAACTGTGGGTGTAGTGTTATCCGGCGGGACCCCCCGGCGGTGGGTCCATCGTATCTAAGTCCTCTTCGTCGACCGGGTTGATGAGGACGTTTCGCGGGCGACGCTTGTTTACGTTCGCGTTAGTGTCCGGTTGGTAGTTTGCTGCGCTTACCACCAGAGGGTTGGGATGATGCTGGACTCTATCGAAGAACCGTTTTGTCAAATCTTTAAAATGTGCGCGAATCGTCGGGAGTCTGCAATCGCTGTGCAGGTCGACGTTGCGCTGATACCACTGCGCACCGGTTGCGCGGCGGATAAACTTATTTTGTACTATTTGCAACTTGTACAAGCGAGTAGGGTGCGTGTGGGCGAAGATCATGCATGCGTAGGACATAATAGGTCGTACGCAGGTCTTATATAATAAAAAATTGTGCCTTAAGGGCATTTTACTTTTAGCATTAGTTAAATTGTGTAGCCGGCCGGAGACGAACGCGGCTCTATTACGAACGTTATTAATGTGCGTAGTAAATGACATACGCGAGTCGAAAGTGACTCCTAAGTATTTGACCTTTTTCTCCCAGGGGAGCGGTTGGCCATAAAGGGATATTTGCCCCAACTTTCTGCATTGGCGAGGGCCATTATAAAGATGTGACGGGTAGGTACTTCGTGTGAAGTGAATCGCCACACTCTTTTCGGGATTTATTTCTATTCTCCATTTGCGGAACCAATCGCCGAGGCGGTCGGCGGCGCTTTGGAGTCGAGTGGTTAGTATTCTAAGGTTGCGGTCTGAATAAAAGAGCGCGGTGTCATCCGCGAAAAGCGCGAGATTGACGTCGGGGTCTTTGGGTATGTCGCTCGTGTAGAGCGTAAAGAGCAAAGGTGAGAGGCAGGAGCCTTGTGGTACGCCGGCCGTGAGGCGGCGGCTTGTGGAGAGGGTGCCCTCGACTCGATATCGAAAAGAGCGATTCAACAAAAAGGCCCGGATGGTGTGTACGAGCCTATCTGGCATTGAGTGTGCAAGCCGCAAGCAAGCCGTTGTACCAGACTTTGTCGAATGCTTTTGCGACATCGAAGAAGAGAGCCCCTGTGCTGATGTGTTTGGGGTGGTTTAGGCCTTTTAGGATGTGCTCCGTTAGGCGGTATAACTGCTCGGGACATGAGTGTCTAGCTCGAAAGCCGAATTGTTCCGTCGGCAGAAGGCCGTTGGAAAATACGTGCTCTTTGAGCCTGTTTAACAAGAGCCGCTCGTAGAGCTTCCCCAGGCAACTGAGGAGGCTGATGGGACGATAGCTAGAGGGCTGATTAGCTGGTTTATTCGGCTTGCGAATGCCGATAACCGTGGCTTGCTTCCAGTCGTCCGGAAAGGAGCAACTGGAGAGAAGGGTATTGAAAATGGTCGCCAGTAAACAGATAAGCGGCCCAGGGAGAGCTTTAAGAATTTTATTACTTATACTATCTGGGCCCGGGGCGGATTTTGGTGTCGGGAATATCTTGGACCTCTTCGGGGGTCACTGAATTTAAAGGTTCGCCTTCCGGTGGAAGCGCAGCCCTAGTCTCGATTACGTGGTCCTCCTCCGTTAGGTGGACTGAATCGGTGTGTCCGCGATATCGTACATTGCTGCTCTAGGTTGTCCGCAAGGCATTCGGCTTTTTCGGAGTCATCTAGGGCTACTGAAGCGCTATTAGGTCTAACTAACGGCGGTAGAGCTTCGCGGGGGTCTGCTTTCAGACTGCGGGCCAACCGCCAGTAGGCGGTGTGCGATGGCTCGATGTTCTCTAGGAGAGTGTCCCACGTTGTGTGTCGGTGTTCCGATACACGATCTTTGACTTCTAGCTGAAGGCGTCGAAGTAGGGTTCGGTTCGATTCCGATCGGTATCGGTCGAAGGCGCGTTTGGCTGCATTTTTCTGTCTAATTAGCAGTCTTAGGTCGGGCGGAAAGTTAAACCGTCGGTCGCCCGACAGTTTCACCGTCCGTTCCGAGTCTGTGACTGCGGAAGTAATAGTTTCTCGGAGACTCGCTATCGCTCGATTTGCGTCATCGAACGTAGATATCGTCTCGGGTAAGTCTACTAAGTCCTGGGGGTCAAAGGCCTTGAGTTTGACCTCAAGACGATGCCAGTCCACTACGGATTTGGTCGGAGGGACCGCGCTGGCGTTCTGGCCCAGTTTACATAGGACGGGCCTATGGTCTGAGTCTAGTTCATGGATTGTCTCTATCGACTCGATGTCGAGCGAGACCTCCCTGAATAACATGATGTCTAGGACACTCGGTGACGCGTGTTGGTAGTTGTCCACCGTAGGATACCTTGTGGGAGTCGCGGGAGCAACTATGCTAAAGTTTAGGTTATCGGATAAGCTAAAGAGATGCTTTCCGTTGTTATTTGGGATGCTGTTGGTGTCCCATGAGCCGTGTTTGCAGTTTAGATCTCCTGCAATTATCACGGAAGGGCCTAAGTTAAGAAGCGTATCTAGGTCGCTTTGAAGTATGGTTCTATTCCCCGAGAGGTAGGCTGAGACTAGTACAAGCGGCCTGTGGCCGGTGAGCGCTAGCCTACACGCGGATGCCTCTATTTGACTTAGCTCTGGAATGTCGAGCGGGCAACAGTGCAAGGACCGTTTACAATAAATTAATGTGCCTCCCAGACGGTTTGCTAACCGGTCGTGGCGGACAATATTCTAATTTGCGATTCTGGATCGCGTACACTAGGTTTCAAGAATGTCTCTTGCACTAGAAAAATATCTACGTTGTAGTCGCGAAGGAATTCCGCGATTTCGTCCCTTTGACCCTTTATGCCGTTTGCGTTGAAATACGAAACAACCAGAGCCCGAGGTTTTGTTCTACCTGCGGTTGTACTTCCCATTAAGGTGTTTTTATTGGTCTAATTAACGACGCGGCGGAGCGCGGTTTTATTGCGCGGACTATTGTCTTTTACGGTTGGCTCGTAAAAGCCCAAAGGGCTTCCACAAGCCTTTTATGTTGGTTAATTGCCCTAAGACGCTCGTGGCCAGATGTGTCGGCCGCTATTTTAGCGGACAATACGGCGAGTTCCTGCCTATTGATCCTATCTAATAGGCTGCAGATGTTTGCGATTTGCGCGAATGGGTCGTCCTTGTTTTCCGCGAAAACTGACGGAGTTGGCTGCACCTGCGGCCGCGGCGCCGTTTGAGAGGCGGGCAGCTGTTGTGCGATCGGTCGTGAGGCGACCGGGATTACCGGCGTGGTTACCTGCGCGGCCACCTGGGGTTTCGCCCAGGCGTTAGTGACGGGTACGGACGCGGGAAGGTATTTAACGGGCGCGGGTTTGGGCAACGTAGATTTCGCGGGAGATTTTCTCGCGGGAGTTTTCGGGGCCTTAGCGCAGCCTCTATAACTAGCCGGTGGCCGGTAGCGTGACAGTTTACGCAGTCAGGTGGATCTGCGCAATCTTTTGGCCTCGTGCACTCGGTTGTGCCGTGGTCACCGGTGCATTTGACGCACCTAGGGTGAGCGAAGCAATTATTGGCCGTGTGGCCAAAATGTTGACAGTTGTGGCACTGTGCCACAACACCTGATTTGCGCGGGGGCTCAATGACTAAGTCACTGAGCCCACAGCCCTCTTTAGGTTGAAGATGGCCTTACCTTCCGGGGTAGAGTCAAGTTCAACCATGACCATGTCCATAGGGACACGGGTTCTAGGGTGCCTAAGACGTCGTACTGCATGTACGGGGTATCCCTGAGTGCGGATGTCGACTTTAGCCTTATCGACATCCGACTCTTTGGGGACGCCCTTTATTACTACCCGAAGTTTACGCTCTTCGGGCAACGAGTAGGTGTGAAAACCTACTTTATTTTCGCGTAAATACTTGGTTACGCGGCGGAAATCGTCTGTTGTGTCCAGGTATGCGCGGATACCCATGTGTGTATTTTTCGACCGGTGGTCGCGGATGTTGTGCCGTTCAAACCACGAGTATACTTGATGCCACTTTGCCTTTTCTTGAATAATTATTGGCGGTGGTGGCTTAATTTTTCGCTCGGAGGCGAATTCGGGTACCAATTGGGCAGCCGCGGCTGGCTTTTTGGCGGGCGTTGCGGTGGGACGGTTAGATGGGGCGGCCTTGCATTCGGGTCGCTGTCAGTTGCGGGGCGTTTTTTGCCCTTTTTGCGCGATTTTACGACGGTGAAGCCGTCGGCGTTCGCGTTATCAGCGGGGGTCGTTTCGACCTCCATGTCCGAGCCGCCGTCCGATTGTGAGTCGGGAACGACATCGCGGAAGGGGGCCGAAATTGGTTGCGCGGAAGACGCGTTGGGTTCGTTCGCGGCGGCGGAAGTCGACGCGACGGGCGTTACTAGTGTCGCAGAAGGCGACTCATTAGCTGGCGTAGAGGGCACCGGAGATGGCGGCGAGGCGACTGCCGGTGAAGCCGGGTTATCGCTAGAGTATTCGACGACGCGGCGTTTCTCCGCGGCGAAGGCGAGAAAGCTGCGCCACATTTCGGGGCATCGTTCGCGAATGAATTCCTCTAAGAGGGAACCCATAACGGCGCTTGAACCTTTGGGGCTTGCGCCCCGCCGGCGTGTAGTTTCTAAATAGGCCTCCCCACCTTGCGGCAGGGAGGTGTGTGCCTAAAACTAACAACTATTTCACCTGCGCTTTAGGTGCGCTAGGGTGGGTACCTAGCTGTCGCCTATCGCAACAAGCACACAGTTATTAAATAAAACAATGCCGCCTCTGAGGCAAGAAGTGTGTATAGAATCCTACTTACAGAACAGGAACCTGCCTACGAGCACAACACTACACTAACACTAAACTGCAGCACTGCTTGCACAAAGATTTAATTTGCAACCGAAGTTGCGAGTAGCGTCTAATTCGGGTGGCATGAGCCCTCCGTCTTGAAATAGGACGATGCATAAGAAACGCGTGAAGATAGATCAAAAGCTCCGCGATAAAGCTTGATTTCTCAGGCTGGTGACTAAAGGCACTACGACGGCATTGACCCATCTACACTACATCAGCGATGTAATCCACATGGTGTCTACGTCCCTGTCCTTCTAAGAATATGTCAATATAGCCATCTAAGAGGCTATAGAGCCAAGGATATATGACAAAGGCCCTGTTTATCTTAAAAGTTGTTATAAAATCTAAAAGTTCTTTTACGGTTCAGAAATCAATACCTAGACATGGAAAAAACAAAATTGAGCTTGAACCATATTTTTTTTCAAATAATAGGTTTTGCGTGAAATCTTAATAACATTTTAAAAATTGATGGAAAATAATATAGCATTTAACATTTTTGTAAAGGTTATAAGTATAAACCTTAATATTATGTACATTTTAAATGAATCGTTGAAGGTGACTAGATCATGTGATGCAGTAAAAACTTGCATTCTTTTTTCAAAAACTTTTTGTGGAATGTAACAAAGTGTTTGCATATAACAATAACATGATCTTCAAAAAGATAAAACAATAGCAATTCATCAACATACTTAGCGACCAATGAACATGTACTTACCACAGCTATTTTGACTACTTTTACTAGACTCTTGTTTAGTTTTTTATTATTATTTTCTATTTTTTTATTATTTTATTTATTATGTATATCGTAAACATTTGTAGTATTTATATTGTAGTTGTCTGTCGGTACACCAAAATTTTGGTTCAATTAACCGTTATACCGCAACTTTGTTACCTTTACCCTGTATCCTAATCTTACCAGGAAGAAATTGCTACCTTACCAATAAGGCCGCCTGTATGTACAATGTGTTTCCTGTATTTTCCTTTTGTGCTATATTCTCTTCTATTCTCTTCTTATTTTACTCTTCTTCATATTGACATTTATGAACAGTCAATTTAATAAAAATTACTAAAGCAAAAAGTATTTATTCTGTTTAAGCATTAATAACTCATACATTATTAACGTCTCAAAATATTTTTATCAGACATAAAATACTGAAGATATAGTTGACTTTTTTTTGTTTTCAATTACAACTTATTAGTACATCATCATCGTCCTCCTGCCCTTATCCCGCATTTGTGGGCTCGACACATGTGAGTCATGTGCCACCTTGTGGGAATCGAACCCATGACCTTCTACGCCGAAGCCACGCGCCATCTTAGCAAAGCCGCCACTGAGTGTAATTTATCAGTACATATCTCATATTAATCAATCCCTATACACTTTGCCCGACCAAGATTCGAGGTTGACAGTTTTCGTATGGCGAACCGTGAATAACGTCATTACGAAACGAAGTAAACTAAAACGTGGGCAATTGTACGCATAAGTAGGCCTCCCGGCGTCGTCCGTTCACCGTGTCAGTGGCGCACCGTCCATCAGCGGGGAGGCCGAAAATTGAAATTTGTCAACGCGCAACCGGGGTTGATCACGTCACCGGCGGACGTAACCGGCGGCGTTTGATAACTCGGCGACTTTCTCTCTCGGATGAGCGGCAGCGGCCGCCGGGCGCAGTCACGCAGCCTCACTCCGCCATCGCCAGCGAGCCGACTCGTTCGTGGCGGACGGCGTGCAACCCTCGACACGCAGCGCGCGAAACCCCTGAACAAACAGTGCCGCGGTACACGTAAACGTTGTGTTGTTGTTTTGTATAGTTGCTCAGCAGTGGCTTCTGTTCGTTGAGCATGGGGGAGTTCAAACGGTAAGTTTGTCGATAATTGCATTGTCCGGATAGCTCGGATCCGGAGTTTAAGCTCAGAAAACGATGTCTTTGTTTTCGCTCGAAAATTCCCCTCATCTGAATGTAGGACAATGCCGAACGCATCTAAGTTCAACGCAAATTATGTACGTGTTGTCTAGCTAACAACATTGCATTAGGATGAACGTTTATTTCAAGTAAATTTGCCTCGACAATCATTTGAAGCACTGTTGCTTTAAAAACATGCATAATTTTGATTTAACTATCACTATTGTTTAGTTTCACCTTCTGTAAACTAAACGATTCTGAAAATTTTAAAACTTTAATTGACCGTTTAAAAGTTATACGAAACTAACGTTACTTTAATTTAATTATACATTTGTCAAATTTATGTATGAATAGATTTAAACAATTGTTCATTTTATGATTCCGAAATAAATGTAATTCATTTTATAATATCTACAGATCTTGAAATACAAGGATTTCTCTTGAAAAGTTATTTCTAAGATTTTTTTGGTAAATTATCACTGCGGCATTGTTGACGAAACAAACGTCAAAAGGTCAACCATCTTGTTGAAAGTTTTTAAACAATGCAAAGATGAATGGCTTGTTATTTGTCGTCTATTGCCTCATTGGACCATCTTGCTTATTAAGTAACCTTAGCAGCAGCTTTCGTTTTTCCGTTTCTTTTGAGTACGAGCTTAATTTTAGTTAGCCGATTAACTTTTAGATAACACTTTTACACAAAGGTAAAATCTTTTACTCGTGTTCTATATATCAAGGTTATCTACTATCGTTAAAATGAAACTAAAATTTTGTAAGATTTTTAAAGTTAATATCTTGTATAATAAATACTTGAATTAACTGTTGACCATACATTCCTTACCCTGAAAATGAAAATTTGTGAAGCGATTTTTCAAAAGAATGATTTTGAGACATAATGTTTTAGAATGAATCTACTTCTCGGGTGCTAAACATAAATTAATTCTTTGCACAATACAATATATTAAATAATAATAAATTCATAATAATATTTCATTCATATAGATCGACAACTAAAATTTTCTTCTATTATAACAAATGAGGTGTACAATTATAAGAGTAACACCACAATGTTTATAAGAATTCAAATATATCAATTATACAATAATACTCTTTTCAGATTTTGAATTAGTTCATACATTTTATGAGAACTCATATCTACCTAGATAAAGATAACTACCTAGTTATCTTTATTGTCACGAAAATAGATGAATATTTATTTAATATTTAACACTTCTCATTAACACGTGCAAGTAATGGCGTTGAGCAATACATGAAATATTGTTGCATTTACAATGTATGTCGAGGTTATGAGAGTGACCATGGATAGAAGTAAAAAATATGTGCATCATTTTATTATAAAAACAATATAGATAATAATAGTCTCTTGGAATCTAATACGGTGTTAGGCTTTTACGTATATAGCATTTACTTTTTCCCCTTCGATTTGGCTTTTATGTGCATGCCGTAAATATGCATTGAATAACAAGTACACACGTTTTGTTAAAAAAAACATTTCATAATATTCATTCACAGTCTAAAGGAAAGGAGGTTTATTATATCGAAAAACATTGCCCAGTAGTGCTCAAGTTAATAAGAAACTCAGTAAAACTGAAAGGTCAATCTGCAACAGATCTACAACCAATACAGATATTATGGAATGCAGCATTTATTGTCTATTTGCATTCCTAACAATCATAGCATCCAAAAACATTCTACCAGCAGTTTATGCACGAAGAGTATAAACAGTAGTAGTAGTAGATGTTGAATAATTTGATTATCATATAAAAATTGTACGATTTACATCCTAGTAATTCGATACGATGTACATACATACATCTTAGTAGTTTTCTTATTATTATTATTGTAATAGGTATATAGAGCTTACATTTTTATACTAAAATTATTAAGTTGTCGACATTGAACTTGGCTTTACTAATTAAATATTTGTAATACTTCTATTAGGCGCATGTTAATCCATAAATATAAATATATATTGCCTGGTGTCTTCCTTGTAAATCATTTAAAGAAATAATATATGCTTAGAGAAGCTAATTAAATAGCTAGGTAATATTGCTTTAACGCTCTTCCTTGTAGGCTCTTGCACAAGAAACTCGTTCTGAATATTTCATACAGCCTGCATGGCTTATGTCTTCAAGTACCAATCGTGATATCTTTAAGCATAAATATTTACCTACCCTTTGAATTTCAATTTGTTATATCGTTTTTGAAGTCATGCTTATTTTGACGCGTTTAGAAAAAATTGTGAGAGTAAAATTTTTACGATGCGCGCAAACCGACACCGACACGATTTCATGGCAAAGCGACCAACTTCACAGTATTATCATGGCAACCAATGACAACTTTTTGACATTTACCTTTAATTCCAAGTTATTCAATTAAACCATTATAAATTTCATTTAATATTTTTTTTATATTTTTTTCACAAACAAAGATTACTGGCACAAGGTATATTTTTAGTTATTTTCTATTTTTTATACGCTAAAGAAATATAACTTCTTAAGTAAACACATAAGTTTTTTAAAGATTTGCAAATTAATTGTTAAGGTCTTTTCATAGAGACTCATTAGTACTGACCATACTAAATAATTAGGGCATTATTTCGTTTTTAGATAGTGATGAGCTAATGGCCAGTACTACGCTACTTGGTCTAAAAAAGTTTTATGTCATTTGTCCGTGTACGGTAACCAGTTTTATCACATTTGTTCATTAACTCTACCCTACCCCGTTTGGGCTAAAAGACGCTAAAGCTTGTTTATAAGGCTACTCATTACACTTATGTCTCTGTGCTCATAAAAAAGCAAGTTTACAATAAGTACTATATATATTTTTATTTTATCTATATACGAGTACTCTCATGATTCATCGACACGTTACGTATAAAGGTCCAAATGGGAAAACCTTATTACGAGTCGCGGTAAATTTCACTTCTGATCATAAGAATCATCTTCGCTTCCCCGAAGTGCTTTTGAAATGAAATCAGATGTTCGAAGAATTAGTAACATTGTTATTACTATTAATTAATATATTCACGGGTTTTCCCAATCACGGTTGGATTAAAGATGAAGAGAACTTATAAAGCTCGTGAGAAAGATCCAAATCTCGAAATGCATAAAGAATGTGAGTTGGCTAAGTCACTTCTTCGTTGAAAAGGCGTTTTCACAACGTTTTTCCTATTTTTTTAAGATAAGCAATCTCGTTGGCGCATCGTAGTTAGTGTCGCAAATTGACTGTATATAAAATAAGCACTATTTCAACTTCTTGCACCATAATATCGCTTATCATCGATTAAGGAAAACGGTAATTTGCGCTGAAACAAAACATTAAATTGTATGTTCCGCTTTTGGGTCTTATTTAATTGTACACCTGACCATGTTATGCCTGCGGCTATATCCTGTTGAATCCGGTAACGGATTTAAAATCATCATCCTGCTGTATTCATCCCAACTATTTGGCACATGCTAATGATGGTGTAAATGGTATTGGCTTGGTTTTTTACTGTCGGCCTCTTGTCTGACGTCAACCCTCCTTGGGAACAATCCGTGCGTCACACACATACTTATACTGTAATAGTATAGTATATATGTTTGTGTAACGCACAATTATGCCAAACGGGAGTATAGTACAAGTATATACTAAACTCCCGTGTGCGGGAGTTTAGTATAATATAAACAACTAACTTGGCGCCGAAGACAATAACTTAGCAACAACGAACGATACACAGTCACCTAGTAACGGAATTAAAATTAAAAACTTAAATGGTTAATGTTGAAAACTTTTACTCACACATTTTACACTTTATAACAGTACATATCTTCGGAACCCGACAAGATACTGAAACGTAACATAAATGAAAATTTACCCTCCAATTTTTACTTTAATCCGTTCATTCGTTTCGGAAACTTTTTGAAACATACTTTCAGAGAAACGAGAGAGAAAAAAAAATCTAAAAACAGTTTTTTATAACTGAACCTTGTAAATAGTAGCTATCCTTAAAATTTTGCTATTAATTTTGATATCATACAGGCATTTCAATTTTATTATTCAGTAAAGATGCATATCAGTTGTTTACAAGAACATTCAATGAAATAATTTTACATTAAATATTCACGATTTTACATTGTATATTAAGAGTTAATTAATCATGTCATCGTTTATCTAATTATAAATTGATATTTGATTCTATAAATATGTAATATATGTATCCATATCTCGTAAAATACTATTTTGTTAATTACATTAATATCCTTTGTGTCCCAATCGACAACCGTTCTTCGCTCGTTTTAATACAGAGTGATGTTTTATGAGGCCCAAATCAATCAAAATATAATAATATAAACTGAGGGGTTCACTTATTATTACACGTTATAGGTTGAACGATAAAAGTAAAGTAAAGTAACAGCCTATACATGTCCCACTGCTGGGCAAAGGCCTCCTCTATACAGAGGGTATCAGGGCATAGTCCACCACGCGGCCCCACTGCGGATTGGCGGACTTCACATATATTCGAAATATATATTTTTTGTTATTATTTCGAAAATATGCAGGTTTCCTCACGACGTTTTCCTTCACCGCGGAGCACGTGATAAGTCAGCACTTAAAGTTAAAAACTTCATTGGTGCCGGCACCGGGGATCGAACTCAGGTTGCTCGAGTATATTGAATTAAGGCGAGCGCCCGGACACTGAGCTATCACGGCTCGATAACCACTTAATTATTCTATCTTTCATGATAACAGGAATATCTTAAGGATGTTTTATGATAGTCTTTGTTAAATAACATATAATTAAAAATAGACAACGGTAATTTGGAGATAAACGATTTAAAAAAAAATTATTGTGACTCTTTGTAATTTTAAGTTACTGATTTGAATTTGAATCTATAGGTCACTTTATCATTTTACTTCTATTTTTTAATCTTATCTCTTCCCTTAACGCCCGTAGCCGTAATGATATTCATTTCAATAGCTAAATATGTTTATGTTTATTATATATGTTTCTTTGAAAAATAAATATGCATATATTATATATACTTCTTTAACGAAAAGACAATTTTTCGTCTAATTTTCTACAAATTTTTAAGTCATCAAACGTTCAACGTTCAACGTGTGAACGAAAAAGTATTACGATAATTAACATTAACAAAAACACATGTTCAAATTACGCTTTCCCCTATAAAGATTAACATATTAATTAATACCTAGCATATTCGTTAAATATGCGTTTATATTCATTAATTACGACCAGATAAATATTAAGGATACATATAAGAAAGTGCATTAGACGTCTACAAACGTATTGTTATAGAAATCACTTGTAACCTATTTTGCTATGGGTAAAACGACAGAATGATGTAATTGAGCTACATAAAAATGCAGGTCGCGATTGAAATTTCAGGCACGTGCCACTAAGGCGAACATCCTTGATTGTTCGAATAGTTTATTGCGTAACTAGTAAGTTAGTGTTTCATTAAGGGATCGTGAGAGAATTCTTTTATTACATCTGTGACGAAATGAAAATCTTTGAACTTCGGTGCAATTGCGATTGGGGTACTCCATCTCTTATACTATCGGAGGCGGAAAGGAACATAAAGATTTAAGTAATAAAAATTTAAATTGGTAAGTCTGTTACTGACTTTATACGTAAGAAATTAAGTTAATACGATTTTTTTATTGTCAGCCCCTACGGTCAAAATACCTCTGATGGGGTCTGTAGAGTCCCAAAAGATAGGACCTACAGCATTGCAATTTATATACATACGAAGATATAGCAACCGAAGACGATATTTAAAAATTAATAATTTTAGCGATGATTTTGGTTTTTTAGCATATAAATTTAACGTCATTCAGATTTTATTAAATACTTAACATCATTTGTTGATGGAATAGGTGTCAAAATTGTTTATCTTTTTATAGTGGATTTATATATAAAATTTAAATACAACTATCATGAAATAGATTTGTCACGCGAATTCGATTATTAGAAAATATAAATTAAACTCGTAAAGCTCACTTTATTATGTCAAATACTCAAACAACACTTCCAACCAAATAATCTGCGCGCTGAGACGACGAGAATTATTAAATGCTGTATGCTGGCCAAACTGGTATTATGACTAAGTTTCAATAGAGGTTACGATGCATTGTATGCGAGTTAATGCAATACAAATATGTTCACAGTGCGAGCCTATGCGGATAATGTCATTTTGCGCAACCACCTCCTTCGACCCCAGCCTTCGTCTTGGGCGATTGCGTAACCACGCGTTTTCGATTTCTTCCAGCCGCAGGCGGATTCACTTTCGTTGATGACGCGAAAGAAATAACTAACGCGTTCCCATAACTTACTTTCCGCTAATCTCGCGACTGACAAAAATTTCTATTAAATTGCGCTTTGCGTAACGTTGTTAACTCAGTAGTATCAGCAAAACGTAAGGTTAATAACTAAATGTTGGTGCAAGATTTAGTTACTTAGTTTAATTTTACAGCACTATTAAGTTATTAGATTACTTAATTTTCGATTTTGGTCACGTAAAGTTAAGTAAGGGGATGTTTTGAGTTTTACGGTGTGTAGCATTTGTGAATATGGAAAGCATTTTTTAGATAAAATTAACTTTGTAAACTAAGTTATAATGCAATATATAACCGAAAAATGTTCTCAGACTAATGCCGCACAACGAAAGGAATAACTTTACAGAATATATTTATTTCACTTATTTAGTTTTATAACTAAAACAGAAAAATCCTCGCACGGCATACCAAAGCAAACGGCAATGGCAGCTTACGCGTCATAAAAATCTGTAATCGAGCAGAAATCAAGTTTAAGGCTAACCGAACGGTCGAACTAATGAATTTGAACGGAAAGTAGATTTGTGTGCCAAGATCTTTCTACGTGCTACAAGTCGGTGTCCGAAGGTTGGCCGAAAGATGGACCGGTCAATGCGTTCATACCGCGTCCGCTTAGGTAACAGCAGCGTCTTCGTTACCGCATAACAACGTTGCACTATAATTTCCTTCCCCGGATATCATGTAATGACGCTGAGTTATTACTTACTCACAAGCAATTACAGTGCGCTAACTGCTCTCTTTCACGTATAGGGAGGGCTATACGCATCACCGGGGCTCACGAAGAATAATTTTAAAGTTTGATATATATATACTTATATATATATATATATATGTATATATATATATATATATATATATATATATATATATATATATATATATATATATATATACAAATACTGATACATAATATGCTAATATTCCAGACGAGTCGGCACATTCAAGAAAAAGCAGTTGTTGAAAGAGAATGAAAATGAAGAATGAATGAGAATAAAATGATAGGTGTACATAATATGTCCCATGTTTTAGGTTTTCTACTTTATTGTAAATTGTGTAAATATGGTGATGTCTATAAACAATAAATATAATAAAATAAAAAAGATAGAATGTTAAATAAGTATTTAAGACACATTTTTCAAAAAAAAATATTCTAGTCCCAAATATTTTTCCAGTAGTGGTCGAACCCACACCCTCTGGCACAAGGGTTCACTACCCATTACCAATCGGGTATTTGAAATAAAAATGGCTTCCATATTATATAAAAGGCATACATCATTCAGTCTTAGTTAAAAACCTTTTGAAATCATTTCATAAAGTTGTGCTCGCTTTTGCCTAGTATGAGAGAGTAGTAGAGAGTTATAGAATATACGAGTATCATGCATTCATAACATTTTTTACGTCAAATTTATTGAAACAACAAAATTAAGGACAAAAAATTTGTTTTCCCTCCTTCACGTCTTTCATATTTATATATCACGAAATTAGAATGTCAGTACAAACGTACGAAATTTTCTCTGCTTATACACGATATAAAATAAAAATTGCTCTATATGAAGAAAAGAAAACCAAAGGTAATTATATTCTATACATATAAATAAAGAGATCCCATAAAACAATTTAACACAATAGGTACTCAATGCACTTCATATCTTTTTACCCATAACTTGGCGAACATGGTGCTTCGAAGGTTAACATGGCGATTAAACTCAAGCTTTAAACATTATTTGCTGACCACACGTATCAGTGATGTAGGCAGGTAACATCATTTAAAATCTATTTTTACATTGTAGTATATGATGTATTTGTCAAAGACTTTGTCGATTGTACGGTTCGGAAGCCATTTTGCTTAGTGGTTAAAGCGTCTGGGCGCGACTTCAAAAGACGATGGTTCGATTTCCGCACTGGCAAAAACTTTTCGTCCATTTCTTTTATTGTTTTTGTAAAATTTTATTTTTCAGATTAGCACTGTAAATTTTGTCCCTTAATACAATTAAAGGGACTTTCCTTTACTCCAGAGCGTTAAAATATTTAATAGGAGATTTAATAAACTACGAGCATATGTATAAACTAAGTTTGCCCTAAATAAGTTAGTTGAATCAGAAATATCACTTTTCTTGTTTATTGTTATGTCCATTTTAGAGAATTCATGTAAAATTTATTACTTAACACAGTTATTGTGAGAGATATTATCGTGTGGGACGAAAATTGGTACAAATATAATCATTATGAAATTTAGACCGCTAGCATGATTCACGCCGTATCGTTGAAGTCTTTTTAAGGCAACTTGAATATGACAAATTATGACCATGACTTACAGCTATTGTCATTTCATATGACTACATTTGTAAAAATAATGTAACGAAGAAATATAAATGGAATCTTTTACTTTACTAACATATATTATTAAGACAATTCAACTACATAATTATTTACATATTATACACTATTTAAAATATGACAAAAATATTAAAGCAAAATAACTAGTTATTAATTAAGGCATAGGTTAAAAGTTTTTATAGTATGTAAGTATTTGCATTTTTGATATTATTAATTAGTATTTAGCTTATTGCACCTACCACGATCTCTCTCCACGCCCCGGGTTGACTAGGGGAGATTGCCCAAATGGCATTAACTCCGCCTTTTGTAATCCTTTTTTTTTAGTTTTTGCAATAAACCATAAATAAATAAATAATAATAAACTTCCTATATCAAAATCTATGTCGCAAACGCATAATATGATGATGTTACTTTCTTCCTTGCTGTTTTATATCATCTATATTTGTAATATCTGTAATCATCTACATTTGTAATATCATTTATATTTGTAATATCTGACTTTATTATCATGTATTTCAAATCCTTATCAGTTAAACATTCTCACATTCGCCTTTTAAATCGTATTTAACCCAGTAAGGTCATGAAAACGGCACACAACGTGGTTAGGAAGTAATTAGAGGCCAATCAACCTACCTACGGTTCTATCGACAATATAATTGCCGCTTCGCTGCAATAAAAAACGAAACATTCGAGAGTGCTGAGAACAAAAGTGCGGAACTTAAATCAAGATGGTTAAAATTCACCTTTAAAAAGAGAATTTTTTATCCAATTTTACTGTTGAATTAACCTTGTTTTGTGTTTTGTTGAAATAATTTTCTAGGTAAGAATATTTTAAGAATTTTAATTTATAATATAATAACAATCTTTTCATATACTAAAATAAGAAAGGTATCATTTAGCAACAAAATTATATATATTCTAATTCTAGATAATAGTTGTCACGTACATATATAATTAATATAAACGGATATAATTATTACGGAAACAAAGATTTCATAAGACAGGATTTGATTAACGATATCAATCCATTGTTGTATTTACAGTTTACAATTTCGCCTTTCTTAGAGGGGTCGTTAGAGGACGGTTACAAAATTGCCTAAAAGGAGATTTTGGGCTAAACTATTGCTTCATGCCATCGCTTTATTAACAATTAGAGATTATTGTTAATTAGAGATTATCGATAACGGAATAAATTGAAGGTGTGAACGTGAGCAAAATGGCGCCAAATTCCGATTTGCTCCCCGATAATTTGTATGAAATGGGCACGGAGGGTATTGTAAGTGGTTGAGCAACCACTTTTCCCCGCTACAGTGGATTTTCGCAAGCCAAGCAACAGTTGCCTCACAAGGCTCACCGCGTCATCATCTATGCGCAAGAGCAGTCTGTCTGATACAATGTTTTCTAGTTGCACGACAAAATTCTGTTAGGCTGTTACGGGGCACCACGTGACAGTGGCTTTCGATATTGTTATAGCTTATAACTTTATTATACACTTTTACTATCGGGGCTTACGTTAGTTATTCAGAAATAATACATCTTAAAATATTAGGCTTCAGAATTTCTATTTTATTTTCAGTGCTAATCTGCACTCATTTTAGAGCTGCACATTTGTCGGAACAATTTTAACTTAACGAAAAACTTAAATAGACGATATAACTTTAATAGGGCGTGGACTTAAAGCAAAAAAATCAGTTCATAAATTCATATATTTATTATTATTATTATAAGATATTATAAAATTTTTGGATTTAATACACCAAAGACACAATAACGCTCTTCTCTCCGTAGTTATGCACGAATTACTGTACAGATTTAATATATTTATCAGCATTGACACAATCATAGCTATGAAAATGCAATTGAGAAATATACCGCATCCAAATCCGCAAATCGCATCATAAAAGTGCTGTCACTGCCGCTATGGCATAATGTGTGGTGCTCTCGTCACAAACAGGTTGCCAAACCCGCATAGGCGACATTTTATTACATAATACGCGTCGTTTCCAGTACATCGCGGTTTTAGTGTTGCCGGATTTAGCACTGAGTGCAAAAAAAACTCGAGCAATAGGAAACAATACACGACTTTACTAAAATTAGCTTCACGTAATGGCGTTGAAGCATCAAGAACGGTCGCTTAAAATAACCGGTTCTAAATGGAATCCTAACTATAACGTTACATGAATGAGTGGGCACATACGTCAATCAGTTGTCATATTTTCTATTAATTTTATAGTTTTATATGAAGAATTAAAGTGGTCGTACGATATAGATATATTTTGTGAATATCATCACAAATAAATAGATAGCTTTAATTTTACAATAAATGCGTATTAAATGGTATTTATAAAACATAATTATGTACAACTTACGACCACATCTAGCTCAACATCAGTTGGTAACGATCAAACACTTGCCAGTGTCAAATAAAAAAATGATTGACATATCAGTTAATTAATTATTTATTATCTTAAAGTTAGTATGCGCAAAAGCACATAAAACTTGGTTGTATTAAAAAAGCTTAACGATTTTCAGATGCCTCTAGTAAAATATTTTTATTTTTTACAGTCCAATCAATTATTTATACACCACTTCCATTGTAAATTTTATGGTTCAAACACACGCTGATTCTATATTTAAATTCAAGCCATATTACATATAATCGCAGTGTTTTCCATTTTTACGCAGTCAAAAGATACATTTAATGAAAGTAGGTATACGAATTAAAAATAAAACGTCTACGAGTTACCTAAATTGCGGCCGCGTATTTTCTTCATAGAGACTTCCGCATATTGCGTGCTTTTTCGTCGCATAAATTACAATTTAATTGATACAGATCAGTCTTAGCACCTATATTTCAATTAAATCTTTTAATTTCTTCATCATTTATGCTCAGTTACGTTCATTTTATGCTCAAAGGTCGCGTCACGACCGTGGACATAAAAAAAAATCAATCTCTTAGTTAGTCTGTTTTTACTTTTCATTTACGCGTTCAAGAGATAAGATATATCTTAATATCATACATTTTATGGTACTAAATTGAACACATTATTTATTTCCACCATGTTCGCACAGAACAATAGGATATTGCAAAGAAGCCTGCACGCGACATTTCCAGTCACATGCTCACAACGACGCTGAGGATATCGTCCGTCTAGAATCAAAGGTCGTTCAAGTATCCGGCTAGTGAGGTCATTTCAACACGTTCTGATGGTTACTTGTTTTTTTAACAATTATTACCATGATCACTGCAGTCAGACTATACGCGCGTAACATCCATAAAACTTTGATTTTTGATTTAATCATAACACATTTTAATAAGTATTTTTCTTAAAATTTATAGAAAAAATTACCGAAATATTTTTCGCCGCGGGAATCAATGCTACGTCTTCCGGAATCGCGCCGAGACGCTGTATCCTCTTAACTAAACGACTGATTGAAAAACCGACGAAAATATAAAAGTCTCTTTGCACTTAATTATTCAAATTAATTACAATCAAAATTTATTAAATTTTGTACATACTTAACAATTAATCTTTTATCGCAGTTTCACCAACTCTATACAAAAAATAATATCCTATTTACGAAGCATACTAAAACCTAACCCTCTTAGCCTTGTTATTGTGCTTACTCATTGCCCGGGCGCTGGCTCTTAATTCAGTTCGGCTATGCTAATTATTTCTCTGCATGGTAGAGTTCGTAACGAAGTCATCCGCAGTAGAACAAAAGTAACCGACATAGCTCATGAGATTAGCAAGCTGAAGTGGCGATGGGCTGGCCATATAGCTCGTTGAACCGATAACATTTTTTTTATGTGAAATGTTACCAAGCGAGCAGATTAAGCGACTAGATTTCTTACTTGCAACTTTATGTGTTGACTTATCACTTGCGTGTCGGTCAAGGAAAACTGGTTTTTCCAAAATATTAACAGTGGAACTGTTTGCTACTGTGGAAGCACCACGCAGCACCTTCTACTGTTGCACGAATGGACAGACTCATCAGGATAAGTACCACAACCTCAGATAAGGCTGGCGTGAAGTGGAAGTATTGTAAATTTAAATTAAAAAAAATAATAATTTATTAAATGCAATGGCGATATCTCTCGTTCGAATTATCGTTGTAAAACGATATTCGAAGTTGTTTTGTGTGCTGGAAAGGATATAACAATGGATGCACCAAGCATTGCTTCAAATGCTAAAAAACAATGTAGACGTTAAGATTTTCGCAGGTGTGGCAATCCGTTTAGCTTAGTGGCCAAAGTGTCAGGGCGCGCTTTTCGTACTTTTTCTACAATTTTTAATGGAAGTATTGTACTTTCGCGTTTCGTCTAGCGATGTGCGATAACCGGGGCCCGTTTTTAGAAGGTTGTCAGCGTTTCTACAACGCCTCAGGTATTCAGGTGGCAATAATCACTTAACATCTCCGTAATTAGGCCAGCGAAGCTACTGTCACCTTTGTTAATAAATGTTTTAGTTTAACTATATACAGCTTAATATAATTTACTTTTACTTGAATACATAAACTGTGTACCCTTAGTAATTTCCAATATCTTGGTTGCATTTTGTAGTTGTAACTCTGCTTAGCACTCTTCTTTTGGGATAAATAATAGTTATACGGACGAAGACACAATTTATGATTGAGACGCTAGCAGCGTAATTACTTTAAAATTTTTGATACAAAACTTTGTGTCATGTGCTTTTAAAACATTCACCGGCACACGACTACTTCATGGTATCAGTTGTTGCCACTAGTTATTCCAGAAGCGAGCCTACTCTAATTCTAAAGGCTATTCCAGAAGCGAGCCTACTCTAATTCTAAAGGCTTAACAAAAAAACACGTAATATAAAATACATAGTTTAATATTTTTGTCAAGCTAATGTACCACTATATTATGCACTGCTACACTAGTGTTTTGTGTTAATTTCAAGACACTGAAACTGAAGCAACCTCACCTGTTCTCTAAATTTCGATTAATTTAACGGGGGTAGAGCCACGCAGCAGCCTCGGCTGTTGCACGAATGGGCAGGCTCGTCCGGGTAAGTACCACGACCTTACAGAAGACCGGCGTCAAGTGGAAGTATAATACTTTCGCGTTTCGTCTGGTGAATGAGGTAACCGGAGCCCAATTTCCAAAAAGGTTATCAACGCATCTGCAGACCCTCGGGTGTAGTTAGCACATGTCCATGGGCGGCTGTATTCACTTAACATCAGGGGAACCGTCTGCTCGTTTGGCAACTATTCACATTAAAAAAATATAATACTTTGCCCTTTTTTTAAGTCATAACCAATGAATATAGCTTGTGAAAAGGCAAATCAATAATTTCTATCAATAAATAATCAGTGTCTGAAGGATGTACAACAAGTAATACATAAGGATTCATATATATTCTGTATCATTATTTATTACTTCTAATTGTCAGTGTTATTCTTGGTATGCACTTCTTGGGAAGGAAAAGTTGCGCAAAATACAATAAAAATACAAGAACAAAATATTTAAATTTACTATTACTATATTACGAATAGTAACAGGGGAATAAAGAGTGGCTTTACTTTGAAACTTATATGTTCTATTATTTACTTTAATACTTATCACTTTCTCTTCATTTATTAGACCATGTTTTAGATGATTCAAAATCTTCACCGCTTCTTGCGCCCTTTCAAATTTATATAATATTGTATAAAGCCATTCCAAGCCAAATATTGTATAAAGCCATTTCAGCCATTATTGGGAGGTGTCCTGAAGCTTTGGATTTACGAGTAATGCTGTGTCACAATCGATCGTCAATATTCGACTGCGTGATACTAATTAAGAAGGAATTCATACACATGTCGAACCAAAAGTCTGATGCAACAGACCGTGACCACATATTTAAGCATTTAAAATAGTTCTGTGCATTTTTTTCGAGCGTGTTAATGCGAAATAAACGCGGCGGTCACCCGAGCAGTGGGAAAGTGGTAGGTTGACATTGCGAATGTCGAGGCACACGTGCTGCCGCCGTCAGTCGCTGAACCCAAGGATATCTGAAGCAGCTGTTACTAACTGCACGAAGTGGAACTGTAGCCATTTATTCACTGATAACTTAGTAGGCTTATAACTTTCGATTAAGTTGCACGAAGGGTGCTGTCAATGTATATACGTAAATCACGAAAATTAAACAATATAACGTTAAGTAACGTAACAGACTATACAAGTCACCCTGCTAGGCAATGAGACTTATGTAGGCTGGGCCTTTCTGTACAGAAAGGGCATAGTCCACCACGCGACCACAATGGATTGGCTGACTTCACATCTTTGAAAAAATGTTTTTGCTATTATTACGAAAATATGCAGGTTTCTCTCACGATGCTTTTCGTTACAGTCGAGCACGTGATAAATAAGTACTTAAAATTGACAATTTCCTTTGAACTCAGGTTATTCGAGTATACTGAATTAAAAGCGAGCGCCCGGACACTGAACTACGACTATCACGGAAAACAATTAATATACCAATGAAAGATTCAGTAGTGTATTTAATAAATAAATATTTTTAGGACACATTTTTACACAACATTTTCTAGTCCCAAACTAAGCAAAGCTTGTACTATGGGTACTAGAAAACTGATATACATACTTAAACATACTTTTCTTTTGTAAGTAAATACATATAAACACCCAGACACTAGAAAAACACTATGTTCGTCACACAATATTTTACCAGTAGTGGGGATCGAACCCACACCCTCTGACGCAGGAGGCAGATACACTACCCACAACGCCATTTGGGTCGTCAATTTATTAACTTATTTTAGTGCACACTCGTATTTGACAAGCATAAAATGAAATTAATAACTATTTACTGAGTTGTGGAACATTTTAAACATGGTGATAGTACGAGATAACAATTATATCAGGTTAAGATCGAATTCTTTCTTTGTTATTTATCCCTGACTTGAGTGCGAATGCAGTTGCGGATTGCTTATAATATAGTTAGTAAGCATTCATTGCCGAATCCAATCACTGTCTACTAAAATACTAATTCGAGGTGAACCGGTATCTGTATTAACCCTCATAGATTTTAAGATATCTCGCTACCTGTAAATGCTTGCTCATGTTTTTGTGTAATCTAGAAATATTTTAACAAATTAATTATCATTATCATTAATAAATAATTTTAAAATTTGCGCTATTAAGTAACAAATAAAAACTACATATACGTAATAGAAACTGGTTATTTTCACAGAAGAAAGCCCCTTAATTTTTTAAAACACAAAAACACGATAAGGCAATGAAAATATTTAAAAACAGCCAAAATGCTATCATTGCGAACACTCACATAGAATTACAAAATCGATTAAACAATTTGTAATATCTTTCCGTGGAGATTTTAAAGTACTAATTGCTTTGCTTACCTCTGTAAGTTGACTATACATATGTAGAACATAATATATATCCAAGGATGGAACTCGGAGATAATTAAATTCGTTTAATTGTCAGGTAGAACCTCATTAAAGGTTTTAAAGAAGCAGATGTTATTTTAAATTTAATGGTAGGTAAGGCTCTGTACACAGCCGTAACCAATGGTATCTTGAAGGTAAAAATATAATTAAAATTTAAATTATTCCGGAAAAACAAAATAACCTTTCCCTTTAGTAATATAAATAACTAGCTGTTGCCCGCGACTACGTCTGCGTAGAATAGGCTGAAGGCGTAACATTTAGACGGAAAGACAGATATACCTAAAATATGTATATAAATTATACCCTATGTCTAATTCTCATGTATAAGCTATATTATTGTAAAGTTTCATTAAAATCCATTCAATAGTATTTGCTTGAAAGAGTAACAAAAATACATCCATACGTACAAACTTTCGCGTTTATAATATTAGTAAGGATAAAGCCATTTACTTGGCCTCGTTTAATCAATATTTTTTTTAAATGAAACAATAATAATTATAGTATATAAATTTATATTAATAAATGGTAAGATGTACAATGTTTAAGCTCTATATATCGCATATATATAGCATATATAACGCAATATTTACTCTATCTTCCTATTTTTTATTTAAATCTGAACTTTAACTTCGTTATTTCAAGTATTACTTTTTACACATATGCATGCATGCTCAAAAACTTATGTTGGCGTTATATTCACGAATTGTCTAAAACACTAAAAAACTACAACAATGTAAAAATAACAATTGTCTATTGCCTGTCCATTTATATATTCACTAGCGACTTGCCCCTGCTTCGCACGGGTGCAATGTATTATACACCTTCCTCTTGAATCACTGTATCTAGTAAACAAAACTGCATCAATATCCGTTGCGCAGTTTTAAAGATCTAAGCATACATATGGACAGACAGACAGCGGGAGGACTTTGTTTTATACTATGTAGTGATGTCTCGATCAATAGTCGACACATAAAAAAGAAAAAAAGAAAAACGGAAAACAAAACAGACCGGTTGATTAAGTTAGTAAAAGTTTGGTCACGTTGATTTATAAGTATATCTAAGAAATACCGGAATTTAGTTGTCATGCTTAGTTTGTTATTTAAAAAATGAAATGTTAATCTTCCTTAACTATTAACTATTCCTTAACTGTTAACTATTAAATATTAATTATATCAGCACATTTAAGACGGGATTGTTTCTTTACGAGTTAAGCTTTATAAACTACTTTTAAAAAACTATTACCTTTTGTGTAGAATGTCAATGACATAAGTTGAGTTAGAAAGTAACATGTATTACAACCGGTGCCTTTGCATAAGATTGATGTCTTTGATTAAAACGAAAGCAAGACTACAAGTCTTCAATACAAGAGCGGTACGGGAATTGTTTCGTAGTTAAATATAATGTTCCACAAATTGCCCGAGATAACAGTTACAATGGTATGTTTTCGTATTAAACATTCAATTCGATTAAAATTTCATACGGTCGTTTAAAAAATACTTGACTGCAAAAAATAACACTTCCCGAATTCACGTTATGGAAAGGTAACTCCAGTCCAGCGGCCGTGAATTTAACAACTATGTCGATTAGTTGCAGCGACATCGTTCTCTTTATATATGAATCGCTGATAACATAAGAGATTTGATATCGAAATTAAACTTGGACGTGTGAAAAAAAACATTGTTTTAAATTTAGAACGTATACGAAACATCTTTACATACATTTATTAATAAAAAAATACAAAAAATTCTCAGAGCTTACGACAGTTAAAAAGTTTGGCTACATGATGTTGACTCCTTTTATTACTGTCACTTACTTGATAATATCAACGCAAAACACGAAAGAGTTCCTAAAGCGCATTAGAAAGGCCGAGGTGATTGTCCAAACTGTATATATATAACAAAAAATGTTAAAACTTTTGTATGATATTATTAATGAAATAATAAGACGACGGAACTCACGTTTAATCGATGTATGTACGTACGTATGTACGAGTGCCTAGTTCGCAGGTCCCTCAGCCGGGTGAGTGGGATGAGTTCGTGGTCGAGCCACGATTAAACTCTTCAATAATCAATCGAATAATCAATTGTTGATTAAACGTGACATCAGCCGTCTTATTATTTTAGTATTACATAACAGTTTGAACGGAATCAGATTTTTTTCGAAATTTGTATTGAAATATGTTTAAAAATGTCCTAGATCTAATGTAATAAATATCCTAGAACCGGTACATGGAACCGGTGGATGGATGTACTTAATCTAAGAAGAATGTAAATTTATTTGAAGAATTTGAAAGAATATGTTAACTGTTTCATTTAGTACCATCATCATCACCGTTTCAGTACACTGTATAATGTTTTTTTTTTTTATTATAGAAGATCAGTTATCAGGCTTGCAAAGAAATATTTATGTATATAAAACTATTAATTATTACATATTATTTATTTATATACAAATATAATTTTTCGCTGTGGGTCATGTGTTGAAACAGAATGTTCGTGTCCATTGACTGTTGTATTTACTGAGCGTCAGTATGTAAAACACCGTTAGATGCCTTAAAAAATACCATATCTAATATATCTGAGTCCGTTTATTTTTATATAATTAAATAACAAACATAAATACAACATGAAATATATTAATTTTTATGTCGTATTTATGTTGTATTTTATATTGAAAATATTTAACGTGTTATACATTTATATACGACAGTCAATCGCATATTGCCTTCGCGGTTGACCGAACTTTTACATGATTAAATGTATGAACAAATAGGAGTTCTTTCCAAGGCACAAATGCGACCGTCTCGTTTTTATAGCATCGGGTCAATAGTCAAGAGCAACAGTGTTTCTATTGATTTTAAATGGGTTTCTATACCACTTCAAAACGCGATAGATTTAAATCATAGCAATGTGACAATGTGACAATGTGTAAACTTTGTTTCATAATTGTGAACGAATGCCATTCTAACGTGCTTGGTTTAGTGATAGTAGAAATTTCACTTGAAATAACCTATTCCATGTAATGTATGTTCAAATCCATATGCTGGCAATAGTGAAATTATAAATTACAATTTTATTGCTACTTAATATTTTTTTCTCTCAAAAAGGAAAATATTAAAGAAAACTGTTTATCCAAGTATATAACAATTCCAAGATAGCTTATAAAACTACAGAATTAACCTGAAGTTTAAAATATCTAAGCTGTTATATTTCCTCAACTAAGAATACGAACCAAGACAAAAACGTGTTCGAAACTTTGGGACCCGTCAATCTGATCACTAAATCCGTCAATCTCATTACGATATAGTGATATTGAAATACGGCGATTAATTTAAACAGTGCATTGAAATGAAACATGATTAAGGAACTAGATCTTATTTTGTTGCAGACTTAGATGTAGCTGGTTGCTACTTGGCGCTGTTCTCGTGGGAGTAACTGCGCAGAAGAGCCGAGTAGAAGATACAAATTTGCAAGCCGTACCAAGTGACTTGCGAAGAGCGGTTAGTGAGGCTTTGGCCTTGGAAAGGAGGTTTCAACTAGGAGCTAATGATGCGTAAGTAATCTACCACCATTTGGGGGGAATAATTGACAGTGTACGAATCCCATTACTGTATTACCTGGTTGTTTTCAAAGCCAAAATGATCGAGGTAGCTGATACGGTTGCATGGCACAAACCACCTAGTACTGGCCAACTCTCGACAAAAATATTTTAGGAAATTTGTCCTATTTGGAATCCATTTTCGAAAATAAACCACAAAGCCGAATCTGTGGAACATTAAGTGTGATTTCTTTATGGTAAAATATTACAACTTTTTTAAGCAAATATAGACGTTGCAACTTACATGTTTTTATCTTTGCTGCGCTATTTCTCACTCTACATGTTATAATTTCTTAAAGTTACAAAGCTTATATAGGAACAAGTTCGTATATATTATCATTTTTATTGAATGCATCTATTCACGGTGCATTTGTTTATTCCATTAGGCCTTAATTTAACGCTCCAAGTTTTGTGTTTCTCCAATAGAAAACGATACTCGAAATTGTTTGTATGCTGGAAAGAACATAAAAATGGATGCGCCAAACTTTGCTTCAAATGGTTAAAAAATAATGGAGATAAAACACGTTAAGATTTTCGTCGGTGTGTCAATCAGCCATTTAGCTTAGTGGCTAAAGCGTCAGGCCGCTAATGCCGATATAGACTATAATTTTTTTTTAAAAAGTTACCTTTACTTTAGGATAACATTACCCTGTGTTGTAAGGACGTTTTACAAACATTAATTTCACGCGGACAAACACCCAGATGCGAAACAACTATCTGTAGGTCACACAAAAATAGCTGTCCCCGAAAATCGAGAACCCACGACCACCGACGCCGAAACCAATACCTTGGCAACTGCGCCACGGAGTCATCAATCATTATTAAGTATATATCAGGATAAAAAAATACGTTGGCTAAGTCTTATAGTATCAATATTGTTTAAATGTAACTTTATAATAAGTAATTAACAAAGAATACAAATACAAAAGATTAACGTAATCAGTTGTAACATTTTTATTTGCTCTCACGTAATTGAAACCTTATATAAGTAATAATAAATTCTTCAAACGATTCAGACTTAACAATTTAGACCTGTTCAACGTTTCTTGGGTTCCTTTGTTTTTTTACTTGTTAGACCTGTCTTTATAAGATGTCTTGCTTTTTATATATTGTTATGATATGAATGTGTAATATTCAATAGCATCGACAATTTCATTGGTGCTGGCACCGGGGATCGAACTCGGGTTGCTCGGGTAAATGTAATTAAAGGCAAGCGCCCTAACACTGAGCTATCACGGCTCTTACTATATTATAGTGCTGAATTATTACGTGCTCGGCGGTGAAGGAAAACATCGCGCGGAAACCGGCATAGTTTCGAAATAATGATAAATAGAAATATATCGAAAATATGTGACGTCCGCCAATCCGCAGCGGGGTAGCGAGGTGGACTACGCCCTGATACCCTCTTTACATAGGAGACCTTTGCCCAGCAGTGGGACTTTTATAGGCTGTTATTTTACTTTACTACTTTACTAATAGCATTGACTTACGGTACAAAATCTTCCACAGGCAAAACTGCACGTCGGACGAGGAGGGAATTAGCAATACCCCGTGTCCCCCAAGCAAATACCGCAGTGCAAGCGGGGAATGCAACAACGTTCGCCACAGACCTTGGGGCCGAAGAGGGGATGTATTCCTGAGACTGCTGCCCCCAAACTACGCCGATGGTGGGTTATAACACCTGCCAAATAAATTATCAGCTGCCCACAAGCCATATACACTTGTAAATTTACTTATTAGATATTACAAAATTAAAAATATTATGTCAAAAATAAACAGATTAACGCTGTATAACATACGTATACAATATTAATAGACATATGTATTAGCATGGTTATTTTTTGTTAAATTAAAACACCATGAATGCCGAAAGTCCACCGAAGTTGTCTCAGACAAACACTTAAGGGTAGAATATGGAACGCATAGGTTATGTCACAGTTAATTGTGTTCTCACTGACATTTTTCGACGGCTTAATTTAATAGCCTTGAAATGTTCCGAATAGATTGAAGGTCGACATTTTATGGTACAAATAAAGTACATTGTTATCCACTGTCACTTCTTAAGTAACTCTGCACAGTATTAACAATATGTGATTGAATCTATTTCTTATATGGGTGATTCGTAAAATGTATCTGATTTTTGTTCTTTTTCATACTGTAATTGCACATTTTGTACATTACGTTAAAAGATTTTGCATAAAAAACTTTCAATTAACATTTTAAGTAATCAAAGTATTAAGGTGTATATGCTGTAAAAATAAAGCTAAATTATTTTCTGCACTTTACGCTTGAAGCAGGAAATTTGTTCGTAGTTATAATTAAAAATAAATGCGCACCTCTGTCTATGAATACCGTAATTAACATAATGTGCAATTAAAGCGCATATTTAATAAGAGGCTGACATTAAAACGCTAAGTGCCAATTATATTTAGGATGTTAAGCCAAATGCTGTTTATATATAGTTTTAAAAGATTTTGTTAACGGCTAGTAAAATCTAACATACCGGCCTATCCCTTAACAAAACATTATTGATCATTAATGTTGAATCCCCCAATTTGAATGATGGTTTTTGCGGCTATATCTATAAAACACTACATCATTATGATTCTTCGAAATTAGAGCATCTTGATTATAAATACCAATAGGTTGTTAAATAATGATATAATCCAATTTCTTTAAAATAATTCTGGGCACAAAATAAGCATTCGTTCTTGAGACTGGTTTCAAGTAAAAATCATTGAAATGAATGTGTGTTTTACTGAGCATAGTGTTCAAAAGGTTGTCAAACGCGTGAAAAGATGGTATTTTCCAAATTTAATAGTCTTCTTCTAAATCATTTTATGTTACGAGGCACTAATTGGTTCAGCAGATGCTGTTTCACTCCGGTAGATGACGCTGCTAAATAAAGCTTCGTCGGTCGCAAAAACTATAGAAAAGTTTCTACTAATAGAAAAGACTCTACCAGCGTTGAACATACGCTTGAATTAGCGAAAAGGGAATTGTCGACTGTAGTCGATATGCCGATCGTGACCTCAGCGACCGTAGACTCTGTTACTTGTCGGCAAAGACCGGTGAGAGCCGCCCAGTACCGCGATTGTACCTTATGTATGCGGTCCAATCGGTCGATCGTGTCATTCAAGGTCAAGAAGTTAAACGGTCACAAAAAGACAGTAATTATCAATAGCGATTTAGAAAATAACAGCTCCGAAGCTTAACGTTAACATATCGCGTAATAAAGTTTGACATCAAAATTACTTACGCGTTATTAGTATAATACATTGTTTGAATATCGGTAGCGTGAGGCTTTAAAAAGTTATGTTTAATGTTTAAGTAGTTTATTCCTTTGTTAAAGATTAGCAACCGAACCGATGTGGTTTACCTGATTTTTACAATACCTGCACAGGATTACGAGTGTTTGACGAGTGAGGAGTTTGCGCGCGCAAATGTTACTCACAATTTATTATGATGCTTACGCCCGGTTTCTGAAACACTAATCATCTGTCAAATGGCTTTTCAATTATCATTTTAGTTTAGGGCGTTAGTCTTAGGGAATGGGAAGGTGTAGAGGAAGGATCTGACGGTACCCAAGTATATAGGTTATACACTGCTATAGTGCCTAAATAAGGAGTATGAGTTTATAAACATGACCGACATTGTCTTAGAAAAGATAATGTCTATCAAAAAATTTTTGGATACTTAACGTTCTACACCGTTAATTTATATTCAATGCTATTTATATTATAGATCATATTTTATTTCAAAGTAGAGATCGTTTCTTTTAAGTTTAATATTCACGTTAGTATTAAAATTTATCTGTTAAACTATGTATTAATAAATTAATAAATTATTTAAATGTTGGAGTAGAAAAAAAAATTAAAATTTAATGAATAATAAAATGTTTTGAATCGTATTTCTAATACTTTTATTACTTTATTGTTTAGTCCATGGTCATTTGCTTATTTATTTCTCAATTACACACGTCTGTTATATAGATACATATAGATATGAGATCTTTAAATTAGGTCTACACTGTAATTTTTGACCTAGAGTCATTATCGCTACTCATAGACGCTTAAAAATTTTGGCTTCGGGTACTCATGACTCATCGTCTGTCATCAGAAATCGTTATAATCGATCTTTCTGTATGTGAGAAGGTGGCAAACGAGCTGGTACTTCACCTGATGTTAAGTTACGACCACCGCCCATGAACATTTGCAACACCCATAGGGTTGCAGATTCGTTGCCACCTTTTAATAAAGTGGGCCCCGGTTTTCCCACCCACCAGAGGAAACGTAGAAGTATACTGTGTGTACGCCGGTATTCTGTGAGGTCGTGCAAAGCCCTACCTAGGGTAGGGCTATGCATGGGGTGAATACTAACCCTTTACATGATAAAGGTTTTATACCTAAAAATTTCCAAGATAATATATACGGAAAAATGCTGATTTGACTATTTAAAATAACAGGTGCGTCTCAGCCTCTCTCGCCGCCTTATATGCCCGAGCCAGCGCTTGCCGTGCAAGCTGCTGCCCAGCTTACGGAGCCAGCCGAACACGACTACGTCACAAGCCTTCTATCTGCCTGGGGACAGTTCCTTATGGACGATCTGATAGCGACCGCTAACGGAAACAAGGTAATAAAATAACATATTCGGTCATATACAGGATGATTTTTTAGACGAAGTAAATACTTTGAAATAAGGTTAATTGAGCATTCCATAATTCAAGAAAAATATTAATATTTTATATTGACAAGAAATAGCCAGAAAAATATCAATTCAAACATTGTTTGTTTATCCCGTTAAAAGTGGTCTTTATATAAGGATAAGCGGTTTAGTAATTACGCGTTCAGCGAAAAGTTTTAGTCCTCGTCAATAGGTTAATGTATTGAGACGGTAAGGTAGGAGTTTCTTAAAGTGTCCTTAATGTTTGAAAAAAATAATCTTTGAAAAAAAAATTTAATTAAGGCCACAGTTACGTAGCAGATTCAGATTTAGAATCAAATTCTGCATATGGTCTGTTAATATGTCCGTCGTCTATAAAATCATCCTGTATATAGCTTCCTACTAGTTTAACCGGCGTAGAAATTGTTGTAAAGCTGAATAATGTAAATGATGTTCTGTCTAACTTAATTAATTCGTTTGCGCTTTCAATCCGGAGCTTGTGGGAAGGATACGTCTTTACGATCTCTATAGCACAAATAAAATAAAATTCATTTAAAAAAAAACATATTAAAAATTTCATATCGTAAATCTCTTCTTTAATAGCCGTTAAATTTATGTTAGTCCAAACTTAAATATTTCAAACTATTCACGTCTTACTTATCTGAAGTTAAGCTATAACTTAAGCGTACCAAAGCATAATATGCTTATTCTGTTGGTAGTGCTATTAAGCCCCTTTAATACGCGAAGTCAAAAACCAAAATTATGTAATATAACTAAATGCAAAGGTTCAATAGCTAAATTACCCAGTTAATGGTAAGATTAACCTATTAGGTTCCTTCATGTAGCCGCTAGCCTAGCAATCAATTACCCCTGCCACAAGCCAAAGGGCGTTGCACACATCAGCTAGTGGTGCTAAGGCCGGACGCTGACTTTTTGTTGAGACGCACGGACAGTGTCGAAACAGAATCCAATAGCTCTGTATTAACACAACTAATGATGCGAGCCGTCCACTTAAGTATTTTTCGCGCGCAGCTAACTTGAACTTGACCGAGACCTGATTTATACACGAATTACGAAAGTTTATTATCTTCTGATTGCGACCTTCACCAATATAATTTCTTTTAAGAGTTTCACGATGCATTGTTTCTATAGGTATTTAAAAGTGTCTAATAATTCGATGCGATGTCATCGTCTCTGTTGTAAATCTAAAAATTGAATTATTATGACGATTCGAAATGTTAATAGCAAATATTCATAAAATAATAAATGTTAATCTAAAAAAAAGTATATAGCGTATTTAAAAACCACTAATGATTTTAAATTTTTAAATATCCCTAAGAGGACACACACGCACCAACCATGAGTATTATGAGAGAAAATGTTTTCTGAGAAATATGCGAAAGAAAATGATGCGAATGCGAAGTTATGTCAAACCATGAGGCTTGACATAACTTCGCTTTAAAAATCATGCCAGTAAAGCTTCTAATGTGGATTACCATCAGTCTTTGCGTCCTTACTTAATGCAAAAAGTGTTTCACAACAAAATGGCGCTAAATCCGATACACACATATGTGTTTATTGGATTTCATACAATGAAATAAAACAAAATAAACGCGTATTGCTTAGGATGCATTTATAACATTACATAGCTTGATTACACAGATCCTTACTTGGCTTAAGTTCAATTAGAAACTCAGGTAGAAATATTATAGCTACATAATAACATGCGATGACATAAAAATGTAACGATACATTCGTGATAGATCGCGGGGTCGCACCAAGAATGGTATAATACGTCCACGAAGAGTTGGTGAAAGCGATTGCGCAACAGGAAATTCCGTCCTCTCGGTCGAGTGTAAAGTCATGTGACCAGAGGTGATATGCTAACATTATACTTATATCACAAATATGAGCTCTTGAATTGAAAACTTCGCAACGTCTCCTTCAAGTCGTTTCTATAACTTTTGCTGAATAAACTTTTTAATTTTGCAGTTTTATCATAATGGTAAAATTTACCCACACAATCTGTATTTGCTGCTCCTATGTCTACTTTCATATAAAATTTATCTATACACATAAAGGTCAGCTTTTGAACAAAGCTGACCTTTATTAAATAACACGAATATATGTTATTTGCGTCTATATTTCAATAATTATTAACGCATTTAACATTACAAACTAAGAAAGAAACACCATAATTATGAACGATTTATGAAAAATATTCAATTACGACATATTAAAATACTCGCCGCTAAACTGCATCTCTTCTCACAAATATTTTTTCAGAGTCAATTAAAAGAAATAACCGTATATCATCTCACTATACGTGTCAAGGCCTGATGCATTATGAACCTTTGTATTACCGACAGCACGTTATCTTAACAGTTTTAAATGCCACCTAATAAACTTTTCAAAAGTAAGCGTCTTCCATCTTCATTATACAGTCTTCTATATTGTAGTTTAGTAGTAACCTAGTTTTGATCTTCTGGTTGAGAATTGAGCCTTGCGCTATCGAGGCTTCGGGATCAAATCCCAGTGCCAAGCCTTAACGAAGTTTTCCCACTTTCCGTATTTTTTATGAGCACCTGACCGACATTTGTACCGCGTTGCACAGTTACGATGCTCTTCATGTTTGGGAATTAATAAATACAATGAAAAGCGGATAGCGCCAGCTATCTATTTAAATTCTTTGCACCCAAAAACTATCCGGAAAGCTGTTATCTTAGATAGTAAACGCACACACAAGCAGTAACAACCTAGCCTTGCCTTTAATACGCTCACATTATAATCAGACGGGAAAATTGATGCTGGCAAACTGTTTCTACAGAGCTAAGAACAAAAGACGTGAAACGTGTTTGTTAATCAAGATTAACACCTGAGATTATGACCGGCTGACTGACCCTATTGACTGACTAAGCAGATTGGTTGCAAAGGAAGTAATAATTCTATTGAAATTTTTAGTACAACCAAGCCACGAACTGTTAGACAATCAAAAGAGCTCATTTTTCTATTTGACTTGAAGAAAACGACGCAACAATTACACAATGTTGACACACGAATTACGGATACAAGACTTACGTATGCTGTTCTCGCGGTGAAAGTTATTTGTATGACATTCAAAGGCATTCTTAGTCGGTTACTTAAGAGATAATTCCAACGGTTGGGGATTTCTTGTCCGAGGGCAAGTACATTTATAATACACTATATGTGTACTCGGACTCCAATTTAACATATGATTTCGTAAGAGATTTCATAAAAATACACCCTACACAAAAATTTTAACTATGACGAAACTTGGGTGGTAATTTAACAATAAAAAAGAAACTCCAGTTAGATTCCCTGCAAAGGCCGAAAAGATTTCAGTTATATGTAACTTAAGTGGAACCGCGATGAATTTATCAAATGCCACGTTGTTCAGAAGACAGTTCGGAAGAGCTGTCTTCCTTATCAAATTTTAACTTAATTATAGCTGTAATTTAATCATGAATGCATAAAAGTTTATTATGTCATCATCATCATTATAACAGTGACCATTACCAGTGACTCAAAGCCTTTAAAACGCTACAATGGACCACATTACCTTCTACCAGTTGTACGCGACTTACTCTATCGCTGAAATTAAATTGTAAGCGTTAAACAGATGATATTATTAAACAGAAAAGTTTAGTATCAAGTTACAAACCAAAATATACACAGGGAAGTAATTTAAAGAACACATAACACATAGTACATAAAACTGTAACCCATTTACAACTAAACACAGCATTCATTAATCGTAGAAATAAAATATAATATCAGCGTAAGAAGCACTTACATATCCACCTGCTAATATAAATCCCACCAAAACTATGGCGAAATAAATTCATTGTTTGACCGTAACGAGACTTAAGTGAAAAGCCTAACTTGAAAGCGACTACTTCATTGTTTAGCTATTCAGATGAATTACATCATCTGCGTTATCGCCCTTACTGAACGTGCCAATAAAAGGCCATATGTCCGGGCACCCCTTGAGACGATGCCCGTGTTATGGGTTCGATTCGTCGATGCCCGCCTCTACACCTACATGCGCCTGCGGGCAGTGGAGACGACTCCGTATGTACGTGTATTAGTAATTAAATAAAAATTTTCGGGGCATATTTTTATACAACATTATATAGTCCCAAACGGTGGTAGGGCCACGCAGCAGCCTCGGCTGTTGCACGAATGGGCAGGGCCGTCCGGGTAAGTACCACGACCTCACAGAAGACCAGCGTAAAGTGACAGTATGACAAATACTTTCGCGTTTCGTCTGGTGAGTGAGGTAGCCGGAGCCCAATTTTCAAAAGGTTGTCAACGCATCTGTAACCCTCGGGTGTGGCAGATGTCCATGGGCGGCGGTATTTACTTAACATCAGGTAAACCGTCTGCTCGTTTGACAACTTTTCGCATAAAAAAAAAAAAAAAAAAAAAAAAAAAAGACTCAACAAAGCTTGTACTATGGATACTAGGTAACTGATAAAGATACTTAAACGTACTTTACTATTGTAAATAAATACGTATTATAGATATATAAACAACTAGAAACCCGGACACCAGAAAAACACTATGTTCATCACACAGTATTGGGGATCGAACCCACACCTTCTGGTGCAAGAAAAAGGGTCACCATCCACTATGCCAATTGGGTGGTCAGTTATTCTTCACTACGATATTTAAGAGACTCAAAAATCTTATCAATGTCGGACTGATGTGGGCATTTTTTTTTTGTTACAGAAATGTGATTCATCTCATTGCGAATATGTTCGTTCTGCGCCAACGAGGAATCTCGACTCTTGCGGCTTTGGTGAGTGCGAATAATCAAAGCAGACAAAAGATCACTAAATACATCGCTGTATAAACGAATCAGTATTCTGCAAATGTAAGCATGAAAGGAACTTATCCATAAGGACTTAATTGGTTTAAATTGTAGATTTTTGTGAGCTGTGAGTTATATTTACAATGTAAAGCAAAGCAGAAATGAGCCCACAGAAAATGTGCAATTCATTTATTCGCATCTGCACAAAACGATATATTCAAATTAATTTGTTAGTTCGGGTTATATTTAAAAACGTTCTAGATATCCTTATAGCCAAACCTATTAAGACCTAAATGGTAATTAGAATACAAAATAAAAAGAATATGCCACACCTATATGCAAAGTTACATGCTTCAAGTGAACGCCAAGTTGTTTGAAAGGTTGCATCCAAAGTACCCGAGGCTTGGTGCCGGCTTTACGTATGCATACGATTTGATAATTTATGTTAAACTCTTACAAACTATATTTGCGTGAACTTATTTGGAAAATTTAAACAACATGAAATCACCACAATCAAAGCGAGGAAGTCATGTGATGTCTATAAAACCGGTTCAGTTTATGTTATTAACGAATGTTACTTGTCAAAAAATATACCTAATATTAAATAACTTGATTTGTCTCATTAGTTTGAATTTAATATTACAAAGCGTTTTTATATCTCCAGGAACATATTTGATTTTAATTAATGTAATTAAATGCGTGTGGTATTGTAATAACATTTAAGGATAAATTTAAAATAATTGCATGTCAGATTATTAGCATGTTAATGCTCTTAAAATATATGTATATCATCTCACATGGTTAAATCCGTCAATTAAGTATTAATATATGGAAACCGTATTTATTTCTCACGTCATTTTTAATACGTAGAAAGTAATTGAATCTCTTTTTTAGGTCTCCCATAAGTGAAAAGGGCTTCATATATTAAATTTGCAGATTTTTAAGGTGTATTTCAAACATGACATTCTCTCATAGAGTATCGTGAGCAAATGAACCTGGCAACCTCTGTCCTCGACGGTTCCGCATTGTACGGCAGCTCAGAGAAGGAACTTCGATCGTTGCGACTCTACGATGCAGGCAAGCTTGACATTACTTCTTGCCGCAAGTAAGTTTGATTTTAAAACATAAAAATATCGTTTTTATAAACAACTAGCTGCCCGGACAGACTTCGTTATTGTTTTTATCCCATTAAAATCTTCATTGGACCTTAAGGAACACACAAAAAATAAATTAGGCGAATTGGTCCAGCCATTCTTAAGTTATGCGCTTACCATCTTTTTTTTTATTAAGTTAATTTAAACTTAATTTTTTTAATTTAATTTTTATTTATTAAGATGAAGATAAACTAAACCTACTTCAAATCTCACTTACTATTTGATTAATGATAATATTTGATTTTGAGGAGTTCCCTTATGTTTCTTTGGAGTCCAAGGTTCAATATTTATGAAATACAAAGCCAAAGTCAAAGCAAAAAGAAATAATGAAATCGGTCCATTAATAACGGAGTTTTGAGGTAACAAACATAAAAAACGTGTGTGTGTGTGCACTTATGTACACACGTAAGAAGTTATAGTACTTCTTTAACGTAGCAAAAGAAAAACAACTAAAAATTTTATCCTCCGTGCCAATACTCTTATTTTCTAAAACAACAAATTAAATGGCATTTATAACGGTTTAATTTAATAACATGGAATTATAGGTAAATGTCAAAAAGTGATTATTTCTTGCCATGGTAATATCGTGAAGTATGCTTCGCTTTACAAATTTATCATGTAGTTTTTTCGATAAGCGCGCGCATAGTAAAAATTTTACTCTCATATTTTTCCCAACGCGCCAAAAGAAGTATAACTTCAAAAATACAACGAAATTCAGAACTTCTGAATTCGATTGAAAATACAGTGCGTTCCACCGCAACGAAACAATAATTTAAAAACTCAGTGCACTAAAGCTTATACGATGTCATGTCTGTCATATATTTTTCAATTAGGAATTTAGTTGAAAAATAGAACATGTAAAGAATTAATCGATAAGATAGTAATTCTAGAGTGGTGCTGTTTTTTAAACAGAGCATTTGTGTTTTTTAAACAAAGCATAAAAATAAAAAGTAAAGTATCAGCCTATACATGTCCCACTACTGAGCAAAGGCCTCTTCTGTACAGATGGTTTAGTTTCTCTGTGCAGATTTCCTCACGATGTTTTCCTTCACCGCTGTGCACGTGATAGTTTAGTAACACGTAACAGTTTCATGGTGTCGGCAGGGGGATTGAACTCAGGTTGCTCGAGTATATTGAATTGAAAAGCGAGCGCCCGGACACTGAGCAATCACTTCTCTAAACAAAGCATGTTAATTAATATTTTTTAACGTTTTTCGCATTTGATAAACGATACGCGTTATATGGGAACACATCCCACGTATTTCTGTCGCTGCGCATTCACTTGCGGATAAGCTGCCAATGCGCTCTTTGTCGACCTATTGTTTTTTCTCAAGGTTTTGTTCATTATTCGATTAAAAACTAATCAAATTTCAACTCTAATACCGTAAATATTATGTACAACTGAGTGAGTCAAGCCTATAGTATGAATGTCTATGCTTTTAAGTGTATTACATCACTTATAATAGTATGATTTAGATTGAAACGCAAGGTTTAACTTCCTAAAACCCACGTAGAGAAACCGATAAATTTCATTTCCTCGGAGTAAAATAACAGCCACTATATGTCCCACTGGTGGACAAAGTCCTTGTGCACAGAGAGTATTAAGTAGGGCATAGTCCACTGCGGATGGCAGACCTCACATGTTTGAATCTTTTTACATTACATTACACACATTGTAACTTCCGCACTTCGCGTCTTTATTCGAAATGTTTTTTTTTTTCATTGTTCCCATCCCAGAGTGTTTTGTACCTTTTAAACGTAATCGGAACTACTTTGTGCAACTTCGTTCTTTTTTTATAGTATTAAAACCTTCCGTGGACCTTACATACAAAAAAAATAATTAGCCGAATTGGTCCAGCCATTCTTGAGTTTTACGCTTACCAACATTCATTTTTATTTATTAAGATTACCGTAATAAAATAACAAAGGAATACAGGTAAGACAATCATATGAGATGTATGATACAACACCCAGTTTATTAAATATTGTCTGTAATCAAGACATCTCAGTTTCAAAAGTTCACTTGTTTATTTACTGAGAAGACCCGACGTTGCCATCACGTAAACAGATTGTGTGCAAATAGGGCCGACAGACCTTACGAACATTCCAGTGCGGAATAGTTACATATTTGCTTTGATGTCATCATTACCAATACACAATTAAATGTTTCGTTTCAATACCGAGATCATACAAAATTTAACGAATGTTTAAATGCGTGTTACAAATTATATAAATCACGTTTCAAAATCTGTTTTAACCTAACTGAGAAATGTTTAACTTTTTCATGAACATACTAACAGATAAAGAGTTTCTTACAGCTATTTATAAAACGTGTCCTTTTTTTATTTGAGACGGTGGCAAATGAGCTGGCAGTTCACCTGATGTTAAGTGATAACTGCCACCGGTTGACATTTACTGTCTTATCAAATGCTCAGCGGTGAAGGAAAACATCGTTAGCAAACCTGCATATTTACGAGATAATACAAAAAAAAATATTTCGAAGATATGTGAAGTCCGCCAATCCGCAGTGGGGCCGCGTGGTGGACTATACCCTGATACCCTCTGTATAGAGGAGGCCTTTGCCCAGCAGTGGGACATGTACAGCCTGATGCTTTAATTTACTACACATAATTCGATAGAGTCCGTAATATATTATGTTAAAAATATGCACTCTACATTAATTTGAGTTAATTGATTTCTCGTATACTCACACGAATACTACACAGGTTGAAGTATAACTGTTTTGTGGCATTAATCGCTTTTACGTTATTACTTATTGCGTTATGAAATTCCCGCCCATTTCGAACACTTTACGCCTTTCGTAATCACGTTTATTGTGTTAAAAAATAATACTCCACTTTCGCAGATGCAACGATAATACACCAACTGCTCCTCTGTACAAAGCCCTGCTGTTTGAGCACAACCGAATTGCGGGCGAACTTTACTCCATGAACCCCTTCTGGGATGACGTCGCCCTGTTCCTGGAGGCCAGAAGGGCCATAGCAGCCTTAATACAACACATAACGTACAACGAGTTCTTGCCGGTGCTGTTGGGAGAAGTAAGTTATCTTCACTGTCTGGCTGTCTGTCCCTATATATCCTTAAATCTTTAAAACTACGCAACGGATTTTGATGCGGTTTTCTTTAATAGATAGAGTGATTCAAGAGGAAGGTTTACATGTAGTGTTAATTCTTGCATAATATAGTAGAGAAACACTGATAATTTTAGAGGTTTCTAATGCGATGTCGAAAACAAACATCCAACATTGCACCCGTGCGAAGCCGGGGCGGGTCGCTAGTTGAGCATAATTCAAACTACGTTAGAATTTTTTTATTTATCAATATAAAATGTTTATGTATTTATTGAGTTGAGTTGCATAGAGTGATGTTTCGTGTTTTAAGTTCAAGTTCATTGACTTTGTAATCTCAGATGCTATTAATCTTTACTATTAACATACGACATGTAGACTCCGAATGAAATATGATGTCAATACATATTTCCATTCGTTAACATTTGGTAGTCGTATTTTTGAAGGTCACAGTTGTAACTTTTATAACTTGATATCTCGGTGAAAACTGAATAGCATTAGCTCTCCAACCCAGGTACGTTCTTCTAAGGAAGACGAAATATCGTAAGGGAACCTCAATTTGTTCGGATATTTTAAAGAAGTGAATGATATTAGAAATCATTCATTCGTCATTCAAGTATTGATATGGTAACAAGCTATAAAACTCTAACGCACATTGAAGAGGTTTTAGATTTAACATTATTTTAGATAGAACAATAGATACGATAGAAACGTTTCCTTGTTTATCGAAAAGTTGAAAATTCGAATTTATTATGAGAAATTGATTTTTAGCAATGTTTCAAATCAAAACTGAAAAGTTAAATTAACTTGATATTTTTCGCAGCAAAAACTGAACCAGAGATTAACTTTTTGACCGGTACCTGCAAGAACAGAAGAAGGAATAAGACAGTTATAAAACTTAATAAAAGTATATATTGAAGTCTAAATGTCGAGAAATTTAGGTTTGAAATAGAGATTTTTTTTTAAGTTAAAGGGGAAAAGAACTTGCATTTATCATTCTTAGGAACGCAAAAATGTAAAGTCCTGATTTAACCCATTAAGAGTCTTGAGAACTATATTCATATTTGTATATCTTTCAAGGTGGGAATGGCCAAAGCAGAATTGAAACTGACATCATTAGGTTTCTGGCGCGGTTACTCCAGCACCAACCGGGCTGGTGCTTACGCGGAACTTATAGCCGTCGCACCCATATTTAGTGCAATGATGCATGAAAAATTGGTAAGCACTCAACCTGACTTGATCAATTAAAATTCAACTTCATAACATGCGTATAATATAGACTAAGTAATCAACAGAAATGTTAAATTGACTCGGCAATTAATCTGAATACTAGTTTAGTTAAATTTCCAATAACTCAAAAGCTTAATAATATATATTATTTATTTCTTGTACATATAACTAAAACCAGTCATGTGAGCAACATGGAATTTATACTCCTCCCCGCTTTAAGAAGGAAAATTTTATTCTGGTGTATACAACAAAAGTTATTTTTTTTAACAGATTAACGAAACGATAAGTATCATGGACTTGGTAAAGACTGGCTCATACCAGGTCTCCAGATTCCCACCTTCGACGCAATGGGATCTGAACCGATCACGCGACCACGGTGTGGCGTCTTACTTGAGAGCTCTGCGCCTTTGCGAACCGATGATGAACATCAAATCCTATGCAGACTTCGAAATACTGGGATTCAACAGGGCCCAACGGGAAATGATGGCCGACATGTACAGGTAGATAAAAGCTATTACAGTAATATACACTATACAATTTAATTCCAATCATAATAAAGTTGATAATTTCTTGTATTATTATTATGGCAGGGACATTTATTTGCTTTCTGGTCTGGTTGGGTTTATAAATAAAAACAATTAATATTATTATGTATGCTTTATTGAACACCATAAAAACTTAAAAGAAAATGTTAAAAAATTTAAAAAATTAACGTAGAAGCAACAAAGCGGTTTTATCGCTAAGAAGCGATCTCTTCCAGACAACCTTCTTGCTAAAGGTATTTTATTTTGGACAACGGTAGGTGGTGAAATGATAAACTTACATACTAACATCTAAATAAACTAAACTAAAATGTATTTCGAGTTAACTATGACATTCAGACATTGAACGCCTCCATCTGTCCCGTGACCATGAACGCTGTAAAAGGTCCGAAACGTCGGGAATTAAATTTAAAAATAAACACCATAAATCCGTATAAACTAGTTTCATTTATAACAGAGTTGTTGAAAATAATCCAAAGAAACTCGTATTTTTTAATAATCTGACAAAATAAACCCTTGCTAAAAACGTGTTAATTTTATGTAAAAAGAAGTCGCAAAGTGTTTCTCACGGTAACGCTAATTTAGTTCTGCCGATTATCAAATTCAATTTATCGTTTATCTAAAGACTTGAATGTTCTGCTTACTTCACAGGAATGCTGAAGACGTTGAACTAATGATCGCTGGGGCTATGGAGAAGCCTGCTTCCGGCGCGGTTATCGGCTCAACATTGGCATGCGTCCTGGCGCTCCAATTCGCAAATCTAAAAAAGAGTGATAGGTATGTTTTAAACCATTTTCTTTTATAAGCCGACCCTGCTTCATTTACGATTCCTCGAACGTGAAATCAAGAACGCAAAGGTAGCACAGATTAAGAACGGATATGTAGATTACACCAATTTGGTGCATGTACAAATCAAATGCGGTGGACAGGTGACCACTCCAACAATTGCTCCACGTATTGTTCATACTCAAACATGTGATTTTGTTTAATTGCATTTGTTTTCAAAGGCGTTTTTGTAATGTCCACGCATAATTTAACAGGTTTTGGTACGAAAATGACATCCCACCGTCATCGTTCTCTTCGGAACAGCTCAGTGCCATCAGGAAGGTATCGCTCGCTGGTCTTTTGTGTGCCTCGACGGAGAACTTAGGCAACATTCAACCAAAGGCCTTCGTTAAGGAGGACCCGTATTTGTAAGTATTTCATCATTTCAAAGTATGAAAGGCAAAAAAATATATGAGCCACGATAGCCATGTCCGGGCGCTCGCCCTTAATTTTATATATCCGAGCAACCTGAGTTCTATCCCCGGTGCCAGCACCGATAAAATTGTCTATTTTAAGTGCTGAATTATCACGTGCTCCGCGGTGAAGGAAAACATCGTGAGGAAACCTGCATAGTTTCGAAATAATAACAAAAAAAATATTTCGAAGATATGTGAAGTCCGCCAATCCACAGTGGGGCCACGTGGTGGACTTTGCCCTGATACCATCTGCACAGAGGAGGCCTTTGCCCAGCAGTGGGATATGTGGGATATATAGGCTGATATTATACAACTTTTAAAGAAATATTGAAGTTTTATAGCCACTTGAGACAATCCTTATTTTAATTTAATTTAATTTTAAGCAGCTTGTGACCTGTTACTAAAGGATAGGTTTAGTAACAGGTCACAAACTAAAACATACACAAAAAGTAATTTACAAAATACACAAATCCGTAACTCATTTATAACTGAACACAATATTCACTTATCGTAGAGATTAAACATTATTGCCTAAAGAATTATTTGCTAAAAGAATTAAAATATATTTTAGATAAATGTTTTATCCCTGGTTGAATTTAACTACGGCAAGCTGTAGCCAAACAAACGATCATGTATCTGATTTCTTGTCCTTAGAAACGCCGCACAGCATTGTTCCCAGCACAATCGTCTGGAACTCAACGCGTGGAGAGATGAGACTGGAGCAAAGGCAGCTGAAAGGCTGTCACAAGACATGCTTACTGCTGCACTTGAAAAGGCTAAGCAAGAAATGGCTGACAGAAAGAAACTTGAATACATGCTTTGGGAAGCACGTAAGTCCAAATTTATATCTTCTAACACAAGCCTAGCAATAATTTGAACGAAAAATAAGTTACTGAATGTTTTTATTGAGATCCATACTCCATTGATTTATTAATAAATAACGTGTCTTTAAAACTTTTGTAACAAAGAATATATTGCATATTTTATAATTTTCTTTTTGTCTTTTAGGTGGTGGGGCCGATCCTAAATCTCCAGTTGGAACAGCCGCTTCGTTTTCGAAAGCGAACAAATACGCTTTGAAACTCGCCAACACATCTCTCTTCTTTGAATTCGCTACAAACGAGCTTTTGAACAACGTTAATACTGGGTAAGTTAATACAAATCGACTCAATTGTGCAATTGCTAAGCTATTGGCTTCGCGTTGGGGGTCATGGGATTCCCACACGGAACAAAACGATAGTTAGGTCAAATCGAAATAAAATTAAAAATAAACTCGATAAATCTCGATAATTTCGTGAAGTCACAAATTATTAATTAGTCAGAACTATTCGGTAACATCTAATATATTTTACAGGCATCGTCGTAAACGTCAGATCTTTGACGATTCATTGAGTTTTGCTGCAAACGACTTCGTCGACTCCCTTCAGTCTGTGGACGTAAGCAGTTTTATTGGACAAGACCAGCAGGGCCCCACCATAGAACCCCAGTGCGACGATGGGGGCAGTTGTGCCGCGAACAATCCCTTCAGGACCTACACGGGATATTGCAACAACTTGAGGAACCCCAATTTGGGGAAGAGTTTAACCACTTTTGCCAGATTACTGCCACCGGTCTACGAAGACGGTGAGTTTCCCTATTTTGTCGCTTTTTTAGTGCAGCGGATCAGGTACTGCATTGATTATTAAATTCTGAATGTTCACACAAGAATTGTTTTATGTTTTATCAGGAACAATTGTTTATTATGAACAATTAATGTTTATTATTTCAAATAAACTATATTTGGCATTGTTGCTATCAATGATCGCTATGTTTAAGCCGGCTCACAATTAAAACCTATTTCACACTATTTTTCTAATAACCAACTTATCACGTGCTCAGCGGTGAAAGAAAAACATTGTCAGCCTGCGTATTTTCGAAATAAAATGGTATTTCGAAGATACGTGAAATCCAACAATCCGCGGTGGGGTCACATGGTGGATACCGCCTTAATACCTTCTCTATATACCTTCTCTATATACCTTTGCCCAGCAGTGGGACAATTACAGACTGCTGTTTAACTTTAATCAAATATCAACAATGTATTCATAGAAATAAGATTTTTTCCTTTATACAGGCGTAAGCAGGCCACGTATCAACTCGGTGACTGGCACACCCCTCCCCTCACCGCGAGTGGTCTCCACAGTAATCCACCCCGACATCTCCAATCTGCACACGCGATACACTCTTATGGTGATGCAGTTTGCTCAAATCGTCGACCACGAGCTCACTATGACCCCTATTCATAAAGGTAAAACAAAGTCCAAACAATATTACTTGAAGTATAAAATCAGTTTTTATATAAAATTATTAAGTAAAATAAAAAATTCGGAGTCACGTTATTATTATATAAGGTCTAAATAATACTCTCACAGTAAAGTTACTTTAAATTCAACCATAAAATAGTCACATAGTAGATTAAAATTGTTGTTTATTTCTGAGTTTTATAACAATAATTTCCGCAGTTATTAAAAGTGAGAAATGTAAGTCAATAAATATCAATAATTATCGTTACACTTGCATCATTTTACTCATAACGACATTAACCTAATCGAGGATTTAACCAGGTTTCCACGAATCCATTCCGGATTGCCGATCCTGTGATTCACCGCGCACAGTTCACCCCGAATGTAATCCTTTCCCTGTGCCAAGAGGTGACCACTACTATCCCGAAGTCAACATTACATCTGGCGAGCGGCTTTGCTTCCCGTTCATGAGAAGTTTGCCTGGACAGCAGCATTTAGGTACGAGACAAAGACTTCATGTACATCGTAGTCATATTTTCACAAGCCCCAGCACATTCATTTGGGCTAATATTCCACAGAATAATCTTTGTTTTCGCATTTGATAACATAAATCGTTGTTTCGTTCTTAATTTTGTTATAATAATAAACCAAAGACATTTCTGCATCGATGTTGTGCGCGAATTAGAGTAGTTATTTCGTTTGATGCTCTTAAGCAGTTAATATTAAATTGTGTTATTTATATGGTCATAGGTTACATGGTATTTTATAAAGGGCTAATGAATGCATCGATCCCCCAGGACCCCGTGAACAAGTTAACCAGAACACGGCGTTCATCGATGGATCAGTCATCTATGGAGAGAATCCGTGCATAGTTCGCAAGCTGCGCGGTTTGAACGGGCGGCTCAACGCCACCGCCCATCCGCTCAACGGCCGCGACTTGCTGCCTCGCTCCGACAACCACCCTGAGTGCAAAGCGCCCAGCGGATTTTGTTTCATTGCTGGTGAGACACTGAACATCTGATAAATAATCAGGACTAGCGATCCGACCCGTCTTCGCACGGGTAGCACTGATATAAAAAAATCTGTTTATCCGACCGCTACCAAACTGACGCCCGGCTTGTGAAACACTGATCATCGTAGAAGTCAATGAATCATCTATTAAATGGCTTTTCAAATGTTATTTGAGTTGCCAAAAGGATTGTTAAACTCTAAAACTAGGTGGGATGTGGGGAGAGCTGTTTCAAACATCTCATCTTGATCAGGTGACGGCAGAGCTTCGGAGCAGCCCGGCCTGACTGCTATCCACACGATCCTGCTCCGCGAACACAACCGGCTGGTGGAGGGGTTGCGCGGCGTCAACCCGCATTGGGACTCTGAGCTGCTTTTCGAGCACACGCGGCGCATCCTCACCGCTGAATTCACGCACATAATCTACAACGAGTTCCTCCCCAGGCTCCTGTCGTGGAACGCCGTCAATCTCTACGGCCTGAAGCTATTGCCACAAGGTGCGGTCCGTTTTTGTTCGTCCGTGATTCTGCCGAAGTGATAGTCAAAACTACTTTATTCAATGTAGACTTGTTTCGTTTGGCTTGTTATGAGCTCTTGTTGAACGCCATAAGAAAACTACCACCGGTTCACTAAACAAGTCTTCTTCAAGTCCAAAGAAGAACCGGCAAGATACTCTGCTCTGGTCTTGTTTTTTAATGATATAAGTATACAAAATTATTTAGGTATAAAATCAACAGCAAACAGGGGACTTGCAAGTGCAGAACTAGTCATTTCCATACATATAAATAACACTTTGACATTATACATGGTCCTGCAGCGATTTCCTTTGAAGCACATTTTTTTATTTATTTTAAATTCAATTTAATTTAAAATCGTGTATGTAAAACTGTCGCAAAACATATTTCGCCGCTGCCAGGATTCGAACCTAAGCCTTCCGGGTAAGCGTACAAGCGCTCTAACCACTAAGCTAAGCGGTCGACATCCTCACCATGTAATAATGAACGTATATTGTATATTATATATATGCCCGTTCAAATCTCTGAGCAACCAAACTTTCTTATATTTATAAAATATTCTTATAAAAAGCCACTACAGCACATACAGTAATGTTTTAACAAAATAAATGGATAAGTATCGTCAAGTACTAAAGTTTTTAAAAAATAAATGAATAATTAAACTGTCTAACCGTTGAACACAACAGTCAGTGTATTATGGGAGATTTTTAAGAGAAAGAAAATTAAAAACAAACGCTTTGTGCTATGCAGGCTATTACAAGGAGTACTCGCCGACCTGCAATCCGGCGATTGTGACAGAGTTCGCAGCTGCCGCGTTCCGCTTCGGACACTCGCTACTGCGGCCACACCTGCCACGGCTATCTCCCAACTTCCAGCCAGTAGAGCCACCAATCCTGCTGCGAGACGGCTTCTTCAAGCCCGATATGTTTATGAGCGTGAGTTTTATATGTACTAACTTTGACCCGTGTTCCTTTCGAGGTGTATTTGATTCAAACACAGCATATTTTACACACGTACAAGGTTTCCATTAAAGTTTAATTTGGAAATGTTTAATTCTTGACCTGCCTTATTGTTATATTTACTACGTCTATTTTAAATTAACAATGTACAACTCATAAACACAGACATTTTCAGACGCATTACATTTTTACTTGTTATTGTAATTATATTATGTAAAGTTATTCATATAATCTTTTTCTTCCAGCATCCGCAATTGGTGGACGAATTGATGCGCGGTTTAGCCTCGACGCCTATGGAGACCTTAGATCAGTTCATCACCGGCGAAGTTACAAATCACCTGTTCGAAGATCGCAGGATACCGTTCTCCGGAATCGACCTGATTGCGCTCAACATCCAGAGAGCGAGAGATCACGGTATACCGAGCTACAACAACTACAGAGCTCTTTGCAACTTAAAGAGGGCCACGACTTTCGACGACTTGGCGAGGGAGATACCCGACGAAGTGATTGCCAGGTAGGACTGTTAACTGAGTAGAAAAGTTTTAAAACGTACAGTCATTGTATATTTTATGCATGTATTGTAGAAGAGTCACGCAATGTGTGAACCAGTTCGTCCGAGCTTGTATAGGTCTACACTTTTGCAATTCGTCAGATGTGTAAGGTAACCAGAGCCTACCCTATTTTTGGCAACGTTGCTGTAATCCCAAGGCTGCAAATTAAATGTTCTGAATGTCCATGGGCACCGATTTTCAAATTAAGTATCAAGTGAACCGCCTGTTCGTTTGAAAAAAAACAGTAATTTAAGAAAATAAGTATAACGAAATAAAAAAAATATAATAATAGATATTTATTGCCATATGACAAAATGCAACAAAAGTGTCCATTGTCCACTACGTAGCCTGGCCTGTGGTTGCTGGTTTAGATTACCATAAGAAGCATCAATTAGATCGGTCGAACATCATGGAAAACTAACTTTACCATTCTGTTATTTAATTACAATTAATTTATTCGAAAAAACACAGAGCAATGAGATTAAAAGCTATCAAGAAAGTTATTATACAAAGAAACAAGCAGATAATCTGTGTAAACAGTTCCGTTAATTATACAAAAATGTAACAGAACTTCGTTTAACTGAAATTATCGAATAAGGTCACCAATAAAATACAACATTTACTTCCAGATTAAAGAGGATCTATCCGACGGTGGACGATATCGATCTTTTCCCCGGCGGTATGAGCGAGCGACCTTTGCAGGGCGGCCTCGTGGGGCCAACTTTCGCTTGCATCATTGCCATCCAGTTCAGGCAGCTGAGGAAGTGCGATCGCTTCTGGTACGTAACACTTATTATGTAACACTCGATATTACCGCGTCGCTATTTGGCGCGGTTATTTATTGGTATTAGTGATGTGCCTCCGATTTTCACATTGTGCGTTTATTTTATTGCGACCCAAAAATAAATTCAACTGAGTCACTTATGAAATCATGGTTAACACCGAAAATCATACACATTACTGTTTTGGCGCATCATAATAATATCAGTTTTGACTTAGATGTATAGATATAGACCAAGCTATAAATATTGTACATTATTTTAAATCTATACGTTATCCATTATTGACAGGTACGAGAATGACAACCAAGCGGCGAGGTTCACGGAGCAGCAATTGGCAGAAATTCGCAAGGTTACGTTGTCTAAGATGCTTTGTGATAACTTCGACGTGCAGAGCGACATCCAACGGGCGTCTTTCGATTTGCCGAGCAACTTCCTGTGAGTTTGTATACCCATATATCTTTTGTCGGAAGAAATTATGGTCATGCTCGCTCAATACAGATAATAAATACAACAAAAATGTTTTTTTTAAATAATGCTGAAGCAGACCGCTCGGTGATGTTATTATTTAATGTAACGTATTCATAATTTGATTCAGATTAAAAGTATACTACTAAAACCTGTGTTAAAAATTCCCAGACACAATAATTTGTTCGAGTGTTCTAATTTGATTATCCTCATAACGTAGATAATACTATTTATTACTGTACATCAGAACAATAAGTATACAGTACATTGGTACTTGTTTCATACGAAAATTTTGTTTCATCAGCGGTTTTGTTACTTTTATATCAGTTATTACATTCCGTAAGCTTAAGGGATGTTTACGCTAATTGAAATATAAGTTTACGCAGATTTTTTAAAACACATCCAAAATTGTATTTTATCCATAACTATGTGTTCACCAGAAACCCACGCGTGCCTTGCTCGTCGCTACCGAAATTGGATCTGTCAGCGTGGCGGGAAAGTTCTGCGCAGGGTTGCCTAATTGCCGGCCGCTCTGTTGCCGTTGGAGAGTCCGCATTCCCGTCTCCGTGCACGTCGTGCATCTGCTCAATTGAGGGGGTAATTTGTCTAATGAAATTGTTACTAGACGACTTTCAAATAAATTACTTTATAATATTAATTTAACAATTATAATACATTACTTTATAAGATTACTAGCGACTCGCCCCAGCTTCGCACGGGTTTAATGTTTTATACATATAAATTCCTCTTGAATCACTAAAAATCTAGAATCTAGTAAAAATAACCGCATCAAGATCCGTTGCGTAGTTTTAAAAATCTAAGCATACATAGGTAAAGACAGACAGCGGGACGACTTTGTTTTATACTATGTAGTGATTAAAACATGTAGAAAAAGTACGAAAAGATTGTCGCCGCTGTGGGAATCGAACCCACGCCTTTGGCATTCGCGGCCTGACGCTCTAGCCACTGAGCTAAACGGCTGATAGCCACAGCGACGAAGATCTTAACGCCTTTTTTCTACATTTTTATTTAGCATTTGAAGCAATGCTTGGCGCGGCAAAGATTGTTCAATCTTAAGTGCAGAGATTAGCACTTTAAAAAACTTTAAAATTTATAAAAAAGCAATGGCGACATCTCTTGTTCGAATTATCGTTGTAAAACGATATTTGAAATTGTTTGTATGCTGGAAAGGATATAACAATAGATGCGCCAAGCATTGCTTCAAATGCTAAATAAAAATGTAGAAAAAAGGCGTTAAGATTTTCGTCGCTGTGGCTATCAGCCGTTTAGCTCAGTGGCTAGAGCGTCAGGCCGCGAATGCCGAAGACGTGGGTTCGATTCCCACAGCGGCGACAATCTTTTCGTACTTTTTCTACATGTTTTAATGTTCAATCTTAAGTGCAGAGATTAGCACTTTAAAAAACTTTAAAATCTATGTAGTGATGTTAGATAAGATTCCCTTTATGTTATGTAACCTCCCTGCGATGTATTTTTATACAATTTACTACACTCGATATACCAAATGTAGGCACACTTTATTCGAGTACGTTTCAGAACAGGCTAAAACTTCTTGCGCTTATTTTGACCATGGCAACGCAAGACAGTACGCTTTCATGACGGCATCTCATCAAAGTGGACTTGGAAAGCCTAGTTTACTCAAATGTGAATTTAGAATTGTCATTTTTTCCTCTTGTCTGCTGGAAAAGTAAACAAAATCATCAAAATGAAAATATGTTACCTATAATTCTGTAGGTCAAAGTAAATTTTTATCAAAGCTGGTTCATCAGAAATATTTTATTCAAGAAAATCTGTCGAACAAGAAAAATACTATTCCAAATGCCGCCTTTGTTACGTGCATTCCGACAAAACTCCAGTACCGGAACGCGTTCCCTGTCAACCAATAAAACGCATATATACCCAAGAATTACTAATTGACATCTCTGCACTTAAACAGGCCCAGTGTGCGTCCCTGCGTATAACGGATTGTGCACAACTACTGCGCGAGTGGCCGCGCGAGGCGATTCTTCGCGACGACGTGTGCACCGCGCAGTGCGGCGCTGCCGCTCCGCCCGCGTCGAACCCGCCGCGCCGCCAACCAATCAACTTCAAGTTCCCTGACTTGTCGCCGTTCATCGCCAAGTGAAACACGCCAATGCAGCGAACTCAAAAACGTTCAGTGGGTGCTATTTAAGCTAGTTAAACCAATTCGTAACGGTTGTTTAGAGTGAGTCACTTTGAGGATATATCCAGTCATTATGCGATAGTTCAAATGACCGTCATTAAATAAACAACATAATGAAACGACGAAATTATGTAATATTCAAGAAACAATTTAAAGTTACTATTGCTTTAAGTTCCAAGTAGCCTCAAACTTTAATGATCAAATTAAGCTAATTATGGAACTATCGTTGAATTGTGTCCTGTTGCTTGACAATCACGATCAATACTCAATGGATATGGAATGTATGATATAGTCCCCATAAAAAAATCTTACTTTGTATTCATAAATTATAGCTCATATATTCACACGGTACTTGTAAGTACTTGGCTAAAATCTTTTTTTATTTTTTATACTTTATAAATAAATATAGTTATTTAAAATTTTATAGTATTTTATGAAATACATACTCGCTGGCAACGATTTTAGAAACAATGATTGTATAATTATTTTATTAAACTTTCTACAAACTCGTTGCTTAAAAATTACTACCAAAGTTATTTAAAAATTAAAAAAAAATAATTATGTGTAATTTATACTCACTCATGTGAAAGAACCCGTGGAAAAATGATTGCCATTTTGCCTTTCTTTGTAATAGAAAAAGTTGTAGTATTTACCAGTGTTGCATCTAATGTTACCATTACAATGTACAATTTTTTAAGCAGTAAGCATAAGCTATTATTAATTACAAACAGAGATTTTTTTATAGATGTTTAAGTTTTGTCACTGCCTGGTGTGTGCCTAGAATTATAAAATGTGAAGAATATTTTTGTAAAATATTGACATAGTATTTAGTATTAGGTTTTGTAACGTGTAGTTATTACCATTTTATTTTTACAAATACAAATCTCACCAATTATTATAATTTTTTTTTTATTTTTGTTTACTTTATTTTTTTACAATGCATGATAGAAATACGTTCGTCATCGTAGATATTATCGTGAAAACATGTAGCAGAGATTGTCTGTGGTAAAATCCACCGCAAGCTCATTTGAAAATGTCAAGAGTCAAGAGATTTCTCTATCTACCACACGTAAAATGTTATCTTTGCCGATAATTGGACAAAAACTATCTGCGTTGCGGGATTCAATTTCATGTACAGCGATGCTTGAAGTCATATAGTGTACATAATTTACAGTATAAAACAAATGACATTTAACATTGAACATTTGTAACGAGATATGTCGCCTTTTCTCTCGTTTTTTAACTTAACCTGTGAATTTTTCCGCAGTCTCGAAATTTTAGTCCATTAAATAATCATAAACATTCACTAGACGTCATAGTATGATCAAAAGAAAGTAAGTAGTAATTAAAAGAGAGAACATATTATTTACAAATCGCTTTATTTTGTTGCATATTATCATCATCGAGTCTATTTAGTTTCTTTTTACAATAAATACATTGTGTTTCGAGTATAAAAAGTTGGTGTTACGGTAAAAAAATAAATAACACAAACACAGTCCGAATGATAAGTCTTGATTTCCCGCCGCGTTATAACGTCAAACACTTGGCCTGGTGGCATACACTACACTTGGTCACTTTACCAAGCGCTCAATTTGGATTGCACACTCACTGCTCTTCGTTGCTCTGTAAGGATACCGTTTAGATATAATCAATGCAACTAATCTGCATAAAATAAAATACTATAAACTTTGCATGTGACTAAATTTATCTTGGAAATATAAATGGTTTATATTAACCATTAAATAACGATACTCAAACATTTTATTGTAAATAACACTGGTTGAAACGTGGGATAGCCAATATTAGAAAATAGATAGAATATTAGCAGGCATCGCGGTGTCTGAAGCTGCGTTTCCTTAGGACATAGAGTTTTAAGGCAAGCCAAAACAATAAATGTATTCTGCTTCCTCATATTTCGTCAATAACGGCAAACATAAGCTTTAAAATGGTGTTTAAAGGGAGTTATGGTGTACTGATAAAAAATGACCTTTGGGAAATAATACAGAAAAACATTGCCGCCGCTTGCTCAATTGCTCTGAGTGTACCATATCGGTGCGCTCGGCACGCGCTTTATACTGTGGCCTCTGAAGATTGTCTGTGCTCATCCAAAAGCAATTCTCTGCGGGCTCTGGCTGGAGCTACTTTGTGCCGCTGAACGTACCGAGTGCGGGCGCGCGTCTCAATTGGCGGCGCGCTCCTTGTAGCCGTTGGCGAGAGGCGCGGCCTCTCGCTGGGGCTACTCTGTGCCGCTGTACGTACCGAGTGCGGGCGCGCGTCAGTTGGCGGAAAGCTCCTTGTAGCTGTTTGGAATGGCGTGGCCTCTGGCTGAGGCTACTCTGTGCCGCTGTATATCGAGTGTTGGCGCGCGTCAGTTGGCGGCGCGCTCCTTGTAGCCGTTGGCGAGGGACGCAGCCTCTGGCTGGGGCTACTCTGTGCCGCTGTACGTACCGAGTGCGGGCGCGCGTGTCAGTTGGCGGCAAGCTCCTTGTAGCTGTTTGGAATGGCGTGGCCTCTGGCTGAGGCTACTCTGTGCCGCTGTATATCGAGTGTTGGCGCGCGTCAGTTGGCGGCGCGCTTCTTGTAGCCGTTGGCGAGGGACGCAGCCTCTGGCTGGGGCTACTCTGTGCCGCTGTACGTACCAAGTGCGGGCGCGCGTATCAGTTGGCGGCAAGCTCCTTGTAGCTAGCTGTTTGGAGGGGCGTGGCCTCTGGCTGGGGCTACTCTGTGCCGCTGTACGTACCGAGTGCGGGCGCGCGTGTCAGTTGGCGGCGAGCTCCTTGTAGCCGTTGGCGAGGGGCGCGACCTCCTGGCTGCGGCGCCACAGGCCGTACACGCGGCCGGGCACGCCCTGCCACAGACGCACCGTGCCGTCCTCGGAGCCGGTCGCGTACAGCTCGCCGTCCGGCGACCACCGCACGATGTGCACCGGCCCGAAGTGGCCCTTGTTCGACTCTGCGCGGACAAACAACGTCATCGTCTCCCCGCGCTACACAATAGCTATTTGATAGTGCACTGTAAAAATTAGGTATGCAAAAATTAAACAACGGGAACACTTGCAAACAGATGACGTGTAGTACGGACGTACGCAAATAATGTTAAAAAAAATTAATGAAATAGTAACATTCTTATGTGTAGCACTTAGTACTTATACATACTTAGCCATAGCGTAAAATATACAACTAGTCTTATGAACCGGTCAATATACTTGGAACCTTATTACACGAAAATGTTTCTTTACCATGGTAACTTATTAAAACTATGAAATTGACTATTTTAAACTGTGACGTAAATGATATTAATAACAATGACTTTATTTATAAACAGTTTTTAGAATACACAGTGCATTTAATTGGGATTAGGTGCAATAAATAGTTTAAATAGGCTTCCAAACTAGTAGTACGCATGAAACAAACAAAATTTAATAAAGGAAGATATTATCAAAAAAGAAACAAGTGCGTAAAGCATATAACGCTGCGCAAAGGTACTGTGATGCTATTTTGTCGTATTTGGGGCACTGCACATAGGGTAGTCAACGCCTTACAAAAGAATCTAGGGTGATAGCAACGGACGAGCCTGCCCATTCGTGCAACGGCGAACTGTTGCGTAGCCCCACCAAAGTCGAGGCGGTTCACCTGATGTTAAGTGAACACCGCCGCCCATGGACACCTGCTGCACCCGAGGGTTGCAGATGCGTTGGCGACCTTCCGAAAACCGGGCCGCTTGCGCGAAAGCAACACCAGTAACAGCGATACCCAACTGACCCAGCTCCGTGCCGGTGTTGTAGTCGAACTTGTAGACCTTCAGGTCCTCGCCGCCGCAGACGAAGGTGGCGCGGCTCGGCGCCAGCGACGCGGAGAGGCACTTGGTGGGCACCGGGAACTCGCGCATCTTGCGCATCGTGTCAGACGAGTAGAATGACACGTTCGTGCCTGCGACCCAAGAGCGGAACGAACGGTGAACGGAACGAACGGCGAACGGAACAATTAGTGAACGGTAAGAATGGTGAACGGAACGAATGATGAACGGAACGAACGGTGAACGGAATAATTAGCGAACGGAAAGAATGGTGAACGGAACGAATGGTGAACGGAACAAAAAGTGAACGGAAAGAATGGTGAACTTAACGAACGGTGAACGGAACAATTAGTGAACGGAAAGAATGGTGAACGGAACGACCCTGAACGGAACAAAAAGTGCACGGAAAGAATGGTGAACAGAACTAATGGTGAGCATTCGTTCAATGAACGATGGACGTCCTCGTGACTCCGGTTTGATTAGAAACCGTTTATGCTTGAATGATTTATTCTCCAGTTCACAAAGATTCAACGTTGCAGGCAATATTACATAGATTTGATATGTGATGATATTGAAATATTACCGTGTGCCACTGTCAGTATCGCTCCGTCCCTGGATAGTTCCAAACTGTTCGGAATCGTCGGGAATTCTATTTTGTTCACCTCCTGAAATGCATATTGCAACAAGATACAAAAACCCGTATTCGATATATCATTAACACCGTTGTATACCGATAAATAAAAATTAGAACACATGCAAACAAAAAAAATTGAAACTATATTTTTAAAATAGCATTTTAAAGTTAAGTTTTGTTACATTAACATAGCATTTAATTAAATAGGATTCGCCAACGTCAATACATTCTAATACGTTATTATATTTCTGAAATTATACTTTTTTGGGCGCAAGAGAATAATTAGGACTCGCAATCAATGACATGAATCGACAACAGGAAGTTAGTCGATAAATCTCCCTTTATTCATATGTGAAACATATTCAAAATATAATTATAATCTTTTTTCGGAAAATCATTTGATTAATGTAAATAAATGTAGCAAAAAATTCTTAATATCACCTACATTTTCTTAATATTAAGACATATATGTACATTTTTATACATTCTAAATGTTTAACGTAAAAAAATCATTTAAATTGAATAAAAAAAATAAACCGGCACATTGCCATTAAGAAAATAAGAAAAAAACTAAAAGCATTACCTGACCGCTGTTTCGATCCCAGACGCGCATCGTGAGGTCGTCGCTAACGCTCACGATGCGCGAATTGTGCAGGAACACCGCGTGCCTTATACTGCTCGTATGCGCACTTATCTTCTCTATCGCTGAAAATTGAGAAGAAAAAAACATATTAAAACATACATAAACAGCATGTATATTGGCGATCGTCAAACTTTAGAATGCATGGGCCCTGAACAACACTTTAAAAGAAAAAGTACAATTACTCTCTGTGACTGTCCTGACGAGCATGCCTTTCCGAGCAACAGGATAAGCTAGTGCGTGGATCAATCACAATTAAATACACTACTAAATACGGTGTATTGTCAGTATCTTTACTACCATGTATTTTAAGTATTCTTTTCTTTATTGAGAGAGAGTGGCTAATGAGCTGCCGGTTAATCTGATGTTAAATGATAACCGCCGTTGACATTTGCAACACCCCCGGCTTTTAATAAATTAGGTAAGTATACAACTCTTGTCTGAAAACAACAAATTTATTCGTTATTTTCAGATTAGCATTGTATAGTATTGTGATTTAAAAAATGTGTAGATAAAACAGTCGCAAAAGTTTTCGCCGTTGCTAGGATTCGAAACTGAGCCCTCCGTGTTATACTTCGCTCAAAGCTGACCGTTCCACGTACCGTGCGAAAATCTCGATGTTTTATCTAATTATTTTTATTGCATTTTTATTAATGCCTTGCGTTATCTAATATGGAAAAAAAGAAGCATCCTTTACAGCAAGCACACTATCTCAAATGACATTTTTAAAATGAATATTTGAAAACTAGAGCTTGTCACCTTTCCCGATGAAATTTACTATTGTGATTTTCCCCAACTCGTTCTAATCAAGAGGAATAACGATTGAATGAATTGATTTAAATCTAAATATATTTATTATATGTATTACATTTGATGTGACTTAAAAACGGCAATTACAAAGTCAATTAAGATCTTTCAACCATTGAAATCGATTCGAATTATTCACGCAACGGGTCGCTTTAACGTTTTTTCCATAGTCGTCATAGGAATAATAAGCGATTGAGCACATTGGAAGGCCTTCGGCGGTAAAGCGTGACAAGATTTCCGTCCGAAACGCTAGTCGCCTTTATCCAATTAAAGTCTATTGACTTGACCGCAAGTTGTTACACATGTTTAGCGACTTCTGCCAGTCGCACGACATATTATGCATGTGTATAATACACATCCGTTGACGACAAATGCGTAATGTGTTCTAAAGATTATTATAATGGAAATTTCGACATTGAGTACGACATTTTTTAAATACTTGTATAAATAGGTACAGATACAATGGCAAAACTGTTAAGTTTATTATTAAATATCAATGCAAATATGAAAACCGGTTTCGCTACGATTAAATTTAATATAAGGCTATTTGCATGGTTGAAATTTAGTAATTATATAAGAAATACATAGAGTTCTCTACACGACTTGATCAGAAGTAAATAAAAAATCATAGATACCAAACATTTCATTAGTTTGAATTTACAATAAAACATTCTCTGTTACACATTAACTAAACTTTCCTCCTATTTAGAAATAGAATGTCGATGTTAGATTGAGTTATCAACGTTTTTTATCTTTCACTTTCGTAATGTTACAGAGATCTTATTAACTTTCGAAGTAACATAAATACTTCCGTTCTAAATAATACAACGTACGGATGGGATTCAAAAGGAATTTTTTATATCAATGAATAAAGTTTATTTTTGTTTTATTTCATTAAAAAAGGATATTCTTTTGAAAATTATAACCTTCCTGTTTAAAAAACTGTATCCTTGTATTAAAAAAATAATTTTTCTTCTACGAAAGAAACCCAAAAAGATTCATCTCAATAGAGACTTGAAAACTAGACATTACTGTTTTTATAATGGTTAGACAGCGCCCCATTCAGACATATTATTTCAAAATATGATCCAAATAAAACAAGTGAGAGTATACCTCGCTCTCTTAGAATTCCGTATTTTGTTTATTATCTAACTCTCGAATATTTACTTTTACCTGTAAAGACTTATTGTAAATGTTGTATATTAATGTCAATGCAATTCTAGGTCAAGGGGAGTAACTTAGATGAAATTTTAATGAGTGAGCGTTGGGAATATCAAAATACGTGACGTAAATGGCTGCATCTCTTTACTACATCTAAAAGCTAAACGTAGTAGGTACAGCGCAATGATCGTGGACCTTTGTATTAGGTATAAATCTAAATGTCGTATATTATTTATTTAATTAGTTTATGTAAAAATCATTCTTACACGATAGGCTAACTGTTACCGTTAGTGACCTAACGGCTCATTGTTGTAAAAAAAAAGATGGTAGTATGAATCTACACGGGTTCCGATTACATGTACGGAGATGCGGAACCCTAAAACGTCAGGTGGGACCGTCAAGTTCTTACACCGGGCCGGTATCTAATTCTCTTTGCTACAGAAATCACGTTAGTAGTTAGCCAGCGCTCCGAAGTAGGAACTCTTTTGTGTCCGGGCGGACCTGCCCATTCGCGCAACAGTCAAAACTTTTGCGTGGTCCTACCACATCAAAAACAGTTGTTTTTACTCACCCCCCGCCTCCGGTTTGTTGAGGTCGAAAACCCGTATCAGTTTCTCGTTGCTGGCCGTCAGCAGCATAGTGTCGTCGGCGTTGAAGTTCACGCTTTTAACTATGTGCTCGTGGTCAAACGTCTGGACCACGTCACCGTACCGCGCGTCCCACAATTTCGCTGCGGAATAAACGTGTATATAAATATAAATGAATTGGCGACCCACCCCGAATTCGCACGGGTGCAATGTACACATATATTCCTCCCTCTCGAATCGCTCTATCTAGTAAAAACGCATCAAGATCTGTTGCGTAGTTTTAAAGATCTTAGAATACATATGGACAGACAGACAGCGGGACGACTTTGATTTATGCTATGTACTGATTGACTGATCTGCCTCTTACGCCAGAGGGTGTTTGTTCGATCCCCACTACTGGAAAAATTTTGTGACGAACGCATTTTTTTCTAGTTTCTTGATGTCCATATATCTATGTATATGTATCTATTAACATGTATAATAATTATCCTAAAACGCACACATATACACCATCTTTTTTTATAACAATTATAAATATTTATATAAACCTTAAATGGCTAGTAAACTTTTTATCATTCCATTAAAAGTTTCAGCCTTTTTTTAAAAAAAATGTTTTATTTTCGTAAATGACCACAATTTCAAATATTAAATTTAGTTTTTAATTAAACAACATCATTCATTTAGGACGCGACTCAGTGGCGCAGTTGCTAAGCTATAGGTTTCGGCGTCGGGGATCGTGGGTTTGACATCCACAAAAGACAAATATTTATGTAGCCCACAAGGGTTCCCAAGGATGGTTGCCGTCTGGTATTCGTAAACAATCCAAACCATACTACTAACAAAATTACTCACATGTTGTGCCGACCCCACCTAAGTGGGATAAGGACAGAGGAAAGAAGAGTTGCTTCAGAAGTGTAGTCAAGTTGTACCTGAAAAGTCGGCCGCGCCGCTTGCTGCTAAGTTTGCGTTCTGCGTCAAAGCTACCCCCCACACAGCGCCTTTATGACCCTCAAAAGTTCCGATCCAATCACCAGTCTCACCTTGTCGCAACATGGGCTTGCCATCTATAAAAAAGATTGTGAGCAAAAGCAAAGATCGTAATTACGACAAAAATAATAAAGATATTATAAATAATTTATAGACATTGACTTTGACAATGTTACAAATGTCGAGTCTAAGGGCATTAATGCAGTAAATGAGGTCTATTATCAATAGTAGAGTGATAGATATTAGATAACATTTAATACATCATTTATAATAGAATAATGTTTGCCATTTGTGTCTATTTGTTACTATTACTAGTCTAGTACCACCCAAATTATTTATAGAACAAGCTATTACTGTGGATTTATTGTGATTTAGATTTAACAATAAGAAAAAAACAGATCCCTGTATCTCATCGTCCAGCTGCTTGCTTTTAATTCAATATATTCTAGCAACCAGAGTTTCATCGCCAATGCAGGCACCAGTGCAATTGTTAATTTTTAGTGCTGACTTATCACATACTCAACGGTGAAGGAAAACTTCGTAAGGAAACCAGCGGTCACATGATGGGCTATGCCCTAATACCCTCCACACACAGGAGGCATTTGCCTAATGCTCACCAGTGTTACATATATTGGCTGATACTTTTATTTTTATAGGAAAATTGGAACAGTGATGTGCTTATTTTATTTCTTATTTCTTTTGTATCAATAATACAAAGAATCAATGCAAATTAATATAAATGGGTGTGTAACTAATGAAACAACAATAACATATTATCATATCACTTGTGGTAATTGATGTTAAAGCTATTTTTTTAGAAAATTAACAGATTTATAAAATTAACCTACCTCACAAAAACTAAAAAGACTTCTATTCAGAGCAGAAACTATATCATTTTAATGTTTGTATTTATATGAATTTAAGATACGCACCACTTTTAATAAATATTATAGCAAACATTTTAACATAATTTAGTCCTTGTTTTCAATTTATAGGAATTCATTTTGAAATATGTTTTTTCAAAATATTTGAGGTCAATCATAACATTTTTGTTTATATTATTTGAATATCTAACTAAATTGCATATTGTGAAATAAAACTGACCAAAATAAAAATTCCTTGGTAAATAGTTATACTTAACCTTTGAGCGAGAAATGCCTGCCCTCTTGTAATCAAACACGGCATTTGGTTATAATTAAATGTAATCTAATAATTAAAGTTGTATGAAGAAAACACTGAGATCAGTTATATTAAAGTATGGATGCAAAATAAATGTACAATTTATCCCATTTCGAAATTCATTAATGGTTAAACATGAGAAAAATGCAATGTTCTTAAGGGGTATAAAAATACAGAATTAAAGGCACAATACAATGCAAAATGTATTTAGTAAAATAATAATATTTTTTTTATTTCACTGAATATCAAGTATTTTTAACATTATGATCTTCTTGTGTGTATGAGCTTTTATACATCCTAAGAGATTTCCATATTTCTAATAGGCCTGTCTGTGCCTTTTAAGTGAAGTTATGTTTCATAGCCACCACTTTTTTTACTGCTTTTAATGAATTTTAAACGATAAAATATAATAATACAACATGTTTAATTTTAGTACCTAACCCCAACTATGGGACCCTTATAACACCCCAATATTAAATGTTCATAGCCAACATTAATAATTTATACTTATTTATTTAAATAGGTGTTTTTTGCACACCACAGGTCAGCTTTTACAATTAACATCTCTAATTGAATAAAATATTTTTATTTAAAGCTTATGTAATTGATTTCTGAATCATGAATAATATTTTCCCGTGTTCCCTAATATTTTCTTTATTTTTCGGTCAAGTCTATTATTTATTAAAAGAAATAGGTATTGGATTAGAAAGGGGTAAATTAAAGAGAAATTTATTTGTGACTAAAAATTTAAACATTAATTCAATAACTGAATTATTTTTGTATTTTATTAAACATTATGACATATTAATTCTTACACGAAAATCCCGTCTCTATATTTTTATGACTTAAGAAATTTATCTTTTAAGAATATAGCTATAATCTTCTAGATGTCTCATAATATTTTTTCTAAAATTTTCAACAGTCAATTCATTTATCAACCACCTTTACCTAAGCCTTCCTCATAACCGACAAACAGATTGACTATAGAAAAAGTTCAATCTCTACTTTAGCTGGAATTTAGCTTTGTAAGTAGTAAACAATTCCTACATTAATTAAGAAATAAAAACAAAACTTAGAAGAAAGAAAGACCACCAGAATTTTTGAATAAAATACCAAACATTTCTAAAAAGTGCTCAAAATAGGAAATTTAAGGGGTGATGTTTTATTTTATAAAACTCTAATTTAATCTACATGTTATATACATGTCACAAGGTCATAATCATAACAAATGTAAACAATATAATCCTCTAATTATTTTTCTAAATAAGATCATAGGCAATACTTATCTTGCATTAAATAATTGTTATGTATATTTTAAAAGATTATTAATAAAACAACATTTTACAGCACATTTAACAATAGAGCTATCTCAAAAAAATAAAAAATATAATATAAATGTTACATATGGTATATAATTCCTAAACAACAGTAAAAGGAATTTATTCACCAGTTCTTTAACTTTTTACTTATTAACAACACCTTAGAGATTACTTCTTACACTATTTTTCCTTATTCTCTTGAACAATGAGTGGTTCTGGAGCTTGCACAAGATTGTGTGTAGTAAACAATAATGTCAAGTGCTTTAAGGAACCTTGAGGAAGTACAAGGTGACCCACAGCAAGTGAAATGTCAATAAGCTACAGGAAAGAAACAAAGTTCCGATACTAGTACAATTTCATAAACACAAAGACGTGAAATGCTTGTATGTTGTCACAACGAGAATGAAAAGCACGATTTAGCTGCCAAGGCAAGCTGCCGCCGCAAGGAAATATGTGAGCAAAACTCAAGGTGCTTCCTACATGTCCGGAAAGAGAAGGTCAGATCATGTATAGCATGCATACCGGTTGACTAGAACAGCTTGCAAAATAAGAAAAGTGAAGGCCTTTGAACGCATCTCAACTTCTAACATCTGTCAGACAAATTTCACACAAAAACAACACAACACACTTGCAAGTCTACCATCTATATCTAGGCCATGGAAAATGTGCACCCCGAGTGCAAAGTAACAATTATAAACTTACCTTTGCAGGCAGAAATCAAATAATATCCATCTTTTGTAACGTCACTAAAATCCAAATGCACAACTGGTCTCGTATGGCCACCACATGTAAGAGGAACTTGTTTCAGAGTTGTCATTTTATTGTTAATTTCGCTTATTGTACTTTTTTGAAAATAAAACTAAATATCTTTGTAAAATTAACCTAATGAGTCTGATCGTACTGAATGTTGACAATCGACTGACGGAAAGGTGTAAAGTACTAGTGATGGGCGATGCAAATAATGCCCCGGCATGTTCACACTTCACAGATTTTCTTTTTTTATTAAAACATGTAGAAAAAAGTGCAGAGATTAGCACTATAAAAAAAACTTTAAAATTCTTTTTTTATTATAATTTTCTGTTAACCCTTTGACTGTTTCGACGGAAGAGTTCCGTAGGCAGACAGACCATGGAAACTAAGGAGAACGACTAACAACATGGCTGGCGCATGATTCGAGTCACTCCGCACCTACGTAGACCAGAGATGGAAAATCGACTAAAGGGGAGCATAAGACTCGGCTCAGACCGCAATTGATAGTAAAACCAATAACCAATCCAGAGGATTTGTTAATATATTTAACTTTTACACTAAATTCGTGTTAACAAAACAGAACAAAGAAAAATAGATTGGTCTGGAAACAAATATTCAATGAAGTTTTGGGAAGGACACTAAAATATAAGGTTGTTTGAAGTGCGAAGGGTTCTGACATGAATAGAACACAGGTGAATTGGGTTGGGAGACATGAGGATTGGGAGACACGAGGATGCAATGAAGGTGAATGTGACTGCACGCAAGCTGCGACGGTGACGAACCGTCAACCAATAGTTGAGAATTAATAAGACATGATAACACTTTTAAAGATTGAAAATGAATCGAATGCAGTTATTGAGAAGACGATTAAATTTGTTGAAGTCTGCATTAGAATCAGAACGGCACACATCACAATTACTCAATAAAGTATTACATTAATCTTGGATGTCAGAAAGATTGTGAAACGGTAGAGACTTCCTAAGATATCAATTACTTTCGAGCATACATAATTTAAGGTTAGTGTCTTGCCATCTAAGGTTAGTGTCAATATATAGCCCAAGCTCCTTAACATTTTGGTTTGATTCAAGAACAGTCCCTTCAAATCCTAGGAATAGTAACTAAGTCTATTTCTAAGCATTAGATTACTCCCCACTAGAATGGCTTGACACTTTATTGGAGTAACAGAGAGACATATCCGGTTTCTGAATATAATAAAACCGGTATATCTGATGGTAATAAAAGCGCAATTAAGTAAGAAGATGATTTTATGTATATGGCTAAAGTTGTTTATTCGGACCATCTGGTCGTTTTAACCTTAGGAAATTGTGTTTCTTCCACATATTACAGACACTTCATAAATACTCTATAACCAAATTAAAAGGTGAACTACATTTGAACAAAAAATAGTTTAAGATTTAAAAACATATCTAAAAAAAGTGATTGATAAGAATGAAAAATAAATATTTTATTGATTGGAAAATAAATAACTTATATTAAATAAAGTATTTATGACTGATTACTTTATTAATTAGCCATAAAAAGATTATGGCTCTAACAGAGTAATTTCCACATTTTTCATCCGTAGTGTACACTTTTTCTGTCCATACTACGCTTTCGGGTTTTTTCAACGCCCTCGAAGTATGTCCATACATGCGATTATATACATATATATATTCTTTCTAGAGCAGTGATTCTCAACCTTTTTTTTGTTGCGGCACATATTAAACGATTTCAAAATTTGGCGGCACACAAAGAAAAAGATAAAAATTATTTACTTACTACAACACACTGCATAAATAGTTTATGACAAAAATTTTAAATATACGAAATAAACTAATATATATTACAATAATAACTAAACGTTTATTAAGGGATTAATTACAAGCTAATAATAAAAATATTTTTAATGCGAAATTTGAGCTTGATGTTTTTTGATAATTTCATTTATATTTGGTCGTAAAAATGACAATGCTACTCTCATATCGTCTTCTACATTTAACAATCTTGATCTTTTTTTAGTTTTAATGTTGGCTAATGCCAAAAATATTTTTCTTTTTAAATGATATAATTTAATAATATTAACATTATACATTTGCAAAATTTTGCGGCACACTTTTGAAATTTGGCGGCACACAAAAGTGCCGCGGCACAGTGGTTGAGAATCACTGTTCTAGAGGCTTTTATCCATTATCATGAATAAGACGTAGAAATTTGCAATTAAATTGTAGTTTTATAAAACATTACTACCGAGAGTACCCACAGCTGAATTTTATAGCTAGCAACAATTTGAATTTGCTTTTTGCTTGACGTGTCTTTTATTGTCATTTGTCAAACAAGAACATTTTCATTAACTTTGTTGAGACAAAACTTGTATAGTAAAATGGAGTTCTTCACATCAATTCCTACTCACATTGACTACGTCGGTCAAGCTAAAGCAGAGAAATTATATAGAGCAATCATTACTCTTTTCAGTATTGTTGGATTTATTTGGGGATATATAGTACAACAGTTCTCTCAATCAGTGTACATTCTAGGAGCCGGATTCATACTAGCTGCTATTCTGACTGTGCCACCGTGGCCTATGTATAGAAGAAACCCATTAAACTGGCAAAACCCCAGAAATGCAGAAGAAAAACCATCAGGGAAAAAAGGAAAAAAATAACTATACTATTTCATCAGAGAATGTTTGATTTTGTTTCTATAGGTGTGTTTTAAAATAAAATACTTTTAAGTTAAGTTTTTTTTTATTTTGAAATCAAATTATACATCTTTACTTTTATACTACATTTACTTCAATATTATATGAGACTGTAGACCAAAAGACCATAAGAGAAAACACAAGGAGGAAAGATTTCCATAATTCAATCATTTCTCGTATGGTCATGACTAGACACTACTATAAATATCAATTGATACATGTGTTTAACAGATTACCAACAGTTTTAAAAATTATGTGATACAAAAGTAGTTTCAATATTACTTTAAGAAAGTTCCTACTGAAAAAATGTTATTATAGTGTCAACAAGTTTCTAGATAATAATACAATTAAATAACCTTCAATATTTTAAAAAATTTTCATATTTTAAAATTGTAACCATTCTTTTTTTGATAAACCATTACTACTAGTATTTTAATTTTTTTTTTCTGACGCTTTTTTTATTTATAATAATCAGACTTATAATTTCTATTGTAATTATATATAATAGTAATTTTGATTGTGAACAGTTTTAATTGTATTTTTGTTTTGCATGAATTATTCAACACAATTTGTATTGTTAAGATTAAAGGAAAAGGAATATTTGTATGCTTGTAATGGCATATCATACAATATGTAATATCTTGGTGATCTTGGGTGGTCAAACACAAGTCAACTTTAAAATATATAAATACTTTTTGCAGTTTTTTTAACATTTTTTAAAATAAAACAATCATAATCATATATATAAGTTACACTATTATGTGGTATGAGATTGGTTTATTTTTGTAGGTTTCCCATTCATTGAGTAAAACTTCAAACCACCAACATTAAAATTATACATGCGAGGGACTTAAACTAATATTAAAATACTGCATTTCCACAACTGTAGCATGAAAAAATAATCTCAAGTATGTCATTAAAATATCTTTAGTTGCAGTTTGACACAATACTGTACAATACAGTACAATAATGAGAACCAGAGATATGAGAATCAAAATATCATCATTATGTGACTGGTACATAAAGATTTTGCTATGCATTTTATTACATACTAAAACATTTTCACAGCTATTCAGCTGTGCTATTAAAGCTGAATTTATCCCTGAGATTTTTGAATACTTTATATATTCTACTTTCACTGCAAATGTCACAATCTTTTTGTGTTTCTTCTTTTTTCTCATCTTCTGTACATCTGTTACTGCCTTCTTCTTTTTCTTCACTTTTATCATTTGATGTTTCTTGATCTGACTCTGCATTGCCATTTTCCTCCTTGCATTGCTTTTCATCAATTATTTTGGATTTTTGTTCAACAATTCCCTCACCTTTGGTTGATTCAACATTTCCTCCTTTATTTTCTTCCTCAAAATCCCATACTTGTTGAATGGTTATTAATGAAAATATTAACGTCAGCCCATAGTTCACAATTGATAATGAGAAAACACCTAAGACTAACACAAATAATGCCATTGTGAACATTAAAGATGATAACATTTCATAGAACCTCCTGTAATAAAGAAAAAATCTTATCAACTTAAGGTTGTGTATTTGTATGGTTGAATCCTAAGTTTGTTGTTGATTGTTAAAATAATAAGGGTTCACTTTACAGAAATCTTTTCAAATGAGTAGGTTATAATTTTAAAACTCTATACACTTTGAGCACTTATTGAAAACAAATGACCTAATCAATAAATTGTCAAATGTTTTATTGATAAAACAGGCACTCTTTATACTGAAATGGAAATAAGTTGAATAACAAAAATTATTCAATCAAATTAACTTTTTGTGAAGTGCATACACTGGTCCAAAAGAAGTCTTGCTTTTATTACAATTAAATTATATAAAAATTAACACTTACAAGTTACGTCTTGGCCCATCCAATTGCCAAACAAAGGCTGAACATATTGACATAACAAGTCCAGTGTGGAAAGAAGTGTCAGGTTTCAGCACCATACTGTACCTGCAATGAATATTAAATGTAGCTACAAATATAAAATTTTTTTTTTGACAGTACCTACCATATTGAAAACTATACAACAAAGGATAATGTTATCCTAAAGTAAGGGCAATGTTTTAAGTAAAAAAGAAAAGAAAGAATTTAAAAGTGTTTGCATTTTTAAACGGTTTTATTTAGCTCGACCCGTACGGAATTTGTTTGTTTATTTATTTGGGTCAAAATTAGAAATTGAAATTTAAGCACCTTGCCGTTGTCAGATTGATCTGAAATTTGGTACACACATTTAATTTAGATGACAATACAATATTAACAAAAAAAAAATTTAACAAAAAAAAAACATAAAATAAAAGTTTAACTTAAAAGTTTTTTAAAGTAATTATATACGTAAGGATGTTTTAAAATTCTTTGTTTTGGAAAATTTAATAACTCTGTAAATATTGATGTTTAAAGAATGTAAATGTTTAATACAGTTTTAAAAAATTATCCCCTATATGTGTGTTCATTTTTAACAACTTACTTGAAATTCCTTGCCCATGTTAGAAGGGCGGGCAAATTGACGACAGCCACCACCAGCCACAGGGAAAACATCATCATATGGAAGTTTAGATTGCTCAAGTCCTTGTCAATTTCGGTCTCTTCATCACCTGTTTTGTGGTTGCGTTTGGACTTTTTGGATTCATTTTCTGTGGTGGACGATTGGCACACTGGTATTTCTGCGTTAGGTTTCCCAGATGGTCTGTCATTATCGTTCTGATTATTGGTAGATTTCAAGTCACTGCGGCTGTTACTAGGCATGATTTCTTTCGTTACGGTTCGCGACGACTCCGAGGGCATCGGATTGATACCGCTCTGATCGTCATCTCTTCTCGATTTGAACAGTCTACATATTCTGCTGCCCAACTTTGCCATCAATTTGTACACGCAATCCTCCAGGTAGTCTTCGTACATTTTGGAAAGCTAAAACAAAATAATAATACAGTGTGAAAATATTCGCAAGTCTTCTTTTCAACGATCTATGGTATGTACATGTACACATCAAGAGAACTTATTTCCCATTCTTTCGACGAAATGCTAATTAATCGGATGTATGTTTCCAAAAATAATTTATTATGAAACCAAGTAAAGATTATTTTATTATTTAACGAGCAAATAAATATAATCGGAAATAAGAATTATCTAAAATAAAATTTTAGCGAACGGAACTTGTTTACTAGTCTGAATTTGAATTTTTTGTTTCCGAAGTCTATATTGTGGTGGCCCCTCTTTTGCGGAGGCTCTCCCCTAAATCCGGCCCAGGAAATTATCGTTCATCCGACCGCCTAAACTTAGTCAAGTTTAACAGAAGCTGCAAGGAATGCTGACTGTGAACGCGTAAAACGCTGCGCCGGCGACTAGGGATGCCGCGCCGCAAGAAACGGGCGCGGTGAAGACCAGGGCTGCGCTGACCACCATCGGCACCCTCTGTAGGCCCGACGCCATTTTCTCCGCTAACCCGCTACCACCCCGCCACACGATCCTGCATAGGGAAACAAATCACGTAATGAATAATACCATTTGAATAATAAAACTGTGTAGATAAAAAAAGTAAAGTATCAGCCTATACATGTCCGATTGCTGGGCAGAGGCCTCCTCTGTACAGAGCGTATCAGTGCATAGTCCACCACGCGGGCCCACCGCGGATTGGCGGACTTCACATATCACACTTCACATTGTTTTTGTTATTATTTAGAAAATATGCAGGTTTCCTCACGATGTTTTCCTTCACCGCCGAGCACGTGATAATTCAGTACTTAAAATTGACAATTTCATTGGTGCTGGCACTCAGGATCGAACTCAGGCTGCTTGAGTATATTAAATTAAAGACGAGCGCCCGGACACTGGGCTATCACGGCTCAAAGATTTGACACACCCGAATTTGAGTATACACGCGGTATCCATTCGGGCACGTCTCACGGCGGCGATCGCGACGGAAATGACGTCACTACCTGAACAGCAGCCTGTGCGCCAGCTGGGACCAGAACACCATCACCGCCAGAATGGCAGCCGCCGCCACGTTCACGAAGCCCACCGCCACCATGTACATCGGCAGCACCAGCAGCGAGCGCACGAAGTAGTGCAGTTCTCGGTTGTTCCAGCTCGCGTTCTCGAATAGAAACTCCAGGAAGGGCATCGATCTGAAAGAGAGCCGCCCCCTCACGATCGTTGTACGGTGGCATTTTTTTTTTACGTGAGAAGAGCCGGTTCACCTGACGTTAAGTGATAACCGCCGCCTAGACATTTGCAATCTTCGTAGGGTTGCAGATGCGTTGACACATTCTACTAAAGTGGCCAACGGCTACCTCACTCACCAGATGAAACGGCTAAAAGTACAGCACTTCCACTTCACGGACACTTACCCGGACGGACCTGCCCATTCGTGCAACAGCGAAGACTATTACGTGGCTTTTTTATGTGAAAAGTTGGCAAGCGAGCAGGCGTTTCACCTGATGTTAAGTGATTAACGCCCCCCATAGACATCTAAAACCCCGAGCAGTGGCAGATTGTTGGCCAGGTACACCCACTCACCAGACGAAACACGAAAGTAGTAAAAAGTGTATACTTTAATAGATTATTGCTGACTGACGCTGTATACATATATGTATACAGCGTGTCGATACAACCGCGACAATAAATGAACACACGTCTAACACTATTTGCCAATAATCATAAAAAAATATAAACGTTAAAAAAATCCGTAAATAAAATATTTTGCAAACAAACTAATTAAGTAAAAAAGAAACAAAGTTTGTAACATCCTATACAACTACAACCGACTGATTCATATATTCAGAGACTTTTTCATTCATTACCACAGCGTCGCATTACAAGTCTCTCCTTCTAACAGTAAGTTTTATCTCTTTTAAATTCATTCAACCCATTCATACGCGTTGTGACCTTTACAAATGAATTTTACTTTACAGTAAAACGGGTGTTCTAAAATTCTTTGTTTAGAAAATTTAATAACTCGGTAAATATTGATGTTTAAAGAATGTAAATGTTTAATACAATTTTAAAAAGTTATCCTCTATATGTGTGTTCATTTATTGTCGCGGTTGTAAAGACACGCTGACATATCAAAAATATATTCATACATTTATAAATTAATTATTATATCTATATATATATATATATATATATATATATATATATATATAAATTAATTATTATATATATATATATATATATATATATATATATATATATATATATATATAGATATAATAATTATAACAAACTATATATATATATATATATATAAAATTCAATAAATATAAACTCACTGCTGCACCGTAAACGGCCCGGTTGATGAACGCGGCGCTGGCACCACAAAAAGTATAAAATAATAAAAATAAAATTTTTAATCAAAAAAGTATACACTACGTCTCCCCACCCTGCAAAATATTCGCCTCTGTTGCACGAATGTCACAACACTGCCCTGCCCCAGTGTGTATACTCACACTAGAACCACGGAGCCAGCGGCAGCCTCGGTTGCACGAATGTCGTAACAGTGCCCCGCCACAGTGTATATACTCACAGTAGAACCACGGAGCCCAATCTCGAGAACACCACAGCGTAGTACGGCTTGACGCCTTCGCTCGACAAGGCGCCGTGCATCGAGGGGCAGGTGCCGTGGTCTTTTAGGTGGATGATGCTACTCCTCGCCGCCAGCAGCACCACTGCCGCCACGTAGGGCACCAGGGCCGGCGTGTAGTTCCGAACGAACTGCGCCAGTCGGTGGTACCACGAAACCGATACGCTGCGCAAAGCGAGATGCCTCAAGTGTTAACAAAGAACAAGAACAAAGTAACATAATGAGCAAAATTAAAAATTTTGAAAAACTCACGACGGTTAAATAGTAACTGACGGAAAAATAATTCAAAAAACCCCCCCACTTGAAAAATAAATGTAACACGAGATAATAAACGTAAAAAAAATTAATATGTTAACAACAATATGGTATCAGTTTTCATAGCATTTCACTACCTACCAATTTGGTTTGTAGACGTGGCAATAACATATTCACCTCTAAACCTAATAAAAAAAACCCAAGAATATCCGTCGGGGGCTGCCATCAAATGAACCAGTTTTGCAGTTTTATTGTAGCGTGAATAATTGGAGATTTACTTAATGGGTAAGCTGTGCCCTACAGTTTACCTTTAGAAGTACCTTTAGAACTACCTTTAGAAGTTGATGGTGATATTTATTTTTATTTAAGATTAAATGAAAAAAGTGATCCAATACGCCCATGGTTGTCATCATCATTCGTTAAAAAATCAATTACAAAGCAACGTAACAAAGAGCGATTGCATTTCTACGTTGCACAGTGACGAGTTGACAGTGTGTATTATAAATGTTTTCACGTACCTTATCGTGAACGTACACTTGGGGTCCAGAAGCAAAGTGACTTTGACCTTCTCCACGGGTTCCAATCCGAGGGTGACATTGGGGTTGCTTTTGAAAATGCGCAGTTTCATAGGGGAACGCTTTAAATGTCTGAAACAAATAGATAATATAGATAAAGGAAATAATATTTTAATATTTATTTATTAATTATACGAGATTAAAGTAGCATTTGATTAATTTCCTTAAAAATAACTTATCGTCGCCAATGCGATTTTTACCATTTCATCTAGTTACAATCTATACAGATAAATAAGATTGAAGTGTCCGGTTATAATATTAAAATAAGCGCTTTACTACTTCTACTAGATGTATACAGGGCACATATACCATAATAATTTTTTTTACAATTTTTGTCTATCTGTTTGTTACGGCTCATCTCTGAAACGGCTTTTGACGTGACTTTCACTAGCAGATAGCTGATGTAATAAGGAGTAACTTAGGCTACTTTTATATTAGATTTTTTTTTATTTTAAATTCCACGCGGACGAAGTCGCGGGCACAGCTAGTAATAAATAAAAATGTACATAGTCATTAGAATAATGAATTATTGATTGTTATAGTTCTCACTTCTTCAACCTACTTAAAAACACTGACAAAAAAGTACAAAAATAATGTAGAAGTAATGGATAAAAATTTTACCCTGCTTTCTGCAGCTTTCCTTAGAGCAACAATCTATTTTTACTCCTTCTTTCTCTCATCTTTTTGACATTGGCACAATGTGTGAATCATCAAGTTAATGATATTGGCTCGGTTTTTACGACCGTTTAACACCTCTGGGTGTTAACAACTATCTGTCGATCACAAAAGTTTTTTTTTTTTGTGGGTAGGTGTGAAACAAGTAGCAGCTGATTTTTAAGCTCTTTGTTTTATCCACTTTTAATTAATTTTGAAATCATTATTATATAATAAATATAATATACATAAGCAAATTTTAGCAAAAATTAAGTTATACATCAAAAGTATGTTCTAATAAAAGTGTTTAAATTTATTTGCATCTTCCTACAGTGTCATAAAGTGTATTTCATTTAAACTTTTGTGTACAAATTTAAATCATATGATGGCGAATTTATCTGATGTGGAGAGTATTCAGAAGAAGCTTGAAGGTTGCTGGACCCAGAAGATGGCTGACTTTGAAAAAAGATTAAAGGCAGCATCCACCCCATCGAATCCTACCCTGGTACAGCTACAAGAGGACTTTAGTGCATTTAAAGAGCTGGTGGGGTCAATGCTCAACCTTCTACAACAACAAGTTAATGAGTGTTATAAGACTGTAGACACTCTTGATATGCAGCACCGACGGAAGGTTATCCTCTTTAATGGCATCTCGGAGGCTCCTGAAGTAAATGTGGTTGAAGAGATTTTGGGTATAATCCACAACAAGTTTGCCTTAACTCATGTAAGTGATGCTTCTTTTAAGCGCTGCCACAGGATTGGAGTTCAGCAAAGTGATAGAATAAGACCAGTTCTTGTTCAATTTGTTGATCATACCTTAAAATCACAAATCTGGAACTCAAAAAGTAAGTTGAAAGGCTCTGTAGTATCCATGTCTGAATTTCTGACTAAAGCGAGGCAACTTATTCATAAGAGAGCCAGAAACATTTTGGGTTTAGGAATGTTTGGACTCTGGATGGTGTGATAAACATTAAACTTCCATCTCAAGCCCGGGTGAAGATTACAACTGAAGAAGAGCTGGTATCGCTGATTGCCAAATTTCCCATGGACTCCCCGTCTTACTCCGGTGCACCTTCTGCTCATATTAAAGCAGCAAGTCATGGAGTCAAAACTATGCAAACACAGGAAACCTCCCCTAGTTTACAAAGCGTGGTGGGCCGTCGTAAGCAAGTTGTTGTGGTGGCTGGTAGCGATGAGGCCAAGAAGACTCGTCGGTTTATTAATAAGAAATAGCCTAATACATATGATTTAGACCTAATCTGTTCTGTGCAACTAGAATAATATTATTCCTTGCAAATAACTATTTTAAAATCATTAATTTGGTGCTCAATATCCTTTTAAAATTTGTTCTTTTTATTGGGCTTTGTTGAATTTTCCATTTAAACATGGTTATAGTATTCCTAAATTTATACATAACCTTTTATTTTATTTTTATTTTACATAAGTGGTTATTGTTATGTATTAAGTTTTTCCATTATTTATTTCCTATTAGTTTCTGTTTTTGTGATTCTAATTTTAAACCATTAATAGCCTCCTAAGGTATTTTTATGTAAGAGCTCACTAAGTGCTTTTTGATATTTTTGTCAGTGTTTTTGTAATTATTATATTTTTTTTTTTTTCTAGTTTTCACCCTGAGATTAAATTGTCCTTTTGTACTATAGAAATAATTGTACTGTACCATTTTTTTTTTTTTTAATTTTTTTGGCTCTTTTCTCTTTAGTTTTGCCCAATTCGTATTCATATCTATGTTTTATCACATTGCTCATGATTGTAATTGTTGAACCTTTGTAATCCACGTTTTTGCCAGTGTCTTTCAGTTTTAGCAAAATTGTACTCTAATGTGCTGAAAAGTTAATATTACTTTTAATAACATGACATAACTTTCTATTTTTTATACGAATGTAAACAATAAATGCGAACGTCGCAAGTAAATATTACAACCTACTTAGCAATTGACAATGACATTGACATTTCGTATTCTGTCACTGGTTTCTTTCTCTGATGTCAATGGAATAATGACAATACTTTGTCTATAAAGTCTTCAAGTTGTGGTCCTTTAATTTAAATATTTTTACTTGTTTTTGTCTGTTATTTTAACATGATTGTAATATTCTGTTTTTTTCTTGTTATTTTATATTAGTCATTATTTGTCAACAGTCAACTGTAGGAATGGTGTATTCTGTAATTAATTCGAAAAACTTTATTATTATTATTACCAATTTTTTTTATTTTTTTTTTACATATTTACTTATTATTCTGTTCTTTTATATTTTTATATATAAATATATATAGCTAGATATTATTATAATTATGACCGATTCGGAATCATATTATTCGGCTTCTGATTCAGACCTGTCGTACAATTCATGTGATAGTCTTACAAATAATAGTCCATCGAATCTACATGAGCAACTCATTCAAGTTTTCTCTTCTAGGGATAAGTTTTTAAATATATGTCATATCAATGCTCAAAGTGTTCCGAGCCATTTCTCTGAACTTCAAACATCGTTTACTCCTGACTGCATACACGCAGTTCTAGTGTCCGAAAGTTGGCTCAAGCCTTCCTTGCAATCAACATTCTATCCGTTATCTGGTTTCGTGCTTATACGCAACGATCGCACGGAGAAAGGAGGAGGAGGTGTAGCTATCTATTTGCATGCATCTATTACGTATAGAGTTGTGCTGACATCTCCATCACGTTATTCTGCCTCCGCAGAGTTCTTATTTGTCGAAATAGAACTAAAGGGGACAAGGATGATTCTCGGAGTTGTGTATTGTCCACCTGCTTCTGACTACTTCTCCTCTTTAGAAACGGCTCTCGAGAGTATCTGTTTCCGAGTACTCACACTGCATGATAATGGGTGATTTAAATACTGATCTTTTAAAAAGCTCCCCTCGTTCTCATAAACTTCACACAATCATTGAGTCAGTTAATCTTTCTATACTCCCTCTTAGGGCTACTCACCGTAACATTGGCACTGAAGACTCCTTGATTGACCTTATTATAACTGCTTCTCCTGATCATGTGGAGTCATATGGTCAATTTTCTGCGTTGGAGTTCTCGCGTCATGACCTTATATTTTCTTCTTATAAGCTTAAACCTCCCAAATACAGCCCTCCTATCCTACATTTACGCAGTTTTTCCAGGATAAACTTTGAGGTATTCATGCGTGATGCTTCAAATTTTAATTTTACAGCACTGGTAGCAGCATCTACAGTTGATGAAAAAGTCTCTATTCTCAACAACATGGTTCTTAAACTGTATGATACTCATGCTCCAGCGCATAATGTTAGATTAAAACGCCCTCCCGCTCCTTGGATGACTGAAGAAGTAAGGATGGCAATGGCGAAACGGAATCGGGCCTTTTGTCGGTTCAAAAGGAATCGCACTGAGGATAATTGGTCTATATTTAAGATAGCTAGGAACAGGTGCAACCAAATGGTACGGACAGCTAAACGCCGATATTTTTCATAATAATATTGTTAATTCATCATCTGCTAATGTTTGGAAATTCCTTAAATCTGTCGGTATTGGTAAACCAGCAATGTCGGAACGTGTCTTTTCTCTTTCTCTAGATGATATGAACCGACATTTTTCCTCTACGTCTGCCATGGACCCCGGAATCCGTTCTCAAGCTATTTCAAACATTGCGTCTTTACAAACCTATTTAATTCCCCAATTCAATTTCAGTCCTGTTGATCAAAACGACATTCAGAAGTTTGCGTTAGCTATTAAGTCCAAGGCTATGGGCTGTGATGATATCAGCAGGTTTATGATAGTCTCACTATTAGAGCATCTTCTGCCAGCAATCACCCATATTATTAACTATTCCCTTGATTCCGGTCAATATCCTACTTGCTGGAAGAAAGCCTATGTCCGACCTCTTCCTAAAGTTCCTAATCCTACGCAACCGAACCATTTCCGTCCAATATCAATTCTGCCCTTTCTGTCAAAAATTCTGGAAGCCTGTGTTCACAAGCCAATCTCCTTATTTTTAAATAAATATAACCTACTGAGTGTCTATCAGTCTGGTTTTCGTTCTGGCCACAGCACTACCACAGCCTTAATCAAAGTTACCGACGACATTAGACAAGGCATGGAAAATAAAAAGGTAACTGTGTTAGTGCTTGTAGACTTTTCAAACGCTTTTAACACAGTCGACCATGATATACTCCTTTCCATGCTCTCCCATATTAATTTTGCAGACTCTGTTGTAGAATGGTTTTCATCTTATCTTCGTGGGCGTCAGCAGTCAGTTACCTTGGGGCAAAAAAGCTCAGCTTGGGCTGATGTTGAGTCTGGCGTGCCACAAGGCGGCATACTGTCTCCCATAATCTTCTCTATTTTTATTAGCTTTCTTACTGCTTTTTTGAACTGTTCGTATCATTTGTATGCTGACGATCTTCAGCTTTATGTGCAAGCCGATATAGACGACCTTCATGTTGCGATAGTAAAATTAAACGAAAACCTAGACAAAGTTTGGAGTTGGTCAAGTTCTCATGGAGTTTCGGTCAATCCCTCGAAATGCCAAGCTATAGTTGTTGGTAGTTCAAGAATGCTGTCAAAAATTGATTACTCGTCTGTACCTCCTATAAAATACAATAATATAATAATTCCTTTTTCAAACGTGGTAAAAAATCTAGGTCTGCTTATTGACAATACTTTGAATTGGAGTGTATACGTTACCGAAATAAGCCGCAAAGTTACTGCCACCTTACGATCTCTCTATCGCTTAAAACATTTCCTCCCTTTCAAAACTAAACTTTTGCTTGTCCAAACGCTCATTTTACCCATTATCGATTATGCAGATGTGTGTTACCCGGACGTATCCCAACATCTACTAAACAAGTTGGATCGCCTCCTTAATAACTGTATCAGGTTCATTTTCGGCTTACGCAAGTATGACCACATATCCTCCTATCGATCTCAACTTAATTGGCTTACTATTCGGCAAAGGCGGCAGTCCAGAATTTTGCTTGTGCTTTTCTCCATTTTAAATGATTGTTCCTCCCCTTCTTACCTCAAAAACAAATTCTTGTATCTCTCCTCATCTCATGATAGGGTACTTCGGTCGTCTTACACGAATAAATTATGCATTCCAGCGCACTTTACCGGGTTCTCTGTCAACTCCTTTACTATCCAAGCTATACATCTTTGGAACTCCTTGCCCGATAACGTAAGAAACGCAAAAAGTAAGTCATCTTTCAAAATATTGGTTCGTGAACACCTGTTAAAGACAAATTCGACATAAGATATGGACTGTAGTTAAAAGTAGAAGCTAATTGTTATTTATTTTTACAAGTATACATCTTTATATATATTTTAATATTTGAATATATATATATATATATATATATATATATATACATATGTATATATACATATGCATGTATATAACTTAATATATGATTTGTATCCAATTATAATATTATTTTCATATATATTCTCTTTAATTAAAATTTTATTTTTCTTGCATCTTTTGCTGCACCTACCATAAACTCTCACCACATCCTGGGTTGACTGGTAGAGAATGCCTTTGGGCATTAAGTCCGCCCTTTGTTACCTTGTTTTACTGAAGGTTGGCAATAAAGATTTAAAAAAAAAAAAAAAAAAAAAAAAAAAAAAAAAAAAAAAAAAAGTACTTATCCCGTGCGGGAATCGAACCCACGACCTCGACGCCAATAACTTATCAACTGCGCCGCCCGATATTTTTTACTCGTTCACAAACTTACGAGAGGTTTCTTAGTCTGTCTAAACCCTGATCTCTACGGCCATGGCTTCTGAATAGTATCATACGACTATACAGAAGTAATATCTCAACTAATAGCATCATACCATACCTATAACTGTGGTAGGTCCGCGCTACAGTTCGCCGTTGGACGAATGGGCAGGTCCGTCCGGGGAAGTACCTCACAGAATACCGACGTGATGCGGAAGTGTTATGCGTTTCGTCTGATAAGTGAGTTGTCCGGGTCTCACTTCATCAAAAGGTGGGCAACGCATCTGCAACCACACGGGTGTTGCCTTGTGTTGCAAATGTCCACGGGCGGCGGTTATCACTAAGCATCGTGTGAACCGCCAGCTCGCTTGCCCCCTACTCACATAAAAAAATCATACTGCCCACTAGGACAGACACTCACGTGTAATAGTGTTGGTACTCGTTGTTTTTTGCCCAGGGCACGTGCACCTCGGCGGTCACGTGGTACTGCCCCACGTGACAGCTGACCGGCTCCACGTGGAGCAAGTAGGCCTGGTGCAACTCCGTCAGGTCCTCCAGCACCAGCTCGTAGTACAGGCTGTTCCTTTCGGTCTCTTTGCTTATCATCTGCGTCCCAAATAGCGGCAGCACGACTTTCAAACTCCTCGACGCGTGATCGTTTACGTCCACGTTTAGTGTTATCTGCGGTGTTTTCGGTCAATTTTTCTATTAGCGGGAGTTGTTAATGTAATTATGATAAATAACAAACATTACTTTTTATACAGCGTGTCGTTACAACCGCGACAATAAATGAACACACGTCATAATCATACCGTCGTGCCAATAATCATAAATAAAATATAAAACGTCAAAAATCCATTATTTAAAAAAATATTTTTTTTTCAAACTAATTAAATAAAAAAGAAAAAAAATTGTAACATCCTATACAAATACAATTGACTGATTCATATATTCAGAGACTTTTTCATTCGTTGCCACAACGTCGCATTACAAGTCTCTCCTTCTATCAGTATCTTTTAAAATCATTCAACCCATTCATATGCTTTGCGACCTTTACAAATGAACTTTACGTTACAGTTTTACACGTAAGGATGTTCTAAAAATGTTTGATTTGTAAAATTTAATAACTCGGTAAATATTGATGTTTAAAGTAAATGCTTAATACAATTTTAAAAAGTTATCCTCTATATGTGTGTTCATTGTCGTGGTTGTAACGACACGCTGTATTTTGGCGTATTGTGCAGGATTTAAAGATGTCTTACTCCGATCCTACGTTTCTCTCTTTCCCTATCTCTCTATTTAAAATACAATGGTGTAATAATAAATTTAATGTTTTTACTATGTTACTGCCTTAGACATCTACGACCATATCGTCATTTAGCATCGGGTTACATACTACTATGATATCGTGACGCAAATTTACGATTTTAGTACTCCATTATAGTGCTAGCAAAAGTGCTAAAAACCAATGACTTTTTACAAATCAATCATTGCATTATTTCAATTACAACCACGTTTTTGCGAAACAGCAGTTACAACTTAATGTTCTGTTTTATTTACAACAAGCAACAGGTATTCACGAGTTGTTTGTCATTATTAAATTGAGCGGCTACAAAACGTAGGGTAGACCGAGAAATTTGAAGAATTATATGTCTGTGGGACTGTTGAGTACTTAGATGACGGCAGATGGAGGAGAGTGGAAGGTAAGTCAGTGCGGGTTAAGGGAAGGAGAAATAAGAAGCATGCAAAACGAAATCACCGGTTTCTTGGTGGGCGAGACTTTCACCACGACGTGGGTCCATTCAGGGTAGGCGTCCATGAGGCTGTGAAGGTTCACAGTGGCCAGCTTCCTCCTGCCGGAATCGTTCGCGGCGCCGCTCCATCGACTCAACTCCGTCAGGGGGGTCGCCTCTTTGCTGTGGTTTAGGAACAATTAGAATAATCTTAAAACTGCCTCGGCTGTTGCACGAATGGGCAGGCTCGTCCAGGTAAGTGTCACGACCTCACAGAAGACCAGCGTAAAAAGACAAGTATATTACTTTCGCGTTTCGTCTGGTGAGTGAGGTAGCCGGAGCTCAATTTTCAAAAGGTTGTCGAAGCATCTGCAAATCCTCGGGTGTAACAGATGTCCATGGGCGTGATATTCCCTTAACATCAGATGAACCATTAAAACTGTGACTACGTTGATCTCAACAATGAAAATAATTCAAATTATGTCATTAAATTTAAGCCTGTTTATAGCAGTTTCACGGCGACATATACCAACGAACAAAAAATAATATATAGCTTAAAAAATAGAAACAACATGACAGTACAAGCGTGCTAGGACTACACAGCAATGTCTTCGCCGTTGCACGAATGGGCAGGTCCGTCCGGGAAGGTATCGACCTCATAGAAGACCGGCGAGGAGTGGAAGTTTTACACTTCTGCGTTTCGTCTGGTGGGTGAGGTAGCCGGGTGTTACAAATGTCAACGAGCGGCGGTTATCACTTAACATAGGGGGAACCGCCAGCTCGCTTGCGAGCAAAAAGAAAAATAAAACATGTCACTTTGACAGACAGATGAGGGCCTGCTTATAGTTTTTTAGGTGGAAATGTGTAACGAACCATCGTTTTACCTCATGTAAGTGATTACTGCCACCCATGAACATCTTTGCAGATGCATTTGCTTGCTGTTGCATGGCCCTACCAACCGACAAATCTTCCTGTGTTGCAAAAACCCTAGAGCGGTGGTGATTGCCTACCATTAGGCGGGCTTGCTCTTTTGTTTCATTTTTCGTAAGAAAATTGGAATAAAAATCTTACTATACATAGCCTGTAGCTGTAGCTGTGCCCGTGACTTCGATCGCGTGGAATTTAAAATAAATACAATTTCTAAAATAAAAATAGTTACTCCTTATTACATCTGCGATCTGCCAGTGTAAGTCCCGTCAAAATCGGTCCAGCCGTTTCAGAGATTAGCCGAAACAAACAAACAGACAGACAAAAATTACAAAAAAAAGTTATTTTGGCATATGTATACATCAGTATACATCATACAGTATTTAGTAAAAAGCCGTTATTTTAATATTACAAATAGACACTACAATTTAATTTATCTGTATAGATTATTTAATATCAAGTTTTATTCATTTACTCTCAAACTTACCAATGCCTGTAAGTGCCGTGTGTGTATTTAGCATTGCAACCGAATATCCACTCCTTATCGTTTACATTTACAGTTTCGATAGCGACAAACCGATTCTGCGGAAAACTGACCAGTCTTATCATCAAGAATGTTGTCCTGAAAACAAAAAACAATAGATATCAAAACATAACTGAACTATTTCGGTCTAATTGATCAGTGGCATCTTTTACTTTTTTGTAATGTTGGCTGAAAATATCTGGTCACCGGATAGGCTGTACGTCCTAATGTCATAGTTCGATACGTTTAAAAAAACGCGATAAAATCCGTCAAATAATTTTATTTAGCAATCCACAATGAGTTGAAGAAATTATTGCGGTTGCTGTCTGAAAAACAGAAGCTCTAAGTTATGATTAGATATCTGCCAACCTGAATAGTGATTTGTCGTCAGACATTTACTGAGGACTCCGTAGCGCAGTTGCCAAGGTATTGGCTCCAGCGTCGGGGGTCGTGGGTTCGTTTCCCACACGGGACATCTTTTTTTTGACCCACAGATAGTTGTTTCGCATCTGGGTGTTTGTCCGCGTGAAAATAATGTTTGCTCTTACGACACAGGATAATGTTATAATAAAGAAAGGGCGATGTATTTTTCTTAAAAAACTCAAGCACATAAGCAGTAGGTACTTGTGAATCATGCCTACATTTAACTGCTGATTCATTTAAAGTTTAGATTGTATCATGTACTAGAGTTTGCCCACGATCTGATATCCCCAAATCTATATCCGTATTATATTTATCACTATATAGAATATATAATAAGATAATAACCCAATATCACTCAGAACATTGCTCAATGAACATTTAGTTTCAGTCTTTGACCCCGGCAATTGAAATCAGCATATTGAGCAAACTAGCACCGAATAATAATGTGACTAAAAACGTGTATACGCTGAGTTGTACCGACCCTGTTTGATTGTTGGGCTAAAGTGCTACTATCGGTCAATAAAAATAACATCATAATTTTTAATTTAAGCGTTTTAGCGTACATACAGACAAACAGGCAGACAGAAAAAAAAATTCCAAGTATTGTTTGCGTTTTTGTAGGGCGCCAATGACGAGAAGATAAATTTGAGAAAAAGCCTTTATTTATATACACACTCAGCAGACACCTCAATATTATCTATATCTATATATTCCTCAACAACAGATAATTTCCAAATGCATGACTCAACGAGCTTCCACAGTCATTACAATCGCTAATTCACAGCCTATTTGCTGGCATACCTTAAACTGATATGCCAACGATAAACTGTTAATCACTGTGACTGTTAATCACTCTTAGTCTTCGGACCTTTTTTTATGTGTAGCATTAGTTATAAAGATATTATATCTATGCGATAACGCTCTTCAACGGATAATCTTGTTATAGAAATCACGCAAGTTGTTCAAGGACTATAACGATTTGATAGTAAATGACGTTGAATAATCCGTTTATAAAAACAGGTCATTCATTTTACGCGCAGGCTTAGTATGCCTTAATTGCTAGCTCTAAATCAAAGCTAGGTGCTGAAACGAGGTTGTATTACAGAATGGGAATAATTTTTTTATTTCGGATCCAGGCCAACGAGGCAATGTTGGTATAGTGGCTTAGGTTGTCGACTTGGAAACTGAGATCGCGGTTCTAATCCCTCCCCAGTATCGATGACCAATGAATTTCACGATTTCGGATCTCCAATACGCTATAACGACAGTCTCACATCTGTGTACGTCGTCAGGTCAACGTGTCGCATTTTTGGGGATTATTAAAACTATAGAATATTGAAACGATACTTTAGATACGAGGGCTGGATTGAAAATATTGCAATTTGAAACTAACATATAAATAATATTCTTAGTTTACCACAGTAATTTGGTTTTTCTTTGTTATCGCACTGCGAGTATTTGCTGGGGCAGCGACTGCTGTTTATAAAGATAAATTGCAACGATTTTATAATTAATATTGAGCCACGCAGCAGCTCCGGCTGTTACATGAATGGGTAGGTTCGATCGCGGACGTATCATGGCCTCACAGAAGGTGAGGTAGAGCCCATCGGCGGCGGTAATTACTTTTAACATAACATAAAAAATGCGATCATAAAATACTAGTTTATAAAACAATAAAGCACGAGATTTCATGAATACAACATGTAGGAAATCTTCTCCTTTGTATACCGCTGTAAAAATTTGGGTCAAAGAATTTTTAACGGAAAAGTATAAGAGAGAACATCCTTATTCCTAAGATTGATTCCTTGACTATGACTAAGAATGGAGATCTATCGGCAAAGTAGATGATCAAATATGTGCAGACCGGACATTAACTATCGAATTGCTATAGGCACCTCGTATGAACGGACGCAAAATATCATGGTCAATGAACTTGGGATTTATTTCGTTCGGTGGATCCCGTGATTACTGTCAATCGAACAAAAAAAAAAGAACTCCAACCCCAATTTCTCACGACTGATGTGGCAAATCGGCAGATCTTGTGATCGACTTTCTTAAAATAGCAAAGCCAGATTCGGCTGGCTGGAAATAAAATTTTTGGGATGATACAGGTGCTATTTCCAGCAAAGTTTTGCCAGGCAATTCGACTTGCAAAGCTTTGCTGGCAAGCCTTGGAAAGTAGGCAGAACCGATCAATGGATGGCAGGCAGAACCGAACCTAGGAATTATTTTTATTCAACTTTTTTTTTATATATATGACCACGAAAACCCACCACATAAAAAGCATATCTAGATTTGATGATTTTTTGTGAGAATGAAGTCATATATTCGAATAGCTACAGTCTTGAAAAGTTTCCAAACTACACGTGCTATCATTTCGAGATGCAATTATTTTTGGTGCCAAACTAACTGTTCGCACCGACGTCAAACTGTGAACGTAATAAATGAGCCAGCGTCATGAATAACTATTATTTCATGTACATAATATTTAAGAATTGAATAAAATTAAAGATTCCTAGGGTACATTATCAAAACATTATTTTACTATTTATGTATACAAAAACAGGCGTCCGTGGGGATACTTTTTAATGTCTAATAATATTTCCTTTACATTCATGGAAATTTTGACACTAAGCCATTGCAGTCCCATAGTATCTCAAATCTATTTATCTGCTTATTAAGAAAAATATAACGCATTATGTAAAATATCATAACAGACTAGACAGCAAAAGACCAAAGTGGACTCAAGACATTTTAAAAATTAAGGCAGTTTAAAAAATTAAAATGAAATTTCACATTCTTAGCGCTGAATGTGTTTTTATAACTGCATTCACAGCAACTTTACCTGTCAATATCAGGTCTATTAATTTGATACATTCTGCGATTGTCTTCATACCAGAATGCATCCGCTGGCAGTATTGCATCTGGACGTTTTGTATTCAAGTCTAGGGTCATAGAACGGTTTGCCTAAAAAATAAATTGGTCAGCTTTACGAGTTTAATATAAAATATTTGAATAATGAAACAACAATAAAATAGTTCTAAGAAACTCATAAAACTCAATAAATAAAACAATAAAAAACAATCAATTTATTTCGGTTGAATGATAAAATTTTTGGAAATGTAATTAAAGTTCTTACCTTTCAAAAGTAAAATTCCTATTAAATGTAAATAGGTGAGCACAGTACCTGAAAGTATTGGCGAGCTTTGCTGAATAACAGCTGTTTATTGTTGGATATTTGTTCAGTTTGCAAATCAACAATATCAAAGAGGTAACGATTTATCACCAACACTAATTGTTTACACCAAACCATGCTGACATGGTCAGGTGATAACCAAACTCCAGGTATTGCTGTTGTCTGTGATGAAAAAACATAAAATAAAAAAAATTATATCAAGTTCCATACCAAAAACTCCATTTATAAGATATTTGAAAAATTTGCTTGATATGTATATACACAATAAATAATAAAAAATCTTGTATAAAAATTATGATATTTCTTACTAAAATAAGAAACAAACTATTGTTCAGTATTGTTAGTGTTATAAAAACACACTTTGTGTTCAGATATATCAATAGGCATTTTAGGCTGGACAAATTGAATGATTGATATTTTATTTACCATAGCACTGATATAGCTGACATTGTCACTGGTCAAACCAGCTGGTATTAGAAGGTCGCGTGGCCCACTTCCGATACTGATCAAAATTTTCTTCCGAGACTCTTCACTTTTATCAATATACAAATTCCATTCCATGTTCATTAGCATATAGAAATTGTTTATCTCCATATCAAAGTTTAAAACAGGTGCATCCAATGGAGCTGCCAATGCTATTGCCACTTCAGTGATGTTCCGTGTGGGATAGTATACCAGAAGACGCTTTGCAATTAACCCACCCTAATAAAAAAAAGTCAGTTAATTTATCAAACTTTATTTATATTGAAACATTAATTTTTAAGGGTTGTAGTTAACAAAAGTTTTAAAAATTACCATAGAATGACCAACAAGTATAACAGTTGTTGGTACAGACTTGGTATATCTATTGCTTTTGTATAAACTTAAAATCTTCGATACACAAGCTGCAGCAAACTCAGTTTGCCTTTGAAGTACACCTCCATATAGGCCTGATAATTCTTCATTATAACTTACTGAAAAACCAAACCAAAATAATTTTTTAAACTATAAAAATTAAAAGTATACATAATTTCTTCAAATAAACTAGCATTCTCTCTAGTAGAAGACTTATCAACTTACTTGTGAAAAAATCAAAATGGTATTCATGACCATTGGCTATTGCTTTGCGAAGAGCAACTGAGGCCAATGATCTAGCTTGCATGTGACTACCTGAATTTCCAGGCAAATATAAGATGGGTATACCATCAAACCTAAAACATTATTTATTATTAATTGATCATAAATATAAAGACAACTACTAATGTTCTAGGTACTACATACTTCTTAAGTATATTACCAACAACTATTTGCTTAAAATTATTTTTTTTAAAACCTATCCATCCATTGCCGTAAAACATTATTTATTATTAATTGATCAACATAATAACAAATACTTATGTTCTAGGTACTACATACTTCAGCGCTGTAGTCCCGGGCTCTAGAATAGGACTAAGGTACCTCCTGCCTGTCGTAAAAGGCGACTAAAAGGGGACATGGATTGGCAGCAGCATGAAGTGGCCTTGAGCTGCTGCAAGGTGGTGAGGGAATCGGGGAAGGTTTATCCTTCTCCGTGGTTGCTCACGCCCAGTACCGAGGGACACCGGTGCGTTCCGTAGGAGATCCCGGAGTCCCTCTAAACGTACAGAAGGTGGCCACCGATGGGGTTTTAGTGGGTAAGAACCCCACATAACCCTGTCATAGAATGACAGGGTATCTTACGAAGATTTCCCCCCGATACCAAAAAAAAAGGGGTAAATATTCCGAACAGTACGTCTCGTTTTTCAAGCTAGAAAAAAATTTTAATCAATAGAGAAATGTTAATAATTAAATATTACATATGTGAAAACCAAGGCAAACACTTTTAATAAAAAAAATATTTAAAACTTGTTATTTTCACTAAATAAATCCGCCATTTTGTGTTTGACAACATGTATAAATTTAAGAATTCACTCACTTTTCCAAATTATAACCTTCGCATTATTAAAAAAGAGTCTTTAAAAATACTAAAAGTACTGTTACTCTAAAGTTTTCTGGTTGGTCATAAAAAAAAACCTAACATCGAAGGCTAAGGCGGGAGCTTTGCTCCCTTGCTTGCTTGTAGAAACTTGTGTTTTTGTGATATATCCGTGTATTTGTGTCTTCTTACAACGTAAAAAGTGAAAACGTAAGTTTTTAACTTAAAATAATAGTCTATAATGAATAATGGACGCACAGTAATGACGGATTTCAGTTGTATGAAATTTAAAAACTTTGTTAATTTTTTCCTCATAATTTAGTGGTTTTCATTGATTATAACTTATATAATATTTAATTATTAACATTTCTCTATCGATTAAATTTTTTTTCTAGCTTGAAAAACTTGACGTCCTATTAGGAATATTAGCCAAAAAAGGTACTACATACTTCCTAAGTATAGTACAAACAACTGAACCACAAATATTTACTTTTAAATTATTTAGGTAAACATAATGAAATTATTAATACTTACCACATTTTTCTGGCTTTTTCCGTGAATCTGCCTTCACTATAGGCGTAAAGGCCATATTGCGGATAAAATTTATTTTCATCCAATGAAATTCGCTAAAAGAAATTGTTATTATAAAGCCTCAATTTATAAAGTCTCAATAGGTAAAGATTAATAATAAGATATTATACTTACAACAAACTGTGGATATTCAAACATATAAGTCATTACACAGTAATCATTCTTATCGCTAAAATGTAAATTTAAAATACCAAGAAAATACACAAAGAGGGAAATAAAAGATAGTATTTGAAAACTACTTGAACTAACTATATTCAATAATCTCATTTTAAGGAATTTTTATTCGTAAAAAAAATTAATAGAATAAGCGCAAAATACGCAAACATACGGTATTATGGTATAACTGAATTAATAATTATACTGAAGTATGGGATTTCTTACGGTAAGTGTTTCAAAATATGAAGTAAGATCAATTATTAGATCTTACACAACTTCTACTTTGTTTGGTAAAATATTGTTCAAAAATCGAGTAGTTTGAATTTTTAAAATTTAAACACTAAGTCATTCAGAAAATTCACTTATTAAAATACATTTTCAAAATGAAAATGAAATTTACCATAAACAAAAAGTCAAAAAGTATTAATAATTTGATTGATAAACCAGAGTTGCCAACAATGTACGGCCTGATGTCGCCATTTTTTCCGGCATTAGTAGCGAGCAATCCCAGGACCAAAATAGCGCTCTACTATATATTATAAAGCGTAATTTAATTAACTTTTTTTTGTTTTTCACCTACTATAAAAACCATATTTGGTGGCCTTACTTATAATTATTTAGATTCTGCTTCGGCTGCCAGCAATATTAAGGCACAAACACGATTTTCACCGTCAACATCATTAGTGGTAGCTGATGTGCTAATACAGGCCCAAGCTTAGGCTTGGGATGCGGGAGACATACATTTCTCCCACGCGTTGCAATAATGCTTCACATATATTCCCATATTCTTTTCACAAAAAATGCCTTTCAAATTACTATGTAGGTACATGCACAGGATACGCTTACAGCAAAAGTGACAAAAATAACTGAAATTTTCCAAATTATTTGTAAATCTCGATTCACATTGGCCAAGGACAGGGCGCGTATCGAGTACAAGTGCTATCAGACAGGCTCGACTTTGAAGTCGTAGCCCCTGTCGAACGTACGCACTTTCCTTAAATAGAGGGATACTCATCGGATGTACTTGATTTATCAAAAACATTCGATAGTTGTAAATAAATATCGATATTTCGGGAATAAAAATAGCGACGATATATATCGATATTTATTTCGAAAAATATTGATATTTTTTGCCCATGCTGAAGCCATTCTTACAACTACTGCAAAGTAATTCATTTCGGAGTAGTTTTTATTTTTATTCCTTCTTTTGTATGTAGGTCCACGGCATCTGGTTCTTTCCGTATTCTGAAAGTATTATGCTCCGAGAATAACTTTGAAATTCCAAAAATATAATAAGTCTTATCAGATAAATTTGAATCTTACCTGTGATATGTAGTTTCTTGGTACTTTTACAAGCATTTAGATTATCCTTACACTATTTCACATAACAGACGACATTATTTATTTTCTTTTTATAACTTCTAACAACATTACGTACATAGACGCCGTCGTGCTGAGTAATGGCTGGTAATCGGCTCACTATGTCGTAAATGAGCGCGTGAGCAATGTGTTTACAAGCGGTTCGGCAACTTACTATACTTTATGTGCATTTCATTCATTCTTCGTCCCAGCCGGATGTTACACATAAACTAACGGAGCGCATAGATGACCTGAAGCAAAGGATCGCTGCTTGGGGGAAGTAGATTCGGCGATATACCGAGAGGACTTCGCGGTTTAGACAGAATCGCCTCCTCCAGAGTGACCACCATAGGCTCTACAAATCTTTGGAGCGACAGATAAACTTTGGAACGGGTTTCATCATAACACCCGACGACGTATCCAGGCAGTCCGTAAAGCCCCGAACTGGAAAAGTCCGGGACTCGACGGGCTGCATCACTACTGGCTGAAGGGGATCGTGGTGTGTCATGTTGTGCTCGCCCGACAGTTCCAAGAAGCTCTCGATCAGAGGTCGCTCCCGAGCCTCTTAATACTGGTCACTCGTTTGGTTTCTAAAGATCATGTTACCACAGATCCGAGTAAGTACCGCCCCATTACGTGTCTACCCACCATCTATAAGACACTGACATCTATTCTGAGCATGAGAATCACCCGGTATATTAATATGAATCGGATTATGTCTCATATTCAGAATGGATTTTTTTTGTATAAGGAAGTGGCAAAAGAGGTGGCGTTTCACCTGATGTTAAGTGATAATCGCCTGCCCATGGACATTTGCAACAACCGGGGGTAGGGTTGCAGATGCGTTGCCACCTCATAAGTGGGCCCCGGCTACCTCACTCACCAGACGAAACGCAGAAGTACAACTCTTCTACTTTACGACAGTCTTCTATGAGGTCGTGGTACTAACCCGGACGGACCTGCCCATTCGTGCAACAGCGAACACTGTTGCGTAGCCCTATCACTGCAAAAAGGAAGTCGGGGCGGCGGTCGTGGTACCGAGGAACCGCTTCTCATCGACGCGGTCATTGGCAAAACGGTTAAACGCAACGGTCGGAATTTCTCCGCCGCCTGGATAGAGATTACAAAAAAACACATTCGACTCGGTGCCAAATACATCGCTAAAGAGGGTCCTCGAACTGTACAGTAAGAGACTTCCTCGAGCACTGTATGGGGCAATGGAGTACGGTCCTTTATCATCTACGCGAGCGGATGATGGCTGCGGAATACCGGATAAGGCTACGACGGGGTTTTTTCCAGGGCGACTGTTTGAGCCCAACATTGTTTTGCTTCTCCCTTAACCGTCTCAGCGTGTTACTACAGGGCTCGAGGGGAGGATTAAAGCTTCGGAGAGGAGGGACAAAGGTGACTTACCTTTTATACATGGATGACCTCAAATCGCTCCCATTTTATGGAATTGCTTAAAGTCACTTGTGCTTTCAACAATTCGGGTGCTCGAAAATGACCGCTCAAGGCTCTATTGGGATCCGCCCATCAGCACAGACAGGACGATTCTCGCGAACAAACCTGATATCGTGTTGATGCTCCGGACACAGTCGCGGGTATTTTTGATCGACATTACCATTCCATATAACGAGAACCTCGTGAAAGCCGAAACAGGTAAGAAGACGAAATATCTGGACCTGGCACACGAGATGACCGACATGTGGGATGGATTGTTGACTGAAATTATTCCGATAGTCGTGTCTGCGAGTGGGTTGATCTCAGTCAGCCTCTACGAACATCTGAGACGACTGGGACTCCGGGACGGAATGCTCCAAGCCCAAATGCAGAAGACGGTGCTCCTCGATACCGCCCGCATCATGCGCCGAGTTCTCTCCCTCTCACCCTAACCCTCGGCCGTTTGGTCTCCCCTGCCTAGAGCTTCCGTCTGGTTGGGTCCTATTTATGTATGTATTATATACAACATTTATATGATTATTTTTATTTATAATATTTATTTTATATATGCAATATATTTCTAAATGTTTCGTTTTATTATAAATTCAACCAACGAGAAAATAAATAAATAATGAAATATAATATGTTGCTATGATAATAAAAATAATTAAATTTTAGTGAAATCGACTATTTAATCTCAAATGACACACCAAGAGATTATCTATATTTTATTGATACCATAAATCATAACTTAAATATAAAAGTTATAAAACAAATATTTGAACAAAACAAACATATCAGAATTTTTATATTTTACTACAACATCTAAATAAACAAGACTTGACATATTTTACATATTTTATCATTTACATAGATTACAAGGCCATTTCTAATATCAAGATGGAAACTACACAACATGAACTATAATGTCTATAATATAATTTCTGTGATGATAAAATTTATCATATAATGAAGTTACAGTTTGAAAGCTAGGTATCAGTTAATAATAATAAGCGTGGAATAAAATTGTCAATATATTGGTTCAAAGACTTCACCGCTTATCACATAATATGTGAAATATTTAGATATTATCTAAATATTTTTATAATTTATTACATACATTTCTTCTATGTTCTACATTACCTCCAAACTTACAACATAACCAGTCATTGAAATAGATCTTTTCAGTTTTCGTTCAAAACATTTTCTCAGTCAAAACTAATTAATTCTGCAGTGTTGTTACTATGTTCGGATTTAGTAGGAGTTTGAGCCTGCTGGCTTTGGCTTTGACTTCCCTGCGGCTGGCCTTGTGGGCCATTAGCAAAATTTTGTTGTTGCATTTTCATGGGTTGTCCTTGACAGTTTTGCGGCATTTGTTGACCTTGCGTTATAATCTGTTGCCCTTGAGGTGGCATCTGGGGCCCCTGGGCTGTCATTTGAGGTACCTGAGGCTGCATTTGTTGACCCTGAGGAGGCATCGGCTGACCAGGAGCCAGTTGCTGAGGTTGTTGCGTTGCTTGACCTTGGGACGCTATTTGTTGACCTTGAGAGTGCATTTGTTGTACCATTTGACCTTGAATTTGTGGTAACTGATGGGGAACATTATTTGAAATCATTTGCTGATTCTGCATTTGTTGGCCTTGAATTCCCTGTTGCATTTGGTTTTGAGGAATTTGTTGAACTTGGCTCATGTTCTGTTGATTTTGTGGAATGTTCTGCCCTTGGGGGAGCATTTGCTGACCTTGTAACATCATTTGTTGACCTTGTTGGCCTTGTATAGACATATGTTGACCTTGGGTAAATTGAGTTTGTTGAGAATGTTGTGGTATCTGTGTACCACCTTGAGCTGCTTGTGGTCCTTGAGGAAGAACATTTTGGTTTGGAACATGATTATTGACAGGAGCACCTTGGTTATGTCCTTGGACCATTTGTTGGCCTGGCATTGCCATAGCCTGGCTGGTCATTGGCATTTGTGATGGTTGAGATATATTTGGCATCTGTGTTCCAGGTAGTTGACTGTTTTGTTGATTTTGCATGTTTATAGGGTATCCTGTAACATGTGGATTGGTACTTGGTGCATTACCTTGCATCATTGGCATTCTCATATTTTGAGCTTGCATTCCTAACATGGAATTAGCAGGATTTAAAGACTGTCCTATGTTTTGCTGACCAATTGACATAGTGGGCATGTTAGGTTGTGGTTGTTGGTTTGGTAGACTTTGTTTTGGCATTTGTTGTAATGATTGAGGATTCTGTTGAGAGCTTGGTCCAGTGAATCCATTTGCAATATTCTGATTAATCATTGAATGCACTCCAGGCTGCATAGGCATTCTCACTTGATGCATTTGCTGCATCATCATTTGTTGTTGCATTGGTATTTGTTGGTTGAGTACAGGGCGGTTTGGTTGATTTAGTGGCAATGGAATGTTGGAAGGTGGTTGGCTTAGTGTCATGCCTGAAGTAGTCATGGGATATGTGTTGCTTAATTGTGGCATTGATTGTGAAAGAGCACCCATTTGATTTGTACCAATTGGAATGTTGGCTTGTGACATTTGTGGTTGACCCGGTAAAGGCATGGTTCCATCTGTAGTGACCTGCGGCATCATCTGAGGATGGAACTGCGCTGACGCATACATTGGTTGATTTGGATAATTAGGCTGGTAATGATGCATGGAGACTCCAGGCATGTAATAACTGTTTGCGGATATCATATATTGATGCTTTTGCTGCTCTTGTCTCATTTGCATTTCTCTTTCCTGTTCCTGTAATAAAAATAAGCACGTTTTAAATCGCACTACCCTCAACAGTGTTTTTTTTAATGATCAATTATTGAACAATAATTAGTTTGCTTAAAATAATTTGAATCAATGGTGAATAAAAGAATGAGAAAAGCTAAATTTTAAATGGGAAAATATTTCAATAAACAAAAAAATTGCATGACATTGATTCATGACGCACCTGTACTCTCTGCAGAGCAAGTTGCCTCTGGTACTGCAAGTACTCGTGTTTTTTCTTCCTCATTGCTTGCAATTTGGCGGCCATTTGCATTTGCCTCTGCCTCTCAGCCGCTTCGGCTGCCGCAGCTAGCCGCGCAGAATGCTCCGCTCTGAGGGTATCTAAAGCCGCCCGGCTGTCGCGTACTTGTGTCACTTTATCCTGTTAATATATGAAATTATTGTAAATATTCAAGACTCCGTGACTCCATGGCGCATTTGCCAAGGTATGAGCTTCGGCGTCGGGGGCCGCGGGTTCGATTTCCACACGGGACAATTATTTGTGTGACCCACAGATAGTTGTTTCGCATCTGGGTGTTTATCCGCACGAAATTTATCTGTGTAAAACGTCCTTACAACACAGGATAATTTTATACTAAAGTAATTAATATAAACTTGATATAGGGACGATTTACTCTTATTTCTTTTACATATTTATTTTAGTAAGTTGGTGTTTAACGTCACCTGCAAGCTCTCTAAGTAGACTCGTTTATCATCTTGCTGTTGAATGTAGCGCAGGAGACGGGAGTGCATAGCGGTGATGTTCATAAACAGTGTCTGAACCGATGTATCGTTGGCTATGGAGCGACCTCTGCAACGATGGTAGTATTTAGTGGTGCCAAATGCATGTACAGAAATATAGTGAGCTTTGAATTTTGTATCTTTATCGAATGAGCTGAGCCTTATAAAATAATTAAGTAATTTATTTATCAATGAGTGATTAAGACATACCGAGAAGAATTGCTCTTCATTCTATTAACGAATATCTCGACTTGAGACTTGAGTGATTCAACGAATTCGTCAATCTCTTTATCCTCGGTGTCATCTTCCTGGGCCTGAGTTGTGGTAATCTTTGGGAAATCGGCCTGTAAAAAATCATTCCATATTTAGATTTTAATTCGGTTTGTATTGGAGAGCGGAAGTCCTGTTACACAGCTTTACATTAAGTCAATTATTCAGACATTCATTGACATTAGTCTCCTCAATGTTATAGACGATGTAATAGACGATGTTCGTATGTCCACCTTTGATTATACAATACTAGCGACCCACCCCGGCTTCGCACGGGTGCAATGTATCATGCATATAAACCTTCCTCTTGAATCACTCGTATTTAGTAAAAAAAACCGCATCGAGATCCGTTGCGTACTTTTAAAGATCTGAGCATACATAGGGACGGACAGACAGGGGGACGACTTTGTTTATACTATGTCTTGATATACATCTAGATTCTAGTCTGGCACGTGTATGTGTGCGTCTTACCTCGCTGCTGTCGTGTGTAGCGTGTGAAGAGGGCGCTGTCGGCGCCGGCGCGGTGTCGCGGGATAACCTTTGCTCCCAATAGTTGCGGTCGAGGTAGCGCGAGAGCTCCGAGCTGGCAGCGGTGCTGTGCTCCGGCGACGCGCTGACAGATGACGCGGTGGGTGACACTGCAACGGATTTACCCCTTTCTATTTACCCTTACAGTAGGTACCAGGTGACCAGTGCCAATGGACATAAACAACACCAAAGAAGTCTTCAGACTTATAAAGATGTGCCTCCAAATACTTCACACGTCGGATGTATCGCGATATATAGAAAATTATCTAAATTCTCTGTCCTCTATGAGCCGTAATAGCTCATTGTCCGGGCGATCGTTTTTGATTCAATATACTCGAGTAAACTGAGTTCAATCTCCGGCACCAATGAAATTGTTAACATAAAGTGCTGGTTTATCACGACGTGCTTCAGCGGTGTAGCAGTAGCAATAAAAAAAATAAAAAATTCCGAAAACATGTAAAGTCCGCCAATCCGCAGTGGGGATATTTATAGGGTGTTGGTACTTTTATCTAAATTCTCTCTTCAAACCGACATTCAGTAGGGCCGCGATACTACCGAGGTAGAGATGGTTCATTCATATCGCATTTCGAAACTAAAAGTCAAGAAATTTCTCTAACGTAGAACTTAAAAAAAATCCAAGCATAACACACGTCGCTGGGATATAACTATCAACTTATTATTTTAGAACCATATTTGCCACCACATCATGTGAATTAAGTTAATAATTTATAAGATTAGAAAGGAATGACAGATGACCCGATTGACCTAATGGATAGCGACCCTGTTTCCTCGCGCCGGAGGGTGTGGGTTCGATCCTCACTATTACATCCTCGCACAAATGTTGTGTGATAAACATAGTGTTTTTCCAGTTTCTGGGTAGCATGTTTAAGTATTTAGTTATCTAGTACCCATATCACAGGCGTTGTTTAGTATGGAACTATAAAACGTTGCGTATAAAAAAATGTGTACTAAAATATTTATTTATTCTCACCCGTGGGGTGCAAGGGTGTTTCAGGTGCGGCAAGCGAGCGGGATCTGCGCTCTTTCTCCTTTTGCTCGGCTTCCGACTGGCTCAGAGCCAGCGCTAGTTGCAGTTCCTCTTCCTCTTGCAGTTCTTCTTTAGTTTTTTCGTGGGGCTACGATAGAATAAAGGCGTTTAAATGCTAGTCGCTAAACGAGGGAGAGATTCACTTGCTTGTAATATATATTCTCATAGTGATAACTGCTGTTCATCAATACCCTCAACAGCAGTGGGGGGTTTTAATAGTAACAGTTTTAAGGATAGCCCTTTGGCACACCCCATTGTGTTTCATGGAGTAGCCAGTGTAGCCAACAATAGATTATGTAATGACACATTCACTGTGTTAGGGCTACGCAAAAGATTCTATTGTTTTAAGGCTAAAAGAAAACCAGCGTGAGGTAGAAGTATTATACTTTTGCGTTCCGTCCGGTGAATAAGATAGCCGGAGTTCACCGTTTTTGAACGTTGGCAACGCATATGCCACTCCTTAAACTAAATCGGGGGTAACCAACTGTTCCCTTGTTAACAAAGTTTAAGCTATTTATTTGACTTTTACATAAACCTTGACTATAGACGGGCTTAATACCCGAGGCATTCTCTGCCAATCAAGCTACTAGGTGAATACTAAAATATAATAAGAAAACCGATTTTATAATGTTGCTTATATGTGTCGTATGTTCCAACTGATAATATAGGTAAGGTTTCATATAAATATATTTATAACGTCAATATATTTTCATTGTAAACCTATGCCGCCTGTATGTATCCTAGCCCGAAACCACTCATGTTGTGTCCACCCCACCTAGGTAGGCTTGAAATTTTTTATTAGTTCTTTCATTTTCTTAGAGACGGTAAGTCGGTTTAATTCGTTGTTTGTTTTCAAGATTACGCAAACTACCTATTTATTATATACTGTTACATAAAATTGTCAATTCATCGTTTTGTAAATAATTCACGTACTATAGTTTACTCAAATACACAATATTATATAAGAGGGTGCTACCCTCTTATTAAATATGTTTGCATACTTTTCAAGACATTGAAACACAATAAATGGTCTATAATAATTTTTGGTTTCTTTCAACCTTCTATCTAATCAAGTTCCAAAGTGTGAACCATGGAGCCCCATTGTACGACTATATGAATCTGTGGTAAGTGAAATAAAATTACGATTGCGCGTTAAACTATGAGATTGGAGGTCCCTGTGTACTATCAAATATTATACATTTTTTTGTACAACTGAGGAATATGAAAAAAGTATGTAAATGAACTGAACAAAAATTTACAACAGAATAGGTCATGAAGGCAAGATTTTAGAACTAATATATATAAAAAAAGTAACATTGAACGATTAGTTTTTGATATTATGTACCTATATAAAATAATTATAGGTAGAATGTTATTACTTCGGTCTAATTGTTTAAGACACCTAGTTTTCTAAATGCTTTATTAATTATTATTAATATTAGTTTAATTGAATTAAATAAATAATTAATGAACTATTACTAAAAGACATCTTTATGATAAAAAAAATATTAATATTTGAAGTCACAGAATATAAAACATCATAGCAGTTTTGATTTTTTGCACAATTTGCAGGGAATATAAAATAATACTTTTCAAAAAATATACAGGGCATCCCAATATATGATTTTATTGGATCTCTAAGTATTATTAGTACACAAACATTTTTATAATAATAATTAACTTCAAAAAATGTTTCCACGTGAAGACACCTAATAGCTATATGTTCATAACTCCATTAAATTCATAGGTTTTATGAGGCAGTGTACAGCTTAATGCTTTGAATTTTTTTGCTTATTTAACAGTAAATTGAAACAAAAATTGTGTGAGATAACTATCAATTGTATTGTTATAACATAATAATTTACCACAATTGTCATAAATTCAATTTTTACATAGGATGTAAAGTTTGTTACAATGTAAATAATGAATGAGGGCAGGATGCTTTTTAAATTTTAAAATAATATTAATATATTTACTTTATTCCACAAACAAGTCTATATTTCATATGGGTTTAAAATTTAAAAATATTAACCCTACATTGAAACTCATATAAGAGCCATATTACATATTATGTCACAGATAAAAAAAATCAAGTCAATGTACTAATTAAATAAACATGAATTATAACATAATATCTAGTTCAGAATAACAACAGTATTTCAAAAGAACCATTATTTTCTATGCATATCAATACAAATATTTCTAAGTATATGGCATTAATTTTGTTTCAATCTCCTCACAAATTTCGGTGTCTCGGGTACCGTAAGTGGCTCTGAAGATTTTTCTGGGATAAAAGGTGTAACAGATGGTATGGGCTTGGCGTGATGAATAAGTTTAGATCTCAATTCTGCTTGTGCTCTTTCTTCTGCTTCCCTCTGTTCTTGTTCTTTCTGTTGCTTTAATCTTTCATTCTCTTCTTCTTTTTCCTTTAAAAGCCGGTCAAACTTTTCTCGCTCCGCAGCTCGTTTTTCTGTTGTCAATGCAAATGGAGCTGGTTTGATCAGCTGACAAGGTGGAAGAACAGGCTTAAATGGCTCTTTGTACAAGACAATTGGGGGTTTAGCTTCAAATTTGATTCGATTCTCTTTGTTCTCTGAAGAAGCATTTGAAGTACTACTTTTGCCCGTAGCATTTTGCATATGTTTTTTTACTGCAGCAGGTAGAGGCTGGGCCTTAAACTGTGATGCTAATTTTCTTTCCTCTTCCATCTGTTGTTTTATTCTTTCTTCCCTGCGCTTTCTCATGTCTTCATCTCTTTTTTCAAATGAAAATGGTTCTGGGCGCACAGGTCCATGTCTTTGTACTAATTCACAAGGTTTTTGTTGCTTTTGCGTTTCCTTAATAAAAACATTGTTTTTCTTATCACATTTCAACTGATCAGCTGAGTGACCTCGTTTGTAATGAAACTTAGGGCTAATAGGCTTAGTGGTTTGCACCGGTGGTTTTACTGGAATCTGAGGTTTCTCTAATATATGTTTTGGAGCTGGCCGAGCTTTGAAATTGTGAACACTTCCAGGAGATTGCACTGTTTTCTTATGAATTTCAGTTAATTTAAATGGTTCAGGTATTGTAATGGGCTTCTTATGTACTTCGGGCAAATTTTTAGTACCGTCTATGACTGATTTGGGAACAGGATGTGCCTTAATCTTAAAATTTTTCATTTGTTCAATTTCCATTTCTTCTTTCTCTTTTTGAGATAATATGTGTATTGGTCTTGAGCGAGCTTTACAGCGGAGCAATGGTGATTGAGGCACAGTAAGTCCAGAAGGCCCTGCATTGCATTGTGAGCGAAACATTTGAGGACGACTTGTATGAAAACGACCAGGTGTATCACGTTGAAAGTGATAAACGGATTCAGCCATAGAGACAAACTTTGTCTTAGATATATCTTGGTTGCTCCTTCCAGTGGGTCGCAGATATCTAGGTTCTTCTTTAATACTTTGAAGGTCCATTTTTGCAAAATCTTCTTTAAGAGCAGCTATGTCATTCATTGATAAGGATTTCTTCATACCTCCAAAGTCGTTCCCAAAGGCAAAGTCAAAATTATTATAATCTACAAAGTCTTCTTCACTAGGCGACACAGGTTCGTCTTTTATGTGTAATTTTCCATTAGGAGTGAAATAGTTTTCACCACGAAAATTATTAACGTAATTCTTAGACATCTTGGAAACTTACGAAGTATTGTTTTTGTTTCCTTTAATTATGTGTAAGACGTTACCGTTAACTTCGAACAATTTAAATTGAAACTGTAATGTGACATCTCGTCAAGTGTTACCAGTACTGAATGCAGATGCAAAGAACATACACATTTCCGACCATATTAATTTGTTTAGAGTGGAAACGAAATCTTTTTATACTGCACTCTATATTTATTAGAATAATCTTATTAGATACTGAATTCAATGTAAAATCAATTGCAATACATTCGAGGACGCCTCGTGACGAGATCGTAAACATGAAAATAATAAAGTATGACGTACGTATGTCAATGTGACAGATGAAAAGTGCGCACTGCACAACATACGAACCGCAACGCAAAACGTAAATCAACGTATAGTAACAATAATAATTGTAATATTTCTAAGTTCGAATACGTTATCAAGTAAAATCCTATACATTTGATATAAAATTATTGCTTGATAAAGTCTCAATATTAAAATGACACAATCTTTGCCTAATCCGAATACGTTGCTACCACTAGAACTTGTGGACAAGTGCATAGGCTCGAGGATACATATAATTATGAAAAACGACAAAGAAATGGTTGGAACATTGCAAGGATTCGATGATTTCGTAAATATGTTGTTAGATGATGTTACGGAATATGAATCTACACCGGAAGGAAGGAAAATAACAAAATTGGATCAAATCTTGTTAAACGGTAATAATATTGCAATGTTAGTACCAGGAGGCGAAATGCCTGGAGAATCCTACGAAGGACAATGATAATTATTTTATTAAAGAATTCCTTAAGCGTATTTGTGTTATTATTCCATTAAATGAAATATCATCCATACAAATTATTTAATCTGGTATGATTTTTATACTTTTATTATAATAACACTAAAATTTTGTTTGTTCTAGTTGTATTTCCAATGAAATATTGTGAAATTGACCAATTGTGTAATAAATAATAAATTACATTTCATAATATCCTATATATACTAAATAACAATTTTTGAGGTTAGTTTTTTTAATGAGTGTTATTAATTTAGAAAGATAACTATAAAAAAGAAAAATAATGCATGTTTTCTTCAAACTCTGTTGTAAAATAAAAGGTACGTCCTTTAGGATTTTTTTATGTGAGCAGTAGCAAAACGAGCATCACCTGATGTTAAGTGATAACCGTTGCCTATGGACATTTGTAATTACTGTAGGGTTGCAAACACGTTACCACCTTTAAATAAAGTGGGCGCCGGCTACCTCACCAGACGAAATGCAGAAGTTGTAAAACTTCTACTTTACACTGGTCTTCTGTGAGATTTTATGTTTGTCATAACCGCAATAACCTTGCTTAAGTAGTATATCTCTTAATTGTTGGTTGCAATTGATATCAGAACCTGATATCAATTGCAACCAACAACAAGATTATTATATTACCTGACCTGACACCGATGTATCCGTTGTTTGTTCCATCCCTCTTAATCTCATCTTTGCATGATGATGGAAGTTTCCATTATAACTAATAAGTCTTTCAAGTCAAAATTTCTTGAAGGGAACTGGGTAAACCAATAACGGATGGTGCGATAGTTTGTAAAGTTCTCTTCATAAACGTTGTTGAAGTTACGTGCCGTTTGTGCCACGTTGGTGCCACAACGGATAAGTAACCAATGTTTAAAGCGTCCATTATGACGACAAATGTTCAAATGTAATAAAAATCTAAAGCTAATCAATAAACAACAGACTGACTTTGTAAAAAGAATTTCATGTTTTTAAAACAAAATTAATTTAATTTAGAATTCACAGTCAATTAAAACTTTGTTTTTGATTTGGCCAGTAGTGAAGAACAGCAATTTCATAGGTAAAAACCTAATATTTAAAAATTTTTCCTTCAATCTGAACCATGAATTATATCACCTTGATTTAATTCACAAACAATTAAAAAATCATGCACACTACTTTCTGTAAAACAATTTATTTGTTTGAAATTCAAAATTCTACAATCAAACTTACCTGATTTTGTGTTGCACTAACTTCAGTGCCAAGAGCACTTGCCTTGGATTTAGTAGTAGTTGATGATGGTGGTCGACTTACTTTATCAAAGCAAGCATCACATACTCGTACCTATTAAAAGACATTACATCAATGAATATTTCAGTGTCAAATTGGTATTAAAATATATTTATTATTATTTTCTAAAAGCTTTTAAACTAATTTTATTTATGATAAACAACAAACCTCTTTTTCTATACCAAATTTAGGTAAAGTAGATGTTTTAGAACTGCACTGCTGACAGAACACCTGGCCACAAGCCCGACAATGATGCCGTCTTACCATCAATGAGAATGGCACACGGCATCTAAAAATGTACAAAACATGTTGCTTATTATAATTAAGAATGTGTTTTATGTGCAGAGGAAAAAAAAGAACACACTCAAGACAAACATCACTATACACAGTGCTATTATAAAATGTGTTTCTTAAAAGAATAATAATTTAACACAATTTTAATAATAATTTAACAAGTTTGAAGAAAAACTAGAGCTTAAAAAAATTTAAGAATTCGAAGTATTAATTGAAATCTATCATAATATATATACTCTAATTAATTTATATACAGATAAAGGTCTGCCACCATCATGGGATTAAATATGGTTGTTTTCTTATTGCAATATCATTAACCATATGTACAGTATAAGCTTTCATCTAATACCAATAATAAAATCACAAACAGAAAACAAAGAAAAAACAGATATATTTTTTTATAGGATTTTTTCAATGCTTACATGACAGTTACAGTATAGATTTTTTAGAAAATGGCCACAAACCTGTGACAGACTTCTCCATCGGCCCATTCTGGTGCAGTGTCAGCAGAGAACATTGCATCAGATTCTTTAAGTGGTGGGAACTTGTATCCTTCAGCTTTCAAAATGGTTACTGTATCCTAGCAAGAACAAAGAGCGTATTTCAGAACCTATTTTCACCACACAATTCTTTTATATATCACTTTCTCATAGACATTAATTCTAAACTTCAGTATCTACGTTCTTTCAAATGATTCATGCTGTTGACTGATAAGGACAAGGTGAAAAAATTACTATGTGAGGCAATGCCCTATCTTTGAATTTTGCAGTAATAAAAATATGTTGATTTACAGAAAACTGTTTAAGGTAACAAAATCTTACTGTAATTAATGGTGTTAGCTAAATAACAAAAACATTCGGATATGAAATAAAAAGGAAAATGGTTATCAAAGTTTGAACAATAGAGGGATGAAACACTAGAATGAAAGGATGAATTATTTATAAATAATTAAATTTAATTAAACATATTTGCATTTTCTACATAAGCATTATTAAAAACAATCACATTAATGTATGATAGTACACATATATTTAATGCTTAATTCTTAGATAGAAACTTTGAATACAAAGAGACACTACAAAAATGCTTAGTACTTGCAAGCATGAGAAATATGGTATAATTTAATTATAATTATAAAATCAATAGTCACAACCTAGTTCATGTGACATAAAAACAGTGATGTGTAGGAGATTAGGATGTGCATATTGTGTATATTATTATCATTTATTAAATATAAGTAAATATTGCCATGAGAAAATTAATGTGTTAGATGTTATTATATGAAAAATATTAAGAATAACAAAAATAACTAAAAATAACAAAAATAATTAAATCTGTGATTTAAAATGCAGTGAAAAGATTTCAAAAGTATAAAGTTTAATGAAATGCGTTTTGTATCAGCGTCATTATTGGTGCACAAATGTTTACATGTCAGTAAATTGAAACATATTCAGTAAAGTAAACCATTATCTAAGACATAACATTTAAAAAAGGAGCCATTTCCATAACTGTACAGAGCTTACTGGTTATTTATGACTGATAATATAGCATTAATGTACCAGATGTACAAATGATCTCAGCCCCATAAAATAATAGACTTAAATTCCTGACAAAAGCATTGGTATGGCATAGTACTTGCAAGCAATACTTTGTCTGACTCCACTTGGCCAGTTTTTTTACTTCAGTCTAATCAGATTATTTCTTATTAAATACATTGCCTGAAATGAAAATTCTTTTTGCAGTGTAATTTACTAAAGAAACATTTGTATGTAGTTTACCTGCACTGCTCTGTATTTAGGCGAGTTTCGAAAGGCAAATGCCCATGCCTGTATTAACTCCAAAATCTTATTTCGTAGATTTTCATGTTGTGTTGACTTAACCAAGTCTCTGAGCATTTCACAAAAAGTTTTTGAGGCCACTTCATCATGTACACCAGATCCTGATAACAATTAATTAAAAAAATTGAATAAGTCTATGTAATTGTAAGGTTCATACACTGATAAAATATTATACAATGGTGTACTAATGGTATATATATTTGTTAAGAGGAGTTCAAAAAAAATATTTTGATTTAAAAGCTAAATAAATAAATAGTAAGAAAAACATAATTAAAATTGTTTATTATATCTATTATAGGGACATCATAGGGAATTATAGAGATAACAAATGCAAAGCCAAGACAACAACTTTATAATTAGCATTCCTTATCTCAAAATTATGAACAAACCAAACAAAGTCCTGAACCTAAGTCCAGTAAATAGGAAGGGAGTAAATAGGATCATGTTTCATTTGCAAAGCTTATTCTACAAATAAATATAGTAACTGTAAAAAAAGTACTTACCACAATTCTTGACAATACTCTCAAGTGTCAGAAGAGCAAACATAGCTTGATGAGGATTTTGTGAATAAAGTTTCTTTTTGACAGCTGCAACAGCATATTTGGGGCTACAAAATTTCAAGAAAATGAGTAAAGTCTATGATATACTGATAATATATATCCTTAGATCTTTAAACACATTGATTTATTAGTAATATGTATACTCACGAACAATCATTTTGCCTAATTAAGTCACAAATTTGTAAAATTGTTGGCCAATCAGGTTCCAGACGTAGATTACTAGTAGCTTTATCTAGAACAGTGACAATATCATAAAAATGTATAAAATGACGTAAGTGAAATAAGATGGATATTGCTTAAACTGCAAAATGAATAGATTTTAAAATAAGTAGGTAGGTGCATTTAGTTTTAAGGCCAAATAGATTTTTTAGAAAACAGAAAGTAAAGTAAGCAATGAAAGAAAAATTGGTATGTACTTAAAAGTACGATAACATATAAATTATGCAGCATTTTTGTTATTTGGTCATTTTTTAACTTACCGAGTAATTTATCAAAGTTGTTAACTCGAAACATCTTTTTTGTTGTGTTTTTTACCTATATCACTATTGTTTTAGAAAATCAACTGTGATGAATCGTTCGATATACAGAAAATGACAGCTCAGTAAGTCAATTTTGATATTCCTATTTTAACATTGGTTATTTTGAACGTCATTTAAGAAATTGAAATAATAAATATAAAAGTTTGCGGGAATATAATTTTAAAATAAATTAAATTTAAATACATATGTTTTAGAATGTGACAGTGTGAATTTTAAGTTTTTGTTCTGAGTATGTACTATGTAATTTTCGTGGTACTATTCATTTATCCGCTGGCAACACAAATTAGAACATCACTATTTGAAAATTTATTAACTTAAAATATCTATTAATAAATGAAATAATATATAAACTTAAAATATCTATTAATAAATGAAATAATATATAAACTTAAAATATCTATTAATAAATGAAATAATCTTCGAACAGTTTTAAATTGCAATTAAAAAAAAGAAAACTATGTCTTATATTGTATTAGCAGCACCACTCAAAATGTCGTTTTTCTTTAATTTATATTTAAAATCATAGAACACATATTCTCCAAGGAGCCTAAATTATTGACATCATTCAATATCTCATTCGTTATAATCGTGTTGACGTAAATTTGAATTTTAAACCTACGTATTTAAGCTTATAAATGAATATTTATAAAAAACTGATGGAAATAGCTTTATATAAATATTTAATATTAATTAATTTTTGATGTGTAACATCTAATCAAAGAGAATGTAATCACTACGTTTAGCATTTACTACGGGTGTCAGACCGATTGTTGACGGATACAGGATAGTGTGAGTTATGCATATCATCATAACAGTCTGTGGCTCTGTTGTGTGAGTCATGGTATGGCGTATGGTGATGTGTTGCACCAAAGAGAATGTAATCACTACGTTTACGTGTGTTGCACAAGTGACGAAGAAGACATTTTTTTAATTTTGGTAACAAATTAAATAATTTTAGCATGTTTTGAAAAAAATATCAAAATAAAATTTTTACAATGAGCGTACAGCGACGGCAACATGATGAAGTTGGATGCAAAGCGACCACGTGCGTGCATAAACGTACGTGTTTTTTTTAATAAAAAAACAATCCTCTTTTTCTTAAAAGTAGTCTGAATATTTTATTTTTGACTACGCCATATTTATTTACTTAGATAAACTATCCTTTTGTGCATATTCTCTTAACAAAAATATTTCGATTTTTCACACCTACCAGACGTCCTGCGATGGTTCAGTGTTTTTCAGCTTTTTTAGGCCAAATGCACGGAACAAGAGTAACCCATTCAATGGTGTAATAATTATAATTATCAGATAATGCTTTGAGAATGCTATAAGATGTTTCACGGATAATGTATCTAAGATGTCCGTTCATTATAATGGTTGACTCGGTGGCGCTGCACGGTGGGTCGAACGAAACTACTATATGCCGGACATAGGATTTTTGTTACAAATTCAATTTAAAAAAATATCTATTGAAAGATGTCGATGTCATTTAAAAAAAATATCTATTGATTTTGAACGACTCGAATGATGTAGTCTGTAGTGTAACTGCCTTCTGCGCCAGAGGGTGTGGGTTCGATCCCCACTACTGGAAAAATATTATGTGATGAGCATAGTGTTTTTCTAGTGTGTGGATGTTTATATATGTATGGTATTTATTTACAAAAGAAATCAAAATCAAAAAATAAAAAATATATTTATTCAAATAGACGCTTGCGCGCTCTTATGAATCGTCAAATGTTACATCAAAGATTATGTATAAAGGTTCGTAAGGTACCACCGGTTTCTGTTGAGAAGAGACCGCAAGAAACTCAACAGTTGCTCTTTTTCAAAAATATCAGGGTACAATATAATATACAGGTATAATAGTCTTATTCTACCCTACGTGAGTATCAACAGTATTAACTCCACACATTGGCGTCGTCGAGATATTCCGAAATGGTATAATATGCTTTAATCATTAGTTTATTTTTAATTTTACATTTAAATTGGTCAAGCGGCAGACTTAATATCGACTATGGGATTTTATTATACATGCGCACACTTTGCCCCATGAACGACCTATTTACTTTTTGTAGACGAAACAATGGTGTAGTAAGTTTGTCCTTATTTGTAGTGTTTATTTTATGTCTGTCACTATTCTTTAGGTAATAATTAAGGTTATGTCGTATATACAAAATATTACAATAAATGTATTGAGAAGCAACAGTGAGTATATTAACCTCTTTGAAAAGATCTCTGAGTAAATTCCGGGCTCCGATATTGTAGATTGGTCAAACAGCTCTTTTTTGAAGAATAAATATAAAATTTATATCTGATGCACTACCCCACAACAAAATGCCGTACGACAAGATGCTGTGAAAATAACTAAAGTAAACAAGTCTGGCAGTGTCGATGTCTGTTAGCTTCCTAACCCTTCTAATCGCAAAAATAGCGGAGCTCAGCCTATTCGCAAGAGATGATATATGGGGACTCCACTGGAGCTTTGAATCTACTGTAATTCCCAGAAATACAGCAGTCTCAACTGGATTAATGGGTACCTTATTTTATATTAAACTAAAACTTTTCCTTCTTATACTGGGAAGGGTAAAAAGAATACATCTGGTTTTTTTTGGCATTTAATACCATATTATTAATAGTAAACCAGTGGAGGATATGTGAAAGTGCACTATTCACGTCGTCATAATTTAATACGTTTCGGTCAACTTTAAAAATTAGCAATGTATCGTCAGCAAACAGTACAACATCACACAACCCACTGGCATAAAAGGGGAGATCATTAATATGTACTAAAAATAATAATGGGCCCAAGATTGATCCTTGTGGGACACCCATTTTCACCGGGGACCCAGCGGAATTAACATAATTTATAGATACTTTTGAATTCTATTACTATTAAAAGTATGTTTAAGTATATCTATCAGTTTTCTAGTACCCATAGTTCAAGCGTTGCTTAGTTTGGTACTAGAGAACGTTGTGTAAAAAGAATGTGTCGTAAAAAATATATTTTTTTTTTTTTTTTTGAAATGGACAAAAATATTTTCTGGTTTTGTTGTATGGAATAAAACAGAAACTGCTAAAATTTGGCGCCAAGTCTTGACAGGTCTTGCTTTAAAACTACTTTATGCCTATTCTTTGAATATTTTTCTATAACTCTACGCCATCAGCACGAACTCAAAGCTTCAAGAGTTGTAAGAATCCGGATATAAAAAAAAATATATTGATATTATAATATCATGGATTTTCAAATCTTTGACGAAAAAATGTGCTACATGAAAATTATAAGAATAAATATTGCAATCACTACATAGTATAAAACAAAGTCATCCCGCTGTCTGTCTGTCCTTATGTATGCTTATATAACGGTGTAATGTCTAACGGTGGTAGGGCCACGCAGCAGCCTCGGCTGTTGCGCGACAAGCCCGTCCGGGTAAGTACCACGACCTCACAGAAGACCAGCGTAAAGTGGAAGTATGACAAATACTTTCGCGTTTCGTCTGGTGAGTGAGGTAGCTGGAGTCCAATTTTCAAAAGGTTGTCAACGCATCTGTAACCCTCGGGTGTGGCAGTTGTCAATGGGCGGCGGTATTCACTTAACATCAGGTGAACCGTCTGCCCGTTTGACAACTTTTCGCATAAAATAAATAAATAAATAAAAGGTTTCACATAATTTTGCAAACAGTGGAGTCTGGTGAGCAAGTGGACTTTCTTAAATTCGCCCAATATTGTAAAGATACTGCCACTTTGTATACAGCGTGTCTTTTCGCGACAATAAATGAACACACATATAGAGGATAACTTTTTAAAAATGTATTAAACATTTACTTTCTTTAAACATCAATATTTATAGAGTTATTAAATTTTCCAAAACTAAGAATTTTAGAACACTTTTACGTATAAAACTGTAACATAAAGTTCATTTGTAAAGGTCTCAAGCATATGAATGGGTTGAATGAATTTAAATGAGACAAAACATACTCTTAGAAGGAGAGGCTTGTAATGCGACGCTGTGGCACGAATGAAAAATCTCTGAATGTATGAATCAGTCACTTGTAGCTGTATAGGATGTTACAAATTTTGTTTCTTTTTTAATTATGGATTTTTTTAACGTTAATATTTTTATGATTATTGACAAGTAGCGTTAGACGTGTGTTCATTTATTGTCGCGATGGTAACGACACGCTGTATACAATTATATCCGTGGTACTACATGCCCTTTAGCGGATGTATATTAAGTTGTTAGTTCATGGTACGGATATTATCAAGCATTTTGGGTTTTTACCCATTAGTAAACTATCAGTAGAAGCGTTAGAGGCGAAATAAAGTCTTTCATAAATATAGAAAGGTCCATTCTAGAAAATTAAATAGGACAGCGACAAAATATGAAGATATCTTGCATAATCACACATCTTCTCTTGTCGTCTGATTCATAATTTACTTTTGGCAAGAATGCCGAAACAACGGAGAATAATGATAGTAAATAATTGTGAGAATAGTAATATTGGCAGTCGAGATTTGGTGCCTCTTCCAACTCAATCCGAATTTGAATTTATAGATGTACATACTTTACAATATTTAAAATAATTTATAATATATATAAAATATTATAAGTACTAATTTATTTATTAATTTTCTTTACTAATAAATTTATTGGCTTTAATTTAGAAATTATATCTTTTTGGACTTTTTTGATAAATATATGTTTTAAAATCATTAATATTGCTTAATTATAAGTATTTTAATTTAACACAATTACTTTATATATTATATTAATAAAAATTTTACCAGTTTCTGTTTCATTCCATACAACAAAACCTAAAAATATTTTTTCTAAGCAAACTATTGTTCATCGGAATGACAGGATCTTTCGATGATTATTTTTTTAAAATGGAATTTGTAACAATAATTCCATATAGGAAGAGCTCAAACAGCTCGAAAGCGAAACAAGAATGTAGGTAGTACGTTGTACCGCTCTTCAGCCCCGGATCTTCAATTTTTTTTGTGTGGGGCAAAATCTGAGAAGTGCCGCCCATGCCCACTTATATTTATTTTTATCTTTATCATCTATATAATTTAAGCTATCAGATGTTTACTAATTGATTGACATTTGGGCAAAGCCTACACAGGCCTTCCAGAAATAATGCATCCATCGCTGTTTTTTCTGAACGAAAAAAAGAAAAACAGGAACTTTTATATTTTTAAAATAGTAACGTGGCACTTCAAACGCAAAAGTGGACATCTGCTACACCCGAGGGTTTGCAGGTACGTTGACAACCTTTTTGGAAATTGGGCTCCGGCTACCTCACTCATCAGGGGAAACGCGAAAGTATTTGTCGTACTCCCACTTTACGCCGGTCTTCTGTGAGGTCGTAGTACTTACCCGGACGAGCCTGCCCATTCGTGCAAAAACTGAGGCTGCTGCACGCGGTAGGGCCACGCAGCAACGTACAAGGTTTATTCACTTAACATCAGGTGAACCGTCTGCTCGTTTGGCAACTTTAAAAAAAATTACTATATCAACTCGACCAATACCCAGAACGTGAAGTGAGACGTGCTGCTCGAACATTATTATACGAGAGGCGCTTTTTATCTCTTGCCAAATTTATGGCAATTTTAAAAAAGAGTAAACTTTCTCAAAAATGTTGCCACATTCAGAGAAATGATGGTTTTAAAAAATTGTCTCGCTCTTTTCCACCCGCAATTAACAACAAAAGACCATTAACAACCAAAAACTAACATATCCTTTTCCTAAACCGTTACATAGTTGTCTCTTACTGGTAATCAAGCTCGTAGGTTCTGGCCAGCCCACGAGTTCAACGTTTGATGAAGCTTGAATAGTCTACAGACTGAAAGCAAAAACATCAGTTAAAGTAAAAATTCTTGTTGGTTACTTTTTTGTTTATTAATAGCTTTCTTCCCAATAATTTTGTTGGAATAACCGTTATCGCAATACTATAAGCAAATGCTATCTACGTTACCTTATCATTATATTATGACACATTTGCCCCAAATTCTTAGAATAGGATCGGCGAACAGTCCACTTATTCATAGTGTTTTAAGTATGAAAGAAAACGTATTACTAAATTTATAGATATAATTAAATTTATATTATTATAAAATTAAGAATTAAGTTACATTAATATTTGCTAATAAAAATCCTATGAAATGTGCAAGTATAAATATCTTAAAGATTGTTTGAAATTAAATAGCAGGAAGTTATTGAAGCTAAATCAAGATTTGCAAAACTGTGAAATACTGTTGACTGCAGTAAAATTAAGAATAGCGACGTTGCAAATTCAAATGTTTGCCTTAAGGACTATGTACCGGGACGTCATGGAGTTACGGGATTTAATTTTAATTGTGAATCCTCATCTCAAGAAAGTATCTTCGACATAATCAAGGTATCGTGGTTCGAACATTGTGTACGTTATATTTGTATACAAATATACGTTTCGTCGTCTTGACTTATGACTAGACATAATAACGAGTTCAATTAGCCCCAACTGACCTAATTTCATATTAATCTTGAGAGTAGATCACATATTATAATTATCTCCTTTTATTTAGGTCCAGGCTGAATAAGGATTACTGTATCTGTGTGGTGAGCCCAGTTACGTTAGATAGATATTTAAAATTTTCCATTAGAGCCGGGTGTTTTTCGACCTAAAACTTTATATTCGGCAAAGAAAAATCAACAAGCAAAAATTCTCCGGTCGCTTATAGTTTTCGAGAAAAAGAATTAAAACATGTTATTTCACTAAAGAAATCCTCCACAAATGGTGGATCCATTTAAGAAAGAGTTTTTAAAAATACTAAAAGTACTGTTCCACGTTGTGGTTGGTTATAAAAAAATAACCACGAAAGCTAAATGAAATCCCAGTAATAATCATTGGAACCTTATGTGTCTACGCCATGTTTTAGGAAAATTCTAGTATTTTTTTATTTAAATTTAAGCAATAACTTCCTGAAACTACACAGAGAGACGACGACAATAGAAGCTTAATTCGGATCAAATTCTTTTCTTCGCCAACTAAAGTCTGATTAATAATTACTTAGTTTTGCATGCATACAGATCCATCGTCATGGATCATGTTTTCAATCCCGGACAAATATTTTCAAGACGACGTCTTCGTCGGTTAATACTGGGATTTCATGGAGCGAGTTCCTTTAGAGGTTCATCTCTTCACTTTAAACAAGAAACTGCGTAAAATCTGTTTGTTCACTTTTCATCCGGCCACTGTAGATTTAATGAATTTGAATCTTATTTAGTTCGTAAAAATCATAAACTTATTTCAAAGCAAGCCACTTGAAGAAAGCTTTATGTTTAACTTCTTATATGGTTGCGTTTAACATTACACACAATAAAAATTAAAACTAAAACATATATCTTATATATTTTAGTCTTTATTATATGTATTGATTAAGGATAATCAAACCGAGAAATAACATGGAGAATGTGAGATGTAGAGTAGGGTAGAGAAATATAAGCAAGGAGATAAGAGGATAAATGAAATTTGTTTAAAATATTGTATTACTGTATACATTGAGAGAGATGAATGTGATTAGTGTATTAAAAAAGTGAGATGTTTCCACGTGTGGTAGTGTCACACAGCTGTTATATACATAGGCAGGCTTGTCCGAAATATTATACGTTCTCAAAGAAAATCGGCAAATAGACGTATTTTTATTTTTGCTTTTTGACTTGAGTGTGACGGGGCTCACTCTCCAAAGTTTTCGCAAACCAACAGCAACACGGAAACTATAGATGCTCACCGAAACCGGAATTTATTTAACATCAGGTGAATCACCTGTTCATCTGCTTTTTTTCATCGCATAAAACTGCGTGGAGTTTAGCTGGAACAATTTCACATAAGGTAATTAACAACAACAACAAACTTGAGGTAACAAACTTGAGGTGGAGCAAATAAACCTCCTTATATAACTCACTTGTCAATGAATTAACAGCCATCGTTATGAAGTCTGTTTTTGTTTCGTCGCTTTTCACGCTTTCACCTTCGATTCGCAGCGTTTTCCCGCCCAACGGGCGCGCGCGGGATGCACCCGAGGCCGTCCGGATAGAGCGGCCGTGATAGTGGAAAGAGCATCGTTGCGGACGGGGGGCGCAATTTGATAATCGTCGCGCACTTGACTGCGACGCGTCGCTGACAGTCCATCTGTCATGATGATTGACGCGAACTGAAGGCCACGGTCGGCTCGGATTAAACACCGACATCCCGACGCAGGGTCGCTTCCCGATTTCTCTTGGCTCCGCGAAGGAAGGATGGACACGTCGACTGCAGCTATGATTTGGACACGACTGGGACAGTAGTGTTTAATTAATGATTCTTAATATGATTTTTTTCCTGATAAATCGATAAAACTCTCGGCGCTGCGAGATGGCAACTTGCATCTGGGTAACTTGCTTAGCCGCTTTACGAACTAAGCTAAGCTGTCGATGACCTCATTCCACGAAAATCTCGACATCTATATACTTCTTTTAATTAATTTTTAGTTCTTGAGATGAGGTCGCCGTTTAGTGTGCATACATACTTTACACTATGAAACAAATGTTTCGGAAACTAGTACTTCAATAAAACTAATTATAAATGATTTCTTCTTAAACATTTAAATGAAGATAAGCAAGGGCATAGTGGTTGGAAGGTCGGTCAGGCAAATGTGTTCGTGGCGTGCGTAATATTCATGGTATTCCGTTTCGGGTATTGCAAGCTGATTGTCTAAGAAATAATAAAAAATGTTTCGAGTATAATTATATAGAGGTAGAGGTCTACCCATTGATAGTGTCGCGGGGTTTATTAATAGTCCCGAAGCCAAAAGTCTTTGCCCATTAGTGTACTTTAAAACGTACAGACAATTATTTTATTACTTTATTCCATTAGGAAATATTACATATTGCAATTAGGCGACACTTTTCCTTATCTTATTACAGGTATATGAATTAGTTTCAAGGAAAAATCTGAGTATAATGAACACGATATCTGGTGAAACACTAAAATTGAATACTACTTTTCTTAATACTTTACTTTACTTACTTTACTTTTCTTAATATTTATTTAGTCCCTGCCACTTCCTTCTTTTAATGAATTTCTCTGCCCTAAGGTTGCCTGGAAGAGATCGCTGCTTAAGCGATAAGGCCGCCTGTTGTACCCGTGTGTTTTTTTTAAATTATAAATACTGTAATGTTTCTTGGTGTACAATAAAGTAGTACCTGGAGGACCGAGCTTTGCTCAGTTTGTTTTTTTTTGGTAAATCGTGTATTTTGGAAATTACATTTAGATACAAATTACTAAGTAATGAAATATGCATAATATGTTTCGATCTTACCAATGTAATAATAAGAAAATATAAACTGGTGTTTTTCACAAAAGAAAGCACTTTAAAAAAAAAGGGAAAAAAATAACAAAATAACAAATCGACAAAAAATAATAGAAAAATAAAAAGAAAGCAATGATCTGGAATCGAAAAAAAAAATTAAAAAATAAGTGTGTAAATGATCGTGATACGAAACTACGGCCTTCTGTTTCGTGGCTGTTTGTTAGCGGCTGCCTGATTACCGACCGTTAATTTTTTTTTTTCGGTGAAATTTACCGTCGTATTCGAATAATATTTTTCATTCCCTGAAAACTGGGATAAAACGACATTTTCTAAAAATGAAACCTAGTCAGATCGATTTTTCGCCCCCGAATATATCTCTTATGTTGTTTATATATTCTCTTTTGTTGTTTGATACAATAATAATAGTCATGCTTTAGCTTACTAATGATTAGCCGTGGTAGCTCAGTGGCAGAGAGCTTGGCTCAGTTTAAAATTACCAACTCGACCAAACCACCTACAAATTTGTGTAATGACAACTTTCAACGAATATTTTACATACAGATGTGGGTAAATATCTTCGAAATATGTCTTGCCAAATTATATTTTTCAATGAATTAAAACATAATTATTGATAAATAAAAGATAAATAATCTTATGTTTATGACTTTGAAGGAAACCGGAGATTTTAAGGTGAAATTGTTCGAAAAAAATATAAGTTGTTAAAATTTAAAGCGATATTTACGTGAATCGATCCAATGTGACTTGGGTAGTGACGGAAAAGCCCTTAAGTTCCGGATTTATAGAATAGGGGTAAGGCTGTGAAATGTGACTTCGAAATTCTCCCAAGATGGCAATCTTGTAGATTTCCATTATCCGATGCTATTTGTTAAGTTTTTTTTAGAAAAAAAAGTATATTTTTTAAATGTAAACTATACGTTGAGCCGTGATAGCTCAGTGTCCGAGCGCTCGCCTTTAATTCAATATACTCGAGTAACCTGAGTTCGATCCTAGGTGCTAGAACCAATGAAATTGTTAATTTTAAGTGCTGAATTATCACGTGCTCAGCGGTGAAGGAAAACATCGTGAGGAAACTTGCATATTCAAAATAATAATTAAAAAAAATATTTCGAAGATATGTGAAGTTCGCCAATCCGGACTGGGGCCGCGTGGTGGACTATGCCCTCTGTACAGAGGAGGCCTTTGCCCAGCAGTGGGACATATATCGGTTAATACTTAACTTTTTTTTAAACTATACGTATATTTTGAAGTGTATACATAATAATTTGATTTCAATTGTTCGGAGACAAGTATTGTGTGTCCAACCGTTAATACTTATTTACCCATGTGAAGCTTGTGTACATAAAATGTAGACAACACAGGAAAATGACAAAATACATTCGCCTGCATTTTTGCCCTTACTATAGTAAGGGCAAAAATGCAGGCGAAGGTTATCGGAGTATTTCCAAATTACTCGCTTTTCCTCGTGTGGAATTATATTCCGCGTTTCCTGCCTTCGTCGCCAGCTATGCAAATTGCGAGTGCGAATACGTTGCCTTGATTGTTAAACAAAGAATGTAGTGGGAAGTCCTTGGTATCCAATAATCTTCGCCATTAATGCAACGATTTGCTATCGTCCCTTTGTTGATAAATTTGGAAATCTCAAGCAAAAGAAAGTTTCAAATAGATTAATTTTATAAAAAAATTATTTTCTAAAAATAAAAATACTAAATACTTAGATCTTTAAAACTACGCAACAGATCTTGATGCGATTTTTTACTAGATAGAGTGATTCAAGAAGAAGTTTATATCTATATATATATATATATATATAATACATTGCACCAGCGCGAAGCTGGGGCGGGTCGCTAGTGGAATATTAAAAGAGATTCGGAAATTAACGGAATTGAAGTATGTGTGTAAATGATCGTGATACGAAACTACGGCCTTCTGTTTCGTGGCTGTTTGTTAGCGGCTGCCTGATTACCGACCGTTAATTTTTTTTTTTCGGTGAAATTTACCGTCGTATTCGAATAATATTTTTCATTCCCTGAAAACTGGGATAAAACGACATTTTCTAAAAATGAAACCTAGTCAGATCGATTTTTCGCCCCCGAATATATCTCTTATGTTGTTTATATATTCTCTTTTGTTGTTTGATACAATAATAATAGTCATGCTTTAGCTTACTAATGATTAGCCGTGGTAGCTCAGTGGCAGAGAGCTTGGCTCAGTTTAAAATTACCAACTCGACCAAACCACCTACAAATTTGTGTAATGACAACTTTCAACGAATATTTTACATACAGATGTGCGTAAATATCTTCGAAATATGTCTTGCCAAATTATATTTTTCAATGAATTAAAACATAATTATTGATAAATAAAAGATAAATAATCTTATGTTTATGACTTTGAAGGAAACCGGAGATTTTAAGGTGAAATTGTTCGAAAAAAATATAAGTTGTTAAAATTTAAAGCGATATTTACGTGAATCGATCCAATGTGACTTGGGTAGTGACGGAAAAGCCCTTAAGTTCCGGATTTATAGAATAGGGGTAAGGCTGTGAAATGTGACTTCGAAATTCTCCCAAGATGGCAATCTTGTAGATTTCCATTATCCGATGCTATTTGTTAAGTTTTTTTAGAAAAAAAAGTATATTTTTTAAATGTAAACTATACGTTGAGCCGTGATAGCTCAGTGTCCGAGCGCTCGCCTTTAATTCAATATACTCGAGTAACCTGAGTTCGATCCTAGGTGCTAGAACCAATGAAATTGTTAATTTTAAGTGCTGAATTATCACGTGCTCAGCGGTGAAGGAAAACATCGTGAGGAAACTTGCATATTCAAAATAATAATTAAAAAAAATATTTCGAAGATATGTGAAGTTCGCCAATCCGGACTGGGGCCGCGTGGTGGACTATGCCCTCTGTACAGAGGAGGCCTTTGCCCAGCAGTGGGACATATATCGGTTAATACTTAACTTTTTTTTAAACTATACGTATATTTTGAAGTGTATACATAATAATTTGATTTCAATTGTTCGGAGACAAGTATTGTGTGTCCAACCGTTAATACTTATTTACCCATGTGAAGCTTGTGTACATAAAATGTAGACAACACAGGAAAATGACAAAATACATTCGCCTGCATTTTTGCCCTTACTATAGTAAGGGCAAAAATGCAGGCGAAGGTTATCGGAGTATTTCCAAATTACTCGCTTTTCCTCGTGTGGAATTATATTCCGCGTTTCCTGCCTTCGTCGCCAGCTATGCAAATTGCGAGTGCGAATACGTTGCCTTGATTGTTAAACAAAGAATGTAGTGGGAAGTCCTTGGTATCCAATAATCTTCGCCATTAATGCAACGATTTGCTATCGTCCCTTTGTTGATAAATTTGGAAATCTCAAGCAAAAGAAAGTTTTCAAATCGATTAATTTTATAAAAAAATTATTTTCTAAAAATAAAAATACTAAATACTTAGATCTTTAAAACTACGCAACAGATCTTGATGCGATTTTTTACTAGATAGAGTGATTCAAGAAGAAGTTTATATCTATATATATATATATATATATAATACATTGCACCAGCGCGAAGCTGGGGCGGGTCGCTAGTGGAATATTAAAAGAGATTCGGAAATTAACGGAATTGAAGTACTAGATTCAGATTCAAATTGTTTCTGTTGTGATATAAATAAATAAATATTATTTAAAAAACATTTGTTTTGTTTACCCTACCGAATGGTTTCAATTGACAAAATACTACACTAGCTGGCGCGAGGTCAGTCTTATTTTTAGAAGAAGAAGAAGAAGAAAAACGTTTCTTCTGTTTTTCACTCACGGTCTAAGTACAATGGACACATGCAAAAATTAAAAAATAATGTAACTACACAGTATATAAAATAATATTGGAAAGACTTAAAATAAACGCATAATAAAAAAAAACGTAACAAAACAAACAAAATAATAATAATAAGTGAAGGTCTGTGTAGCAGCATAAGACCGTGAAACTGTCGTGACTCGGTGAAAGTCTAAATACAGTACCTTAAATTCGTTTTACTTGAATCGCATTATACTTATACGTTTCGTGAGTAAGGTAACAAAGTGTGGCAAATGGCAATGCATAGCAATCCTACAAGTGGTGTAGATGTTTGCAGGTGCCAGTAATCACGTAACATCCCGCGCTTACTCGTTTGCCTAGGTGGCAACGTAAAAGGTACAAAATTGAAGCTTTTCGTTATAATCACAGCTATTTTGTGAATTAGATGAAATGATTAACACACACTTACTTTCATGGCTTATTTTATCCGGAAAATTCAAGGCCGATTTTCAAGTCCACTGACGACGCATAAAATCAAAATCCAAGCGAGTGTACCCGCGGAAAACGATTATTACACTCATTAACCATTTCTGCAGGCGTATTGTTAAAGTTTAATCTCCTTCACTCAACCCGTACTTTGGTAACATAGCCGGTGAAAGAAACGGGATAAATCATTTTAAATTGGTTCCGAAATGAGTGATTAGCCGACGGAGCGGTGATAAATGCCATGTCGTATAGCACTGTTTCACAAGAGTGACCATTTGTTAATCGCGAGCAGTGCGCAGTGTCTCCTTAAGAATGAAAAACATGTTAACGCGATTTTTGATCAGTTTAAATTATAAACGGTTTACATTGGCGTTTTTCCTTTAAAGCCCGATGGAAAGTGATTCGTGGAAAGTTTAAACTTTATTTCGATTTTTGTCCTTCCGTTTGGCCCTTGTATGCAAAAATGCAGCGTTCACGCCTTGCGACGCGCGTATTCCGAAGCGGACATTTAAATCTTATCTGCAGGCCGGCAGAAAATACAGTCAATTGTTTCCGAACGCGTGGCCAGTTAACAAATAAACGCGGTTCACAATTGGAGTAGGTACAGAGTGCGCAAGAGTTGCTCTGCGTGTATTGCCAGTTGACGCTATCCTGGCGATCTGGACACACGCCGAGGGATCGACATCCCTGGGGCTACAGAAAAAAAAGACGCGAAGGCGGGAACTGTCAGATTCTATGACAGTGATATCGATCTTTTGCATTTTGCGCTAAGAACCCTTCATAGTACTGTGTACGACGTCCGTAATAAAGTCTCTGCGTGACTAGTAAATAGAGTCAAAATGCAGCCCTGAATGGTCATGGTAAGTAATTCATGCAATGTTTAATGACTTAATGTGCAGCATCATTTCAATAACATCATCTATTTGAACAGAATGACCTGTTCGTGGGTCCACAGCTGTGATTCACTGCTGATAGAAACTTAAGACGGAGTGGTCATCTTTCATGAGTCCTGTTTTGTTTTGAATAAGAAATTAGTTTGAGATATTTTTGTAATGCTTTGCATTATCCTATTTATGTTTATGCTTAACTGAAATGATAAACTTAATTTATATTTAAAAAAACTGGTAAGACAAATACAGTCTGCCATATACATTGGCATATAGTTCTCCGATTTGTAAAAAAATATTTTGCATTTACTAATTAGGATTGTTTTATTATTTTTATTGAATTTTTCCTTTATACACTTATTCCTTAAATATGGAATATTTTTCTTTGTTTTTCAGCTGTGTAAAGTACAAATTGTATTTGCTTTACATTGCGTTAACATATGCAAAATCAGCTTTATTTTTAATTGAGCGAGCTTAAATCATGCATTTATTAGCTTAAGGTATTTTGGATTAATATATTTGAAAGTGGTATTATCTAAAAGAACTTGAAATATAACAATTAATAGAATTAAAAAAAAATATGTGGACTTTTAAGAACGATAAGGTTATCTTTAAGAAAAGGTGACAATAACTTTGCAATTGTGTTGACTCAGATCTTTAATGGGTCGTACATTGTTTGCGTCAAGGGAATACTTTAGGAATGAAATTAATCAATGAACTATGATATATACAGCGTGGCGGTACAACCGCGACAATAAATGAACACACGTCTAACGCTACTTGCCAATAATCATAAAAAAATATAAAACGTTAAAAAATCCATAGTTAAAAAATATATTTTTCAAACAAACTAATTAAATAAAAAAGAAACAAAATTTGTAACATCCTATACAACTACAACTGACTGATTCATACATTCAGAGACTTTTTCATTCGTTGCCACGACGTTGCATTAGAAGTCTCTCCTCCTAACAGTATGTTTTATGTCTTTTAAATTCATTCATACTATTCATATGCTGTGTGAACTTTACAAATGAACACTACGTTACAGTTTTATACGTAAGGATGTTCTAAAAATTTTTGTTTTGTAAAATGTAATAATTCGGTAAATATTGATGTCTAAAGAATTTACATTCTTTTACAATTAGCTTAATACAATTTCAAAAAGTTATCCTCTATATGTGTGTTCATTTTCTGTCGCGGTTGTAACGACACGCTGTATTTTGGCGCATTGTGCAGGATTTAAAGATGTCTTACTCCGATCCTACCTTTCCCTCTTTCCCTATCTCTCTATTTAAAATACAATGGTGTAATATTTATTTAATGTTTTTACTATGTTACTGCCTTAGACATCTACGAGCATATCGTCATTTAGCATCGGGTTACATACTAATATGATATCGTGACGCAAGTTTACGATTATAGTACTCCATTATAGTGCTAGCAAAACTGCTAAAAACCAATGACTTTTCACAAGTCAATCATTGCATTATTTCAATTACAACCAAGTTACTGTACACAAAATGAACTATGATATATTCATTTTGTGTCAATAGAAAAAAGAAAAATAGCTTCCCGAACTTTCCAATGAAGATATTACTAAAATAAATAGGTAAAGTAAAATACTCTCACTTTTGTTGTTTACCTCGCAATTTTATGGCAAACGTGGGAATAAATCATAAATTAATGTAAGTGGTTAAGACTTCAGTTAATTTTAAAATTAACGAGTATATTGCGTTGTCAATTAATTGGAATAGGGTAAAAAGCGGATTATCCATCATACTAAATGTTAGATATCGAATATTAACTGAGATAAATTTCAATAGATTGAATCTTTGTATGAAACTGTTCACAATTCAATAATGCTAGCTGCATGCTGCTCTGCATTTAGCTCTCGCAGTAGTTAGCGATTGGATCAGGATCAGGAAATACCGCAGGTGTCTTTTGCCGCAATCCTTTCAGTCGACCGTCAGTTAGTGGTCCCGTGGAGTCCCGAAATAGTGACTTCCTGCGTAACGGCTACAATTGGAACCGGCAATAAATTTGGATCCTTACAAGAGGGCCTTGTCCCCTATTGGGGTACTACAGCTGTGTTCCTCGTTGGTGAAACTGATTGAGGATCTGTTGTCATACTGAATTTGTTATTTTAAAGATTATTTAAATAATATTATTATATATTATTATTATTATTATATAATATTATATTATTATAATAATTTATATTATTATAATATTATATATTATTTTAAAGAATTAGGTAAAGTTTTCTATTACAGATAAATAAAATTGGAGTGTCTGTTTGTAATATTAAAATACCCGCTTTTTACTCAATGCATAATAAGGATGTATACACGGTACATATACATAAATAACATTTATTACAATTTTTGTCTGTCTGTCTGTTTGTTCCGGCTAATATCTTAAACAGCCATACCGGATTTTGACGAGACTTTCACTGGCAGATAGCTGATGTAATAAGGAGTAACTCAGGCTACTTTTATTTTTTAATTTTAAATTCTACGCGGATGAAGTCGCGGGCACAGCTAGTCATATATAATGTTATTACGAAGACTCCGTTGTGCAGTTGTTTCGGATCTGGGTGTGTAAAATTTGTGCATGTAAATGTTGTTACAAAACAGGATTATTTAATTTTTTTGCTCGTGTTGATCTCTGCACATAAGATGAAACATTAAAATTTATGTTAATAAATACGAAAAGTTTTTTGCTGCTGCAAGAATCGAACCCGCGAATCCAGAAGACATGTCATCCAGAACACATGTCATATCCTCCAGTGTATTTTTGTGTTATAGTTTTTTTGAATTGTTATTTATATAAGATCACATATTAACATATTATAATCACAGAAACTTTCCGTTTCAACCTTGTTTAACAGATCACGACATGTCGTCTACGTAATAACTAGACACGTCATTATTTATGTAATAATAAATTCCTCTTTCGAATTATGATATATTCTTGAATATGATTGAAAATGTTTCATATAACAATTTCGTACTCGTCGAGAAAGTTAATTAACACTTATTATACCGTACATACGTATTAAATTGTGTTTTTAACAAAGCTACTAAATTAAAGATAAATTTTACGTTTCAAATGTTAGGTAGTCAGAATATGTCATGTTTTTGCTAAATTATCCTATGGTTTAAAAGCATTAGAATACATTCGTATGATAACTAACCGAGCACATAAATCTTTTCGCAATATCTTTCGTTACCAGTCGATTTTACAATGCCACGCCCTATCGTTTATTTGTAATGTTTTAACACTTAAATAAAACTTTTAACCATTTTCCGGGGTTATCATACGTAGGCGGGATGATAAGTAACTAGCCATTGCTATTTAAAAAGTTAAAATTAAAAAAATATATATGTCATTTTTAAATTCGTATCTCTGGCCACCTGTGTTCTAAATTGAATTTGGTGGCGTGAAAATTTTACTGTTTTTTTGTCATTTGAAAAAATATTTCGTCAACTGTTTTCAAAATGGATAAAATTGAACAAATAGCGGTGATGAACTTTCTTCATATGAAGGGGCTGAAGGCGAAAGATATCTATGACGAGTTAAAGAATGTTTTGAGTGAATGTGCTCTTTCTTAGGCCACGGTAAAAAACTGGGTGGCTGAGTTTAAACGCGGTCGTACATGTGTCCACGATGAAGCCCGCCCCGGACGTCCAAGAAGCGTCACCACCCCGGAAATGGTCGTGAAAGTACATGATATGGTTTTAGCAGAGCGACGATTGAAGTTATTTGAAATAGCTGACACTACAGGTATCTCAAAAGAACGGGTACATCATATCCTAAGTGAGGAATTAAATATGAAAAATTTATCGGCCCGTTGGGTGCCGCGATTGCTTACGCACGATCAAAAAAGAATTCGGGTGCAAAACTCAAAAGAATTATATTTTAGTGTGAAAGAATGTCTGGACCGTTTTCAGAGTAATAAGGCCGATTTTTACGTCGATTTGTAACAACAGATGCAACATGGGTTCATCATTACACGCCAGAATTCAATCAAAACAGTGGACTCAATCGGGATGCCCGGCTCCAAAAAAAGCCATGGCTGTAAAGTCGGCTGTGCAGTGATGGCTTCCGTCTTTTGGGATGCAGATGGGATTTTGACGATAGATTACCTTGCTAAAGGTCTAACAATTAATGGTGAATACTACGCTAATCTTCTTGATAAGCTTCATCAATGTATTCAGCAAAAACGACCGGGTTTAGCGAAAAAAAAATCATCTTCCACCAAGACAACGCTAGGGTTCACACATGTGTTAAAGCTATGGCAAAAATCAACGAATTGAAGTATGGTTTGCTGTCCCACCCACCTTATTCACCTGATCTAGCGCCATCAGACTTCCACTTATTCCCTCAGCTCAAAACTTTTTTGGGCGGACAGAAATTTGCCACAAATAATGAAGTCATAGCCGCCGTAGAGGAGTATTTTGCAGGCCTCGAAAGAAATCATTTTCTGGAAGGCATTACTGCTTTAGAACGAAGATGGAATAAGTGTGTAGCGGTTCACGGAGACTATGTCGAAAAATAAAATTAATTTTATCACGGAAAGTTAAGTGTTTTCTTATAAGGCTAGTTACTTATCATCCCGCCCTCGTATATGTATATATATATATATATATATTATTTTGCACTAACACCTATTGCCCGTAATGTACATACATATATTTTCATTACTGCATCATATCTAAATGAAATATTTTAGTGTGAAATAAAAATAAGAATTCGAGTTTAGTAAAAAAAATAAATTCTTATTGTTTTAAATATTTTGCAGCAATCATAAAACATATTCATCTGTATATTATATATATATATATATATATATATATATATATATATATATATTGATTTTGAATCTTAGTAAAAAAAACTAACGAATGACGATTCGCGAAGCCTTTGAAAGAAGGGCGCCTCCAAATTTCTTTTCGATAAAATCAAAAGAAACATTATCTTAGTAGAAATCGAACCCATAACCAGTCATCGTATTTGATTTTCATTTTAGTCCGACGAACTCCTGATAAATTTACTTAACAGCTGTGTCAAGTTATTAAGTTCAAACAGGTTTTGACCATATAAAGCATTACGGTATCCGCTTCGAAACGTTGTTTAACGCCATGTTTTGTGATGACGTCGCAACTTCCTGTGTTATGATTTAATAAAAACATTTATAATTACCTCGTGACAGCGTTACGCCACCATTGCACAAGTTAGTGTTGTTCCATATATTCACATCCTATAGCCCAGTGATTCTCAACCTTTTTTTTGTTGCGGCACATATTAAACGATTTCAAAATTTGGCGGCACTTTTAAATATACGAAATAAACTAAAAGGCGGTCGTGGAACCAAGGAACCACTTCTCATCGACGCGGTCATTGGCAAAATGGTTAAACGCAACCGTCGGAACTTCTCCACCGCCTGGATAGACTACAAAAAGGCATTCGACTCTGTGCCCCATACATGGCCAAAGAGTGTCCTCGAACTGTACAAAGTAGACTGTACAGTAAGAGACTTCCTCGAGCACTGTATGGGGCAATGGAGTACGATCCTTTGTCATCTAGGCGAGCGGATGACGGCTGCGGAATACCGGATAAGGATACGACGGGGTATTTTCCAGGGCGACTGTTTGAGTCCAATATGGTTTTGCCTCTCCCTGAATCCTCTCAGCGTATTACTGGAGGGCTCGGGGGAGGATTTCAGCTTCGGAGAGGAGGGGCAAAAGTGACCCACCTTTTCTACATGGATGACCTCAAATTATTCGCCTCCAATCGCTCCCATTTGATGGAATTGCTTAAAGTCACTTGTGATTTCAGCAATTCTATCAAAATGGAGCTCGGGACGGATAAGTGTGCGGTCCTTCATGTCGAAAGGGGTAAGGTCACTAACACGGAGGGCATAGACTTATCTATGCCCGTTAACATAAGGACCCTCTCTGAGGCTGAAACATACCGATACCTGGGTATGTCACAAAACATGTGTATCGATGAAGCTGGCATGAAACAGTCAGTTCGTGACGTGTTTTTTGCACGCCTGACAAAGGTGTTTAACAGCTATTTGTCAGGCGTGAGCAAGGCGCGCGCATTTAACGGCTGGGTCATGCCAGTCCTTATGTATACCTTTGGCATACTCAGGTGGACTCAAACTGAGCTCAACGCCCTGGACCGAAAAGTCCGCACAACTATGACGTCCCACAGAATGCATCATCCGAGATCGTCAGTGATGAGGCTGTACCTGCCGCGGAAGCATGGCGGGAGGGGCTTTTTAAGCGTCCTCACCATGCACAATCGCGAGGTGTGCAGCCTCCGCAACTACTGCCTGGCGAGATCGGATGAGTCAATCTACACGGACGTCATTAGTTGTGATAAAGGACTTACCCCTCTATCCTTAGCCAACGAGCAATGGCAGGACCCGGGAGTGCTGAGCGTTTCCGACCAGGAGGCCGTTTGGAAGGAGAAAGAGCTCCACGGGAGGTTCTACAAGGCCCTACACGAGCCTTTCGTAGATACTACTGCCTCCCTCAACTGGCTACGTTTCGGTGACCTCTTTGGGGAAACCAAAGGTTTTGTCTGTGCGATACAGGATCAGGTTATTAAGACGAACAATTATCGGAAATACATCCTAAGGGATGGCACCGTCGACATCTGTCGAGCTTGTCGCCATCCCGGGGAGTCGCTTCGGCATGTTATTTCCGGTTGTTCCATGCTTTCTAACTCTGAGTACCTGCATAGACACAACCTAGTAGCCAGAATCCTACACCAGGAGCTCGCTCTGAAATACGGCCTTGTGGATCGGAAACTGCCGTACTATAAGTACTCTCCGGAGGCCGTGCTCGAAAATGACCGCGCCAGGCTCTATTGGGACCGGCCCATCATCACGGACAGGACGATTGTCGCGAACAAACCTGACATCGTTTTGATGGACCGGGCACAGTCGCGGGTATTTTTGGTCGACATTACCATTCCATATGACGAGAACCTCGTGAAAGCCGAAACAGATAAGAAGACAAAGTATCTGGACCTGGCTCACGAGGTGACCCACATCTGGGGTGGTGTGCCGACCGAAATTATCCCGATAGTCGTGTCTGCGAATGGGTTAATCCCAGTCAGCCTCTCCAAACATCTGAGGCGACTGGGACTCCGGGACGGATCGCTCCAAGCTCAAATGCAGAAGGCGGTGCTCCTCGATACCGCCCGCATCGTCCGCCGGTTTCTCTCCCTATCGCCCTAACCCTCGGCCGTTTGGTCTCCCCTGCCGAGGGTTTCCGTCTGGTTGGGTCCTATTTATATATGTATTATATACAACATTTATATGTATATGTTTATTTTTATCCATAATATTTATTTTATATATGCAATATGTATCTATATTTTTATTTTTATTTATAAACCCAACCAGACGAGAAAACAAATGAATATCCCCCCCATAATAATATACTTTATTGTACACCAAAAAAATCAAAATGAAAAAGTACAAAAAACAAAATATTTAACAAAATATTGGTCATCAAAAGGCGGCCTTATTGCTACACAGCAATTTCTTCCAGGCAACCTCAAAAATTTACCAAAAGGAAATGTTGATGGGTAGGATGTACATGAAGGAAAAAAAAGTAATAATAGTAAAAAGAAAGTATCAATTAAAATAATAAGAAAAACATACTTCAAGTGAGTGATCATAGAGTTAAGGGTGAAATTAAAAGGGGTAGAGAGAGACGAAATGAAAGATGATGAAAGATAGAGAGGAGCTAGACAGACAGATAATGCTCCTTAACCTGTTTTTTAAAAGAGTCTAGGGTTTGAGCACGTTTTATAGCCAGAGGTAAAGAGTTCCAGAGTTTAACAGCAACAGCAGAGAAGGATTTATGGTAAAAACTAGAGGACTGCATAGGATGTTTAAGGAAAAGGTTTTCATTTGAACGTAAAGGAAGATTATGAGAGGAGCAAAGAAATTGAAAACGTTCCTTCAAATATTGCGGACTTGATACGTTAAATAGGACGCAGTAAAGAGCAGAAAGAATGTGAGTATTTCGGCGAAAACGAATCGGGAGCCACTTGAGCTTAATGGGATATTCTGATACATGGTCGTATTTACGAAGCCCAAATATGAACCGTATACATAGGTTTTGGAGTCGCTCAAGTTTATTAAGCTGCTCCTCAGTGATGTCGAGATAGCATATGTCAGCATAATCAAGAATTGGGAGCAGCAAAGAATGAGCGAGCGTAATTTTGGTGGAAATGGGTAAAAAGTAGTTCAGTCGTCTGAGCGAACTACATGCTGCAAACATTTTACGGGCGACTGCATTAATTTGAGGTGTCCAAGAGAAACTGGAGTCCATCAGTATACCCAACGTGATAGTTAAAAACGTAAATATTAAATGCTAATTTTTACCCACGGCTTCGCTCGCATTGAAGCCCTTAAATAAAATATCTTTTCAAAAAACTTTTTTTTATGAAAAGAATTCTATGTCCTTCCTATTAACTCTAAGAATATGTGTACAAAGTTTCATGATAAGCGGTTGAGTAGTTTTGGCGTGAGAGCGTCACAAACAAACTTACATTCACATTTATAATATTAGTAGGGATATCATTAGTAATTTGATCTACTAATAAATTTATTTGCTCATGTATCGATTTATTTGAGATATGAGAACTTAAGCACCATCGGAACAATATCATGTGTAATTTAATATTCCCTCGCATTATAATACTGCAATCGCGTTTTGATTGTTGTACTTATTGTTATAAAAATCTTACATACTCGTATAAGTAATCTTTTGTTTGTGATATTGAAATAAAATCATTCTTAATATCATTGTCGACTCGACATACCGGAAATGTAAGAAAAAACCCTATTTCTTACCTTATCTTTACGACCAGCTATGCTTTTGAAGTCCGGGCTAATCCCAGTAATGATTGCTCCGATTTTTGAAGAGATTCAATGAAATCGCAGATGTAAATCAAGTTAATTTCATAATGAATTGATAGAGGAGTCGACAGCGACCTACATGTACGTTCTGTCGTCCTTAGTGGAATAAAATAAATTTGCTTAAACATTTTTCCGAAAAGCACCCATGAAGCTTAAATTTACTTATATATGATATGTATAATAAATGTAAAATGTAAGCATTTCATTAATTGTCGATATATTTTGATAAAATTGATTGACATTTGAAACGAAAGATAAGAGAAGTAAGAATGTAAAGTACTGGCAGAAGCGATGTGAATAATACTAAAATAATTTATTATATGAAATTCAAAAAGTTGGTTGGTAGGATTTCTTTTCCAACTCCCCAAAATTACAGTTTCTTTTAAAATTTATTTCTATAAAAAATTGTCAATAACTTGCATAAAGTAAATTATATATTGCAAACATGAAATAAATAATATATATATATCGGGTTCCTTTATCAAGGAATCGTAAATTATTATTTTCAAGAACTCATAAAGCAGAAGACAAAGATTTTTTATTTGTTGCATATACTTAGTATTAATATATTTACTTTAAATGTTAATCTTGTTTCAATAATTATTCAGTTTTTGCTGGCTAAAGCTTTTGACTAAAAACTAGCTGAATTTCGTAATTCGTGTAATATTCATATTTAAATTTTAAGCATGGTAAGAACCGTGATCAGTAGGAAAAACATTTATTTTTGCTTTACATTATATCGAACAGAGCTATCAAAGCATCTACGCATAGCTTGAATCTTATAGAAATAGAAAGAATTATTATAAAGGATTAGAAATAGGATAAATTATTTATTATAATGCACATATGCATGTCTAATTAATGTATTTAGGAGCGTGCAATGACCATAGCGCAATTATTAATCGCCGGAGAGACACGGTAATTAAGAATTGGCCTTCGCTAATGGGTCTAGAAGGTGGATACGTTTGAAAGGCGTGCGTACGTGTGTTCTCGTGACAGACATACGTCATCCTAGACACTTAATTATAGATTAAACAGCAGCCAGGTGACAATATGAAACTGTCTGCTCGCATTATATATTAACAAGTACGAGATATTTGTCATGTAATGTAATATTGCATTTGATCTACTGCTTTTGATGTTTTTGATTATTTATTTATTTAATTAGCACTTGAATTTGCAACCTATTTAGTGCTTGAGAAGAGTGAACTTTTAAGAGGGTTTCAATCGAGCATTCTATTTTACGTATCTAATTATCTGAACAAAATATCTTTGAAAATATATTTATAGTTTATATGTAATAATAAAAATAATTGATCCATTTTTGAACATAATCTTTTGTAATAAGAACGATATTTAATCGTTTACTAATTGAAGAAGGCAAACTTTGTATAGGACTTATCTTTTATAATAATAACGATTTCCACGAAAAATATCATTTAGAAATGTAGAAATTTTCAAGTAATTTTGCTACCACTTCTCTGCCTTAATTCGAGATGTACGATGTAAGTGACAAAGCAATGTGACGATAATGGGCCGTAATGTTCAGAAACTTGGCGGCTTCCTTCACACAAGCGCGGGTAAGTCAGAGTCGCGAGGTTTCCGCAATATGTCAGAATAATTCCAGTGGGAGGAAATAAAGACTTCCGTTGCTGGTCGTTATGTGTAAAGATCGAGCACATCCTAATGAGTGCAAGGACGCGTCATATCAGTACACCGGAACAATGCTCGATCACGGCAATTTTCAAGAAAAATCGCTTTTAAACTACGCTCGGTGGGAACGCTCACTGTCATATTGAATTGAGACGAATACATATTGCTTTAATCTCCCTTAGATGGCGTTGTTTATGTTTTATTGAGTTCCATAAAGGAAAATGATTTCGCAAAAGTTAACATCATGTATTTATGGTTTAAGTTGTTACTCACGCGAGAGAAGAATTGAAATATAAAATACGGTCTTAGCTTTTTAACATTTTCTTAGCCTTCTTGTTACATTGATATATTTTCGGATATCTATGTGTACCTTAAATAAATATATTTACATTCGAATATATTATTCGTAAACATAATACTTAGAATCAGAATTCATCAGATTTTGAGGCATTTTTCTAAACAGAATAGGAACTATTGTAACTACTTACGTTTTGTTTTTATAAAAAAATTCTCTTCGACGGTAGATGGCTCATTTACAGAGCCATCTACCGTTGAATAGATGAATCGGTGGAAATAAAAATGAGATAAAAAGTACTTAACGCTTAAATAAAAAATAAAGATAACGTTAACTCAATTTACCTCGAAGAGTAGGCAGAGAATACGAATTTCGAAACACAAATCCAACCCGCCCAGATCCATCACACCGTCCCTTTCACGTCTATGCGTGACCGACGCTTTAACGATGAGTAATACATCAGCCTTCTTGATACGTCGCCAATATCATCTTATAATTCAAAATGCATTAAAAAAAAAGTACACTCTGTGTGACCGGCCAGACGAAATTGTGAAATAAAGATTAGATAGTGCTTTCGATTTTTTGTCTTGTTACCACGGAATTCAACTTGACTATTGCTTTCAGGTACCCTTCCATGGAGTTATACCTAACACGCGAAACTGCTTCAAAAGCTCGAATCATGGAATTATACTCTCATATCAACTATACGAGTGTTCGCGAAATGAAGTCAATCAAAACAAAAGCTAGTGCGATATCGTGACGATTAGGAGAAAAATAAAATGGCCGCGGAGCAAGCGTTAGAGATGCAAGTTCGAACTGAAGATGGGGCAGATGGTAAAGGGAAACTGGCGGCTGGCAAAATATTCTACAAGCCGGGTGTCATAGACGAGGAGACGGATGAAACAAGCGCCTTCGACAGCTCTATGGTAGAGTCTCCAATGCTAGGAACCGGATACGGAACTAGTTTCCTAAGACCCCCACAGATACACCCTTCAAGTAGTTTGCATCGTATTCCCACATACAGCAGCTCGATCGGGCAGAGTACTGTCTATCGTCAAGACACATGCAGGTAAGACGACATTGGATTTGTCAACTGTTAGTATTAACGAGTCAAGCGGGATGCTCTCACAAAGATTTAAATTCAACACTATTTTTAAACGACTTTCGAGTATTTGTGTCAGTGAGTTTTTAGTCAGACTTAAACATTTCGCTTGATAATTTTTTTTTATATAATATGGTTTGGATAAAAATGAATATCCAAGATATCCTGCTATAACAAGTAAGTCGATGAATTACAAATGTTAATTCATCTGAATCTTTATCTATTTCACTTTCATTAACACAAGTCTTTTGATTTTTACTTCTTTTCTTCTCCTTTGGGGCAACGTGGAGGCCTGTTGTGTGACTAACTCTATGTACAGATGACTTTACCTTGCAAGAGAACTACGAGTATTTCGGAAAGATCTCCCGCAATCGCGATGTAGTCCTGTGTCTCGATATATTTTACATACATGAATAATATAACATTAAACCTTTTAAGTAACCCTCGGCACAAAAACCCCGAAAGTAAGAAAACACCGCCGGAGCCATGTCCGCAAGCAAACTATATCTGCTGAAAGTTTCTAAGGAATTGAGCATTCCTTAGAGATTAGAGAGTCTACTGCTGATCATAGGCCTCCCCTACACGATCTGTCACGAAGCACGATCCTGAGCCACCTGCATCCATCGAGTTCCCCACATATTTGCACAGGTCGTTACTCTACCTAGTGAATAGAAGTCCAGGCAGACTTATAACACCCCTATCTTTATTCTCGGAGTCTAAAAATCATGGAAGCAAAGTACACAATTACTGGGTGTAACAGTTAATGTGCTCCTAGTACACAAATTTTTGTCCCGTTTTGGATTCGCACCTGAGATGGCGTGTAGTAACAGTTGGTTTATTTGAAGTATGGTGACCACCGACACCATAACGTCATCCTGTACTGTAATGTTTATTATATATAATTATATATTAATTACAGGCTGTTGCGTCTGTCATTCTAAATACTTACATCGCTGGTGGCTAGAATGGGAGAGCTTAACCTGGTAATGTGACGATTTTACTGTAAACCTGGTGTGGAATCCAAGCATTTATACTTTTCATTTGATCCAAGTAAGTGAGATAATCGTTAGTTGATAGCTAACGATTATCTCACTTACTTGGAATAAAATAAAAAATATCAGTAAAATAGTAATGTTTTTTCCTTATTTATTCTATATGCTATATATATTTATGTAGGAAAATAGACAAGTTGCGTCCGATAATATAGGTAAAATTGTTGAATGCTTTAGAAAATTTTGGCACCAAAGAAAACAAAGCAGATGTTAAATGCAATTGAATATCATCGTTGTCCTTATTATTTTCTGCGTTAATCGCAGTTTCCTTAATTTTTATATGTTTTGATCACCTTTTCCTTAATTATCATGACTGTATTTTCTTCACATTTTCCCTAATTATTATGAATTTTTAGCATATTTTCCCTTATAAATGCGCCCTGTTCAAGAACACCGCTACGGTTATTTCTTGAGCACTTTGTTAGTGATTTACAATCCTTGAGGAGCCGGTATCTAATCAGCGAAATGTTGATAAATGGCTCAGTTATCGAAATAGTTTTATGAAATGTGAAATATTCGCAATAGTGTTCGTACGTGGGCAGTAAAACTCGTGTTTTGTGTTGACTTTGAAATTGAGGTTAATCATGTCATACTGTTGACGGCATCGAATATTCCATGTGTGCCGTGTCGTAAAAGTAGAATATGAGTTAAGTGTGTAAAAATTTGTTCAAAAATGCGACGCAGACGTAAATAGTGATGATAAGAGAGACACTATCTTATTGACCAAGTGTGTTCTAGTTCTGTTTGAAATAGTGACAAGGTATTTGGTTTCGAAGGTTCCAATGTCTTAAAGCTGGCAGTTCGTAGACTCTGGCGTTCCATCGAGCTCGCCGTTCATCATTATAATTGAGTACTGTTTTTAAAAAACAAGATGAAAATGTATTTAAATCATTTATCAACATATTGATTTATATTTGACGGTTATCTTATGATTCATAATAATTGGTCGTAATCAGAATATGCGATCTTTAGTTTCCGATGTAAGGAAAACAAACGCTGGTGTGATAATAGGTGCAACGTATGTTTTATTTACGTTCTTGTTTTACGCAATTTATGGTAGAAGAGTCATCGCTGTTGTACGAACAGGCCTACTGGTGCGGGAAAGTACGACGGCCTGACAGAAGGCTTGAAATGAACATATTACACTTTGAAATTTCTTATGGTGTGTAATAACCGGGGTACATTTTTTTACAGGTTACTTAAGTATTGATTTCTTGTTTTTACGCGAATATTAATTCGAATATATATATTATTAATTATTTATTCATTTAACAAGGTTACTTACGTGTTTTCTCGAAGATGAGAAAGACGTTCATAGACGTCCATATTAATAACAGGTGAACCAACTGCTCATTTGGCACCTTCTCACATTGCCATATGACTAGTAGACGATGTATAGTGGACGTATTTGTACTTTCGTATTGCTCTTCTACAGGTCGGCAACGAATCTGTAACCCCACATTTCTTGTAGATATCCAATGGCGACACAAAAGGCGACGACAATCACTTGGTATCGGGTGAATCGCGACTCGCATGCGACCTTTTAATTGAAAAAAAATTTCAACAACCAAAAAATTTCAAATACTTCACTCGCTTGACTTTGAGAGTTGCCTGATGTATCTCCGGAGTCCAAGGATCATCAGTATCAATGAAACTAATATGGGATCACATGGGAGCTAAACCGAACCTGAATAGTTGCTAAAGAACCAAGTTCTGAAATAAGAATTCAGGTCTGGTTGATATAATAATAAATCGACTTGAGAATATCTTTCTTTTTTGATGTCGGATAGATCAATGTCAGAGAAATCTTCACAAAAAATCGTGTAAAATATGTGAAAATTTACGAATAAATTTTTTAAAGCAAACTAAATTGATATTGGATATACTTGATTTAGAATAAATAAACTTCAATAGAAATTATTAACAACTTTTTCAACTTAAAACATGTTATTTAATAATATTAGGTTTCAAGGTTTGTAAATAAGTTGTAGATGCTCCTAAACTGAAGGATAATACTTTAATCTCCATCAAAATCCATGAAAATCCACAAACAACTGATACGTGTCTAGATAATCGTGATTAATCGCATCTTAAGACCTTTCCACTTCGTAACTTAAAAATGATAATATAACTAAAAATGTCTTCTCTGATAAACGTAATTCACCAACATAATTCACAATAAAACGAAACGTTATGAATTATAAAATTAGTTTTATATTAAGGTATGATAAAATGAGATCTTGCGAATTATGAAATAAATTGTGAAAAAATATTTATTGTGCAGATTTTCTAATACCAAAATAACTTAAATATAGCTATCTATCTATCGACTTAGGTTTTACGTAAAAGAAGAATGTATTTTATTTAGTGTTCCGTTATATCTACTCTGCACTGTACCTGAGTTCATCCAGGTAGAGAGGCACACAGAACGTTGTACGGCAAACAGAAGGCCTATATATAGCCTATGGCCTATAGCCCTATTCTATATGTCCGCAACTATATAGTCATGTACGAGTAACTATCAGTCTTGTGGTAACCTGACAAGCGATTTTAGTATTAAAATTTATTAAAGGATTTTTCACACAGGAAAAGTATACATACATCTAAGAAATCACAGTGAAATAAAATCGACTAATCCGCATGTGAGTGCATGGCGGATCTTGCTCTGTATTAAACAGGCAGACAGAAAAAACAGGAAAGAAATCTATGGCGTAGGCTACGTTTATTAGATACATAATAAATGTAATTTAATTAGAATTTATTTGTAAATATTAGGTATAATAAAATATCCTGGGTTGGGACCGAATATTTAGTCTAGGTTCTTTGTTCTTTTTTGACAATATAGTTTTTGAAAAAAGAAGCGAACTCGGCTACGGGCTCACTTGAAGTGATTACCACCGCTCATGGGCATACGCAACACCAGAATACCACTTAAAAACGTTACGGATTTTATCGCGTTTTTATTTTAATTTTGAAATTCCCGACATTTCGAACCCTTTCCAGCGTTCATGGTCACGGGACAACTATTTGTTTTCTATGAAGCGTAAAAAGCGTTCTATGAAGCTGAAGTAAATCAAGCAGTTCACTTCAGCACGTAAAGCGTCCCTGATGTGAATCATAACCACAAATGATTCCTTTATTTTAATAGCGTCCGATATCTAGATATATTTTTCTAGTATTTGTATCACCGAGTTATTTTTACCTTATTTCAATAGATCTATATTGACTAACAGAGAGCTGTAACTTTGACTCCGAATTTCTTGTATTAAAAGCGTCCCAATCGATTAATTTACTGTTTTTTTAATTCAGCTGAAGCCTTAAAATATGTGTTGTTTCCACGAGGAAATTCATGCGATCTTGTTGACCGTAGACTCATCTTAATGTATTCAACTATTCAGTCGGTCGCCGCAATGGGCTATTGTCGTCTAAAAGCGAACTCATTTTCAGTCTTTGTCTCGCGTGCAGTTATGTCTTATGACGTCCAGCACGTGTCCCCCGTCAATCTTCATTGTGGTCTCTTAGGTGCGTAGTTATTAGGTGATTCTAGGACAAGGGGATTTAAAATATAATACTTGACCACTTACACCCTCTACATTGTGAATGTCGTTACTTTTATAAAAAATCATTATACAGCAATAATCCGGGTTAACACAATAAGGCCTTTGAAATGGGTATATAGTAAAGAATACACTTACAGTTACTATCATTAGTATAGACTCTCTCTTGACTTCTTATAGATGCAAACAGTTATCCACGTAAATGTTGCTTGTCCAATCTCTTGTTTATATCACACGGAAATATGCCCATTTGTAACGGGGGTTGATTTAGTTTTTTAAATGGCTTCCATATGTGGCAGTGCAAGAATAGCTTACTATTACTGCTATATTACACCGCGGCTCCACAAATGGGTCAGTGGACTATTGCTAGGATATTCATTGCTACCTGAAGCAGTAGCGTAACAATGGGGATTAGAACGGTCAAAACTCTTGGCTGGAAGATATATTAAGAAGTATATTATTATTATTATTATGTAAAAATCTGGTTAGGATCACTCTGTACTTGTAGCTTTTTTTTATGTGAAAAGTTGCCAAACTAGCAGACGGTTCACCTGATGGTAAGTGAATACCGCCGCCGTCTTCTGTGAGGTCGTGGTACTTACCTGGACGGGCCTGCCAATTCGTGCAACAGCCGAGGCTGCTGCGTGGCCCTACCACTGTAAAAAAAAAATAAACTTCTTCACGTTATGATTTAAAATAGCAGTTGGTTGATCTAAAATAGCACCCATATAAGTGAAGTATCCTTTATTACCCTTTATTACCAGGCGGGGGCAAATTGTTACTGTTGTCTGTGTAACAGTTTTTATTTATACCATAAGAGGCAAGTGTAACGCGAACGGCTATTTTAGTTACAAAGGCGTCTTCCTGGATGAGTACAGTGGTGTACGGTTGCTAAGGTTGAATATGAACTGCGTAGTGTTTTTACGATAGAAGGTGGTAAACGAGCACGTGTTTCACTTAATCACAAGATTATCTTATGGTCTTCTGGAACATTCGGTGTGTTGCAGTTGCATTGTTAACCGTTAATAGGGACACCCGGATACCTCAACAATAATAGATAAAAAAGTGTATGTTTCACTACCTATCGATTAAAATAATTTTTGATTTTGGTATTGTAAATAATTACCCTAATACCTTATCTCAGCGTAGCGTGGTACTTCCCTGATCGCGTAGGTATTTTACACTTTTGCGTTTTGTCAGGTTTCCAAGTATGTTGTTGTTTCGATGTTTTTATTTACTACAATTACCGTAGCAATGCGTTGATATGCAACGTAAGGAATAACATTTATAAGATTTAAATTTGTTTCGTCACTTTTCCCATATATGTATGTAAAATGTAATGCAAAATTCGAATGCAGTACACTATACTTACTGGACAAACTGAGCCGTCAAACTCGTCCATCAATCACATGTCAATTACATAGTAACTCGCATAACTTTTTATCGCATAAAATGCTTTCATGCATAGTACACCACGGAATAGATAAAAGAGGTTCTCCTCTCCTCGCCGGACCTCTTCAATCCGTGACTTACAAGAACACAGTGAATACTGGTGAACTTGATACATTTTCACAAATGCTCATCTTAAATCGCACAAGATGCAGATTCAAGTTTACTAATCACAATCACAATATCAGTCTATCTCCGTCCACTGCTGAACGTACGCCTCCCGCAAAGTGCGCCAACTATCCCGGTCCAGGGCAGTCCGAATCCATCCGCTGCCCGCGACCTTTCTTAAGTCGTCAGTTACGTCGTCCCACGCCACGTTTGCCTAATCGTGGTGTCCTCTCTAACACGTGTCGGATCTACTGACCATCAGTACGTCAAAATACTTATACGCAAATATTAATGCATTGTAATTCAGGCTAGGCCGTATTTTACCAATGTGTTTGTCATCGTTTGGTTAACATAATTTATGTTTTATCTCGAATATGTTATTTCTCTGTTAAACCAAATTAAAGATATCATCATACTGGTATATTTGGATCCAGAATTATAACCCAAAGTTTAATGTGACGTAAAAAACTAGGTTGTTACACACCTATGGAAATAAACTGACAACAACAAGGTGCTGATTTCAGTTTCACGACGATACTTCGTACTATTTATTGTTCAATAATAAATAATAAATCGTGTATAACTCGAAGGCGGGGCAACTATCTAAGAGCGGAGTTAAATAAATTTATTTGTAATGTTATTTGTAATTTGTTCGTCGTGATGATAAAATTTTTGAGGTCATTAAGGACGCTTTCCAGGTTTTACAATGAATTAAAAATGTTTAACGTCCATAACTAAGAAGTTCAGAATGTTATCTGTTTAAGATTGTTGTTTACGTTTACTCTAAAATATATTATTCATATTTAATATTTACTATTCAATATGAATTACTAGTATCTGTCCTAAATTCTGCCTTATATGGGGACGTATCATGGTCTCAAGAAAAACCAGCCTGAAGTAGAAGAATAATACTGTCGCGTTTCGTCTGTAACCGGGCCCACTTTGTTAAAGGTTGTTTACGGATCTTCAACTCATCAGGTGTTGCAGATGTCCATGGGTGGCGGTTATCACTTTTTTTTTAATTTTCTATAAAATTTCTTAAAAATTTGTTATAAAAACAAATATACACGATAAATTGTACAAGGAATTATTTATGTACTTTTATTAAATATTACTTGATTTAATAGTAACATATTTTCGAATTGAATGAGTAGAAAGGTATTTTATAATCGAAGCTTAAAATAGTACTAATTTTAAATTCGGATATTCAAGTAATAGTAAAATAGAGATTACGAGAAATGGGAAATCACTCTTACATCTCTGAGTGATAAGCGTCAGAGTTTATGTATGTCAATATAAAAGTTATTAGATAATAATATATTATCTATATCATTGCAGCGTCTTCTGGCTATAATAATGCGTAGTATGTCGATAAGTTTTATAAATACCAAAGGGCATAACTTCAAGTCGTTGGAGAACTGCCAATAGTCATTTACTTGATTTTAAGCCCTACAGTGCATATTAAAGTTTTTCTTTTACTGGGAAAGTTGGCAAGCGATAAAGCAGTGATTACCGATGCCTATGGACATCTGCAACACCTGAGGGAATGTAGGTGCGTTGACAAAATTTACAAAGCGGTTCTCGGTTACCTCACTCAGAAGACGAACCGCGGGTAAACGACTTCAGCGGATGTATTGTAAAATATGAGTAAACTCGCGAGCATAATATTTCTATTTCATTCTGCTCTACTTTATGGCCATGGTACTTCACTGGACGAGCTGGCTCATTCGTGCAACAGCGGAAGCTGTAGTGTGTCCAAAATGACACTAAAGTTGTCGCAGTCCTCAATCTTGCATTATTAAGACCGACGCAATAACGCTCAGAAGTCAAATCTTTTCGCTATCTAACGCCATGTTTGATAAATCATCCTCTGAACTACAATTTTAGATGTTGTATCAATCATTACCTTATATTTAAAATAATGTGCGTAACGTGAGGTGTGGCGTATTCTTGTACAAACAAAACCTTAGAGTCACCTACGTTTTGAGTACGACCTTCAATTTTAAATTGCTCGAGAGCAGCAAATTAGTGTTGGAAAAGATGCGTATTAGCAGCCCAATTCGCACGCTGGCAAATTACGTATTTAATGAAATGGAGGGTGGTCGGCCATTTTGGTTTTTATACAGGCTGTATTTATTTCAAATGTTCCTTTTTTTAGAAAAAAAGTTTTTGTTTAAAAAAAATTGCCGGTATGTGCAAGCAGAGATAAATAAGGGCACACAGTGTGAATATTTAAAAAAAATTATAAATGACAAGGATGTTTCAACGTACGTTGTATAACATAAATATCGATGAATGCTTTGTCGTTTCCGCCTAAATGGCAGATATACTGCTTTTAAGTTTTTTAAGTATATTAGCTAAAGCGCCAACTGTACTATTTACAAAGTTTAATGTACAATATACATTTCAATGTAAGTGCTATAGTTATTGGCTGTTAAGTAAACGTGTCAAACACTGCAACCTCCTCGCATGGGTACAGGACAGACGTGGATGTAGAAAATTGTATGTTAGAAATGAACACTATAATATTTGTAAATGTAGGTCCATTTACAATTATTCAGTATTTGTGTATATGAAAGAAATCAATGTCTATATATTTTTGTTACACACATTCGATGTCATCGTGAAAATATCTGGAGCATTGTCAAATTGTTATTTGATTGGTGTTTGTGTGATCGCTCCAGACAAATGTATGTATCCTGCGCAATTGAGTTATTTGCTCATCTATAGGAAGTTAAAATTATTCCGGAAATTATAATAATAAGCTTTTGAGAAGTGTCAAAAAATATCAGAAATATACACAGAACATTTTTTTATAGTTATAAATATGACTAGGTTTGATAATTTTAAACAGTAAAGTGAATTAAATAGTTAAGGTAAATAATGAATGATGATGATAAATGATTTATTATGGATGGAAGTTTTAGATTTTCCACTATATATTTTCTTTCAGGTATTATACCTAAGCTAAATGATGAAGCGGTAGCTCTGTGGTCATGTTTTTCGTGTGTGCATATGTTGTGACGACGTCTCGTTCGTAAGTAGGTGCCATGTGACATAAAGACGTGTTTAATTAGGACATGTTAAATACGCGAGCCTCTCAGCGCTGAACGCAAACTGTTTTACTTTGTTCTTGCGGCTATCGCCGTCGAACGATAAAGCCAATTGCGCACCCTATAGTCGACGCCGCGGCAGGCACTAACCGAAAACTGTTTTCCGCGGTGGACTGATAATTTCCCGATATAGAATCTCGCGATACAATTATAAAGTGGTTAGCGCCGTCGACGGGCGGTCGTGACCGCGACATTATCGCGGGCGATGCTTCAGGAGATACGTCGGGGGATGCTGGCGCAGATGTGTCTCTGCGACTGAGCCGCGCGGACGAAGTGAACACAGCGGAGATGCACGCCGACCCGGAGTCGCCCGCCAGCCGCGAGGAGGCTCACCTCCTTCCGGACGAGTGGCTCAAGGTCAAGGCGGTGCCGGCAAACGGGAACCTCTCCCCCGGCGTCTACTACCCCACAGTCGGCAAGAGGTTCGTCGATCGCCACCCTGTGCCGTCCGCGACAGACAGAACGCTTCGCTTTTGTACCAACGTCCCCTTCCGCAGCTATGTTAACCTCCCCAGTGTTCTGTGTTAAGAGTCATACAATTATGCATTTTCAATAGGGCCGCTAACGACATTAACGTCGTCGAAGGTTGTCGCCGTTCGTGCGAAAAGCGCATGAGTGTGACTTACTCGTTCACACGTGCGAAGAGCGCTGAGTAAATGGATAACGACGGTCGTTCGGCCGAGACACCACGATAAATCTGTTTCCGTGTTTGTTTGCAGGACCCGATCGCATAGGCACGGTGCCACGAGGAGGACGAGGCGTCGGGCCATTCTCAAGAATGGGGAGTGCAACATACTCAAGTCGCGGATCTCGCAGCGCCGGCTGCGCTTCCTCCAGGACATGTTCACAACGCTCGTCGATGCGCAGTGGCGGTGGACTTTACTCGTGTTCACGCTCTCGTTCATCCTCTCGTGGCTCGGCTTCGCCCTCATCTGGTGGCTGATCGCGTTCACCCACGGCGACCTGGAAATCGACCATCTGCCCCCGATGCAGGAGTCCTCCAACTGGAAACCGTGCGTGTTCAACATATACGATTTCACTTCGTGCTTCCTGTTCAGCATCGAAACCCAGCACACGATCGGCTACGGCTCCCGAACGACGACGGAGGAATGCCCCGAGGCGATATTCATAATGTGCTTGCAGAGTATCGTCGGCGTAATGATACAGGCGTTTATGGTTGGCATCGTGTTCGCGAAGATGACGAGGCCCAAGCACAGGACGCAGACGCTTCTGTTCTCGAAAAACGCAGTGGTGTGCCAGCGAGACGGAGAGCTCTGCCTAATGTTCCGTGTCGGCGACTTGCGGAAGTCGCACATCATCGGGGCCAGCGTGAGAGCTCAATTGATACGATCCAGGACGACGAAGGAAGGCGAGCTTCTGTCCCACTACCAGACTGAATTGGAGCTGAATGCGGACGGATGCGACAGCAATCTGTTCTTCATCTGGCCCATCACAATGGTCCACAGGATAAACGCCGAGAGTCCTTTCTACGGGGTCTCCGCGGCGGACGTGCTGCAGGAGAGATTCGAGATTGTTGTAATTTTGGAGGGCACGATTGAGTCAACGGGGCAAACGACACAGGCGCGTTCCAGTTACACGACCAGTGAGATTATGTGGGGCCACAGGTTCGTGCCCTTAGTGACGTATAACCGCGAGCGTCAAGGATATGAGGTGGACTACTCAAAGTTTGATGAAACTACGCAGGTTGACACGCCACTGTGCTCGGCTAAAGAGCTGGACGAGTTCTATGGCAATCAGCCAGACCGTAGATCAATCGGTAAGTTTATTTTTAATCAAAATTGTATAAATATACATCATTTAATTTATTAGGGTTTCAAAAATTAAGGGCTCATAACTAAATGAGTTCAATGATAAAGATACCTTCTTGAATTTTTTCTAAACTTTCAAAATGTAGTATGTCTTTAGAAATAGTATATGTACGTCTTAGATATTTTAAATATTTATCCTCTATATGTCATTTCCGCAGTATGCCATTTTGAATTATCTGCAATATTATTTATCTAGGGTCAACAAACGTCTTGTGTTTGTCTCTTTGCCCGCCCTGATAAAACCTAATTTATTGTCTATGAGTCTAATTAAGTGTATCAGTCGCTAACAGCTCGTTCCGCATCTATTATGAGTTTTTTCCCTTTTTCCATGCAATAAAAGTCGTCTTCAAGACATTTATTAACGTCAATACCTAATAAACTTCACTTGTAAGTGCCCTTTGTGATAGAAATAGCGAATTCATCGATATGTGAAGCCAGTTATCTCTTGCTTTATCTAAATCAATGCATCAGACTAGAACAATATGTTATTATTCATAACCTATGTGCTTTATTTACCTTATGACTTATGAGGCGTGACACAAACATACCAGCAGTACATTTAGCGACACGCGTCGAATAAATCGTTTGAATCGTAGTTTTATGTACTTAATCTGTTTTATAATAGGTTTAATTATGAAAACTTCCACCTTGCACAAGTATAAAATGTTTATCAGCCATCTTATCGAGATTGATAGCATTCCATTTTCACATTGCAGATTATTGCTTTACTCCAAAAGATTATTCTTACCTTTAATGGTAATGGCCTTCCCTTTTTTTATTTGTAATGAAAATTTGCTTTGATACGAGAGAAAATACAATAAACTACATATGATTAGATATAATTTTTATCCGAAACCTCAACAACCTATGGATCACTTGGCAAATATCCATTAAAATATGTTTTTGCTATTAACTTAATTTTGAAAAGAAATTGGTTATTTGAACGTCCTTATATAGGGATGAAGATTCTTGTCAAGTGGATTAGGATTCTTTCGTGATATAAATATGATTCTAGTATTAGACGGATTATGTGCTGAGGTAATAATGACGCACATTTTAAATCCCAAGATACCCTTTCTCAACTTAGTAGTAAAATATGGTTTGTCTAAATTATACGTCATAATAAAGTGACTAAAGCGATTACAACGTAATCTTTTATCACGGTATATACGCTGTAAAGAAATTCGCTTCAAGATTTTAATATTAGTTTAAACAAATAAAGTCCTTCATATTTTTTTTATCTGCAACCTAAATACTCTAAATTAATTACTCATCTTCTATAAAGAATTACCAAGTAGGATTGTGGAGATAATATTCGGTCAATACAGTCTATCAACGACAAGGCCGATCCAGAATAAGCAGAACATCAGTTCTTTAGATGTCCCTTTATAATGGCATATAGAATACTACTTCTGCGGTCACATGATGTTACTATTGAATTAAAACTAATTCTCTTTATTGTTCACCTCCCATATTACTACTTACATATCGTGTGATGATTTGTTGATTCCGATTAAAGTGACCTCTCTACCGTATGCGAAATAACAGGAAGCGCCATTTTGTCAATTTGAATAAGCAACAAATCTGTCACTATCTATCCCCCTTTTTAATACAGGATATACATCTTATTTCTCATTTGCTCTGAGAACAATCGGCTCAACTGGATGGTCAATTTGCATCGGCTATACACCCGAATGGACGTGCAAGTTTACAAGTGTCTTAGTACTTATTTAAATTGCCTCATAGATAGCTGTAATTTGCGTGAATCATTACTTACTAATCGGTCATTTTCATAGTTGTTACTGGGTTTGACAAGATTTAGTTCATCATATATAGTTCTTGGATTATTTGTTGTTGTGTATAAAAATCCTTCTTTAATTCTTGTGTAAAATTAATTTATGACATAAAGAGTTTAATTGTAAACATTGTAAATTAAATTATTGCATAGATAATTTAGTCATAATAGTTATATGATAAAGAAGATATTGATTACGTTTAAGTACGTTTTTTTATACAAAAGCTATTAGAGTTTGTACAAAAATATGTTTGCTTTTTCTGTTGACTTGTCTACGGTATCATGATGTAGAATGTAATCAGTATGTTTTGGCGAATCAAAGAAAAAATGCTTGTAGGAAACATCGTTCAGAATTTAAAAACCGCCACTACTCGCGTATAGGATAATTATTTGATGTACAGATAATTCTTTCCGATTTGAGTATTTCCCTATATGTTTAACTTGTACACATTTCTTATTAACGGTAGATTATCGCGTAAATTGAGAGTAATATCTTTCACTGTTTTTGTACATCCAATCGGGACCACATTTATAAATATTTAACATTACTTAGAGACATACTCATTATCCGGTGGCAGGGACGTTTTGAGTAACGTTCAAGGGATAAAATACCTGTGGCCTACACCAATAACTTAACCGTTTTGGAATACATGTGGAATTTACCGACGCACATTTTCACATGTTGAATGCTGAAAAACTCATCACCTGTCATGTTTGTGACTAAACAAGCTTATTGAAACGAGGGCAACAGTTGTCGCCGTCTCCTTGTTTAGGATAGATAAGGATAACTAACGATAGTGTTAAGAGATATATGTTTCTGTCTTGTTTTATGTTATCTGCCTCGCCTTTGGTTTTCGCCAACTTTTAATTTTAATATTAATGAATGTTGCTTTTTGTGTTTGTCAATGTGTAACTGTGTGTCTTTGTGATGTCTCGCAGAGAGCGGTGAGCATATGGTCTTGAAGATGCCGGAGCCAGCGTCCACGGAACCCAAAGCTGAGCAGAAGGATGGAGACTTCACAGTCACTTTATAATTTCTAACAGCCACCAAATCGCGTCAAGAGCAGAGAATTGTCCTTGAATATGGAAAATTTATCATAAATGTTTTATTAGCAGCATCGTTAAAAGTTAACACATGGTAAAATATAAAAAAGCGCGCAAAAATTTACAATTTAAAGGTTTATCTCTTGATAATGAAATATTTTACGGGATTTTATCCCGTTCTATACCACTTAATATTTAAATTTAATTGAAATTGAAATATTTTTCCAGTGTATGTAGAATTTAATAACTCAAAAGCAAGTAAAACACAGTCCGTTCCATGAATGGGTGACTAGAGACAATCTAAATGTTACAAATCAAAAGATGGTATTTACAACTCTAAAGTCCCTAAAGTAGTTTAGTTGCGTTACAAAATATAAGAAATAAAAATATTTATTTTCCTTGTATGAGAAGTTAAAGTGATTTTTTAAGTTTTAAGTAGTTATTTATGTGAATCTCCATTTAGTTTAAGTTTGATTATGCGAAATAGTATTTTACAATGTGCATTCCAGTTTACGTTACTAGTCATTTGATAGATTTAATATCAACTTTAACAAAACAAAACAGTGATTTATTCAAAATAATGAAATAAACATACAACCTGTGTAAAATGATAATATGAATGTCGTGAAAAACTGTTTAGTCAAAAATAAAAACTTTTACTACGAGTGCAGAATGTAGTAATGATTTTTCTCATTGATGATATGTTCAAAATTTATCAATAATAGTAGTATAGTAAATGTATTTGTATATCTTTTTGTTTTATGTTAGTGATGTGGTATTTATTGAGATGTTATATGTAAATAACGAATGATAAAATATGCTTCAAATGTTTTTATTTTAACAATAAGTACCTTAATATTAATAATTTACTTAACGCCCGTTAAGTAAATTCTATGAAGATGTCTTTTGCATAACCTTTTCGGTTTTGGATGCTTCGTCTATTAATTTTTAAACACGACATTGTTTTCAGCGATATAGAAAACGTAGATGTTTTATGCTCTACCTCAGTAACTCCTTATGACCTGCTTTTAAATATTGTTCTAATCAGGCAGGAACAATTTTTTAGTACTTAAATTTTTTTTAATAACCGGCAACGTCTCCGTGCTTGAGCTTTATTAATGTGTATGTCAGCTTCGTTGTGTTGTCAAAATAAATTTTTATTCAATTTGTTAAAAAATATCAAATATCCCTTATCCACCTTTTTAGAGCTTTGAATGGTATTTGTAATTCGATATCCGTTCAATGTGACCAATAAAACTTTAGAAAACGTAATGAGAAAAAAAAACAAAATCAATAACGAAAACTCAGTTCTGGTTCTTGACTGAACCAGTCTTGCTGGGGGATAATTGCTGGATGTCAGCGATTACTTTCCTATATCCATTAATTCGAAGTAGTACGCACTATAAGAAGTTCATAACTCACGTAAAAGAAGCCAAGCTGATACGTGTTTCATGTTCAGCTTGCCCGGAAAAGAACTGATTTTCCTCCCGAAGAACGGCTAGTTCTGGCAGGGCTGTCGATTGTGTGCGAATCCGTTCCCATGGGCTTTCAGATATGAACCCTACGGGGAACATCTTTAGATAGTACTATATAGACTATAAGTCCGAGATAACCAATCCTTACAGTTAACAATTCATAAAATAATCAGTTTTGTATTTAATTACTATAGACTGATGGTTTGTACTTCAGACATGTTAACGCGCCCGGAGTGAAACCAAGAAAACAGCCTGATTGGAACGTTTTCGAGGCTAAAAGACAAAGAGGCAGCTTAAGAGTTTAATACGGGGTCGAGAAAAACGGATACATCTTGAGATTATTTTTAAACTTAAACTAAAGTGACTTTTCATAACATTAGGACAAAACGTGTGTTCTGTCAGTCTGTTTGGAATGGAAGGAACACTTTCGACCAGCGATGTTGTATGTGTATAATATACCTATTATAACATATCATGGGACTGAACAATATTTTTTTTTTAAATAAAAGCTTGTGAACTTAGATTTTAAATGAAACTTAAATTAATTTTTAATCAATTAAGTGTGTGTCTCTCTATGGTCCATACAAATAGTCTTTATTGAAAAAAAAAAACTTGTGTGTACCTACTTATGTACGCACGTAAGAAGTTATAATTCTTATGCGTAACAAACGATAAATCAAAGAAAAATAACTGAAAACTTCATTCCCTGTGCCAGTACCCTTTGTTTGTGAAAAGAAATTAATTTAAATCGATAAAGGATTAATAATAACTTTCACGTGATGTTCAGTTATAACCGCCATTGAAACATCCGTAGGATTGTAAATGCGTTTTCACCTTTTAATAAAGTGGGTCCCGGCTACCTCACTCACCAGGCGAAACACTGAAGTATAACATTTCCACTTCACGGCGGTCTTCTGTGAGGTCGTGTTACTTTCCCGGAGGGAACTGCCCATTCGAGCAATAGCGAACTGTTGCATGGCCCCACCAGTTTAATATATGTATTCCTATGCCTATTTGTGTGCCTCGCTGCATTCACACTCTACCTTGAAACTTTGTACATCTCAATAAAAAATTGACATAAACTTTATGAAAGTGTGAATGTTTTATGGGTGATGTAAGAACAGAAGCCCTGTTGTTAAATACATCACCCACATTTGATTTGGATCTGTGCGTATAAAGAAACTTAACGTTGTCATTTCAGCGTACACCGGAGATACGTCCCTGCCCCGTGAACTGATTTTCAATGACGTCAAAGGCGTGCCGGGATCACCGCTCATCAATATCGCTGACAGGCTCGTCGTCGACGCCATCAGAAGGGCCAGCCTTACAAACAGGCCGTCCATTGTAAAATACCCACCCGACTACTTCAACAGCAACGGTGATAATTCCTCATCATCCAGTGAAGATGAGGAGCTCAAAAAGAAGTCGAGTTCTAGAAAAGGCAGCGACAAAGGAGCCTAATAATTTCAGTTCAAAGAGTCTTACAACGTATTATTTAAATGTAGAGCGCCATCTATTACTGGAAAGTTATATTTAGAAATTTTAAGATAACTAAATGTTATGATATTTTACAATGCAAACGTGTAAGAAGATATATATCGATACTCTAAGCTTAATTACATTAGTATTTAATAGTGATAAGTTAATTTAGTGTAAACCTCGAAGAAAATTTTCTCAAATTTTAATGTGCTATTGTTAGATAATATACTATAGGTGTTAATAAAATTTTTAAGTAAAGACATAATTAAAATGGAAAAACAGAAATAAAACAATTGCTTATTATTATAAATATCTTTTCATCTTTATTTCTATATCTTAGGAAAACAAAGCTTTCAATTGGACTAAAAATGGCGGCGCCAGCACCGCTAAAAGCTTTTTTTATATTGGGATAGTAAAATAATACTTATATTCTCATTACCAAGTGCAGTAAATCATTAAAAACACCGCACATCCGTAAATCATATTTATTAACATGTTACAAAATTTCGCAGTAACTATTCAAACAAAGCATTAGTAAAACTAACACTTAATTTTATTTTATTAGTCAAATCTACCCAACAGTGAGTGACAATGTTTTCAGCAATTAAAATAATGGACATCTAGAACATTCGCTGATGAATGACATGACGAGCTGAGAGTGAAAGAAAATTATAATACAATAGTCAATTTGACGGCACTTTATTTCTGCGTATATATTTGTACATGTATTTTTGGATTTAATCCAAGGAACGTCCACAATAGTCTTATGAATAGTCATTTAACTAACAGATGACTTGTTTGTTCGAAATTTTATTTCGATACGACAATATATTAGAAATAATAGAAGATTTTCATACTTCCATCGTTAGTTTGACTGCCGATAGAAATTAAACAAAAGTGCAATTATAATTAATTTAATTGTAATAACGCCGCCGATTTAGCTGGAACACGTATTGTAAATAAAGCGTATAATTGAAAATTCAAAAATCCCCGGAACATTTTGTTTTGGCTAATATTAAAAAATAAATACTTGCTCTAACATCCTATCTCTTTTACTGATTTTAAATTTACCTAATTCAAAAACTGGAAATCGTTTCAAATACTGTTAATATGAACAGTACCTACACTAATTCTACAGATACATAGCAGAGAAAAAAGCGTAGTTACACTATAGATTTATAACTAGTTACAAGATTTAGTTATTTGGCACAAGCACGTAACAAATATCTTAACAATACTGCAGTGTAGGTTGCGCGAAACTGAAATGCGGCTGAGTGAATTGGCTTCACAAGTTCTGACTATCATCACGTTCAAAACTTTAAAATGTAGCTTGATAAAACCTGAACTAATATCTAAAAACATATATTCACAAAACCGAATAACGGCGACGGTCCCGTCTGTACACAAACTTGTTGTGTGAGCAGGGTAGAAAGCTATTTAGACAGCAGTGCGAACGAGATAGCAGTACCCGGCAGTTCCGCATGAAACTTATCCGGTACCTATGTATTAAATCTAAACTAATTTACCAAATGATTTGGACGAACTTCAGAGGCGCATAGAGTTTTTCGCACCCTCTACCAATCCAAAATACGTACCCTACTGGAAGCACATCGCATTATGTTTATTCCGTCCAATAATTGAGCGGAAAGAATACATAATTTAATTTATCCATTACATGGGTCAACAGTTAACAACACTGACAGTTTGAAATAATCTTAATTCGATTGAGGAACACGTTGATGACATTCTTTAAATGTATTCTACCTTACTTTTAATCTTTACATATTATAAAGCTACAAGTGCCGTTTTATATCCACGACATTAAGCGCTTTTATGTTTTCCTGTATAAAAAGAACCATAATTGTTATAGCGAATGAGATTAGACATTTTTAGATAAAAATATATGTTCCAAGTTAAATACATAAATTTAATGTAAACTGTTTAAGAAAAGAGGTACACAATTTGCATGACATTGTTTAAAAAAAGTTTAGCTGTTTTCTTGGGAAGAGTTTCATTACTTTCACGACGGTGGTCCTTGCTATATTCGGGGATGTTTATGTCTCCACAAGTGTGCTTGCTACTCGGGGATGTTTAATAAGTCTTCGCATGGGTACTTGCTATATTGCGGGGATGTTTTGGAATCGAACTTGGGCCCGTCATGCGGGCTCCGGTTCAGGTGACGTGACCAGTATCGGTATGGGCAGAGCTGGGGGTTCCACTATGTGGTTGTCACTTGGCGATCTGTAAAAAGAGAAATAAATAGTGAGACAATAACAAAAACAAATAAACTGTCACGTCGTTTTTAAAAAGTCAAAGTGAACTAATTTCAAAGCATGTATTAAAATTTCGAAAATCGATCGAATTTTCATTAATTATTTAACATTTATTTATTCTGCCAATGCAAGAATATATAAAGTAACAAGGCCAAAGAAAAATACTACGGATTTAGGTTTATTAGAAAATAATAATAAAATTCGCTGGAGGATGTTATTTTAAATTTTAAAAAACTCGTGGTGACTGAGAAAATTTTTAAATAAAGAAAAGAGACTGTTTCCCTCCTTTTAGTTGTCATTGGCATAAAGGGTAATTGAATGCCGGACAGAGGGGGGAGGAGAAAAAAAATAAGAACGTTCCAAATTTAAACGTATTTTTTTCTATTGGCATAAATGATCAAAATGAACAAAACGCCACCTAGAGGGAAAAAAAGATCAATACGTTCCAAATTCAAACTCACTTTTTTATCCTATGATGCTCCTTGTGCTCGTGGTGTCCGTTGACTCCGATGCCGTTCGGCGTGAGTCCGTGCGGCCGCTTCATGCTCGCGTGGCTGTGGCTCCGGTGCATGCCGTCTTTCTGCGCGTTGCTCTCTAGAACCTTCGGCTCCGTGATGCCCGTCATCGAGTGGTTCTTCGGCAGCTCCGGGTTCTCGACCGCCAGGTGCGCGTGGTTGATGCCTTTCAGCTTCTCGTTGATGTGCTGCACGAAGTTGTTCTGCGCCATCAGCCTGTTCTCGCGGACCCTCGCCTCGGGGATCTTGATCTCGATGTGCTCGTCAAGCGAAATCGAGTCCACCGAGCTCAGGTCCAGGGTGTCGTTGGAGAACGTCTTCGGTATGGTGCCCAGCATGCGGTCTGTAATTAGTAAAGAAAAAAGTAAAGTAAGAGCCTATACATGTCCCACTGCTGGGCAAAGGCCTCCTCTATACAGAGGGTATCAGGGCATAGTCCACCACGCGGCCCCACTGCGGATTGGCGGACTTCACATATCTTCGAAATATATTTTTTTTGTTATTATTTCGAAAATATGCAGGTTTCCTCACGATGTTTTCCTTCACCGCGGAACACGTGATAAGACAGCACTTAAAGTTAAATAAAACTTCATTGGTGCCGGCACCGGGGATCGAACTCAGGTTGCTCGAGTATATTGAATTGAAGGCGAGCGCCCGGACGCTGAGCTATCACGGCTTTTTTTTTTCGGTCCGTAATTATTCATCAATAATAAATATACAGCATTTACTTCCGTATTAAGCTATATTTTTTATGAGATAAGTGACGAAGTTTATCAAGAGCACTGAAATTTTCGGATCTAAATAGTAAGTGAAGGAAACGATTACCTGGTGACCATTGACGTGTAAGGTCATGGACTCAAAAACCCGTCGACACGATTAACTGTTTTAGAATTGTTTCTTGTCTCATGCTGGGTCTAGGCTGACAGTCCTACTTCGTAGTTTAATGTGATGAAAATTGCATAGCAATACTACCTCCATCGGGAATAAAAATAAAGGTTGTCTTTTAAAAGGATGGATGACTTTACATACCCAACTTCTGGGAGGTGGAGACTGTGGCGCGAAGTTCGTCCAGCTGCTTGGCGGAACACAGGGGAGTATCCACTTCGTAGGTGTTGTTGAAGCGTGTGTAATCGACCTGAATATTGGACAATAAATAAAAAACATTCAGTGTTATAATTTGTCACCCTCCCCCTTACATCAGCCTCCCTTATCCCACCTAGGTGGGGTCGGCGCAACATTTGAATCATGTTGTAATCAGTTTTTGGCTGTTTTTTACGATCGGCCATGCCTGACGTCAACCCTCCACGGGAAACAAACACCCAGATTAGTAACAATTATCGGTGAGTTACACAAATACGTGTGGGAATCGAACCCACGACGCCGAAGCTAATAAGCCTAGCAAAGCTTATTTGAGTTTAAATTACGTTTACGTCTGAATGATACAGATTTAATTTGACTAAAAACGCACAAAGATACATAACATAAAACACACATTACATTTTTTATCGTTCATCTAAAAGACATAATTAATAAATACAATATAATTTTTATCGCTTAAACTTCGTTTGTTTTTAAATATTAGATTTATTTATGGAACACTTAAACAAATTGGCATCAAGCTGAAAACGATCAAAGGTTTCCTGGAGAAAATATATTTGACAGGCACTTGGAACAGTGTTAGGGTTTTCTTGGACAATGTTTTTATTATAGCGGTCCATAAAAAAGGACAGCGTTCCAATTTACTTGTGTCGGTTAAACTTTACCTCACGGCGTCAATTGTCAAATCAATCGCGTTTGTCATATTTTTGTTTGACTTCACCAATGATGGAAATTATAAAAGCGAACTTTGTTAACTGTCAACCGGTATCAAAATCATCTACAGCTCCTGAGGGGCTGGCAGATGCGTTGACAACATTTAAAATAGTGGGGCCCACTTAACTCACCAAAGAAACACAAAACGAAAAAGTGTACCTAATAACTTCCACGGTTTTCTGTGAAGACATGGTACTTTCCCGGACGACCCTGCAGTATCGTCCTCCACAGCGCTTCCACAGCGGTAGATATTTTAAAATTTTTCATTTAATTATTCGTATCTAACTAACTCATAGGTTAGTTTTATTTTATTTGTATAACTAAGGATACGAGGATAAAAAATTATATTTCCTTATAGCAGATTAAAACTGCACTGTAGAAATTCGCAGAATGTTATGTCATTTAAACAATGTCTTAATCGGAAGAATATTTATTCTGCACGTATGTTCATTATAAATGTTTACACTGACTACTGCCTATCAAAGTGATATTGTATCTATATATATATATATATATATATATAAATGAATCCCTATTTCCCTTGATCACGCATCACACGTGAACGGCTGGACCGATTTCGCTAATTCTTTTTTAATAATATTCCTTGAATTAGGAAGATGGTTCTTATGGTGAGAAAAATTAAAAAAAAAATTGCCTGAAAAAGTCTTAAAACAACACTTTTCTACATTCCCGTACGAAAGATTTGTAATAATAATTAAAAGTCAATTTGAACTTTAATACCAAACCATAAAGTTTATGTGTTAGTGGAGGGGTTCCGGGAAGACAAAGCAAGTGAGTGACTGTGGTAAAATTTCACTTGAAATGTAAACGTCTCTTTGCTGTGCATTACTACATGATATAAAACAAAGTCGTCCCGCTGTCTGTCTGTCCCTATGTACGCTTAGATGTTTAAAACTACCCAACGGATCTTGATGCGGTTTTTTTTTACTAAATAGAGTGATTCAAGAAGAAGGTTTATATGTATAATACATTGCACCCGTGCGAAGCCGGGGCGGGTCGCTAGTCTACATATAAATATTACTTTTAGTTAAACTCGAACATTAGACAATTAATCTATGTCGGTCTTCATTAATATATAAATAGCAATTTGTGTCCGCAAAGTACATTCAGCTTCAAAAGACTTTTTATTTAGCCATTTGTACACCGAGCCCATAACACGGCGTGCATGGTTCTAGGTAGTTGAACTTTTAAACCATTCTGTCATCAAGTTTTTAAAGCTGTATATAGGTTTGGGTTTATATTTGAATCTAATTTAACTTTATATATAATTCTTCTGTATGTCACTGAACTCGTCCTAAACGGCTCGATCGATTTTAATGAATCTCTTTGTGTGTCTTCAGGTAGATTCAAGAATAGTTTAGATTTGCAATTCGGTCCACTACAATGTTATTTTTCTTAATAAGTTGTTTTCGGATTTAAGTCGTGTATACAGAACAAAGTCTGTCGCTACGCTAGTAAAAAGTAAAAAGTAAAGTAACAGCCTATACATGTCCCACTGCTGGGCAAAGGCCTCCTCTATACAGTGGGTATCAGGGCATAGTCCACCATGCGGCCCCACTGCGGATTGGCGGACTTCACATATCTTCGAAATATATTTTTTTTGTTATTATTTCGAAAATATGCAGGTTTCCTCACGATGTTTTCCTTCACCGCAGAGCACGTGATAAGTCAGCACTTAAAGTTAAAAACTTCATTGGTGCCGGCACCGGGGATTGAACTCGGGTTGCTCGAGTATATTGAATTAAAGGCGAGCTCCCGGACACTGAGCTATCACGGCTATACTATGTAAAGATAATTAAATTCGCACTTTTATCGTGGTACTTAGAGAAGAAGTGGAATACGAAAGTGGAGCTATCAATTAAGACTCACCTCATATTCACCCGTGTCCTTCCTGAACGAAACCATAGTTTCAAAACGATGCCCCCATAAAATTTCGGATGGTAGGAAACTGCTTCTGGCTTGGGTCGTCATACCTGTGGATTCGATCACTCCCTCTGAAAGTAAAAAAATATTATTAAGAATTTTACAAATAAAATTGATGATGACATATTAAGTTCGATTTATGATTTCTTTAATGTTAAACAGTAAAGGTTTTGAGGCGACTTTAAAAATTGGAAGATTCCAGAATTATTGTACTGGGCTTTTTAACTTTTTAACGTTTATAAGTTTATATTTTACTGTTTTATCCTGGGTTTATTCTGTTTTATCACGTGGTCATCGTGAAGGTAAGCCGCGCCATTTCCTGCATATTTTCAAAATAACAGTAATAAAAGCAAAAATATTTCGAATATAATTATGTGAAGTCTGCTAATGAGTGTTGCGTGTCAAGTGGGGTCGAGTGGTGGACTGTGCCCTAATTCCTTATGCACAGAGGAGGCCTTTGCCCAGCAGTGGGATATACATAGGCTATTGCTTTACTTTTAATTTACTTATCCCGTTTTAATAAGTAATATATTAAATTAAATTTTATCGAACCTTACGGGCGTTGCAAATGTTCATGGTCGGCGGTTATCACTTAATATCAGGTGAACCGTAAGCTCGTTTGCCACATACAACAAAAAAAAATAAGAAGTCGTGTTACTTCTTGTCGGCACAGACTATACTGTCTTTATCAACATGTCTTCGCTTTCAAATTAGAGATTATTAAAGCTAGATCGAAACGCGACAGAATCCATATAAGAGTGTCATTTAACATTCGCTTATACACTCGTATTATATGTATGTTTTGATAGGACCGTATGTTTTTATTTCAGGAAATAACACATGCGTTTGTTATATTGTTGACACGTTTATGGCACATATCGAAGTGGGCCCGAGCGTAAATAGAATAGATAAATACACATCATTACATGTTTAGTTTAGGGCAAGCGACCAAAACACTGTCGGGGAAGTGCCAAGTTGATGTAGATTGCAGATCATTGTTGGAAATAACGAATAGGTAATTTGAAAACTTAATATAAGTTTTTAGGTATGATTTTGTGGTAGAATGATGACCTGATATGAGACTTACTCGGTATATGGTTATCACTGTAGAAAGCTTCCAAGTTTTATTCCTACGTTTTGTTCACTTAACATATTTTCTTAGATATCCAATAAATAACTAGTTTTACCAGTCGTTTACAATAATTGTGAAATATACTATATGTTTATTTATGCCTTGTTTCAAACATAATAAAGCTACAATGTACAGGCCGGGCAAATTAGGCGAATCGACGAAGTAAAGCTGAACCTTAGATAGAGCTCCCGAACATAGGTACTGAAAACAGTATCACTATGTTTTCCTTTTGAGTACACCAAATACACACCTTCGGATTTATTTGAAATTCGATAATTTACTTATTTAAACGGAGTAATTTAGGACTTACCTAACATGACGACTATCTCGAATCGCTCTCTGAGCATGTCCGAAGCGGAGAGGTTGTAGAGCGGCGATTTTTCGTTGATCTTGTGAACGATGGTCATGGGCCATATGAACATGAGCCTGTCCTCTTCACCGTCCGCGCCCACCTTCAACTCTTGCTGGTAGAACGGCAGCACCTCCCCTTCTCTTGTGATCTAAACGTACGTCATAACTAGATTAAAATACGAGTATTCGAATTAAAATAATTAAATTGTATCAAAGAGACTGTTATCGTACAACCACAACCGATGATGAAAGATGAAACACTTGAATTATCTTAGAAGCGGTAGATCAAAGGCAAAAACAAATAATAATTGTGGCTCTACTACAATTCAGTAATTATCGAATTCCCGCTTAAAATATTTGTGCTTCTCAACGAAGGTTGTTTTTAATCTTTTCTTTAGTATTTTTTTTTATAAATCAGTCGTAAACTTAACGAACGTTAATTACTATGATTGCATTCTTCACGGGAATTCATGTTTAATTATGGTTTCCATTAAATAAGCATAAAAAAAGCATGTCAAAAGCATGCAATTAGTTCCAAAGCGTGCACGAACAACGAGCGAAAATATAAGTCGGTATTGCACAATCGTTAGTATTGATAACGTTTCACGACAATTCCAATTAATACTAAAATAAGCGCATGCAATGTTTTGTTATGATTTTAGCCGAGTATGAACAGGAAGCAACACGCCTTCATGCATCAAAACAGTGGTACCACTTATCCATAGACGGGTCTTAACAGCGAAAACATAACGACAACAATAACAAAATAAATAGCAGCTGTTAACATTAAATATCGCAATCGCACAACGACAACGATGCAAGGGAATATTGTAAGAAACGATAACGCACAATGCTCGGTACCTTTTTCCGTATCAACTGTGCGCGGACGTGGGCCTCTAATATGTGCGACTTTCTTATGTCCCCCACGCGGAATAGGAGGCAGAATTCGCCGTCCCTCAAACATATCACGGCGTTCCTCGAGAACAGGAGTGTCGTGTTGCGCTTTTTGGCCCTCGCCAGCTTCGCGAAAATAAGACCCACCTACGGACAAGAGGACACAATGACTCCGCATCCGCTATGGGATACGTTCGGACGGTCGAAATTCGAATTCGTCCACTGTTCGCTTTTCTATTTCCCTTTTCGAATTTCGACCAGCGCGTATATTGTGTGAGTTGACAATACTCCGATTAGTTGCAGATTGAAAGCGTGCGGACGAAATCCCCGATCACTAACCAGTCTCCGCTTTGCTGTTATAATATACCTTGCGGCGTATAACTTGTGCCCTTATGTGGGCTTCGACAATGTGAGACTTTCTCATGTCGCCGACGCGGAACATCAGGCACAGTTGGCCGTCGCGCAGGCATATTACGGCGTTCCTTGAGTACAGCAGGGTCTGCGCCCGTTTCTTTGGTCTAGAAAGTTTCGCGAACACGATCCCCACCTAAAATTAGTTGGTGACTGTGGTAGGGGCACGCAACAGAGTCCGCTATTGCGCGAATGGGCAGGCTCATCCCGGGAAATACCACAGACTCACAGATGACCAGCGTGCAGTGGAAGTATGTTTTCGCGTTTCGTCTGGTGAGTGAGGTAACCGAAGCTCACTTTTTAAAGGTTGTCAATGCATATGTAAATCCTCAAGTGTTGTAGATGTCTATGGGCGGCAGTAATCGTTTAACATGAGGAAATAACTGCTCACTTAGAAAAAACAACACACAATTGCATGGCTTTTGCTGCCTCGATAGATGATTAGATTTATGAAGATGGTCATGGAGGTCATGTCCCATATCACCCTCTAAAATCCGATATTTCATTTTCATTTAAATTAACTTACAACTCGGTTTCTTACGTCTTTCTATTAAGAACTGATCATAATAATTTAAATGAGCGAAGAATTTAAAATTTACCTTTTTTTTTCTATTTTTTTTAAACATTGACCCGTAGTTTAGGATAACGTTATCCTGTGTTGTAAGGACGTTTTACAAACATAAATTTCACGTGGACAAACATCCAGATGCGAAACAACTATCTGTGGGTCACACAAATAGTTGTCCCGTGTGGGAATCGAACCCACGACCCCCGACGCCAAAGCCAATACTTGACATTCTTCAAAATCTACATAAATATCCGTGCCTGTGGACGTGCTCATTCTGCTGACCCCAATGGCGTTTCGAAACAAATATCTAAAACGTGCGTTAGCTACAAAATGCGCACTCAAGGCGCCACTAATGTCGAGAAGTTTAATATTCCTTATACATATCCAACTGAAAGTAATGTGTACTGCTCGGTGACGTCTTTTTCGTAACGATTTTTAAGCATCTGGATCACTGTTTAATACGTTAATACATTTGGATCTCGTCCAAGTTTATTCCCATATTAAATTCATACATTGGCTTCGAAGCAGAAAGGTTCACGAGATGAAATTTACTATAATAACCCTTTAAACGCTAGTGATGTCATAGCAGAGTTTTAAAATAGAGATTTTTTGTAGTGATATAGCGTCAAGTAGACGTCTCAAATTTCTATATTGGGTTGCCATGGGCAAAATTGGCAAAAACAAAAAAGAAAGAAACTAATCGTTTTTCATATTACCTTAGAATAATAAAAACTACGTGGGAGGCCATAGTTCTATAAAGACGTTAAACATACTATAAAACTTTTGCTTCTTTTTATTAGATATAAATTTCTATTTCTATGAGTTTTCGCAAGGTTTTGAATTTTTGTACCGACATAGAGTCTTTATGCCGTGCACAGGACACGAATATAAGGCAGCGATTTTTGGAAATAAGAAATCCGAAAAACAGACTTCTCATCAGTGGACAGTGAGTTATAACATACCATAAATGGTACCAAATACATATGATACAAATAATTTTGATTTCTTCAATGTCTTACCATGAAGGCTTGGATGAAAACACCGACTATGCTCTGTATGCACATAACGAATATAGCCTCGGGGCACTCCTCGTTGGTCGTGCGGGACCCGTAGCCGATCGTGTGCTGAGTTTCCACGGAGAACAGGAAGCAGCCGGTGAAGGAGTTGACGTTGTTGAGGCAGGGGACGAACTGCGTGTCGTTCCCGGGGGGCGGGGGGCTGAGGTCCCCGTGGGTGAAGATGATCAGCCACCAGATGAGGGCGAACAGGAGCCAGGAGAGGATGAAGGAGAGCGCGAACACGAGTAGCGTCCAGCGCCACTGCGCGTCCACGAGGGTCGTGAAGATGTCCTGCAGGTAGCGGCGCCTGCGCTTCGCCACGTTCCATTGGACGACGTTGCAGTCGCCGTGTTTGAAGATGACGCGCTTCCTGACCCGCCTCGCCGCGTAGCGGGCTTGGCGATATCTAAAAGGGAAGAAGTAAAGTAAATATCAGCCTCTATTATATCATGTCCCACTGGCCAAAGGCCTCCTCTGCACAGAGGGTATTAGGGCATAGTTCACAACGAGATTCCACTCCGGATCGGCAGACTTTATGTATCTTCGAAATATTTTTTGATATTATTTCAAAAATATGTAAGTTTCCTCACGACTTTTTTTTCGCCGCTTATACGGGAAAAGTCAACAATTAAAATTAATGTTTTATTACTGCCCGCACCAGGATTTGAACTCAGGTTGCGCGACTATAATTAATTAAAAGCGAACGCTCCAACACTGAGCTATCACGGCTCTAGAAATAAAAAGCTTTGAATGCCTAGTGTTTGACTACTATACCACCTGTTTGATAGCAGTAATTTAGTCTCAGATGTTAACTATTCAGTTGAAGCTAGGGGAAGAAAATTTTAGTGCTGGTGGTTTTAGTAAATCGAACGCAAATGGCCATTGTAAGACGTCGAATACCACAGTAAGGGTTCGTGCAATGAATTAGGTAACAGGCAACTTTTTCATAGTTTTTTATAGTGTACACATTATGTAATAATAAATGGGTGGCAGTAATCATTTACTAAAAGAAGTAACCCTCACTGGTTTGCAATCTATTTGAAACAATACAATAAAACTCCGGTTCATTATTCTCAAAGACATTTAGTACGGGAATCGTGAAAAAATTATAAAGGGGAATATTTATAGCAATGTTCAATTATATCGACAGGATTATCCAAATTTTATGGAAATACCTAGGTTTATTTAAAAAGGTTCGATATTGGAGTGCTCTATTCATCTCTCTGTAGAGTTGCAATGAGACAGCTGACAGTTGACATGATTCGGAAATTAATGACATGAAAGGTTCGCAGAAATCATGTCCTATTTACGAACATGATTAAACGTAGTGATTACATTCTCTTTGTTTACGAACATTATAACGAAATTCAAACATTATAACTTTATTTTTTATAGAATTTAGCGAATTTCATTCAACTTGTGTAAAAAATAACAAAGACCGTAAAATGATTCGTTCACGAGACAATTCGAAACGGCATTTGGATCTCTTCGCAATCATTTATTCGAACGTTCATCGCATTGAACTCATCTAATGACCGTAAGCAAATATCCGCTTAGTCACCGATTAATTTAATCAATCAGACTCAAGCGTTAGGCACTAATGGATGTTTTGATTAATTGCCTCGAGATACACTCATTTCCAACCGTCATGTGAAATTATTTTATGGTAATATCTTCATCCTGCTGCGATTATGCCACCTAGATGGGGTCGGCACCACTATTGGATCATGTTTTTAATGTTTTTGGGTGTGGTATTACGACCGGCCACCTTCTTACGTCAATTCCCTTTGGAAAACACCCTGATTCAGAATAATTATTTATGAATCACAAAAATAATTTTCCCGTGTGGGAATCGAAACCATGACTATGTCAAACCAATAGCTTAACAACTGCGCCACCGAGCTATCCCAATAATTCTTTTAATTTTTTAGTTCTTGTTAATTTAGCTGCGCTAAATATGTCAGGTGACGTACAAGTTGGCGTTTCATCTAAACGTGATCGCCGCCCATAGCTAGGTATAATATGACGACGACCCGAATGACATAGTGGGTAGAGTACCTTCCTCCTGCGTCAGGGGACTGGGTTCGATCCCCACTACTGGAATATATGTATGTTTATCAATTATCTAGTTGCCGTAGTACAAGCGTTGCTCAGTTTGGGACTAGAGAACGTTGTGAAAAATGTCTCCTAAAAAACGTCCTAAATATAATAATAGGACCATGATAGCAATGTTGTAGGTGTACCTCCTATACTGCCTTTAAGAAGGTTTTGCCCCTTTCATGTAACGGAGACGTTTGTGTTTGGCTCTTTGTCTGTAATTAAAGATGTGCTAAAACTTTAGAATACGGAAGTACTATCAAAGCTGTACTTGCTCACACCGTAGAACGTTCTCGAGAGCACATAAGATGCCAGTTTATTAAATGATTAAGTACTTATCGCATTATTTAAATTGCTGCTCTAATTAATAAAATTTTAATGACGTCGATGCTGATGGTAAGGCTCTAGAGTTTTCTGATAGCATTTATCTCCTTATTGGCAGGTATTGAAAAAGTATAGTTCTTATTTTATTTTCTTTTTCATATCTTACTTTCATTAAAGGCGTCGTTGAAAGTAAACAACGCAAGCTAGTCTAATATGCATTGCAAATTCAAATACTTCCCGAGATTAGATATTATTAGTTTCAGAAGCGGCAAAGGATGGCTTGAGATAGACGGATAAGAAATACTGTTAGAGAGTTTAATTTTATTAATCTTTATAAATAATTATTATTTGTGGAGAGTTTTAACAAATAGGTGAAGATTAGGCTATAGCAGACCATAAGATTGGAATTCGTTTTATATCGCATACATAATTCCAGCTTAAATTGTATTTACTTTAATTTTCATCGATGAATGAAAGATTCAATAAATTGTTTTCTAATATAGGTACTTTGATAAACACACGCATGCGAACAAAAAATAGCACACCTGTAAGATTGATAAAAAAAAATACTTTTATCACAGCGATAAGGTTACATTAGCCCGAATTAGAGATTTGCAATAAAATTCCATTAGATTTTATATGCTTTTGTGATGCTTTTACCGGTCTTCGGATAAGGGGGGGGGGGGGGGGGGGGGGGATAGAGCTGTTATCTAAACAGTGTTTAGATATCGCACTGTTGTTCAGTAAAGCGAGGCACTCCATTAAGTAAATGGAAACGCTAATCCTCTCGAGCATCGCTACCAATTTGTACTCGTTGGCACTCATGTTAGAAGGATATTCAATTTTATCATCCACTTTATAAAATACCGACACTTATTTAGGCTTATCAGAGTCTAATGCGGTACTCTTTCGTTTCGCTAGTCCAGTGATGTTATTGAAGGTCCAAAAAGGTTAAAAAAAATACCCTGAAACAATCTGAGACAGCCTATTAGTGCAACAGCAGAAGCTACCGCGTGGCTGCCAAAGTAATAATGTAAATAATATTTGGGAATGAAATCCCTTTGAAAAAAACGTTCGGTGTTTTTTGGATTACTTTTTTTTTTGGATTAGGTTACATCGATTTTCATAAGTATTCAATAAATAAGTTATTCAGGTGTCTTGTTTTCTTTTAACTACTCTAAAAACCAAGTTATTGGATTGGAATAATAGTTTTTCTTACTTGTCCCGCTAAGTGCCTATTTTCCTGCGCTTGTCATAACGATTCACAACTAAAAGCCTTTACTAAAGCTTTTAATGACGTCATTGAACACTTGGTGTGCAATTTGTTGAATCTGCATCACTCGAAGCGTTTTACGGTTGATGGTTTTGAATTTATTATATGCGTTAGTATATTTTATTGTTTGACGGTTTTGTTGCCTAAATATATACAATTCACAATATTGCAAAAGTATTTCATAATGTACCCATGTTCTCGATATAACAGGAACAAACGACTAATTTTAATAAAAAACTGAAGCATAGAGGATTGTTGAAGTGAATAAACTTATTGGCGTATCAAACGTATCACATTTCGAAAAGTATTTATCGCTACGTATTCGAAGCATTAGGAAACATATTTTTCATTTTTCAATGCCAGATCAGCTAATGATCAGCTAATCAACATATTGGAATTTCTAATTATCTGTTTTGAAGCAAAAATAAAAATTCATTCGATGATAATTGAAAGCAATGAAATGCTAAGTGTTGTTGTTTAATGAAAAGGAACCGAGTGATTCGATTGGACGTGTCATTCAATTGTTATTGAAAAGCCAACGCTTGCTGCTTACTTGTTATGAAAAAATGCGGAGCGAAGAAAGCAATGCTACGGCATTGCTTTTTATTATGGCATTTGAATGAATATATAATAAGAAAATAGTAGAAATAGAGTAATATTGTCACTTGTTGTTTAGTAGAATAAGTAATAATATTATAAAATATGAATTTTCAGCCCACCGATAACTAAGAAAGTATTTGATTTGAAATCTGGCTCTTCAATACTTAAACTCTCGAAGGCACCCGGGAAATATTTTTTATTTAACAAAAGTTAAATAAGTCGTTAAAAAATCCCAATTTATGTTACGCGATAACATTACCAAATTTAAAAATTGCTTTTATTCCACAACTTCCGAATTTGAAAGATTTTTTTCTTTTCAAAACTTCAGTAAATTAAACACACGAAGGCTTACTACTACGAAGACTTACTTACGAAAACCCGGAGATAACTATTTGTAATGTTTCCCTAACCACAAAAAACCCGGAGGTAACCAAAATAAATCGGAGGACAGGTGAAATAAGTAGTACAACGTTTGGGTAGACGTACACGATTTTGAACATTAAATCGTGTCACTTTATGACGAAGCGTCACAAATACGGCGTCATGAATTGGTGACACGCTTGCAGAATAAAGGCTACGTAAATGTGGTGGAAGACGTCATTTGTGTATATATACTTATGCACGGGCTCTAAATGACAGAGACGAAATATAAATGATATTATATTAATTCGGCGACATATTTTTTTATCATTTTAAAGCGACATTATACTACAAAAGATTGGATGACTCACGAGTTGCACTATTATTAAATTCGGCGCAAGTGACAGAGGCCTCGAAATTTTCTTCGGCATCTTTTTTAACGCTCGCATTAGTTCCGTGCACTTAAAAATAAAAACTCACTTCTGCAGTTCCTCTCTCCACGCCGACTCCGAGGAGTTTATCGGTTTCCCTGTCATGAACATAGACACCTGGCTTATACATCGCTTAAGTCCAGACATTGTACTAAGCATATACCTCACTGGCCTCGCAATTATGCCCACTATTGGTCAACGCGCACAATTCCAGAAAGGTAGGATACTTTTTCAAAATCAGTCTTAAATCACGGTCACTAAAACAGCTGGGGCTGTCTATCACAGTCAGTATCTTGAACACCGAAAAGCGTTTCGCGACTTAATGAATTACAGAACTGTCTCCTCTCGATCCTTCAGTAGTACATTGATCAAACATTCACTGAATGCCTCCTTCACATCGAAAAGATGCACCACTAGCTTCCGCGTCGTGTTCCCCGACGGCATCCTGACGGGAGAAAGCTCAAAATGGAGCTATATGGAAATGGCGACGCAAAACGCTTTGTCCGACCGCACGACGTATTCGCCACTAGCACTGGCTGTGGAGAGAATAGGACCAGCACTGAAACGGTCGGATGTTTGGCGAAACAGATGCGGAGACGTTCACAAACAAACACTACAGGGGCGTCCCGTGCCAACGTAGACAGTGGCGCCGCGACGCGACCAGATGACGTCAGGTGATCTATTCTCAACAACCGCTGCGCGATAGTACGTATACCGAACGATTTAAATTTCTAATTATCGTCATACGAAAAAAAGCTAAAATCATATCACGCCCTAAAACAGAAGAAAAAATGTACAGTCCTAATTGAATTACCCACCTGATAGTTTCATTGTCTACACAAGATATCAAGTATAACAACCATCTTTGACTGATTTTATCTCGAAACACTATCATATAAAGCATATAAATACCCATATTATACACGTTGTAACTGTAACGTTATGCAATTTTCCATTTCTCCATTTCATATTCTAGTCAAAACGAAACCCGTTGATACTGTTTAATTTGAACTATTTCTATGTTCAATGGTACCATTTAGTTTTAGTAGTATGTTGTAATAATATTCGCTTTAAAGATAAAATTATATTTGAATACAAATGTATTATACATTAGAGTAAACGCTACGCGCTATCACTAAAAGTAGTTAAGTTAAACATTTTTACATTCCCGAAAATACTTGAAAATAGTTTGAAATAAAAAACGTTATGGAGTTTTATTTAAAGTTATATGGAGAGTACAGACGTTTTAATCAGAGGTAGACCTCTATAAAATCAAAATTAACAGAAATTTCGGATCGACGTACAATCTTAGGGGGAGACATGGGCTACGTCATTCGCCGTCTGTAATTTTATTTGCGAAAGTATTGTCTTATTTTCTAAAGGCAATGCTTTCATCTGAATGTTGGTCCTTTTTTTTTTCAGAGATTAGAAAATAGTTGAACGCTATAACGTTTTTCTCCATTTTGGGTTTTGAGTATCTTTTATGGTAATGTGACAGTTGCCAATTTATATTTATTTTCGTATTTAAATGCAAAGTGCAAAAATTACTGTTTTAAAAGATTAAAATAACAGAAAACACTCGTGGCTCGCTTTTAAAACGATTTCATCTGTATTTATATTTATGAACGTGTGCACATATTTTTTCATACATGACGTATGTAATGAAACATGTTTAAGCCGTCCCAAACTTGATTGAAAGCACGAAATTTATAGGACATGCCTCACTAAATCATTAGTCCCCATCGGGCGGTATTTGAACTCAGGCCATTGTCTGCGGGTGCAATGTTTCCCCAAATAATCCAAATCCAACCCTGTATAATAAAACTAGCTATTGCGCCCGACTTCATCCGCCGTGAGTCTTATTGTCAGAATAAACATATGTTATCACTTATTAAAATAACTTATTACCCTTATACTTATTTTCCCTTTCTTGGTATTGGAGCAGAAATCTTCCCCCGCCTTCTGGGAGAAGATAGGTTTATGTGGAGATCTTACCCGCCCAAACTTACTTAGGGTGGCCACTACCCTTGGTGGGTAATATGGTAGGTCGTGGTACTTACCCGGACGGGCCTGCTCATTCGTGCAACAGCCTCGGCTGCAACAGCCGAGGCTGTTGCGTGGCTCTATCACCGCTAAAGTTATTGTGAATATAACTTGCTGGCGCAGTTGCTAAGCTATTGGATTCGGCGCCAGGATTGAATTACCACACGAAACAAGCATTTCTGTGACTCACAAAGTCAAAGTCAAAGTATCTTTATTCAATATGGGCTTAACTTAAGCTCTTATTGAATGTCAACAAAAAGTTCCGGTGATTGTTCCGGATCTGGGTGTTTGTTCTTAAGGATGGTTGTCGTCAAGCAGGAAGCCGGTTCTGAAATATCTAGCCGAAACTATTTACATCATGATAAGAGTAGGAGAATAATGATGATTATATTATAATAATGATGATTACTCCATAGAGTAAGTAACTCGTTCATAGGGCGGTGTATACGCTTTTACAACAAAATCCCAGTAAATGCGCAAAACCTGCCTATTAACAGGTTTAAGAAATTTATTAAAGAAAAACTTTATAAAAAGGGTTATTATAATACAAATGAATACATTAATGACAATAACCCCTGGGAATGAGTTGATCGCTCCCAAGCTATTTCTAAAAGGAAAAAAATCAGTTGTATAATATTTGAATTTTTTGTTAAGAAAATAAAATGAATTACAAAAAAGAGGATACCTACGGAGTTTCTTTCGCCTGTTTCTTCTCCGCTAGAGGAACCTCATTACGAAACCGTGGTAGATTTAAAAAAAAATATGACTATTGATAAATGAAATGTAAGTTTCTTATGTCGATGAATAAATGATTTTGATTTTGATTTATAGAACTGCTGTCTGTCACTCGATCAAATTTTATTAATCTCTGCTCTGCAAATTTAATCGTCTGCCCATCTGTCACCACGAACCGAAATAGTTAGCAGGTTGAAATTTTCAAGGATTATGTATTTCTGTTGCCGCTATTAAAACAAATACTAAAACATATTATAATACAAAATATTTAAGGGGGCTCCCATACAACAAACGCGAGGTTGCTAGGCAACTTATAAGTTTATATATGTAATGGTACGGAACCCTGTGTCCGACTCGTTTTTTATTATTATAATAAGTATACTGACTACTTAAACGCGCTTTTGTTTATCTACTACGCAATCACATTTATTTCTTATTTTCGTCCTTACAAATGTATTTATAATAACTTAAACGCACGATCTAAAGTACGCAGAAATCAAATCAAATCAAAAATATCTTTATTCAAATAGACGCTTGCGCGTTCTTATGAATCGTCAAGTTTTACATAAAAAATTATATATTGTTTCGTAAGGTACCACCAATCCAAAACAGGTTAATAGTTCAGCACGTGATTGCGAAAGTTTAATGACAACAATTCTTCAGTTTCATGCGTGATATCATATCATCACATTGGAATAATGTCTAACATTTGAAAAAGTTTATTGAAAAATTATGATTTACCTGATTGAAAAATTAATTATAATGCTACTAGAAAAGTAATTATTAAAAATCCTGAACATTTGTAGAAAAGCTGACGACGAGGAAATAACTTTGCCAAGGACTCCTGAAAGATCATTACCCTAAACTCCAGCCAGACGTGTTGGCTTTGATGACTGTTGAAATAAAACAGGTGCCATTTCACTCTACCCCCTCAAGATGATAATTTCTTCTTTTTTTCGGCTGATGGCAATTGCGATACTGTAGGTTGCCAGTTCTGTTTGGCAAACGTCGTATAAATTCTGTGCGCAAGTATTCCACGATTGCTAAACATGTTACGACAAAGTGGTATACATTTATTATAGAAGAGTAGCAAAAGGAGTCTCCTTAGTATTTTAATATATAAAAGTGGGAAAATAAAGAATATATTTTTTTATTTTCCCTCACGATATCGATGATTGTTTGTGTATTTCGTCTTTATAATCTTCTTAAATAAGTTCTTTTCAAAGCCGAGATTTTAAGTACATTTTGAAATCGACAATCGGGAAAATTCGTATTCGCTCAGGGTTGATACACAACGAATTTATTTTTATATAGCTTTTAGTGCTTGAGACTTAGCGAAATCAAACGATGGCGACCATGAAAATTTTACGAATCTTCGCGAACACAAAAAACAACATCAAGCCGAGTGCGAGCAGAAATCTATTGCTGTACTAAACTACTTGACTATAGTCTGTAATGAAAAGAAAACAAACATCAAATTCGAATGAGAAACATGAAAACGTTTTATAAATAACGTTTCCGACTAAAGTAGTTTCGGGTGACATGTTGTTACTTCGTCTGAATTATGCCTTAAATCATTCTTTGATGATTCGTTCTTGCCGGCGATTTTATTCAGCAGGCAGTTATTTTTGCTTTTCAGTTCTCTGCCGCTTCAGTTTTAAAGTGAAGAAAAAGAACCAAAAATGGCGGGTGTGACTTGTATAGTACAAACATGATAACTCTACCCAAGCATGTCGTAAATATTTAGAGTAAATTGTATTACATAAGTTGTTTGAACATAATTGTAATTTATATAATATTTTTAAAAAAAAGACGACAAATACGGTGATAAACCTAAAATGAATTGATTTATCAATTCAAACTGCTATTGACGTAGTAATGATGATATTTTTAATTATTATTGCCAAAGCACGGGCAATGAACTTTTGATGTGGTACTTAAACGTACCGAAAACATCGATTCTGGCCAATTCTGCTTCAGCCAACTTCTCTTTAAAAGATCCTACTCTGTAATAAAATTTATTTCCTTGCTGTAAGTGGATAGCTTCATCTACCTCTTCCGATTCCCGAGATCTATGGACCTGAGACGAGATTCTTAGACCAGACATGTCAACATGTGCATGTTGACGTTTCTGTGGTAAGAATGCATGCGACTTTGCGGAATTGTTCACCTCACATGTGCGTCAGAAGAGCATGTGTAATAACAGAAACATTAATAAAACTATTTTGCTTTGATATTATTAATTTATGTTTTACCTACATCAATGAACCTGTCACGACGCACAGTTCAATTCCGCAAGCCGTACTGATCAAAACAACTCTAATAAGACAAAATGGAAAAAAGTGACATTGGAATTACGTATGTTTTTCATCTAAGGGTTTCAATAGATGTAGATATGAAGTTGTTGTAATAAATTTATCAATATCACTAGACCGTTTATTCAACGTCAATTTGGATCTGGTAGGTGTAGATACAAAATTGAAGATGTTGCATCGAAGTTAGGACATAATCTGTTACTATCATTCAACATGAAGATAAAGTACAGGATGTTTTGGAGATAATACGACTCTAATAAAAAATAACTAATACAAGACATATTGCTTTTTTTATCAAAAATAAGTGTTGGTATTGCAAGTTGCTTTAATTAAAACACGTGACCAATGTCACAAAAGAGTTAAAATAAAAGAAAAAAATAATAATAATAGGCTTCGTGTTAATAAATGGAAATGGATGTGACCATAACATTTTTTAAAGCACGCTCTAATACACAAGGACTTAGAATTGAATTGTAAATTTTACTTGTTCATGAGAATTAATTATCTTTGTATAAATTTTATAACAATAGTAATCAATTCTATTTAAAATACATCACTCCAATGGAATTTTTCGATTAAACTTAAGTTTATCATTTCCTTGTGGTATAGCTTTAAAAGATACATGAAGTTGTTGAAAGTTTAGTACATCATTTACTAATATAGTGACTATTCTAAAGGAATATGACAGATTGATTGTGAATCAGCGTTTTAGTAATTCTCTAATGAAGATGATTTGAAATAATCTTTTCGTTTCGCTATGGTGATAAGATAATGTATCACTCGGCGGCTCGGAAGCCAATGATAAATATCAAAGTTTAAAACAGATGAACTTCGTTCTCGGCGAAATAGACGCGCGTTGTTGCCAAGCGCCATTTTGGTGACACGAGTGTCCGAAATAACTATTCGCTACGGTGTCCACCCGCAGCTCCTATAGAACGTGAAACTTCTTTGAGGCGTCTCGAGTTCTGCTACTCACGGACAGATGGCATCGTAAGGCGTTTAGGATGTCTCTTTTTTATAAGAAACTGACTAGTATCATTTAAAAAGATCATGAAGTGCTAAAAATTGTATTCTGTAACAGTTAGTATTTCGTATTCGTTCCAGTTACATATATGCATTTATATATTAAACGTTATATCCTCGTACCTTGATATAGCAACGCCAAGAAACTGATTTGAATAATCTTTTTGAAAATAACGAGTTATATTAAAAACCGACATAATGCTCCAACTAAAGTTAGAAGAACTTGCAAAAAAACTTCTTTCTTGTTTAGAAACTGACTCAAGAACTGACAGGGGAAGAAACTAACGAAACTCTTGATCAATTTATTTCCGATAACATCATCATGATGACCCTAACAAATAAGAATCGTTAAAATCGGACGACGTGGTAAATAATTATCGTCGAATATAAAAAAGTTACTGACGAATCCTCCTTTATTCGCAGTCGGTTAAAAAGTTTACGTCAGTCATGTCGGTTTTTTCGTCAGATTGTCATGGAAAAATTTCATAGCCTATCGATAGCTTCAAAGCGCGAACGGTTCTTTGGACTCGTTTTGGTACCACGTCACCGATTTCGCAAATCGATCGCAAGAAATTCGCCGAGGTGAGCAGCCCCGGCGGACAAAACAGCAACGGTCACAATAGGTGGCGCGGGTGACGCAATCACAATAAAAACCCAAATCTTCTGATCGAGGTGTTTGAACTGGTTACTAGAGATGTCGAAGCTGATCTCACTTTATGAGAATAATAGAGGCCAAGACAAAACCAGTCATAGAATACAAATTAAAAGATGGCTTTGCCTTTTCTTGACCTGAATAATTATTTGTGGAACATTAAAGAAAACTGTTAGCCATTACGTCAGTACTACTTTATCAATTAAGTTTATTTTCCACTAGAGCACCGAGATGTTGCTCAGGAACTAAGGTCACGAAGATAAATTTTTCTATCGGTAATGCGTAAATCAATTCAATAACAGATCATGACCGTGACTCAGCGATTACATAATATGTATGAACCGGTCATGACGTTTTATGCACTGACACAAATGCACCAGAAATACGATTAATGTTCTACATTGTAAACAAGCCGGTCAATGTTTAGGTTCCATTATCATACGCAAAATGAATCATTATTGAAAGCTGGAAAATGTAATAGGATTTTAATATGTGCATATTAAAACTCGAAGATAATTCTGTCAACATTGATTGTTATTGAGAAATATTTATGTTTATGAGACTTTTTACTCCATATGAATACGATAATCAAAAACAAGTATATTAAGAGCAAATGAAGAGGCGACGAAAAGGATGATATTACCAAAATAAATGATAATGAAATTGAAATAACTATACTTATTTAACAAATAGAAAATTATAGAGTATTCTGCATTTGTACCATTCTCGGTAAAAAATTATAATACTAAAGCCACATTAAGGAGCCTTATAATAAAACGTGAAGCAAATAGTGTCAATTATTACAGGGATATTGTTTCTATAATAGCGTTTTTTGTACTTTGCCTACAAAAAATAATCTGAGTTATTACATTTCTAATATTGTTTTTACCTAGCAGAATAACTTTTGTTTAATTCTAGTTCCTTATAAATATCGAACTCCAGGCTGGCTACATACACCTAGACAGCGCAATTATCTTTATAAATCGTGCAAATGTTTACGTTGTGTAAAAACAATAAAATCAAAAACAGATAATATGAACAGGGTGGAGATATGTAGAATTATAAATATATTCTATTCATTTGTTGTGTATCAAGGAAGTAAATTATTTTATTTATAAAACCTTTCTTGAAATTTCCCTACTCAAAAATATTCTTAAATACGATAGTGCTAAAATATAATTTTCTTAACAGCAATTAATGTTAGTTAAATACACATGTAAAAAGTAAGCGACGAAATGTAAGTCAATTATTTTTACAAATAAATACTGTAATAATGACGTAGTGATTTTATGGCGCGAAAACTTAGGAAAAATATTTTATTAAAATATGAATTAATATATTTCATTTTATTGATTGCGGCTGTTGATTCAGGTGGCTTCTAAGATAGCGCTAAGAAATTCAACCACGTCACTTCTGCTTGTTTGCATTGCTTTCCTTTGAGCCAATATATATTGAACCGCCGTAAACGTAAACCGCCAAAGCAAACACGGTACGCCATTCTAAATTTAAATGTCGAAACACACAATCGATCCCAAAATTCGCGGAGGGTAAATCGCGTGAGGAGTAATGTGCTGGATATCCAGCCTCCATATTTTAAATAAAGTGATATATGAAGACGCAATTACGCAAAGTACCACGTATCGATTGGATCGCTTCACGGAAGGATAATAATTAAAAAAAGCCTTGCTACTTTCAAAATAACCCCTCCGAAAGGTATTTAACCTTTTCCAAGAATCAAACAACTCATCGGCTATTTTTAAACAATGACCTGAATGTGGGCTAAGCCTCCTCAAGCCGGCGCCAGTCTTGTGTGAAACCTAGTTACGTATACGTCGTCCTACATATTTTCCAGAGGTATGAGGATGTTTGTTAAATAACGCATTCGTCATACGTTGTTTCCCTATAAGCGAAATAACTGTTGTTGTGTGTTGTTTTATTCATCGTATTTTTATACAGAGTAAATTCAGTATTCCAGAGAAATAAGTAAAAAACTACTCCGAAGACCGTCGGGTATAATATGCCAATATTGTGCCCCAAAAAAAGCCTTCGCTAAGCAGTAAGGAATACGTTCATATGTTATTAATTCATCTTTTACTCTTTAATATTCGTTGGTTCTTAAAAGGAAATGTAATTTTTCGGCTGTCCCACGAATGGGCATGTCTTTGCGGGTAAGTACCAAGACCACGCAGAAGACCGGCGTGATGTGGAAGTGTTAAGTGCGTTATGTATGGTAGAGAGGTAGCCGGGCCCCACTTTATTAAATGTAAATGTCCATGGGCGGCGCTTATCACTTAACATCAGGTGGACCGCCAGTTCGCTTGCACCGTTCGCACATAAAAAAATTGTTTTCAAGTGAGAATCGCTCAAACGTGCTCAGAAACGATGCGGCGGCCATGTGAAAACCGCGATAAGGCATGGCAGGAAACATGGCGAGGAGTTCGATTACCAATATTCGCGATAAACGGCCGTCACACATACAAAGTGTACAGTTGCACACAAACGTATGTTTAAATTGATGTTGGTATATCTCATGGCGTAGTTAGCAAGGTATCGTCTGTTCCGCCGTGGTTCGATTTCCACACGGGACAACTATTTTTGTGACCCGCTGATAAGTATTTAGGGTCTGAGTGTTTGTCTACATAAATATATTGTTACGTGTTAGGGTTCGAAGGATTTGGAGAGAACAATATTGTATGTGAAACTTCCTCACAACAAAATATAATGTTATTCCACAGTGAGGGCAGTTATTTAAAAAAAAAGAAAAAAAAATTAAGGAACTCGCTCTAGTGTTTCGGACATCCGATAAAATTTAGGAAAAATATCTGCATCCAGTACTCCGTCCGCCGCCACAGATGCGTTACTCTCTAGACGGGTCATATAATGGTCAGTTTCAGTTGAAATTTAACAATTGCTTTATAACAATTACTCGCGACAGTACCAAATGCGCTAATAAGCACATTGTTTTGCAGATTGGGAGTCGACACCGGCGCGAAGGAAGTCACCGGCCTCGCCGGGCCATTGGCACAATCGTGCCGAGAATTCGCACGGTCAAATATGCTGTTTTAACGGTAAATCTATAACTCCTTACTTTCTACCAATGACCGTTTCAAACGGAGTTGAGTAATGCAGTTATCTAATTTGATTTTCAAATCGCACCGTCCGTTCGAGATTTCGCGACTTTATAAACGAAGAGGTTGTGTTGCGAAATTTGATTTTTGTTTTCCAGTTTACAAACTTAAAGCTTAATGAAAGCGCAATAATGGTAAAATTCATTATTACATTATATTCATTAAGGTTGATAACTAATAAGTAAAACGGACGGGAACTTTTATCTTTTAATATGTTTATTCCGAGTAAGATGTCATTCGGGTGAAGCCAACAACTTAAATAATTGTAAGCGGATAGGTTTAGCCGTGACAGCTTAATGTCTCAGCGCTCTCTTTCGATCCAATATACTCGAACCACTAGTTCTTATCTCGGCGCTGGCACTTGCAATTTTAAGTGCTTACTTCCCACGTGCGTCGTGGTCAACGACGTGAGGAAACAGGCATTTTTTCGAAACAATAATAAAGAAAAATATTTCGAAGATACGTGCAGTCTGCCACTCGCGTTAAATATAACAAATGTCACAGTGCCACAATGCCAAATGGCACAGTCATCGCAAGAACAATGCTTCGTTTCGGCACCGTCTCGTCCGGCGTCTGGTTTCCTGCGAAACACCGAGATCCGTGATAGGGTAAGGAAGTCCGTTTCCTCCGTGGCGAACTTTGCATGCGACGAGAAAGTCGCAGGTAAATCTTTTTCATGGCTCATTAGGTCGTTAGCAAACGGAAGAACCTTATGAGATCGCATTAGATTCCAAACACGTCCTCGCGGCTCGGTCCGGGCCGCCCGATAGAAAAACACATCATGGCGAAACGCTACGTGCCAAATGGTATGGGCGAAAAGCCTATAAAATTATATAGCCTATATAAGTAGAAGACAATTATGATCGCGGTAAGACAATGGATGCAATAAACGGACACGGGGCCATATGGGTGCCTTTGTCCGACCTCCATTTGTTCTCCGAGCGGAGAATTCTCCAGTGAAATTATTATGTCACGTGTAGCCTTACGCTTCGTGAATCAGCATAAAATGTTGTAGTGTATTTAATTCGACACATTAAGTTGTACCACATGTGTTGGTTTACATATTGGTGTACATGTATGTGGTTTCCAAAATCTATGTATCTACTTGAAGAATTGTGCTATACCCTAAAATCTCTCGGCTGGGCTCCCATTTAATACAAACTGAATTTTGAATTTATTGGAACATCGGATTTTTTTAATTATAAACGATGATTAGTTAAAAGAAAATAATAAACATAATATAAATTATGCTTACTTGAGAAGAAGGTTGAGGGAGCTATCGTTTCTGGTCGTCGGGACGTCCTTTACACTGGAAGGTTCACTACGAACCCCTCGGAGGGAAAGTCTCAGTTGACGCGGTATGGAAGCAAGGAGGCCACTGCTGTTTCTTCTCTGGTTGAGGCTCTTTGAGCGCGTCAGCTTGTTGGACTCAATGTCCACGGCTTGCGGGTTCGCGGAGACCTCGTCCTTGCAAATTGTGGCACTCGAAGCGTTCGTCTTGATGATGGTGGGCACGGCTGTCTTCACTTCGCCCAACAGCTTCTCCCACGGCGACTCGACATCCTCCTCGGAGATCGTCTCGAAACTCCTGGGGCCGACGGACGACGAAGTCTTGTCGGACATTTCCGAAGGTGAAACAGAGTAATATCAGTGGGAGCGGACCGCAGCTAACCAGACACCCGAGGCACTTCGTCACTTTGGATTTTTAGTTTCTTGACAACACTTCACTCTTATCATAATATCCATTTGTAAATCATAATGTTTGGGATAAAAATGTTGACACTGAAACAATAGAAAAAAGACACTTTAAAAAAGAGATTATTTCTTAATAAGGAGAGCAGATACTGATCGAAGGTAGTGCGAATAGAAAAAATATTTTGTTTAACTCGGCAGAGATAATTTATTTTTATTTCTTTACAAACCTTGATTTGAAATGAAAATTGACCTTACTTTAGGATAACTTTATCTTGTGTTGTAAGGACGTTTTACAAACGTAAATTTCACGCGGACAAACACCCAGATGCGAAACAACTATCTGTGGGTCACACAAATAGTTTGCCCTGTGTGGGAATCGAACCCACGACCACCGACGCCGAAGCCGATACCTTGGCAACTGCGCCACGGACTCATCAAATTTGGAAGGACGTAAGAGTTTTCATCAAAGTTTTATTTAATTAGGTATGTCCGTGTATAAGCGTAATTATGGGTTTAAAAAGAAACAAGATTCATGTCTATCGTATAATTTGATCTCATCGTATAAATTACACCTTACCTACCTACAATAATCTGCGCCTCATAATTGCTAAGCAACGATTGTTTGGAGAGAAAGGTGTTTAAGTGCCAGGCGCAGGCAGCCGAAAATGAAAGCTAGGTATACAGCAGCGTCGACTTTCCATTTGTTTAGCGGACCGAAATCATGAAAAGGACCGCTTGCCCCGTAACGGGGTCTAAGACCTATGTAAACAGGTAAGCTAAAGAAATGTTTTAACGCTAAATTACCCCAAAGATCCGTTTCAGAACGCGTTATTTTGAGTACCGCGAAAGCGTCCTCGATTGAGATCGGTCGAGTGCGTACGTGAGGTCTTAAACACGGGTGAAAATGAAATGAATATTACGTGGATATAACAGATTCATATATACTAATAGTTTCGTATGTTTCACTACTTAACTCGCACTTAATGGTCGATGTTTTGTGGACACCGGGGTGAAACTAGACAATGGCATTACATTATTAACATTCTTAAGAAGTGACGTCCTTCGCAACGTAAATACCCATTTTACGTACATGCGTACGAGAATTTCAATGTGATTACACTTTCGTTCATTATACTTAAGGTACCTAAGCCAGAAACAGCTGAGCTAGAAACTGAAATTGCGGGAAATAGTACAAATTTATGACTGACTCCACGAAAAGCGAGGTTTGTTTGATAGGTACCTCAGACTTCCGTCATTTATGAACCTATATTAAAAATTTTCTTTGCTTTAGATTCGCTATGGTGTTACATTTGCATTGAAATACATCTTTCGGAAGTACATCAGGGAATAATAATAAAAAATAATATAGAAAATATAATATAGAAATATAATATAGAAAATAATATTTGAAGTTGGTTTTGTTTTCTATTAATGAAAATGTCTTTTAAGTATACATCCTAGAAAATAGTTCACAAAAATTTAACTAAATGTTTAAACAGCAACACAATTATGTTGCGATTTACAGGGCGCACAGTTTCTTCGACGAAACGGTTAACAAAAATTTGGATGACGAACGAATTATAAATATTCATTCATTGAAATAAATAAATATTTATTTAAAAATTAATTCTTATTAGGTTTTCAGAATAATTCAGTTTATTAGCACCTTTTAGGAAATAAAAAGGGCCTACCAAACCTAATTTTCACGATGGCCTTCTTAGCGTTACGAGGAATGTTCAAAAAACAATGAGAATGATGTACTTATTGATTGTAATTTGAATAAATTATTAAAACTTTTTATAGCTAGATTATGGGTACTAGTAAGAACACTCTCAAATAATTACTTCGTTATCGTAGCGTCGAGTAAAGTTACACAATTGAGTGTGGCTTGTCATTATAAAAATAGATAAAATTAAAATTCCTATAGTGATTGAATATTTTCACTTGAAAAAATTTCCTACATAACAACTTTTCAGCAGTTAAGACAAATTCTTACAGAGGACATTGGAATAACATTAAAGGTTTACTCAGGAAATCATTACAAAATTTCAAATAAATTTATTGGGTGGTCGTTGTGTAACAGTACGTTTTATTACTGTAGAGTTAATCATACGGTAATCATATCATATCATATGGTATCACGGTAAAATGATGGACACTTTTATTTGGGACAGCCAAGAAAATGTAATGATAATCCTGTAACAGGAAGTGTGTGCGCAGAAGAAATATAAACATCGCGTCAGGGAATTTTGTCAAAACGCAGGGGGAAGCTGGCGATATCAAAGCATCGGTACACAAGTCTGCAGTTGCTATGGCAGAAATACAAGGTCTTTGATCATCCCGCATATTCTTCAGAGTTGGCGACTAGTTTACTACTATTTCTATTTACTTCCTCGGCAAAATTATACGGATAAAGGAAACAGCCAAGTAACACTTTTTATTGAGAATAAAAAAAATCTCTTACTTCCCTTTTTGAAAATCCCTCGTAGCTGTGCCAATATCTATGGTTATAGGCTATTGACACTGTTCATGATTGTACTGTGGATGTTCTTAAACGTTTCATGTAAACGTTTACTATTTATTTAGGTCAGATCGTGTTTAGTTGAAACGATTTTAATACTGAAATCGTAATAACCCTTCAAATGAGTAAGTTCTTACGCTTATCCATACTTTTTACCTAAATCCATACGTTTTTATTTATTATAATATGGAAATGAAACAAACAGGCCATCTTATGGAAAATGCCGGTTCCTTCACCCTTGGAACAACAGCGGCGACGCCAACTTTTTCTTGATCCTTGTTAATCTGTTATACCATACATTTTAAGGCACAAATACTTATATTTGCCGCATGGCTTCACCGTGGAGACAAATCTTCACTAAAAGCCATTCATTCATTACATTATAATATTTACTTATTTAAGAAGGTTACCGCTTATTACACCAATGGACTTTCCAAGTACATAAAAGGACAAAGATGCAATTCATTGATACACAGGTAAGTAAAAGTCTGAAACATTAAATGAAAATGAATTTGAATAAGGTTTCTTCAAGGATTCAGTATTTACACCTGTTTAACTTATGTAAATTTTACTTACTTTAATGATATCATCACCTGATGAGCAATAGTTTTAAGTTTTTCTCAGTAATAATTAAAAAGCGTTATGACTCAACCCACGGAACGAACTTCATCCGAACAGTCTAATGACAGCACGTTTTAAAATAATCAATGAATAATTTCCAGTTATTAAATTTTTGTAATAATCGATGCCGACATAACCACTATTCCCAACCATTTAAATATTTTTTTATTTTATTCTGTGTTTTGAGTACTTGTTGTTATAACGGCAACAAAATACATCAATTCAACTGTCTTACTATCACGGTTCATGAGATACAGCCTGGTAACAGACGGAAAGATAGACAGCGGAGTATTAGTAATAGAGTCCCGTGTGACCCTTTGGGTACGGAACCCTAAAAACAGTGTATTAACCAAAAGTCGACCAGTTTTGTAAAGCTTAGGCTGACGCATAAACATTCTTAAAATTCACTTTCCTTAATGTTATTTTTACATACACAAGAATTTAATTTATGTCAAAACCCGTTCTGAAGAATGAGACGTAATTATTAAGCTTGTGTCTAGAGAAAAAAAAATCTTTTCTAAGAGGAATGTGGTTACTACACGGAAATCTGATTATTTGAGTGAAGCGTAAAAGAAATAAATAGTCGGACAGTATAGGCCGTGGAAGACAGACGTCCCGACTTAAACCAGTACGTTGGATGTATTTTGAACGCGCTAGTCTGCCAAGTGGTGCGCGATTTGCGAATATAGGTCAATGCTCTAATGGCCGTTATCGATCATAATAAAATGTATTAATCATCATCAAATTGCAATAAAAATTTTCATTGCAATGAGGCCTTAAAAATTACGAATAAAATACTAACTGGCTGTTGTCAATATTTTTTTATTTTCTGCTTAGCATATTTTAAACTTAATTAAAGAAAAGTATCCGAATGTTGAATTTTATTGTTATAATTTCAATTTTATATCAATGACAACGTAAATGTAACATATTTGGCTTATCCATAGAACATTGGAAAACCTATTGCGAATTATCAATGGAAGCTACTGACTGCGTTACTAATACGAGAAAACAATTGTATTAATAAATTAACATCAATTATAATTATCGTCACCGATAAAAACACTTTTGGTCTTTAAATTGAAATACATGTTTTAATTGTGATATATTTGTAAGTGAAAATTTATTACTTATTGGGTGAGTTTCAACGAACTAAGAATTTTGATTTAAGCCATCAGAAAGTCTCAACCGTCTGCTGCTTTAGCTACTACCAGATCCGAAAACCATCGCATGGCCAAATCGCATGGTCCATCTTAAATTGTAAATTACGTATTAAATTATCTCAAAGTTTGCAGATACGAAACTGCAACCATTAATTTCACACGAATTCTAAGTCAAGATTTTAGTTTGTTTTACATCCAATACATGTACATTACAGGCACGTTTTACCAGGCTTTGCATACTTTAACGAGCGCACAATGGAATTACCGATTACCTAGGGTGACTCTAATTATATACCTTCATAGAAGCGAGGTCAGCTTTATCAAGTATTTAAATCAACGAGATGCAGACGCCATTGTTTCTTGAAATTATTTTCAATTTAACTGTTTTCAATGTAACTGTTGTGCTTCAAATCACTAATCATTCTACAAAATGTTTGTATTAAGTTATATATAAGGTTATAGATATGCTATTAATAATTTCTAACGTATGGTTATTGCCTAGTATTACCAGTAATTTGTTTATTTTCTTCAAATAACTGTTATGGTATTCCATAGCCTGATTGTACAATTATCTTTTATGATTAAAATTTGATCATCAAAGCGGTTTCGGATAGTTTGCTTGAATATATGCCAACCACCGCACGGATGCGCATTAAAATAAATCGTTTCTTGATGATTGTAATCGCAAACTTGGTGATTACCATCGCAGCGCTATTAGCTAAGATGCGTTTATAGGGTTATAAAAAACCTGCGATAACTTATAAGTTTGCCAGGTTTTCCTTTATCTGTTTCCACTATAAAATTTTAGGTATTTTCTACGTCAAGAAGTCGTGTCGGACCTTGAGCTAGGTCCGGGCGCTCACCTTTACGGTGTGCATTGCTCGAGCAAATCCTGCCGGTACCAATTAAATTTGTTATTATAATTTCAAGTACAAATCCATCACGTGTTTGGCAAAGGCACGGTCTTGTTGGAATATATAATACTCGCCCAAAAGCGATAAAGTCGCACAACATGTTTTCAGTACTACTTAAAACTTTAAACAGTTGTAGGGCCACGCAACAGTCTGCACTGTTGCACGAATGGCCAGATCCGTCCGGGTATTTTTTTCTCTACGACCTCACAGAAGACTGGCATGAAGTGGAACAACTATTATATTCTACGTTTCATCGGGTGAGTGAGGTAGCCGGGGCCCGACGAAGAAGGGGAACGATTGTCTTACGCGTCATAAATACTTTCACCTAAGTCATCGTAACGCGTTACTAGAATTTTTAAATGTCTCAGTAAATAGTAATACTAAGGTGAAGTTTAATTAGGCGAACTACATCGACCCCGCTTAAGTGAAATTGGTCCGAATTATTGGCAATACCTTCAACTGGTATACTCTTCTTATGGAATAGGCATAACTATAAATTATTGTTCGAATTTACACGTAAACTCAACTTTGTTAAACAAAACAGTTTTAAGGATTCTTACGATTTTTTATTCTGTTTCAAATTGCCGATGTTTCGAACATTTTACTAATCAATTATGCATATTATAATTAGCGGACCCAACAGATGTTGCCTTGTACACGCGACTTAATTCCGACAACAACTGATAAATAAAGTAAAAAACGAATTGTGAATCTAAACCATTCTTGAAGACACACAAAGAATTTCATTAAAATCGGTCCAGCCGTTTCTTAGGAGTTGAGTGACATACACACGTACAGAAGAGTTATATATAAAAGACTATATATCGGTACCCCATAAAACGACTTTGTCTATTCTTCTTGTATCTTGTATTAACTGATGTTTTTGCTTTCAGTCCCGAGACTATTAAAGCTTCATCTGACGCAGAACCGGTGGGCTAGCCAGAACCCACGGGTTTGAGCCCTCCGCTGTGGGTAGGGCCGCGCATGTGCTCATGCGTGCGTTTAACTACGACATGTCATCTAAGGGCCATCGAAGTTGCGGTGCGGACCGAGACCCCGATGGCCGTCGACTGTGTTTTAGCTAATCAGTGGCTGGGGGCGGTGAGAACCGCCCTGGAATGCGGGTGTACCTTGTGTACGCGTTGTGTGTCTATTCTTTAGATTAACTCGCAAGAGAATGTTTAAACTAAACGAACAAATAATTAAAAATTTAATCATTAAAAGTAAATATGACTAACAATTTAATCATATAAAGTTATTGATGGATTTATCATTTGTTATCCAGCTCGGCGCCGCTTGGAATGTAGTAAACGCAATACAATATTTGCAGGCATTTCGCTGCAATAACAAGGAAATTCGAGGCCGACTAGTGAATACCGGAGCCAGTCGCTAATACATAAACGTTTTACTAATCATTTATGTAATCTGTAATATTCAGAAACCGAGAAAAATACCTATAACTTAATTTATATATACAAAATCATCTTCTTTCAAAGTATTTTTCAATAATAAAAGACTACATATGCATACGCCAAAGGCAGGTTCAAACGATAATCGGAATTTAAGTTCACGGGAAATCGTATAAAAACGTTTACGTTTCTTACGTCACAATACCCATGTCAATACCATTATAAAATATTAAAACAATGAAAGTTAGAATTCGTCGTTATACGATTTTCGTCGTTATGGATTTTCTTCAAAACTTCAAGTTAAGCAAACTGTTTTCAAAATCCCCCAATTTCGTTGAAATAAAAGCCAAATTAGCGAGTTTAATTAAGCGCTAAATTAATTTTTAAACATTCACGAATAGACAAGTGGTGTGTGTCCTATTAGGTCTTTAAAAGGGATTATCGCAAATGACATAATTTAATGTTAATCGAATGATTACGTAATAAAGATTAATTGGGAAGCGTACTCTCCCTGTAAATAATGTTTTATGACATCTAATCAAGAAATAATCACCAGATAATTGTATCTAGCGCCTCATCTTGTGAGATTCGCGTGTGCCGGCCGAAACGTGTCCGATCTTATCACTCTGTTACGTAAGCGGTTGGATTGACTCAATAGCTTAGGATCCTAGGAAAGAACAGCCTTTATCGCTGCAGATCACTCTTCATCGAGAAACGTGAGTGCGATAATAGATCTTCAATTAATGTGTAACTTTTTATGGAAAATAAACACGGTTTGTTGATTTCAAAGAAGTGGTTAGATGTTAGTATTTATAAATGGAACATTTTATTTATTTCAAGTTAGGTTCAAAGATCGTCAGCTTAACGGAATGTCAATGAATTGAGTTTGACCTTATTTACAAGGTTTGTCATTAGAGTTAACGCTATTTATAAAATATATCATTTAGGTACTTCACGGTATACTATTAGTACATAATATGTAGAATATTTAAAGTCTTAATTCTTTGAATTTTCTTATATTATTCCGTAGCCCGCTATATTCAATTATGGCCTTTCATCATCGTTACATGTTAGAGAGTAATATAGTTCTGTTTTTTCTGTGAGATGTTTTTCTGCTAAATCATTGCGAAGTCCGGCGTGCATTCGTAGGGAGTCAATACAATAAATTGTGATGGGAGGACAAATTGATAAGGCCAAAAAACAAACAAGGCGTTTCTCTTCAAAGTTAAATGATATCTTTACTGTATCTTTACTGATACTTCGCTAAATTCTAATTTAATTAAATCCAATTCTATTTAAAGCCTAATCTAATTAAGAGTTTCTTGAGTATCTGTTTTTGTGTAGTAATTTAACTTATAAAGCTAAGCTATGTCTAATTGTGGTATGGCTACGAACAGCCTTCGCTGTTGGACGAATGGGCAGGCGCGCCCGGGTAAGTACCACGACTTTACAGAAGACCAGCGTGAAGTGGAGGTGATACACTTCTGCGTTTCGTCTGGTGAGTGAAGTAGCCGGGGCCCACTTTATTAAGGTGGCAACGCATCTACAGCCCTACACGTGTTGCTGTGTGTAGGAGAACCGTTAGCTCGTTTGATAACTTCTCAAATGAAGAAAAAATATACATCTGCATCTTAGGGTTTCTGTGTAACAGTTAAGGGCTAACACCTCGACAAACATTATTACAATATTTTAATTTATAAGTAAGGATGTTGCGCCTTTATCTAAAACCGGGTTTTGGTCTATGTGGCAACCGAAAGTCTAGCTTCTTAAAGTTTCACCTTTTCTTAATGAGTGTGACAACGATGGTCTTCTTTATTAAGGTCAACGTTTTCATATATAAAATATTCTGTGAATGTGAACTAAATCGAATAACATGATTATATAATGTTTATATTTTCGAGACGAGTAAATAAAAATGATGCAACTGTCATTGAACTGCGATTATCCGATGATGAAGACATAGGCGACGTTAGCGTATAAGAAGAGAAGATTTATGTTAAGGTTTAAAAAAATACGATGTCTGACTTGCGCTCAAGTTTGTTTTATGAAGTTCATTGTATTTGTAATAAATATTTTGCTATCGCATTTGAACTATTTACAATATTTCTCTAGGGCGCTAATGTTATCTAAATTTAACACTTCTCTGAAAGATAGTTCTCTGAAAGTAAATAAAAACGATGCTGAAGCGGAAAATGAGACTACAGGTTGGGAAAGACGTACACACGATTCATATTAAGCGATATACGCACATGAATATTAATATTCTTTCCTAAACAAGTTAAAATTGCTAATCGAGAAATCGTCACTTGTATGAACTGATTTATCATTTGCTCAGTGGTAAAGAAAAACATCGAAAGAAAACCTGCACATTTTCGAAATAATAACAAAAGAAAAAGTTTAGAAGATATGTGAAGTCCGCCAATCCGCAGTGGGGTCGCATGGTGGACTATGCCCTGTTACCCTATGTTCAAAGGCCTTTGCCTGGAAATGAGACATTTATATGCTGTTAAATTACTTTACTTCTTTTTGCTGCTTTACAAAATTTGGGTTAAAAACACAAAATCTGGCAGATTATTAATAGCTGGGGCCCAGATTGCGAATCCGGTGGACCGAGTAGCTGACATATGCTCAATGTCCTTATTCGAAACAGGATCATTTCCGCGTGCAAAATTATTTCGACGAAGTAAATCGGATCGTTGGCCCTGCGTTCGTTCACCGCGGCGCACAGATAAATAATGACAAAGCGGCTCCATTCACGATCTGAGGCGTTCTGCCGTACGTGAATTGGGTTGGCCGCTTTTTTATCTGTCACAAGTTATTCGGCTGCATCGTGTGCCAGATTGGATGAAAATAAAAAAAATGTTAAACGTGATTTCGTATTACATTTCAGATTATTTTTCCAGAAATTCGTTGTAATGGTTTCGCTGAAACTTGATTGAACTTTGTGAAAACTTCTGAGAGAGACGTAATAACTTGAAGACACGTGAAACTTTCCTACACTTTCGTTAATCAATTTGTTAATGATTTCATTTCGGTAATATATTTAATTTTACTTTATGATACAATAAGTATTATAAAGTAAATGTAACGTTTAATATTCATTTGTAATTTGCTTTTTATATATTTTTATTTTTGGTGTACAATCAAGTATAAATAAACTAGGTAAGTATTATAAAGTAAAATTTAATATTAAATAAACCACTCAGCGGAAACTCCATCTCAAGATATGTATTTGATAAAAAAAAATCATATGTCGTTTCAAGTTGAAACAGAAGTTAATCTCGTAAACCATTACGCCTTGCATTTACTTCTCAATCGTTTTTATTAGCTCAGTTATTAAAGTCACGAGCAATTCTATTGTTAACTATAAACGACTTGAAAATAGCTTAAGCGAGGACAATTACTTATAAAATTTCATCCACGTTTGAACTGAAATCGATGTAAAGTAGTCACAAAATTCAATAGCCAGATGTCGGTCTCACTATTGGTACGCGTAAAGGACATTGGCGTGAAATTTTACATTTCTACGTGTTCGTTTTGACATTGAGAAGCGAGATGGTTTATGTAGTGCCCGAACAAAGTTCAAGTTTACACCTCTATTTTGTAGTAATTATCTAGGTATATTTTGTAGTAGCTGTCTTTTTATTCGTGCTCCACGGTGAAGGAAAATACCGTGAGGAAACCTGCATATTTTCGAAATAATAACGAAAAAAAATATTTCGAATCCACAGTGGGGCCTCGTGGTGGACTATGTCCTGATCGTTTCTGGAATGCGGAGGCCTCTGCCCTGCAGAGGGACATTTAAAGGCTGTTACTTTACTTAACTTTTTTTCTCTAGTAAGAAACAGTTATAGCTAAAAAAAATATGATTTCAGTGGTGGAACATGGTTTTGCTCCAGTGCCTTAAGTTACGTCTGTCCTTAAGCTTTAAGTAAGTAAGTCAAGCTCGTTAACGAATATTCCGGGTTCCGCCAAATATCGGAATATTTTTCACCACAGACATAATTTAGCATTATTTTTTAGGTTTACGTACACAAAGCGTAAAACGGGACGATATTATTACGACTCCGCTGTCTGTCTGTCTGTCTCTACGTCTATCACCACAGTTGAAAATTTCACAGAGGATGTATTTCTTTTGCTTCTATATACATATAATATGGGACCATATGGAAAGCACCATGGAAACATCAAAATCGGCACACTCTGTCGAAAGTAATCAGCTAACAAACATAAAAAAAGAGTATAGAGCCTCCTCCTTTTTTGAAGTCGGTTGAAAAATCTTAACGAACTTCAAGCTGATTATGGTTTAAAATATCCGCCGGTGTTGCGAAAAACATCTAAGTCTTTGCTTGCGTAGGTTTTTACTCAGCCACCAGGCAACAAGTAATCGTAATACGCCTAGTAACTGTAATGGGATATGTGATGCATTGCTTTTCGTAAACCTGACAGATGATACGTATAATTAAGCACGTTCTGCATTAAAAAGAGTAAAGTGGATAAGCAACAAGGTTTACGCAATAAAGGCTAATTCCCACGAATTTAAATGATTTGCATGTTTGATACATTTGCCAGTATATGTGCATAGAACTTTGATCAATAAATAATTTTCTCGTTTAATAATAAAATCGCGTATCACGCTCGAATTAAAAATGTAACAAACCTTTTTATTTTCATAAAATAGCGAAATATATGACTTGGTACGATTTATAAACCTGGCTATGATGGAACTGCATATCAAAAATTATTACTATATACAAAGTATGCAAAGGTTTAATGATTATCTAACACAATCTGTTGATGACTATATTTTTAAAGATCAAAAATGTCTCAATATTCAAATTCACAGATAAATCAATCGGTCAGGTCACGAAGTTTCTCCTCAAAATAATCGTGCATCGTAGATGTATGGTTCTCATAGCCTCTCAAAAAACGTACTTTTATTAATACAATTTAAATAAGGATCAAACTATAATTCGACCATAATTTCAATCTTGATTTAGATAATAGATATAGGTACTTCTGCTTTGTACAAGAATGCATATCTATCTGCATTTGCCAGCATACGTGTTCATACAGCATATTTGTTCTTGTTTGAAGTGTGAAATATTAAATGTTCCTTTCATTTTGTTTAAATTTAAGTTAAAGGTACTGTATAAGACTGTTACCTAAATTGCGGACAAAAAACCTTTCGTACACTTACGTTTGGAAAAAAACTTCAATCACTATTTTACTTAGAAGACAAAAAACATTTTGGTAATTTAATTTGTTAGTCACAAAACTTATTAGGCGCAAATTAACATAAGGTAAATAAATCAGTGAGTCGGAAAACCGTGCTAGATTTTTCTATCGGCGCAGATGCGTTTTTTTGTGTTATGCCAACGCCATTTTGTGAAGTGGTCATGACGTGTTCGTTACGTGGGCGGGGCTGTGGTAATTATCGTTTGTTCATATCATTGCCATTCCTACTGCGAATATCGCTAAACCAACACATTATAATAATTATGCAAATATTAAATTTCATATACTTTTCATATATATCAACATCCATTTCATACTTGGATTGAATATTTGAATTAATTATTAAAGAATTTGTAAAGAGGTTAAACCTAGAACATTAAAATTCTTCCTGTGCGTGTGGGGATGGAGTCGATAATTGCTCACACAACAGTTGACAAAGTAACCATTGCGTACTTATGTATAAACGGAAGAATTAAGAAACGATGTTTACAGAAGCAAAAATAAACTTTTAACGTTATAAGAAATAACACGGTTATAAGCGAAATAAAGCGGGATGGCAATATGTTTCAAAATTTCGATTCGATACATAGATAGGTTGGTAAAATAAAAATTCTTTTTAACAGGTCACAGTTCACTATTTTATGAAAGAAAAAAATGTTGGCACGTTTTTAATTTGCGCCAATCACCATGAAAAGTGACAATTTTATAAAAGAGAAAATCATATAAAGATTTCTTTAATGAACAACATGACTTTGTGCGCATAAATTGAAAATGAAAATTTTCAAAATGAAATTTATACTTTTTTGTAGAAAAAAAATATTGTGAGCCGTCACATTAATAAGGTTTCTCTAACTGAACAATATTATAATACGAGTTTACCAATAGATTTAAATGAACCCCTTATTAATGGTACCGTCCAGACTTTTGTACAAAAAGCAGTATATTGACGTGTGTTTAAATTTGCGCCATCCAAATGGAACGTGATTATGACGCGTTCATTGCGACGATAGCAGAACGGCACTAATTAATGTTTTCCACGGCGCTATCATTCGAACCGTAGACATCAAAACGAAACAATAGGGACAAGATGACAGACGACAGCCTTGACGCGCGATGTTAATTACAAGAATATGACGTCACGAACCGAAAATTTACTTCGTAAATACTAATCCGTCATATAGGCACAATGTTCGTCACAAAAGCAAGTGATGTTTGTTTAACCGGTATTATGTAGTTTTGATGTTTCGTTTAATTTATCTTACACACACGAAGTTAGAAGTCTTTTGGTATTGCCAGAATGTTGAAAAAATGCACTTTCAAGGTGTACATACGAAAATAAACAATTCTGACAACCTTCAGACGTGGCTACTGCTCACAGACCTTGTTGCGGTAATAAACCGCATCCAAACATCGGTAGTTAGAGATAATTAGTTGTTTTAAAATTTTGAATATAAGTAAGTGTCGTAAAGGTTTAGGTTTTAAATAAATTATTTATTGTTTACTTCAGTGGCAGGCAGTTCTTGGAACAAGTGAAGCAACTGGTCCTATTTTCCACATTATTATCAAATATTTACTCTATTTTTCTATAACCGTTCCCACATTTTAATTTACCGAGCTTCCACCAACCATTCACTTTCTGTTTGTGCATTTCTTATGTGCAAATTTTTCTTTATAATTAGTGCGCGAAGGAAGAACGGCCTAAAACTCTCCGTTACCTTCATGGCAAATCACACTCGATAATAAAAGCTTGTAAAAAGTAATATTAGGACATTATGCAAAGCCTAAAAGATATCATGTAATGTAAATATTTTGAGTAAGCATATTATACAGATTTTTACAGTGAATGTTCTAAACTGAACCTGCTTTTAATTTTTATAACTTAATGACATTTTATCATGACGATCGTTGATGATTTAATGATTGTGTAAGATATAATGATTATATCAATCGCGATAATTTGTCATCCTGTATACTGTACTGTATTTGTCATGCAACCAGCATTGAAAATATTTATTACCAAGTTTTAAAGTATATATACTATAATAAATAGAAGGCATATATTATGGTAATTGGGTTTTAAACTTTGATCTTTAGAAATATTTCATGTTTCAGATATCATATAAATATTAAGGAGACTGAGACAAGAAAAAAAAACTAGTTTGTAATTTCAATAATTACAAAAGAATATATGAATATAAGAACAATCAAATATACCAATTATTTCTAGAATTAAACGCAATACGCAAACCGCAAAAGAACACTGATATTCCTGTGGCTAGTAAAATAAAGCACTATCCTAATTTTAGTAGGGAATATACTTGCGCTCTAACACCGACGTCCTATCGTTAATTAAGATTAATCTCTTAAAAACTTAAACTCATCACTGCGAGACTTCAAGACACTTTCTGCTCTTTTCGTGTTGGTCCGACTAAAATAGACAATTTTAAAAACCAGCCAAGTGCGAGTCTGACTCGCGCACGAAGGGTTCAGTAGGTATCATCACTACATAGTATAAAACAAAGTCGTCCCGCTCTCTGTCTGTCCCTATGTATGCTGAGCTTTTTAAAACTACGCAATGGATCTTGATGCGGGTTTTTTTAGATAGAGTGATTCAAGAGGAAGGTTTATGTGTATAATACATTAAACCCGTGCAAAGCCGGGGTGGGGCGCTAGTCATCTATAAAAACGGCAAAAAAATCATTTCTGTTGTATGAACGACCCACTTTAAATATTTTTTATTCTGGTATTTTAGTATTTTTTGTTATAGCGGCAACAGAAATACATCATCTGTTAAATTTCAACTGTCTAACTATCACTGTTTATGAGATACAGCCTGGTGACTGACGGACAGATAGACAGACAGCGGAGTCTTTGTAATAGGATCCCGGTTAACCCTTTGGGTACGGAACCTACCGTAGCTGGGTTAGGACATGTAACAACTCATCTATCTAGCGAGGACTGATGCAAAGTTTTCAGAGCTTCGATAATTCAAATTAAATTCATTTGAACTCTGGTAGGTCCACGCAAGAGTCTTCGTTGTTGCACAAATTGGTGGGTCCATCCTAAAATACAACAACAATAACAAAAATAACATACAAACGGGAATTCCTTTATGGATCCCTGCCACTGGATCGGGGAAGTGCCTGGAGTATGTGGGAGTCCCGGTAAGAAACGGGTATCCACTAAAAAACCCACGTTGCACCTGTCTCTGTCGCATCGGCCGGGGACAAGGGAACGCGTGGACGGAATCTTCCGAGACCCCGGCGCGACTATGGCATTTTTAGGCCTCCTATACTACATAGTGCTGTGCCGGTGCAATTGGCACAGCACACGTCCCGAGCCCCATATTGAGCGACAGACACCCCCATGTCTGCCGCTCAGGGTCTCACTCAGTAAGTACGACGACCTAACAGAATACCAGCGTGAAGTTAAAGTGTTATGCTTCTGAGTTTCGTCTGGTGAGTGAGGTAGCCGGGGTCCACTTTATTAAAGGTGGCAACGCATCTGCAACCCTATGGGTGTTGCAAGTTTCAATGGGCGCCGGTTATTACTTAAGAACAAGTGAACCACCAGCTCGCGTGCCACTTTCTCAAATACAAATTAAATAATTCAAATTAGACGCAATAAAATCCGTGTAAATAGATTAATATTATGATCTTCTTGTATGTGCACTATGCATTCATGTAATGTACGCCATAGCATTGCTTTCATCACTGCCACATGCTAATGTGTATTTTCTGCGTAATCGCTACAGACAATGAATTCTATTATTGACTTATTACCAGCCATTTTCATTTGAAGGCAGGCTATCCGATAATTCGGACCGCTTACGGTGTCACCGGCGATCAAACCTCTTTAGTTTATAACGACCCCACGGACGATATGATGATGCTCTTTTGATTGAACTTTATTTATGATATCTATAATTCATAGTAGCCACTACTGCCTCGATTTGAACGATTTCGTATACTGAAATTCGGCGCCACAGACTACTGTTGCACAATGAGAAAAAGTTTCCTACTAACTAAACGAAATATACATATGTTGCTACCTATAACGTTTTTTGCGTGATCATAGGCCAACAATTTGCATTTCTTAAATTTAAAACACTTCGAAAATAGGTTTTGCACAATGTAATGTTATTGTCATTTACATTTCAATTGTGCATGGAACGCAAAAATAAGAATCACCGAGTCTTAAATGATTACGTCTTAACTTCAGTAAATATATATGGGTTTTATAAAACAGTAAAAGAAAAAACTATTTTTCGTAAATTACGGGCATCAACTGCAAACAGATGTCTCTATTACTAATTTCGTCAAACATTATGTTCCATATTAGCAAATATACCTTAATCGAGCATCTGTAAGAAATGATCAAATAAATAAAAAATATTAAAAAGTTCTCCATCCAGTTTCACAACGAACCATTTTATTAACTAGTGCAAATTGTAATTTAACATGACGTTCGTTATAGGGGCGGAGTGAAGGACAGTATAATTTGCGATTAAACACGCCATGAAACGGAAAACGCTATGATTATATTATGATAAAGTGTATCATAGTGTAATGTTAAACTCAATTTTAAATCATCAAACGATTTATAATTAAGTTGCATATTACAAAATCTAACCCATTACTGTCGTAAATAACTCTCATGTATTGTATGTAGATATTTATTTGTTAACACATCATAATCTACATGTTTTTAAATGAAGTGACTCATTTCGAATGTTAGACCTCCCACGAATCAAACGTATTGAAGTTGAGGATGTAAAACGGGCTTTCAAAATTTGAGGATAAACCGATTACGGATATTTTTGCATATTCCGCAAAAAGTCCGGCGTTTCTCTGAATTACGATGATATTGCAAAAATAAAACAAAACCTCACCGGTCCTACCACTTTGCCTTCCACCTATGTCATTGACTGGTTGACTGTTTAACTGAAAATTTAGTCAACGTTTATTTTTAAACTAAATAGGACGTGCATTCCACAAATTTAGGCATCTATTTAAGTAATTTAAATTGACAGTTATCCACCTCTTTCATGTGAAAAAAACTATTGTTACAAATAAAATGTATATGAGATAAATTTAAAAATAAGTAACTAACTGAATCGGTAATACCAGCTTCTGCCCAGCCCAGCAGTGGGACATATTATATAGGCTGATACTTTATTCTACTTACTGAAATTAAATCTTCCGTCCATACTTTTAAAAGTATTGTTTTAAAGATTAACAAAACATTATAATACCTAGATTGACTAAGAATTATACGCAAGCAGAAAAAAGAATTAAATACAGGTAAAGACAGTGGTACATATTAAAAATAAATAATTACGGAGATACTCCACGTAGAATGCTTTGAAATTGGGACCACGTGTTTTATAAATAACCATGAAATGAGAATTAACGCAAATATCTATAGATAACTTAATGTTACTAAATTGAAATATAGGTCAAAGTTACACCAGTTGCAGTGTTACAGCGACAATTTGGCGCTAAACAGCCAGTAGATATTCTGCGATACGATAACCATCATATATTGTTTCATTAACAAAAACAGCCATTATTTCATTTTAAATACCCCTTATTAAAGATAAATCATTCACATATCTTATAACGTCTTCAAATTGAATGAACATTTGAACCATTCATAATGAATAAAAAACGGTTATGATTTTTTTTATTGTAAGACGCGTATGAGTGATGTAGAGTTTTAAAAATAAAAAATGATCGGTTGATCGATTAGATTAATTTTATTTCCGTCTCGTCTTTATTATAAGGTATTTTTTGGTTTGATCGGATATTTGTCACCTTTATCATTAGCATCAATAGAATCTTAACAATTAGTTAATACTAAGAAAATATTTGCACAGTACTCACCTTCATATATGGACCTATCATAAAGACTTTCTACCGCAGCGCTCCGAGAAAAATTTTCACGAAACGATATTAAATTTAAACAAAAAAACTAAACACTAGTTTCACAACAATATATTATCACAGATGTTTTAGAAGCGGACGAATAAAGGATTGAAGAGACGCGAGTCAATCAATATTGCACGATTCCACACGTGATTTCCGAACGCAAAGGAATGTTCTAAACAATACTATTTCTTTTTAGGCATATTTAAATCTCGAACAATATTAAAAGTTAACGGAGCGAGCTTGTGATGTGGGAGAAGAGTGTTCCTATTTCGAACTGACGGCGGGAAAAGTTTTACGCGTGCGCGCTCGTATGTCGCCCGTGCGCTGTCTGAGCGGCGACTGTTGGCAGAACGCTTGATATAGCGAACTCTTGTATATTCGCGGCCGTTAAAAAATAAACGCGCCAAGGTATGAGCAATGGTCGAAGGCCCGTCCGTGTAGAGGAACTGTTATCTAACTTGTTAAATACAACAAAATCATTTTTTCTTCACTTCGTCTTGATTTTATTTTTGAGCGATTTTAGCATTGATGCGTAATAAAATCAATATTTTATATTGATTTTATTACGCATCAATACAGACAACAGTTTCCAAGCCGAAGCGCGAACGGTCATCTTACACCACGCGACCTAGTGAACAAAGACAAAGATAAGAAATAATACTTCGCAAATACGGTTTTAGGTTATTTTTAATGTTACTAAAAAGAAAAACACACAGTCACATCAATAACATTTTATTTCTTAATTGAGTTGTGTATAAATAGCTTTCATAACGCGATTACAGTCAATGGAAAGTAAATTAGTTTATAGGTACGTACAAAACCGTCAAAAGTTTTTTTGGCTTGTTGTTGTTTATTCTATATTATGCGTTTCAATCCAAATCGTTACCGTTAACGTTGCCTCACATTACAAACAAGAACCTATTGATGCAAATCTCTTGTATTCTAATGGAAAACTTTACCTATGACCGCGACCTTATCCTACCAAGGGATTTACTTCTAAACTGTAAATACCAAAACATATTTAATTGTTTTTGTAAACAGAAATGAAAAGACAAAAACTTTTTACGGAACTTACAAAATAGAACGAACGGCAAATTTCGCCGGTGAAAAAAATATGTCTACGTTTTTGCAAGACGCTAACAAGATTTGAATCTGGTCCAGCTTTCATTTTACTTTCATCCGCTCAGACGAGCTATAAATGTCTAAACTTCCTTTTGAATCTTTTATAACCCGTTAAAAACGAGAAGTCGACATATAAAAACTGAGATTGATGCATTCAACTGTAAATAAAAGCGCTGATGATAAATCGAAATATAATTTCATTAATAAAAAATTACTTTATTGTTTTTCTTTGTTAATGTGCATATAAAAAACATCGCCGCTCTATGAAAGTAGTGACAGAATTCGTACTCCTTTTTTTGTACCAACTCTACTTTTATATAAGAGTTTAATTGAATACTGCATACGGAAAAGCGTTTTATGCAGATGCGTTTCAAATCTATAAAATACTGGGCCTCTCGGGCTAGCTAATTCATCAGATGATAGATGATGGATTGAGCTAGTCCTCTTTAAATTTATTATTGAAACCAGAGCCGTGATAGCTCATTTTCCGGGCACTCGCTTTTAGTTCAATATTCTCAAGCAACCTGAATTCAATCCCCGGTGCCCAGTACCAATGTAATTGTTATTTTAAATGCTGACTTATCACGTGCTCAGCGGTAGAGGAAAACAGCGTATGGAAACCTGCATATTTTCGAAATAATAAATAAAAATATTACGAAAATATGTGAAGTCCGCCAATACGTAGTGTGGTCGCTTGGTTGACTCCGCCCTGATACCCTCTGTACGAAGAATTTGCATTCAACATAGTTAGTTGATAATTTTTCCTCGGCCAACACTCAGTGTTTGAAGAGGGATTTCAAAGGTCACTTTGCTTATTAAGGGGGCGCTACATTCATATTTAAATTATACAGTGTTACCCTAACCGATTAAAAGTAAAAGAAACTAGTTATTTATTTTTTCGCTTGAAAAATGTTGAGAAGATAACCTCGAGATAAGTCATAGCTAAAAATAACATAATAATGTTATTTCTTTATTATAATAATATATCTATCGTCTATTTACGTTCAAGTAAACAACATATGCAACGAATAAAACAAGACGTATCAACACATAAATCACCTTGTGATTATATTTTAGGTTAAGTAAATATTTTCACTGATCGCAATAAAGTTGTCTCCTGGATTCTGTCACTGGTCTTTTCAGCGCTTAAAGTAAAAAAAAGCATTTGAAAGCACAATACTTTTTTTTTATTTTTCAAACCATTCTTTACGGTTTCATATTAATAACTTTTGAAACAAAGCTATATAGATAATGAAGTCTATGAAGAAGCTAAACAACCAGACAAACACGTATATTGTAAAATACCAAATAAGATGATGTAACTATTATAGGTAGATAAAAACCAAACGATTCGTTGAATGTTCTCCACTTTTCACCATTTGTTGTTTATGTGTTTTATAATCAAGGTAATATATCGTCGATCCATTCTTTCATTAAATCATTACAGTTACAGCCAACCGTGCGTGTGAAGAAATTTCAAGGGTACAATTTTCATTTAACATAGTGCTTACCCTATGCGCGCTATATTAAAACAAAACAGAGTTCATGTTTTTAACAGTTTTTCTAACAGAATAGTCATTTTGGTGTATTTTAGTTTGTATTAGAACATAAAGAGAGGCTAATTTTGCACCGTCCGTCTATTTGATGAGACAGCAGCAGTAATAAGCATGGCCTAGTTACGAATATGAAGTAGACGGTGACGTAAATATAATTTACGGCACATACGAGAAAATCGCATCTATTTTCGCTTTACACACTGGTTACGAATCGGGGCAAAGTATACTTCGGGGCTCAGTGTAAATATTTTGACGCCAGAGCGTATAAATCAGTAATACAAATACATAGATAAAATCCCATCATTGGTCTAGACATTTTTTCTTTAGTGTAAAAATATCTCACAGTCCGTTCGTCTGTTTTGATTCTCCGTCGAGTTAAATTTTACGTTTGGATATTCTTGATTTATAAATACTTTCCTTAATTTAATAAACTCAGTAATAAGGGATCTATCAATAAGTTGTTACCTTTTTTGATCTGTTCGCAAATAACGTACGTCTGTGACCCGTTTAATGTTTGATTTGGCAAATTATATTTACGATTTTATTCTAATAAATAAAGAAAGGTGCTTGTTTGAAATATGTATTTTAGAAGATTAAAAAGTACCGCATTAAAGAAAATCTAATGTTCGTTAACTTCAAAAAGTTTATAGAATCCAAAATCGTCATCACCATCATCATTACACTATGTTTGAGTCCACGGCTGTACATGGGCCTCGTTCACAGAATGCCACGAATCATCATCCTAAGCCACCGGCATCCATAGACTTCCCACACATTTGCCCAGATAGTAACTCCAGCTAGTGGGGGAGGTAGTCCTACACTGCGATGGCCAGTACGAGGCTGCCACTCAAGCCTTTCTTTCTTCCCCATCGGTTAGCGATTCTAGGAGCCATATGGCCTGCCACTTCAGCTTACTAATATTATTTTTTGTTGAAACAAATTTTCATCTGTTTTGCCTGTGCTTTTTCTGTTAACTGTTAAATGTGTTAGCATGTGTGTGAGCTGCTCGAATCGTTAGCGACCCTTCCAAACGTCTCGACCATTTGTCCTTGCGAAGACACGCTTCATCTACTTGCATTTTTTATCGAATCTATCACGGATCACGGGGTGAGTTCTGAGGAGTTGTTCGGATTAGGAACAAATACCTGAGCAACTGTTGAGTTTATTGACGGTCTCTTGACTACAGAAACTGCTTTCCTAACCGCAAGGTACCTTGTGAACTTTTTACGTAAAATTCGACGTTTCATAAGAACGAACATGCGCCTATTTGTATAAAGATATTTTTAATTTGATGCTGAATTTCACCATGACGCGTCAACACTCTCAAATACCATCGCTACCGTCTCGGTTATTGGAAGTCCACTACTGTGCGTTTTTCACGCAACTTTCTGCCACATACAATCAAATTGTGGAATTAGTTGTCGCCACGGTACAACCGGACCGATACAACTTAGGAAGGTCCCAAGAAGAGAGCCTATTCCTTCGTCGAAGACCGGCAAGACATTTGATATTCCTCTGGTGTTGTGAGTATCCATGAGTTGCGATGGACACTTACAATCTAGTAAGTTTAAAAAATGCGCAACATCTCCATTAAGTCCATTCATTAATAAATTGATCTGGATTTCTACCCTGTCAAATTAGTATATATTTTTTTTTAATATTCAATGACCATCCAAAAGCATAAGCCACGAAAAAACTATATAGAAGTCTTTCGTTATTATCGTTTTCCAATAATTGGTTACCTATAAACTTTAGCATATAAAATTACTTAAAAATTAAACACCAATAAAATAAAATTTTCATGGTTTATAAATTATTTATCTTTTCTAATTCCTTATACATATTACATATGGCATGTGAAATATAACAAAAATAAGTCCTGATTACGCAATAAAATATAAATTATGAACCTCAAAGAAAATTAGATATTAATAAGATTAATTATATAAATATTTTAACATATTAATATTTGTGTGCCGCCATCTAGTGACGAGTGGACACAGTACACAAGATCAGATTCTAGCGCTAATTTATAATTAATATATTACCGCTAGCATCTAACTAACTATAACTCTTCTAATAAATTTATAGAAAGATGCACTGATATGTATATATAGAGAGATGTATTGAAAGATGTGGTATTCAAAGTTATGATATTTGCATCTTTATTTCTCTCGACAACTTTGCAAGTAATGCTTACGTTAAGGCATAAGTCACTTTTAAAACAATACTTCAAATTCTGTTGTAAGTCACTAGGTGTAGTCTAATCTATAGATTTTTGGAAAACATTGAAACATATACATATATATTTTACAAAGCTCTATATAAAGTAGAGCTTGATAAAATAAAAATAAAGTAAGTTAAAGTATTTCAGTGCTCTAAGTAGATGCAAGATTAAGCGAAAGTTTACATATTACGTAACTTGTGTAATTAGGTTTTTTATTAAGTTTCCAAATACCAAAGTAGATTAAATATCTACATTTTAATATACATTATAATATTTTAAGCTCTGAGATCACATACACTTGTAGAGAATTTCAATTTATCAACGCAGAATATGTTTTCCTACCTTATTAGATGTTAAGTATAAAAACAGTGTATCACTATTGATCAAGAGATCAAACTATGTGAATTTTTTTTATTCTTGTTAAGTTATTGAACGTTAAAAAAACTACCACTTAACTGTCATCAAACTAGACCTGTCCAGAGAAGAAATGGCAAGAAATTCTGCGGTCTTATTACATTTTTTTTAAATTATATAAGTATACAAGTTATCAAAACAACTTTCGTCATTTAAATATCAAGTCATTTATGATAGTGGTAAAATTTTGATGAAATTTATTCCAGCTTAAAGAAAAGCTCAATTTACTCTTACTCGCACATATTGAGGTAAAATGATAAAAAAAATTATCCATGTTTTTATCGTTATTCCTTAAGCAAATTAGCGAGTGGCAAAGATAAAAGAAAATTGCTACAATCAAACCGTTGTTTGCTTTCCTTTCGTTTCAGGCGAACTCTGCGGTAATTAACGGTGCTTTTAAAAATTTATGCTTCCGTTTTCTGAACGCAATAGAAAAGTTCAAACGGGTCTCTTTTATTTTGTCTTAAATTTAAACGATTCCTAAAATGATCGTAACCGAAGACGCTAACGTCTTTTGTCTGTCTTACGTGTGCGGTTCTATCAAGATTTCCACCTCTGGCGCTGTGCCCGAAATGCTCGAAGATCCTGAGAAGACATGTGGTAGAGTCTTGATTTGATATTTAACTCAACGACAGAAATGGCGTTAAATTATATTCTGGTGCAGTATCCTGATTTATTATATTTCCTATCACTAACTAGATGTATTTAAGCTTTCGCATTCCCGTAGCCTTATAGGTTGGTGATGTTAGTATTAGTACTATCTATAAGAAGTTGCGAAGGTCTTGATAATTATTTAACATACCCGAAATACCTCATTTGCCACATTCTATTGTTTCTCATAAGAAATGTAAGATACATTTCCTGAAGAAAAACGTTCTGTCCTGCTCAGCAAACTGCACCACCCTATATATCCAGGAATTGTCAGTCAGTACAGGTGTAGTAATTATTAGAAGGCATGTTTATTGTGGGCCGTAGCTCCAGAATGCGACCGGCATGACTAACACGAGCGTCCCACACTTGTCACTTCAATTCCAATAATATGTCTCCCTGTTGGCATACCAATGAGAGTACTCCTGTACTGGTGTATTAATATGTCTCTTTACACACCTCCGACGTATTTCTTTTGAACATCTGAATAAACTTCGCGTAACGAAGAGGGTCGTCTCACTCTATAGTGCGTGTAAATCGATCGCACTGTAATTGATATCTCGAAGGGAACCAATTTATTCGCGTCTATTTTAATTTTTTAACTTTTGACATTGAACGTAGCAAAGTGACGGCAAAAACTCGCTTGGATGTAATTAAATTATTTGAACTAGAAGTGTTTTACAGTAATTCAAATTTTGTGGGAAGAGGAAGTGTTTAGAAAAACAAAAACAAGGAAGTGGGAGCGCCTTGTAAACAAAAACTACTTGAACCTCATAAATTATAGCCATTCGCTAGCAAATTTTATGTTAAGGTATACCCGCGACTTAGCTAATTGCGTTCATTTTATAACAAATAAATATATCGTAGGTTAAATAGAGTACAAGACATATTTATTCTGAATTTTTCGCATTCATGCACCGCGATTTCAAATGTGCATGTACTACTTGACAAATTGCTGAATATATTAATTCCAGTTGGGAATTATTGAAAAACTATCAATGTTAACGTACTTAGACTGGATTTTTCATTTAGGCAAATAGATTTATTAAATTTGTGTTTTAATTTGTTTTTAAAGTTTCTCCATTGTAGAGCTGATATGTAAATAGTGTTTTATATATTTGTAGTAGTCATTTTTGCTTACAATTAAGGTATATTTTAAACCCGTATTCTCACGGGCACCGGAACTACGCGGGTGAAATAAATTATATTTATATCATGAAAATTAACCGAGCTATCACAATTTATGCGGACGAAGTCGCAGGCGAAGTGCTAGTGTTTAATAAAGAGGATACCTGCGCAGTTTCTTTCACTTGTTTTTGTCTGTTACAATAACCTCATTAAGAAACTATGGTAGATTTAAAAAAAATGACTATCTATAGACATGATGTATGTATCGCGATACCCTGCTAAAAAAAGATGGACAATCGACTAAAAAGGGTAGCAAATAGAGGTGCAAGCCTCGGCTTGAATTGCATACGATAGTGAGCCCTACCCTGAGGTAGGAAAAAGGTAAAAATTGTGAAATAATCACAAGACATACTGACTTCAAACTATCTCTTACGATAAATGAATTGTATAACCAATTCATTCATGAGTACAATTTGTTTTCGGGAATCTGTTTATTTGCCCTTACGCAGTGTTAACAGAAACAACCAACTCGTGATAACATTCAGTCGTTAAAAAATAAAAAGTTTCACAACTAATAACTTTACATCATTTATCACGCGCGTTAATGTTTCGCCCGGATCGTTCATTACATTCATAGGTGCGGGGTAGATTCCTGAAACTTTAATCAACTTTTACTTGATGCTGTTTACGTAAACTCCTTAATGTTTTGTGGCTATGTGAGTTTATGACATGAAGAGTTTATGACATGAAGATGTTACATGAAGAGACACATGATGCACAGGTAGAGGTAGGTCCTATACAAGTTTCCTTAGATTTTAGTTACTTGTTTTATTGTTTTGCATTTATCTCATAATATTTTTTTTTATTGAGATAGAACTTCGAGCTAGCCTATGAGTAGAGGACCGCACGGTTATTCATCGAAGTGATGCAGGTAAAGTAATCTTTATTAAATCATTTGTAAGAAAAGTAGCGCTAAATGACAATGCTACAAGGAAATTCAGCGGCGAATATGTCAAGCAGACAATTTACAGTTTATACTTTTGAGAAAGAAACTTTATGCAAGTTTTAGTTTTAACCTATGCTTCTTCAAATTTATGGAATTACAGCAGAAAAAATCAACCAAGAAATCAATCAATCAATTTTTATAGTAAAAGAGCATTACAACTGAGTTTCAAATCCATGGAAAGCAAATGGAATGATAAAGTCATGCAATCTGATAAGAATTTGTGATAATCAGTAAATATTAGTGAAATCTAACTGATTTTAATGATAACTAACCGACTATTTTCTGTTTTCGTTTTTAAAAAAGATTTAGCCCCAACGATGGGTTCATGCACGAAATCAATGCCTATTTCGAAGGATTGCTTAGTCCGTATTTTACACAAGCAATCGAAAAGATAGAAAAATGCTGGATGAATTGCATTGAGCTCGAAGGTTAGTTAGTTTTTTATTTGAAAAAAAAAATAATATTTTTGAAATAAAAAAAACTAATTCACACAGTTTCGAACACTTTAGGGGGTTACGGGACGGACGGACAGGTCAGACGGAGTCTGTCAAATTAATACACGTTTGTTTAAGGCGAAAAATCAGTTTTATTAGTTTGATTAGGATTGCTAAACGTTAACTATGTCTACCTACCCTAGTTTAAAGATTTAATTGCTTATGTACAACATAACCTACGATAAATAATTGAGTGGATTTCAAATCCAGGCTAAATCAAGGATATTTGTGATATTCTACCGATAAAAAAGAACAAGCAATGAAAAAAACCAATGACGCAAATAATTGCTGATGTTGCTACGACAGGCCTGCGAACACTAACATTTATGAAGAAGATTCCCTGTCCGATTTGACAGACTGTAACAGAGACAGCTTTTAAAAGCTGACAGTGAGAACAGCCATACGTTTAAGGTGAAATCTAATTACGGAAAAGAAAACAAACCGAAAATAATCTATTGTCATGATTACTGTCTTTTCTTTTCTGTATTTACTGTTTTGAAAACTGTCTTTTGTTTGTTTTCCTGGTATATTTTGCTAGCGTCAAACCAAATGAGAGATGATGAGTTAAAAAAGACCTGTTCCCGTTCAATCTAAATCCCTAAAAAAATACGGCTCCGCACAACCATTACAGAACCATTTAAACCATCAAAATAATTATGTCAATATTTTCGCCTAGATTATTTGATAAAATAACATGCTGTTTTAGTAGGTACTAACACGTAAAATGGTGCACCTTTGTAATGCATGAACTTGAAAGCTATTGTTATAAATGCAAAGACTGCTTTCGTTTGTGTTTTGAAAATAAGTTTGGAATGTGTCAGCGCAAGATCTTCCACCATAAATATAGCATAATATAATGCGATAAGCCTCAAATCCTCGTAAAAGAACACCGACGCAATACTTATTGTATTACAAAGCAGGGCATTTCATATCTCAACAAATTCAGCCGATCAAAGTCTTTCCGATCGGCTTGATCCTTTGGCTCTGCGAAGAGATATTGTATCACTATGTATCTTCTACCGCATTTACCACGGGGTGTGATTTGGGAAAAAAAACCAAAAATTTCATCCACATCGCCTCGATGTTCAGCGTTCAACAACAGCGCAAAAAGCATTTCCTGCTTCACACAACCACTCTGTGAAACCATCTGCCGCCGGCGGTCTTTCCGAACCGTTACGACCTGCCAACTTTCTAGAAGAGAGCATACTCTTTCCTAAAAAGTTGGCAACGCATTTGTAAGCCCACGGGTGAAGCAGTTGTTCATGGGCTAATCACTTACCATCAGGTGAGCCTCCTATTCGTTTGCACCTTTATAAAAAAAGTCAGAATTTATTGAACAAAAATTTTATTTCATCAAAAAGTATTTCCCGTACCGGGAATCGAACCCGAGCCTCCTGGGTGAAAGCCAGGTATCCTAGCCACTAGACCATACGGGAGATGTAAGTAATATTTAATTTTATGATTACATAATAAACAACAACGTTATTATATAAAAACTAGTTTTTATTTATAATTTATATACTATATTATACATTTAAACTATCAAATATTTAAAAATTTATATTAAGTATTTGCATATGTCCTCGTTAAATCATATTAAAGAAAGATGGCGCTGTACGTAACTTAGCTTAATGGTTTACAAAAGTGCCATCTATGATTTGGAATTAAAAGTTATTCTAAATATGTAACATATTCTAAGTATAAAACGGGAACAGATGGCGGTAGCGTGGTATATTCAAAAATAAAATTAAAGCTGTAGCAGCCTGTTCACATTTTTCAGTATATATATATATCATCTATACATTAACCGATTCAACATGATGAGTGACTCCTCACATCTTCTTTTTTAAATTTTTAATCGTCCAGATGAATGCTGTGGTCTCATAGTAGATGCTGGACGATGTCAGTCACGAAATAACAAAGGTTATTCTAGTCAGTGGTAAAAGTATTCATATTTTTTTCGTTTTGTCGAGTAATCAAGGTAAATGAGGAGAGAAACCTAATAATTTTTAACCTGTCAACCCGAATTGCTTTGGAGATGTCCAAGGGCGGCGGTTTAGCTTAACATCAGATAAACCACCTGTTCTCTTCAAGAATATAAATTATGTTGTTAATCTTAAAAGTGAACTTTATTTGCAAAAGAAAGTTATGGACCATTTATTCGTAGGAATGGCATTAGTATGAATAAAATAAGTGGTACCTACGTCAAAACACTCTTCAGTTGCGTTTGCGTGTGAGGAGTTGTTAATAATAATGCTTCCGATTACCGGCATAGGGTAATTAATTCCATTACATTTCAAAGTAAATATTAGTATTTTAGCTAATAAATTAAGATTGATTGGCGTTAACATTCTTTTATTTTTCCTACTTACCACCATTTGAAGTTAATACTCATTTGTCACTCTGAGAAAGGTGTTCATCAATAAAATTATATTCTTACTGCCACGCAATAGCTTCTGCATTGTCTTCTGTTGCACGAATGGGCAGGCTCTTTCTGGCAACTAATACCACGGCTTCCCTCGCAGAAGACCGGCGTGAAGTGGAAGGATAAAACTTTCGCGTTTCGTATGCTGAGTGAGGCAACCGGGGTACACTTTTTCAAAGGTTGTCGACACAGATGTCCATGGGCGGCTGTATTCAATTAACATCAGGTGAAGCACCTGTACGTTTGACAACTTTTCTCATAAAAAAAAAAAAACTGATTAAGAGTTTTTAACTTATGGCTCTTGTATCTGTAGGTAGAAGGCGACACCGAATAAACTTCTTCACTGATGCCCGGTTTCTATATTCAACGAACGGCCGTTAGTTACATAACTTCGTAACTTTAATAAGGACTCGTTATAACGACTTCATAATGACAATGTAACTAAAGGCCGTTCGTTGAATATAGGAACCGGGCTTGAGTCTTTGTAACATACTCAATTATATACACGGATAAACTTTCCGGGGTTGTCTTAGCGACATATTGTTTAAAAGAGGCAATATGAAGTTGAACTTTTTAAAAACTTTAGTCGCGTAGTGGCCTCTATCCCTTCAGATTGCAATCATTAATTTATCTACTGTAAATAACAAGTTCACGAGAAAAACAAGGAAAATTATCGATTTGTACTCGATTCTCGTATTAAGTCTGCACAGCGTGTCCACGGAAGATCCTTTAGCCGTTCAGGTCGCGAGTTTTGAATTTATTATCGCGTTCGCTCGACGCTGCTGAACTCTCTGCGTTCGTAATAAGAATCAAAATCGCTGTGCAGTCCAACGTCGTCTTTATGGTGTCGTTCATGACACGTACGCTACATTGAGGTCACAACAAATGAATGTAAATCTTCTTGTATAGCAGTGTTTGTAGGTAACACTGACTCATACCGAATAACATAAAGGTGATGACGCTAAACAATTATACCTGTTTAGTATTCAGCGAGGACCCCATAGCACCGCATTAGTATATCGAAGCATTTAACAGCTGTTATGGGCATTATGCACATTTCAGAAGGTTCTTTAATACTTCGTGATCATACTTGGTCTTTCCGGGGGAACAGACATCATAGAAAACCGCTGTAAGTTAAAAGATTCTATAATTGTGAGTTTGGTCTGGTGAGTGCGGTAAAAATAAATATAAAGTTCATAAAGTTTGCCACCTTATCGATGTATACTGTACTTATACTAACTGTTGCCCGTGAATTCGACTGCGTGGGTTTAGCTTATATATTCCCCACACAAACTGTCATCCTTATACCTTTCAAGTTTCAAAATATCTCCATACCAAATATTATCTAAATCAGGGGCTTATGCGAGAAAAGGTAACAGTCTGTCTTTGTCTGTTAGTAGTACTAGTTACTTCAGCATTTATAAAATTATACTATATTTATTACATGACTCGATGGCGCCGTTTCTTTATTTTCGCCTTATTACAATGTCACAAATGTTCAGTAGAATATTCTTAAATTAAATATTTCGTTCATTTAAATTCCGCACCAAGTGTCAAATAGAACCCATTTAATTTTAACGATTCTTTGCATAATGATTATTCGTAGCTAATAATGAAAGAAATAGAAAATAGTCTTTTAAAAAAGAGAACCCTTTAATTTGCTATTTGTTATTTTCAGAACACGTATTTTTTTTTATTTGAGGAAGTGGCAGACGAGCTGGATGTCGGTTTACCTGATGTTAAGCGATAACCGCCTGCCCATGGACATTTGCAACACCCGTAGGGTTGCAGATGCGTTGCCACTCCTAATAATATGGGCCCGGCTACCTCACTCACCAGACGAAACGCAGAAGTGCAACACTTCTACTTCATGCACGCGCCGGTCTTCTGTGAGGTCGTGGTACTAACCCGGACGGAGCTGCCCATTCGTGGTTGTTTGTCACTGTCACTTGCTAGATATTAAATTCCGATACTTGTTCGTATTTTGAATATAATAAATAACTTTAAAGTTTCTTACCACCTGAAAAACAAATAAACATCAGCAAATTTAATTTTGCTGCAGCTACGTACAGTAATATAATATAGCTAATATACAAAACCTGAACACTCTTTGGGCCTAGTCTCAAATGATAAAAAGATAGTGTTGTTTTATGTTTGAAGACATTCCACAAAGAATTGGACCATATCAGGATAAGCAACTATCGTTATACAACCTCATACGACGCTGAAGTTGCGCCATTGTCTAGTTATGATGTTATATTTTAGTAGTTTGCGTCACGGAGGCAGATACTTCTAAATCACTTTTGGTACATTAACACGTAAAGGCAGTAGTAGCATAGTAGCTAAGACGTGGTAAGATTTCTACATGACGTTAATCCATGTTGAAGTACACGTGCATTCCTTACGTGATAATTTACATTCCACATTGTGGTGACATATTTAGCACCGGTCAGTTTAAGGCTAAATTAGTTCGATGTCGGGCGGTGGTCGAGTCGTGGGTTCTATTCCCAACCGGGACAAGTATTTGCATGACCTAGAGATAATTGTTTCTGAATCGGGAATAGGTACTTGTTTTATTTGTTTGTAATGCGCCCTACATCACAGGATGATCTCATCCCACTGTAGAGATAATGTTTAAAGCAAGCTCAAAAACTTTAATACAAATTTAGGTTTATAAGTAAAACACTTAATTGTTGTGTTCTTCCTTTGCCTAACCCAAGTAAAGACGACCGCGTGAGAACGATTTTTATTGTTTTGAGGCGACAGAAAAACTCAGTTATTTTCCATGGTTAAAAGAACCAAGCGTTGTTATTCGAAAACTTTTCAAACGTAATAAAGCAATCAATTTTTCGTAATTTCCGGAAGGTGCTATTTAGGGATATGATACTACTTGGCTGCACCGTTTATAAGTATACAAATCAAAATCATGTCAAATTGTTCCCATCGCTACTATTTTATAAAATATCAGTCAACAGCAGACAGATTTTCAAGCCCCTAAAATTGATCCCTAAATATTGAATTGATTATTGAAATATCCAACGAAATAATACTTTTATGCAGGTGACCTATATCCTCTGTGGCTCCAAGAAACCATAAATTTTCATTGGTTCATTGCCTCCATTGACATCATCAACAACACTTGCTGAACTCTAGGAGTGTGGGCCCCGGTTACACCCACTACAGGAAGAGGAAGTAATACATCCAGTTCACAACAGTCTTCTGCAAGGCCACGGTACATTCCTGGACGAACACGCACATTCTTGCAACAGACGCCGCTCTATTACCACCACAGTATTTATGTATATTCCCATACATTACGTAATGCACAGAGTTTGTGCCATACAAAAATTATATAAGGGCAGCAGAAGAAGGGAGAAGTTACATTTACATGCACATTTTATATTTACCGTAAGACTGATAGATGAAAGAAAGAAAGAAAATCCATTTATTTACCAAAATAAAGACGAGAAAAAGAGAAAATGAAAAGAGAAATAGATGATAATATGTTGTTTAACGCCTTGTTAACGCATTGTATTAACTTATGCCTTTGGCAAGACGTCTTTTGAATGCATTAAGAAAGCGAATGAATAATATTGGTTGCGTTGTATTAGGCATCAGACATTCAGGGAACTAACAAAAAACTCATATATACATAGATACATTCAAACTAAAACTAGAAGTAGTTGCATAAGCATGGGTCTCTATATGTTCGACTAAAGCCAGACTGTGAAGGAAACATAATATATAATTCTATCTAGTTACAAAATGGGGGAGAGTTCACAGCCCTTTCCATAAATTATTCTGAAAGCAGAGTGTCTGCACGGAAGCGTCGTTTTCTATGGTATTTTCTCTTTTTATTTCCCTCTTTTTAGGGTTCCGTACCCAAAGCGTAAAACGGAACCCTATTAGTTGAACTCCGCAGTCTGTCTGTCCGTCTGTCACCAGGCTGTATTTCATGAACTGTGACTATAGTTAGACAGTTGCAATTTTCACAAATGATGTATTTTTGTTGCCGCTATAACAATAAGTAATAAAAAACAGAATAAAAAAAATATTTAAGTGGGGCTCCCATACAATGGTGGTGGTGGACATGATGGTTTTTGCCGTTTTTATTATTAACTAGCTGCCCAGACAGAATTCGTTTTTTTCACCTTCCGTGGACCTTAAGGAACATACAAAAAAATTTATTAGAATTGGTCCAGCCATTCTTGAGTTACAGCGCTTACCAAAATTCATTTTTATTTATTATATATAGATAGTACGGAACCCTACGTGCGCGAGTCCGACCCGCACTTGTTTAGTTATTAAGTACTTTAATTTTTCACAATCAATGTCTTAACTACATATAGGACCGTCACATATACTTTTGGCGTTTTACACCATATCATTATAGATTTGGTTTTTTTTTACGTCGTACATGCAGAAATAAATTGATAATTGTATTTGTGCTTCATTTTAATGTTAAAAGATAGAAATATGCTGTTACGGTCTTTTTTAAAAACTTATAAGGAACACTTGAGTAACGCATGAAGTGGAAGCTCTCAACATGGTAGACTATAACACGTTGCTATAACATCGATATAAAGATATGCATAATATTTTATAGTCAACCAAATTGAGAGCGATATATAACATATTTCGTAGTTATGAAAGAATCTCTCAAATAGTTTCACACGAACAAAATACGTAGAGACAGATCCTTTATCTCTATGTAGAGATGTTGAATCAATGCATCTTCTACCGCACATATCACAGGGAGTGTTCTGGGAAATTGTTTGAATTGATCCTGGCCGCTAAATTTCACCATCGGAGATCCCGCCAAAACCAGAAATTTCATCCACACCACCTCGATATCCAGCGTTCCACATCAGCGCGATTTTCCAGGCATTTCCTGTCTGTATTCTTTTTTTATATAGAGATAAGCTAAACGACAGTAACGGGACGGATAACTCGAGTTGTCTACGTTCCACCGAGATTTTTAGTCCCAATCCCAAGCGAGAAAGGTTATAAATACACACAGCGCACCTAAACCTAAATCACTATGCCCGCACCATCGTTTTAATGAGTAGCATTTTATATATGACTAGCGGACCGACAGACTTTGTCCTGTAGATACGACTTAAATACGACAACAACTTATAAACAAAAAAAAAATAGTAGTGGAATGAATTGTGAATCTAAACCATTCTTGAATCTACCTGAAGACACACAAAAAAACGGTCCAACCAGAGTTCAGTGACATACACGTACAGAAGAATTATATACATATATAAAAGATTAATTGAAAATGACCAACCCACGAATCGTATTGTGGGACAGATGTGTGGGAAACTTCTGCCCGACAGAAGTTTCGGTGATTCAGATATCAAATTCCATCGCTTATTTCATTACAAGTTACAATAACATTATTCATACAGTTTCTAGGTGATGCCGTCGAAAACTAAGTCGAAAATCGATGAACGACATGTATGTTTTTGTATTACCTTTTTTAGCGAGGCTTTTAAAATTTCCCCAATAAGAGACAACTCATAAAATATGCGATTAATTAAAATTTAAATACAATTCTAACAATATAACAATCCGCGCAATTGTCCGGATGTTATCTGGTAGCGTAGTGTCAAAACAAAGCTAAGTATTTACAGGTTTAAAATCATATAAACATCAAATAACTGGAAAACCAAGAAGAAGGAACCAAAAGTAAGGAATATAGTACACATTATTTTATGAAACAATCCGAAACTAATTTTATATGAGAATTTTCCTTTTTTGTTACAAAACATACCTACTCTACATTGAGATGACTCAAGGGTACAACGACCAGTTTCTATCCTGACTCACTGGCTTACCAAGTTCAAACCTACAATTAATATGAATAATCATAACTGAGTAAAAACAAGAGTGTTTTATTAACAAGACAAGCATAAAGATGTGATCAATGTGACCATCTGTTTTGATAAGTAGATAGACCCTTACATCATCAAATCATTTCATAGTAACCCGATATAGGCCTATAATTTATCCAACAGGATTTAACTAATAAAGATAAATTTATCTAAAATCATTTACTCACACACAGTAAAAAATACAATTAAATATTTTGAAGACAACAGATTAAATACTAAACAAAAATGCAAACGACCGTTGCTAATAACGTTTACGAGATTTAAATAGATAACAGTAATGTTTTTAAAATCGTTTATCATCCTATTTTGGTGTATATTTCGACAGTGTTTCATCATTAAGTACGAAAATTATTTAATATGAAAACAAAATAATTTCTATAGATTATACAATTGCGCCACAATGAATTACAATAATATAAAGATTCAGGTTAATACCAGTGATTATATAAACTGGGAAACGAAATTGCATGCATGTACGAGTACGGATCGCGTGACAGTGTACGCATACAGATTTTATCTAAAGTATCACGGGAAAAGTTACAACCAAAGAACTTAATCGATCCTGCACGACCCCTATGCATTGCGGGCAGACGGCCGGGCCCTCTGTCTGGATAGGGCGAGCGCTGACCTTGACTCACCCTCATACCCCGTTCCAACTAAATCGCAACGAGTGCATCGCCCTACAAGATTTATCAACGGCAATTTGAATCGGATCAAACGTCCGCAACTGCGAGATTGTTTATGTATGGCCTGTGCATATGTTGACGGAGGCTAACGCGACGCGACAGGCGGGCCGCCAGCAAAGGCGAGGTGGTCTGGCGTTCAGTCGCACTCCACGCGCCTTCCGCGCCGCACGTCCCGCACGAGTCATGCTGTCGCTGGTATTAATTGCAACGGTCGCCGCCGCGGCCGCGCAGAACTCGACACCGGGCACCGCACGCGCCCCGGCGCCCCGCCGCGAACAGTTCCGCGTCATCTACGAATGGAACGCTATAGACTTCGAGTGGGCCACCCCGGGCGACCGAGAGGCCTACCTAAATACCAGCCGATACATACCGCGCAACGTCCTAATCTCTGGGATAAACTTTTACGGCGAAAGCATATTTCTGACGCTGCCGCGGATGCTGGACGGTGTCCCGGCGACGCTCGCCACGATACCCGTGCAGCAGGTGGACACGGCGCCGAAGCTTAAGCCGTTCCCCAGCTGGGACGCGAACAAGCTCGGCGATTGCACCGCCCTGCAGTTTGTGCAGAACGTGGAAATCGACCGCAACGGGATCATGTGGATATTGGACAACGGGCGCATCGGCACGCTCACCCAGAAGCCTGACACGAAGTGCCCACCCTCCCTAGTTTTGATAGACCTGAAGACCGGCTTGAACGAAATGGAACGCATACCGCTGCCCGCGGAAACGGTGAACGCGACCACGTCATATTTGAACGACCTGGTGGTGGACAATCGCGACGGCGACTACGCGTACATCACGGACAACAGCGCCGTCGATCCCGGTATCATAGTTTTCCGTCGAAGCGACAGGAAATCGTGGAAGATTCGAGACAGTAAATCGATGATGTCCGTCCCCGAGGCGGCCATCTTCCGCATCAACGGTACCACGATCAACCTGCCCGTGAACATTGACGGTATCGCTCTCGGCCCTCAGTTTTTGACCGAAGAGGGCACTGTCGACAGGACAGTTTACTACGCACCCCTGTCGAGTTTCCGCCTGTACGCCGTGAACGCATCGATTTTGCGAAACGAGTCCCTCGCAGCGAAGGGAGACGGAGCTCTGCGCTCGTACGTCCTCGAGCTCGGCGCGAAGCCGTCCCAAACTGACGGCATGAAGATGGATTCCGCGGGCACCCTGTTCTTCGGTCTGATCGGCAACTCGACCATCGCCGAATGGAACACAACGCTTGACTTCAGCGTCGGCCAGCGGACCATCGCCAGGGACCCGAACTACATACAGTGGGTCGACCGTTTCACATTCGACGACAGCGGCAACATATACGTGGTAATCAACAGGCTGTACAACTTTATTAAGAACCAAGTGTCCCTCGACGAGGTGAACTACAGGATCCTTAAGTCTCATACGGGCACTAAGAGTTACATATTCAGCCCTGAGGTAACGCCATTGACACCGACACCGCACGGGGCGGCCACCGCGCCGGTCTTAGGAGCGTCGTTGCTATTCTTGGCCTTCGCGCACCTGCTCGCCTAGTCCTCATAAAAGAATGAACAATGCACGTGAGCCCTGACCGACAACCAACATTACCAAAAATTTAAGTTACCTTGACCCCGTGGTCTACCATGTAAAACGCGCAATGTAGATAACTACGTAGTTTAGAGATGATTGTAATACGTGTCGGCTAAACTATTCGCGTCAGGTCGGAGGCGTGTGGAAGACGCACCGAACACCGCGCGCCAGAGGAAATGTCGAGGACGCGTTTACCAATACCGCCATTATCCAAACATTCCAACGTTTTCTTTAATATAAGCACTATGTTTACTGTTACTTTTGGCCACCGATTGTAATTATTGTAGCCTGCCGACACCAATGACTGTATGAGAACAATCGTGAACAAAATATAAACGGGTGGCGTATCTTCCCAGTTATTTTGCCATGTCCGAAACGCTTTGGTAAGATGAGCCAAATACTAATACTAAATGTTACATTGTAAGAATATATTTAATAATAAAAATATTAATACATTATGAATGTATGGTAGGATTTAGGTTAAATATGTATATTATTGGATCTGAAATGTACGGATGTTGAATGAACGTGACTGTTTGATTTGAAATAAACGTGTATTTCACATTATTATGTTTGATGTTTTTATATCCTTTACGTGAACGCCATCGATACATAGTGATAATTATTAAAGCCACCGATTAGAATCTTGCTATTGCAAATAACACTAATGCGTCAGTCTCGGTTGTATAAAATGTATAATGCATTAGCATGAACCACGTTTTATGTAATTGTTTGTTTTCTTGACAGTCATAGAATAAAAATTAAATATCTGAAAGTGCGTCTCACTTCTCAGTTGATTATTTTGATGCTAACAGGTAACACCGTTAAAAATACGCAGTTTTTAGGTCTAGGTTTTTCGAAATGTGCGATTAAAATTAAATTGGAAAGTTCTACTCGAGTCGATGGTTAAGTTGGTTAATGTTTACCGTAATGTTGGCAAATTTACGGAGGATTTAAATCGGCATTTCCTTAAGTATAACGTCTTTAATTTATTTTTCTCAACATAGGTTATTTTAATGAAAATACATTCTGTGAACAAAATATTTAACTAAATAGCTTCTGTAAACGATTTTAATGGTGTTAGCTTAAACGTTTGTTTGATAAACACATTAAAAAGGCAGAATTAAAAATTAAAAAATTTGCGGAATAATTTATAAGGAAGGTTTGCAAAAGCTGCTACTTTTTCTTGGTTCATATCTTGCTAATTCTTGGATCAAAACGGTAATAATAAAGATAGCAGATATTAAAATTAAATTCGATAACGGCAAGCGTTATCACGCGACAAGAATTTCACTTTATCGCCTCTCGGTGTAGCAAAAAATATTAATGTACGAATGTATGACATGTGTCAAATGCGGAACCAGTTTTAAAGTAATTAATCGTACATAACGTGTGAAGCCATTTTCACCGAACAGTTTTTGCTAAACCTTAGAGGGGATAAGTAGAAAGTGAACGCACGTCTACAACGAAAGTATTTTTCGACATTGGCATTTGACTTTTTCCTTGGCTAGTAATTGGCTAAGTATGGGGCCAGCGTATGGTGTAAAAAGCTATATCTAAAAATATATCTTTAATATTTTTTAAGGGAATAAAGTTACCTACTCGTTATAATAAGTTGAAAAATACTATTGTTCTAAAAATACTATTTGCCGAAGTTACCGCAAAAAATAAATTATCCCCCAAAATGCAACGCAATTACGAAAGGAAATAAAACGATAAAATATAAATTTTGACTCTCGTGTATTTAAATGATATTTATATATAAGTTTCAACATTCAATCTGTGCTCGTAGCTGATACTCTGGTAGTGCTCTTGCGGTCGCGGGTTCGAACTCAAGTGATGTGTCAATTGAGATCGGAAATGGTCAAAAATGTTTAATAAAGATCCGAGAATTTGTTATTATCTGGGAAGTAATGGTCTAAAAGTTGGTAAATGCCATCAATTTGCTTAATTTAACAATCTGAACAGTTTGTTTTTCAAACAATGTTTCGTGGTGACTGCACCATCATAACACTTACTATCTTTGCCACCAACACAACCAGTTTTGTCACAACCAGTGACAAAGATGAAATCATCTTTTAAGGAAGCCTATGTATAACAGATAGGACCTTGTTGGCAATAGCAAAGTTTTATTTCCATCGTGGTTTTACCTACACGCGATTCCACTAAGTTCCTTTCAAAATACAGGTTCCTAAGGTTTTAAGATATCTCAAGTATAAATTTTATCCAATGTTTCATTTCATTCATATATATATATATATATAGTCTGGTGAAACTTTTGGAAACCTTTTCAAGAATAATGCGCGCACGGAGGAGTGAGGCAATTGAAGTACTTGCAAAAAGTTCTAAATTATGTATATTATAGTTTACAAATACATAAAATAAAATAAAACATTCATTGTTTACACTCGTACTATCAGTATCAAACCATAACAGTCTGTTATCAAACAGTTGCACGTAGGACATACCTAAAGATTGTTGCAAAATAATTTTATAATGTCGATTGACGGAAACAATCTGAGAAAATAACAATTAATTATTAGAATTAACTCGCATTTCAACAAGTGGGGGGACAACAACTTTAAATAAATATTATAGAATCTAATAGGAAATAGAGTTTAAAAAAAAACTACTATAAATACTTGGGGTATGCCAGGCAAAGGAAGTTTAAATATAATGTTTATAACTTTGCTAGTAGTCTTTTATCCTCAGAAGACCAGTGTTAAGTAAAGACATTTTAGGTTTCGTCTTGTCAGCGATATCCCTAGCTCACCATCTGGAAGTTTTTATGCTGAAAAGGATATAATAATGTATGAGCCAATCATTGCTTCAAATGCGAAAAAAGAATGTGAAAAAAAGACGTTGAGATTTTCATCGGTATGGCAATAAACTGTTTAGCTTAGTGGCTAAAGCGTTAAGGCGCAAAACCCGAAGACGTGGGTTCGATTCCCGAAAACTTGTCGTACTTTTTTCCACAACTTTTAATTAAATATTGTCTTTAAGTATTTTATCGTGTCAATGAGTCTTGGAATTCGTCAACACAAAATAATAAATCAGTATTCATTGGAGCTACTCCTCGCTCGGAAATTAAACACATTACTAGATTAGAAACTTGTCTTTAAAGCATCATTGAGAAGACTTGTTAGTATAATATATGCTATTTAAATTTTTGAGCATTATCAATATTGAATTATTAATTGTTTCTTTGACCGTGTGTTTATTAAAAGTAAATAGTTTAAAATAATAATTATTAAAAGAAAATGCTATTTTGCCACAGGATATTGCAAGCTATGCCCAAAATTATTTCAAATTATTGAAAAATATTATTATCAAGATTACTTTTTGTCCACCCTGTGATGAATAACTTCTACAAAAGATCATGAATAAATAAAAATAATGTTAACTTAAACATTGTTCAAACGATTTGTAAAATATATACTGAGGTATATATTTTAAAATAAATATATACCTTATCTGTTAAAAAAACACTCAAATTGATTGCGTAACGATATCATGTGTTGAACTAGAGAGCCGATGGCGAAAGAATTTTGACCGGTTTGCATCACAAAAAAAATCGGCCTATTTTATAAACAGTTTTAATTGAATTTCAATGTAATCTCTGTTAATTGGTCGAATTTAAGATTTCACTTTCGTGATTTCATTCAACTAATGGTATTCGAATTAATTAAAATATACCTAATTGTTTTTCTTTTTTTTTTTTAAAAACGTTGCCCTTACTTTAGGATAACATTATGCTGTGGTGTAAGGTCGTTTTACAAACATAAATTTCACACGGACGAATACCCAGAGGCGAAACAACTGTCTGTGGGTGGCACAAATAGTTGTCCCGTGTGGGAATCGAACCCACGACCCCCGACGCCGAAGCCAATACCTTGGCAAATGCGCCACAGAGTAATCAAAATCTTAAAATAGAAGGAGCTGGTAGAGTAGGAACAAGATTTACATTAGAAGAACTTAAGTAAGAGAGACTATATAAATAATGAAATCAAAATTATATTTTATTAATAAAGTTAGAATAAAATCGGTACACTTGTGCCCTTTTACTGGATATTATATAATTAAATTTGTCTATTATTTTTTATTCCGTAACTTTGAAAAACGATTGAATTGGTCACGATTATAACCTAAAACCTAAGTAATACATTTATCATTATCAACCTTCATTAAATTTATTATAATGTTTAGACGACCTCTAAAAACAATGCCCACAGAACCTCGGCCGCTTGAACTTGAATTAGAAGTACTCGTAACCTTAACGGTTATGGACAAGGAAGATTGATTCAAAGACACGGCCATAAGCTCGTTAATTGGATGAAGAATCTATGTTGTATGTGTATTTTCTTCTTTAACGCTATTAAAAAATAGCAATAATATGAAATTGTAAACAGAAAAATAATAATATCGATAAGTAACTATTTATTAAGAGTAGTATAATAATACTTAATCATTGAAGGAGAGTAGTGCATAGTAATAATTATCATGCTTATTTTTCAATCGTTCATTGGTGGTTTACGGGTTATCTTTATTTCTACTTTAATCCCTTCAACGAAAGGCTCACCGTCAATCTTATTCAGGTCTTATCGAGTGCTTTAAAAAGAAAAAGATTGTTAAATAATATATGTTTATAATAAATATTATCACATATAATTGAGAAAAGTTGAAATATTGCTTTAGTGCTGCATTTGTCAACTAAAATTTTTGTTATAAAAAAAAAAAAACAAATATAAACAACATTGTGAAACACGTACTTAATCTTTTTTGACCGAAAACTTTGTCCTAAAACTAAATCACGTAGCGGTTTCACTTGTTGCCGCAAACAAAATTGAAACTCGGCGGACGTTTCTCAAATATGCCTCTAGAACCTTCTCGATGGTTTACTTGCATTGTTGATCGATAGATGCGAAATATGTTTAGGACTTATTTTAAAATAATTAACGGCCGGTTTCAATATTCTATCTACAGATAGATTTGGTTACTAGCGATAGGTTTTTGACATTCGCTCCATAATACTTAAGTCAAAATTCGATCTCCAGCAACCAAATAGAAAGAAATTTGATCTCAAGTAACAAAAAATAGAATATTGAATATTGAAACCCGCCGTAAGTTTACGTAATTCAAAATGATTGAATCGATTGATTGATAGATCAGGATGAAGTGTGATTCCTATCATCCCAGTTATATCATGAAAATGGTAATTGTATTAGCACATTCTAGGCATAAATACAATACTTATCTTCTTATGTTATTTGCTATAGAGATTACACTGTTACGTTAAAAAGTCAAGTTTGGATTAGTTTTGTTTTTCTCCTTGTACTTTATGCTACGGATTTTATAAATATCATAGTGCCAGCATTAGTGTTATAATTACAAGAGCTGCAATGGAAGGACTCGATAGACACTGAATATTCTAACAGAATATTCTGGTATATTAATTTAATGATATTTAATCAATGAAGGTAATGATTTAAGAATTTAAGCACATTTAATTTAGTTACTGAAACTGGTGAATATTTATATAAAAACTGTTCTTAAATCGAAGCATGTTCCCTTATCTTAAGATTACCGCGTTTTCTAATATCCCTAAACGATAAACTAATATATAAAAAAACTATTTTAATTGGGATATTCTTTATGGGTACTTCTTTTATATAACAAACTCTCGATCTAATTATAGAAACAACTACAAGTCAAGTAAACATTTTTCATATTAAAGTTTAAATTACTACATTTATTTAATGAAAGAACAATATATTTGTACACTTAGAAATATAATAGATAATAATATTTACAATCTTTATTGATCTAATATTTACAAGATTAATCTATCTTAAATTACATATTATCTAATAAACCTAATCCACGCGGCATGGTGCCAAGAACGCTAGCTGCATTTCCTCGCTGAATAGTTATGCTTAACCTTTGAGCGAGAAAAGAACCAGCTCTCTTGTCACCAGCCGCGACTTATTTAATTAGAATTAGACTTTTGAAATTCAATACAATTATTTTTCTTCATATTTCTATGTTAAAGAATAATGAAAAACAGCAGCACTTCCAACCTTTTTTTTTTTTTCGAAGACAGCAAGCTTGGAGTTTTTTTTTTTTCGGTTTATTTTGGTTGGGTATTTTCTCAGGCCGCAACTCCATATAAAGTAGAAGAAATTAGAAAAGTTGAACAGTGTGTAAAACTTTGCAAATTGTAGCGGAACGTCCATCCAAGTCATTGAAACTTAAAATCTAGGATGTAGTAGTTTAATCAAGCTTGCCTGTATTATATATAACAGAACAACGTATAAGTTGTGACACTAAGATGTACATTATGAAATGCTTATACGAAGTAAGGTACATAATCAGTTTAATTATTTGTATTCTTAAAACGAATCGTCATGGCCATCATCATATACACGAGAAGAGCTGTAATGATTACATAATAATTTTCGTATCAACTCACTAAACGAGGAATAAACAAGATTAAAACATTTAAGCGCGGGTACTTCCCTTGTCGTGACTCGATCACATTTTAAATATATTCACTGATGTCATCAATTCTCATTTGATACTTAACAGTATCACAGTGTACGTTCCATTATTGAAATGAACGCGGTGCGCCGCCGTTCGCCCGATGATCTAGGCTGTAAGACAACCAGGCTGTATTTGATCATGCCTTTGTTCTCCGATGACGAAATCTACGATGACGAACGCTTTGCTTGAAATATTCGGACACATACGTATGACATTTATAAAAGGGTACATGTGTAATATTTTATGGTAGAAGGCTAGAAGGCAAACGAGAAGCGATGATAGATATCAAAATCCCCCATGGGATTTTGATTGTGTTGACGAATTCCAAGACTCATTGACACGATAAAATACTTAAAGACAATATTTAATTAAAAGTTGTGGAAAAAAGTACGACAAGTTTTCGGGAATCGAACCCACGTCTTCGGGTTTTGCGCCTTAACGCTTTAGCCACTAAGCTAAACAGTTTATTGCCATACCGATGAAAATCTCAACGTCTTTTTTTCACATTCTTTTTTCGCATTTGAAGCAATGATTGGCTCATACATTATTATATCCTTTTCAGCATAAAAACAATTTCTTTGTGTTTTTATAATTTCGAATTCAAACGAGAGATGTATGTACACTTAGATTAAAACATTAAAATTTGTAGAAAAAACTAGGAAAAGTTTGAAATCCTTGACTTGGTTTAACGAAAAGCCAATAAGGCACTCGCCGTTTTAATTGGTAAACTTACAATATAATTTCAAAGCTGGTGCTAATGTAATGCTTACGTTATTAATAATAATAAATATTTCCGGAATTAACTAAATACAACGTTATCTAGTCCATAGTTAAGCAAACTTGTACTATGATAACTAAAAAACTAATAAACAATTAAAAATACTATTCCTTTGTAAATAAATAAATATTATGTAGTTAAATAATAAATATAAATACAAAGATATTTAAAAAAATAATAAGATCATTAAACAGTATTTTCCTTTCGTGGGGATCAAACGTACACTCTCGGGCGCAAGAGACAGGTATCCACTGCGCTTATCGGGCCATCAACAAATATATCTCCTCGAATTTATGTAAAGTACAGCAACGTCACTAAGTGTAGTAACATATACATAGTGATGTTATTGGTACTGGTCAGGTTTGCCTACCTGTCGTCAATCCTCCTTCAGGATAAATACTCAGATTGGGAACAATAATCTGTGGGTCGAACAAATATTTGTTTCGTGTAGGAATAGAAACTCGAAACACCTCGTGCCGAAACCACAGACACATCTTTAGTCTGAATACAACAACACAACACAACTTTTTCTTAACATCCGTATAACAAGTTTAGCTACATTGCGAATAAACATCAAGTGGAACAGTAGTCAAGTAATCGTTTGTTTAAAATAAACCGACCAACAAAGTGATGCTTTATTGGTTCTATTTTCATTGATTTAAGTACGCAACCCTAAAAATACATTTGCCCAGACATTTTCCAGCACAAACATTCGAATAACGTAATTGTAAATCGCATCATCTTCAAAAACGCAAAAGCATATATTTTTAAACCGTAGAAATGACAATATTATAAAAAAAAAAAGCAATGGGGATAGACAATACCTTGGGTAAAACCAAGCCGTTAATATATTTAGAGTCATTTCGTCGGATGATTGGCCACTTATAATGTGTCAACCTTTAAATGAATTTCGTTCATTGTTAAACTGTTTTTGCGTATCGTCCAGTTGACCAGCAATTGTAGCCTTCACGGACGGTGATTCCTCGTCGGGCTTGTCGTAACGAATTGTGTAAGCAAATTGGCGAAACTTCTCTATGAATTGCACGTCGACTCTCCGAGCGGACAGGTTAGATAATATAAAACACGCGATCTACCTTAACGAAGCGCTAAAATGTTGGTGGGAATGGACAGTTTACACACTTGGACGATATATTTTGTTTTGACAACGTCAAAATGTGTGTTTAACGATCAAGCTGTGTATTCTATAATAATGGCTAGCCAATAACACATTTGTTATCTAAGATTAATGATAAATAAGGACGTAGAGAATGTTATACTTTGTAATAAAAGATGAATAATTAATTAATATTCACTTTAATTCCGGAAGACGTTGTTACACGTTAAACGCAGAGATGGCAAGAGAGAGTGTTGCCAGTCAACCAAAAGTAACACCCAAAAACTCAAGTTATGACACTCTCCCCGCCCCATTTTACAAAAAATCAACAAAATAAGGAATTAAATCACTATAGTTTTACTGAAATTATGAACAAGATTAAACTTAAAGAAACGACAAGTGAATATTAGCTTAAACTTTACACAATAAGTAGTAATTAGACTTAATTAGTTATACAATTACTTTAATCATAAAAAAAGTATATAAAAATATTTCTATGTGCTAAGATATAATAGCTTAAAAGGTATATATTTTATAACTGATTAACATTTATCTAAAGTATTGGCATTGCTCGGGCTGAAGTTTGTCATATGAATTTGATTAGCATGTCTTTTCCACTGACTTCCATCCACTTCCACTAAGTATGTAGTCCCTGGAATGAATTCCTTAATTATATATCCTTTTGCCCACTTTTTTCTCCCCTTTCTAAAATCTCTAACCATAACTTGATCTCCTAATTTAAATTTTACATTTCTACTTCCTTTACTATATTTTAATTGTTTTTCTTGAGACTCTACCAATGCTTTATAAATAGGTGCTGGTCTTAATAATGATAATCTACTTCGTAACTCTCTGCCAAGCATTAGACGAGCAGGGGATGCACCAGTACTTTTATGAGGAGTGGTTCTATAATCAAACAAAAATATGCTTAATGCATACTGATGCGATTTACCACTTTCTACTATTTTTGTTATATGTGATTTAAATGTCTCCACAAAACGTTCTGCAGCACCATTTGGTGGCAGGGTAATGTGGTGGTGTAAAGCTATGTTTTACTCCTGTGACTTTACAAAACTCTTGAAACTCTTGACATGTAAAAGAACTACCATTATCTGTCACTAGGTGAACAGGAAAACCAAATCTTACATAAATCTCTTTAAATTTAGATATTGTGAGATTTGAGCCAATATTAGTCATTTGAAAAACTTCAGGCCATTTAGAATAACTGTCAACAATTATTAAGTACATTTTTCCAAATAAAGGTCCTAAGTAATCTGCATGTATTCTATACCAAGGTCCAGGTGGAATAGGCCAACATTGTGGAAAAGATTTAATAGGGTTGTGTCTATTTTTAAGACATAAATCACAAGTTTTTGATAAATTTTCAATACATTCATTCAATTTGGGCCACCAAAAATATGCTTTAGCCATTTCAATCATTCTGGAACAACCAAAATGTGTTAAATGTAATTCTTTTAATACTGATTCTCTAAGACTAGATGGTATTATAATTCTATGCCCCCACATAATGCAATCTCTATCTAAACTTATTTCATGCCTTCTCAAAAAGTAGGGCTTTACATCGTCATTAACCACTTTATCAGGCCACCCATCACGGCAAAACATAATTATTTTTGACAAAATTTGATCTTTTTTGGTTTCATTCTGTATATCTTTCCAGTTTAAAGTTTGTAATTTTGATTGATTTAAGTAATTTATACATGATGTATCAAAATTGTAATGATTTAATATGTAAGTTTTTGAACTGTCAGTGGTGGGTGCCCTCGATAAGTAATCAGCAGGATTTCTGTCTGTACTAATGTGCCTAATTTTATAATTAAAAGCTGACAAGAAAATTGCATAATGTTGTAGACGCTTAGCGGCCATTTTCGGTATAGCTTTGTGTGGACCAAAAATCCGAACAAGAGCTGCATTATCAGTCTCCAGTTCAAAAGTTCGCCCATATGTAAAATTATAAAATTTTGTTACACCAAAAATTATAGCCAAAGCTTCTTTGTCAAGAGCACTATATTTTTTTTCTATATCATTCAATTTCTTACTCGCAAATGCAATAGGTTTAACAATACCACCATGATGTCTGTTAGATAGGATAGCTCCTAATCCATAGTTTGACGCATCACAAGTGAGTATCAATGGTAATTCCGGGTTATAATGATTTAGATTCTTAGCAGATGCTAATTTTACTTTTACTAACTCAAATGCTTTTTGGCATTCATTGGTCCAGACAAAGTTGCCTTTTTTGGTACACTCATATAAAGGACTTATAATAGTTGCTAAATTTTTTAGAAATCTTGCATAATAATTTATCTTTCCTAAAAAATGAACGCAACATTGTAATGTTTTCAGGAGGAGGTAAACTAATTATAGGTTCAATATTTTCTTTGATTATATGAATACCCTCTTTACTAATTTTATATCCAAAAACATCAATACTATTATGAAAAAATTTACATTTTTCTGCCTTTAATTTAAATTCACATTCTTTTAGTCTAGATAACACTGATTCTAATGTTTTAAAACATATCAATATAATTTTTACCACACATGTAAATATTATCAATAAAAACAATAACATTTGGAATGTCTGATAGCTTTTGTGACATAAGTCTTTGAAAAGATCCTGGCCCTGTGCTAACGCCATAAGGAAGATACTTAAACTTAAAAATTCCCTCTTCTGTAACAATAACAGTGAGCTCCTGAGACTCTTTACTTAATGGGGCTTGTAAGTATGCCTCTTTCAAATCCAATTCACAATAAAATTCACCACCCCTTAACTTACATAAGATATCCTCCACATGAGGCAAAGGGAAGTGATCAATTTCCAAGTAAGGATTTAATGTCACTTTGTAATCACCACATAGACGGACTGACCCATCAGATTTTAATATAGGTACTACAGGAGTTCCCCAGGCACTATATTCAACAGGCTCCATTCGATCATTATCTAATAATCTTTTAATTTCAAGACTAACTTTTTTCTTTTAAAGCAAATGGAATCTGTCTTACAGGTAAAAATTTTGGCTTAGCATTTTCTTTTAATTTCAATGTAATGCACTCACCCTTAAAATTGCCCCACCCCTGGCTAAATACTTCAAAATATTTCATTTTTATTTTCTCCATTAAATCCTCAATCACATTCACATTTAATTGCAAAGGCCACATGCCAAATGTGTCCAACATATCTCTACCTAAAATTCTAGGTTTATTGTTTTCAACTACAAATAAATTTACATATCGTTCAATATTATTTAAATTCATTTTAATATTTTTAATGATTCCTACAGGCCTTGACGTTGACTGATCATAATTTTTGAAACATACATTACTATTTTCAATTTTATCTGTTAATTTTAATAATTCTAAATCTTTTAAATTAATAGTTGTAGCCTCAGAACCTGTATCTAATTCAAATTTAAAGTTGTAACCGTGCAACCTCACATCCACTAGACAAGGAGGTGTATTCTTATAAGAGGAAGAACAAACATACACATTGTGATAATTGTCAGTGTCTAAGAACAAGTTTTGGATAGATTTTTCTACATCTAAATTGTCTATAGGTTGCTCAACATTTTCAATTTTTAATGATCGCATTTTACAAATAGTAGAACACATCTTATAAATATGACCTTGCTTTCCACACTCTGAACAAAACTTATTTTTCAATCTACATTCAGATTTAAAATGATTATTCTTACCACAACAATAACACTTTACTTGTACTTTATTTGACTGATCCGGGTTAATTGTGTTGACTTTAGGATTATATTTATTTATTTTTTCTTGAGTGACATCGCTTAAATTGAAACATACTAGTTGTCTGGCTCTCCTCAGCAGATGTTGTAGGCTTTGAATGCATTAAGGCTGCTTCCACTGTTCTTGCTAATGTTACTAACTCTTCAAGTTTTTGGTTGCCACATTTCAGTAACTCAAATTTTATTAGCGGTGAAGAAACACCATCGATTAACTTTTCTTTAACTTGATCTTCAAAATCTTTAAATTCACATTTCTTTGCTGCTTTTTTCAGGCGTATTAAGTAATTTTCAATGTTTTCATCTTGTTTTTGGTTACATTTCCTAAATTGAGCTCGATCAAGTGGCACAGAAGTTGATTTAGCATAACGGTCTTCTAAAATTTTTATCAATTCACTGTAGCTCTTTTTAATCGGATTAACTGGTGTGCATTTGTGATTAAGAAACTCCAAAACCTTTGGGGTCAATTTTGTGATTAACAATGCTACTTTTTTTTCTTCTGGTACATCATTTAACGTTATTAAGCATTGCATTTGTGTTTCGAACGTGTCGAAGTCACGTCCGTCGAAAATTTCTATACTGCTTATTATGTTTGTAGGCATTTTACTAAAATTTTCTACGTTTACCAACTTAATACCAGCTTTAATAGCGGCGCGTAGTGCTTTTCTTAACTCCTCCAAATTGCGATCTTGATGAATCACGCCTAATTCTTTGCACAAAGTTATTAACTCTTCTTGCATAAATTCTGAATAAAAGATGTTTTCTTGTTTAGAATATCTTTGCTATAAGTTATGGACAAAGACATAAGTTTTGTCACGTGGTTAGGCTATAGATTGAAGATATGTAAATGTCTCAAAATGGCTGCGCTTGCACTTCTCAAAATTTTCTTCTTACTTTTATATAACTTATACTGTATTTTAAATAATAACTCCAAATATAAGTTTTTATTCTCACTTTTTCCCTCGTCGCCAATTGTTATACTTTGTAATAAAAGATGAATAATTAATTAATATTCACTTTAATTCCGGAAGACGTTGTTACACGTTAAACGCAGAGATGGCAAGAGAGAGTGTTGCCAGTCAACCAAAAGTAACACCCAAAAACTCAAGTTATGACAGAGAATAACCCAAAGTATTTGTTAATTAATCCATAAAATTTAGAATATTTTTCCCACGATAATGCACACGTTGTAAGGGACGGCCTGCAGCACGATGGGCTGCCCAGGACTGGGAAAGTTGGCTTACTTTGGGTGCTTACGTTCAGCGGCAGGACAAGCTCAAAATGAACGTGATAAAGGCGGCAAAAAGTAGCAGCAGATCTATTCTTTGATTATTATTTGTTCAACTATGGATTGGAAATACTTTTTTTTTTATTTGAAGTAAAGCAATATAAACTGTACATGGTCTCCATATGTCCATTTTTAAATGCAAACAATAAATTATTTTATAAATGTGCTTCTACATCTGTCTAAATAATTATATTGGCGTGTTAGCGTCGTTATGTATTAATATAGTGACTAAATAAATTTTAAGATATTTATTGCCAAAACTTACCATGACATAAGATATTGAAATGTTTATCATGTATTTGCGCCGTAGATTACGAGTATACTTTCAAAAGTCGAAAAATTTTCTGCATAAATCTAATAGAAAATATAGGTATTTGTATAGAATAAATGTCTTATGAACATCTTATCCCCTTTTCCTCAACGTATTTCATCTTCTCGTATACATTTGTTGATACGTGCAACAGCTTGAGCTTCTAGAATAATTCTCGGTTCGTTTTGTGGCACTTCTGCTTTCCGTTCCAAGGTCGTTTATTTTAAACCGGCTTTGCACGCAACGCAATTGTGCATTCGTTTATTCATATCATTTACATTTTTCGAACGACATCAATGCGAAGATGTTTCAGCTCGAGCATGAGTCTCACACGTTTTTTTTTTAAATGTTTTATTGGCCAAACCCACTAATTGCTCAAGGTCTTCATCGGTATTTAGAGCAATATACAAGGTTCAACGTTCCAATTACTAAAAAAAAATGGTGGCAAAGGTGAGAAGGGTGGAGTAAATACTTGTCCATCTCATACTTAAAGTGGGACCCATAGCGCGCAATTCTTTTCATCCGCATTCTTGGTACGTTCAGCAGAAAACAGAGTGTAAAAATTTGCCAGCGCCAGTTGAAACCATTATGTGTGTGTCACCAAGACAATACATTGTTCAGAATGACTGTGCCATTATTTATTATGCTTTTATTTATTAAACAACGGACAGGTGCGCATCTAAACAATAATACCACGAGAGTTTAAACAAGATTAGTAGAAATAGGGAAACTACATTCTAAATGACTAATAGAAGACGGCAATAAATAAAAACTTAAGACTAAGAAAACGATAATAACAGCTGTATCTTTACAAAGGAAAGTTTTCATTGCCAATAATATACGAAATTATTAAACATAATTATTATCAGTTGAGTAACTTGTGTGAAGTTTCAAAGATATCGCTTTTCTTACTTTACTACCAGAGACTACATCACTCACTTCCATCATGTCATAATATGATACCTAGTGAAAAGTCAGCCATCGAGTTCGGCAAACATAAACTAGGTTCCGCCACGTACCTGGCAGGTTTTCCCCCGTTAATGATAGAAGTGTTGCTGGAGTTTCTTCCGCCACTTCTTCTCCCAGCGCTAACGCTTGCTGAACTGGTAGTAATGATAGATCTAGAAATTCTTCCAGTCAGATAATAGCTACAATCTAGCTAGATCGAGCCGAGGTCCGGCTCTCTCGGGCTCCCTCGAATCGGAATGCTATTGAACGGGTATTGAGTGACAGCCCAAGCCGGGGTCCCTCTCGGGGACCCTTGAGCCTAGTCTCTCCATGGAGTGTCCGCCAAAGCGCCCTAAGAGCTTGGTGGCCACCCAAATCGGTGATAATAATAGCGTGACTGCCTCAACCGAGGCACCCTCGGGAGCCCTCGAGCTTGGTCACCATAACGCATAATAATAATACGCCGAGGTTCAGGCTAGGCGCCCCGAGCGCCCGGCCGGCCACCTCAAGTCCACCTTGTTAATAAAAAAAATATAAATGTAACTTTTCATGAATAGTATAAAAATGTATTATAGTTAGTATTATTCTCAAAAATCTTCTATTCGGAGTAAAAATTTGCTTTTTTTTACAGCAAATTCTCTATTATAATCGAAAAGACCGCAAGATATGTTATTATTGCACGAATACTAATATAATAAAAGCAGCCAAATACAACTAAGCACCGGCAATTAACACAATGATAATGATCATGTTCATGTTAGTCAATTACCGAAATTATTGACGAGTCTTGAAATTTTTTCCCTTTTCTTTCGCGCATAAATAACAGTGATGGCAAACATTAAATCATATGTTAACATAAGTCTTATTGTAGAAATTTAAATTGTTTATAGTGCTAATCTTTGCACTTAAGATTGAACATTAAAATATGTAGAAAAAGTTCGCGTCAGGCCGCGAATGCCGAAGACGTGGGTTCGATTCCCACAGCGGCGACAATCTTTTCGCACTTTTTCTACATATTTTAATAAATCTTATTATTGAGCCTGTTCATTTTAGCAAAACAACAAAAATTACAAAAGTCAACGTAACAATGTATATATAGATTTATCCCACACGTTAGCATCTCATCTAACAACACGATGAAGATTATCACGCCAAGATCATGCATATGTATAATTTATTTTCTTTTCCTTCATTGCTACCACGGCAATGAACATAAATTGTCAGTTAATGAGCAATAAAGGATACTGCGATGTAAAAATTAATTATTGACCGGCGATGGATGAAGCCCGGCTGCCATTATTGAAATTGGCGCGAAGTCAACGTCGCCATTATTAAATGCTGTTTATTACCCCCGCTCATTGTTTTATCGAAACAATGCGCTCGCGTCATTTATTTATTATTTTATTTCGCTCGGCAATTGTCTATGTTTGTTGGTACACTGTCACTCGTCTCACACTAGAGTCAACTTGTTTTAACTGTACAAGAAAGTTCTATGTTGTTCTACCGTTCTTTGTTACCTTTCTACGTTACTTTGTTTGGACGTGTTTTCACTGCATCGCGTAATAGCGTTGTTCACTTTGCCGCTTGCCATCGCACAATGTGTTGTGGGTACGAACCCTCACATGCGATAAAAATGTTTGTGATCCATTGATAGTACCTTCGATTATGAACGTACTTTGTATTTAACCTATTGCGACGCGAGATGTTGGATCGCTAGCGTGGGAGATATTTAAAAAAAAAAGAAATTTTATTATTTTTTAAAAAAGACTGATAATCAAAAGTACGATCTTTTAGGTTATCTTTAGGCGAAAAAATAAATAAATTCAACATTGCTGCAATGAAACGAAGGATTGATTGGTTTACAGAAGATTAATTCATGCTACCAGTGAAAAGAAGAAATTTTGTATTACAGAACTTCTGAGGTGATAACCTACTTTACTAAGATTCGAAATTAGAATTTTGTTTTAGCTTTCTGTTTCTGTTTTTATTACCTAACTATGTTTGGTATTGAATAATTGCACAAAGTTTCGGAACCACCGCGGGTCCCGTCCAACAAAATTATACACACATAGCGATAGCAGGCAGGACCAGGACTGCGGCATCATCTACGAGCTCTGCGGAACCAACACAACGCGCACACAAGGTGCACTCGTGTTCCAGGGCGGTTCTTACTGTCTCTAGTCATCGATTAATACAGTGAACGGCCATCGGGATCACAGTCCGTACCGAACCTCTATGGGGAAAGAATGTCACCTAGGGTCCCCCTAGGTGACATTCTTTCCCCTTAGATTAAGCTCTACCCAACGCGGAGGCCCGAATCAAGGTCGTGTAATCTGGTTCTCCCGTGAGCGCTGACAGAAAAAGTGTGTTGGTGAAAAATTAAACTTAGTTTCCATTAATTATCATTTGTAAACATTTACTTATTCCATTATAATTATATTAATTGTAATCGTAAGAGTAAAGTAAAATAAAAATAAAATTGTCTTCATAAAAAAACGAACGTACATAGCCTTTTTTAAAAAAACCTTCAAATTGCTACTTGATACTACTACCCGTCCAGCATCAATCGTATTTAATTGTAATTGGATGTGGGGTACTAAGAAATCATTAAGCCCGCGAGAAAACGCTGAACCTGTTAGGTATACACGCCATTATTTCATTCAGCAGTCTTTTGCGTATCGGTGTTTTGCTTATTTATTTTGACGCGGATTTAAATATGAATGCTCAAAAAGATTTTTCAACCTTTTGGAAATTAAATTACTAGGTAACACTCGGTTTTTTCTTTTGCTGATTTCTTTGACATATTACGACTTTACGTATCTTAAATAGAACTTATGAGTACCTATATAGTGTGTAATGAAAATGCTTTTCGATTATAATGCATGCTCCTATAATCTAACACTAAACAACACAACGTAAATTGTAAAATATAAATGGTATTTGAGTTGAGAAGTGATTAATTTCAAAGGAATTCCCTGAAATATGTTCAACGTCCTTACAACGATTTTCTACGTATTTCTATTTATTATTTACAAGTCAACGATAGAACTTGCTATATTGTAAGAAAAAAATACATACTGAATTTGCGTTTTTATAATAAATTAACATTAATTAAAATTCTTGTTTTTTCTCATTTTCCTTTTATAAACACTTCCCTACTTTCCCTAATTTATCTTATTTGGCAAAAGCATATTACTTGACTTTGAAGATACGTAATAATTTAAAACTTCGTCATGTGCATTATCAAAGTTACATCAAACAAGTCCGAGTGAAAACGCTCAATGTTCTTTAGTGTCTGGGCGTCGGACCGTGCAATAGTTGTACGATTGCAACGATATTTTTCAGCAATAGGTTCTCTCCGCTTTACACAACAACAAAAAGTCTTGTTGGATTGTCGATTCAAAACTTATAGATTTTATTCCACTATTACTATTAGTTATTTAAGAATGTTTTTTTATGTCCAACTCAACGTTTCAAGGTAACTTATAACACATCTCTGTCTTGATTATCTGGGTGTATCGATAATGAAAATTGCTATAAACGTACGTACTAAAATAAGAGATTACTTTTAAGCATTCATATAGCGGTTTAGTCCAACCACCTTCACTGCTGAAACAAAGATATTTTTAATTTCAATAGACTCGCTCTTCGGTTTGAATCAAATCAAATCTTACATCATGGCTAGGGTAGTCTACTGTTCGGTTACAAACTGCAAATTTATTTAACCGCCGGTGTTCTCATCAATTCCATACTACATGTTATTTTACAATTTATGTAAGTTATAGGTTTTAGACATGCAGTATAATACGGAAAGAGATAGCAAGTCTTTAGAAACACAATCGAATTATACCAATTGGCGTAATTTGAGTGCCTCAATTCTGCTACGCTAGTGTCATATCTACCTTCTTCAAACAATTTAGATGCAGTTCTCACAACCAGCGGTTAAGTCTATCGCTTAGCAGCTTTGCCAACCTAGTCAACTAATTACATTTAACTCTATATATAATACATTATTTCGATTGAAATAATACGCGAAAGTGAACGATAATAGTGTTATTACTGTGACAAGGAAAAGAAAAGTCATAATTGCCTTCCGCTGACCCTAAAAGTCAATAGACATTTATTCTCTCGATTCCCTCATTTATTATCTCGAATGAGGACATTAGCCTATTTGCATTCTTTCACTCATAACATCTTGAAAATGTCGCACGATATAAAAGAACTGTGCAAAATCCTCCTCATGACTAACTAATAAACTAGTTAACAATTAACTATAACGAGCGATTAATTGTTCCCACTGCTAACCGTTGATAAAATTACAATAGCATTAACTAACTTAATGATGCCCCAAATCGTAGTTTGCTATGTAAGCAAGGTATTTATTTCCCTTTAGATAATTGCTTCAGTCTGATTTTTGCAACCACTTTAATTACTCATATCCATGTTTATGCAGTTTGTACTTACAACTGGTTTATGTAAAGTTACTACAAAAGCAAGATAAGAAATCCATTTTGTGGACAAAATACAAGAATTAAAAAGCCTGCTGTTGGCGCTGGCTGGTTATAATAGTTGTTAATATTCAAGTTCAGTAATAGTACAAATATTAGGATCAAGGTAAAAACGTTAGGACTCTTATACTGCCGACATTAATTAGAGCAAGGCATCATTATTATAATGTTCATTTCGCTATTAATTAGTTTTTGAAGTGTGCTCATACCGTCTTCACTATCAAAGTTCATACATGTAATTAATACTATATTTTAGTGTTAAACCAGAAACCGTTATGTATTAAACTATACGTTTATGTCTTATGAATAAAACGGTAAGTTCTAGGCAGCTTTTAGTAAAATTGCCTCTATTTGTCTTATAATAAAAAAACTTTAAATAGGTCAATTAAACTTAAGACTTTTATAGCGAAACATTTTAAATTTTTTTAATTACATTCAGTGTCAGTATAATTCAGTAGTAGACTATTATTTTAATATTATCTGATAATACTTATTTCTTTTTGTTATCTACCTACCTGCCCATTGGTTGGTCTATCTATAAAAGTAGGGTCGATAAAACATGTAAATAATAGATTGCATTTACCACCGGTGAAATATACAAAATACTTCAAGTTTAAAAAAGTTAAAAATGAAACATGTTATTATACACAAAGTTACAAATAAAAAAAATGTAAATTAACAAAATAAAATGGAATAGAAAATTTAGGCAAAAAAATTAAATAATAAATAATTTTAGGAGATAAAGAAAAATATAAAAAGTAAATATAATAAGGAACGTGTTTTTAATAAATAACCAGACGCCTACCCGATGTCAGCTCGCCTTGGGAAGAACACCCAGATGCGGTACAATTAACTATGAGTCACACAAATACTTATCGGTGTGGGAATCGAACTCATGACCTCCGGCGTCGAAGCCAATAGCCTAACAACTGCACAACCGTCATCCGATCACCGAGTACTCTCTCTCATCGCTAAAAAGTAATCTTTATGATTTTGCCTTAAAACAAAAAGAAACCTGTAAATCAGAGGAATGCACGTCTTAGATGCAACCTTCTTTACTTTCAATACTTTTAAACATTTTTTTTCGGTTGTTATTAATACAGTACTAACGTTTTCATCTAATACGCTGTTTTACATGAAAAAGTATCATTATTATCGATATGTATGTTTAATACAAACATATTCAAAAATATAAACAAATATATATTTCACGCGTATATAGCTCTGTTACATAATTAAATATAGAGTATATACATATATATATATATATATATATATATATATATATATATAAATATATATATATATATATGTATTAATATTTACAGACACACAGACACATATCAGTAAGCGGGTATGAATCTGACGGTCACCCGAGTTCAGTGATTTGCACCCATCCCAAAATGCGCAACGTGCCTAAAGAAGTTTTCACTTCTGAAATATATGTATTACGTATATATTTATAACCTTCCAATAAACTTATTCATTCGATACTGTATTAATATTTATGCAATAGCGGTTCAATTTTTCTTACCACGAACGCGATCGCGTGTCGTGTATAATGTTAGAACATTTAAAACTGGGACAATAGCTTCGATATCCGGTTGAGTTAAAAAAAAGTAGACGACTTTTTTTTACTTCACACGATATTTATATGAAAAAAGAAAAACTCCCCTAACTTCTATTCCCAACAACAACCGCAATTGAGTAAATTAAAGTACCTAAAATGGCTATAGCTTACCCTGCTTCTGTCTCAAAGAGGCAGGTAGTGAACCAGTATCACCAGACATGATATTTATTTTACATAAAGTTATAATTATCATCGATAATCATCACTATCATCGATAGACATCGCTGTAGAAACTTACAGATGTGGTAGAGCCGCAGTCTGGTCCAGTATGTCAACAGACGTATATGATTGGATTTCTCTGATATCGATATGGGTGTTTTCGCTTTCGAGATGAAAAGGATGTGAGCAAATGAAAAGGCGGACTGAGGCGTTAGATCTCCAATAACGATGGCATTATTATCCAGGTAATAATACAAAATTGTCGTACATGACAGGAAATTTCAAGAAAAACGCTTGGTAGGTATTACCGGCCATCCAAATACCGTAAAAAATACCGATTATTTACTTTTATCGCGTTGTACGGTGGTGGAAATAAGTGACAAAAATTAATCCAATTCATTTCTCAACATTCATGATGAATTCTATAGAAAATTGAAGGTGAAAGGAAGCTCAATAAATATCGACATGAAAGATTAACTCAATTGAGACGTTAGCTAACCGAGTAAACTAGATATTTGTGTCTTTACTGACATAGGGCATTTTATAAGAATTGTATTTTTAAACGTTTGACGGCACGGTCGGGCAGTTCGGCAACAAAGACACGCCGCTACGCTTCGAAAAATCAATATAATAGCTTACGTCCACCTCGGCCTTAATTAGCCGACCTTTTCTCATATTTACTTGCCTGGAATTATTATGCGAAAATAAAATTGTGTTGTTTTCACTTTGTCAATCTTTCGCAGGTGGATAAGTTTTAATCAAACTAATGAAAAAAGGATGAAATTTTAATACAACGCGGTAAATACGAATATACTCAATTGCTTAACCGATATTCGATATCTTTAATCGTAGTTATCATGTTTTATTAAAAAGAAAGAATTATAATTCTCTGTAGATATACGATATAAAAAACATGTATCAAAAACATATACATAAAGTAACAACTACGCGGCCCCCTGCGGATTAGCCGACTTCAGATATCTTCAAAATCTTAGATAAATAGGAAGAGCTGGAATTGTCTATTGGAACTGAATAATGCAAATAGCGAGTACTAAGTTTTAGAGGTTTCGTGGTTAATTTCAAGATCGTTTCAATCATTGCCGATTCTTTTTCTAAATTGTCATTCTACGGCTGTCACGGAAAGATGTTTCACGCTTCATGGTCGCTAATTTCCAATGTTAAGGCGACATTCGTTTTAACCGATAAAATTACACGTGAACGGTCTGTCAGCAGCTTGGTTAAAACCGTGAAGACCATAGGACTTTTTGGTAGCTAAGGTCTAATAACTCTAACTCGGTTACACTTTAGTATTGTCAGCTGGTTCTTTATGCTTATCAAGTATCATCGTGATATGTCATCGTGATGAAACCTGCGTATTTTCGAAATAAGGTTAAAAATGTATTTCAAAACTATGCGAAAGCCTGCCAATCTGCAGTGGGGTTATCTAGTAGACTAGATGTTGCTGTGATCTGATGTACTTTACTTTTTTAAATGAATATAGAAAGATAATTGTCATAATTATTATTAGACGTTTACGACTTTCGACACACGTGGTGTGTCATTTCCTTTACTTGATACGGAAGACACTAATTTTATGTTATTAAGACTCACACTATGTACATGTTACTAAGACACACCGTAACAAAACTATTGCTGTAATTGTTTAAGCTAAGAGTTAAGACTACTAATTCAAAAATTGTAGTCCATCAAGCTACCGTGACAGAGTTTTGCTTGAAAAAGCATTTCCTTCCCGATTACTTCTTCGAAAAATTACTAAATGGCGCCAAAAATATAATTATAAATCATTTTAATGAATGTGATTTAAAAGCGCATAATCCGAACAAGAAACTTTAATAATGCTAGTTTCAATTTGGGCAGATTGAACTTAGCTGCTCAGTAGAATTACATGTCTAGGTGATCAGGATCTACTGGCCACTAGACCACAAGGTTGTTAATTAACTCTATGACAGATAGAAGTTTTATTAAGCATAGTTGTCCTCTAGGTGTCCTTTAAGAACACTATATAGCCTCAAGGACATAAAGGTAGGTAATTGTTTCAATGTAAGTAAACATGTTTTGCAGCTAGTCATAACAAAGCAAGTCATAAGAGAAAATGTTTATACTAGTAAAACGCCGCATTATTATTGTTATTAAATGGATCTACTTTATGGAAATTTATTAAACTTTTAATTTTGACTCAAGATACGGTGTATCTGCCAAATAAATATAAGCTATGTTATTAGCATATAATATAAATAATGACAATCCAGTATTAAATAGATTGTCTATTAATACTGAAGCTCATACTTTTTTAGTAATTTAAGGCAGACAAAAGAGATACGAGATGTTAAAACTGTTAGCTTGTTATATCAAAATATAAACCGTTTCTCTGGCAAGATCCTTGATGTAGAACTTTTAATTGATAAGTATAATGTAGATATCATGTGCTTTACTGAGACATCGTTCAATGATATGACATTTAGTATAAAAAATTATTCAGTAGCCAATAAATTTAACAGAGTATCTGCTATGGGAGGGCGTGTCTCATCCTACATAGAAATACTTTGAAATTAAAAGAAAGAACCGATATTGTTGAATACTCTGTTGAACGACTGTGTGAGATTGCTTGTACAGAGACAGAAGATTATTTATTAGTGTGTGTATATCACCCTCATCTGACTTTATAATTTTTTTATTAATTATTGAAGATATCTTGATTAAAATAGTTAAAATATAAAAGCATATAGTCATTTGCCATGATTTTAACATTGATTTACTGACAGATTCTCCAGATAAAGTGAATTTCTGTCACTTCTTAAAACATTTAATCTTTACTGTGTCTTTGATGAACCAACAAGAGTAACCCCATCCTGTGCCTCTTGTATGGATAATATTATAGTAAATTGTAAAATCGTAAACCAAGAAATATTGCGTGGCGTTAGATCTGACCATAAAGCTCTTAAAATAGGCATCTATGTTCATAACAAAAATGATGTTATTATAAATGTTACCTTGTTTAATGTACCCTTATTTAAGTTAACTAATAATGATCCCGATGACAATTTCAATCCCTTGTTTAATATGATTACTAGAGAATTTAATAAAATTATGCCAAAAAGAAAACCTATAGCTTTCGGGAATAAACTTTGATTTAGTGAATGGGGAACTAGGGGAATTAGAAAGAGCAGGGATACACTATATGATCTATATGGTATTAAGTCATTATCTTTTGATCGTAACTTCCATGAATACGTTAGGAATTATTCAAAATTTTTTAAAAGGATCTGTACTTTAGCTAAAGCAGACTATTCAAGTAATAAAATTAAATTGTCTTCAAATGAAGTTAAAAGTACATAGAATGGAATAAAAAAGGAAACTGGCAAAAAAAGCAGATTGTACATTAAAAGTTAATGTCAAAGTTTTAAAAGAAAATTATAAAGTTGCAAATGAGTTTCTTAATGTCTTCACAAATATATCTTGTGAAACTACTAGATATTTGCAACTGTCTCCCACAGAGGTAGTAACATATCCGGATAAATATGTTTATTATAAATTTTGTCATATAGGCCCGAATGATATTATAAAATTATTAAAAATTTAAATAAAAAGAAAACAGATAACCTATGGGTCTTATCAATATGGGCAATTGATCTTATAATCTATGACATTGCTTGCACATTAGCCCAAATATTTAATACATGTTTAGACAGTAGCAAATTCCCAAAGTTAATGAAATATAGTAAAGTTGTGCCTGCTGAGTATATAAATCGGGTTCGAGAGATAATGCCTCTAATTACCGTCCCATCTCTATGTTGCCGGCCTTAAGCAAATTGTTTGAGAAAATAATGCTGGATCAAATGATAGTTCAATTTAATAAAACATAAAATTTTAAACCAGCAACAATTTGGATTTACTAAAGATAGATCTACAACTGATGCAGGGATAGAATTAGTTTCATATATTCTGCAGTCCTGGGAAAGCTTTCATGACACCATTGGTGTGTTCTGTGACCTTTTCAAGACATTTGACTGTGTAGATCATACAATTCTAATCAGGAAATTGGAATATTATGGTATTCGCAATTATGCCATTGACTTTGTTTCCTCGTATCTTACGGAGAGGGAACAAAAAGTAATCATAAATGGTATATTGTCAACGGGGTCAAAAGTAAAAATGGACGTTCCTCAAGGATCGATCCTGGGCCCTTTTCTGTTTTTAGTTTATATTAATGATTTGCCATACATAGTGGAAAAAAGGTCTCAAATTGTTTTGTTTGCAGATGACACTTCACTATTTTATTATATTTAAAGTTAAAAGGAAAGATCATGCACTCGAACAACCAAATGAAATACTAGATGTTGTGTCTGGCTGGTTTGCTACCAATAGCTTACTTTTAAACTCTATATATAATATCCACCTATTACGAAAAAACAATCCACATGGCGTCGGGGCCGTGGTGACACTCTGGAAGTACCGAAGTTTAGATTGGCTAAAACCAGAAAGTCGTTTCTTGGTAGATGCATCAACTTTTATAATAAAATAGGTGACATCCACAAACAACTAAGTATAAACAATTTCAAACAATTTGTAAAAGCTACCTTAATGGCAAGGGCCTACTATAACGTCCAAGAATACATTGAGGACAAGGATATGTGGAAATGACTCATGCTCTGCACTTGCAAGACCCCTGGCTGCTGCTGATTTTATACCTAAATCAGTTTGTATACATCAAAAAACAAAAAGAACAAGACCGCAGAGTTTCTTGCCGGTTCTTCTCTGTGCAGGTCTAGTTTAGTGAACCGGTGGTAGATTTTTTGTTGACGTTCAATAAGAGCTTAAGTTAAGCCTATATTGAATAAAGATACTTTGACTTTGATGAAAATTTGGAAAACGGGAATTGAACCTATGTCTTCCGGGTTTACTATAAGAAACGTGGGTTGGATACCAAAAAAACTTTTCATCCATTTTTACTGCAAATTGTTATGCTTCGTCATAAGTGCAAAGAGTAGCACTATAAAAAAAAAATTATTTTATGAATTGTATGGCCTTTAATTTAAACTTGAATACCCTATGTTTTGTGTTGGATCTATGCAAAAAATAATGGAATGTTGAATTCTTGCAGTGGAGGTTTTTGAGTATAAGATCCCAAGATGATGGTAGCACCCGACCATTTCTCTTACTGTTCGTATGTTTTTGAATTTCAATTACTTCGCGAACTATACTTGATAGATATCTGTATTCTTTTGTAAGAAACTGTGGTCTAACATGAAAATGTTATGATTGTGGTGAACTTAAGCGAGACCGCATATTTAAAATATAAATTAATTTAAATCTAAATGCGATATCGCCTTTTTGGAAATTACGACAAATTAATCCTCACACAAAAGGATTAACAGTAAAGTTTGTGAGATGAATACGTGTTTGAATTTAACATAATTATATGGTCTTATAATATCTGATTAATTTACTTCAGACAAGAAAGACTAAGATCAATATAAGGAAAAGATTTTTACGGGGGACTAGTTTCATAATTAGCATGCGACAAACATTCCATACGAAAAGAGTTGTTCATATGACTCACATTTAATATACGATGAAGTTTTCGTGCCTCTGTTAGTTTTAAACAGCAGCAACATGATGTATTTTTGGTAGTACGTAAATGGGAAAGCTCTTATTGAAAAGATAACATGCCATGTTATAAAATGTTTCTGTTAATTATTAGGTTTAAAATTCATCTTAACATTTAAGAGTTCTGCAGTTTTCGTGCCTCTAAAAATTATCAAATAAAACCTTAACGTTTGTATAAATCTTTTATTGAAATTTGTAGCAGATCAACATGATGACATTCGGGGTTACATAAATCATCGCATCTTTGGTTTTTTAATGCAGGTAATTAGGAGAACCTGTAAATGAATATGACGTTGCAGATTACGCGTTGACCGATATTTTATGGGCCAATGTCTTGATTTAAAGCGTCTCTAAGATGAATGTTTCACCAGCCCTCAGCCTCTGGTGATTACGACATCATATGTAATTCAATCTTTCTGATATCTTTTTGCCATCGTATCGACAATGTATTGAATAAAAACCGGCTAAGTGCGGGTCGGACTCGAAGGGTTCCGTACCGACCTCACAGAAGACCGGGGTAAAATAGAAGTGTTATACTTCTACTTTTCGTCTGGTGAGAGAGGTCGCCGGGGCTCACTTTATTTAAAGATGGCAACTCATTTGCAACCCTACAGGTGTTGCAAATGTCCATGGGCGGCGGTTATTACTTAACATCAGGTGAACCGCCAGATCGTTTGCCATTCTATCACGTTTTAATATCTTTATTATTGACAAAAACACTACTACTGTCAACATTATCTATAAAACCGGCAAAAAAATCATGTTTGTTTTATGGGAGCCCCTCTTATTTATAATTTTTTTGTTTTTAGTATTTGTTGTTATAGCGGCATCAAATGACAACGAAATACAATTTTTGTGAAAATTTCAACTCTCTAACTATCACGGTTCATGAGATACGGCCTGGTGACATATGGACAGACATACGGACATACAGACGGACAGCGGAGTCGTAGTAATAGGGTGCCGTTTTACCCTTTGGGTACGGAACCCTAATAAGTCCCAGTAATAATGTAATGGTTTAAAACAGGTAGCTCTAACCATCAACTTAAATGAATAAAATTGCATGCATGTCACAGTTTTGTTACACACAGTACCTTGCTGAGGAATAGTCAAATATTAACCGTCTTCTCCTATTACGACTATTAAGAGATATTTTAGTGGATCATACAATTGGTGTAACTCAGAGACCCTTTTAAGTTGGCCGTGTCTACCTTGCAACAGTATATCTCTAGGGTCTTTTTAGGGTTCCGTACCCAAAGGGGAAAACGGGACCCTATTACTAAGACTCCGCTGTCTGTTTGTCCCTCCGTCAACAGGCTATATCTCATGAACCGTGATAGTTACAGAGTTGAAATTTGATCTGGGTATTTTTTTCCCAAGGAGGGTTGACGTTAGGTAGGCGGCTGGTTGTAAAAATATAGCCAAAACTGCTTACAACATGATTCATGTTGTGCCGATCCCACCTAGGTGGGATAGGGCAGGAGGATGATTATAACTTGTATACTTGTCCCTCTATTTTTAAAGTTCACGCTAAAAGAAATCATTTGAAAGAGGCTAATTGCACTTTCGAATGTTGGTTAAAAATGTCCAGATGGTGAATGATTATTTGTCAAAAGACTTTTTATTGGCTGTGGCGGCTCCTCAATATTGGGGAGACTAACTTTTCCAGAAGCACAGCACATACCATTTGGTTCATCGACCCATTTTTTGGCAGAGCACTTAGAGCAGATCTTATTCATGGCTCCGATTTGGGCGGAAGACTGTTGAGCATAATGCATTAAAGCTGATCTGTTACTGTGAGCTAAAACTCTATTACGAACTCTAATCGTTGACGTTTTTTGTCTTTCCCTCTAATCTCGTAGGCGTTGGGAACGCTCAGAACTCGACTCCCTAGTGTGAATTTGTATATTTATATTATTATGCTCTTCAAGCCGCTGCACACACTACTTGACTCTCTCCGACTTGTAAGACTATTTTCAGTTTCCGGTAAAGATCCTCATTACGACGTATTTTTGATGCCCTCGCCTGGGAACTTTTTCTAGAAAGATGAGATCTTTAAAATAATAAAAAAAATTAAACTGCCTTTGTATTTAATAATTTGCTAACTATCGAACAGGAATTACCAGTATAAATGTGATTGAAAATTTATAAGAACTACTAAGTCAGTCACTAAGCTGTTTGGATAGTTAAATTCCAATATACTAACATTTTTAAACTTGTGATATCTCTCGAATGGAATGTCCGAATTTAATAATTCGAAAAGTAATATAAAGCTATTGAAACAGTCTTTAATATGAAGTAATCTATTTTTATAAGGATTAATACCACGATACAAATAAAGAGCCTTTTCTAACGGCGGCATTTCAAACAAAATTTTAAAATAAAAGAACACTTATTGTGGCATAACAATAATAGTTAGACATATGCTGTCGCGACACTTTTTGTAAATAATGATGTGTTCTGCATAGTCGTAGTACATTACTCTATACTATCATCAATAGTTTTCGCAGCGCACGCGATGTAAAGAATATTTTAGGTAATTTTTGTACACTTTGAGTTACATTATTGAAGTTTTAGTAAGGATTCCTATTTTTTTTTTGAAAATATAATATAGCCTATATCAACCGGGGATAATGTAGCTTCCCAACAGTGAAAGAATTTTTCAAATCGGTTCAGTACTTTCGGAGCCTATTCAATACATACAAACAATCAAATCTTTCCTCTTTATAATATAGATAAAGACTAAGCTCCGTCAAAATACTATATAACAAACATTTTCTGGCTCATGTATGTTGCTCCGAAGTGTAAAACACGTTTATTTCGATTTATCATACATAAATGTTATCATTTTGTTTCAATTATATTACATATCATCATCATCAGCCGCAAGACGTCCACTGTTGAACATAGGCCTCCCCCTTATATATACCCCCCTATATTACATATAGGCCTTCAAATTACCACTAGTGACGGTCATTTAATAGAAATCCACTTGAATACCGGGTTACTTGAAACAGGGTACCGGCGAGTTAAGTATTAAGCCAACCTTTTTCCTATTCATTATTATGAAACGAAGCTAACGGTTGATTTACAATCCAATAGACATGATAATTCTATTTTTGATCGACATATATTATTTAGAATATAAGAGCTGTTTCCGAAGTTCTAAATGTAGCCTAGCGTATTCTGTTTTGAAATTAATTCTTAAAAAAATATTAGAATAGCGACAATTAATTAATTTAAATTGTGAGCGATATGAAATATACTCCAAAGAATTTATTTAATACCTACTGTTTAGTTTCTCTTGTGTATTATGTAGCAAGTGAGACACGTTTTATATTAGTCAAGGGCAAACATATTTGTGCGCTTTCACGGAAACGTTTTCATTTCATTGTGACATGATGAGTGAGGGTAAACTCATTATTGCGCTTCTGAATTCTTCCGCAGCGAATGCTCATTACTTGGTATCCTTGTGTTGAAACTTGGTCAGGGCCTCGTCACTTGGGAGCAGGTGACTCGTGCATGTGACGTAGGTCTATTAATTTTCATATCACGAAAGACCTTAGGCACCTCTTAACGGAATCATACAATTGAAAATCAAGGCGTTATAAACGTAAAATCGTCCACCTTGGCGTTATGACAATGCCGAACTTGACTTTAGTTATGTCGGTGACGCGCAAGTGATTTGCAAACCAAAATTCGTCCCATTACAGGGAGCACTACACAAGTGATATCTGTGATATCCCTAATGCGATGCATTTCAATATGTCTGTTTAAAGCGCTCTGATGCACTCTGATGCTTTACGAATCTTAAACCTCGCATAGAAAGTAGCAAAGGATGAGATGATTACATGATAGAAAGAGAATAGGCATACAGAAAAGGCCCTATCTGATCGATGATTCGTATGCAATTAAAATAAAATACGAGGCATGGTAATAACGAGGGTCAAAATCCTCACAGCAATGTTATGAAGATATGAAGACAATGTTCAGTGTATTGTACTCGCTGAACTAAAAACGGTCAAGTCCGAGCCTCCGTATGAATGTAGGCGTGTTAATTATTTTCATGCACCGCTTCGTCGCGTACCTATTGTCTCTTGCAATTCAAGCTTGGAAAGAAAAATTGAAATCTTTAAAATCGGCTGTAGAAAATTGTTGCAAATATTAATCTTTGTTAAAGACACTGAAACCTAGTTAGCGAAATAGGAAAAATATATATGCATGCATACACTTTAACCAGAGTTGTTTTTGTAGGTATGATTTTGTTGTTAGCGGTAAGCTTACAGTAATTTTCGAAGGAATGTGAACTTCGCTAATTTTTCAAAGGGCCGCGTGGTGATCTACATCCTAACACCTATTGCAAAATAATCTTGAATAGCGCAAATGAATGTACAAACTGCTTATTACATATAGTGAGTGACAAAAGATGTCTTTTTGAATTGTATACTTTATTCTATAATTAATCATGCCATGTGCCTATAACTAGGTATTAATAGATATTAAAGTAACGACTTTAATGTTAAAACATCATAAGTGAAGAATTCTGTGTGCGAAATTAAATGCGAATATGCTATACATTTAGGGTGTATACAATAAAACCATTTAGGGCGTAGCTCTGAATATTCTCCGCCTTAGTCAACAACAACCAATAACGCATATTTAAGATACTATTTGCGTAGATATTGGCGAACACATCACTTTCGGTAGAGCTGTTTCTATGCTCACCAAAAGGTACCCACGGCAATCAATCGGCAACCACGATGAGCTTTTTTTTAGGTAATATTTGAAAATATTGTAATATATATGTAATATTGTAATATATATGTAATAGTGTAATATATATGTAATATATCGTAAATAGATTTTTATTTCCAAAAGCTTTTTATCTGATATATGGTTCCCTATTTCATGTCGCTGCACTTTAAGTTGAACTACCTCATGAGAAGCGGTGCGTTGATCCGTAGCTATTTGGTTTGATAACACTAATGCTCTTATTGTTCTCGACCACATAAACAATCTGGAGAAATTGCAATATATAAATCATAATGAATACTATTACTTTATTATAAACACATTTATCAACTTGAAAGTATTATGAGAAAGAGTTATTATAATGCAATGAAAGATAAAGTTCAAATACTCGCCTCACCCCGTATTACATTAACTGGTAGTTATTATTAGCGTGACCCTTTACAGTTAATTGTGATAAACTTCCCTATTTTTTTAACCAGTCTAAGTAAAAAGTTATTCGTTCGTTTAAGTAATCGTTATATCGGTATTTTTCCATATTAATATAAGTACGGATAACCTAAGACTGCGTTTTCGTAAAATAAGTACCTACGTTTTTATTAACAATAACCAAACCGACTTTCAATATGTCACATACATTTTCTAAATTGTTTTTGAGGAGTTGCCTCATGTATCTCCGGATTCCAAGGTTACATACCAATAAAGTACCACATGGAAGATATGCCGAATCCAACACAAAACTATTTTTCAGAATAGGTTCAGGCGTCTTCACGTAATCGATAAAAAACATACCTAAAAAAGATTTCTACTTTTTTGAAATCGGTTAACAATATGTTTATAAACAAAACCGACTTCAGAATCTCACCGACTATGCATTTTCTAATTGGTTCGAAGAGTTCCCTGATTATCTTACATCTTATCTTACATCCTGATATACTAATCTCCGGAGTCCAAGTCCCGAATATTACCAATGACATTAATATGGGACCACATGGAAGCTAAACTTTTTTTTTATGTGAAAAGTTGCCAAATGAGCAGACGGTTCACCTGATGGTAAGTGAATACCGCCGCCCATGGACATCTGCTACACCCGAGGGTTACAGATGTGTTGACAACCTTTTGAAAATTGGGCTTCGGCTACCTCACTCATCAGACGAAACGCGAAAGTATTTGTCATACTTCCACTTTACGCTGGTCTTCTGTGAGGTCGTGGTACTTACCCGGACGGGCCTGCCCATTCGTGCAACAGCAGAGGCTGCTGCGTGGCCCTACCACAGTAAAACAACTGAACCAGTGCAAAAAGAATTCTATAATCAACACATGAAATTCATTCCAAAAAAAAATTAATATATATGCATATGAAGCCAATCAACTTGCCCTTTTAATAGATTGGGCATTAAAGAACATTCAAGACATGGGGCATGACGCATATTTCGAGAATTTTATAGTATCAACATATGGTTACTGATAAAGTTCTAATGTGAATGCCATTTCTTCGTCTTCATGACTTAAATAAAAGAAAATGAATTTTCATGCATTTTTTATGCATAAAATAAAATCACAACATGAGCTAATGGTTAACCTGATGTTAAGTTATAACCGCCACGCCACCCATGGACATTTGCAATACCCGTGGGAATGCAAATACGTTGCCAACTTTTAATAAAGTGAGCCCCGGCTACCTCTCTCACCAGACGAAACGCAGAAGTATGACATTTCCACTTCACGCCGGTATTCTGTGAGGCCGTGGACTTAGCCGAACGGACCTGCCCATTCGTCCAACAGCAGAAGATGTTGTGCTGCCCTACCACAGTAATTTTCGCAATTTTAAATTAAATTTTAAATGTATAGACATAATTCATAAAATTCTCGTGCCACGGTGTTTGTAATTGAACTCCTCCGAAACGGCTCCACCGATTTTCGTGAAATCGGCCAGGATGGAGAATCGGACATCTATTTTCCATCCCCCTAAATGTTAAGGGTGATCCACATTTTTTTTTTATTTTTTATATAAAATTTTTTGTTTTAATTTTTTTATGATACAGGATACAAAAATATAACCCAAAATTTTCACCCCTCTACGCAGACGTAGTCGCGGGCAGCAGCTAGTAAAATCAATAAAAAAGAGGCAGACTCGTTTAGGTCTCAAGCATCTTTTAGCACAATTGAAACACTGAAGTATTTACTATGCACAGTCCTCATTGTTGCCTTGCTTTGAAGAATGTATAAAACTTTCATCTGTTTCTAAGATTATGCTCACCGCATCGCCATATATTGCATATTTGATAATGCGGAATCGGATGTACATTTCGTGCTGTTATGTGAACAATGATATTGTAGGAATATATAGGTCGTATCGTGACCAAAAAAAAATAACTAACGTTTTTTTTTTGTTATTATGTGGTACATTTAATCAAAACCATATACACTTAGACAGTGTAGAATGATGGATTGCTGAATAGTGAGCTGATCCCCTGTAAAGGCAGGGTATTTATATAACAGCAGTCTATACGCGTGTATTGTCTGTCAATATAAAATATAATCATCAAAAATTAATATCAATATAAATGTGTATGAATTCTTGATTCAATAAATGAAACAGCTCCACTTATACATTTATTGACACAGTCGCTTCCAAGCTAAATAAAAATAAGATCCTGTATTTAAAGAAAAAATAAATTGCAATAAAAACGGTAAGATAATTATATTTAACAGCTTTTCACGGTAGCAGCCTACCTAAGCTATTGAGTTTTCAATCAAATTATTGCAATTCATACCATCAAGTTGTTTAAATAAAATCGGTGAAACAAACTCGCGATTAAACCGTTAAATCATTCAGTTTTTTTTTCACTGTTTTATACTTACTCATCAAAGTACTTGTTACAATATGTGCAAGGTGTAAACAATCGCGGTTTTTGCAGCAAAACGTTTACGCAACGAACGTTTCACCGACGTCGGAAAAGGAAACCAACAGACGCTTCACGGCTGGTCGATTCAACTAACGGGGAAATGTACGTAACTGGTTCCTGAATATCTTAATATAATAAAGTACCCGTATTGTGCGTAATTATTGCACGGTAATTTAATAAAGTTTTAACTTAAATGTTAAATTAATCAACAGTGTTTATATTTAATTTTGCTTGCACAAATCGTCCTAGATACAAACGAAAACGGAAACAATTCTAACATTTTTTTTTAATTCCTTAAGTAACGAAGGTTGTCTGCTTGAAAATTCGTTTCTTTATGCTATTGGAAATTGTTCCTTTATTATAAACTAAAAATAGGTTTCTTCTGCGATGTTCTTGGTTAAGTTTTATAATAGAGATAAATATATTAAATGCCTTTTATAATTAAATCAAAAATTTACGATAAGACATTAGTTTTTAATTAACTTAAATGACTTACAGAAGACATACTACAGAGCTTATAGTAAACAAAATCCCGGTTACTTTAGCTTCTGAGAGTCTGATCTAAGGAATCTATGGTTTTAACTTTGTTGTATAATCTATATATTTATATTTAATTTACCTGATATCATTTTTTTTATTTTTCATAATTTTTATAGCTTAAAGATAATATTTAATACGCATATTTTTTTTAGTTCTATAGATACAAGTAGCAACACTTATTTGTCACGTGACGGTGGGACTATCGAAATTCACAAGGCAATAAATAAAGATATTAATGTATTTCGTTTTTTATGAAATTATTTACATCACCATTATTATGCACATATATGAATCATTACAAATGAGATAAATAAAAAATTCCAGTGCAAAATTTACAAAACTAATAATGACACTTAAACAAACTAAATAATTATATTATTATAGCTCTATCTCACGAGAGATATGCTTAAATGTATTTTTTATATAAAAATAATAGCTACAATCATTCATTTTTGCGATTTTTGATCACAATAGTGTCTTTAAAATATTTTTGTACAGTACACCGCAGTTGTAAATTTACAATACAGGATTATGAGAAGCTTAAATATTCCAAAAATATTAATAAAATAAATATTGCAAAATATTCCAAAAAAGACATTTAATTATTGCTAGAAAATAATTTACCTGTTATAAACTAAAAGACAATGTTCAATTAATATAATTTTAACAATATTTATATTATAACATAATCCTTTATGTAATGTCAACCATCATCTCGGTCAGCCACACGTACCGTAAGACGCTTTTGGTATCAAATATCGACAAAACGAGAAAATTACGAAATAAGACATTCATTTTAATTTAAATTTAATAAAGGATACAAATTTCTGCAAACAACAATTTCCCCAGTAACTAAACCCTAAAATGAACTCCAATCTCAATACAGACTTCATACTTACAAATAAAATATGGCGACCGTATTATCATTTACTGCGATTTCGGATACAAATAACCAAACGTTTCTTTTTACATTATCCTAAATTATACGGGCATGACATTTTCGCATGCATATAATAACACAATATATATAAAAGGATGAAAACTGTATTCAGTATATGAAAACTGTATTCAAGTGTAAAATAAATAATTATATTTATCTAGTGAAGGTTGTCGAATAAAAAGTAATCCATGAACAAATGTAAAAGTTGATAATCATGTGAAACATCCCAAAAAGACTAAGGCAGTAAGAGTATGTCAAACGAAAAAAAATTCTGTATCATTCTATACATAAGATAATTAATCATTGCATATATTAGATAAAAAAATCGTGTCGCACTAATTGTCAATTTTTAACGCAACTATTATAAAGGATAACCGTATTTACAATTATAAAAAGGCGCGAGGCCCAATATGATATAATAAAACTATAACAAAAATTATACTAATTCGATACTACTTATGATACATTACTGTAAAGTAATACTTTTCATTAATAAATATTTAGACTAAGTTAACTGTACATAAAAACATATACGACAAAGGTTAGGCCAACAAAGCCGGCAAACCATATAAACAAATTATTGTCAAGGCAATGAGAAGCTATCTTTAAATCACATAAAATTCCTAACCACGTATAAAATGTTTCTAAAAAAAGTTTTAATCAATAACGATGAACACTCGACAGACTGCAAATTATTGTAAAATTGTAAATCGTACGCAATATTACACCTCGACATAATTCACGGCATTTCATGGGACTACGTAAGGCGGTGCTTTCTGGTCAAATGTATCCCTCGTCATACGGCCTATTACTTAGACTTAATTCTGTTTAAATTGTACTCTCCAAATCATTTATTTGATTCACAATAATTTTTTTCGTAATCAACTACATACACCCTATAAAAAATTATTTCTTAAAAAAGTTTTTGTTACATTTTATGTTTTAAATAATATATCGGAATACTATTCAACATTAAACGGTGACCGGAGCAAGGAATAACAATTTGACCATCGACTTGTAATCGGCATGCGCTCGAAAGCCTAAAAACCTCAACAATATAAAAAAGTTACTTCTAAAAATCTCTTACTAATCAGCTTTATCATGATGGTATTTGTATATCAGGCACTTTTTATGGAAGTCACTAATATGACTGTACTAGGTGTGATTCTCATTTTTATAATGATAATAATCATTTAACAACTGCAACACTTTCATTTATTTATCTGTCTTCGAAACTAATCAGAAAAAAGTAGTAAAAACAACAAATATATTGCTTTGTTAGTCTCTGTTGTGGTGAGAAATCTTTCAGCGTGGTAGTAATTTCCTAAAATCTTTATGTTGTCAGTCTTCCTTTTCTATGTACATGGACAATTCTCAAGCAAATTTCTACTAAGGCCAATAATTTAAAATGTGATCGTAACAAGAACGAAATTAATTTTTTATTATATCTAAGCAGACGTCACTAAGTTACCTCAACAATAAAATCTATCCATTCATTTAATAACCAGTGCAGTCCTTTGAAATAATGATCCATTTAACAGAAATCAATGTAGATATTCCCCCTCTCTGGCTTCCATTACCATAGCTAAAACAATACACTTCATACATAAACAATGATCTTTTTCCAGCAATTATTTGTTCGGACACATCGATTACAATACGTTCCCTCGAACAATTCACTACACGTACACTGTACAAAATATTTATAAGGACGAATGCCATTTTGGAGTATTTATCACAAACCGCCTCCTACAGCTTCGGCGACGACGAATCAAGTCTTGCGTCCCTTGGGATACACGGTAACGTATCGGATCCATATCATTAACACAGGACTGTCATTGCTGTCACACACGTGTTCGATCGTAGGTGGATATGTATCCTAGCACAGTTTCTGTGCCGAGTGCACGTGCTAGTGTGAACTCGAGTGGACGCTGTGCTGGGCCTTCTTCTTGCGCTGCGCCAGCATGTCGTAGAAGGGGTTGTGGCTTATCGAGCGGCGGAGGCATTCGATCCACTCGTCCCTCTCCTCCGCAGTGGCTGCCGACATTCTGCGGAAGAGAAATTCAGATATTGGAAAAAAAAACAACACAATAGAACATATTCGACATCGAAGTCATTTTTAGATAAGTAAGAACTATAAATGTGTACCAAATATATCATGCGTGTTGCACTGATTATTTTGTTTGTTTAGATTTTTGTTTATATTATCCTTTTCAACTAATGTTATGTATGACATGAAATAAATAAATACTCTTATGTTATTTATAACCAAATATATAAAATAATATAAGAATATTCCCTTAATTATTAACTTAGTTTTTTTCCCATTTACATTTTTATAAAAACTAAGATACATTTTATAAAATTAAATCATAATAATAAATAATATAACTGTTATCACTTTCTCGGGTCAGCCTTGGTTAGCTAATTTGAAAACTTTTCTTTGATAAGTTACCAACATATTTTTTTCACAATAATAACATTGTTTCAATGTAAAAAAGCTTTAGATTTAATACTAGCACAACTCATCGAGTTGCAATGGAAAAGAAAAAAAAATTATTTATTTTTAGTTGGTGCATTTGGTTAGGAATCTTCACGAGTCTACACAGAACAACTCGCCAAAGTTTCATGACAATAGGATGAATGGAAGAAGAGTCGCCTTGAGGACGATCATATTATGATTCATTCTTATGTATAAAGATGATTTATTTGTGTTTATTTTGTCGTTCCAATGAATAAGTTTAAACAGTTTCGGTATAATTAGTGTCAGATAAGATAATTGTCATTAATAAAGTTGTTACTGTCCCTAGGTAAAGTTATTCTCATTGGTCATGTTTAATTTTGAACCGTTTCTCTTGACTAGCCACTGCTTTATTGATAATCTAAACTAGATTTTAAAAGCGTATTATATCTTACTTGGACATCGAATTTTACATAAGGGATCGGCCATTGGAGTATTATCTAATTTAATTCTGGAAAATTAAGGACCGTGATAAAAATATCCACACAGCCTTTTTCTGCCGGGCGGGGAAATCATCCTGGCAGCGGAGGGTCAAATGCTGCTTTTTAGTTTAAAAATCGCGCGTTGGATAAAAAAAAATACGTGATATCTCACTACAAAGCCCCTTGTGATATTTCGTGATTTTTGCTAAACCCCCATTCGCAACACTATTCGCTGTTGCACGAATGGACAGGTCCGTCCGGGTTAGTACCACGACCTCACAGAAGACGTAAAGTAGAATTTTTACACTTCTGCGTTTCGTCTGGTGAGTGAGGTAGCCGGGGCCCACATTATTAAAAGGTGGCAACATATCTGCAACCGGTTTTGCAATGTCCGTGGCCGGCGGTTATCACTTAACATCAGGTGAATCGCTGCTGGCTTCTGGACAAAGGCTCCCTTAGTACAGATAGTATTACGGAATAGTAAACCAAGCCACCCCACTGCGTACCGGTAGACTAGACATATTTTCGATTTATATTTTTCTTGACATTATTTACAAAATAATGCATTATATCCTTAAAACATCACAAACCTATATTCCTCACATAGATCACTTAATATGAAACTCCGGTAAGCCAATTTTCATATGGTTTACAGGAATTTCATAGTAAGTGAGTTTTTGTATGAACTGTAAAAATATATTGTCAAATATATTGCGAACCAGCCCAAGTTCGGACCACCATCTGAGCGGGAGGGGGGGGGGGGGGGGGGGGGGTTGAGAAGAGCTTAAATCGTGTCCTGCCCCCGTTTATGCGTTTGTTCATATCTCGTCATCGGTCATAGATTAATTATCGAGGTGGATATGAGAGCTATATGGCGGATATGTATGGAGTATACGGCGGCGCACCTGTAGACGGTGTGCTTCCCCTCGACCACCTTGCCCTCGGAGTCGGTCTTGCAGGCCTTGATCAGGTCGGCGCCGCCGCTCGCGTACAGCTCCAGGCAGTGGGGCCGCTGCCGGTCGCTCGCCGGCCGCACCTGCAAGTGGTTGCAAACATAACACAGCTCCCCGCTCTATCGCGATCTCTTAAAAATAAATTCGATACACAGTTTAGTTGTTTCGAGGTTTACGTAAAGTGTACAAATCGGTTAATCACTCCCCATTCTACCGCGACCTGTTCAAATTCAACTACATACAGTTTAGTTGTTTCGAGTTTTACGTAATGTGTACAAATCGGTTAATCACTCCCCATTCTACCGCGACCTGTTCAAAGTCTATCGCGCTGCTTTTCATACGATTTAAGGAGGCTTCAAGGTTTTACGTAAGTGTCACTTTACGTAAAATGCTCACTTATAAATGTCGCACTGCTGGGCAAAGGTCTTCTCTATACAGAGGGCATTGGGGGGTAGCACACAACCCCACTGCGGATAGGCAGACTTCATATATCTTCAAATATTTTTTTTCCTTTAGAGGACACACTAATAGAGGATAACTTTTTAAAATTGTATTAAACATTTACATTCGTTAAACATCAATATTTACAGAGTTATTAAATTTTTCAAAAGAAATAATTTTAGAACAGCCTTACGTATAAAACTATAACGTAAAGTTCATTTGTAAAGGTCACAAAGCATATGAATGGGTTGAATGAATTTAAAAGAGACAAAACATACTGTTAGAAGGAGAGGCTTGTAATGCGATGCTGTGGTAACGAATGAAAAAGTCTCTTAATGTATGAATCAGTCAGTTGTAGTTGTTACAAATTTTGTTTCTTTTTTACTTAATTAGTTTGAATGAAAAATATTTTTTTTTATTATGGATTTTTTTAACGTAAATATTTTTTATGATTATTGGCAAATAGCGTTAGACGTGTGTCGTCTCATTTATTGTCGCGATAGTATCGACACGCTGTATACTATGGGTTTCCTCAAAAATGTTCAAGTTAGTGACCGACAAGTCCGACCGAAACTGGTTTTTACGACCGAAACCGAAACTTCTATAAAAGGATCATGTTTTGAGGAAAAAATAAATATCTCTTTATCATATAGTTACAGGAAGACTGCATGTCTTCCACATTTTCACTTATTGGTATGATAATCAACATAACAACTCCATTTAAGAAAAAAATATTAATTGCGCCTTAAAAAGACTTAAAATAGGTTTATTTGAGTAGTTAGATTCTGCTTTTGAATATTCATGGTTATTTTAAATAAACACAAAATTACCTATTTAAGTTGACCTAATAGCCTAATACCGCAACAGGAACAGATTAAATATTTAAGTAAAAAACAAAAGAAAATAAATCACTATTATCTTAAGAACAAATTAAGTTCTTCTAAATTTTTTAGTCATTTTCATGACCTTCAGTAAAAAAAAGCAAAAATATAAAAGCTGAAAAGAATTATAGTGCCACGCTTTTGTGTGAGAATTTGTGAACGTAAGGTCAGAGATTATTTTTCGGCTTATCATAAATATTATCAGAATTTTACTTGATGCTTAAGGTGTCTTTTTTTCTAAATCTATTAATTTGTAATTGCATTAAGTGTATAATATTAATTAGTCAGCTGAAGGACGGTTTAGACTCGTTGAACGTCACAGCGTCCAAGAAAATCCGTTCATTAATGCAATTTGACAGCATCACATTGGCTAGCTCTCGAAATTAACTAGTTGACGAACATGAATCAATATCGAGGAAAAAACCCATCGCTTCTCTCTTCTTCTTTGCTTGCTTGCATCGATGGAATTTACCGCGCTGATTATGAGCGATCATAGCGAAAACTCCCGAATGCAGTTTCGGTTTCGGTCGTAGTTTCGGCAGGTTAGGCGCCGAAACCGAAACTAGTTTTTATGCCGAAACTCGACCGAAACCGAAACTAGTTTTTATGCCGAAACTCGACCGAAACCGAAACTAGTTTTTATGCCGAAACTCGACCGAAACCGAAACTATTTTTTTTGCCGAAACTCGACCGAAACCGAAACTAGTTTTTATGCCGAAACTCGACCGAAACCGAAACTAGTTTTTATGCCGAAACTCGACCGAAACCGAAACTAGTTTTTATGCCGAAACTCGACCGAAACCGAAACTAGTTTTTATGCCGAAACTCGACCGAAACCGAAACTAGTTTTTATGCCGAAACTCGACCGAAACCGAAACTAGTTTTTATGCCGAAACTCGACCGAAACCGAAACTAGTTTTTATGCCGAAACTCGACCGAAACCGAAACTATTTTTTTATGCCGAAACTCGACCGAAACCGAAACTAGTTTTTTTGCCGAAACTCGACCGAAACCGAAACCTAACTTTCGTACCGGACACTAGTTCAAATATTAAAGAGGCTTGTTTTTAACTTATTAAATTTTATATACAGTTTATTGCACGTTAACCCACTTGGTACAGTGTCATAGGCACCGGCCAGCGGTAGTGGGTTCAACTCTTGCACGATGCCTCAAGGACAAGCTGTAATGCCTCAATAAACCTATGCGTTCCTCGGTTTGTGTGCATTTATGACGACGCATAGGATTTTAAAAGATAAGGAAACAAGTAACACGTAATTTAGCACTCTGTCACACTTTATCATATGCAAGCCCCTCATGCATTTTACTCTAAAACGATAGGCAGAAGTAGCTTGCTGTTGCTTAAGACGTTTCAAAAACCCTATCAAATCCAAAGGTATGATCTCTATGAGTGATTTAAGAGAATGATGAAATGATTAATACTCACAGATATATTTTCTAATGGAATGATCCCTCTAGGCTCTTTGTCCGTAGTATATTCGAAGTAGTACAGGCAGTTATCGTTCAGTATAAACCAGCGTCTCTTCCATGACTTGTATCTGAAATTTGAAACGTATTTAATTATTCAATATGTAAAGAAAATTACATAAAGCTTGAAATCAATGAAAAGTATAGAATAATATCAAACTTTGTCTAATTAAAAACCTCTATCTCTTCTTATTAAGAGTTCCGTGCCCAAAGGGTAAAACAGGACCCTATTACTAAGACTCCGCTATATGTCTGTCTGTCCGTCTGTCACCAGGCTATTTTGAGTGATATGACAACGCAGTTATCATCTGGCTGAGATCTAATTCAATAATTATAAAATAAAACTATTTCACAATTATTTTCTATCTAAAAATTGATAAAATCCGTAAAATACTTCTATTTAGTATCGCACAGTATTCAATGCTAAAAAGAATTCATCATAAAAATGCATCAAAACATATTTACCGAAATGTTAATATAAATAATTTAAATAAATAAATAAAGTCCGCCATGGAAATCCTTGGTAATCAGTCACTCACTGTTGCTATTATACAATTATATGTAATCAACCATAATAGTCCCAGTTCTAAATATAACACAACTCGATGAACGCTCACCTGCCACCTTGCTTCCACAGCCAACCCTCCTTGTCGGGATTGAAGAAGGTGTGCATGAGGTCATTCCCGTCGTCCTCCGGAATCTTGAAAGGCTCCGTCTTTATAGACTCGTATAATGACTGCAATTGTTAAAGACGAAGAAAATGATCAAGCACGATTGATGAAGAACAAATGTTCTAGAACAATGACGAAGAACAAGTTCTAGAACAACGACGAAGAACAAACGATGTAATGCAGAGCAAAATACGTAGCGTGGAGACGACTCGACCGTCGTCGTACGATTCGATTTATGTCACGCACGCGTTATCGAAGGCGGTTTGTGAGCAGATAAGGCGACACTTAACCGAACAGCGCCTATCAACTCTGTTTACATTGTCGCTTTGACGTCAGCGCGGTTAAAGTTCGCGACAGACGCATCGGTTTAATTAAAAACAGTTAAAAACAAATAAGTAACTCGTAATCGAGAATTTAAGGCACGCAAAGGTCGAACGGGTTGACGTGAAATAAAGGTCATTGCAACATAAGAGATACTGTTGCCTTTCGACTTAGGACTGAGGCCCATTCTTATAAAAGTCGAGCAAGCATCCGACAGGAGTTTTAGGTGTCCATGGGCGGCGGTATTCACTTAACATCGGGTTAACTACATGCTACCTTACCTTTTCACATAAATAAGATAGTTTATGAAGTATATATATAGTTGCGTATTCGAACTGAAACAGACTAAGATTCCTAATTGCTTCGATACGCGCACCACTTAAGATCGTAACCGTTGATGTTGTTAATTATAATTTAGAATGTTGATTCGTCAACTTTACTATCTTAAATTGTTCCCGCCATGTTATTCGTGTTAACTAAATGGATGATTTTTTAAGGGAAAAGCAAAGCAAAGCTTTCGTATTTAAGACAATGGAGTTTAATTCCTAAATATTTCTTGGTATTACGAAATAAAATAAGTACGGGTCGAAAACATTTTATATAACAAAACGATATAAGAACCTCAAAAATGTTGAGGAGAAAAAAAAACTAAAAAAAAAAAAGAATACTGTTCTAAGTTTTTGGTTAATATTAGATGGGAAAGGTTCGACCACTAAGAAATATTTTTTATAATGGAAACCCGATCTTCTTTTATTAATCAACCCTTTCGTTAGTTATATACGTGCCCAGAGTATTGTAAAACAAACTCATTTATTTATCAATTAATACACGCGCGTGTTGCATGCTAACGTGTACGAAGCACGGATGTTGTTACACGCATTTCATTGCAGGCGCACCTTTACGCACTAATCATCAAAGACAACAATTTCGAACTTATCAAATTACTAGCTCCGACCCGCGATTAGAGCGTCAAAATATTCTATTCCATAACTACATAATAAAGGGTCTTAGGTATTACTCTGGCTTATTTAATGAGGATAATTCTAGTTTTCTTTGAAACCTATAACACCGTTGAGACTTAAAGATTGAACGAAGTCGCAATATTTTGCATTGATAATATCATTTTAATATTCATAGTTTTATTAGCAGCCAGCCATCCAGCCCAACCTCGTTGGCAGAGGCGAGGGAGAAAGAAAAAATATGGACTTTTTGACGAAACAATTTTTTTGCCTTTGATAGTGTTGGCGCGAAATTTTCGAGCGACGTGATAATATTATAATAATGTGTAAATACAAATTGTCAATAGAAGGCATTATCATACATTCTTTATAAGAAATTTTTGAACGAAAGTGCTTTTATGGATATAGTAATATTATTCGAATTGACTATATTTCGTCTAACCGCTTGTTTAAACTTCAAAATAGTGTTGGAAATCATTAAATTTGATGATTTATTATAGTTCAGTAATTTGATGAATGTACGGCGTTCCCACAAAAATATCTTGGAGAATTAATAGATATAGAAATCAAAGACTAACTAAACGCCGAACGTGTTTTTACCGCTACAGAGAAATTTTAATAAAAACCTTGAAATCAAAATTCAAATTGATCACGTTAAGCTCAGTAAAAACTTAACTCCATTCAAGAAAAAACAAATAACCGCACAAGCGAATACTTCTTAATTCACACTGGAAAAAGGCTAACCGAACCAGTATGGGGAATTGAGGATCGGATCCAACAACACCGAGCGCTTAACTAAAAAGAAAAAGTACCATATATTTATCTCACGATGTTTTCTTTTACTCCTATAATCATTACAAACAGTTATAGGTTAAAATCTAGTAACTGTGCATAGAGAATTCTTATGTCAAAAGGAAGGCAGCAGAATCGTTTAATGAATTTCAGCCAATCACAATAGGTTTGCTTTAAGGGTTCGATTCCGTCTGAGCGAAACATTTTTCGTCCATTTTCCTACAACTTTAATAGGTAACACGGTACGCACCAAGAGCAACTCGTGCGGCAGGTCGCCGCCGTTGTTTATCCCGCGGTTCATCGCGACGAACTGCTCGGGCGACGGTTTGTCCTTCACGCTGGGGTTGTGCAGCGAGGTGTTCAGCATGATGATGGCGAAGCTGAGCACGTAGCACGTGTCCGCGTTCGTGAATATGTCCGGGTTGAGCTGGCAGTAGCGCTGCGCGAAGCACTCCATCATGCGGTCTATCTTCTGCGCCTCGCCGGGCAGCCGGAAGCTCCAGAGGAACTGTCTGTGGACGCGCACCGGTTCGGGGTGAGCGGGGTTGTTTATGTGAAAAGTTGCCAAGCGAGCAGACGGTTCACCTGGTGTTAAGCGAATACCGCCGCCCGTGGACATCTGCCACAGCCGAGGGTTCCAGATGCGTTGACAGCCTTTTGAAAATTGGGCTCGGGCCAGCTCACTCACCAAACGAAACGCGAAAGCATTATACTTCCACTTTACGCCGGTCTTCTGTGAGGTCGTGGTACTTACCCGGACGAGCCTGCCCATTCGTGCAACAGTCGAGGCTGCGTGGCCCTACGAAATGTTTTCGTGATAACAGCTATAGCGAGAGCTTACACAGGAGCTGCATTGCTTTCGTAATAAAAACTATAGTAACGGGGTGTACATAGGATCTGCTTTGAAGAGCGCATAACGATTTAAAGGGTGTTGCTTTTTGTAACATCGAACAAAAAAACGCTTGGAAACCCAGCACCAGTGAAATTGATAATTTTCAGTGCTCACTAAGAGTTTTCCTTCACCGCTGAGCACGTCATAAGTGACAAAAAGTTTTCGTGAGAAAATCGAAATAATACTAAACAAAAAAATATTCCAAAAGTGTATGAAGTCCGCCAATCCATAGCGGGTGCGACTGCCGGAAATTAAGCTCAAGTAGTTTGTGTATTGAGAATTCAAAAATGAGCGCCCGGATACTGGGGCTAAATTACCAAGTTCATGTTCGGTTAGACATGAAATTGGGGCCAAGCCATATAAATTAAATTATAATGTTCTAATAGCAAGTATATAGTTTTTACACAATTATTGTAACTGTTGTACATAAAAGAGACTTGACCTAAGGGATATTGTAGCTTGCACTTTAAAATATATGTATAAAAATTAATGTTTTTTGTAATTCGTTAAAATCCTTTCCACCGTGACTATCGTCAATTTAAACACTAAAACATAACTTTTGAATTGACATTGTTTGTTATTTCATTATGATTGTGTTATCAACTCGCCGCGGAATGCAGAGGCGTATACTTCCGAACGTGAGTCAACGTTGACAATGCCAATTGGGTTTTGAGTAAAAATTCATTAACTGTTATTGATAGCGACATGAACCTCGTTAAACAAAGGGCGCCTGAGTCACGGCTACTGTGGCAAATACATTACCGTACAGGTTAGGTGAACGATTGTTCAGATTTCGGGAGTACACGCACCGGTAAAATAAATTATTTCAAAGGTATTGTTATGGGGTTTAAGATCGATATAGGTTTTTATGTGAGATGGTGGCAAGCGAGCTGGCAGCTCAACTGATGTCAAGTGATAACCGCCGCCTATGGACATTTGCCACCCGCGTAGGGTTGCAGACGCGTTGCCACCTTTTAATAAATTGGGTTCTGGTTACCTCACTCGCCAGACGAAACGCAGAAGTGTAACATTTCCGTTCTATGAGTTCTTGATAATTCGTGCAACAGCGAAGACTGTTATGTCGCCCTACCACGTTAAGGTGGCCTTACCACATTAATATTCCTATTAAGCTTTTGTGTGTATATTTGATAAGCTTAACAGCATCAATGCATGTCGCGGACCGTCTGTTAAGGAGGTTTATTTAAGAACCATACTATTCTGCTCAAAACGAATCCGGAAGTAGAGAGTTATGAGCTTCGTGGCATCTTTAACTATGTCATATACGTTGCAGCATATATTAAACCGGTTTTTGATTTTATTAAAGATCGATGAGACACTGCTGGAATTCAACGTTTATAAAGGCTTGAAACAAACTTATATTGATTAATGAAAACGTTGACGTTGATTTTGAACAAAATACGGAATCAATGTGAGAGAAGGCAAGTACTCGTTTCGTTTGCAATTAAACTGAGACATAAAATTGTTTCGTCATTAAACTTTAGCAATAAAACTTACTGTGTTAAAAGAAAGTCGAATGAGACTAATACTTACAAACGTCGAAGTTTCACCTTAGTAATTCCAATCTCCGGCTTATATAAAATCATAAAATACTTTCAATTTAAATTATACGTGCTTTTGCAATCGATAGGTCTCCTTCAGAAACAAGGCAACATAAATTATAAGGATTTAAATAAAAAATTTAAACACTATTGTATGTATGTATGTATGTATATATATATATATATGTGTGGGTGTATATATATATATATATATATATATCTATATATATATATATATATATATATATATATATATATATATTTATATATGAAAGTAAGTATTTAAGACATCTTATGTTATTATCCGTTAAACAGTTTGGACTACACGGAAATGTACGTACATACATACGTGTACATTCCAGAAAAGCATTACCCACTTTCGGCAGTAGGGTGAAAAGGCACAAAGCAAATGGAACAATAATATTTTATTGTTCTGTTTAAAACAACCCATGCTAACTTCAGAACGCAAACAGGATACACCGAGAACACGTATTATTGTGACTAAATTGGGGGAAACCCGTAAAAGTATCGATTGCTAACCATATTGCTTTGAATAAACTGTAGAATAAACCGCGTTGTTCATGGAATGTTACTGTAAATGTGAGCTTCATCTATTTATTTTTATTTAAAAAGGCATGCCAATTGCATACCTGAAAGTAAAGCGTTTTAGTTATATAAAATAGATTTAATATGTTGATGATTAATGACAGATAGGTACTTAAATATGTTCTTTCGGCATTAGGGCTAAAACATTCATGAGTTGTAAAAACTTATGCCAGTTTTTATTATACAAAAAAGAGTAAAACTAAAAGTAAAAACTATTGGAAATTACATGCAAATATTATTTCATAAGTTTATAGTGTCGAAAAATTTTCAAAACGACGATAAATTTGACTCGTTTCAATAATTCAGATTTACTCTTTACTGCAAATTATGCCATTGTGGCGGTAATTGAGTCCATAAAGTTAAATAAATAATATTTAAATACACAATTATAAGGAAATAACACAATATCATTTTAATCGTTGAAAGTTTATGCAAGTAAAGTATTATATACAAGCGTATATCCAACATTTGTTAAGTACACGACATAAAAGGATTAGCATCAACATGGTTGGAGATTATTGCAACATAAGCACTGATAAGCTTTCAGCGAAAAGTTTAGAAATATACAAACTACATTTCGTTTATAATTTATCATAGTTCAAAATAAAATGAGTAGAAATTGAATACCTAACAATAATCATTCCTCAAGATACTCCCAAGTACTACACATGTAGCATAAAGTACTGTTGATGTATATAATTTACATTTACACACGGCATTGCTTCCCAAAGTAAGCACGTATAGCAGGTCTCTCATTGTAAAAACAGGGTAATCATCTGCATTGCACGATATCGACTTGCACGGGCGTTGATTGTGACTTCTGTTGTTTGGACGTCACGCCAAACGAATTCCTGCTCGAACATTGTTGCAGTGTCTCGCAAAAGGAATGAAAAATCATCGAAAAAAGGACTAAAAACAAAAAACACTAAAGGGGCCCAGGGCGACTATGTACCCCACCAATTCGATCGGTTTTTTGACAAGAAGTCATCGTATGTTCTATTTTTAAATATTAAAATACACGAGGAAATAACTTTATTTCAGATAGAAGGTAGAAAAATAGCGGCAAAGCTGATGTTAAGTGATTACAACAGTCCAATGTACATTCACAATACCCGAGGGTATTGTTGACCTCACTGACCGGATGCATCAGACAGTACAAATACTTTTACTACACGCTGCTCTTTTGTGAAGCAGTGCATTGTATTAACAGACTGCTATAGCTTAATAAAAACGATCTACATGATAAGAAGTCGCCTTGAAGCCTACACTCTATCTAACAGTGCCTTTATACTATTCTGTAGACAACGGTACACTCAAAATACTTATTTTTAACGTACATATTATCTATTAAAAATTTCAAATATGTAGCAATGGTTCGTTCCTTAGGCGATACATCTCATTGAACGCACAAACAACTTGATAAATGGTAATACCATTTGCGTAATCTAAAACAAACATCATCTCGTATTCTCGGAAAAGCAATAGGCACTCGGCAAAAAATAAACAGGCGCTACCAACATTGATAACAATGTTGACTAGCAACATACAGAAGATAAAAGAGAGAAAAAAAATCAATACATTCTCTCTTTCGGCTTTACATTTCTATTGATTCTTTCATTTGTTTCTACAACTGATGCAACATATTTATAGCATTAGAAAGTATTTAATAGAATTGTTAGGAAAACTATAAAAAACGATCCTAAATAAATATTTAACAACATTTGTAGTAACGGTAAACAATCCACGAGCAATTAATTCACGTGTTTTTCTAAAACCTATACAAATAACTCGGCATGTGATGCGAAATGTTGAGTACATTTTTACGCGGTTCGGACAATACATGAAGATTAAGATAAGTAAAAAATTTAAAATACGGGGTAACTTCGGTATTCGGTTGTGGTAATTAGGCTCAATCCGTACCTTAGCGCTTGCACCAATATTAGGTCCGTGAAATCGTGCAACTCCACGAAGGCCCGCAGCACGGCCTCGTTGAAATCCGACCTCTCGCCCAAGTAGTCACCGATGGCAGTTTTGCTCAGACCTTCGCCTTTGTGAAGGAACTGCGCAACGTCCTCGGGTGTCCTTTGCAGAAGCCCGTTCTCGTATAGGTATTCGATACCTGAAAATATAACACCAATGAACAAATCACATAGCCCCCAAGCGGCGAAATGAAAAAGTTTTTTACGATCATCCTATATAATATATAATTTCTTTATTAAACAATAAACTTATATTTCAGGAATGAATGAGACAAATTGTTGTTTAATAAAGATGATGTAATCGGATTCCAAAATATAAAATAATGCGCCGTGGTGCTGGTTTAAAAAACATCAAAGAAACGTGTAGCAAATATAAATGATACTTTTTAACAAAAGGTTAAAATTTGACAAAGAATGTAATCCTAGTTCCTAGTGCTAGTAAGACATTATTTAGTACCTATATATTATTTCGTATATCCCACATTACACAATATTTGAGGAATTGTGTGTTTCAAATAAATAGACATTATTCGTCTACTGCTTTGAATGAAACAGGATAAAAAAAAAAGTAGAGCATATAACATATAATTTTGTTAAGTCATTATTTAGAAGGGTTAATAATAACAGCGGTAAACAATCAGGTTTTCATTTACAATATTAAACAGAAAATCATATGAGAAAACGCTGAAATTTACTGACCAAGATATTAGCCAATCTTTAACCTTAACAATAGTATATTTAAAAAAAAAAAAGCAGCATCTCTTTTTTTTTGTCCGCATAAACTTCGAGGCTGCTCGTAAACTACATTCAACGAGGAATGATTCCGAAAAACCCTTTAGCGCAGAACGGGGGCGGAAAGCGTAGGCCGTCAGGCGATAATCGCTTCCCTCGATATAGCTCCATTAAATGGCCAGCTCCAGAAACGCCCTTAGATTGCGACGTCTGCGATATGATTTATATTTCGATAAAAAAAAAACTAAATTGTTCGTGGATAATCCGCAGCGACCGGCGCGTTGTGCAATCGTCGCAAGAAATGTCTTTTAGCGCTTGCAACTAATGCACGAAAGATAAAAAGACGACGGCACCGCATTAGCCTTTTTGTATGTCTACGATCACGGGGCGTGCTAAATTCTAGATAGCATAATGACAAATTGCCTTGAACGCTGAAAAAGTAGCAAAACTGCCGGGGCGCGGCAAACTACGTGTGGCAGAACAGTAACAAGCGAGCTTGTTAGTCGCCAGTTTCGTCAAACTTGAGGATAGCAGCCATACCTCAACTCAAACATTTAGTGAAATACATTCTGCCTGAATGTTTATATGGCATACTTGCGTGATACACAAACTTAAATTTTAATATAAGTCTAAAAGACGGTACTCGCCGATACTTATAAAAATGATACATAAAAATGTTAAAAACAGAACAAGTATGATAAGCATCATCTCATATATTTATATATCAGTATAGTACAGATTTTTTTACCAGATCGATGGATTATATATTATTAATACTAAACTTTAAATCATTTAAGAAACAGTATAAAAAACCCGACCGCATTAAACCTGAATTATTGGCAAGTAGCGTTAGACGTGTGTTCATTTATAAATAAATAAATAAAGCTTTAATAAATAAATAAATAAGTAAAAGATTTAATAAATAAATAAATATATAGTTTCCGTAGGAATGATGCAATTAAATGGAGTAACATTGATTTGATCTATGTTCATCTAAAACCTACATACCTAATAAGAAATAAACAATTAATTTAATGCGGTTTTATTGTCTTTAATATGGTTCGGTGGTAGTTTTATGATATTCAAACAAGTTATGTTAAACAATAAACAGTATAATACAGTAACAGTGTTTGAATGCTATAATAGATACGATAATGAACATAAATACTAAATAACAATGTAGATAAAAGACGTTAAGATTTTCGTCGGTGTGGCAATCAGCCGTTTAGCTGAGTGGCTAAAGCGTCAGGCCGCAAATGCCGAAGATGTGGGTTCGATTCCCACAGCGGCGACAATCTTTTCGTACTTTTTCTACAAGTTTTAATAAACAGTAGCAACGAAAGGCCATTCTATAATGATCTTACGAACTCTGATATCATTAGCACACTGAAACATAACGCGTAGCCTAACGCAACGTTGGGGTAAAATCGAAAAAATGGTAAGGTGTTGTGAGTAACAAAAACCAGAGACAACTGCAGTCAATAACGCAGACGATCAGGTTTTTCAAAATAAATAATTCTCGCCAATTCAAAGTTTATTTTGTCACATATCTATGTAACATATTAATTATTATAATTACTGTTCGTTCTGTCAAATAAAATAACTAGTAATAACAACGATTAATGAAATTTCCTTTTATGACGACATTTCACACATAGTAACGAAGTTTTCTTTGACGTTAATAGCTTGGCTGACGGTTTACCTAATTAACTGATTTCCACCTAGTATTAAGTAATAACACTACCGCCCATAGACATTACAATAACAGATCAGTTCCAGTTACATTTCCAACATTTAAAAAGTGGGTTCCCGTTAAATTACTCACCAGATGAAACACAAAAGTATTAATTCTCCTTTCACACAGATGTCTAAAAGGAGAATATACTATTTTATATGAATATACTTTTGTGAGGCCAAGTTACTTTCCCGGCGGAGCTTGCCCATTCCAGCAACAAAGCTTTACATTTAAAATGTCATATGCCAATGTTACATTGTCGCTGACAGTCTATTGCTACAATATGGTGCGCGTTCTATAGCGGTCTCATACTATAGTCAGTCTAAAGTATAGACCACAAAACTTGCGGATGGAATAACGTAGGAAAACTTTTGTTTATCGTAAACACATTGTACGCTTTTCCATGAAATATATGTATATAAATTAAAATATTTGTATGTTAACAAATAATCAGCTCCGCGTGTTACGTAAACTGTATTGTTTGTTTTAAACCAGGACGAGTATTGTCTACCGGAGTGTTATTCTTAATGGGAGCACGGCTAACAGGGCGAGAGCGCGAATGTTTTCAAATGAATTGTTCACTTTTCTTTAGACTCGCACACAACATTGCTAATTGACTTCCAACTATCAAACGAGACCTAATTATTAGCACGAAAGGCGATTTGGCACTGTCATGATAATTTTATTACTTGAACGTTAAATTGAAAATTAAAAAGATAGTTATGTAAACAGAAATCAATTCGACAATATTTAAAATAATCAGAGTACAAAAAATAACAGACGAAAACAAATATATAGACGTCGAAAACAATTCGAAGTTAATTTTTTTATCGCCATGATTCCGCCATTATTTCATCGTTGGCATTTTATCAAAGTATACAGTAAACCCAGAGAGGCGAAATTTGTCCCACGTATATTAAACATTCCTTTATAATGGATTTTTACCATCTTTATGTTAACTAAAGCGTTATTTATATTAAGAAACCAAACCTTATTCAAGGTTCACAAACGTTATTGAATTTAGCAAGGACCACTTTATTTCCTGGTCGAGAAATATCGTGATACGCCATTGTGTATTCGTTGTTTATTACTTTTAGAATACATGAAGTGTACACGTCATATGCAAGTAGTTAACATATATTAAGCTACTTAGATAAATCACTCGAGTACCGGTTTGAAAAGAATCACGACAGCGCTATCGATACTTACAAGATTAGTAACGGAGGAATGACTACTACCGCAGAATACATTGCATCCTACGTGTGAAAATCCTACAGTGTGTCGAAATAGTTTTCTTTTTTCATGAGAGAAATTGGCAAACGGGTAGACGGTTCACCCGGCGTTGAGTGATTACCTCCGCCTATGGATGTCTACGATACATGTGTTGCAAACGCGTTGCCAACTTGTAAACAGTGACCGTACGTATAGACGAAACTTATGAGTACAATTTTGTCACTACATGCCAGCCTTCTTTGAGACCGCGGTGCTTCCCCAGACAAGCCTACCCATTCGTGCAACAGCTGAAGACAGTATGATTCTGGTCCAACCCCAGCTTTTTTTCTTATTACTGTCCTTATCCCACCTATCGGCCCAAATGTTGTTAGTGCTATTATTGGCTAGGTTTTTATGACCGGCCGCTTGCTTGCCATCAATCCTGCTTGTAAACAAACTCGCCGAAGCCACTAGTTCAGCAACTACGCTACTAATCATCCTTAACACAGCTTTTTATCCCTTACAAAAGGGATTGCCGATCGTCGAACGTTCGAGAAGTTTGCGCAAAAAATTAGTCTAAATTTTAAATTTAAATTAAGATTATAGTGTACATACTATGGTATATTAAAAAAATTCTGAAAGCTTCATAATTATGATCAAATATATTGAATGGTTTTGACTTTTTTAATAATCTTAGAGAAAACTATGCAGAGTACGAAAAAAAAAGTCAGGGTCGAATTTATTATGACTGTCCCATTTCTTCGACATTATCGTTTCGAACCTTCGAATGTATTCGCGTTACCGCGAAATCAGATGTTGAAGACGGAAAGTGCTTCCGTGTTCACTCTGACACTCGATACGTCCTGCTTCTTGTCGTAACTGGAAGAGACCACCGCGGTCGGGACCGGTGATGTGGACATCGATGGTTGTGAAGCTGAAGCATGGATAAACTAACGCGGCATTGAATAATGTTATTGTATTGAAAAGAGTGTGGGAAATAGTACAATATATCTTTATATATACAATTCTTCTGTACGTGCGTATATCACTAAACTCCTCTTAAACGGCTGGACCGATTTTAATGAAATTTTTTGTGCTTCTTCAAGTGCTTTCCAGAATGGTTTAGATTTACGATTCGGTCCACTGTAAAATCTTTTTAAACATTTTTTTTTTAATTATAAGTTGTTTTAGAATTTAGGTCGTGTGTGTACAGTACGTCTGTTCGGACAACGGGTCCGCTGGTAATTGCGAGTATATAAAGATTGAATGTTGTGACGAGAACCGCTACTGATGACTAGTAGGGATTTGCTACGTCGGTCATAAGTAATTAGATGAAAAGATATTCATATATGTATATTCTTATCGTATATTATGTACTTTAAAAAAAACATCATGCCATTTTAAAATGTTAAAATGTCGCAAATGAGTCTACGACCTGATGTGAAAGAAACTTTCCAGACATTTATTATGTCTTTCCCTTGGGGCCCGCAACTTCGGTTGGCAACTATAGACCCGAGAGATTCCAGTCGTAAATAAAGTGAGAGAACCACATAATTATTTAGCATAAAGTTATAATAAGCCCACATTCATGTACCAGTGAATAGTGCCTAAATATTTTGCTAATATTGCAAATTCAGGCCTACTTTGTCCATCGATTCGAAAAAGTTTTGAAATTCTTGCAAAATTGAGATTGCCGCTAATTTTTCTTTAATAATTAATATTCTATTTTTTTGTCACTCTGACTGTACCGAATTTAAGAGAACGTAAAAAAGCATCAAGACCCGCAAACGTGCCATATTAGCGTGATATTACAAATATCCACACAGTACATTATGCGAGTTACTAAAAACAGCTGGAGGGACAATTATGCGCCACCCAAGCTTGGGTAAAATCCTGCATGGACAAGTAGTATGAGTAATTGTAGCGTAGTTGACCATTTATAAAAATATTACAACCCTTATTTAAAAATTTGATTATTTGTTATTGACTTAAAATATTTATCGTTTTATCATTCGTCTTTGATACCGAAATAATTCTTCTGTTTCTTAACAATCCGCGTCCGTGTCTATGTACCCTCCCTGAATTGTCTCAGGTCAAAAAATAAAAAGAACACGCGGAGTCATAATGAAAATGTTAGACTCCATTTCAGTGGAATAGCAACGCACATATAAAACATAAAGACTCAAGTCTTAGCTACTGTTTGAGGAAAACGTTTTATGAAAGTGTTTCTGTGTGCCTGACCCACATTCTTCTTTAAAATATCTTACATTCGCTACGTCAAAAATAATTCAATGATATTCTTCAATAACATCGTAACCCTAATACATTTATGTTTTGGATTCCTTATTAAATTTCTTATTAAATTTTATGTTTTAGATTCCTGAATGCGTATTCATTTCAAGAAGATATTAAAAGTTCGTTGTGATTTGTAGGTCTCATGTCATAAGTTTGAATGTATGTATAACAATATACCTATATACAACTGCTTTATTATATACTTGGTGTTAGTACGGAATATGAAAATATGAAATTTACGAGAGCCGTCTATCGCAGGTATTTGATTATACTTATCAACGGTATTTTGGAGACGGAACATTGTTGAGGTATACATAATATCACAATGTATTTATTTATGTTTTGAGTAGTTCGTCATGGTTAAGCAATTTTGTACCGCACATATAGCTTTTTATTGAATTTTTATGACATTACCAATGTCATGTCATCATTTCCACGTATAGAAAATTGTTTGTTTCTTGAATGTATTTGTGATATATAAAGTACATCAAAGCTTAGCAAACATTACTCTAATAACAGAAAACTAATTAAATTAAAAAATATTGTCCAAACGTGAGCATAAGTAATAAATAATATCTTTTTAATCGTAACAGTGGTTTAAGAAGAAGCAGTTGCAATATTGTCGGTTAGACGTATTTGCCGTTTTGTGGAGTCGTCAGTCATAAATATAGATACCAAATAAAAACCAATTAAACGAGGATAAATTAAAATTTTAATATTGTTTTACAATTAACAACTAATAGCTTTGTAAATAATGCGCAGGTATATTATAAGTTTATCTCACATATTAAGTTGGACCCTATCTTAAAATATAGTAGTAACTTTAACATGAAAAGACATAAGATGTAATTATTGTGCACTTTGGGAATTCTCTTTTAGACCTAAATAAGAGTATATAACACGATGTCTGTTAATTATACAACATATTGGACACATGTAGTTTTACCAGGAAAAGAAACACTCCAACCTTATCATTAATATGTGGTGACCCTAACTGAGACCGTGGGAATGCCACACCTGTCGTATCATCTCAACGAAGAAGTTTACTCAGTATGGCATCAACAAGTTTTTTAATTGATGAAAAGCAACTAGGATTTCTACGGACTTGGAAAGTGGAGTGTCGCATTTGTTGTTTGTAAGGCTTCCTATGTGTAAGCGATTAAGATGAGTTTCCATGTCCTTCGAAGACATCAAATTTACAATGATTACGATTAAGTTATAAAATATCATGAGAACTTGATTAACGAGCAAAATGGTAGTAAACATTTTTCTGTAAGTTTTTACATATTTATTTATAGCGTTACAATGGTAGGCAGGCACTTGTGTACTTTAGATAAAAGACGTTAAACTTTCAGTCAGTAGTTTAGTAGAACTCATGAAAAGGAGAGTTTCAACGACTTGAATAGACCCTTGAATAAAGGCCAATTCGCATTGAAATGCATATAAGAGTAACATAAGTAATATTTCTTCTATTATATTATTTACTGCAAAACAAATGAATTCATATCGATACATAGCAAACATCAGTTTTCTGTGTATAAATTGCAAGACAATTAAGTATTTTTATTAGCGTCGTTGTTTATTTGTTATAAATTAATGATGGAAAAATGCGTTAAAATATGAATGGAGATTGGAAACGAATTTCATAATAAATTGTGTAAATATTCTTTAAATATATAAATAGCGATTCAAGTGTCTGAAACGATCGTCAGTTGAAAGAGACCTACCTTTCTTCGGGTCCATGTTAAACTTCTTTCTGCCTATACTCATCTGTTTGGCTTTACTGTTCTGTTTGCACTCCTCCTGGCCGTCCAGAGCCTCGAGCTCAGCGACCACCTCGCCAAGCTCATCTTTGAGTTGCTGCAAAAGATGTTTGGCGTGAATAAAAGTACATACGGATACAAACTAGTGTTATCAGTAATCTAAAGTTTTTTTTGTTATAAGTTGGCAACCGAACAGGCGGTTCATCGCGCCATCGCCCATGGGCATATGCAACACCAGAGCGAGTTGAAGATGCGTTGACAACCTGTTATAAAAGTGGGCCCCGGTTACCTCACTCACCAGACGAAACGCGAAAGTATAACACTTCCACTTCACGCTGGTCTTCTGGTAGTAGTAGTCCAGTGGTACCTCCCCGGATGAGCCTGCCCATTCAAAATGTGTTCATTTTATGACAGTGATAAAACTAACACAATTTATACAACCTTTAGTATTTTTTTTATGTGAAAAGTTGCCAAACGAGCAAAGGGTTCACCTGATGTTAAGTGAAAATCGCCACCCATGGACATCTGCTACACCCGAGGGTTCCAGATGCGTTGGCAACCTTTAGAAAATTGGCCTCCAGCCACCTCACTCACCAGACGAAACGCGAAAGTATTATACTTCCACTTTACGCCGGTCTTCTGTGAGGTCGTGGTACTTACCCGGAAAGGCCTGCCCATTCGTGCCACAGCCGAGGCTGCTGCATGGCTCTACAAATCTAACCTTTAGTAATCTAAAATAATATTTTAATATGTTGCTTTCATAACGAGATACACAGAGCAGGTCCTCTAAATATGGGTCGATGAGTTTCGAATATCGGAGAGTTCATATTTTTTAGGTCCGTGCAAACAGTAGTACGGTTCAAATGTAGGACGCAAGTGGTAAAGTAATGGAGTCGATAACATTCAATGAAATTGATTTTTATTAATTTTGTGTTACATATGATGAAATAAATCAATAGAATTATACAATATTACAATATACATTTACTATTATCACATATCTGATGCTCTTTAATTACAAGTTCCTTATAGTTATGGCTAGTGTAGTTAAATATGAAACAAATCAGGATTTACTGTAACAAATTTAAAACATAATTCAGTTACAGGATAAAACTCAACATTGTTCTAGATTACACACACACATCGTTCTACAGTTTATATCTCTAACAGGCGAATCATGTTTTGCGACCCAGTAATATTGGGCGGCATTTATATGGAATAGCGTTTCAGCATTAGTCAATATTATTAGTCAGCATATTTTTAAGTGCAAATGTTCCACCACTAATGGACTCTGGCAATAATCTCGTGTATTTTTTATAAATGATGTCGAATCAGCAAGCGGTTCACAAATAAAAAATAAAATAAAATAATTGTGGTAAGTTATAACGAGTACCGTTAAAGCAACGCAAAGGGACATTAATCCGATCCGTATTAGCGCATTCTTAATTCCTTAGGTGTCGCTATGGGCGTTAAAGACAGTTATTTATAATAATTGTGGTAGTTTCACGGGGCAGCTTTGGCTTTTGCAAGAATATGCAGGCTCGTCCAGGAAGTATCACGACCGCACAGAACACCGGCGTGAATTGGAAATGTTATACTTCTGCGTTTCGTCTGGTCTACGTCTAATTTCAGTTGCAAATGTCCATGAGCGGCGGTTATCAGAAACATCAGGTGAACTGCAGGCCCATTGTTTTTTATGTGAGAATATCATATGAGCAGGAAAATACGACGCACTACGCAGACATGGCCGCAGTGGCGACAAGGTGAACCACAAAGCTGCGTCGTGCTCGCCATTAGAATGGAAATCGCGTTCAGCTTTCCAACAGTCATAGAACCACGTGCACGGGCAAAAGCTACAGTCACATTAAAGGCAATGAAAGAAAGAGCTTTGGCTGCGCTTGACGGGCGTTATTCCGGTCGATTAAACCGACGCAATCTTACAGGTTGGTTTTTTAATCTCTACTATTTTAATGATCATTAATTGTATGAACTGTCTAGGAAAATAAATCTAAAGAGAGGACTTGTAAATATAGTAATATAAGTTACTTTATAAGGTTGTGGAATGAAAATTGACAGGTGATTAAGAATTATATCTCGTCGTATAATCATAACATGTGAGCTTATAAGCTCATCCGGGGAAGAACCACGGCCTAGCAGTAGAACTTGAAGCGGAAGTTTTATCCTTTCACTTTTCGTTTGGGGAACCGTTTAATTAGGTTTAACCTGGGCCCACACAGGTTTGATGTAGATGTCCCTCGGCGGCGATATTCAATTATCAGGTGAACCGCTGCTCAGTTGTCAACTTATTACAACATATTAATCAAGGAAAAGCCAATTTTAAAATAATACGTTTTTACAAACTGAGAAACAAATAACAGAATAGTTAGTAAAAGGATCCATATGAAAGCCTAACAGATTTAAAGAAACTGAGATAATATAGCACTGGAACCATTTCTGAGATGCAGTTGAAAGTTTAAATTGCTTGGTCATAGGAAATTAAGTTAGATTCCAAAATATGTGACGAGCAGACAGGCATTGAAGAATCCTAGTTAATAAAAACTAATTGAAACAGAGAATTAATGTCAAACTGTTATTTTTAAATCACAAGCATCTTAAACTTATAAAAAAATTATTTAAAAAAAACTCAGATATTTCTGGAACTCGTACCCTAAATGATGTAGTATGAGGTACATACACACAACACATTACACTCATAATTATTAAAAGGAACCATTTTTACTCCTTCATTTATGTTTTTTCTCGGTTGTTCATTAAAAGGTATATTTTAAACTTAGTCATGTTCCGTACCGAGACGATGAATGGAGCTAGTATCAAAAACAGTAAACGCACGCTCAAAAGAAATTTTAATCTTTAACGTTTTGTCTTCACATATATTCCATAAAATAATTGTACATTTACACCAAAAAAGTACTTTATTCATTAAAGTGCCAATGTTAATTAAAAAAATCCGGTAACCACCCTACTTATAATGAACCGGAAATGTTGATAATATGTAGTTATAACTTTTAAATTTCCATTGTATCCTCCTAAATATCCCGAGCGTATCCACGCCCAATCTTTTGGATAACGATGAACAATATAAAGGCTCATTACGTGCATACACCTGCACGCACTCGATGGTATAACATAGACAAAGTTCCACGGAACTCCGTGGACACAAAAACAATTGCTCCAGCTAGTAACGAGAAACACAAATAAAAAAAGATGTATCGCCCGGTCAAGTGGAAGTCTCAGTCGTACAACAGATAAAGAATAAATTAATGTATGTATGAAGTCGAGGATAAATTTCGAGCTTTTTTTATTTTTATCGGATAAGGTGAAAAAAGTTGACCATTACAAAATGCTTTGACAACTCGATGGTGCATTTGGTATATACGATCATAGTTTTAATAGTAAACATTATAATATTGTTTTAATAGTAAACATTGGATAATCTTGTGATTTGTAACAACGTATACTTTAGTGGATAATTAGTCAACTCGTAACATTAAATATTACACGGAGAACGGTTTAAGTAAGCGCAGGTTCGGTCTTTGTTCCGACTAAACCCATGGAGCAGGTGTATTTAATTACCAATTAAATAGAAATAGTTTAACGACAACCAAACTTGTATTTGAATAAAATTACAGTTTAAATTGATTATGAGCATTACAAAAATGGAAAACACATTACTAACAGCTGCGTATTATCAATAACATTATAACAGTGGCGTCCGTTTGCGGTGGACTATCGCTAAATTCCGTCGCGATAGGAATTCGTTAGCAATAACGAACATATTTCGCATGAAACATCGCATGTCGTCTATTGTACCACGATGTTTATATACCCGAGACTATTAAATGAATAAAAATAAATATCTAAATGTATTGCTGCGAAAAATTCGAAATTGGCTGGACCAATTCGGCTACTTGTTATCCTAAAGGATCTTATGAAGAGAAAAGTTGGAAGAAGACGGTAAGTTTTGAAGATTTACACGATACCAATAAAAAATCTACATCTTGAGAAAAGAAGACATCCTTGCAGTCTCAGCAAACGGTTACACTGAGCGACAGGCGTGTTCATTTGGATGATTCTATTAGGACATTCGTTGGATGAACCAGTTGCATATGAGATGAATGTGAGGCTATATTTATCAGCTTCGAACAAGCGCACAAAGCGCTTCCGAACCCGCCACGCTCCGATTGCGTAGCGCTAACACAATTTGCGGCCGGCTACCCATCCCTTGAGGGACGCGCGCGCCTTCCTTGTCTAGACGATAGAATAATACCGAAAACCCCAACGGTTTAGGATACCGATACAACATAGGTATTGAAGCCGGAATTAGCGTACTTTGCCATTAAATTGATTACTCGCATTATGGTAAAAAATTAAATGTGAGAACTGTCTCATTTTACATTTGACGACAATAATTAATTTAAACTGTTATGAACGTTATACTTAATCACGTGCCGGTTCCAAATTTAGATATATGTAGAATTAGAGGAGAACGGCCTTATGGATGAACCTTTCCGTAATATTAATAATCTATTTCATGTAAAATTGTGTAGTTGCTTAGTATGTTTCTTTTTAAATGAAAACATATAAAATAAACCAAATTTAAAAGACTCGTATCCTTAAATCTCGTTTCTTTAAAAGTAATATAATATTCTTGGATATTCCACGTCGCCTGAAAGTTTACGCGTCTACGTTTCTGTTTTTACATACTTCTTTCTTGTAATATCTACAACCAAATGAAAAGGAAAAACGTAATTCTTAACAAAATTATCTATGTAAATTGGCTGTGGCATAGAAGCTCTTTATTTTTCCTTCCGTAAAATATTTACTACACGAGCATACGATATTTAACATCTTATCCGAACCGTGTATGGATAGTATAAACAGAATGTGAAATTCGATAGATTCCTGTTATAATTGATTCCTAACTATTATGTTTTTTTGTAGATCTAAAATGTTAAAGGCACAATACAAATCGTACAAATGTTTTTCTCATTTATAAATAAAAATTAATAGTATTCCAAAGCATGTCCAGTATGATATACTATAATCACTTTTAAAGTAAAATACAGTAAACATAATTAACCTTTTTGCGCTTAGCATTGCTGCTCGTGATAAATGAACGCTAGTGCTGAATACAATGATTGTCAATGCATTGGTAATAGGATCTTCAGCCCTTCCGCGCAATAATGTATAAAAAACCCACGTTTATTAAACCTGTTTCAATAGCCTATCCCTCCGGGTGGGTAATAAGGTTGACAATAACTTTAATATCGCGCTCCACATTGCAAATGTGCATTGGCAGGCCTATAAGAGCAATGTTTAGTACCCCTCGTCTAGACGGGTTTTTGCAGCAGCGTCAGGTGCCTGGATGAAAAGTCGTTTAGAAATCTCTTCTTATTGCAGAAAGGTACAAGAATAATTAAGTTTACATGTGTACTTGTAAATTTAAATAAAGCACAATGTATTTGTTTTCATATCCTTTCTTCCTCTTAGTTTCCGTCCAACCCTTAATTAATATATTAATGTATAATCACGGTCTGTTTTTCAACAAACATATAAACAATAAATTTACAGAACGAATTTCCACTTTATCAGACAATATTAACGTATGTTAAAACTTAACGGTGGTAGGGCCACGCAGCAGCCTCGCTGTTGCACGAATGGGCAGGCCCGTCCGGGTAAGTACCACGACCTCACAGAAGACCAGCGTAAAGTGGAAGTATGACAAATACTTTCGCGTTTCGTCTGGTGAGTGAGGTAGCTGGAGCCCAATTTTCAAAAGGTTGTCAACGCATCTGTAACCCTCGGGTGTAGCAGATGTCCATGGGCGGCGGTATTCACTTAACATCAGGTGAACCGTCTTGTTCGTTTGAAAACTTTTCGCAAAAAAAAAAAAAGGAAATGTTCGTCTGTTGATGATCTTGATGTATCATTAGTTTCATTATGCGGCTTAATAATTGTCCTAATAATTATGTAGTAGGTTTTTTTTTTAATAACTATAAGATGATATTCACAGTAAAAAGGCTGCCTTAAAGAGTTTGCAGTTCCGACATGGCAAGGTATTGACACGTCTTTTGCGATTACTTAGTTCTGTTTGTTTTATCTTTATATAAATAATTCTTATGTACGTGTGTATGCCATTGAACTCCTAAACGGCTGGACCAATTTTAATAAATTTTTTTGTGTGTATTCAGATGGATTCGAGAATGGTTTAGATTCACAAAGTTATTCAAAAGTCTGTGAAAGGCAACGTCTGTCGGAACCGCTAGTTTAATTATAAAATGTATGCTTTATTACGCTATATAAATTATAGGGCTAACCTATCTTAAGTGATAGCATCACAAACTATTCAAGATACGGTTTCACGACCAACCGTTTCTTCAGAGTATGGTGATTAAATCCGAGTGCAATAACAGGCGCCAAGCTTTCACTAATAAAAGTGAATGTGTTGAAGTCAATATTCCCGTATGCATCGTTTGACTTCGTAATTGCAGAGCATAAAACGTTTTATTGCAATTCTTATATTTTACGGTAACGCTTTACATTTATATCTTGGACGGTTTACGAATTTATCACGTCATATGTGATTACGTATTTATTACAATGAAGTGTTCTAGCGTCACTGATGGATAAGGTTCCCAAGAACAGTCTTGGAAAGGGATTTTCGGTATTTTTGTAGGGAGATCAAGAGGATGCTGAGTAACCAATTATAAACATAATGGCGATGGCGACTGGTATATTTCAAGTTCATTGGCTCAGTAACCCGAAAGTGGGTGAGAGCGTTCTGCTCCATTGGAACTATTTTTATGTAGTCAGTTTTGTTTACGCCGAAATCAAGAGCGGCAGATGAAATACTGTTAATTACTATTTATAATTAAATTAAATATCAGTTAATATTTTCATATAAAATAAAGAACTTTGTTGCTCAAGAATTTAGTTTCATGTAACAGTTGCGTAAATAAATAAATAAAATGTGCGCTTTTTAGAGTTCCGTACCCAAAGGGTAAAACGGGATCCTATTACTAAGACTCCGCTGTCTGTCTGTCAGTTTGTCACCAGGCTGTATCTCATGAACCGTGATAGTTAAAAAAAAACAATAAAAATATTTGAGTGGGCCTCTCTTCCAAAAGACATGACTTTTTGCCGTTTTTATAGAAAGTGGTACGGAACACTACGTGCGCGAGTCCGACTCGCAATTGGCCGGTTTTTATTCTTTTTCAAAATTTTTGCACGTTCTATCTCAGTCTAATGTATTTTTTTATTTGGCATCTGTCGTTCCTACACCATTTCTTCCATTACGACTGTGGTATGACGAATACAATAACTGCTGTACCTCGAAGTAGCTTATTAGTAGTAGAGTGGACTGCTTATTACATCATGAGGCGTGTGGCTTTTATTATAAAATAATATATAGTTTAGAACGTAGCATTCATAGTGCACTACTAGCTTATAATTCTTTTTGAAAGCGACGAAAAAAAAAAACAGATTCTTGTTTATGATGATTGTGGAGTTAAGTTCATTTTTTATTTCGGAGCGAATACATGAGTTATTTCTTCGCTATTAATATATTTTTTTAAATAATTAATATGAATTTGTTACTTCTTACGATACTTACTCTGATCAAAAACTAAATGTGTATTTATGTACGCACGGAAGAGGTTATACTTCTTTAGCGTGGCAAAAGAAAAATAACTAAAAATTTTATCCCCCGAGTTATTAACTCTTTCTTGTTGAAAGAAGACACTAAATGCAATTGATAAAGGTTTAATTAAAAAACTTGGAAATATAGGTAAATGACGAAAATATAATAAAAAGTTGTAATTGGTTGCCATGGTAATACCGTAAAGTTAGTCGCTTTGCAACCAACTTCACTATGTCGCTTTTTGGCTGTCGATGTGTGCGGGCATCGAAAAAAAAAAACTCATATAATATTTTTATCCGAACGCGCCAAAAGAGGTATAACTCCAAAAATCCAGTTGGCGCCGAATGCAACTGAATAAAGTTCGCCGGAATCGCTTTTTGACGTTGTCCGTTCACGCATTCTTTTTTTAGTCTGCGAACAGTGTGATGCATTGTGCTGTGGGGTGAGTAACATTGTTGTACAACTTACATCCTGTCGCTCGCACGTCCATCTGACTTTCAATTAAGAGCGAAATTATTTAGTGTACATACGATCAGCACTCGAGTGCGATCTCTAAATGAAGTTGCGTTGATGAAGTGTGGCGACGACGGAATGAGGAGTGCGTTATCGTATCATACTCTTACCGAAACTGGTATTTAATTCAAGACGCGTGGACGCGACACTTATTTCTGGTTTCCTAATAATTTCATATGATCAACTTTGAATCATGCTCGTGAGTGTTACCCTATCTTTAAGGAAATAACAAAACATAAAATAAAAATAGTAGTTGCCTGCCGGCTCCATTCTAGTCACTTAAAAATCTGTGTATTCTTTACTAATATTATAAACGCGATAGATGTATGGATGGATGTTTGTTACTCTTGCACGCAAATACTTCTTTTGCTTATACATCAAAATAACACATAAGCTATAATTTATATACATATTTTTATGTATATCTGTCTTTCTGTCTGAATGTTACGCCTTCAGCCTCTTCTACGCAGACGTAGTCGCGGGCAGCAGCTAGGGTTAAAATAATATCGAAACGTATGCCAGGCTAAATTAAATAAAAATATTTCTGCTTTAGACTTGAATTAAATCATGAACTATTACAAAACTTATTACATTAAGTCGAATGACAGTGACATCATACATCCCAATGAAATATGTTTTCGGCTAATATAACTAAAAGCTGTGACTTAAGTGACTTTATTCGTAGATAGAAATTTTTATTGCAAACTCGAATATTGTTAAGTACATCCTAACATAAAATAAAAACCTGTACAAAAGAAAATAGCAAGTATCGTAGTACCTACAGTTCAGAACAATTTCTATTAAAGCCATTCCACCTCTTCCAATATTAGGGTATAAGCCCAGTCTCAGCTCCATTAGGTATTATTGGTCTTCTCACACGAACTAGAAATATTTTATTCACATTTCAAATTCTACGCAACGCGCACCTGCAGATAAGTTTCAATTATATCACTTATCAATAATACAATCGATCAATACGTAACAATTAGATAGTTTCACGAGATTGCGATATCGTAACAATATGACCGGTGCGCTGAAACAACATAATCGGTTCGAAATGTTTATCTAAATACGTTCGAATTTCCGTTCGACTTCAATACTCCGAGCAGGACTGAATGCGCTTTCACTAAGCAAGTGCTTTGACTTGCAAAAGCTGCTCACCGCTAAACATCAGCTGTTTGTAGGCGATTCATTAGTTATTATTGATAATAGATATTACCCATAACTGCCGCCCATAACTGCCGCCCATACCTGAAGGGTTGCCGGTGTGTTGTCAATCTTGTAAAAGCTCACCACAAAACGCTAAATTATACTTCTACTTGACGCTGATCTGTGAGATCGCGGTACTCCCACGGACAGCCTGTCGATTTGTGCAAGAGCGGTATTTGCGTTTCCCCCACCGGAGGGAAACCGAAGAATCTCCCGCACATCATTATCGATTTGGCGAGCAAACTCCTTTGATCCGAGCGCGTCGCCCTAACGCGTCGGCCGGGCGTCGATTAAAAACGGCCCGATCGCCCGAAACGATTCGTGGAGATTAAGCCGAAATATAAATAGCGACCGGGTGCTCCGTTATATTACGGTATCTCGTATTAAGCGTAACGCATATAACAGCCCGTCGAACGCCCAAACAAACTTACCACATCAAACGTGAAACGTCGTATAAATTCATGTTAATCTGAAATGCTAATTCGACTTCAACATCTCGAGCCGGGGACGTTTCACTCGCCGATCAAAGAGATCGGCGTAATCTACTCTAATGTCGACTCTCAAAACAATATGAACGTAATAGCCATTGTCGTAACCTCTAACTGCGCCACATCCGTTATTATAAACAATTGAACCGCGGTAAAAGTGTGACCCCGAGCTTAGTGAAATTACATAATTATCCAATAGCACTTTCGTCGGATTTCACAGCCAGCAAAAGAATACTTCAGTCATGGTATTCAAGTGAACAGAATTGGCCGGAAAATAATAGCCGAAGCGTTGCCAAATAAATAATTTAGTACGCACCAGAGCCATCTCAGATCGGGGTAGGTATTTAGATTTAAACTTTGTGCACGTTGTAAGTATTAAGAATTTTACCATAGAAAAACTAGTATATCACAAACAAAAAATATGCAGAATATAAAATAGTCTGCCTCACAGATTCTAGAATTCCGAATTAGTTTAGCCAACCACTGCCCTGCTCACTTTTTGTGCATATTTTCGCAAAATTTATAAATAACTTGACGAAAGCATCCTAAATGCTTTGTAATGAATCTAAGACCAACAGGCGTTTACAAAAGTTTTATTTAGTTTTTGCTGGAGGACGAACTTACAAAAAAATATTTGGGGAGAACCCACGTCCTATTCAGAACAACTCGCAAGTTTCATAGAAGAGCACAAACTTCAAAATATTTATTTTTATTCATAAAAGATTTATAGTCAAACTTTAATCTAAGTTAAATGCCAATGATTAAGTTATAGTGACTGCTATCCCACTTAAAATTAAAAAACGCCCATGCTATTTTCGAATACATATTATGTGTTTTTCTAAAACACAGCGTTGAGGTTGAAGATAGCTGATGTAAACTTGCCTTATATAGATTATCTATGGTTAAAACTTACCAATTTGTCGATGGTTTGTATACCTGTCTCTCTCATTCACCAGCGTGCATCCTCTTCTAATTAAATAGGATGCCTGTCACGAAGCTGTCAATGACATAGCGTTTGTAAATTTTGCCGTTGAAACATCGAAAAAATTTTCAAAGTTAAAAAAAGGTGTTGAAATACAATAATTTATTCTAATAAACTTGTACACAGCGTTTATTAGTGTTTTATAATGAATCCGGACGAAATTGTGCAGGTAAGTAACGGAGGTGAACAAAGTTCGAATGTTGATGCTTCGGAGGGAGATCAGCACTGGATAAACAGGCAACTTAAGTCCTCGTCATCATCTTCAGCTTCTTCATCCTCGGAGGATGAGGAAGGCATAGTTTCACCTCCACCCAACAAAAGACGAAAAGTTTCACGTAAGTACAAACAAGTTCACAAAATGTTCGGACCCACGCGTAGAGACACTTATTCAACAAGTGGGGTTTATATCTAGTTACTTAACTAACTTACCTTTTATACCGACTAATCCTATTCAACCAGGACAACTGCTTGAACAACGTGAAAGTGATCAGACTCCATCCACAACATTTTTTTTAAAAAACCCGACAACTTCATCTTGTAAACTCTCTTTAGGTAAACTAGATACAGAATTTGACAAGAAAACAATTATTCAACATGCTGACAAAGAAAAATTAAAAGAATTAGCTAATCTGCAAAAATTTGATACCCCTTCTTGGAAGGGCATTCGGTACAAAAAAGCTTTACAGTCCTGCATTGCCCGCCCAGGTTTTGTAGGTCTTAAGCTTAATGAAGAGTTGTGCCATTTTAACAAAAACAAAGATTATTTAGCTCCAACTGAGCAGCTATTAGCAGGCTTGTCTAATAATATTTTGGAACAAAGACAATTATTAAAATCTGGTTTACAAGATTTGCTTGATTGGGCAGCGGTTAATCCTAATAATTTAAATACAAACACATTATTTGAAAAAATTACTAGTACATTTGGTCCAGGGTCCCCATTATTTAAAAATTCTGAGACAGCAATGCAAATTGTGTGTGGAAAAAAGGCAGAGTGCATTGAAGTGAGGCGGGACCGTATTTTAAAAGAATTTTACAAATCCAAATTTAAAAGCTACATTACAAAGTGTGCCACCAAGTCAAGAATACCTGTTTAGCCGGGAGGCTTTACATCCTATCATAACTTCTCTAGGCGGATCTCAAGTTTGGCTTAATACTCCAGGTTACATTAGGGAGAAGAAACCTTTGAACACATCTCATGTTCAAAACAAAAGACATAGTGGACCTTACAAAACTCAGAACAAAGACTATAAATTAGAAAAGAAACATAACCAAAAATTTAAAAAGAATCAGCCCTTTCGTAAAAATTACACAAGAAATAATACACCCCCCAATATCAATAATAAACACAGCTGACAATCAGCTGAAAAGTTTCAGAGGGGGTTGTCTAAAGAATCATGCCCATTTATGGCAACAACAGGGAGCAAACAATTATATTTTGAAACTAATAACTGGTGCCCGTATTCCATTTATAAAGAAACCTCCCCTCCTGTATCTAAACAAACATGTATTGAGAAAGTTCACAACCCGGACAACAAAAGACATGACACACATGATATCACTTTTAAAACAAAAGGAAATACTAGACACCGACAATCCTCAATCCAGGCTTTCTATGTCGAATGTTTCTAATAAAAAAATCAGACGGAGGACTACGCCCCATCTTTGACCTCCGAGGTCTCAACTCATATGTGTTAGTAAAACATTTCCAATTAATTTCACAGACCGATGTAACAAATTTCTTGCAAATGAACGATTGGTTAGTGAAAATAGACATTCATCAGGCCTATTTTCATTTACCAATTGCAGAAACTCACAGGAGGTTCCTCCGGGTAATTTACAACAACGAAGTTCTGCAATTAACAGCTCTTCCATTTGGCCTATCATCAGCCCCAAGGATGTTTGCCGCAATAACAAATTGGATTGCGGAAATCCTACGAGCCGAAGGTTTCCGCATAATTGTATATCTGGACGATTTTTTCCTGGTCAATCAGGATCGTACAATACTGGTTTCTCAGGTTGCGGAAACACTGAGAACCTTGGAAACCTTGGGGTGGCACATTAACTATCAAAAATCTTCATTGGAGCCTTCTCAGGAAGTAGAATATCGTGGCCTAGTATGGAACACTCAACAAAACTGGGTAAAACTGCCTTCCAAGAAGATATTAAAGATAAGGCTAATAATCTCCAAAATGTTGAGCAATGGAAAAAGTTCTCTGCGAGAAGCGCAGAGTTTATTAGGTTTGCTGAACTTTGCAAATTACGCAGTATCAGGGAGTCGACTACACTGTCGCAGAGCACAATTATTTCTAAAAACTTTCAAACAAAGCAGACTACGAGAAAGAAGAAATCTTCCTCTGTCGGTTCAGCACGACCTAAAATGGTGGTTAGAAGCCATAGATTACAGCTCAATACCAATAGTCAAGAAAAGTGTGACCCACTTCTTGACCACAGATGCAGCAGACTCGGGGTGGGGAGCTCACGTTAAACAGCACTTACCTATCAGGAAAGTGGACTCCATTCCAAAAGTCCTGGCATTCAAATTTAAAAGAGATGTATGCCGTATTTGCAGCCATAAACAGTCAGCGGATGACTCTACAGAATGCACACATACTTATTCAGTCCGACAACAGAACTATTGTTGCATACCTCAGAAACGAGGGGGGGACTCATTCCCTTGTACTACTAGGGCTGACAACCAGGCTCCTGAAACTTGCAGAGCAGTTACATTTAACTCTCTCAGCCACTTACCTCCCGGGGAGTCTAAACGGAGTTGCGGATCGCCTGTCAAGGGGTCGCAAAGTACCAGAGTGGCATCTTCTGCCCCAAGCCACGGAGGCTATATTCAAGGTGTGGGGCGTCCCAGAGGTAGACCTATTCGCGTCAAAAGAAACGGCTATCGTACCAAAGTACGTAACATTAGATTCCAGAGACTGTTATGCAGATTTCTGCGACGCTTTCAGCCGACATTGGGACTATCAACGTGGGCTGGGCATTCCCCCCACCCAGTTTAATACCAAGAGTACTAGCTCATTTAAACAGTGCAAAAGGAACTTACATCCTAATAGCACCAGAGTGGACCAGATGTTACTGGCTACCCGACCTGCGAGTGAGAGCCTTAGAAGAACCACTTCCGATATAGAACCTGCGGAAGGTCTTAATAGATCGGACCACAGGCAAATGCCCTGCACAGGTGGACAAGCTCACTCTCCTTGCCTGGAAAATTGGGGGTGGGCCGACAAAGTCGCTCACTGGACTGTAGAGGAACAAAACCTGTTGAAAAGTAGTTGGCGGACATCTACTTTAACAACATATAATGCTCCAATTAAAAGATGGTTATCCTGGTGCAACACCAATAAAATTAACCCAAAAGCACCGGAGAGCCAGCAAGTTGCTAGATTTTTAGCAAAATTATTTTTAGAAGACAAATTAGCATATAGAACTATTCTCCTACATAAATCAGCTGTATCAACTTATTGTACAACATCAGAAGTAGATATATCAAAAAATTTTTTAATTCATCAAGTCTTAAAAGCCATTCCACTTGCTAAACCAACAGTAAAAAAACTACCAATATGGGACACTGCAATATTATTTAATTGGTTAAAAACTTCTGAAAAACTTTAATACTCTGAAAGCCTTCAGGATCATGATTTATTTGAAAATAGCTAGGCGAACAGCTTGAATACTCAAAGTTTGATTAGACTCAAATGCTCAGGTCAGGCTGGCAGGATTCAGACATCGGACAGTCACAATCCTTTATTTATATCCCTGTCAGACAGGACAGTCACAAGTTTATTTATATCCCTGTCAGGGAAATTAAGACCTGCATCAAGGACAATGATTGCAGGTTGGATATGTAGTATTTTTAAAGATGTAAATATTGATGCTCCACCGGGTAGTATTAGGTCAGCGGTAGCCTCTAGAAGTTGGTTGGAGAATGGACCTGTACAACAAATACTTGACAGAGGCAATTGGAAGAGTATTAGAACATTCCAAAAATTTTACTGTCGTCCAATAAACAAGATTGATAATACTAACAATATTGATTTATTACATTTAAATTTCTCTAATATTAATTAAACCCTTAATTGTTCCTAGACATAGATTTAATCTAGAATTATTATTATTATTTCCTTTTTTGTTTTGTTTGTTGTTTATCTTTATTAAGAAATTTTGAATTAATTCAAGAAGTGTTATAATTTTTGTTAAACTGAATTACCAATAATAAAACAGATTTTTATTCTATAACAGTATTCATTCATCATAGCGTTTGTGTTTTATCACCAGCAGATAGCAAACAGGTCTTCAACCTCAACGCTGTGTTTTAGAAAAACACATAATATAACTGTTTTGCATTCCAACAAAACAGGTATTATGTGTTGAATAAAACACAGCGTTGCAGCAAGTCTCTTGCTGGTGAGCTGAAGACTCTATGACATTGACAGCTTCGTGACAGGCATCCTATTTAATCAGAAGAGGATGCACGCTGGTGAATGAGAGAGACAGGTATACAAACCATCGACAAATTGGTAAGTTTTAACCATAGATAATCTATATAAGGCAAGTTTACATCAGCTTTCTTCAACCTCAACGCTGTGTTTTATTCAACACATAATACCTGTTTTGTTGGAATGCAAAACAGTTATATTATTTCGTAACGCTATAGCCACTTTAACAAGGAACGCAATTCAGTGTTTTTTAGGGTTCCGTGCCCAAAGGGTAAAACGTTACCTTATTACGAAGACTCCGCTGTCTGTCTGTCCGTCTCTCACCAGGCTGTATCTCATGAGCCGTGAAAGTTAGACAGTTGTACTATTCTATAATATAGTAAAAATTATATCCGCTATAAAAACAAATTCTAAAAAATGGAATAAATTAAATGGAAAAAAAAATATTTAAGAGGGCTTCCATTATTCTGACGTTTTATAGATAATATTACGGGACCCTTCCTGCGCAAGTCCGACTCGCACTTGGCCGGTTTTATGTTGGTTTGTCTAAGTTAAATTAAACTAATATAAATCTAGTATCTTCTTACAAACCACACCTTTCTAGGTCTATTCAGGACCGTTCAGTTTGTTTAGATAATAGTGTTAAGTTTGACGGGTGAATTATGTTTTCGTTCTACCACCCCTTCGATTAAACGAAGCTAGCCCTAACCCTAAGAAAATATTGTCCAATATAAACAATCCTTTACATACAGACTATGTTTAAGTCAATTTTAGTAACTTCATTTCCAGCGATTAGAAAACAGCTATAAGAACCGTGGCAATTTTGAAACGAATCGTAATACCCTGAAACAAATCGATTTCTTAACTTTATATTGAGATATGCGTTACGTCTGTACGAGTGAATTTGAACTTCTTAATGTAATGAAGAACACATGTTTTAAAAACTTTCCTGTAACACAACCTTAGGTAATTAACGGGATTTAAATCGATTGCTTCAGTACTATATAATTATGAGCATAGAACTCAGATACGGCTTAAATAGAGACTTAGATAGACATTGAGGGAATTGAACTATAAAATTATTGCGTCATTGCAAAGTAATCTTTTATTATAAGTTAAATGATAAATAAAGTTTATTTAAAGTGACATTTTGAAATATAATGAAATTGACAAAGATTTTTTATTTTTGAAGAAGATATTTCTAGATTCCGTCTCAAAAGGTGTTTCATCAAGTGTTTTTTTTTTTTTCATTGTAAGAACATTTGCATATATACAACTCAATTCAATAAACAAAATCTTTCCCGGTTGACCGCACATAGAGAACGAATAAACAGTAGTACAATAGCCGACCATCAATCTGTATCAAATACGGTGATGCAATGACGCTCGCATAATGGCAAGACCGATCGCTCGCAATTTTATATGGTGCAGACGTCTATTGGTTAACAACTTTAAACTTGTTATTTAATTAAGATACGAACCATACATGGAAGCCTGCAGCGGCTAAGAGGGTTCACTGTACAATGGTTTGTTAAGATAACCACGAACATACACTCAAGCTAAGACAATATCATAATACATTGTCTCCTTGCTAATAAGATATGGAAGAAAATATCAATATAACAATATTACATTTTCTAATTTCCAATTAAGATATAAGCCAGGTGGACAATATCAGTATTTAGACATGTATCTCGTGATAAGAAACTATTTAAATGAGCGACAATTTGAATCCTTTTACTTTCCCCTATTAATTCACTTTCGCCGTGTTTAGCGGCTTCCGAAGCCGGATCCGAATTGAACATTGATAGAAATTCGAAAATGTTTCTATTTAAAACTTTATTGAGGTAGCAATGGTATTTTCAGTTTTGTTTTTTAAATAATAGTGAAACTTAAAAATGTGTGGATAAAACTGTCGTAAAATTTTTTGCCAATGCCAGGACTCGAACTTGCGGATTACGAGTCCAGATGCTCTAGCCACTAAGCTAAGTAATCTTCATCTCCCAAAAATTGACGTCTTATTTACTTCGTATAATTCTGAAGGGGCAGGTTCGCATCCGGCGACAAATTTTGCAACAGTTTTGTAGACACATTTTTAACCCCGAAGTAATAAGAGGGCTGTTATAATTTAGACGTGTCTTTCTAAAGCTACTCAAAATTAATTACCTCAATTGAAGAAATAATGACGAAATAGTGGCGTCTCACTGGCTAGGTAGAAATGTGAAAGATGAAAATATAGCTAGCCAATCAACTGCATAAATATAAATATGTCCACCATGGCGCGAATCGGTCATTATAAACGTTTCGAATCCAGTTCGAGTCGATTTATCTAAAAGCCGCTTGCGTTTAACAGAAAGTGACGAACCTGCGATAGTTTTATTTTATTTTATTTTATTGGAAAACTTACAGAGCTATTAACAGATATAATTAAGTGATTTAAGGTACTTAAGAAGCCATTTACAAGTCTTCACATTTAGTAATCTTAATTTATAGGAATTATAGAAAATAAAAAGCATAAGGAATAATAAGACCAAGAGTACAATGACAAAAACAAAAGAACAACAGTAAAGCTAAATATAGTTGTGGGACTTTAGACCTTATGGCCGAAACGGTTCACCGTACGAGCGGATTAATTGAGCATTAAACGGCCCGGAATAACTAGCTAGATGTGTTCGGTAATTAATTTTGTATCAACACGCGTGCGCGACGCGGTCCGCCGCCCCAAAGCTGAATTCCCGCCGCAGATAAGGAGGGGAAGTTAATGAGCGCGCATTAGATACTGTTACAACGGTCCACGTGAGTAAACAGAAGTGTCGGTTGCTAGCCATTAACGTATAAACGTAATGTACTCCTTCCTGCGCGTTGTGGCAATCGCCTCTGAATGAAGTAAGTCGCGGAAGGTAGCCTATTCCTGTCGGTAATTAAAGATAATTAGTAGCCTATGCCCGCGACTTCTGCCCAGTGGATAATGCTGCCTAATGGAATTAAAACTAAAATGTTACATATTTATTAAAAATAGTTTGTATGTTATGAAGATGTAAAACATGTAACATACATGCAATTACAAGTAAAAATTCTTGTTTCGAAATCTGTCATTTAATTTAAAATCAGTTGAGCTCAAACTTTTTGATCGACAAAAGTTCTAGAAACAGTCGTCTATGATTAAGCACCAATATCAGATTTAACTTTTGTGGCATTGATGGTAAGTTTTATTTTTAGTGTCAGTCTCTGCAAGAGTTGTCTCAAGATGAAAGATAAATTTTGAATGTTTGGAAAAAAAAAATCCGTCGCTGCATGATTCGAACCTGCGGCCTCCAAAGGAATTAGATAGATGACAAAATTTTGGCGCCATGAGATCATCGGCCGCTTAGGTAGTAAATTGACTAGGTTACGTTACCCGGAAGACCGATATTCAAAAGTCAAAGTCAATAGTGAAAAGTCTTATTAATTCCAATATTAGGAGTTCACAAAAACTATCAGGACGAAACGGTTCCTGTTGGAATGTTAATATTGGTAATTTGCTTAACAAATTCTTTATACGCTCAGCATGTAAATGGCACGAAACTCAGTTAACGCGTGGAAATAAGCAATACAAAATTAAAACAATAACTTTAGTTATCGCACTGTTCCGAGCACTCGAAATGATTTAGAAAATGGGTAATGGCTTAGTGATAAGGGTTTTAGGTTTTTGATCGCTCAAAAGCAAACAAATTATAATACATTAACTAATTAACACAACATTGTAAAAATAGCTCATATTATAGCTGTTAGTCGACGTTTAACGACAATCCATCGCACTAATGGGCTGGCTAATGTATGCCAGTCTATAAATGTTTTAACCTATTTCCGAAGGGCCCTGCGTTTTCCGATAATGTGTTTCATATACTATTCTCGTAGTTACTCTCAACAATTACCTAACAAAACTATTAAACAGCACCGCAACACGATTTAAATGCCGTTACACAAAAAAGCTACATACTGTGTAGTAGTTTACTCTGTAGTCATGTGTATCAGACCACATCCACAACATTTTTCTTGACACAAACAAATGAAATATATTATTTACCCAAATTGTATTAAATAGTTTAAGAAATTACTTTGCTTTATAAACTGAATGCTAGACCATCGAAACCGTTAGTGCAGAAACGAACGTAACAAGTACATAGTAGACACGTGTATAATTTTGTCTTCGACCGCTGTGCACCGATGATAAATAAATCTAACCATCTTGGCATCCGTCCCGACTCGAAAACACTATTGCGTCAAATGGCAAGAGACAAACCAATCGCCCTAAATTGTGACGATAAACCAAGATTGTTTATCCACCTTCCCATAACAAGAATAATATATTTCGAACGTATGAATATATATATTTACATTGACGTACCTACATAATATTATATCTGTCTAATTCTTTGGCACATACTGTTGTAGCCTAGACGACCCGATATATTGTACCATAACAGTTGCCACTAGATTCTAGCGGCTAGGATAGTCTTAGTTGTGACAATGGGATCTTTATATATAAAAATTTTGCTACCGTATGTTGGTGTCCACAAAATTCAAAAACTTTGACATACCTTTTATTCCAAACTTCCAACAGAAACGAAAAAAAAGGCACAGAGAATCATGGCCGGGTTCAGAGGAAATGCTTTAAAATTGAATATTTACATGGTGTTTACGCAGAAGGGGGATATCGTGTTAAGTCAATAAAAACGTTTCTGGTGTCTTAAAACCATCGATAAAAATGAGGTCATACGATCAATGAGATGACGACAGACCAATACACACAAACAGTCAACAATGAAATATTCATACTATATACAGTACAAACATATACATATGTATACTTATAACCACCATTCATACACGCAAACTGTTTCATTCTTTCTATGACGTGTTTGCTTAAATATTCAATATTTGAGTTTTCCTTTTTGCACGTTAATAAATAATACTTATTTTGCAACTTGGCTGATTCCAGACTTAAGGTTCCATCTGCCAAGGTCCACGAAGTATTTCGGTAGGTACTTTCTCTTGGCCCAGTGATATTTCAAATGCGGCGCCGACACTACTCCTGTTCAACTGCCAACTCTAATATTATCTGATCGACCATTTTAGGTTTTACTGTGTGATATTCGAAGAAATATTTTTACGGTGAGAAACTAAGTCATTCCATGTGGTATTTTAGATTTTCAGTGAAAAAATGGTCGCTTTTGAAACGAAAACTTAAAATTACGTAAACTTAAGTTAATTTTTCGACTGGTTACATTGTATAGGCAAATGCAGCGTAGGATAACTCCACAAAATTGAGAAACGGCCCGCAGAAAGTTACGGGAAGACTATGAATGCAGGTGTCTTTTTTAAGTATTGAGTTAGGGGTGTGTTGAGTTATGGACTTGACCGGCTGTGATGATGATGAGTTAAAAAGATTATTAGATACACGTAGGTGCTCCGTTGCAACTTGTTAAGCTCGAAGTATTTTTACTTACTCTATTTATCGTCCCTTTTGCAACCTCCCCCTTACAAATTATGTTCGCCATAAACGCCGAATATCACGTAATGGTCCCTTCTATGAGAGCTATTATTAAACTGTATTATTGGGTTTACTTAAACACCCGATGTTTCAATTTTTCAACTTTATAGATAGTGAGCACGGACAGTCTACGTCGATAAAATTGTATTATAACACACACCATATTACATATTTTCTGAACTATTCATATAATGACAATTCAATGTGCGTCATAAATAATGAGATTAAATTGCAAACTTTATTTAAAAAGGGTCCATTTAAAATCGTATATTTTCAATGAACATTTTGCAAACAACATAACATGCTAAGATACATTTCGCATTCATAATATCCTCTAAAAAGCGGGCCAAGAACAATTGGTACAGCGCATTATGCAAGTCGCGTAGTGAAAGGATGGTCGCGGGCCATACTCCAGTTCCCTGAAATAATTAGAATGCAGTGTATCTTAAAAACAATGAACTACACTTTAATTATAACGAATTTTATGACAAATATAACTCAGAGATAACGTAATAAAACGTACGTGACATGTTTAAATTAATTTATTCTATATATATTTACGAAACGCAAAAACAATTTCTTCGTCAATTGCATGTTCGATTGAGACCCAAACACGTTTTATGATACATCGTAAGTAATATAATTTTTGTAAGTCTTACTCCCAAGTGATTTCATCACAAATCATAATGTTTGTATTTTGCCTTACACATAATTTATAACAAACGTTTTGGATATGTATAATTTACAGCTAAAATTGGGATATAGATGTTTTCAATTACGAGGCAAAATGCGAGTATATGCTAGTAAAAAATATTCATTGTAATTAGTTGACCCGTGACAAGAAAAATCGCGGTAACAATAAAATATTTTGAAGTAAAACGTTCTTCAGTATACTTCGCTTAAATGGTTCATTTAAATAAAGTGTCAATCATTGTCACGCATTGAAAAAAAAATTAATGAAAGTATTTTAATGCATTTTTATTCCACTTGTCAATTTTTCATCAATAAACGTAAAATTTGTGGTTAAATCATCAAATTTGGTGAATATTTAGGGAAGTTATGCAGTTTCGACAAAAAACACTAGAGAAAAAATTATTAGAGATTATTTATACACCTAATTAAACAATTAGATAATAGACTCTGATAAAAACAAAAGACTGCAATACGTCACTCGACACCATGTCACACTATAAATTACCTATCCATTAACTGTATTTGCACTGAACAAGGGGACGCTCAATGTCATACGATATTGAATAACACACGATCTGAATTACACTAAACTTCTTTTGTAACAAATCGCTATTGATTAATCAATTATCGTCTTAATTAACATACATAACTTGTACAGATAACGTATATCTTGACCGTGGTAATGACCGGCATAAGTTCATACTCGGTACTGGTCTGATAGAGAAACCTAATCAAGAAGTTGACTCGCACCGACTGCCTTCGAGATTATGTCCCGTAACTTTTGTTATATCCACTAGGACTGGCCGAGTTCGTTAGTACTCAGAACATGCCTTACTTTATAGTAAATCAGTTACTAATACTGTTCTATGTGTCGGCACTTTTCATTATACTCAATAGAATCAAACAAACAAAATCCGTAACTAGACAGTATGTTTCGTTATAATGCTCTTACTTAAATATGTCATAAATATGTATTAGGAAGTTGAAACATTTTCATGCGACCAAAATGGGAACAAATAAATTAAGATATTTTCTTCTTTCATCATTACTACATTTACTATATTTGCTCTTTCTTTCATTTTTCGTTTTCTTTAAGTAGTGTCGGGCAAAGATTTATCATGTGAAGTCTTCACACAGTGTTATATAAAGTATTAAATACCAGAATTACATCTTTATGTATTATACAATCCAAGTCCAACCCTGGCAATTGAACGAATTTAAACGTGGTTAAGGACTTATCGTAGTTGCCGAGTAGGGGACATTAATGTTTGACGCAAAATTGCCATTATCATCCGACCAGCAACGCTAAGAATGACGCTAGTCCGTGCTAGCTCATTTATATGCACGATGAAGTAATCATTGAGGAATTTTCAAAGACAAACGACACTGCCGTGTGACAAGAAAATGCCGGAGCTGACCTTCAGGTACCTTCATTCTGAGAACGGTATCGTCAAATGCTAATTCTAAGGCTGTTCAAGAAATAGTTAATGAATACAATAGACGCATCCGTTGCATGGTCATATTTGCAAATGTTAAAGAATTGTCATTTTATAATTTGTTGTAACTGGCAACAAGAAAGTTTCTTTGTGAACTCACGAAAATGATTAACGATTTGTTTCAAATCTAAAGATATAAAGAAATATTAATTCTGCATAACAAGTTATGGGCGTATGACAATTAATATTAATACCACATGACCAAGACCCGGAACGTAGAACGTTATAGAACGTCGACTCGCGTTATCGAGTTGAAATATGTAACAGAAAGAATACATATAAGTACATAAACTACGAGCCCATACACAACAAAATCCCGTTGTCAACAAAGTTATAAGAAAAAATTAAAAACATTCGCTGGTAAATCTGCGTTTATAACATTTATTATTAGCAAAATGTACATCAATGTACAGTGTAATATTTTATAATTCATTGCAACTGTAAAATGAAACTAATATTTACACATAAACGCAATGTACCGTTTGCTTGTTTGAAAATAATACATGACAATACCTCTATCTTAAACAACGACATTATTTTATATTAACGTCACTTGAGGAAGTCTTACCAATCACTAATTCAACAGGGCATTTATTATGGTATGAATATCGAATGGATAATTCATTTTAGTATTGAAAATAAAAAACAAGGAAACTGAACTGGATAGTACTGTAGTAGTTGCAGGGGTCGTTGGGGCTTACCACCGAACCCCTTCCACATAAAAATACACACTTGATGACTGATTTTATGAAGGCTAAATGTGTATGAATAAAATTATTTATATACTCATATCTCAATAAGTCTGCAATAACGTGTAATATTAGACAATAGCCATGCAATCGACATTGTGTATGTATAATAATTATGAAAAATTGAAGTATTAAAAAATGGTTTACGCGGACAGTCCCGTCACTCAGGCATGCGAGTAAAAAATGATGTCTATCAATGAAAAGTCTTAGTGATGGCGTGACTTACTGCTTGAATGCTCTACTCAAGCATTCAGTAAGTCAATTAATTATAATTGATAAGCTATTGTAGCCATGGATCGTGGGTTTCTATGATCTCCAAATTCCGGATATGGCCTGTCTATTGAATATTGAAAGAAAGAATAAGATATCTATATCTTATTCCTTATTTGTCGAGGTTTATTTGTGTGTAACAGAGAATAATGTTATTATACAGTAGACTAAATGTAGCCCACATTTCTTCTTTGAAGAAAATGATAATTTTTAGCATTTGGTAAAGTGATTGGCCTTCACACATTGTTCAGAAAAGGCTTTGACTAGTGTAACAAGTTGTTTAGGGTAAAGAATACCATGGAAAAAGATAATAGTTCCCATGAAGGTCATCAGAACATGATGATATTTAACGTTTAATGAGGGCAAAAATTCGGCACCTTGAAAGCGCCTCAAACCAAATACACCAACGACAATTTAAATTCGCAATATGTGCTTCATTTGAATAGTCGATATCGAAAACGATACGGTACAGTGCGGCGACAAAGAATTATAAATCGACTTGCTTGAAAAAAAAATGTGCCTAATGCAATTAACGTTTCCCTAACATGACTTATAATACTTTATCTGCATGTACATAAATATACTTTTCACAAAAAAAATTTTTGGTTACTTCGCAATAGGACTCGAATTATTACTCGGAAACGAAATGAGCAAACAACTCCGCGACGGCCATCCGCAGTGTTGCGAGAGTAGCACTTTGTAATACAGAAAACAAAGTGAAAATATACATTATGATGAAAGAGAAAAGGAATGAAAAGAACGTATCGAACCAGCGGCGGACTGTGGGCACACCAAAAAGAGGAGACGACGCACAATGGGTTCAGATTTCCGGTCCGCGGTCGAGAAGCGGGCTCCAGATTTTCGCTTCATTCAGCCTCACACAATGCGCTTAATTTAAGACATTATTAGGCTGGCACAACGCCCGAGCGCACTTCGAGACTTCCTACCGGCCGCGAAACTAATGGTCGCGTTTCTCACGTCTTTCACTTGCTTGCGGCTAAAGCAACCGCGTAATCCTCAAAGCGTTACGCGGAACTCGCGTGATAAACCGAAAACGCTTTAAGCTTGAACTCCGCACAGATCCGACTGTTGTGGAGCCGGTTCCCTCACAATGGTTTCCTTCGAACACGGATGTGTGCACATTCAAAATACATATTGAAGGACTCTAGCAAACTTGTTACTTTTGAAAAGGTTTTTAATGAGCCACTTTTACAATAAGCTATAGTCAAGCTTTGGACAGTAAACAAGAAATATATATGTAATACACTAATAAGCACCATAGTCGGGTCCGTTAAAACTTTGACACCGCAAGAGATTTGTTTCGAAAGCAGAGCTGCCGACGTTCCATCAACGCGTCCTGATTTATTGAAGAGAAAAAAGGGACAAAGCGAGCAAAAACATAAGAGGGGTCCAATGAGCTAGTATGGAAGGATAGCCCACATGCGAACGTGACGTCCAACGGTCCCATGAAATTGTTAGCGATGCCGCCTAAAGCCCGGCTTAATGAAATGCGAAACTTTCACGAAGTTTATCTCAAAGTCCATAAGCCTTCTTAAAAGCTTATTAATTTTTTTCATCTAACATTTTTTTTATAACTTTAAAACACGAATGTGGGGCAATGCGAGTAAACAGAAGCAATAATTAATTAGTGATGATATAAAGAAATTAGTGTACCGTGTATTATATCACGCAGGCGAAATTTTTCACAATGGCTAGGTAGTGTTCATTATAGAACATGTTTAATCTAATTACTTCATATATAAATTGTAAATATAACGTGTTTTTTAAAATCGTTAGTGAAAATCTAACAACTGTTTCATTTCAATGAAAAAATGTATGTGTGCCATACAGTGGTAGAACCACGCAACAGCTATGGCTATTGAACGAAGCCAGAAGACCAGCGTTTATTGAAAGTATAATACTTTTGCGTTTCAGTGAGGTAGCCGGGGCCCTGTTATTTTAAAGATTGTCGTCAACGCATCTTCAAGGCCTCTGGTATATCCGCCTTCTTGCTTGTAAACTTTTAAGATATAAAAAGTTCGCTGCAAGATTACTTGAAACGAGAACAAACAATTGAAGATTTTTTATCGTATATACCTGCACACATAATCGGGCCTATTGAAATAGCAATAGCCGCACTCGAGTAACACTTAATCAATTAATTTATCTGTCAAATACAGTATGAAGTTTTTGAGGCCGAAAAAACGCCAATGGCTTTATAATTTACGTCTCTGAGAGCGGCAGTGAGTCTATAGACAACACAAACCAGTTATTTCTTGAACCATCGAAGCATACAGACCAAATGTTGTATTTCTCACAGTCGGCCTTCATTATTATCTGCGACCTGCATTATGAAACAGTAGAAACTTGCAACTACAGACATTATATGTCGAATACAATCATTGCAGTTAACTTTCACAGCTCTAATTGCGCAAACTGCAACATTACATATAACAAAAGTATGTTACACTTAATATGTACACAACATCCACTGTAACTTTTAAATAAAAAAATTTTGATGAACGACGTTTAATACGAACTAAATGGAAAGTATCAGACAATAATATCCATACTAATATTATAAAGGCGAAAATTTGTATGTCTGGATGGATGTTTGTTACTCTTTCACGCAAATACTACTGGATGGATTTTAATGAAACTTTACAATAAGCTAGCTTATACATCAGAATAAGACATAGGCTATAATTTATATGCATATATATTTTTCTGTATACATGTCTTTTTATCTGAATGTTACGTCTTCAGCCTAGCAGACGTAGTCGGGGTTAGCTGCTAGTATGTCTATATACAGGTAGATTTTTTGAGAAGTGCCCAAATTTACACAGGAGATTCAGACTCGGTAGTACGATCGTTTATTGATCGTTTTTTATTTCGAAAAAAAAATGCCATTCTATTCCCTAAAAAACAGAACGTGTTGACAATGCGGTAGTCATTCATAAATACCTAATTTTTACTGTGCACGAACTTGTGTGCGTGTTAGTTATGAATAATCGCGCGTGAAATAAATGAGTTGCGTATAAATCACGCACTTTTTGAGATAAGTTCAAATGAATGTAATTAATTACTTAAGAGTGATTTTAAATATTTATCATTTTTATATAACATTATTTATGTCTAGAATTTAATAAAAAAAATTGATATCCTTAGAAAAGCCACCCTGTATGTATACAGAAGGTATCAGGGCATAGTCTACCATATGATCCCGCAATATTTTTGTTATTATTTCAAGGCATACATTCATGCATTCATTCAAGGTTTCCTCACGATGTTTTAACTTCTAGTCAACACTTAAAACTGTAATTAACAATTTCATTGGTGCTGGCGCCGAGAATTGAACTCAAGTTGCTCGAGTATATTGAATTAAAAGCGAGCGCCGGGACAGTGACCTATCTCGGCTCCAAAACAAAATAAATCATTTTTATATATAAACCATTTCCAAACAAATACCCATACAAATTCAAAATGCTAACACATAAAATTAATACTAGTTAATTCAAATCACCTTTGATCCGGTGTTTGATTGGTTCGTTCACTTTAATTTTATTCAGTTACCCGAGGGAACGAAACAAACATAGCTCCTCAAAAAAGTAACACTTCAAAATCTGTTTGTAGCTACATCAGAGCTCACACGGTCCGAAGTATTTCGCCTGCCTCTTTTCAAGTAGCCTGTGAGGGAACCACATGGCCGGGCACATGTTTCGTACCGTTTACGGCAGCCGTGACCCTGAAATTTTGTGCTATATGCAAACGGAGCACAAAATAAGCAAATAATGTTTGTTACGTTGAGTTTCCTCATGACGCGCCGATTGCGTTTCGCATGGCGGGTGAAGTAACCGGGGAGGAAAGCAACGATAAACCAATGATTTCTATGAAAATCCGGATATCGGTGATTAGGAACAAAGTAATTACCGTCACCACTGATGTAAAGCGATTTACCAATGTAAATCGTTTGCCGACTTCTTCATAAATTCCTACATAATACTTTGCGTGTACCGTCCATATTGATATAAGTCACCTATATTATTTTTTCAACGTTTTTCAACGTTCTGCAGTTCTCAGCTTCACACAGATTTATCGCCTTTTCGATACAGTTTCTCCAGCTCTACGGTATTTCCTTTCTCACGTCCCAAAGCTTTTAATCGTTAGCTGTTACTATACTTCAAGTTCGATTTCACTAAGTTACGATATCAACAATCTTTCCCTATAACTCACACTTAAGTATTTTAACAGCTGTTTTTCGAGCGCGCGTGTGTGTGTACATTTTACTCTTTAATACTCTCCATTGTCTATACTTAAATAGATTTGAACAGAGGAGAAGTGGAAGTGGGAGAGACATGGTTCTTAAAGGTATCGTTGAAAAAAATTAGATGATAGTCAGTGTTGTTAAAGCAGTCGGTTATTTAGTACTTACTACACGCTTAACTAATTAGTACCCGGAGAACCGAGCTTTGCTCGGTTTGTTTTTTTTTTTTTGGTAAATCGTGTATTTTGGAAATTACATTTAGATACAAATTACTGAGTAATGAAATATGCATAATGTTTTTCGATCTTACCGACGTAATAATAAGAAAATATGAACTGATGTTTTTCACAAAAGAAAGAACTTTAAAAAAAAAAGGGAAAAAAGTAACAAAATAACAAATCGACAAAAAATTAAAAATAAAGAAAGCAATGATCTGGAATCGAAAAAAAAAAAAAAAAAAATAAATGTGTAAATGATCGTGACGCGAACCACGGCCGTCTGTTTTGGGGCCGCCCGATTACCGACCAAGCTATTATGACATTTGCTCTTGCGGCGAAATTTACCGTCATATTCGAATTATATTTTTCATTCCCTGAAAACAGGGATAACATGACATTTTCTAAAAATGAAACCTAGCTAGATCAATTTTTCGCCCCCGAATCTACGCACATACTAAATTTCATGAAAATCGCTGGAGCCGTTTCCGAAATTCCGATTATATATATACAAGAATTGCTCGTTTAAAGGATAAGATTTATTCCTTTTTCTCTTATAAGTATTACACATTCACTGCGATATACTATAATTGAAACAAACATATTTAACCAGTACAAATCTTGAGATCTTATACTTTTGATTTGAGAAAAATGTTAGTTCCTTTCAACATTGCTTATTACTTTTAATATCTAGTACTTCTAAGTCTAAAGTAATGCATGCATTTCATGGAATAGATAAATCTAAGTGAAAAGTGTGTGAAGTGGGTCACAGTGAAAAAATTAAGAATAGTATAAACGACACAAACAATCCCTAAATAATTAGTCACTCGTAGATGGCATGTAAAACTACGAACTACTAGTCGATTTACGTACAACGCTCCGTAGTAAAGAAAATTATCTCAAACACGCGGTAATCTCTGTTTATTTTACCAGCGACTTCTTTCCATGTATATTAGCCGAATTATCACATGGACACTAACTGAACCACGTGCCGAACAGTTGGGCAAGCCTTGGGAGATAACGAGGAACTATATCGCTTGTAGCAGTATTGTAACATTATACTCTTTAAATCATGTGATCAGAATAGTTGGAATAAACTAAAATGCCACTAGGAAAAAAAGATTAAACTCGAAACTCACGATACTGATTTGCAATATATAAAAATGAAACAATGTACCATATGGTTACCGCAAAATGGAAACGATATTGTATCCAATTTATTTTAAAGGTTTTAAGTGGGACAGTATAAGGCCAATAGAATCATTACCCAGTCTGGACGCCCCTCGAAGTCTCTTTGGGACAATTACTAACCGTAGCCTTGGAGCAGGCCGAAAAAAAAAGCCACTTTCGACGAAATGCCACTATTGTACGGCCGAGTACAAAAGCTTACCATAAAATATATTTGTCCCTTTCCTAGGCTGGTTATTAGCGTCGAAACCTTAAATAGAGCACCTTTTTCCAGTTAAAAATTTACCCACAACTTTTATGTTAAAGTTTTAGTAATATATGTATCAAAAATAATAACGTTCACTTTATATTATATTCTAATTATGAGCTGAAGTATGTGAGAAGTTTCGTGGCAGTTAATTGTTCAATTAATTTTATTTAGTCTTTGATACGCGCCGCAGTATCTTTCCATAACAAGCATTGTACAGAGTAAAAAATATATTATGTGAATAAATAACTCGATTGTCTTGTGGAAGCGACGCGCCAACATACATACACATAATATACACAGAAACTTATAAAAGCAAAGAGCTAGAAGTAGATGGAATGTATTCTAAGTTGTGTTCGTTTATGAGATTTGTTTAACAATCACTGTCACACATTTATGCTCGGTGTAAGGAGACTATTTCTCAGAACGTTTAGTTCGCGATATAATTAGGTGTAATAATAGCGTTTAGAGTTATCGCTTGGTATGTTTGTTATCTATTTTAACATAACAAAGACGGAAATAATAAATATACAAAATACTTTATTGTTGTAAGAGCTGCTTCCCACCATATCAAATCGACCTTAAAACAAATTACGATTTCATTACTTGCAGGTATGTAAAATATACACGTACGACATAGCCAAATACTTTAATATTTACATCAATTCAAACTTCGTGCGTATGTGCGTTAACGTAGTACATCGTTCGATCGTAAATCTAAAAGGTTTCCAATTATCAATCGACTTGTTTTTGACAATAAAAAGTAGATTAGGTGAATGGTAGTGTCTCGATCGGACTATTTATTTGCCAAAGCGAAAGGAAATATTAACGAGATTGACGTTATATTATTCAATTTATCAGTCGAAACCGTTCCCGACGCGGTGGATTCATGTCACGTACAAATAACGTCTCCAGGATGACACTGAAAACTGACATTGCATCACGTATCCAGGATGACACTGAAAACTGAAATGCACGTCATCATGACAACGGCCTATTGATTAGGTACATATTTCGGAGTTCCTGTAACCGTATTAAGTCGCGTCTTTTAATTTGGTATCGTCCTCATAAGCTTTTGCCAAGTTTTAGTAACTAAATAAACTTACAGTACTTCACGTAAAGCTAATGACTGTTATGAATGTCTTATATTATTTGAAGGTAATTATTTCAAGGCGCATTTATGAATTATACGAGTGCGGTCCATTTACACGAATGACCGGGGGCGTTTTCGCACTAAAAACAGCGCGAAAGGAACTTGTCACGACAATGGCATATGCCAATACCGACGTGTCACAATAAAGCTAACTGTGTCGCCATAGAATGCAGTCCACAACAAAGCTGTCTGACGAGTCGGTGACCGAGCGTCGTGCGCTGCTCCCCCCCACCCCCTCTCCCCCGGCAAGGTCAAGGCACCTCCCCGCCAGCAGGGCTATTCTGGGCACCCGCAACAATGACGGTTATGCTCAATAAGAGTCTCACCCTCACCAAGGCTCCATTTGGACGAAGCGATTCGTTATAACCGTTCCAAGATGAAACAAACCAATTCACATTCGGAAGCCCTAATGACTCGGTTGAATGAACACGTTCCTGCCAACTGCGAGAGTAATTTTTGTGCTCGAACGTCGGCCTCTGAAATTATTTCGGCTGGCTTAAAAATTACTGTATAGTATTTTAACCAGGCAATATTGTTTTCAGATGAAGCTGAATCGAAAGTGTCGTTCGATCGGGACCTCTATGGATATTTGAAAAAGAATTCATGCGAATGTGTAAGATTTTTCCGAGCTAGAGCGTTTGCCGCAATTATAGCACCACTTCCATCGCGCACGATGTCATTCGAGCACTATCCATTTCGATACAAAATTCTACACGAAGCATCAGACATAACATGCTGAAATGTATGATATAATTATTACACTCATTAACTGTGTTATGGCCACGCAGCATCTTCTTCTGTTGAGGGCTGGGCAGGCGCGTCCGGGGAAGCACCACGACCTCAAAGAAGATCGGCGTGAAATTATACTGACGAGTTAGGTAACCGGGGCCAACGTTTTAAAAGGTTGTCTTAGTCTAAAGGGTGAGAAACCTTCTGGTGTTGCCAAAGTCCATGGGCGGCGGTAATAATCACTAAACATGAGGTGAACGACCTGCTCGCTTGACAACTTTTATTATAAAGTCCATAATCCAAACTTCGCTGATACTGGGTATAGAGAATTAAGGATAATGGTTCAACCAAGCGCATTGAAAAAGATAAAACGCCTCTGAAGTGTTAACAATGTCGTTTTTTCTTTGGCCCAACATTTCCCCTTTGAAAGACGATAGCAATATCTTAATTAGGCCTACCTAGCAAATACCATAAACAACATGATTCACATGTTGTGCCGACCCCATCTTGGCGGGTTGAGGGTAGGAGAAAGAAAGAAAATGAGGAGACAACTACCTAATTAATGAAATACGAAGGCAGTAGGTATATTCTCCCGGCAGCTACCTATAACCATCCTCGGCCATTCCGCCAGAAAAAATAACAAAAAAGGACAATCGAACGGACTTAAAAACATATATGTACCTATCTAAAAATATAAATGTTCTTCAGTTAAAATAACACACACTTGTATCTCACACTATATTCCTATTGTTGTGTTGCAAGCATTAAGCCTGATATACAGCGTGTCGTTACCATCGCGACAATAAATGAACACACATATAGGGGATAACTTTTTAAAGTTGTATTAAACATTTAAATTCTTTAAACATCAATATTTACAGAGTTATTAAATTTTCCAAAACAAAGAATTTTAGAACATCCTCGCGTATAAAACGCGTAACGTAAAGTTCATTTGTAAAGGTCACAAAGCATATGAATGGGTTGAATGAATTTAAAAGAGACAAAACATACTGTTAGAAGGAGAGGCTTGTAATGCGACGCTGTGGCGCGAGTTTTATAGGTGTTACAAATTTTGTCTATTTTTTACTTAATTAGTTTGTTTGAAAAATATTTTTTTTATTTATGGATTTTGTTTAATTTTAATATTTTTTTATGATTATTGGCACGTAGCGTTAGACGTGTGTTCATTTATTGTCGCGATGGTAACGACACGCTGTATATCTCCTGTACAGTAAAGTGTAAATAAATAATATAAAACATAATGGTGCCAAAAATTAATAATTGCACTCCGACAACCAATACAGCCTCTAACTTGCACAACATTCATTTAAACAGGGCTATATTAGCAATACTAGTTAGAGCAAACCAAGTGCAAAAACAATAGACATTAGCGGAGTCATGCCAAACTGTGCCATTTTATCGGTCATCTGAAATATATACACCTAGTGATAATAAGAACAGATCTGTCACGAATATGTAGTAGAATGTATAACAAAACAGTAAAATGTTAGATCACTCATTTGTTCATTGTTAGACCTTAGAGACCACGTACGTTTCCGAAGCCCATGGACATCTATAATACCGGTAGGGATGTAAACGCGTTGCCAACTATTAAAATTATGGAACCTGTTTCACTAGACTAAACGCAGTGTACACAATTCTACTACTTTACGTCTGTCTACTGCGGGGCCTGGTAGCTAGCGAATCTGATGTTAAATGATAACCGCCGCCCATTGATATTGCAATACCCTTAGGGCTGCAGATGCGGTTCCTTTCGACTTTTTAATAAAGTGGATACGAGCTACCTCACTCACCACACCAAACGCGGAAGTATATATTATATAACTTCCACTTTACGCCGGTCTTCTGCGAGGTCGTGGTACTTCCCCAGATGGACCTGCTCATTCGTGCAACAGCGAAGACTGTTGCGTGAGCCTACAACAGTGAAGCTGCTTAGTGGCACAGTCAACCTTAACAAACTACGGATATTGTGTTGCACTGGTTCCTCGTGAATATTAATCTTAAGAATGGTTCATGTTTTCGTCAATCTGATTGCTCAGAAACCGATTAAAATAAATTGTGTAAAAGTTGACAATTTACATACAAGGTGAAGGCGAAATGGTCACATTTTGGCAACAATATATATCGTCCAAAGTAACTGCAAAGGTTATCGCATTGCGGACATTTGCAAAGTTTCAAGACTGAGCTACGGGATTTGCAATATTGTGCTTTGGCTAATACTACATCAAGAGAACGAAATAGTAAAGTTTCTGAGACGAGGAATCTGGAAAGTTAGATTTCACCTGGTGATCTGCCAATCCCGGAATCACTATTTCGGGAATTGTGGATAAAAGAAGGTAAATTAATAGTGCCTGTGAAACCAACATCTATAAATATTGCTTCCAATAAAGTAATTCGCGAAACAAACCCCTATAAATTTTGCTACAATTTAAATAACACTTAAAATGATATGGAAACAGGAGAAAACCGAAACGGTCACGTTATATCGCGTCATGAAGGTAAAGCGCAGCTTTATTTTATTTGAACAATGATATTATGCATAACAAGACGACCTTTTTTAGAAGTCTTAAGATAACGTTCTACAAGAGCAGATAAAAACTGTTCGTGAAGAGCAGTTCAACGGGGGTATTGCTATGTAAGAAATATACAAACCGAGTTGAGCGAGGAACATTTTGAAAGCAACCACACAGCACATTGTGCATTGACGAGTCATGTCACGCTTTGTCGAGCCCTTTTATGTGAAATAGCTTTGCATGAAGCAAACAACGAATTCGATACGCTTAAATAATGAAATCGGTGAAATTCATAATAGCAAAATATAAGCTAACCAATTTATGGAAAAACCATCATTCCTATACGATAAAATATTAATATCATTCTTTAGAAACACGAATAGAACATCATACATTCGATGTTAGAGTTCGGGACTTTATCTCTATCTCGTTAAATCTTTCATACACACAAAAATCTTCAGCGAAAAGAAAGCCAACATTTGGCATTCGTCGATCGAAGAGACATCCACCGCATTATTGAATAATACAGTTTGAAAACGCGAGAAAGTACATTGGATATCTCCATCCGACGCGACGGGTCAATTATTTACCGTTAAGTTTAAACTGACCGACCCTCGACATCTGACTCATGATTGACGTCCGCAATCAATGCGGACTCGTCATGAAAAGTTACCGTCAAGTAAGTTACAAGTTAGTAAGGTCTGCAACATTAAAATATAAGAGTAATAAAGTATATTTATGCTAACGTATACCGTATAAGAAATAATAATGGATGAAGTATGCCAAAATGTAAACAAAATAACATGGTTGTTGATGATTAATGCTAAAGTAACGTTCTCGGTGAACAGGAAATTCTTGATAAATCATTAACTTTATACATTATTAACTTTACCCGCAGGGTCTCACGGTTTTTTTTTTAACATAAATTAATTCACATGACAAAAAGTATCTAACGCGTGAATATCGCTTAATTAACCTATCTCCATTCAAGATTCAGCACTAATTCTTTCAACTGTTGCGGTTTAAAGAGGAACGAATATTTAAAGGCCTAAACGAAGCCTTCAACTAATCGAACTAGATTGTTTTATGTGATAAGGTGGGAAGCGAGCTGGCGGTTCACCTGATGTTAAGTGATAACGGCCACCCATGGAAATTTGCGACATAAGGTTGCAGGTGCATTGCCACCTTTTAGTAAGTGGGCCCCGCCTACCTCACTCTCCAGACGAAACGGAAAAGTGTCATACTTCCACTTCACGACGGTCTTCTGCGAGGTCGTGGTACGGAATGTTGGGTGGCGCTACCACACCCGGCCGAATCTCGATTATGAGACCTATAACGCAACACAGTATTTTTCGGGTGCAAATAACTGTATTATACTTACGCGTAACTCACACCCCCCGACACTGAAGTCTAATCGCATTGGCGATTAAATTAAGGGGAAGAGGACCTACATTGGCTTCGGAACGAGCGAGATTAAATTTCGGACATAATACCCGGTCAGCCGATGTTTCATGGCGGAAATATCGTTGTGGAATGTCGATAACAGCATTGCTTACGTTGTTTTTTTTAAATTTCAGCTAACGAGCAAGTGGTTTACTTGTTAAAAAGTGATTAACCATAATGACGATTACAATCCTGTTGACCAACTTCATGGAAGCTTCGTACCGCCAAGATGGGATCAGCCGTTTGTTAATGGTATTGGATAGGTTTTTCGCGACCAGTCGGATACCGGGCGTCAATCCTCTTTAGACATCAACATTTAAATCAGGAACAATTATCCGTGGGAACCGAACCCACGAACCCGTCCCCGAACCAATAGCTTAGAAACTAAGCCACCGAGTCATGAATTCCGATAGGGATTGTAATAGTATTTTTGGTATTTGGAAAACAATTGTCCATGTCACTTGAACAATTAATGTAAAATTATTAAACGGTGTCACCTCGCCAAACCGCCCATTACTTTTGCATGACTAACACGAGTCGTCTATTTTTAAAACGGCCAAGCAGAACCCAGCACAACGTTAACCGAGCATAATTTACATACAAAAACATGACGGAGTTTGTCCTCATATACATATAAATAAAGGGCACGACTCGACAAGTTCATTCGACAAAACTTTGAACCTTGAAATCTTTAGTCCGTGCGGCAAACGGCGTATTTATGTATAAGAAAATATAGCAAATATTTACGAGTAAATCACATTAATTTACCAAATAACCTTTAGTTTTAAGGTATTTTATTTTCATTAGATATAACAATATGTTGATATAACATAGGAGGACCTCACTGCGGATTGGCAGACTACACATATCCTCGAAATATTTTTTTTTACATTATTTCGGAAATATGCAGGTTTCCTCAATATGTTTCTCTTCGCCGTAGCAAATAAATCAGCATTTAAAATTGCAACTATCAATTTTATTGGTGCCGACACCGGGACTTGAACTCTGGTCGCTAGAATATACTAAATTAAAAGCGAATTACCACGGAACCTTATCATTATATAAACCTGTACGCGAATAAATTGGTTATTTCTATGAAAGGATTACAAAGAAAGTGCTCTACGTAGCCGGGAAATGCCAACGCAGAATAATGATGCGAGGGGAAAGCTTTAAAAAACCTAAATAGCAAGTGCTAGGCATTACTATTGCTTCAACAAGCGTTCAGAGGCAGCTGACAGAGCAATATCACTGCAAAAAGCAGCGGTATATAATGTAGTAAACGTGTTAACACTCATCTCGCTTTAAATTTTTATTTTTGTTAATAAGACATCCATTTATATTATCGATGAATCACGTTTATTATCGTTAAGTATTTTCTACTATTATCCGATAGTTTATCACGAGTCGAGTGCGTATGATAAATCTAAAAACAAACTAGGTATTTGGGTGTAGAAATCGGCACTATGACACCGTTTACAATCACTTGAAAGCACATAACAAACTCCTTATAGTTATAACCCGAAATATTCTTTATAAGTAATTAATTAACACTCGCAGAGCGAATGCCCTTTATTACAATAAAAAAAAGATTCGTACGCAATCGTTTTGTACACTACCCGCAATTCGAAGGCATTAAAATACGTTTGACACTTCAGTTTATTTAGACAAAAAAAAAAAAAACATTCTCGCTTGACGAACGCTTTAAAACTTGTATAGTCACGATTTTGCAGTCTCAAAAGGCATCATCGATCCGGCGCATTTGGACGCGCGCCAAGGGACGAGCAGTGACAACAAACGGCTTCGTTGAAAGCGTTAGCCAGTTCATACAGACCATTCGGGTGACGGTGGTGAGGTCCCAGGCGGACCTCGTCTTGCCCCGGGGCTGAGTGCCGTCCTTCCTGCGGCCCAGCGAGCCGTAGCCGGTCGGCACGGTCGCGTCTTCCCGCCGCCGCCTCCCGCCGCGTCTCAACGACGAGAACCAATTCGACACGGAACCGCGTCGCTCCTCTTCGTCGGCCCCAGGGCCGGCCTTGATGAACATAACTCCTATCTAGTGCCAACGCACACAGCACATCACACACTAGGCGGAACACTACCAGCGCCGCGCTGTTAGTAAAGCCACGCGAACCTATAAGCGGCATCCAAACAAAACGGCGTATAGTAAAGCGGCGAGGAGAAAAGGCAGCGCGCGTGGGCGCTTGCCGGTCGGATGTTGCCAAAATGGTGGCGGGGTGAAGCTAGACGACGCGCATGTCGGTTGCAATCGGGGCACGAGTAGCGGCCCCAGTGGACACACCTGGTCGTAGCCGTCGTCGTAGGTGCGGGCGGCGCGCGCGCACCGCGTCAGCAACGGCCACCAAAGAGCTCCGCACAGCAGGCGCACGTGCAGACACATCGCGCGCCATACACTTCCCGCTAAGGAACGCGACAGACTGAGGGCGGCCGCGAACGTCGCCGCGGCTTGGCACCGTGACAGCTATACACAGCTACGTATCTCTTATCTCTACACGTTGCGCGTACGACACTCCTTGCGCCGGTGACGCTTATCGCAGAGCGTAATACTATTGTCTTTACTATCCACGGTGCCCCTTCTTTGGTTTAATTTTGAAAGGTAAACAGCACAGACCTCAATTCCACTACGTAGCCTATACATATATATATTTCCTTAACAATACAACGGTGCAAATTTTAATGATTTAATTAGAAATGTGTAATTCTTTCCTTTATCAATAAACAATATCAAATAACTATTTGATTATGTATTGTATAAATTACGCACCATACATTGAGCATAATTTGGAAAACGGTTGTTATCAAATAACAAACTATTCCGCGGAAATTGAAAAGGAAGTTTGATAAAAACATGAATCGAAAACGTCGCCCAATCCTATTATACAACTACCGTCATAACTCCACGGAATTAACATGTTTTCTTGAATTATTTCGATTTCTTCCCAAGCTAAATATTTACGCGACAGATAAGCCCGAATAACGATTATATATAAAAATATATTTCAAATACTCCAACATTTACCACATAATGAAAGTTACAAATAACTTCATAATTATCGGGTACATTAAATTAACTAAATAACAATACAACAATCTAGCTAACATTCAATAGGAGTCTTTATGAATTATTTAGTTAGCCAATCACTGGGCCTAATATATTTCATAGATTCCAAGAATTATGATGATTCATTCCATTTTGTCAGATCTGCATTGCAGCAGGGACTTCTGTTGCCATCAAACTGTACTCAATTGGTAAAATATATTTTTAGTTGAAAATGATTCAAAAAAATTTCCTCAATGATATCAATTGATAATCAGCCAATCATTGTGTTTGTTTACTAATTACAAATGTTACGTATTGTATATTAAAAATTCACTATATTTAATTAAAACCAAAAATAGTAAATTAATAAATTAGAAAAAAATCGCAACCGAAATCGCATCGTCTAACTTCACCGAGACCTTGCCAATAAGGCAAATACTAAGGCGGCTAAATTTCCACTCACTGCTTTATTATAAGCTAACTTTATGAAATAACACTATATTTTGTATGACACTTGAACTGTTGTTAAAATAATTGTACACTTCACATAATTCTATTCAACGCACTATACGCGGAATTAGATATTGATAGTAAAAGACCGGTATTAGCGAGCGACGTTACACGGCCCTACCCGATACACCTATGCCGCGCTCTGACAGCAAGCAGCAACTGACATTGCCCGACCCGATGCCGTTCGCGATTTACCGCTCGCGTTGTATCAAATTCATGACTGTACCTACTACATGCCCCTCTCTCTCTCTCTCTCTCTCACTCGGACGTAGTAAACGGGCATTGACGGCTTACGTCAAAATGAACCGCGTGTTTGAATGAAACTGCTGGTTAAACACGGACGATTTTACAAATATAAAATGATACACAATAAATAAATAATACATACTTAATTAGTATGAGACCTGGTTCGATTTTGGCGTCTTAAGTTTTTTTTATACAACAAGTATTGCCATTTACAAAATTAAAGACCTAAAAAGGACCATGGAAAGATTTTGTATTAAATGTAAAACTGTTGATTAATTCACTTGTTAAAACAATCAAACTGATACTCTTCTAAAAAGAATATGGATAAAAAATATGATACAGTACTAAAATAGTTTATAACAACATATATTATTACAGATGATACTGTTATGTTTATACTGTTACAGCCAATGTATCTTAACCCAAAATAAATTTTGAGTAGTGTATAGATTTACCATGTAATACAAATAATAATTATTATAGTCCGCTGTTTGCTTTCTACAAAGAAAGGATTGACTGACAGTGGGGTATGATGGTAAATAGTATTTGATAGATTAGAAAGATATTAAATCAAAGATATGATTGGTTGTCACAAGTAATAGATATTTAACAAAAGTTATATTCTACCGAGGTGTTTCATAGTAACCATTATTCATGTTAAAAAAATATGTTGTAGGTCATTGCTTTTCATTTTAACCTTAATGTTTGAAATTCAAATTTCAATATTCGGAAGGTAACAAACTTTTCAGATTACATGTACACACTCGATGAAAATTGTAGTTGGATAAATGAACTAATGGCAAAAAAAAGTACATCATATAACACCGTTTATTCCAGTGTGATAAAAATCATGAACATCATTTATTTTATGTTGTTAGTTTATGTCGATTAGATAAATCAGTTAGCTCTTGATTGCCCTTGTGAATTATACAATCAGCATGATAAAATATAATTGAACACCTCTCAAAAGTATGACTTTTTTCATTCATAAAAAAATCTACTTAGCTAAAAATCTTTAGATTTTATACATAATAATACATTTATCATATGGGTTCCTTGGATGGTTTTAAAGACAATTTTTTAAGAAATTCAAATTATAAAAACACATACCAAATGACACGATTCTTATAGAATTCATAGGTAATTTATTAATTTATGTAAAAGATATTTATCAGGTGTGTAAAATGTTTCTAATAGTTACGACAAAATCACTCCTTACCTGGATTTCCAACAGTAACTCTGTTTTCCTGCGTCTTATATCTATGAGGGTTTTTTGTTGATCAGGTGTTAACTCTGAAAGAAATAATTCCCTGATATAGTATGTAATCATTATTTACTTAAAGCCCAGTGCATTGAGGTCATAATTATATGACGAAGAATAATGCAACATAGTATCATGTTAAAGTTACCAGAGTGAGTAAAAGGATCTGCATGATTACTAGCAGGATTATTTCCCCCAAGAGACAAATTTTCGAATTCACTTATCATGTCTTAAAATTAGTAAAAACATTAAACAAAAGTTTACATCGTTAATAACTGACTGACGGCCATATTTATTTACTACTCTGACTACTCATCAGCAGTCAGAATCAGATGCGGTTGCGTTCTCGTTTGTTGTTTGTTAATTTTATGAATGCATTATTTTTTATTTATCAAATAATGAAAGCATTTAAAATTCGAATAACCCGTTTTGTTAATATTTAAAGAAATATATTATATTATATTATAGTGTGCAATATTGTTTTTTTTTAAATAAAATATGTAACAATCACAGTAGTTCTTCAATCACATCATCTATCTGTAATTTGAGAATTTCGGATTGAAATTTTATTAATAAACATTTTATTGTTAAAGAGAATAAAACTATATTATTTCATGAAATCATGAAAGGACTCAGCTCTATGCGCGCCCCCTAGTATTAACTTATATTTTTGAATCAATCAAATTTCAAAGACCAATTAAATTAATTACGTCTAAAAAGAAAAAAAAATAGGTTTTAATATATCATAACGTTATGTTCTTAGGTCAAATAAGTTAATTATAAGTCAAAGACAAAACATTAGTTGGATGAATTCACTTTTTTTCTCAGGAAGTTCATGTATTGATTTCAGTGACAATAAACAGTCCATAAACCATTGAAACCAGCTGAGGCGGCCAATCACTATTCATTTAAGTTTAAAAAGGAAATGGATGGAGATAGATGTTCTAATATATGGTACATATCTACCTAGTATATATGCTATTTCAAACTGTTATTAAATATTTAATATTTTTACAGCAGCTTCAGGCCTAAAGTAAAATTCTTATAAAAATATGTTTTTCTGTTATATGCCCTTTTAACGTTATGCTAATAACTGTGCATACATTTCTACATTACATTGATAATGTTGCATAAATATAACAGTATATATTTCTAAGATAATATAGATACGTCTGTGCATGCGTAGGTAGCCCCAACCAAGCCATCCCAGGCCGAGTGAGCGGTGAAGCTAGAATCATTCGTCTCGCTGCACACAGATTATTCGCAGCTCGCTGCAGTAACAGGGAAAAGAAGCATCAATTCGTGGTTGCCTTTAAGGGTGAGAAATGAACACGCCCTATAAGTGTTTATTTTGTTTGTGATTATTATTTCTTAAAATTAAATAATTATAAAAGCTTTGTGTTCGTGTATTACAAAGTGTAAATAATGTTTTGTTTTTAGATAAGTAAATTTCAAACGACGTAATTTCGCGTTGCCGGCACTCCTATTTTACAAACAAAATAATGAATGACAGTGGTTGCATTCACTTCAGTAATTTTAAGGCAGCAAAGGGTACAAATCCTTATAAAATTGTGCACGCATTTTTTGTGTCGTGCACTTCATTTGAAGCAAGAAGATACAAGGTAAATAGAATACTTCAATTACGTCGATAATTCACTGTGCTATAGCTTTCAATTACAAAGACAATGAAGCCTCTTAATGGCTTTTAAGCTCGATGCATTAAAATTAAATATTATGTTAAAAATAAATCTTTACGTGACTTTAAACCTTTGTCATTAACACATTTAAGCAATCAGCTGATTGGTAATCTTTGACCTCAAAACAGCTGTTTGCTGCCATTTCTTTTATTCCTTTGTTGTAAAAAATAGTACCTATACCAGAGTTTGCGTATTGTATGATGTATATTATATGTAATATTTTCAAAATTTTTTTTTATATAATGTGGGAAGTGTGATGGAAAAAATTATTTTCAAATTACAATGAAACATTTAATTTTTGAATTACTTGTAGATAAGTACAATGAAAATATTAAGAAATAAAATTTGTTAAAGGCTACATCATGTCTGTGTTTCACTTGTGGTCAGCCTGGACCACGCATGCATTCCTGTCTACACTGCATATTCTTTGCATGTTATGCTGGTCATATGCAAGACCATTCAAAATTAAAAAAACACTTTCTCTATGTGGACCTGAGCTTTGGAAATATATTTTGTGTACAATGCCAGGATTATATTTACGATAGAGAAATCACCGAGATTGCTATGGCACATAGAATAAAAGAAGCGAAGTAAGTATATATTTTACTAAAAGAACAATGATTTATTGCCTTCTTTATTTTCCATATTTCAATGGGTCTTGACAATACTTAAATAACTTTAGGGAATTATTCAGGAGATGTGAATGTAAAATTTTGCAATACTATGTCTAAGCCATCTTATATTGTGCATACTAAAAGGTTTTGTGTTTTTAATTTAGTGAAACAGTATTTAAAATATTATTACCCACAAATTTTTATGAGACCTTGATTGACCTCTATTTTGATTATGCAATGTTATGAATAACTCATCATTTTTTCATCCCCTTCAGGCTTTTTTTGAATGTATTATTTATGATAAAGTAATGTTGTGTTGATTGCAACTTCAATTATATAATAGTTAGTGACTCACACTTTACATTTCGTCAATGGCTCAGGAAAAAATATGAGTGTAATTGACTTAGTTTATTGTATTTTCTATATGATTTGAATAAAATACAGGTCTCTCGGAATAAATGTGCCATTTACACCATGGTTACCCAACAATAATGAGGCAATGGCTCTACGTCGCCTTCGTAAGAGGCGCCTCATCAGTCCACATACAACCATTGGACTGCGGGGTCTACAAAATCTAGGATCCACATGCTTCATGAACTGCATAGTTCAGGTATACACTTGTTACATACATTTTAATAATATCAATCCTTCCACTCATTGCTCTAGACATTTTAATAACTTGCAAGGTGAATATTATGTCATTATTAAGTGATTTCGAATTAAAATCAATTAATTTAGAATCAAGTGCCCAAGTTATGGATCTAAGCTTTACCCAAACTGAAATATAGGTACAATATTGTTAGATTTCATTTCGGTACAAATATAATATTTTCAATAGTAACAATACACTGATCGGTAATAAATCAAATGAACTTTTCTTCAGGAGTTCAACTAAGCCACTCAATCATTCATAAATCCTTTTAAGATGTACTTGTGTAGTACCGAGAATAGATCGTTGTCACCTCTTACGGTAATTATGTGACGCGCAATCTGAACTGATTGATGCAGATTGTTGCACATATTCTTTGCCCCTTTAATAACACCCACCCGCAGGCTTTGCGGAGTAATTATTTGTTATACGTATTAGTTTCTAGTATGCATTCGAAGAAACTGTCTTCTAAAATCGTAAAGATTTCAACGTATAATAACAGTTACAATTACATAGTTAATGCTAAAGGTTATCGTTCTGTTTTTCTCTACGACCTCAACGTAGTTCTTTGTCATTTGGGCCAGCGGCATTTCTCGAGTTTATCTCTGGAAAATCCATAAACGAAACACCTTTGAAAAAGTTTAATTGCACCTTTGTAAAAAGCAAAATGGTTGCTTTGATGCAGACTTAAAACGTTTGATATATTCGCTTTGCGTATTCGTCGATTCAAAAGGGAAGGTAGGGAAGATAATTTTGGCACATTATAATTAAAAAATATGGATGGTTAGATTGTAATGAAACAGATGCTCATTGTCATTTAATGTGAATCGACATCGTTGTGCAATAAAAAAATGCATTCCAATTTTAAAAAAGGACGCGTCACCCGCGCTTTCCTTACGCAGAGATAGAGTACAACGGCGCAACGCTGAAATCAATACTTTTAAAATCGCTGGAACTTTCGACCTTTAAAATATTAACGACGCAACAGCGCACTCGTGAAGGATCCGGCGCGAATCGATGATGTGAAAGAGCGTTCTTTATTTAGATATGATCGTTCATTGTGTATGCATTGGTTGATATACCGTGTCATATTTATTTGTTGTTGACGATATTAGTTCGTTGGCAACGCGATTCACATTGTACTCGTCGAAAATACCTTCGATGTGACCTGATTATCGAATAATGGGCCAATTTTATTTCTTCGTTGGGGTCAATTTATTTCTTTATCATACTTTGAATCGATATTTACTAATTCGAGTATTTGATAGATCTGGCTGAAATTTTCTCTTCATAAAATGGCATTAATCGTATTGCGTCGCATTGCGTAAATATATGACTCTATAATTGAATTGTATCTGATCAAGGTATGAGAAATAAAAAGTAATGAAAATAACAATATGACAATTTATTAATAATAAATTATCATATCTACTTTCAAAATGTTAGCTGTGTTAAGGTCATGTTCTTTCTTCTGCCCTTTTCCACCAAGGCATTTTGGAACAGCACGTGAATCATGTTATAAACGGTATTTGCTAGATTTTTATGACCGCCCTGACTGACGTCATTGGACAGACACAGATTCGGAAAAATTACGTGTGTCACACAAATACTTGCAAACGTGTCGGAATCGAACCCACGACATTAAGAATAATAGCTTAGCAACTGCGTCACCGAGCCATCAGCGCTGTGTTGAGGTCATTTTATGTAAAATCTAACGGAATGTAAGCGAATATGGAAATGTACCCTTTCCAGGCGCTAATTCATACGCCGCTGCTACGCGACTACTTCTTGGCCGAGAAACACAAGTGCAAAGTCGCAGGGGACCGGGAAATGCCTCGTTTGCGAGGTTTCCAAACTGTTCCAGGTAAATTTGCACATTAATTTTACATTTCTGCGATGTTAATTTTCATATAACCCGCGACTATTACATAGCGTAATGGACAATCGGTCAAAAGTTCATTCCTACTAAAAACTATTACAAATTGTCTTGCTACATTGTTTTAACTCCATTCGTTCTCATTAAACCAAGCATTGCTTGAAATTCGATAATATAATGTGGATAAAATACGTTGAGATTTTCGTCGGCGTGACAATCAGTCGTTCACTTTAGTGGTTATAAAGCCTCTGGGCGCGATTACGCAATTACCTGGTTTCGATTCCCGCAGCGGCAAAGAACTTTCCGTCCGTTTTCTACAAAATTTTAAATACCCATCATTCAGGTGGTCTGCTAGCGTGCGACAGGAAAATTCAAAGACATGCAAGTGTAGAACGTGGTAGGACCACGCAACAGTCTTGGCTGTTGCACGAATGGGCAGGTCCGATCTTACAGAAGACCTGGGTGATGTAGAAGCGTTTTTTCCGGTGTGTGAGGTAGCCGGGGCCCACTTTAATATGAGGCGGCATCGCAACTGCACAACTACGGGGGTTGCAAATGCCAATGGCCGGTGGCTGTCACTTAACATCAGGCGAACGGCGTTATGTAGAAGCATTAGACTGCTGCGTTTCGTCCGGCGAGGGAAGTAACCCTGGCCAACTTTATTATGAGGTGGGAACGCATCTGCAATCCGCATCGGGTTGCAAATCTCAATGGGCGGTGGCTATCTCTTAACATCAGCATCGACAGCTCGCTTGCCGCCTCAAATAAGAAAGTGTGCGTGTCCGCGTGCAGGAGTTCTACTCTGGCGCCAAGACCCCACTGACCCTGCACCGGCTGCTGCACCTGATCTGGACGCACGCGCGCCACCTGGCGGGCTACGAGCAGCAGGACGCGCACGAGTTCTTCATCGCGACCCTGGACGTCCTGCACAGGTACGTGATTCGTATTAACAACGATAAATTTGTTTGTTTATTTCTAACCGATACCGCTAACAAGCACGATTCACATGTTCTATCAACATCTTTTTTTTATTTATTTAAATTTGCATAAACAGTGGACGAACAGTTATTTCGCCGCTGCGGGAATCGAACCTATGTCTTCGCGCCCAAAAGTTTCCGTTACCGCAAAGGCGAAAACAATTGTAGTCCATTTTTCTACAAATTTTAATGTTATGTTTTAAGTCCAGAGTAAATAAAAACATTGCCTTACTTACTGATAAGGAACGTCGTAACATTGTCCTGTATTGGACCTGCTTTACACACATAAATTTCACGTTCACAAACATCCAGATCTGAAAAAAATTATGTGGGTCAAAACAAATGGTTGTCCTGTACGGGAATCAAACGCACGACTCCCGGCGCCGAAGCCGAAAATCTTGGCAACAGCGCCATGGAGTCATCAAAAATCTCAGTGGGATAAGGGCAGGAGAAGTAACATATTTCTTGATCTCTCACTGCAATATATGTTGTTATAAATGGTCACTGAACATGTTGATATGATTTGCATATTTTGGGAGACTGATGCACTAAACTCAGCTCAATACTTGATACTCTTTTGGGTGATCAGTTCTCCTTATAAATTATACAGTACATTATCAAACTTAAGCTTGTTTTGCACAAATGAGCAATCGTCTTGGTAAGTACCACGGTCACACAAGACCAGCATGAAGTGGACGTACTATACCTTCGCTTTCATCTAATGAGTGAGGTAACTGGGGCCCACTTTTTAAGGTTGTACATTGAAAGCCCTCGCCCTTATATGTATGTCCATGGGCGTTGGTACTCACTGTCAACTTTTCTTATATTATAACTTTACTCATAAACGAAAAACCAAGTACTGATCGCCGCCCCCGCTCAGGCACTGCATGAACGGCGTCGAGGACACGGAGAAGAAGGAGAACGGGCGCTGCAACTGCATCATCGACCAGATCTTCACGGGGGGGCTGCAGAGCGACGTGGTGTGCACCTCGTGCTCGGGCGTCTCCACCACCATCGACCCGTTCTGGGACATCAGCCTGGACGTGGCCGGCCCCGGGTCGCTGCAGGCCTGCCTCGAGCGGTTCACGCGCGCGGAGCACCTCGGCTCCGGCGCGAAGATCAAGTGCTCCAACTGCCGCGCGTACCGCGAGTCCACCAAGCAGCTGACCCTCGAGACGCTGCCGATAGTGGCCAGCTTCCACCTGAAGCGGTTCGAGCACTCGTCCCAGATCGACCGCAAGATATCGGCGTTCGTCTCGTTCCCCGCCGAGCTGGACATGACGCCGTTCATGTCGCCCCACCGGCGGCCCGACAAGGGCGCGGACAACAACAACACGGCGCCCGGCGGCCTCTTCCAGGACAACAGATACTCGCTGTTCGCGGTGGTGAACCATTTGGGCTCGCTGGACGCGGGCCACTACACCGCCTACGTGCGCCAGATGAAGGGCAGCTGGTTCAAGTGCGACGACCACATGATTACCAGGGCCTCGCTGCGCGAAGTGCTCGACAGCGAGGGGTACGTCGCCGGCGTCTTCACTTTGTCATTTTTTTTTTAAATATTGGGAATGATATAACACTATCCCGTTTGTAAAAAACGTAAATTTCACACGGACAAACACCCAGATGCGAAGCAACTATCTGTGGGTGGCAATAATAGTTGTCCCGTGTGGGAATCGAACCCACGACCCCCGACGCCGAAGCCGATACCTTAGCGACTGCGCCACGGGTCACCTTGTGTCTTTTTTTTTGTTTTTCGACCGACTTCGAAAACGGAGGAGGTTCTCAATTCGTCTGTTTTTTTTTTATGTTTGCCACCTCAGAACTTTCGACTTTGTGCCGAATTTAATGATTCTTTTTTTATTTGGAATCTGGTGCTTCCCACGTGGTCCCTTATTAATTTCATTGGTGGGGCTCAGGAGATACGCAGGGAACTCGTGAAAATCAATTATAAAAATTATTACAGAGCGAGATATTTGAAGTTTTGTTTTTCGTTTATAAAAAAATTGACTTGTATACAAAACGGAGGCAAACGAGTAAGCGGGTCACCCGATGGTAAGCGAATACCGCCGCCCGTGGACACTTGCAACATCGGATGAGTCAACTTAAAGGCGTTACCGGCCTTTTAGGTTAGTTGTAGGCTCTCCTCTAGAAGTTCCCAAGTCGTATCGGCCCGGAAACACCGCCGGCGACAGCTTGTTCCACAAACTAGCCGTGCGGGATTGAAAATACGTGCTAAAGCCGTGCATGAAGAACGCAATCCTTAACTTCTCCATTCTCGATCGGCTCTGTTCCTTTCGTTTGCGACCGTGGCAGAACTTGCTTTCCTTTGGGAAAGAATAAAAAAATAGAAAATATATGAACGCTTCGCGTATTTCAAAAAAAAAACCGCCCAAGTGCGAGTTGGACTATATAAACGACAAACAAAAACATGTCAGTTGCATGGGTGCCCTCTTAGATATTTTTTATTTTATTCTATTTTTTAGTATTTGTTTTCATAACGGCAACAGAAATACGAATGACGTCACCACAAACGTAGGCATCATGTATGTATTGACTGAATTGCTATAACTTTTATTTTCTACCCGCAGATACCTCCTGTTCTACCACAAGACTGTTATGGAATACGAATGCGACGGCTAAGGTGTCAAGTTCGCCGCCAGTGTCTCAACCGCCAAGACCAGCCAGCCCTATTCCTAGCACTGTCGTCGGATTTTGCTTTTCATTAGAGCCCAATCCTGAAAAAAACATACTAAAAGTCATTTTCTTGCGTGATGTTAGTGTGTAGACGGTGTATGAAGCGGTGGGCGCGCCCGTATGGCAGTTTCTTGTGGTTAAGCTTTAACTTAGACCTGTACGTTGGTTAAATCATTAAATTATTGCTATTCGACTGAAAGGATTCTCAAACGATTGTTATTTTTTATTATTTATAATTAATATTTTGTTTTAGAAAGCGAATTGTGTTGCGCGAACGCTATTCACTCTTTTTATCAACGCTATCTATGATCAATTTTACATAATTATGTCAGTTGTTTTACTAGGATTATGCGTCGGCTATAATTTTGCCTTATAACGCGTTTTAAGTTTATTTATGTCAAATCAAATTGTAAATAATATGTGGTATGATGGAAAATGAAGTAAATTGTAAAAAAAACTTAGTTAGAATGTATACATAATTAATGTGGCATGATTCAAATTGTTACTCGGTATTCTGGTATTCTATAGAACAAACACTTCAATCTACCTCGCTGTTTTATCTCTTACTTGCATTTGACTCTGTAGTGGTTTATGTAATTCTACAGTGTATCGCTTTTTAAATGGCTTAATTATTCCAGGTCTTATGTGTGAGTGTATCTAACAAAGTATTTAAACTATTAGGCAAATTTTCAATGTTCTCTATATTTTTGCAAAGACCATGTAAATTGATTCAAATGAGAACATAATGTATTTTTAATATTTATAAAAGATATCAGGTAAATCAATAGATTTGTACTTCTCACCATTGAACATGAATAAAAGGATTATGTAGAGTATATCACGTAATGTTGCGCTCATGACGTGTGTTTGTTTGTTTCAATATAGTTCATAAAGTATGACTGAACTGATTTAGCTTAATGTGATATTTAATATTTATAACCTGTATTTTAAAGGTAGTTAGTTTTATGAATTTCCTTTCCAGATATTAGTTTTAATATTGTTTGAATACAACGCTTCACTGTATTAGCAAATTGCAGCGTGTTTTAATGAGAGCATTTTTATATTATTATTTCTGCTTGGCGAAATATGCAATACTCAAGATGTCATAACTCATATTTTGAAAATAATGCACATTTATTTTGAACTGTTCCATTCGAATATATGCCTAAATCGCCTTTTGAATCCACGCAAATCCACTATGTCACGCTTATTTTATTACAAACTAAGCTACAACTAGCTTAAGATGAATTAGTACTTATATAATATTTATCAGTAGCTAAAAATGTGTGTGACATTAGTAGCAATCCATATTTGCCAATGCTCTAAACTCAACAATTTGCTAATATCTATGGAATGTTTTCTTTGCATTTACTACTAATTTAGTGAATTAGATCCGAGCCTAATCAATTTATTATCTTAAAACTATTAGCTCATAGTTAATAAATAATGTGATAGAATATGAAAATGGCATTTGTCTTCATGTCAGTGCCACAGTTTAATTCGAAACTTGTCTACTGGTCATTCAGCGTGGACAAAATATAATGTATACCATGCGTTCAAAGAATTTAGTTTGTAGGTGATAAGGATCTATGTTATACAGGTATATTTCGAATTAAGTGTCATTATTAGTATTTAAGACTATGAATATCCCGTATCTAAATTAAGACATAAATTAATCATGTTTCTTGGTGTTTGTATTTCCATATCACATTGTGATTTAATAATTGTATTAAATGTTTACTGTTCCCATTGATCCCTCTGAATGTCATACATTTCTGTATGGTCTCTTATAGAAAATAAATACACAAATATAATCAACTGAAATTAAAAACCGTTTTATTTTTCAATTTTTATTGTATATTGATATAACGTTACAATATAATAAGTATATATCACAAACCAATTTTGTTTTTCCAAACGCAATGGGCTGTATTTTTTTTATATATTCAATAAAACAAAAACAATAAAATTTTAAAGGAAAAAAAGAATAGAATAAATAAGTTATTTTTTTAAGTTATATTGAAAAACAAATTATGCTCCCATAATCTAGAAGTTGAACTTGCACATATTGAAGTGTTAGTAATACATATAAAATTAAATTATCAAGACTTCAAAGTTCTTTAAAGTTATATTTAATTTGAATATAACTGCGATTTAATGTTCTAAGAACTAAACTAACAAAAAGACATAATAATTTTTGATAAAATATTATCATTTCTATCACAATCAGACTAAATATCATGACCACTAAGTGGTGTATTTATTACTGTTTTATAATAGATATTTTGAATAAACATATAATCAAAATTAAAATTATTATAAACACCTTAAATAGTGACTAATATTCATGTTATTTCTATACACTACAGATTTTCTTAATGACTATAAAGTATTTAACATAAATCAGTGGTTATGAGAATTATCAATCAAATTTTTTAAAGCTGCTACTTAATATTGCAAATCAAATGTTCTCTTTTCACCTCAAATAAATAAGTTGTCGGAACATAAAGGTCTATCAAATGGTATCATTAATAATATTGTATCAAGCGATTTGGAGATGAATTCAAATCTCAATAATCACAAAGATAATTTCATATGTAAATCCACCATTGAATGGAGTACCTTAAAACAAGTCATGCACGATTAGTTCATTTTAACACTAATGTTAATTAACACTAGTGTTAAAATTAAAAATTCTCACAAAAATCATTATTAGAATCATAAAATAAAGAAGGCGGCAAAATGATGATGCGTTAAGACAAATCTATCTGACAGAAGCACTCTATTTCTATATTGATTATAGTAAAACCTTTAATATTTGCTACAGGTCTAATACATTCGAGTTGTGTGATAAATTACATACCCATAGATTAGGGTTATAAGGTAACTTCTAAGGGTTGCTGAAGGTGGCTTCGTGGCTCTAACGTAGTAACAATATAGGTACGCATAGAACAGTAAAACTATAGGGTGGGTGGATACCCATAGAACAGTAAAACTATAGCGTGGGTGGATACCCATAGAACAGTAAAACTATAGGGTGGGTGGATACCCATAGAACAGTAAAACTATAGGGTGGGTGGATACCCATAGAACAGTAAAACTATAGGGTGGGTGGATACCCATAGAACAGTAAAACCATAGCGTGGGTGGATACCCATAGAACAGTAAAACTATAGGGTGGGTGGATACCCATATAACAGTAAACTATAGGGTGGTTGGGTAGCCATAGAAGGCTACATCTAAGGGTCGATGTTCGTGGCCTGCCTCGGCGGGGCGGGCTCGTCGAGCAGCGTCTCGAGCTGCTTCACGTCGGTGACGGGCACGAGCACGCGTAGCGGCGGCACACGTACGCGGTCGGCGCCTCGCCCGATGGACGGATGCGGCTCAGCACTGCAATTTAAATTAAAGACAACATTTTGCGTTTTATATACCACCCGTAGTGGATAACGCGCCCGAGGGCGTGCGTTCAATCCCCAGTACTGTGAGGTATCTGTCATTTTATTTCTTGTGCCAGTCCGCCGTTAGACGTCCTTCATAAAGACCTCTTTTATTTTCCTACTATCACATGTAGTATACATTGGGACGAAAATGGGATTAGAACCCACGCGTGCAAGGAAAAATATCGTATGTTGGCAACACTCAAAGAAGTCATACCTTGAGGTTGCTGGCAACACTAAAAGAAGTGTCATTCTATGGGGTATAAATGGAGCTGCACGAAGCATTTCATTGTCTTTCTCTGGCTATCAACAAGAAGTATACGCGATAGTGCTGCCCAATCGGTATCACAAATTTAAACGTTAGAGTGGTGTTTCATTAGTGATATTAAAGTGATAAAATAAGTAATTATACCAGTGTTATTGTTGTGCAAAGCGAAACTACGGTGATTTGGTAAAAGTATTTACATTTCTACCTTCTTAGCTCAATAAAACAAAGTAAAGCTCGTGTTAGCTTTACGTGATGAACATAGTGTTTTTCTAGTATCTGGGTGTTTACATATCAAAAATGTATTTTTTAAAATTTTACGGCGCGTGACATGGGATGATGAGGGTGAGTGTCAAAAATCTTCACTGATTGCGTTACGTAATACTCGCTCACATTTACTCGTATATCACTGATGAAAAACTGAAACGTCTCTTCTTTAAGAAAAATGATATATATAGCGCTTTAAACTTATAAGATTACCCGTAATTCTCTGTGGTCGTGGTACTTGTGATCGCAGTGCCGACCGATCTGCTTTTTGATATATTTGGTATGTCCCCAGGCTCCGCTAATGGCATGGCCTAAGTTAAGAAATTTTAGTTGGATGTGTGTTTAATTAGTGGATGAAGTGGCGTGGAGTGCGACAGAGAGTAGGCGGGCGCACTCACGTATCTCGGACATACCGGCGGGCGATTCGGCCGCGGGGTCACTGACCGCCAGCACGCGGCCCGGCAGCAGCCGCGGAGCGCACCACTCGCACCAGCTCCAGGGTGCGCGGGTCCGAGCAGCCGCCCGAGATCAGCACCTTTCAATGTGATGAGGTTATCACGCGAGCAGCGGGTTCGCTGGTGCAAAGTGGTGACAAAGTGGACTCGCCAGCAGGCGGTTCGAATGGCGCTAAGTGGTGACAAAGTTGTCACTGGAGTAAGCGGTTCGCCTGGTGCTAAGTGGTGATAAAGTTATCACGCGGGCAGGCGATTCGCTTGGTTTGCCGGGGGGTGTTGACAAGTTGACAAGCGAGCGCGGCGCACCACTCGCAAGTGGTGATAAAGTTGTCACTGGAGCAGCCGCGGTTCGCATGGTGCTAAGTGGTGACAAAGTTAACAACACAGCAGGCGTCTCGCCTGGTGCTAAGTGGTGACAAATTTGTCACTGGAGCAAGCGGTTCGCCTGGTGCTAAGTGGTGACAAAGTTGTCACTGGAGCAAGCGGTTCGCCTGGTGCTAAGTGGTGACAAAGTTGTCACTGGAGCAAGCGGTTCGCCTGGTGCTAAGTGGTGACAAAGTTGTCACTGGAGCAAGCGGTTCGCCTGGTGCTAAGTGGTGATAAAGTTATCACGCGGGCAGGCGATTCGCTTGGTGCTAGGTGTTGACAAAGTTGACAAGCGAGCAGGCGTCTCGCCTGGTGCTAAGTGAGCATTCCATGGACATCTACAGCACTTAATGGTTTGCAGATGCATTGAAAACCTTTAAAAGTGGGCCCCGGACACTTCAACTTTTCACTTTAAGCGCGATTTCTGCGAGGCCGTGCTGATACAACAGAAGCTTTTGCATTGCTGCGCGCGTACACACCGTACGCCCAAGCCAAGCTCCATTCACCCAACGACACGAGGTGTTTAAATGGGGCGAAGGCCTTGACACAGCTACATCAAACTAAAACTTGGATACCGGCACACTAATTGTACACGACTAATTCTACCTTAAGAGGTCCCCTAATAATAATAGCGTGACGACCCCAGCCGTAGCTCCCCAGGAGCCCCCGAGCTTAGTCACCCGTAAACAAGTTTCAGGCTAGGCGCCTTCAACGCCCGGCCACCTCAAGCCCTGTAAATCTGTAAAGGCCGCCCAAGCCACCTGGAGCCCGATGGATCTGTAGGTCCTCCCAAGACCGATAGTGGTTGATCCAGCCAAAAAAAGGTATCTACGTGGGTGAGTCGTTGTAGAACATCTGGGCAGATATGCCAACGGGGTACCTGCGTGGGTGAGTCATTATAGAACATCTGGGCAGATACGCCAACGGGGTACCTGCGTGGGTGAGTCGTTGTAGAACATCTGGGCAGATATGCCAACGGGGTACCTGCGTGGGTGAGTCATTATAGAACATCTGGGCAGATACGCTAACGGGGTACCTGCGTGGGTGAGTCATTATAGAACATCTGGGCAGATACGCCAACGGGGTACCTGCGTGGGTGAGTCGTTGTAGAACATCAGAGCTGACATCATCTCCGGCAGGGCAATGGGCGACTCGTCGAGGCGCCTCCCGAAGGTAGTGAGCAACCGCTCGGCCATTTGCCTCTCGGCGTCCCCGCCCTCGGGCGCTGCGCTCTTGTCAGCGTACGCCGCCAGCCGCAGGAGGTTGTGGCAGGCCACGCTGTTCCCGGAAGGTTCCGCTCCGTCGTGGTCTAGATATGAACCTCGAGTTTGAAGTCTATGACTCCGTGGCGCAGTTGCCAAGGTATTGGCTTCGGCGTCGGGACGGTGGGTTCAATTCCCATACGGAACAACTATTTGTGTTAACCACAGACAGTTGTTTCGCATCTGGGTGTTTGTCCTTGTGAAATTTATGTTTGTAAAACGTTGTTACAACACAGAATAATGTCATATCATTCCTAAAGTAAGGGCCATATTAAAAAAAGTCAAAATCGAAGTCTACTACAATCTTCATTCAAATTATGAATACCCGTTTTTCTGGCAGCAGAGCGTGTGAACTCGATCCCTAATAATTGAAAACTCACGTGTGATGAACATCGTGTTTTCTATTATGTGTATGTTTTTAGCTATAATACGTATTTTATTTATAAATAAAAGTATGTTTCAAGTTAAAGTTTCTAGCTCGACTAGTTTGCAGATAACTTTGGGTATAATTATGTCCAGAAATCTATTACTATTCGAACTGGACTTGTTTCAGGCGTCGAGATGTCTTTTATTTGTTAAATTTTGGCTTATAGCGTGTAAGGCTCTGAAGACGGAACATTTCATTTTATTCAACATTCAGAGAAAAACTCATTGTTATACATATTTGTCCTCAGTGCATAATTTTACCTTGAAAGCCTTTTTGATTGGACCGTTCTTGATCACTTATTTAAAATACTCCCTTTATGAAATTCTAATATTTTATTCAATATAAAGAATATAGAAGCATTACACTAAATTATTGACTGTCAAAAAACACTACTACCGGTTCCGAAAAATAAGCCACTAACCTGAGTAGAACCGGCGAAAGACAGTCAGAGACTCAGTGGGACAATTTTTTTAACATAATTTGACAAAAAAAAAAAAACAAACAAAATAGAACTAAGTTCTACTTCAAAGAGCCTATATTACGCAGTTGGTATATCACTGCAACTCTATTATAAATGTGCTGGTTCTTTTTTTAATTGCTTTTCGGTTATTAGGTATTACGTCATATTATATTTTTTCATATTCAACTATGTATGTGGAACAATAATTTGAATAATTAAATAGTACTACCGATTTGGTTATCATTCACCTTCATCGAACAAGTCTGAGTGGCTGGCAAGGACGCCAAACGTTTATAAATAGGAAGTGTTTTAATATTATTGCTGCATATATAATTATTGCTGCAATTTATCTTAGGAAATTATTTAATGCCAACTTTATGACCAGAAATTAAAAAGCGATTATGGTTTTGATTTCAAAACACGATGAGACTTAGGAAAAACGTTATAAAAATGTTATCTGCGTAAATAGCTATCCTTAAACTTTGAGCGAGATAAATTTTATCACCAGCTGTGGCAATAATGTGCAGAATAACCGACCATAGACTTAAAGTTTCACCAGCAAATGGCAAATGGCCAGCGCAAAATAATACCTATGGAGACCATATTATTGACACCATAAGAGAATTGGTGTGGTTGACAAATTGGTGCTCTCAGACGGATTACCATAGCAATGCGTAAGCTTTCATCGTCAACAAAAGTGCCCAAGTTACTTGATGGTAAAGCGTGAAGCCAATAAGGAAAGTATTATACTTTCACTTTACGCCGATCCTCCCATTCGTGCAACAGCCGAGGCTGTTGCGTGACCCTACCACCGTAAATGTCCGAATTGCGGATAAGGATATTAGTATCACACATTTAAGGCAGGCAGCGCGACACTAGAAGTTCCTTACACCAATATAAATATAATAACATAATCACAAAAACGAATTAGGACAAACCACGCAACAGTCTTCACTGTAACAGCCCTACAGAGTTTAAATCTTTATTGAAAGGTATGGATATTGTTCTAGAAAACTTTATTTACCTTCTTTGAGTCTCAGAACCACTGAACTGTCAATATTGGAGCAAGTAAAATAACCTCCTTTGTCATTATCCCAGAACAACTCATTCTGTTTGTGCTGCAGTTCTCGGGCCCAGTTAAGCCAATATAGATCAAGGGATGCTTCATACAAATCGAGCAAACCCTTTATCAGGAAAGCATAGTCGTCCAAAAATCCTTTAATTGGTTCCTCACTGAAAAATAAATCAAGTTTAATGTTTAAACATGTTTTACATTGCTAAAAAAATTTATAAAAGTGACAGCATACGCATATGCCACTGGGCAAAGGCCTCCTCTATACAGAGGGTATCAGGGCATAGTTAACCATGAAGTCCCACTGAGGAATGGCAGACTTCACATATATTCCAAATATTTTTTTTATTGTTATTATGTTTGAGTATGAAATTTCCCACACTTATAGTTTATATAGAGAAGGAGTGCAGAATCCTATTTTTTAAACTGCTTAAAAAATACTTTAAGTTAATAAAAAAAACATTACACACACTACCATGTATATTTAATAATGGTTGAATTTCGACCACCGAGCGACAACTAGTTTACATAAATAGGCGATTATTGGCTACGGGCCGTCAAGTAATTAAATTTTGCGAAATTGCGAACCGCAGAAGGTGCGCAATTTTAGTACACGGCCAAAATTTCCAAAGTCTTTGCTTGGGGTTCAGTCGGTAATTTGTTGCGTTTTTCTGCATTGATGGCAGCGTCGAACGTAATCCATAGACATAAGCTTCCTGTTGTAGATAGTTGGCTTGTTGATGTCAGGTGATGTTGGTGGCAACAAGTCTGATTCGAGTAAAGGGGGAATGGGAGGAAAATATACACTTATACTACACTTCACGGGGTGGTTTATATCTTTACTCCATTTGCAAAACCAATCGCTGAGACTATCAGCAGGGCTTTGAAAGCGGATGGTAATACGGCCTAGAAGTTTGTTAGTATAGATGAGGGCAATGGTGAGAGACATAATCCTTGACAAAGCCTGCCACTTTGTATATGAGTCTATCTGGCAGAACACATTATAAAGCAAGCCGATGTGCCAGACTTTGTTGAATGCCTTTGTATTTAAAAATAGCGCAACTGTGTATACAGTGTGTTTTTACAACCGTGACAATAAATACGCTACTTACCAATAATCATAATAAAAATCTTTCAAACTAATTAATTAAATAAAAAAGAAACAAAATTTTTAACATCCTATACAACTACAATTGACTAACAGTATGTTTTATCTCTTTTAAATTCATTCAAGATATTCATATGCTTTGTGAGCTTTAGAAATGAACTTTACGTTACCGTTTTATATGTAAGAGTGTTCTAAAATTGTTTGTTATGGAAAATTTAATAACTCGGTAAATATTGATGTTGAAAGAATGTAAATGTTTAATACAATAATAAAAAGGTATCCTCTATATGTGTGTTCATTTATTGTCGCGGTGGTAACAACATGCTGTTTAGAATAATGATAAAATAGTAATTATATAGTAATTTTTTATATAGAAATACAAACAATATGCTTACATTTGAGCAACAGATCCATCATCTGCCCTGTAACAGGAATGTAACAGGGTCTTGTCTGAGGAATTGTATAAATGGGTTTTAATAAAATTGGCTGCTTTAATAGCATCATCTACATAGCTTTTTTCTCCTAAACCTTGGCCTGCTTGAGCCAATCCCGCAATGACTAGTCCATTCCATGAACAAAGCATCTTTGTATCTAAATGTGGACGAGGTCTCTGTTGACGTTCCTCATACAATGTACTGATACAGTCTGATATCACTTCCTCAAATTGCTCTGAAGACAGTCCAAATTTTGTCATTGTCTCTTCTTTACTTCCATATACAATCAAAACATTTTTATTTTCTAGTTCACCATGAGGATCACTCTCAGGTGATATATTACCACTTTCTTCAACGCTAAAGTAATCACAAAATATATCAAAGTATGAAATGGAGTTCACGTTTTTATTGTTGAGAAGAGATTTTAATTCATCGTATTCCCAGACATAGAATGCACCTTCTTTTTTGTGTGGAGCACCATGATAGGGATAGGAATCCGCATCTTCTGCACTGTAGTAACCACCAGATTCATGTCGTAGATCTCTGTTTACATACTTGATAATGTCACGAACAACATCTGCGTAAAAATTATCTTTCGTAGCCAGGTACGCATCTGTATAGGCAACAATCAATTGGGCTTGATCATAAAGCATTTTCTCAAAGTGAGGTACATGCCAATCATTATCAACAGAGTACCGTGCAAACCCACTTGAGACATGGTCATGAATGCCACCTTTTGCAATTTTTGTCAGCGTATACAGACACATTTCAAGACATTTCTTCCCTTCTGCATCTGATTTATCACGAGCATAAAAATGAAACAGAAAATTAAAGATGGATGCTTGAGGAAACTTTGGAGCCAAGCCAAATCCCCCAAAGTGTGGTTCATACAAAGAAATATATTTACGGACACATTTGGTCCATGTAGCCTCACCAGGTACTGATGATGATTCTGGTTCACCAATAGATATTTTTTGCAGCGACTCCAGGATGTTAATGCTGGCATTAACAAATTGTGAATTATTTTCTTTCCATTTCTTTGCCAGTGACAAAAGGATGCTTTTAAATCCTGGGCGCCCCCAGCGGTCTTCAGGTGGAAAGTAGGTGCCTCCAGTTACAGGTATTAGATCTGGTGTAAGAAATACCGACATTGGCCAGCCACCTCGTCTGGTTGAAGCCATAACAAATAGCATATAAACACGATCTATGTCTGGTCTTTCTTCCCTATCCACTTTTATGTTAATGAAGTGCTCATTCATTACCTTTGCCACATCTTCATTCTCAAAAGATTCCTTTTCCATCACATGACACCAATGACATGTGGAGTAACCTACTGAAAGAAATATTAGTTTGTTTTCTTTTTTAGCTTTCTCAAACGCTTCCTTGCCCCATGGGTACCACTGCACTGGATTATGTGCATGTTGAAGCAAGTAAGGTGACTTCTCAGATATAAGTTGATTTGTGTACTTTGGTTTTTCTTCTTTATTAGATGCAGCACTTGCATTGGACATTTTTATTGTATTGTCGCTAAAACTCCTTTTCAGTGTATCCGAGCATAAATGATGTCCAAATGTTGTTAATCTGATAAAAAAAATATGAATGAATAATTAATTCATTGTATGATGATCATCATTGTATGATTTAAAGTAGGAAATTTTTATGTTGATATTTTCCATGTGAGTATATAACATAGAGCGCAATTAATTACATTTCTTTTAAACTATGTACAACTTTCATTTTTTGTATGACTATTAGGATGACCAAAGCATTAGTGATTAGTCTTGAGTCTGCATTTTTTAAGAATTGTTGTGATTGTTTAAGAATTTTACTATTAAGGTTTTGTTGAGTTTTTCAGTTCTCCATTAATATGGGAATGTTAACCTTTGTTTACTTTAGAATTTATAGTAATTCCGAATAAAAACAAATGAACTTCAACCAAAACAAGGTCACGTAATAACATTATTGATTGACGTATATGCATTACAATCTAACAATTAGTATATTCAAGTTACTCTGCTAAGTTATAACATACATAAACAAATAAATTATTCATTATAAATTATATAAATACCTTTTATTTGAACTGAAATCTCTATTTATGCACACCGGGTGTAAAACGGGATTTTCTTTATTTGTGCTTTGATTTATATTTAGAGTCTTTAACTTATTGTCACCCGTCGACAAACGTCGAAAGAGAAGAACAGCCCGACCACTAGGCATAATAATATTATGAATGTGTTATGGAGACTTTTACGTTGACGACATGAAAAGCGAATTTTAATGAACCTTATAAAAATAGAAATATAAATACACAGTACACACGCAAGTCAGAGTCACAAACTTCAAAACAAGAATTTAAATAATGACGTTCACGGCTCACGCTCGCAGATTAAAAAAACAGCTCAGCTAGTCTTCATAACTGTAAAAGTGTAAATATTGATGATTTAGGATGGACTAATATTCCTATTTCCTTCTAATTTAATGTTTTAATATATAATCCTCCTGTAAATCTTTTGTATATACCTTGTATGGCAATCTATTATGTAGTGTTTTTGATGCCAGGTGTGAAGTGTATTTTTAACTTAGTAATTAAGATTACATAAGTATGTACCACCATCCAGTTTGGATGAAACAGAACCCTTACAATCATTAACAATTCATTTAAATGTATTTACACTTTAACTTTTTAATTTTTGGTATACTACTCTGCATTTATTCTATTATCTCTACGAACTTGTAAGTTACTTATAGGCTTAAAATGAATTTAATATTAAACAAATAAATATAAGCAAAATGAGGGTATATTTTATTAATATATAAATAAATTAACACTTCATTACCATGAGCTAACTATAGCGCCTAATCATTTATGCACACAAGTGTTATTGCTTTACAAAAACGCGTAGGCGTATATTGTTAATATTAAAAAACACGTATGAATACTCATGAAATTAAATAATATTAAAATATTGTTAGTAAGCGTACTAGATTTTGAAATGTTAGAATACGCATGCGCGAAAAATTAGACGCCATTCCTAGTTTCATTGCAACACGGCTTGTTTTGACATTAACAATTATGTTCAATATTTTGGGTTAATGTGTCCTTGTCACGAAATGTTTCGTAATATATTAGCGGAAATGACATCAAGTGTGAACTTGCCCTTATGATATTAAAGTGATAGAATAAAAAAGGTAAGTGTCTATTTGGTTGGCTATTCATGGAGTTGGTTATGAAGTTAGAAGTCAAAGGTTGTTTTTAAATTTAATAAACAATATGCTTAATAAATTATGTTCTTGCATTTAGAATATTATGTTAATAACACAATTTTATTCTAGTGACACATGAAGTTTGACAGTAATTCTTAGATCGGCATAATATATTTATTTAAGTAATAAATACATCAGTTATGTACTTCAAAGTAATATTCATATTAGCATATTATTAATCAATTGTTTAATTACGTGTCAAATGAGCTAATATCTTCGATAAAATACAATTTTGCGAATTTAATATTGTAAAGTAATTTCTTCATGAAATGTTTAAAAATATTTTTTTGTTAATAATTGTACGTACAAAAAATAGGTTTTTACGCTTTTAATACAATTATTATTTTTTATTTAGCACGTTTCTAAACAATGTAGGTTTTTAGTGGAATATGGTTGAATACTTGCCTGACTTGAACAATATCCGAAGTTCGGTTTCCATAGCAACTACGAGGGGTGTGAAGCCAATTGATGGCAATAGTTAGGGTTCGCAACAACTTGCTGTCATTTATAGTACGTTAACCCCGGTTTAGATATAAAGCTTAAATGTTGATTGAAATATAAAACTAATAAAAAAGTCACTCTCAATATAAATAAAGTATAAGATTATGTTGAAACCAAAAAAGGGGAAAACATTATAATAAGCCAAGCTCACTAGACTGCGATATTGGCATATATGAAATCTACGGAAAACATCGCTTTTTTTAGTCTTCACTCACGAGCAAAAGGTTTATGTTGCCGGGTGCTTTACGTACATTATATTATTATGTAGGTATGGGGACCCATACTCGGAACTACAATTTGTGGACAACACAAATTTTAGTTCCGGTTCACGCGTGTGAACGCACAACACATTGCGTGGGGTTAGTTGGCTAAGTCCATAATTATATAATTGTGCCATCCGCACACATTTCTGGAAATCGAACGAGACGAGATCAAATTTGTCTACGTTCACTCTTTAAGGACACACCATGGTTGACAAAACGGTGCCACCAGACAGATACCTACAGCAATTAACGTCTTATTAAGAATGAAGAGTACGGGCACAAGGGATCAAATTTTTAAGTAGTTTCTTATGCTACGCTTAAGAAGTGTAACTTTTTATGTGCGTACATAAGTACATACACGTTTTTTATACGAAAATCTGAGCTTGAAACTGTACTTGAAATTGTATAATAAAAATAAATATTTGTTTTAGCCAAACCCGAGTGTATGAATCGACTTCTAGTAGCGGTTGGAAGGAAAAACGAGAGAGAAAGAGAGAGAGAGAGAGAGAGTTAAATTTTAATTAAACCCTTAAAGTTTATATTAGATAGAATTATAATAGATATAGAAATTTGCTGAACTTTCAGTTTATTTGTGACCGAAACCAGTACTCTGAATTGTTTTTATTGCTACATTGTGCATTAAGCATCTGCATATTTTTGTTGCAGGTGCACCGGTAACAGGATAAAGTACTGATCAACTGTTGTGCCTTAACATTTCCTCCACCCGCCTATTGCACTTGTTACTATTGGCATTACATACTTGTAACTACTTTAAATAGTCTTTATTATATATCAAATTACGCGACCAACTAGTCCACGTACCTGTCCGAAAAAACGAATTTCCGATTATATATTGAACGTTACTATTTCAAGAGACTACGCCGTTTTAAACGCACTGGAAAGCTATAAGATTTTATGAAGACATCGTACAAGCGTGCCGATAAATTACGATCGTGAATCGAAGGGGGAAGTTGTGTGGATGGTGTTGCCAGCAAGATGTCATTGTGGGTGGGCGGTGGGTGCAACGGCGGCGAGGTGGGGGGCGCGCACGTCGCCACCGCCACTGTCATGTCGACCAACACCTCCATGGAGTCCGGCATCGAGGCGGGGGTCCTGCCGACGGTGACGGGGTCGCTCGCCTCGGCCCGGGACTCCCTGGGCTCGCTGTCCCGCGCGGCGGAGCAGCTTTACGACACAGACCATACGGACCTCGGCTCGGAACTGGACGAGGCGGAGATCAGAAGGGAGCTGATGCACGACGTGAGTGCGCTGATAAAGTTGTTTTAAAAAAAAAATATCGTCTTAAGATGATAAAAACTACACTTTGGCCACTGCTCTCTTGCTTATTCACATATTAGTCCAACGATATGTTATTAGGTCATTTGGTCGTGGTGAGTTTTACCCTAGCAATTGGTTGCATTTCCTTTAATCGAGAGCGAAAATACAAGGTTAAACGCTTCATTAACTATCTATGCCTTCTTAAACTATGTTTCAAATTCCATCTCGCAAACTACGCGCGGCGATTGAACACTCATTTTCTTAAACGTGGTAGAGCCACGCAGCACTTTCTGTTGTTACCTGATGGTATCGTCCGGGGAAGTACCTGAACCTCACAGAAGGCCTAAGAGCCGTAATAGTTTAAAGTTCGGGCATCCGCTTTTAATTCAATTACCCTTGGTACAGAGGAGTCCATTGCTTGAGGTAACCAAGGCCTACCTTCTTAATGACTGGAAACGCAAATTTAGCTCCAAGAGTGTTGTAGATGTCTTCGAGTGGCAGTGATCGCTTGAGATCTTGTTACCTTAATAATCCTAGCGGCAACTTCATTGATTCAATTCTATTTTTGCATATTACATGCACACTGAGTTTATTTACTGCTACTTCTGCCACTTAAATTCCTCTAATTATGAATGGAATTATTTAGATATGGTGTATTTGAAAGTCAATACCTAATTTTTGAATTGGAAAATGCAGATGATTAAAAAAAAATTCCTTATTACAGAAATGGCGTCTCCTGTTTGATCGGGTAAGTAATTAAAAACTATGATTATGACTATATATATTATGATAATGTTTGTAATTTGTCACGGAACTAAACTTTCAATTAATAATATGTTTATTGATTCAGATTGCCTTTTAATATTTGAGGTTAGGTCATTAGGTTTTCCTCATATATTTTTTTAGAACTACTTGCGCTCTTCTCAAAAATGTATTAAACAACTTGGAAAACTTTATGAAATGTCTTGAACTTCATATAAAGATTTTGATAAGCATAAAAACTTGCTAAAATATAATCACGGTGGGTTATGATTTTGTATAACCGTGAAGATAATATGAGGCGATAAATGCGGAGTTTTGGGACAAAAGGTGCAGCCTACGTGTCGTGTCAACGAGGATAATTTATTCTGTTGACACGTTTTGTTTATTTTGATGCGACATTTGATTTTGATGCTGGTTGAAAAAAAAATAAAAAAGGCATTTTTTCATCTCAGAATGATCATAAACATAATGTCATTAGAATGGATAGAAAAGTAGACACAGGAGACACACACCTATGCATAATAAAATAAACTTCGGTTTCTTCTAAACATTTTGAAATATGTTTGGGGAACTGTTTTTTGATAGCATTGTTCAAGGACTTTTGTCCCCCATAACGTAACTGAGAAATGTCTCAATTACAGTAAACTTTGCTCGTAATTTCATGGAAAAAAGGTACGCTTTAGCAACAGATTATTTTCGTTACGCGAGCTAGTGGAAAGGCAACGGAGTAGTTAAATGGAATTCTCGTTGTCTTCTTGGTAGTTAGGTTACCCGTCAGGTTGAACCTTCATCAACTTTGACACCTTTTGAAGTCGGTTAAAAAGCAGCTTTGTCGTTTTAAGATTCATTAAGTGTGCGATATAGAATAATAAAAATTCAATACGAAGCTTCCAACGGGTTTCCGCGTAAACAAACGCATAGCGCATAACGCCGCGTCGCTAGGCCCAAAGTAAAAATTATACAATGAGCGCAGCATATATCACAAGGGCGTCGTTTTACGACTTCGGTACAAATTTCACGGAAAGTCCCTTTGTTTCCGACTGATTAAAATGTACAGAAGCGGTGTTTGTGAAAAAAAAAACGGAGAGAGAGCAGCTTTACGAGCTGATAGGGGGGCGGTAGCGCCGCGGCTCAAACGCTGCGCCATCACGTACGAGGCATTCAGATAAAGCCGGCTTCGGAGATATGGGCGCTCGGCGTCGTTTTTGTTCACCTCTTACCGGAATCGTACGCAACGTTTGTAACAGATACGCGCATAATGATGCCTGGCGGAGATGACACCCGCCGTTCTCGCGCTTTCTGTTGAGTCTGCAAAATTTTATTGTGATAGGGCCACGCGTCTGGGGAAGTACCACGGCCTCACAGACGACCAGCGTAAAGTGGACGTATTATACTTTATTTCGTGGTCTGGTGAGTGAGATATCCGGCGTCCACTTGTTAATAATAAGTTATCAACGCATCTGTGAACTCTTAGGTGCTGTACATGTCCATGGAAGGCGGTCTTCACTTGACATAGCTTGAACCCCTTCTCCATTAGCAACTTTTCACATTAAAAAAATCGTCACCCTAAGTTTCCGCGCTAGATCGATATCTTCGATTCTGTTTGATTCGAGGTCATGTTGCAGTTCGATCCGGAGGGTTTCGGCGAGATCCCCTGGCCCGACTTCCTACAAACACTCCAGAATCCGGACTTTATAGCGCAAGTGCCGCCACATAAGCACGAGGTAAATGCCGCGTGTTTTAACTTTCCGACGTGACTCTAAGATTTAAACAACATATAACTTTATGTATTATAGGGAACCGATTTGTAAAATTAAGCCATATGAAATCTACTTATTGCCAAGGCAGTGTTATAGAATAAATGGCCATCCTTGATTGTAAGCGCGTTGAGAAATGTATTGGAAATAACTTAGGTCAATGTAATTATTTCTATTATTTTAATTCAATTAAGGATAATCGATCAGGATTATTCTAAAATTAAATAAATTCCCATATTAATATTTATAGTCAATTAAAATTTTGATACCAATATACACGTGGATATGAACTAAACTCCAGAAAACTTATTGTTGGATTAGGGTCCAAAGTTAAGGAAATTTGTTCACTATTTAGTGTAGAACAGGGACGTATATTAAGTATGGTATTACGTGAATGTATAAAAATGTAAAGTGATGTGTGTTACCCTTCAGATACTGTTGGACAAAGCGCGCAGTGCGACATCAGAGGCCATCACTTTTCAGGAGTTCGTCAATGTGGTAAGTACCAAACGCTTGAAGTATTTGTATCGTTCAAACATTTGCCCCGGGATTGGATCATTAGTCTAACGGCGGCGCTCTTTGCCCCCACGTAGGTTCGATATGGTTTACAATATTACCCATGGCGGCCGTCCCCAGATACAAGACAACTAAATTAAGATGCGACCGCGATTAAGGGACTGCGCGCATCTCCCCGAGCCACTAAAGATATTCGACGCGTTCCAAAGTCTCGCCGCGTTAGAACAACCTCGCTCCTAAACTCCTAACGCAAACGTAAACGCTGGCGGCATTGGAACGTTCGTCGCGTTCGAACCGAAGTGGCCTTATATCCTTATCGTTTTCTTACTGTCCTGCCTCGAAATACGATAAGGCGCCCCACGATTTATTAGATGGACGTTTATTTTTGTATGGTAAAATATATTATCTTAAATGCGTATTAACAGTGAGCACCGTCATTCGTTTTTATTCCATTTTGATAGCTCATTGGTTCCTTTAATTGTTTTCGATCGTCGATATATATCGTTTAGTTACGAAATTATGTTTTTGTCGATTGATTCGCCATCCCTTTGTTTGATTGTTCGTTAAATTGTTAGTTTATATTTTTAAGGGCCCTAATAATGTAATAAAAATAAAGTGTTTACAATTATTATGTTATCCTAGAGATATGTGGTGACAAGGATCAAACTTACAGAAGTCTACTGGAACATTTTGATTTTACTTTGAAGATTTTGATGTTTACTTTTAAGAGATATTACTTAGAAATTGTAAAAGCAAATTTTTATCTGGGTGAAAATTTTCAGTAAAGAAATTTCAGTTCAGTAAAAGAATTTTGGTGCCTGTGAACATTCTTAATATGTCTATAATTATAGTAATAAACATATAATATAATTTTCGATATATATTAAACTCTTCAAAGTAACTATTATAAGGAACTAGATATGTGAAATGTAAGAAATATTTAACTTTCGTTATTATTTCGAAAATACGCAGGTTTCCTCACGATGTTTTCCCTCACCGTTGAGCACGTGATAAGTCGGCACTTAAAACAATTTCATTGGTGCCGGTACTAAGGATCGATCTCTGGTTGCTCGAGTAAATTCAATCTCTCGCTCGAATAAAGGCGAGCCCCCGGACACAGCTATCACGGGTCAACAAAAGGCATTAAGATAATTGTTTGCTACTGGGTTATATAAAGATAACATAAATAGGTGCAACACTATTTTTTTTTTAAATTATGTAGGTACACATTTGACGGCAACAATGTGAGACTTTTCGCGGAATTATGATTTATATTATGTGACTAATTTATTTTTATTCAACGCTAGGATGTAAAACTTTACGAATTATCAAACAAAATATTGAATTTTTAATATTTTATTGTTGGACACCACGTATAATATATTTTCAAAAGTTAATTATCAACAAACAACATTTCGCACATTATATTTTAAATGCGAACCCAAATGCAATTAAGTCGACGCGTTATATTTAAGAGGTGTTTTAAAATAATTAGGCGATCTGATTAACCCATATACATCACTTTAACGTCAAAAGGCATCTTGGCCCCTATTAATTAACGCGAAGAGGGTACACTTTTGCGAATATTAGCATAAAATATACTTAAGAAGCTCTTTATGTCGACGGAACGTGGGTAGTGAATTATTGCGTCCATGTGCGTCCCTCTTCAATAATTAAGTTATTACTTAGGAGGGTCAAGTTATACGAGCGATATTTCGCTCTTATGGCGCCTTAAATTTAATAAGTTTGTAAATTATGAGCATATTGTTTACCTCAATACTGTCGCCTTACCTTAGAAAGTGTCGTACGGCTCGGTAATTGAATTCTCAATGGGATTAACATTAGGGTTGTTACTTTTGCGTTTTCAAATGAAAACGGTTTTAAAGAACTTTCCTATTAGAATTTGGTATATGAATATCCGTGGGTCGATACATCGTGGTCTCAGAGAACTTCGAAAAGAGTCTATCTAACCTAAAAGAATGGCAATGTTTCTGCAACTCCCTTGATGTTATTAAACTCCAAAATCTGCGAGTGTTGCAACCGTCGATTTGCAGCGGTTATCACTTAACATAAGGTGAACCACCATTTGCCACCTTCTCACATAAAAAAAATTTGAGGCTAAAACTTCTAATCTCATTATTCTGCAGCCTACTTTCGGACCTCAGTGTGTTCAAGAAAGCTAAAAAGTATTAATTTAGAGCTACCAAATCGGACTTTGTTGTGACCCCTCCGGTCTTAAATTCAAATAAAGATGTCCGAGTTATTCTCACGAATGATGTTGCGCAGCGAAAAGTAGCTAAGTGCTCGCCGGAATAAAATACAAAAATTTAGGACCGTACATGGGACTCCGCCGTAAAACTTTCGCGGTATTGGATATCAAACGAGGGAAGTGTCGTCGCACGTAAAACGTTTCGCGACCAGCTCCGTACGGACAAGCGTAAATCAAAATTAAATTCGTGGCATAAAGAGACAACGCGCGGGGCCCCATTTTCGTGGGCGTCGGTGATGCGGCATTCTTATGCTAATCCCGGCGAACCGCATACGAGCGGGGTGGGCCAAATTGTTATTTATATTGTCACCTCTTTTCTCGTATTCTCTTTTCGACCATTTTTTTTAATCCGACCCCACCGAAATCCCCGGACTAAATTACTGACCGAATCCTCCTCGGTGCCTACGTAATCATAACGCTCCATTATTTATTCTGTTAGAAATCCTTCGTTGACGTTGTGTTTTTTTTTTTGCCTTTTTGCACAATCATATGGTATTGTTCGGAGTTCGTTGACCTTCTCAGTGTTATTCGTTAAATGTTTCTAATCTAAATCTTTAATAGCATATGTATATTCGTTTTTTAGTTATTACTTATAACTTACTAGCTAAAGGTGAAGGTTTTTGGATGAAATAGTTAGACATTGATTTTTTTAGTTATTATTTATTATTCTTTATTCTAGAGAATCTTCTACTATTAAAGAGCCGTGATAGCTCTGTGTTCGGGCGCTCGCCTTTAATTCAATATACTCGAGCAACCCGAGTTCGATCCCCGGTGCCAGTACCAATGAAGTTTTTAATTTTAAGTGCTTACTTATCACGTGCTCCGCGGTGAAGGAAAACATCGTGAGGAAACCTGCATATTTTCGAAAAAATAACAAAAACAAAGTCGCGAAGATATGCGAAGTCCGCCAATCCGCAGTGGGGCCGCGTGGTGGACTATGCCCTGATACCCTCTTTATAGAGGAGGCCTTTGCCCAGCAGTGGGACATGTATAGGCTGTTACTTTACTTTTTTTTTTATTCTTTATTCTTCTTATTTACACACGTGTTGTTAATTTTAATTGAATTAAGTAGTTTGATGACTCCGTGGCGCAGTTGCCAAGGTATTGGCTTCGGCGTCAGGGGTCGTGGGTTCGATTCCCACACGGGACAACTATTTGTGTGACCCACAGATAGTTGTTTCGCATCTGGGTGTTTGTCTGCGTGGAATTTATGTTTGTAAAACGTCATTACAACACAGGATAATATTATCCTAAAGTAATGGCAATGTTTAAAAAAAAATACTAAATAATGAGTCTGAATTGATCGGAATGGAAAGAATCGAAAAGAATAATTAAGGGTATATTATCAAACTCTTCTTAAACGAAACCCATCAAAATGACAGATATATTCGGAAGCCTAATGCGTTGTTGCATTTGTACGATAGTCGATGATTGATGAGGCGTCAGCGGCTCGTGCCGACTCTTTTAGGGAAATGGCACCCGCTTTGGCTGGAACGCAATTTCCTGTGAGGAAATTGGCTCACTCCATTACGCCGTAGCTGCCACCAAATGGTTTTTTTATATTAATTAACTGTTTCAAATCCCGTATTTGTAGGTTACCGTATTGTTTTCTTAGTTTAATGCAACGCGATAGACACAGATATATAAGCGCACTTGTGCATATATGTTATTCATTGCATTTATAAATTGTTTGTATGCTGGAAAGGATATAACAATAAAAGTTTGTCAACGCATCTGCAAACCCTCGGGTGTAGCAGATGTCCATGGGCGGCGGTATTTATTTAAAATCAGGTGAACCGTCAGACAGACGCGCTTGGCAAGTTTTCACATAAAACACAATGGCGTATCCAAGCATTGCTTCAAATGCTAAAAATCAATGTAGATAAAGACGTTCAGAATTTCGTCGATTTGGCAATCAGCCATTTATATTAGTGGCTAGAGCGTCAGGGCGCGAATCCCGAAGACGTGGGTTCGATTCCCACAGCGGCAAAAATCTTTTCGTTCCTTTTGCTATAAATTTTAATACATTTTCTATCCTAAAATGATTCCATGTCAGAAGCCCAGCATGAAGTGCAAGTATACTTGCACTTTCGCGTTTTGTCTGGTGAGTCGGGTCCACTTTTTTAATTTTTTTTTTGCAAAGCACTGCAAACTCTCACGTGTTATAGATGTCCATCGACGGTGGTAAACCCATGACACCATGTGAACCGCCTTCTTATTCCCCAAGTTAAGATATTAGACTAAGATATTTCACTTCTTATATAAATAATTTAGTCAAGTAGTTTAAGTTAGTTTTGATTTAAGTTTGAAGAAAGAAATAACTACGTTCACTTTTCTTGTTTATTAAAACATTCGTTATTTATCGGAAATATTGAAAATACGTCTCAATTGGAGATAATGTTCAACAACTTCATTCTTCTTCACCGAGTAGAGCATGTAAGATGGACTGCGATGATGTTTTGTCACTTGACGCGTTGACTGCCCATGGATTACGTATTAATGATTCAGGGGGTCGCCTGGGAAACAGCTACAGTACTCTGCGATAAACATTACACATCGGCCATTGAAACGAAACAATTGGCAAATTTCGGCCTTGTAGAGCATTGTCAATAGTCTGGCATAATCTATTATACTGTAAATTACACTTCAGCACACTTGTAAAACGATTGACAAACGTCACCTTGTGGTAGTTTGTAATGTGTTGCAGTTTCTCAAAGTTGTTTTTTGTCGTAACGCCATAACTTGCACAATTTTTTTTATAATCATTCAAACCCCATTTTAAAGCTTGTTTTCACCGCTTTTGACGCAAAATAGACACTTAAAACAATGTTAACATTTTCATAAAAAAATCGTGTACAATTTTCTTATAAAAAATGTATGATAATGACTGAAAATGTTATTCCTAGAAATAAGTTTCATTCTATTGAAAAATTCTCATTTCCACATAATTGAATGTATAACCTTTTGGTGACCGATTTTACTTTTTGTTTCATGAGTGAGGTAACCGGGGGACAACCTTCACAGGGTTGGCAACGCATTTGCCAATCACAGGAGAATCCTGGCGCGTAGGACGTCTATGGATGGCATTCCACTTCAAACCTCTGGTGAACCGCTGACCCAGTTCCCTAGAAACAAAAAAAAACACATTTGAGCTAGATTACAATGTTAATACGTACCTGAAGTCAATTTTTTTCCAAATAATCTATGGTATTCGGACATTGTCACTGCATAAAAAGTTGAAGTTAAGTGAGATCAGAATCCAGGCCCTCGGAGCAAGTGAACGGGCACACTCTCCGCCGAACCGAGCGGTAGGATCCAGAATTACCTGTAGCGAGGCCACAAAAAATATTTGAGCGTCGCCGCAGACCCTTAATCAATTTATGGGGCGCTAACTGGAACATGGAAAATGTATTAAAGCATGGTGTGGGAACGACCCTCGCGCCAAACAGAAAACCCTAACACTATTATAAAGCTAACATTGTCTATGGTATTATCCCGATGATGTTTGTATATATATTGATTTATAAATTTATACTTCTGCAATCCACGCCATATTTCTCGCTCCGTATACTTTGTACATTTGGAATTGCACATGATCTAGATTGTTCGACCCTCAATTGATTGTTTGTTATTGTTTTAAAAAAGGCCTTTTTAGGTTCTTAAAATGTATTCAATAATCACTTTTAATAATTTTTTCATATATTTCCCTAAATACGCAGGGTAGGTAATCATTGTTTTATGTTTCTTTCTTGAATGACTAGTCATAAAACGATATTTTAATACCGTATATATGCGAAATTATTCCCGTAATTAATCAAGTATTCGTTGTTTAACTTTGTTAAAATGAAATGGTTTCTAAAAGAGTAACAAAATGTAAAATTTTAAAATTTAAACTTCTTTATTGTCGATCCCACTACCCAAATGTCCGTCATTCTTCGACACAGTGGGAAATCCACGGGGCGTTTCGAATTCACGTCGAAAACAAAAACAATTACTTAATAAAACACACCTCAATCAAAATTAATTGCTTTACGCATTAATCTCTTTATCTTCCCTCACCTATAAAACAACGTGTCCATTCTCTAAGGTAATGGAAGCAATCATTCGAGATAAGATACCTCTAATGTGAGAAAAGGTGGACGCTGGGCCCGGGTCGTTAATTTAATTTGAAATAATAAAAGTTATATCCGTCATTTATCACTTTCGACAAATTTATTTTTAAATGCCCACTTCGGAATCCTTATCTGTGACCGGCCAGTGGGGTGGGGCCGAGGTGGAGAAAAAAGTTGCATCAAAAACAGACGTAGGCGTGCTTCTGCTGGAGAGGCATCAAGCCGTCATCAATCCAAGTCTGCTTACATACAGCTTGATGGCTTACGCTTATTGCTCAATAAGATTAATTAGATCTAGTAGTCGCCCTTTGGTCAAAATTCGAACTTAATTCATAAAACTTTAAATTTAATAAAATATTATTCTTCCTGAAACTCATTCAGTCACTCTAACATTTGAATAATTAATCTACTTAACATTTTTTTCTCGGTGTAATCGCTTGACAACAAATTTTTATGGACATTGACACTATGAACGTGAACACTCACTGTGTTAGAGCCACGCAACAGTCTTCACTGTTGCACGTATGGGCAAGTCCGTTTGGGAAAGTACCACAGAAGACCGGCGTGAATTGGAAGTATTATACTTATGCGTTTCATCTGGTGAGTGAGGTAGACGGAGCCCACTTTATTATAAGGGAACGCGTTTGCACCCGTAGGGTGTTATAAACGTGAATAGGCGGCGGTTTTCAATTATGATCAGGTCAACCGCCACCACCACCGACCTCTGCCACCTTCTCCCATATTAAATGTTCTATATATTTAGCAGCAAGGAATCGAGTATTGTCGATGTCCATGGGCGTCGGTATTCACTTAACATCAGGTGAACCGCCATCTCGCTTGGCAACTGTTCAAATAAAAAAAAAATATCCTTATGAGTTCAAATCGAATTACCTTTTTTTTTAAAGATATTTGTCCATGTGAATCTCACGTACAACTGTGAAGGTTACCTTTGAAAAGGAGAGCCTCGCTTACCTCACGCACCATGCGAAACGCAAAAGTTTTCTTCTCGGATGATCCGAGAAGTAGTGAGATCCCCAGGACCAGCCAGCCATCCATATTCTAAAAGCTGTTGTGTGGTACCACAATAAAAATGGTGTAAAGTGTTGTCAGACCGCTAGTTGAAATCAATAAATTTATACAGAGTTGTTTTAAACTGTTCAGCTCGATTTAAAAACGTAATATAAGAAATGTCGGTGAAATTAGCAAGATCTTTTAACAGCATTTTATCGTCTCAACAAGCGTTTAATAATAGTCTGTTGATTGCAGATGTTGTTTTTAAACGGATTCCATATTTTCCTTATCCCCCGATCACGTAGCATAAATCAAATTAACTGAAAATTGACAAGTTCATTGATACAGATAATAACAGTTTATTATCGAGCTTGTTTTGAGTACTGTAAAACAAAATGCATACAGTGCTGTGCTAGTTATTACTTAAAGAGTTACTGATTTCCTTTTTATCGTATATATAGATTAAACATAGAAATTAAGACCTAGACATCCAGCGATGATTGCATCTATTAGTTTACTTCTTAATCAGTAAATGTTTGAAAATGTTTTATGTGTTTTCAGCTATTTCAGGCTAACAAACATGTGTAACAAATTTTCAATAATTGGGTACATTAGGCAAGAACTCTTCATGGATGATCTCGCATATTTCATATGTCTCTATATGAACTATGTGAGTTTACGACTTTACTCTAGTAAAGAGCGAGCGACGTATCCGTAAATCGTAACGCCCAATTTGAAGTGGTCACCTAATTCGTTAGGGGCCCCTGTCGCCGGTTGCATTCCGGCGTCGAGTAGGTTTTCGTGTTCCGTCAGGCCGGCCGTCCGTAATTCACGCGGTATCGGCACCATCTGAATTGAGATTTTATTGACGATTACTGTTCTAGCGGCTCGTATCGTTGCGATCTTGGCGCCTGCCGGACCTTCGTCCTGCTACGGCCGTCCGTGTTTCGGGCTCTTGAAAAAACATAACTGATCCCATATCGAATTAAGAAAAACTCAACCACACAACGATCGAACGTATCGCTTTCTTAATTAGTTATCACTTTAGCGGCTGTTGCGAGCCGGTGCCGTATATGAAAGCGTGAAGAAGAAACCTATTAAACATATTACAAATACATACTGCATGTAGCATGAAAACGGATTTTAGGAAGAAAAAATTATGTATAAAATTTGTAAGGAATACTTTAAAATAAATTAAATATTAATTGTTCACCTCAAATTCAATTTCAATTATTTCAACAATTTCATATTTCATGGTCAAATAGAAAATGTGAATAAAGAATCTTTGAATTTCAGATTGACTTTCGAAACAATAAAAAATTAAGAAGGTCGAATTTCGCACACTAGTATGAATACAAACGAATATATTGTCGATTAAAATGCAGAATTAATAAAGTAATTATTCGTTTGAAACATTCGTTTTTGATATCGATCCGAACATAGATTTCTTAATATCACCCATTGTCTTCCAGAGTACAATGCTTAGCATTTGAGATGTCCAGACATTGCCGGCTCTTTCTTTTTCCACATTATCGTTCAAACATAACAACGCTCATACTTCTGCACAAAGAATACATGACAAAGTGGCATTTTATAACTTGCATGATGTCCTCGTCCGAAATTACGGTACGAGAGACGCCATTAGAGCGGGCATTGGATTCGCAAAAAGTTCCGCGTTCACCCTTCGTTATTGCAATTTGCAAGTTATTATAGTGGCGATGTAGGGTTGGCCGTTCGCGTATTGTTTTAGCCGCTTCGATGAATTCGAGTGTGACAAAAAACGGGCGGCATCCCTTCGTGGACGGCGAAGCGGAGGGACAAATGATGATGGCCTCCGGAGGTCCCGTGACGAATCGCGACCAGGGGTTGATGCTTTGTGTAATCTTCACACATTTTTTCCACGGGACCACACCGTGCGCGGTTCCACTATAATTTCACGCGCGACGTGTTTACAAACACCACTTTTGTACATATAAAGGATTACGTAAGTTATATCAAATGAGTTACGTCTAATATGCATAATTATATATCTCTACTATAAATGTCTGTTTGTTACGCTTTCATGGCAAAACTACTCAACCGATTATCATGAAACTTTGTACACATATTCTTAGAGAGGTATTAAAAAGGACATAGGATTCAACGCGGGCGGAGATGCAGGCGAAAAGCTAGTGATAATATAACATACATTTACCGGTTCAAGTTATGTTTATTACTTGTAGAGCATGTAGTTATGTCAAAAAGATGTGAAATAAGTTTGTGTGCCTGAGTGTGATCGTAAGCTCAGAAGAACTTTCACGGTCCTGAAAATGTTTGCACTGTTGAAAGATTATAATGGCCCTGATTAACATGTGCTGAATGTTATTCTAGTTCAAAAGAAAGAAATTATCAATAGATCAAGTTTAAAACGTGGAAACACTGAAAATATTTGACGGTTACAATGCAACCAATAAGTATGACATCATGTTAAAAAAACACTGTCAGTCGTAGGACTGCACGTCAGACGTGAAAACTTCTTACTTCTTAGATTCGCAAACTTGTCAGCATTATTTTTGAGTTGAGAGTTTGATATTTTAGGAACTATTTTTATAAGTTATTTTTGCTTTCCAAGTATTAATAGTAATCATTGAAAAATTGTATAGTAAAAAAACTGGCGAAAACTGATTATAACTATACTTGAACGCTGGCGTTTTCATAGCAATTATCAGTAAAATATAACAATTGTTAATAGTAATAAAATCCAAAAATAAGTTATTATTTTTAACTTTTAAAAAATTCTCTTACTTTCTTTCATAAATTGTACCTACTTTGGCTTAATTCTACATAATTAATAATAACCAGTTTTTTCAGATCAATTAATTGCAAACGTGCTTACTGAATCTAAATTTAATTTTGTAGCTGTAGTAGCTAATTAGTAGTAGCTAATTACTACGTAATTAAATTCAAATTTTGTGTTAATTTCAATTAGTCACTCAATAATATATCAATGAAAACGCTCCTATTAATATAGTTAAACTGGTTGACCCGACAGACGTTGTCCTCTCTTAACGATGACGATTCGAATTGGTATAATTAATAAAAAAAGTGTGATATGCAATATTCTTAGTTTTTTTTTTCTTGCGCGTATATAAATAGTTTTGTTGGTATTCCGACACGGGAACAGGCGACATATAACTGGCCATGTGAAAAACATGGAAACAATATCTGAAAGAAGTTAAATTAGAAATAATATTATATGGTTGTTAAGTATTCTTAAATTTTCAAATTTTCCGCGCATTTTTTTAATTTTTTTTCTTTCATAAGAACCTTCTCCTGATAATAACAAACACAACAAAAAAAAGTTAAATCGGTCCAGCCATCCACGCGTGATGGCGTGATCAAGGGACATAGGGATTCATTTATACATATATATATATATATATATATATATATATATATATGTATATATATACATATATATATATATATATATATATATATATTTATATATATATATATATATATATATATATATATATATATATATATATATATATCGATAAGTATTTGTTGTTACTTTCAATCAGTCACTAATTCATAAAATACGTTTCCTAGTGAACTAAAACTGACTTAACTTTCAAAAGGTACCATCAAAATTTTATTATAAACTAGAAGACCGGGCAGACGTTGTCATGTACACTAGACTTAAATGCGACAACTTAAAAAATTGTGAAACTCAACCATTCTCGAATCGACCTGAAGACACACAAAATTTCATTAAAATCGGTCAAGCCGTTTACGAGGAGTTCAGTGACATACACACGAACAGAAAAATTATATATATACAGATATATAAATATCAACAACACTTATTTTTGCTTATGGATGAGTGGGGCCTAAAATAACCTACAATTTATTTGCGTATCGTCAGTCATTATAAATAAATAAAAGTGAGTATTTAAGATGTTGGATGGCAATTGAACGAAGTCTTGCACAACAAAACGGCGAGAATAACTGGAATCATCTGAAATATTGCTCTGGTCTATTTCTTACGACTTTTAAGCTTGTGTAAAAATACAACACAATTCAACGCTATCTAGTCCCAAAGTCTACTGAATAGTACTTTGTATACCAGGCACTAGGTAATTGATAAACATATTTTTTGTAAATACAAAGACACTAGAAAAACAAGTTCATAACACAACACAATATTTTACCAGCTGTGGTAATCGAACTCACCCACACCCTCTAGAAAGTAAGTTATAGAAACACTATCAACTACGCAAATTATGTCGTCAAATATCCAAATAAAAAGTGTACTAATTTTTATTGTTATGTCATAATTTATTTTGAAATATTACTTAACGTTTAAATATATTGTCTGAGAATCATTTATACAAGTTATCGATAGCAAGACAAATATAATAGTCCTTGAAACTAACAAGGATTAGAAATCCCCATTCATTTATGATGTTCATGATATCATATGTGGACCGTTTCTGTTGTAAGGGACCAGACGTGAATACAAAGTGACCACCGGTTGTTGTTATACTTGGGACAATAAACGACCTTGATGAAAGAATTTAACAATCCATCCAAACAATAGTAATTAATATCTATAATAAATCAAACACTAATTTGTTCAAGTAAACTACGAGTACGCGTAACTTTATCCCATATTTATGTTGCCTACCTGTTATTTATTAATCATTTTCTTTAACAATTTATATAAAGCAAAATTACAAACCATCTATATCAAATACACTTTGCTAACTAGTATCTTCATGATATCCATAAAGGCCTAGATCTCTATGACTAATCGGTAACATGATAATGGCCCAGTCGGTGAGTGAACCGCCGCGAACGTGTGGAGGTGTGGGCCATAAAGTTTCCAAAACGGGCCCCATGACGATGATGGCATTTCGCGGTGACATCACCCAGTAACGGCGGGCGATTCACCTTACTCTACGAGCGTTTTAAAAAGATCTTCCGCGTAAGATAACCTGATCGAAAAAAGCAACAACGGTAAACGAGATTCGAGAACATTCCAAATAACGCGCGTTGATGTTCTTATGAGGAATACAGAAGTTGATTGGTGCGTATAAATTAAGAGATAGGCCCGGTTCACCTGTTAAACCCTACGCGTGCGCAAGAACGTGCCGCTTGCGCGATGTCGGATTTACGACGGGGGCATGCGTCGACAGTCGGACACAACACCAAAATAAACGGAATGGCGGGAACCGCTCAAAGGCGCCACAGGTGTCATTTTCCAATCGTTATTTACGAATCCGTATCCTGTGCGTTGCCGGCGAGTGGACGTCCATTGGGCGATAAAGAGATAACGCAACGGCGCTACCAGACGCGCGCGCGGCTAAATATTTACAGCGCGGCGGGAGGAAACGTAAATAGTGCACGTCCGACAGCATTCGTTAGTGCTTTTAATTGGCTCCGTCATACAGCTCCGGGCGTTTGTCCGACGCCGTAGCCCCCCGAGGAATGCAATCGTGCCAAATCAGATGTCAACTTACGCGGACGCACTCAAAAATTTCAATCAATATTAAATAACGTAACGACTTATTAGACTTATAAATAAAATATATAGAACTTTAAATAAAATGTTATTTCGAAATATGTTGTAAGTTTTTTTTTAGGTGAAAAGTTGTTAAGGTTCACCTGATCTTAAGTGAATACCGTCGCCCACAGACATCTACTGCTACCCACCCCCAAAGTTTGCATATGCATTGACAACCTTTTTGAAAATTGGGCTCCGGCTACCTCACAAACGCGAAAGTATTATACTTCAACTTTACACCGGTCTTCTGTGAGGTCGTGGTAAGTACCACGACGAGGCTGCCCACATTTACTACCACAGTTTAAATTTAATTAAAAGAATAACTCACAACGCGGGATTCAAACGCGTTTATATAATAGTTTTAATTGTGAAAGTTCCATTTCTATTTCCAGTGCCATCAAAAGCTTGCAGTCGCTGGCGCACATTTGCTTTACACTTAATGACATACGTTTAGAACTCGGCCGCGGATTACCTCGTGGTCCGAGACGGTTTATAATTAAAAAAATCATTAGGTCCGTCCCCGATCCGTGGAGTTCTCCGATGAGATGTTGATTACGGTGCGATGAAATGAAGAAGCCCGCAATTATCGGTCACGCTTGCTCGAACGCCGTCTCAGCCGTAAAAATGCCCAAGCCCGATGCGTTCATAAATCCGCTTTAACGTCTTACTGGATAAATTGCCCTAAGCATTTTCATATCCTCGTAAATAGCCACGATCTACGACTATTAATCTGGTTCGTATCAACGAGTACTGTGCTTTGAAGGTGCATTTTGTTTTGTTAATAAGCTCCGTGTCATTCGTACCAATTGCAATGTCGTGGAATCGTTCAGTCGAGAAGTGCATTGGTATTTTATAATGTTGAACTGACCAAATAAATACATCAGAATAGAATAATAGAATTTGAAGTTATAAACGAATTTTATGTAGCGTTTGTACAAAATATTCATAAACTATGGCCCTGACTACAAATAGATAAGTTTCATAATGTAAGTCAAAACTTAAAACGTTAATACATTTATAATCTTAAAAAAAATTAAAAGTAATGAACTAACTTGTGAACTAATTGTTGGAAATTTTGTAAGTCGTCTTTGCTTGCTGATATTAGATAATTACTTATTACTGAGAATTTTTTTTTCAATTAAGAACGGAATTATAAAGTTGTTTATCATTTGAAGTGTTCTAAATTACTAAAATGACAGTCGAGATATTGCCATGTCAAGTGAAAAGTGTGGTCATCTTACACTCCCTTTTTTATATTCGGATATAAATTTACAATAATGGAAATTAAAACCCTCGAATTAAATATGTCATCGGTTAAAATACTAATATAGAATTACTTCAGTCCTTTCACTTTCAGTTATTACCGCTATATATCTTACATAGGAGCAAGAAAAATTTTCAAAATGTAATAATCTTACTACATCCAAGGAGTCAAAGTCGCGGGTATAAGCTAGTATCTTATTAAAAATAAAGATAAACACCATAGTAAAAAAACCATGATGACGCTAAAGAAAGCTTTTTAAAAATATTCAAATAATCGACGCGTTAATACAGCCAGTAAGCAGGCATAGTAACTACGATATACATTGCCTTAGATGTACCAATGAAATTTTTCACGTGACTTTTAGGTATCGACTGATTAATTGCCGTTTTAATTGAGAGCGGTGGGAATGATAAGGAAAATTAAGCGACCACTCAGCGAGGAATATAAAAAAAAGAGAAATGTTGCGCAATGGATTATTGTTATAAAATATACACATATTTAAATGGTATAATTTCACGGCTTCTGAACATTGGCAATTAGTCGGCCATACGTGAGAGTGTGGGGTGATAAGGATCAGCCTGTTGCCACATTCTTAGCCGGGAGACGGAGCTGGAATCACGTGGTGGGGCTTCCCACGAGCTTTGACATGGATTTGTAACGAACACGCGGCCCCGAATGGGTCGTCTAGGTTCACATCTAGGTCTTCGTTCGTATTGCATTTCGAGTTTACGAATTGAATTTGCACTCGGCGTATTACGAAGTTTTCGAAATACACAGAGTGAGGTATTCGTACATTTACCGATTATATGTTACCTTACGTTCGTTAGAGGCAAAAGGTTAAGTTAAATTGATAAGATAAAAATGTTTCATTTTATCACCCATAATTACTAAACATTGGGTCATTGATTCCTTCCTTATTAATATTATAAAGGCGAAAGTTTGTATGTATGGGTGGATTTTTGTTACTCTTTCACTCAGTTACGCCTTCAGAATGTTCTACGCAGACGTAGTCGCGGGCAGCAGCTAGTTAGTCAATAAAAACAACTTAAACTTTAACTTATTGTAACGATTAAAATAAAAGTAAAAAGGTTTTTGCACTTAAACCGAACTTCTTTTTAAGCCACAACACTTGTTGAAGTTAATATCAATACGGTGCTTAATATTTTAGTGCGTAATATTTACTCGAAGTTTAAAAAATTGTTTTGGCTGCTTGTAGTATTTATGAAATTGTAATGTTTATTAAAATAGTATAAGCAAATTTTTAAATTTTTATAGTACTAATCTCTGCACTTAAGATTGAACATTAAAACATGTAGAAACGTCACTGTGGCTATCAGCCGTTTAGCTCAGTGGCTAGAGCGTCAGGCCGCGAATGCCGAAGACGTGGGTTTGATTCCCACAGCGGCGACAATCTTTTCGTACTTTTTCTACATGTTTTAATGTTCAATCTTAAGTGCAGAGATTAGCACTATAAAAACTTAAAAATTTATAAAAAGCAATGGCGACATCCTCGTTCGAATTATCGTTGTAAAACGATATTCGAAATTGTTTGTATGCTGGAAAGGATATAACAATAGATGCGCCAAGCATTGCTTCAAATGCTAAATAACAATGTAGAAAGAAGGCGTTAAGATTTTCGTCACTGTGGCTATCAGCCGTTTAGCTCAGTGGCTACAGCGTCTGGCCGCGAATGCCGAAGACGTGGGTTCGATTCCCACAGCGGCGACAATCTTTTCGTACTTTTTCTACATGTTTTAAGTTTTAATAGTATAAGCAACTCAACATAATTTAACGTTCGTACATTTTTATTAGTGATGTTTCAACTGATATGTTGAAAGTTTGTTCATATTTTGTGTTTTCTCGTGTTTTAATGAGTAATAAAAGCGGATTAATAAACACGAGGAGGCAGCGACGTGCATAAACGTGCGAGAATGAAATAAAACCGTATAAATTGCCAACCAATGTAACCATATATACAAATTCACAACATTAATGCACGACATGTTTGATAACAAACAATATAGGGTTCGAATCTTGTTTATTATTAAAAAAACAGGAGTAACGACTCGTAAGTTTAATAACTTTTAAATCCTCAGACATATTGATACTAAAAAATGAATAAGAATTAACATAATATTGTGACATTTCAATTAAATAAACTAGGGTTTTTGCGAGATTACTTGCACAAATTAAAGATTTTTTTAACGCATAAAGGATCAAATGTTAATTCGTTTTTTTATTCGTACATTCAAACGCTTATACTGTGGTCGGCAGTATGCGATTTCTGTTAGAAGGCTTTGTTTTTCTTTAATGAATTTCATTCTTTAATGAATTAACAAGATGTGCGATTCATTGCAATATCACTACATAGGTACATAGTATAAAACAAAGTCGTCCCGTTGTCTGTCAGTCCCTATGTATGCTTAGATCTTTAAAACTACGCAACGGATCTTGATGCGGTTTTTTTATTAGATAGAGTGATTCAAGGGGAAGGTTTATAATTATGTATAATACATTGCACCTGTGCGAAGCTGGGGCGGGTCGCTAGTCAATAATATAATCAATTTGTTTAAGTATCTCGGACTTATGATAAAGTCACTAACGATCCGTACAGCATAAAGTCTCTAAATGTCATTCACTTTAGTGGGCTGTTTGATTAGACACGGCGAAATTAGGGTCGTTAATAGAACAGCGGTGCTAACTTCGTCCAAATCAGGGGTGGTCAACTATTGAGTAAATGAAATCTATTTTCTATGCTGAAAATGTATCGTGATCGACTTAGTCTAATAAATAAATAAGAGGTGAGATTTACATTATTAAATTAAGTAAATTATAACGTAGTAACGTTTATATATAAAACTAGCTGACCCGGCAAACGTTGTTTTGACATATACCTAAATTAATTCTGGGAAATTTGTAGGTGTAAATGTTTGGGGTGGATCACCCTTATCTATTTAGGGGTATAAAAAATAGATGAAGACCAATTCTCAGACCTAACAAATATACATATAAAATTTCATAAAAATCGACCAAGCCGTTCGGAAGAATATGGCAAGTAACATTGTGACACGAAAATTTTATATATACATATATTCATTGATTTAAACACGTACACTCTCGCTGGTGTAGGGAATATTATATCAATAGACGGTTTTGTAGGCGGTCGCGAATCAAAAAACTGTTCCACTTGCTGGTTACTCCTGGCGTACATATTGTTTGTCGAACGACCGAGACACACATAGAGCGTAACAGCAGTATCTCGGTGGGGGCGCTAGCCTGTTTGCTCGGCACATTAACGTTGAGGCGCTACGACGCCAGCGCGGCTTTCTCACGCCCATGGCGGCCGCTTTTCCGCCGCTCCGAAGCCTCGAAATCCAGAACTGTTCCGCCACAAACGAGGCGCGAGTTGTTTCTTTTTTACTTAATTAGTTTGTTTGAAAAAATTTTTTTTTAATTATGGATTTTGTTTAACGTTAATATTTTTTTAAGATTATTGGCAAGTAGCGTTAGACGTGTGTTCATTTATTGTCGCGATGGTAACGACACGCTTTATATATGTCCCAAAGCTGGGCAAACAGCTATGTACAGAGTGTATTATGGCATAGTCCAGCCCGGGATCCGACGCGGATTGCCGGACTTCACACATTTTCGGAATATTTTTATTAAATTAAAAGTAAGTAAAGTATCAGCCTATACATGTCCCACTGGTGGGCAAAGGCCTCCTCTGTACAGAAGGTATCAGGGCATAGTCTACCACACGGCCCCACTGCGGATTGGCGGATTTCACATATCTTCGAAATATTTTTTTTTTTTGGGGGGACATTCATTTCTTTTCTCGTCTCGGTCGGCACACCGCCCCACATGTCGGTCACCTCGTGAGCCAGGTCCAGATACTTTGTCTTCTTATCTGTTTCAGCTTTCACAAGGTTCTCGTCATATGGGATGGTAATGTCGACCAAAAATACCCGCGACTGTACCCGGTCCATCACCACGATATCAGGTTTGTTCGCGACAATCGTCCTGTCCGTGATGATGGGCCGGTTCCAATAGAGCCTGTCGCGGTCATTTTCGAGCACGGCTTACGGATAGTACTTGTAGTACAGTAGTTTCCGATCCACGAGGCCGTATTTCAGAGTGAACTCCTGGTGTAGGATTCTTGCTCCTAGGTTGTGTCTATGCAGATACTCAGAGTTAGAAAGCAGGAATAACCGGAGATAACATTTCAAAGCGACTCCCCGGGATGGCGACAAGCTCGACAGATGTCGACGGTGCCATCTCTTAGGATGTATCTCCGATAGTTGTTCGTCTTAATAACCTGATATATTTTTTCTTATTATTATTTCGAAAATATGGTGGTTTCCTTACGATGTTGTCCTTCACGGCTGAGTACATAATTAGTCAGCACTTAAAATGATGACCTATCTCAGTTCTCATCAGAATGCTATGCAAATGTATACGGAAATATAATGTATACGTTTATGTATTCGCTCGGTGCTTGACAAAGTTTCAAGAGTTGCATCAGTGAACATTCGTACAATTTAATAATAACATTTGTGACCTTTATTGGAGTTGAAATTTGCAGGGCTGTCCCATATCCTGCTCGAACAACATCTGAGAGACGGCAAAAACTTCGAATCGTGACGGAATTTTAACCGAGCAGTTCAACAATACCTGAACGCATTAATTACAACATTGTATTCATATAAAAATACACAAAACCGGTCAAAATAGAGAAAATAAACATAAATAATCGTTACTAGTCTTTACTACACCATCTGCATAGAATAATTGCGAAGCGCTGGCCGTAAATATTTAGCATTAATAGAAAATATGAATGACAAAAATCACCGGGCATTTTGTCTGCGTCCGGTTTAGACGGAACTAAGCCTCTGGTGTGTCGCCACACAAGACGTTTTTAAGCCCGCTTAGGCGAGGGAATACAATAAAAGTTATTATAAAGATATTATAAAAGATATTATAAAGCAGGACTGAAAGTATTCGCTTGCAATCTTCGTACACCGTTAATGTGTTGTTTATTTAACTCTGCTCGTCCTTTCGGTACGTTATCTTTTGTCCGCCATTTTGAAAGGTAATAATGAATATCTGTAAAGGATTTGGCGTTAAAGACCCGCCATGGGATGGTATAATCCGATAACTCTGACGGCTTTTGCTTTAGTATATTATGTTTTTATAATTTTCTTGGTGGTCGACTACAATCCTAAAATGTTAGTCGGTTATGGTGCCGCTGATGGGGAAAATCCTATTATTTCATGCCTTGTAAACTCGAACATCGCTGTTATACTGTCACTAGCGGCTCTCCTCAGTAGCCGTCGCTTGGTCAGCCACGGCGAAGCCAAATCGAACCCACATTGGGCCCGTCTGTGGTGCAAAGCCAGCCCGAGGGGACCTCTCCGAGTGAGAATGAGCCCATCATTGAGCCATACGCGCCTTACCTGGAGGAGAGGGGAATTGCTCCCCGAGAAGGGGCTGCTGAGGCGGGCAGCGCTGGCAGGGTCGCGGAAGTGTACGAAAGCGTTCACGTGGCCCTGTCGATATGCGCCTAAGTGGAACATCGCGGTGGTTTTAGTCATTGCAAGTCGGACAAAACCCGCTCTTGCCCCCGCGTGAGCGGGCATTCTTCGGCATTTCCCACACGTTAACAAAAAAAAGTGTCAAGCAGCGGCTTCTGCCAAGAGCCGAATTGTTTGGCTCATCCAGGGAGCGGCCTCATAGCTGACCGGCGTAAAGTGGAAGTGCAATACTTATACATTTCGTCTAATAATTGAAGAAAGCTGGGGCGGGGCCACTTTCTTCATAGTTGGCAATGCAAACCGACAGAGGTAGTAAATGGTGGTGGTAACCACACGACATCAGGTCAACCTCAATTGGCATGTTTACACAGAAAAAATATAATGGAAAGATGGATATGACATTAGGTTTGTATTATTTTATTATCAAATATTCTTTAACACTTTTGCATATTTGATGTCGTTTTTTATTAGTTGTTTTATTTCTTTTGTATTCGGTCGAAGCGCTATCCGCCGGTGGTCTCAGAATCAGGTAGCCCGGATGAAGTCTAGGCTTGTATTACCAAGTTTTTTTATACTTATACCATATTTCAATGGTAGGCTTGTTTGGAAGATTACGACCCATTGCCTGTTAGTACGATTAAAACGAGCGATGGACTCGGACGTGCATTTATTATATAACATTTATAATATTAAATTTATGTATACGTAGATATATCATATAATTGTTTTTTAAAAGTTCATATACAAAATTCTTTAACTTAAATCAAAAGAATTCAAGCAACTTTTTTATCTTTTAATTTCTATTCAACTAACCTTAACCTTCTTTGAGAATAAGCTGCCAGATCCGTACCTAATAATTATCTGTGGGTTAATTAATAACTTTTTCAGTGTGGAAATCGAACCCACTAACTCCGGCGTGAAGGCAATAGCTTAGTAACTGCCCTACCGAGTCATACACAGTTACTCTGAACACCAGATGAAATGCAAAAATATAAATACTTCTGATTTACATCTGCCTTCATTAAGCTCTATTCATATAATAAATAGTATAGAAGTTTCTTCGTTGTGCTGCAGTCTTCGACTAACAATACCAAGGGTTTATTGGAAGCTGCTGTAACTCATGTTACTTTCCAACTATGAGGTCCCCTCTTTGCCAATACGCCAATTGTGTCGAGGCCGTTAACGACCGACCGAGACGACAATCCAGCGCGGACCACGCTAATAGCGACGAGCGCATCAATATTGACATATAAAGTGGCACTTAATTACGTGTGCTTCGATATTGACATCACGACAGCGTCGCTCCAAGTGGGCAGACAATAGATTATCCGGTGTAGGTGGCGGCGGCCAAAAGTGCAACCTACGCACCCCTCTCTCCCCTCTAAACAGAAATATTGCCAAAATACAGTCTAAATAACGACGTTCTACGCGATGATATTCATTTTTAGGTCGATCGACTGTCGGATGTATCACGACCAGTGTTGGATTTCGATACATGGATCATTGTTATGCTTTGATTGCATGTAGTTAAAATTTACTTTAAAGATTTTATCAAAATTGTGACTTTAATTCCAAACGTTTTGAACAATTTACAGACCTGTACCATGGACAGAAGCCCAATTATATATTATTATTTTAAGAAGCAAAATAAAATACGATAAAATAAATGAAATAGTTTTTTGATTTTCGTTTCCGCGCATGTAGTTGTCTAGTTGTTTTTGTTATTAATTTAAAAACTTATACTATATTTAGAAAGTATTTTTAAATACATAAGTAAGTCGACGAAATTTTCATTACAAATTCGAGTCCAATACTAAAGTAGTAATTGAGATGGTAAGATACATCGAGGGTACGCTCCCAGCTTCAATTGGGGAGATCGCTCGCTCGTGTATAATAACTAATGACAACAATCCAATCAAATATTTATACCTGATGCCGTGGAATTGGCAGTATATCACAGTTGGAGGGAGTCTGGAACCCGGTGGCCGCACCCCCGGGGTCTTTGTCGGCGCCCCCCGCGGCTAGTGTCTCCCACTTACGTGAAAAATTGTCCGTACGTGCGTTTGCTGTGATTTCATCGCCGCCCCATTCGATTCCGCGACCTATTTACAGGGTCACAAAGTCCGAATCGTAACGTTTCTATAGACGCCGCTTGTCGCGTTTCGAGGTGTGCCGTTGTGCGTTTATTTGTCACTTGCACACGAACAGCTAAGTGCCGCGGTCCACGTCTCAATAAAGTCCGTAGGGCCCGTGTCGAGCGGCCCCGGTGGCCCGTCCGTGATATATCACCCGACACTCGAATAAATAAACGACTTGCGATAGTTACGGACGCCTATTTAGTCATTTTTCTCTCCCCCACTCCCCCCTCTTTTTTATACGACACGATAATCTATTGGGCCCTTTAGATTTGTGAGCGCACGAGATATTACGCGGTATAAATATTGTTGCTTTTTTATTTCGTGTTTTCCCGTGAACGAATCAATTATGGGCGGCGTCTGGTTAAGTATGTTGTATTGTGAACGTAAGTATCATAAATTTGTGATATATTAACCTACGGCCGATTATATCTAATACAAATAATTCACGTAATTAAGAAAAAAAGAATTGAATATAGATTTGCTTATGGGAAGAAAGTGAAAAACATTTTTCATATATCTAAACAAGTTGACGTAATATTTAATTTGAAGTACTGAAGAAGCAATTTGACAACTGAAACGAAAGGAAGAAATGATCGTGTCTTAAATATATAGGCCTAATTATTTTTGTGTTTGAATATATTAGTTCAATATATAATTTGATACATTTCTTATAATGTAGGTGAAGCGTGCAAGTGGTTCAGCATAAGATGGCAAGTGATCACCACCACATAACATTTGCAACATCATACGTTTTTCTACAATTATGATGTTGCATAAAGATATAACACATATCCTTACTAATATTATAAAGGCGAACGTTTGTATGTATGGATGGATGTTTGTTACTCTTTCACGCAAATACTACTGAATGGATTTTAATGAAACTACAATAATATATCTTATACATTAGAATAAGATATAGGCTATAATTTAAATACATATTTTATGTATATTTGTCTTTCTGTCTGAATGTTACGCCATCAGCCTATTCTACGCGACGTAGTCGCGGGTAGCAGCTAGTACAACATAAAAGTACAACACGACACCCTCGAAGCCCAACTAAACTGAGACACTAATTGGAACGCCACAATTGCGATGGAGTCATCACAGTTACGAAATCGATTCGTCACCGCCAGAAACTGTGATCTACCGTACTGACTTCGTGACAGGTGCGCGTCAACTATCGCCACGCTAAAGGTTCGTCGATTCCGTCAATCATTCTCGAAGAATAGCGTCCTCATCGAACCCGAACCGGCGGTTCGGTCACGTCGACGGAGGAAAATCGATTTTTAACGAAAATCGTGCGCAATGCTCACATCGATTTCGTATTTAACGGCGTGTCGTATCGGAACATGACTCCGTAGCTGAGGAGTCGTTTTTATACAGTTCATACAGGCTGCTTCGATATTATTACAGCAAAACAAGTCGAATTGCCGGCGCATTAGCAAGCAGTGCGAAAGCTGTGATTCCCGACGAATCGCAAAATAAGAAGTAAGAATCGCCAACAGGGATGGGAATGGATAACGTAAATGTTATATCGATGAAACCAGCTATAGTTTCAACCAAATTCAAATTCCAAACTTGTTTATGATAAGACACGATTACATTGTGACTATTAAAGCAATATGTTTATAACATTTCTAATAAGAATTTTGTTCTCTATCGTGTAACATATTTATTCTTATAATTTATATTATAATTCTATCGATATGAAACAGTCCTTCGCAATCGCGTCACACATTTATAATAAGTTAATTTTTGACAAGGTTCTTACCGATTACTGCTAACAAGGTGGTCCGACCAACCTCACATTTCTCGCCCGTTAGCACGAAACCAGCTCCCTTTGCTTTGTTTTGCAAACCGCAAGGATACCTACACGAGGTATCCTTTACGTATGCACATTGTAGGTATCTAGGGATTAGGTTTAACATTTCGCATACATTTCCATACACATCTTTTTATTTGCAGACCTTTTTGGTGAAACAATTCGCTGATTTTTAAATCATTCGCATTGGTGCCTTGCATATGTTATTTTTTACCAATATGAATGTATGGTTCATACAGTGGAACGTTTGATTAGATTTTAACAATTAAATGGGATTCAAAAGAATAAGATGATAATTTTTAATGAAGGTACTTTAAGGATATGATCGGTGATTTATGTTCCACTTTGAAACCTGGCGATTCCATCAAAGGTCACGGGATGGATTGAGATGTTTGAATATCATCGTAAACCTGTGCTTGAAATCCCCAGCAATGGTCAAATAAAGTAAAGCTCGTACTTAGAACATCGCTATTTAAAATCAAAGAAAAAGCACGGAAAATCCATTAAGTAAGCTGGGTAATGAAAAAATAACTAGTTCACCAACTTACAATTTTTGCACCGTAACTTGATCAGTCAGAATACCTATATCATATGCAAACATCTTTATTTTGAAGAATAAAGGTAAAAATCAGTTAACTTCGCTATCTTTAAAATAAATTCCCAATAGATGATATTATCACATATTGTATATACAAAAGTTATTTAACGATTTTTTACGAAAACATTCACTTGATACTATTTGTCTATTTTTATTCAATAGCGGCTCCGGATAAGCTCCGGATCCGAATCATAAAATTTAATGAAGAATTTTGGAAGCTAAAGAAAAAAAATACTTTTGAGAAATAATATATAATAGAGATAAATAGCATAACTTCCAACCGTACATGCTGTGGTTGACCTGCATTATGCTCGCAGTCGTTTGTTAATACCGTCGGATTTGTGCATTGCCATTTTGGCGTCGAGTGCGGGTGCTGCTATTCCTGTCTTGTCCCGGACCGGCGGTTCTCGGAATGCGGCGGAAGTCCCGGGCGGAGTCTCGCGAGCCGCCTCCTTATTAATGGCCTGTTTAGTTAGACGAGCTCCTTTGTTACTTGCTCACGTCCTGCCACTTTAGTACGCCGCGTGGCGAGCTCGACTAATGACGGCGCGCACCATCCGATGCCGCCTTTCTATGCGTCGCTATTTATGTACACCGCTGTTGTGAAGGTAACGTATTGTGCGCAACGCGTCGTTATCGTTGTTATAGCGACGGAGCGCCGCCGTTGTTTCCGCGGACGCCCGTTCCCAATTTCGTCTACTTTGAATTGACGTATCCTGCCGTCAGATTTCCTGGCGTTAATCGCACGCTTCGCTCGGATTACTCACGAGGGTTGATACTTTCTTTGATGTTCGTATTGCATCGGCGCTGGTGCTATTTTCGCGACTCGTGTCTTGTTGATATAAATTTGACCGTGATTCACTGGGCCGCTTAGCTAAGTCCGGTGTCCGTAATGCAAGGTCGACCGTCGGGGCGCTCAATGTATATAATAATCGAAGCTTTTATATGGAAAAAATAGTTCAATCGACTTTGTGGAATATAATGGAATTACCTTCCTATTACTTTTATTGTCGACTAGCTGACCTGGCAAACGTTGTTTTGCCATAAAAATTATTTGTAGGGTAGAAAAAAATGTTTGGGTTCGACGACCACCCTTAATATTTAGGGGGATGAAAAATAGATGTTGTCCGATTCTCCGCCCTGGCCGATATGCACACAAAGTTTCACGAAAATCGGTCGAGCCGTTTCGGAGGAGTTCAATTACAAACACCGTGACACGAGAATTAGATATAGAGCATAAGATTATCCACTCTAGATTTAGTAACAAGAAATACGAGTTACAGATGTTTCATTTCTACCTTATTGCTAACAATTAGTGTTTCTCTACATTAAAATTCCTGTTTTATTATACGCAACGAAATTCGATGTGTAAAATGCAAAATGCAATAATCGAATGAGCTTTCGGAGTCGTTTTGCCCACATTAAATGTGCAGGTAAGGATATTGTACGTATCACGTTCCTGTTTGTGTTTTGACAATATACTTGTACGTGTGTATGTATTTGTGTGTACGGGTGTATGACACGGGTTATTGTCGCGCGGCGTCGCTCACAAACTCGACCGACTGCCCATTCATATCGCCCACGTGCTTCGAAAGTCTACGTCGGCGGTCCCCCAACTAATTGTCAGAGGGGGCCGAGATTTCCCTAGTTGGTACTACTTCGATTTATTGACCAAAACATTTGCTTTAGCGAGGTTATTCGATCCAAAGTTTTTAGGATTTAATTATATTATCTAAAATAAGAACATTTTCTGCTGTTGGAACAGTTTTACCTACGTGTGCTGCACGATGGGGAAGACAGTTTCTCGAGTGGCAGCCTCGTACTGGCTATCGTAGTGTTATACGACACCCACTAGATGGAGTGACGACCTGTGCAAATGTGCGGGAAGTCGACGGATGCAGGAGGCTCAGGATCGTACTTCGTGGCAGTCTGTGGGGCAGACATATGTTCAGAAGTAGACTCTAACAGGCTGAAATGACTTAATTAATTGCACATGAATTCACACTTAGACCTGGTATGTTTATTATTTTTAGAAAGACGGTAGAAGGCCAAAGAGCATTCGGTTTTTAAGACGTTCAGTGATTACCGCCGTCTGGGCACATATCTGTGAGGATGTAGACTTCACCTAACTTTTGAGAAAGCGAGGCTCAGTTACCTCATTCACCACATGAAATGCAAAGGTATATTTCTATTTCTACTTTACGCTTATGTCCCGTAAAGGGGTGGCATTTTGCTTGACGAGCCTTTTGATGCGATAATTATATACATATGTTATATATTTCTGTTTGTTGTACATTTATCCCCCGCGGGCGTTGACCCCAAGTTATAAACGTAATCTGCTACTTTCCCTATTTGCCTATAGACTACCATCGACACTACTTGATGGTTGCGGGCTACCACTGTGCAATTTCACTGCCACTTTCTGCTACATAGGTCTTTTCGGTCCGTTACTGTTTATGAACCTTAAGAACAGAGCCTACTCCTCCATCAGAGTCCACCAACGCAGTTGCGAGTCTCCTGTGATGCAAGTGTCCACCAAATACCATCAGGTGACGCGCTTGCTCGTTTGTCTCCTTTTCTATAAAAAAACATCATACTTTAGCAGCATTAACAGCATTTTTAAGAATGTACCAAATGTTTTATACCATGAAGTGTGATTTATATTTTTATTTATCATTTATCTCGAAATATTTCTGAATAAGAATTCGATCCAAATTAGACTATTATACATACAATACGAATTTTGTAAAAAACAGTCTTCCATCGAATTTCCTTATTTATTTTCTAATTGCCAATCTCCTCCATGAACCGAGCGATGTGAATAACATTATTCTCTTACAGTCGGCAACTAGAATAGGGTCGGTAATGCCTTCATCCTTCAAACTTGATCTAATAATTGTTGCCCCAACCGATAATTACATCCGAGGGGATAACAGCTTAGTTTAACGCAAAAAACGTGGTGTCTAATCACGGCGTGGTTTTGCTGACGCCGCCCGGCAGCGCTGCTAATGTTTACTTTGTCTCCGCGGCACGCTCCCCCCTAAGGTGATCGGGAATAACAAATTACGAGCGAACGAAAAAAGCCACAGCCAGAGCTGTCGGCGATCGGGCGTATTGTTTGATTGCGCCTTAATGACAAGGCGCGGATTCAAAGACGCCTTTTGTGGCGCACCGACCGACCGCCGCAGAGGTTAAACGAAAGTCCGCCTATTGTCATCGCGATAGAGTCGAAAATACTATCCGTACGTTGGTGAGCCATCGGTAAAACCTTCATACTAGGAGGTCCTGTAATTGAGCAATCAGCAACGACCCGTTGCTGTAAGCGACGCACCGAAAAGGTGCACCGAAATATAGATTTTACTATTTGTTTTCATTAAGTGTTGCTCTCCGTTTGTAAGGTTTTATTTGGGTACATTGATGTTGTTTACGTTACGTTGTACAAGAGAATAGTGCGCGTTTTACTATTACGATATATAATTGGATATAAACGAACGAGTACTGGTGAGGTGGAGACTGAATTGCGGTCGTATGAGGACTAACTCACCTGTAAAGCAGTTAGTTTGTACAAACTTGCCGAAACAGTAATAATATTGAGTGGTAGGTTGTATAAGCCTTATATTATTTGGTTTTTTACTTATTTTATAAGTAATATATGTTACATGAAGATATCTTAACGTCGTAAAGTACGCTGATGTAACATAATTGTCCTTAATTTTTTAACTTCACGCTGGTGTTAATAAGTAAAAGTTATCGCAGAGAAATTGTTAACATCCAACCGAGTTCCGACGTCGGCTCAATCATCAATCAACGAATAAAGTGGGCAAATGATGCTCCTATACATGCTCGTGAAATCCCACGAAACGGTAATTGTGGAAAAATCTTAATTATCTTGAGAAATACACAAACTTGCACTATAGCAATGATTGCACGGATTTAATTAAGAACTAAGTTCTCACCCATCTCGAAACCGTAACAATGACTGATGTATGAACCAATTTTCATACATTACAGTTACATTAATTAAGTAACCAAATGTACCTCTTTTTCGTTGAACAATAAAAGTGGCTAGATATATAGTTTTAAGTTTTCAACCTCCATACTCATTGATACCCAACTTCGTGAAACCGGAATTGTAACTTTTGCCTTTATAATTCAGTTTTATTTGTAAAATCATCTATTTTGTTACACCCACACTGCCTGTTTTACCAAATATTGATCGTAGATAATTAAAAATGGAAAATTTGTCTCGTAACTTTTTTATGGAAAATGGTTGACATGGAAAAAACATTCAGTTGATAATTCACCGCAGCCTATGCACACCACCCGAGTGCTTGCGAGGGCGTATCTAATATCTGTGGTAGGGCCACGCAGCATCTTTGCTGTTGCACGAATGGGCAAGCTTGGTTCTAATGGCAATTGCCACTTTCTCATAGATGACCGGAGTGAATTGGAAGTCAAGTACTTTTGCATTTCGTCTGATGAGTGAATTAACTAGGGCCCACTCTACTCCAAGGTGGCAACGCATCTGCAACTCTACTGGTTTTGTAGATGTCTATGAGCGGTTTAACATCAGGTGAACCAAAAGCTCGCTTGCTATCTTCTCACATAAAAAATTCTTAATTAGAGTGAGAGAAGTAACATATAAAGATAACATTATTTTAATTGGCACGTTATATATATATATATTCATCGGCCAGGGTGGAGACATCTATTTTTCATCCCCCTAAATGTTAAGGGTGGTCCATTAATAAGTAGTTTGTCATAGATTGTCACTTTTAACACATCAATTTGTTTTGAATTCCATGCACAATGTAGACATTTGCGATAGTGTGTCACGTCGACGAATGAATACGTATTTCTTTTGCGATCATATTAGAAACGAAACATTCGTGTAACCACTGCGTAGGTGCGTGATTGTATGCGTTACGGTAAAATGCGATAAATGCTAATACGTACGTACGCTTAGTTCCGCCACATGCCGCGGCGCTGAAGTTGCTCCGATTTGTACAGTCGCCACGGTCGACGGGAGATCACTACTGCTTGCCTACCTTTTCGAAACTGCCAAAAAAAAAACGATCGGCTTAAAGATATACAAATCGCATGCATTTTTAGATTATCTTCGCAACGCACACGACGAGAACCCCGACGGTTATTAAATCGCTTCATGCTTAAATAAGCCTCTTTTCAATGTCGTAACCGATCGACGTTAAATCAAGTGTTGCATGTGAAATCGGAATCCGCCCCGTTGCAACTCAACGATTCAAAACCAACGACAGACGTCGACGAGTGGAAAATAAGATGAATTGTTTCACTCGAAATTCCGAAGTGACAGCTAAAATAAAATTTTGACGTTTGTTTTGGCGCGACTTTGCATGTTTCGGGTGTGTACATTTTTATTCGCCTCATTGAGCAAACCGTACGCTGGGTTTCGGTCGTTAGCATTATGGTGCAAGTAAATAAAAATAATCTCGTCATTGAGATTGTTGGCGGCTTGGGTCTGCTATCGGGCAATTGGGCGACTACGCAGCTGACGCGCTCCGACATTTATTGCTTTCCAAATTACGAATTTGTAAACATTGGCGATTCACGAGAATAGCGCAAACACAATGGCGGACCCGGATCTAGGCTCTCTACCTGCGGCTTCCGAATCTGCGCGCGCGCAAAAAAAAAACGGAATTGATTCAATGGGACTGCACAAAAAGCTTGCTCCGCGTCCCTTGTATTTAGCAATGCCGATGCGTCTCAACAAATACGGCTACATCGTCCGGAAAAAAAACGAGGATTATCGGTTTGAGAGTACATTGGTTTGCGCTACCGACGACGATAATGTAAATTTCTTATTGTAAAAAAACTATTAATTGTCCATAATCTTGTTACATTCCATTGGGTAATAACTGTTCTAGCTTTAAGTTTTTCGAAAATATATATAATATAAAAAGGAATTTTGAACGACCTTACTTAAAATTCCGCTTTGATGAAAGCGTTTTAGATACACTGCTTTCTGATTTTGTTGATTTCGCAAGTACCCGTATCTTTAATTAATTTTAGTTCTTGATGTTCGAAACTTTTTCTTAACACTTCCTTTAATTGATTAAATTAAAAGGGACAAATCCTTTATTCTTTAACAATCTTTAATTCTTGTCCGGATATATAAATAGGTAGATACTTACTGTTTCTGTAAAGGTAAACTTATTTCGATTCACCCAGTCCATTTGTTTATTTATTAGTTACATATTTATTTTTTTTGATTGTGGGCAAGACAAAGATCGTCATGTTTTCTTCTTTTGCGAAAACTAAGCAAAATATTCTAAGAATTTAGCCTTCTTTCAACATTGGACGTCCGCTGGTTGATGATGATGATAATGATGATGTTGATAGCAAACAAGCGGTTCACCTGATAGTAAGCGATGACAGCCGCACGTGTACATATACAAGATTGTAGGTGTTGCGGATGCGTTGGAAACCTTTAAAATTTTGGACCCCGACTACCTCACACCAGAACAAATGCTACTGCGCCCCTTCACTTCTCCGGACGAGCCTGTATTCGTGTTACAGCAGAAACTGCTGCGTGGCACTACCGTAGAAAAATGTCAATACGTGACCTAAGTTTTCCCCGTATGTATAATATCAATTTAATTTTTTTAGTGCATTAATGGTAATTTATAACTCTTACTTAGTTAAATCTGGGTTGTGGGGTCTATTTACTTGACTATGATTTATTTTGGCTGATTGGCTCACTTTTTCGAGTACTGCAGCTTTGTTTTTTATTATTATCTTATCTTTACCACTCTTAACACTTTCAAAGCGCTAAATTATATCTTCTTCAATTATAGTTTACTTCTTTCTAGATACTTTGCATTATTGCATAAAAAAAAAAGTAAAGTAACAGCCTATACATGTCCCACTGCTGGGCAAAGGCCTCCTCTATACAGAGGGTATCAGGGCATATATTTGCATAAGTAAAGGCAAAACCTATCTAGTATCACTTACATGTCCAAACACTTGAGTATGAGTGAGGAACATTGTTTCCTCGCGAATTTCGTGTTGATGATTATTTGCCTCGACGTTGATACATTAAAATGGAATGGTTATTTTTTACAGAAGTTCTACTCTAAATGTAATCTGTCCTAATGTTCTTTTAATTCAGGTATACCACCGGACATTTTTTACAATGTGCGTATTTTATATAAGCGAACTGTTGCGTGGCCTTAACAAAGTTATTTTACCATAGTTATTTTATATATTAATACTTCTTTTTCTTTTTAAAGAAATGCGATGTAATAACTCAAAATAGTGTTATTTAAGGATACTCGTTCAATCAGTACTTGTCGATAATATGCTTGCAAAAATCGAACTCGAAACAAACAATGGCGGGTTGTTTTGTGATCTCAATTGACCCGGTTTCAGAGAGCTGTTCGAATGTGGGTCATTGTTAGATCATCTGTGGGAGGAGGGAGTCGGCAACAGGA